>JAJHZJ010000287.1:2663963-4028963 GCA_023548195.1 Bettongia penicillata ogilbyi | reverse complement strand
TGCATGTGTGTATATGTGTGTGTGTACGCATGTACATGTGTGTGTGTGCATGTGCATGTGTGTATGTGTGTGTGTGTGGTCCCACCAACTACCCAGATACTGAAAAGTTTTAAGAGTTACAAATATTGTCTTTCCATGTAGGAATGTAAACAGTTCCCCTTTGGTAAGTCCCTTATGACTTCTCTTTGCTGTTTACTTTTCCATGCTTCTTCTCATTCTTGTGTTTGAAAGTCAAATTTTCTTTTTAGCTCTGGTCTTTTCATCATGAATGCTTGAAAGTCCTCTGTTTCATTGAAAGACCATATTTTCCCCTGAAGTATTATACTCAGTTTTGCTGGGTAGGTGATTCTTGGTTTGAGTCCTAGTTCCTTTGACTTCTGGAATATCATATTCCACGCCCTTTGATCCCTTAATGTAGAAGCTGCTAGATCTTGAGTTATCCTGATTTTATTTCCAATACTGGAATTGTTTCTTTCTACTTTCTTGCAATGTTTTCTACTTGACCTGGGAGTTCTGGAATTTGGCCACAATGTTCCTAGGAGTTTCTCTTTTTGGATCTCTTTCAGGTGGTGATCGATGGATTCTTTCAATACTTATTTTGCCCTCTGGTTGTAGAATGTCAGGGCAGTTTTCCTTGATAATTTCATGGAAGATGATGTCTAGGCTCTTTTTTTGATCATGACTTTCAGATAGTCCCATAATTTTTAAATTGTCTCTCCTGGATCTATTTTCCAGGTCAGTTGTTTTTCCCATGAGATATTTCACATTCTCTTCCATTTTTTCATTCTTTTGGTTTTGTTTTGTGATTTCTTGGTTTCTCATAAAGTCATTAGACTCCATCTGTTCCATTCTAATTTTGAGAGAACTATTATCTTCAGTGAGCTTTTGAACCTCTTTTTCCATTTGGATAATTCTGCTTTTGAAAGCATTCTTCTCCTCATTGGCTTTTTAAACCTCCTTTGCCAATTGAGTGAGCCTATTTTTCAAGGTGTTATTTTATTCAGCATTTTTTTGGGTCTCCTTTAGCAAGATATTGACCCGTTTTTCATGCTTTTTCTTGCATCTCTCTCATTTCTCTTCCCAGGTTTTCCTCCACCTGTCTAACTTGCTTTTCAAAATCCTTTTTGAGCTCTTCCAAGGCCTGAGCCCACCCGACATCCCCCTGGGATGTCTGGGATACAGAGGCCCCCCCTCCACGTCTTTTCCTGATGGCAAGAATATTTCCTCATCATCAGACCCGAAAGGCAGGAACATTTGCACCTGCTCAAAGAAGCTCTCTATAGTCTTATTTTTCTTCGCTTTTCTGGGCATTTTCCCAGCCAGTTACTTGACTTCTGAGATTCCTGTCCACCCCCACCTAGATCCGCCCAGCTAGTGCTTGGGGTCTGAGATTCAAATGGGCTTTCCGTGGCAGGCACGGCTGCTATTCAATGTGAGCTTAAGTTCTAGTGCTCAGGTGGGGGCAGGGCTGCCTCCCAGGCTCAGCTCCTTCAGTGGTTTATGCAGAGACTTTCAGTAATGAAGATCCTGCCTGCTGCTGGGGGAGTCCCGCGGGCCGCCGCTGCTGCCTCTGCCTCCGCCGCTTCCTCCCAAGGGGACCCGAGTTATGGAGACACCCTGCGCCCCTCTCGGCCAGCCCAGACGTCTCTCTCACTGACCTGTAGCATCTGTGGGCAGAGGGACCTTCTCAGCTGCCGGAGGTTCTGTCCCTGAAGCCTGCTCGGATCTGCTCCTCTGGGGCCGCAGCCAGGGCAGCGCTGGGGTGGGGTCAGCTTTCCGGGGCACGACGGACCCTGGGGATGGCTCTCCAGGGCTCTCTGGAACGGAAATCTCTTCCACTGTGTTTCTGCACACCCTGAAGTGATCCAGAACTTGTGGGGAGCTCTTCTTACATTAAATCCATGGGCTGTGGGTTCGGAGCTAGCATACGTGAGTCTTTCTGCTCTGCCATCTTGACTCCACCCTCCATTCTAATTTTGAGAGAACTATTTTCTTCAATGAGCTTTTGAACCTCTTTTTCCATTTGGCTAATTCTGCTTTTGAAAGCATTCTTCTCCTCATTGGCTTTTTGAACCTCTTTTGCCAATTGAGTTAGCCCATTTTTCAAGGTGTTATTTTCTTGAGCATTTTTTTGGGTCTCCTTTAGCAAGGTATTGATCCATTTTTCATGCTTTTCTTGCATCTCTCTCATTTCTCTTCCCAGTTTTTCCTCCACCTGTCTAACTTGATTTTCAAAATCCTTTTTGAGCTCTTCTATGGCCTGAGCCCACTGGACATCCACCTTCGATGTCTGGGATACAGAGGCCCCGACCTCCACATCTTTCCCTGATGGCAAGCACTGTTCCTCCCCATTGGAAATGAATGGAGGAAACATCATCTGTTCCCCACGAAAGTAGCCTTCTATGGTCTTATTTTTCTTCCCTTTTCTGGGCATTTTCCCAGCCAGTTACTTGACTTCTGAGATTCCTCTCCACCCCCACCTAGATTTGCCCAGCTGGTGCTTGGGGTCTGAGATTCAAATGCTGCTCCCCAGCCTCAGGGCTTTCAGTGGTGGGCACAGCTGCTATTCAATGTGAGCTTAAGTTCTGGTGCTCAGGTGGGGGCAGGGCCACCTCCCAGGCTCAGTTCCCTCAGGGGGTTTACGTGGAGACGTTCAGTAATGGAGTGGAGCTTCTGCCTGCTCCGGGAACACTTGGCCGCCGCTGCCTCTGCCACTCCCTCTGCTGCTGCCTCCCGAGGGGGTCCGAGTCATGGAGACACCCTGCTCCCCTCTTGGCCAGCCCAGAAGTCTCCCTCACTGACCTGTAGCGCCTGTGGGTGGAGGGACCTTCGAGGCCACTGGAGATTCCGTCCCTGAAGCCTGCTTGGATCTGCTCCTCTCGTGCCCTGTGGGCAGGTGTGGACTCCGCTGTCCGGAGCGTGACAGACCCCTATGGATGGGTTTCCAGGGCTCTCTGGAACGGAAATCTCTTCCACTGTGTTTCTGCATGGCTTGCACTACTCCAGAATTTGTGGGGAGTTCTTTTTACAGGAAGTTTATGGGCTGTGGGTTTGGAGCTAGCATGCGTGAGTCTTTCTACTCCACCATCTTGGCTCCCCCATGTTTGGTGTTTTAAATATAACTGCCCCCTCCCTGGGGAGAGTATAATAGTAGTTGTATTACCACTTTATGTTCAGGTTTCTGGTTAATGCCTACTTGTGAGTCTGTTGTAGCTGAAACATTTCTTTTGAGTGGACAATATAAATAAGTCATGCTCTATACTGTATGTGGAGTAGTTTTCTGACATCCTCTTTCTGCTCTTCTAGGGAGACTTTAGACCTTAACCTGCCTCACTTAAATCCAACTCACTTACAAGTCAAGACATCAGTACCCTCCGGATAACGTCGATCCTCTTACAGAATTAAGGATAAACAACAGACCTGAACTAACTTAAGCTTTAAGTGAGTGTCCCTGGGACTCAGGTAGGCATTAAAAACAACAGCAGCAACTGAATTCAGAGTGAAAAAAGAGCTTCATTCTGTCTAGAGGTCAGCCCTTCCCACCCTCCCAACCCCATGTATGGGTTCAGAGCTAGGGGGCCCTTAGTGGGGAAAGGGAAAGGGTGAGAGCCCCAGGCCTCCGGTGCCCAGAATGCACATTGTTTCATCAAACATGGGAGATAGCCTATTTAAAATAAAGAGATGGGAAACAAAATGTTATCTACGAGGAATGGAAAAACCAGTATGTCAGTGTGATTGTGATGGAGAGTTTGTACAGGAGAGAAATAGGGAATAACTACAGAGAGAGGTGGGAGCCAGATTGTGGAAGCCTTTAAATAAATGACAGACTGAGGATTTTATGGTTTATCCTAGAAGTCAAAGGTTTATACTGACTCTGTGAGCATTTCATTTCATATTTTCATGTCTTAGACAAGAGACAGTTTTCTTATTGGGAAATATGCCAGTATTTCCCTATGTCACAGAAATCACAGTTCAGTACCCCCAGAAAGAATTAATAACAGATAATTTATATTGAAGTTCAAAAGCTCTACTTTCAGTTCCTACTTCTAACTCATACTATGTAGCCCTGAACAAGTCACTTAGCCTCTTAGCCCTCTAGGCAAGCGGAGGTTCCCTACATTACAGAAATCCCAAGTCTGGACCCCCAAAAAGAGAATATTTCAACATTGTCATGATTAGCATGCTTACTGTTATTTTGGTTCTTTTTTTTTTTTTTTTAAATCATATCACTCATGTCATCCCACATTTCTTGTATTCTTTATATTTGCCTGTGATTTCAACAGTGTTCAATGCATTTCCTTACTGAAGCAGATTGCAACAATTGTACCCCTCTCTAAAAGGTCTTTTTGAGAATACTTCTTGGTCTTTTTGCCTAAGGGATCGTGCAGGAGAGGTTTTCCTGGGTTCTGTGGCTGAACAATTCGTCACTCTACATCCGAGATGGGTATGAGACTTTTCAGACTCAGCCAGGTACATGCTCTCCATCTCTAGGGCCATGCTTATTGCCTTCTACTGTACTAGAATCTGCAAGACTTCTTATGACTATCTTCTCATCTTTCCTATGGGGAACTGGAACTCCTCTACCTTCTTTCTATCCTTCTATAAACCCTCCACAGGGACTCCGCTCAACATTCTGGGAGTCCTCCTCTAGATCTCTTGGTGTACTGTGGGTCCCAATGTCGCACTCAGTCTATCCACCCTCTGTTACCCCTATTCTCACTTCATGACAAACCTACTTCTCTTTCTCATGTTTCTTGCTGTTGATTTTGCTCTTTTCTTCAACATATTAAAGTTTAACTTCAAAGACATTTGATTCATAAGTGAATCTCACATCAGTAGGCAGTTTTTGTCTAGGCTGTTAAGAAACACTATTTTCGTTTTTTTGGGTGATAGTCTTTAGTCCTTGCAATGTCTTGCATCTGCCCAGTCTCATATGGAAGACAGAATTCATGGTGTGTATATCCATCCATCCATCCATCCATCCATCTGTCCATCTGTCCATCCATCTATCTATCTATATCTATCTTTCCATCCACATATATGTATATATACTAACACTCATATATAGATATTATGTGCACAAGAATTTGTTTAGTTATTTTTCCAATTGTTGTATACCTGGGTTGCTTCCAACTTTTTGCTATTATGAGTAATGCTATATTATATTGTCATATATTACATAAATGTTGTAGTAACATTATGTACATTTTTATATGGACAGGTCTTCCTCCCACCACCCTTCTATGCCCTAATAGGAAAATCACTGAGTCTGAGGATCTGAATAGCTTTGTAGCTCATAAAGGCAGCTCTTTGGAAAAAATTATTGATATCTTTGGCTTTTATATCACCTATATTTCTCAGTGTATTCCTCCTCACTTTTTCCAAGCCATCCCCTAAGTGGCAAAGAATAAAAAAAAAGCAAGAAAAAAATTAAGCAAAACTAAGCAACCTATTGAAATCTGACATTATTTGCAAAGTCCTATATCTATATTCCTCCAACTCTACAAAGAAGTGAAGGGAGGTAACTCCTTGAAGGCAATTCAAAAAATCTAAGTCCAAACATTTTGAGCTTTTTGGAAAAGCAATTTGGGATCTCAAGTGCCACTTCGAACATGACAAAACTCATTCTGATGATGTTTGTTAAAAAGTCAGGCTTTTAAAAAACCACTTTATACTTATCCTTCATTTTCTGTCTTTGTCTAAAATTAAACTTAAAAATTTATAAAGATGTTTTGCTCTCTACTACTTCCCCAATTAAGAAGAAAAGTGAAATATGTATAATTAATATTCAAAGTCAAGCAAACTAATTCCCATATTAGTGATGTTCAAAAATATGTCTCCTTTTGACCCCAGCCTTTATCAGAAGCTATTGCACATACTTAAGCACTATCATTGCTGCAAAAATTGAGAAAGTTGCAAAATTGACCTAAGAGAATTTTGTATCTTGTGTTGCAAAGAATATTAGAAGCAATTTAGAAACAGGCAGCATGGCATAGTGGAAAGAATTCTGGCTTTGAAAGGAGAACCCCTACGTTTTAATATTGGCCCTGTCATTTTCTAGCCATGCAATCTTGGACAAATCCTTTAAATTCTTTGAGACTTGTTTTCCTCATCCATAAAATATAGGCAGCAACACTCATGGTATCTGCCTCAAAGGGTTATCGTAATCTACAAAACACTATATAAATTCAAGCTCTTATGATTAAAGGCAGCTTTTTAAATGTATGAAGACTTTTGTGGCTTTGGCAAAAACCAAAAAAGCAACAACCCAGGAGTAATGCAATTACAGTTATTAGTTGACTGAGAAATAGAAATATTCTCTAGTAGGACACGGGAACTGGGGAGCCGAGACAAGTTGGCAGAAAATTCTGGAAGGACCTTTGCAACCCATTTCATCCCTGTTGTTGCTCGTACTGACCAATCACCACCAATTATCAACTACATAATAAACAGATACTACAGATGACTGAACAGCTTTGCTTTTTCCTTGTTTATTAATGTTTAACTTCTTTAGACTATTAGACATTGTGGTTGCAAATTCACAGTTTCAAATTTATTACTGGAAATTATCAGCAGGATAAAAAATATATTTTATTTTTCTTTGGCAAATATATGCTAGGGAGTCCAACAATGAGAGCATAATATAAAAAGAAATGAGTGTAATATGAAAAGAAATTCATTAATTTTTGGGGGGGAATTTGCTGATAAAAAACTGAAACCATTGTGAGGGAGGGAGGGAGGGAGCCTCTTGGCCATACTCACAGTGAACGAAGCATGATCAGTTGACGAAAAGTATCTGCCTTAATTTCATAGATTTCATTATGACGCAGGATGCTGAAATGACAGTTGAACATCTTATTTATTTTAAAGGTTACAAACATCAGAGAACTTTTAAACAATTTTGATTCTAAGAAATATATATGAAGCATGATTATAAAGTATTGAAATTGATTTTTTTAAATGAACAGAGAGCTGGGAGTTCTCTATGAGGAATTTCCTCTACCAATACGGGTCAATACTTTCTTCTCAACTTCGAGCGTTAGAGAGTTGCTTAGGACACTGAAAAGTTCCCCACCTCTGGTCAGGCAGGGTCACACATGCATTATGTGTCAGAAGTGGGTCTCCTTGATTCTAGTCAGTTCTCTAAGGTACTCTTCCTTTCAACTCACATTTAAATAATTCTTTAAGGTTTACAAGGCATTTTTAACAATTCTTTGAGACAGGCATTGTGACTATTATCTTCACTTTATAGATGACCGAACTGAGTCCAAGTGATTTGCCCATGGTCAAGCAACATAGTCTAAATCTGAGTCCAATGTGTCTTCCATGGCATCAATATCATCACTACTTTCGAAAGTTACTTAAGTGGATAATACACTTATTCCATTGATGCAACCATGGCTGCAAACATTTTGGCAACTACCACTGTGGAGATTCCTTTAAGCCTAGGGCAGTTTAGAATATATGTGTATTTACACAAAATGCACGCAGACATATGTGCATATACACATGCGTGCATCCACATACACACAACATAACACACACTCATATACCCTTAATGTTAACTCTCTATTTTTAGAAGAAGGAATTGATTTTTTGAAAATGGAATCTGTTGAATATGGATCCAAATCTGTTGAATAAGGTTAAGATTAAGTTGGGTAATATTGTTTTTAGTACTAAAGACCAGGTAGGATCATAGGTTATGACTCGTTTTCTTGAAGTTCTAAGAAAGAAAAAATCAATCAATGGTAATATCATTGAAATCAGAATGCCCTTCTTCTCCACCCCCAACACTAGGCAACTCTTTTAGGGTGAGATTTATTTGGAGGTTGGCATAGTAGCAAAGGGGGAAGAGTGTTAGATTCAGCAGTACGAGAAATCTGGCCTCAGATACTGCCTTGACACTAGCTGAGTGTCTAAGTCTTTTTACCTTAGTTTTACCACCAACAAAATAGAGGTAAGGTAGCAGCATCTAAAGAGATGATAGATGGAAAGTACATCACATACCTTAAAGCAATATATACATGTTAACTATGATTATTGGATGGATTAGATGGTGGTGTCCTTGGAAGAGAGAAGGCATGAGTTCAAGTCTCACAGATACTGACTGTGTAATCCCAGGTAAGATTTTGAGAGATTTAGTACCTCTTAGTACTTTGGGCAACTCTCTAAGTCTTTTAATTACAAAGAAGGTGCCTACCTGCCTTGATAGAGTAAATTTTTTATTCAGAAAATTCCCTACACTAATAAAACCCCAGGTTTGCTTTAAAAAAAAAATCAAGTGTTTAGAGCACTGGCTCTGTAGTTAGGAGGATCTAAGTTCAAATCTGACCTCAGACCCTGGGCAAGTCCCTTAACCCTAATTGCTTCCCTTCAAAAAAAATGTATTAAAAAGCCCCGTCATCTTTATAGCTTAACTATTTGTAAATCAGGAGAGTAAGTAGGAAATGTCTTTGAAGTGAATCAACAGATGGATATGTGTATGAGTGTGTGTAATGTCTGTGTAAGAGAGAACACATTGTGAAATTAATTTTTTTTTGTTTGGAGATGATTTAGAGAGGCTTTTTGGTACACTTACATTTTCTGAAGTCTTTGGCAAACAGAGAAACAGGGTAAATCTTTTATCAGGTTGTAAGATAGATCCCTGAAAAAAAAAAGAGGTATCAGAAAGGAAAATATCTGTTACTTATTACTTGAAACAAAACAGATTTCAGTTTCATTTCTTCTTCAAGATGAAGTTTTTAAAAGGTAGACTCTGGATTTTCCACAAGAATGATACAATAATACATTTATGGGCATTATTGGATGAAATTGTAGATTTTTCATGTTTACTGAAATGTAGTTATTGTATTTCTTTAATCAATTTAAATAATTTGCTTAATGAATCTATTTATATTTTGTCAGTGACAACCTCAAACTTTCTAGCTATTACTTTACTGAAATGAGTCTTGTTAAATTAAACAATATTGCATCTGACCCCAAGACTTGCAATATCTCTAACTGAAAGGAATAGTTATTGGGTTAAAAATCAATTAAAAAGCCCTAACCAATAACATAGCACTAACTGAAATCAATCATTACTGGGAGTGGGTGGGGGAAACCTCTAGAAAGACTTTAGCTAAAACTCAACAAATTACAGAATAACAGAAACATCTGGACTTATTTATAACATAATATAACTAATCAAAAACAAGCCATGGTAATTTGCAGAAACCTTAGGGGAGGGGGGGAGAGAGAAAGAGGGAGAGAGAGAAAGAGAGAGAGAGGGAGAGAGAGAGGGAAGGAGAGAATTAATATTGATATAAAATTGTCTTTTTAAAAATCTTATCTATTAATTAGTTCACACATTTTCATGCCTGATTCTCACCAGATAGTCTTTACATAACTGAAAATTTCATGTTTATTTAAAAAGAGGTCACTAAAATCTTTTATACTTGTAATTCTATCATTTTATTTCACATTTAGTTTGTTGAAATAAATGGGATTTAGAAAAGAACATAGTGTATTTCATTACATGTAGATGAGTCAAGTGTACCTGACTTGCAAACATGAACTAATAGTCCAGAGACTTTTAACCCAAACTGAACTATGAAACAGAAACTAGAAAAAAATCACCTCAATTTTCTGAACCCCAAATGAAACCCAAATGTCAGTTTTTTCCCAAACTATGAATTGACCAAATTAAGCGAAATAAAAAAATCAATAGCCCTACAAGCCAGTGAACTAGTTAATAGGATAATAGATTAGTTGCTATGTAGTCTAACTTTGAATTTATAAGTATTTGTTAGGCACCTACTACATATCAAGGTAAGCTCTGGGGAAAACCAAAAAGGGCCGGGAGCTTAAAGGCTACTTGGGAAAACAACATATGAACAATTAGGTACACGTAAGTATATACAGAGTAGATGGAGGTGAGCCTCCATCCCCAGTGTCTAGCTGGGGAGACAAAATATAAGTAATCAGGTAGATAAAAGATGTCTAGGGAGTAGATGGAGGCTCACCTTCAAGGGGGCACGTTCTAGCAGATAGGAATCAAACTTTCTGAAGGTGACATGTGAGCCGAATCTTGAAGGAAGCCAGAGATCCTCAGAGGTGGGCATGAGGAGGGGGAGAATTTCATGCCCTAGGGCCAGGCTTACATACCACTTTACAGATAAGGAAACTGATGTCCAGGAAAATTAAGTGACTTGGCCATGACATTTATAACAACAGTAAAAGTAACAGAGCCAAAGTTTGAATTTAGGTCTTTTATTTCTTTTTGTGTTCCTGTCTAGATCTGTAAAACTTCTCCCTCTTTGCCAATCACAAGCCCTCTTATTGATGCTCTTTTTAGATTAGGTCAGATCCTTCATTCATTCATTGTGCAATACAGCATATTATAAGCTTTGTACTTCATTTTTAAAAAAAATGAGTAGATTGCAAGTTATCCAATGGATCATTAAGAAACAACTATGAAGCTATGCAAGAATCTGTGACATAGAGTGATACCCTATGGACTTTCTCCTGGTGGATTTTAATATGACAGCTGACTTTACATAGTGATGTGACATTCCCAGGTAGAGTTCTGCACCAACTTTTCTAGCTTAGACATAATTCTATGCTTGATTCGATTCAATAAAATCATAACTGCTTACTACAGGCTAAGTACCATGAGGGGACTTGGGGGTGCAAAGACAAAAATTAAATAGTCTCTGCCCTCCAGGACCATATTCTAGAGGCAGCTATGTGTCATAGCAGATTGAATGCTGGACTTAGAGTTAGGAAGAATTGAATTTAAAATTCTGCCTCAGGAACCTAAGCAAGTCATATCACCTCTATCTGCCTCAGTTTTCTTGGCTGTAAAATGGCGATAGTAATAGTAATTCTTGTCTCCCCAAGATGTGAGTATAAAATAAGATACTTGTAATAATAATATTAAAGATAGCTAGCTAGTATTTATACAGTGTTTTAGGGTTTGCCACTTGACTAATCTCATTTGATCCTCATAACCTCATTATTGCACCCATTTTACAGATGAACAAACTGAGGCAAACATCAATTATATGACTTGCCCAGGGTCACACAGTTTATAAGTGTCTGAGACCAAATTTGAACTCAGGTCTTCCTGACTCCCAGTCTAGCATTCTATCAACTGGACCACCTAGTTGTTATGTGTGAATATATGTATGTGCTACATATGTATGCATGTATATACACATATATATCCTTGCCTATGTAAGCATATAGAAATGTCAGCTCATTATTTTTGGAAGGATATAATATGTATACAGATATGTAAATATGAAGTATATATAAATTTCAAGATTAGTGATCACTAATAGTTAGGGAGGTTAGCAAAGGTTAAAGCTTTACAATGAAAGAGCTAAGGAGAAAGTGCATTCCAGACATGATGATAGCATATGTATGGAGGCAGGAAATGGAATATCATGTATAGGGGAACCAGTAGCTGGCCCATTTGACTCAGTCTTCCGTATTCCCAAATTTTATAGCTTTCTCACAACACTTTTGACTGACGTTGCATATACATCCATTGAAACCAGACCTATATATTTTCTAAAACTGGAATAATGCCTGAACTGTTTTATGAACTGCTGTTTCATTCATTTGGATCCTTAGTTCATACACCTTAATGGGCTACATAATGACGAAGACTTTTTTATGTGTCTTTTGCCAGAGAAAGGTTTAGACCATATTAAGCATGGATTTTATGGCCGTCTGCTCCTCATATGCCACATACAATTCTTTTCCCAAGGAAGGTAAGGTCAAGAAAGACAAAGACACCAAAAATTCTCTATGGGAGCAACCTCCTGGTATCTTGCTTTGCCAAAGGAAAAAACTTCTTTCATCTTTTCTTGTAACCTATTTTCCAAGTGTAGTGGAAAGAACTCTGGACTGGAGGTTGGACTATATATAATGGACTGGAATACACACACATATTCATACATATACACATACACATGCATGCATATGCATATATACATTATATAAACACACATATGTGCATTACATATAAAAATATGTACGTATGTATGTCTGTATCTGTATATCTCTTCATAATAACACTTGCTCCCAGAGGTGTTGTGAGCATAAAATGAGATAATTATAATAGCAATAAATATAATACTGATAGCTAGCATACGTAGTGCTGTAAGACTTGTAAAGCACTTTACCTATGCTATCTCATTTGATCCTCATTTGTTGTTTGGTCATTTTAGTCGTGTTTAACTCTCCATGGAGGAGTTTGCCCTTTCTTTCTCCGGGTCATTTTACTGATGATTAAACTAAGACAAATGGGGTTATGTGACTTGCCCCGGGTCACACAGCTAGTAAGTGTCTAAGGTCAGATTTAAACTCAGATCTTCCTGACTTTAGACCAGAGCTCGATCCACTAAGCCACCCAGCTGTTCTTGATCTTCATACCTCTGATAAATATATATGTGTATATATGTATATATACATACACACATATATACACATACATGTTTATGTGTGTATATGCATATTATATACACATACATATATACACACAGCCTCCTTGGAATTTTATCAAGAAGGTTATCCTGGAGTCATTAAATCAGAATTTTAAAGCTGGAAAAGACCTTGGAGATAATTTAATCCCCTCCAATTTGCCAATGAGGAAGCTGAGGCCCAGAGAAATCCAATGATTTCCCAAAATTTACAGTTAATTAGTGGTAGTGGTTAGAACTGAGTTCTCTTGAACACAAAGTCCTGTGTATTTTCATCATGGCGGTTCACTTTCTTCTCACAATCTGTCAAAAGTTAATCAACGTTCCTTAAGAGTTTGTCAACAAATTGATGGTTGATATTACTTTTTTCATGAAGAGTAAAGGAAAAAATTGTCATTGATCTGGAAGCAGAATCACAGCACCTTAGGGATGGAAAGGACCCCAAGAATCTTCTCATCCACCCCATATCTGAGCTAGAATCCCCTGATGTCACAATATCCTCAATGGAGAGTTATTTGGATGTTGCTTGAAGATGTCAAATATTTTCTTGAAGACCAAAAATTCTTGTTGAGCACCCACTCATACACCCTAATCAGTGCTTTAGGGGAGAGGGATATGGCAGGAAATAGCATCCCTTAGAGGAACATAGATTTAGAACTAGAAGGATCTATAGAGGCTGTTGAGACCCATCCCCTCATTTTATAAATGAGACATAGAGAGGTTAAATGCCTTTCTCTGAGTCACACAGAGATTGTGTCTGAGGCTGTACTCAAACCCATATCATCTTGACTCCAAGTCTAGTTACCCCTAACACTATGCTGACTTGGTAACATACAAATCAACAGTATGCAATTTATTGCAATTAAAAGCTATTTAACTTAATTATAAGGAAGCATGTCCAGTGATCATTTTGAGTGAGAATAATAGAAGACACAAAACCAGTGTCTGCCCAAATAGAATGAAGGAAAAGACCAAATTATATATGATCAGATGGCATATAATGTAGGTAATGTTGGGCATTTTTGGATGGTGGGCTGCGGTGGGTATTTTTGAATAATAACACCTGTGACTTTGTGCTGTGGGAACTTCCAGTGCTGAATCTCTCTCTATTAATACAGATGGACATCTTTTCTGTCACTTTTTTGTCTTAATAGAGTTGCTTGATGACAGTGAGAAGTAACTCATTAGGAGTCGCAAAGCTAGTATATATCAGAGCTAAGATCTGAACCAAGCCTATACACTATGTCTCACCGTTTCTCAAGTTAGATAATTCTGGCAAAAGCAAAATCCCACAATAATCTTTTCTTACTTTTTCCTTGAATTATTCAAATTATTATTTTAGTGTTTTATTTTACTTTGTCTGAGTCAACATAGTTGAAGAGTTATGTGCTGTCTACTAGCTCCACTTCCACATTTAGAACATGGAAATGTTTATAATATGTCCAAGAATCATTTGAATAGATTGGCACCCCAGCAATTTGTCATTGATGCCAAAATTATAATGACTAGAAAGGCTTTTAATGCTGAACATATTCAGAGTGACCTAATGCTTTAAATATGGGACTCCTGGCATATTCACAAAGAAACATAGAATAATTACCATCAGTAATACCAAAACCAATGTTGTGGAATAATTATAGGAGGAAATGTCAGCATATTGGTTAATTATTGGTTGTATTATGCCACATCTGAAGTGAGATGAAAGATATTAGACATTAGACTGTTGTGTTAATGAAGTCACAGTTGTGTTTCTTATTGGATTCCTACATAAGCAACAACTACTCAAAGTCCTCACCTCATCAGATTCCAGGTAGACTAAGTCTATATATCAATAGGCATTTCATTTTGCAAAGAAAGTAGGGTATTTAACAAAATCTCTCTGGTGGAAAAACATTTTTTTAATTCACATGGTTCTAATCTATCCTTATTTCCTTCTTTGGAAATGGTTTGGAGGGGTTTCTAAAGAGCTTTCCCCATTCTCCCTGCCTCTAAGCACAACACTGTGTATAGAATGCGACCTTAAGAACCATGTTGACTTGCTAAGTTCCCTTTTGTTAATGGAAAAACTCTTCTTTCCACCAAATGCTGCAATGGCGCTTCATTACTGGATGATATATTTGGTATACGTGTGAGAAATCTGTGTTTGGTATCTGGTGATACGTGTACTGGCCAGATCACATAAGGTATTTTCAGAGTGGTCTGACACTGCAATCATGGCATGTTGGAGGTAATGGTGATAGTAACAGTGCTAACTTTTTTCCAACTTGCTAGTCAACCAAGTATGGCTAGGGTTTTCTTTTCTTTTTGTATTTTTGCTATACAGGTGCAATCATCTGTAGTGGTGGCTGTACAGTGATGTACAGCTCTCTTGTGACCATTTTTCATTGGTAACCTCAATTGGTTCGATCATGCTATTAATGAGCCCACATTTACAGGTCTGGTAAGGTCAGGTAGGTACACTTTATGGTCAATTAACCTTGCACCTGTTACCCTGGTTAAGCATTATGGAAATGTGTTGCATTGATCACTGAAGGGGCCTGGGTAAAACCATAGGGACGCATCAGTTCAAATCTAGTACCATTATGGGAAAAATGTAACTCAAAGTATACGATAGTGGGTAAATGGCAACCAGTTTATATATCAAGGAAAGCATATTATTGCTTAGCTCTAAGTTTTCCTTGGCATAAACTGGGCCAGGTGATTGAGGGATGCTGTATAACTTTAACTTAACAATGTTAACACAGCTATCCTTCATTTACATATTCACTCAACAAACATTTACGAATCACTATTTGCTGTGGTCACTGTAACCCTGTGCAGAATTCTGGGGATACAACCCAAAAACAGAACATTTGTTGCCTCAAGGAGGTTACATTCCACTGAGGGGCAGGTAAGTCAATATAAAATAGATACAAGCTTAATACAAAGTAATTTCAGGTGGAAGGAACACCTAGGAGGAATGGGATTGGGAGACACTTTGTTTAGGAGCAGGCACTAGAATTAAGCATTGGAGGAAATTTGGGATTCTGTGAGGAAGAGGTGAGGAGGGAGGGCATTCTGGGCAGGAAGGGTTCCCCCTAAAGGCACAGAGTTGGGAGCTAGAATAATGTGCATGGAGAAAAGCAAGTAAGCCTCTTTGACCAGTCCTTAGAGTACCTGAAGGAAAAGTAGTAATGGGAAAATACATCTGGAAATATACATCTGGCTGTTACCAGACTAAAAGCTAGGGTCTAAAATACCAAACTAGGATTTGTATTGGTAACAGGTTTCTCTCCCATCTCCCCATCCTCAATCCCTATTTATTTCTATTTATTTTTCTGTTTATTCCTATTTATTCTCTACTGTTTCTCTCTTGGGGAGTTAGGAGGCTCAGTGGATAGAGTGCTGAGCCAGGACTCAGGAAGTCTTGAGATAAAATCTGGCCTCCAATACTTTCTAGCTGTATGACCTTGGATAAATCACTTAATTTGTTTGCCTCAATTTCCTCAAATGATCTGAAGAAGGACATGGCAAACCGCTCTAGTGTCTCTGCCAAGAAAACCCCAAATGAGATCATGAAGAGTTGACGGAAATGATTGATCAACAATAAGTTCTCCGGTACCTCCAAGATAAAATATGAAGTCCTTTGCTAGGCGTCATTACAACTTGACAGTTTCCTATCTTTCTAGTCTTGTTACATGCTACTCCCCTCCATGCTCTCTGCATTCTAGCTGCACTGGTCTACTTGATGTCACACACACACACACACACACACACACACACACACTCCATCTCCCATTTCCATGACTTTTGCATTAACTGTTACCCATGCTTGAGGGGTCGCTAGGTGGTGCAGTGGATAGAGCACGAGTGCAGCAGTCAGGAGGACCTGAGTTCAAATCTCACGTCAGACACATGATGCTCACTAGGTGTGTGACCTTGGACAAGTCATCTAACCCCAACTGCCTCATCCTGGGTCATCTCCAGTCATCCTGAGGGATATCTGGTCACTGGATTCTGATGACTCTGGAGGAGAAGTGAGGCTGGTGACCTGCACATCCTTCCCTCACTCAAAACAAAGTCAAGTGCAAATCGTGTCATCATTTCTGTGATGGCACAGGCTTCTTCGGCAACAAAGGATGAATACACACACACACACCCATGCTTGAAATGTTTTTCCTTTCATGAGGTGAATCACCTTACAATGCTTGGTTCAAATGCCACCTTCTACAGGGGTCCTCTCCTGGTTTTTCCAGGTATCAATACCTTCTCCTCTAAAGTTATTTTCCATTTTCTTTGTATGTATCCACTTATTTTATATATTGCTTCCCCCATTAGAAGGTAAGCTCCTTCAGAAAGAGATTTCCAGCTTTTTCTTTGTATTTCCAGTGCTTGGTATATATTAAGTGCTTAATAAGTGATCGGTGATTGATTGATACTCTCCTCAATGAAAAATCTTGTTGGACAAGAATATGTCATCTTTGTATCACGTGCTTGGTGCAGTGAATTCATTGATAGAAGGAAATCCCTGAAGAAGAAGCTTTCTTCCAATGTAAAAGCTTACAGCCTTAGAAAATTGCCTGGGGCTCGGGGATAAAGGCCTCATTTCTAGAATATATAGAGAACTGACTCAAATGTACAACCATGCAAGTCATTCCCCAATTGATAAATGGTTAATGGATATGAACAGGCAATTTTCAGGGGAAGAAATTAAAGATATCTATAATCATATGAAAAAGTGTTCTAAATCACTATTGATTAGAGAGATGCAAATCAAAACAACTCTGAG
Source organism: Bettongia penicillata ogilbyi (assembly GCA_023548195.1). Taxonomy (NCBI): domain Eukaryota; kingdom Metazoa; phylum Chordata; class Mammalia; order Diprotodontia; family Potoroidae; genus Bettongia; species Bettongia penicillata. The sequence continues at coordinate 4,011,728 of JAJHZJ010000287.1, read as the reverse complement.
GTACCACATCACACCTATAAGATTGGGAAACATGACAGAACAAGAAAATGATAAATGCTGGGAGAGGATGTGGGAGAGTTGGAACACTAATTCATTGTTGGTGGAGCTGTGAGCTCATCCAACCATTCTGGAGAATGGTTTGGAACTATGCCCAAAGGGCTACCAAAATGTGCATACCCTTTGACCCAGAAATATCGCTACTAGGACTGTATCCCCAAGAGATCATAAAAATGGGAAAGGGTCCCACATGTACAACAATATTTATAGCAGCACTCTTTGTGGTAGTCAAGAACTGGAAATCAAAGGGATGCCCACCAATTGGGGAATGGCTGAATAAATTATAGTATATGAATGTAATGGAGTACTATTGTGCCATAAGAAATGATGAACAAGAAGACTTCAGGGAGGCCTGGAAGGACTTATATGATCTGATGCTGAGTGAAAGGAGCAGAACCAGGAGAACTTTGTGCACAGCAACGACCACAGTGTGTGAGAATTTTTTCTGGTAGACTTGGAACTTCGTAATAATGCCAAGAACTTACTAAAAAAAAAATTCCAATGGTAGTATTCTAACACAAAGTGTTTTCCACCCTCAGAGAAAGAAATATGGAAGTCATTCGCAGAATGTAGCAGATCATGTTTGTGTGTGGGTGGGTTTCAGTGTATTATGTTTTGATTTGTTATATGATTTCTTCCATTTATTTTAGTTCGACTACATAACATGACTATTGTGAAAATGTACTCAATAGGAAAGTATTTGTAGAACCTATACAGAATTGTATGCTGTCGTGGGGAGGGAGGGGGGTAGTGAGGGAAAGGTGGGGGGGCGGGGGGGATAAAATCTTAATTTTAAGGAAGTGATTGTAGAACACCAAAAAAAAAATAATTAATAAAAAAATTGCTTGGGGACATTGATTAAGTGACTTATCCAGTGTCACATGTTCCTTTTTTTTTGAAAAGTGTTTATGACAGCATGAGTGATGTCTTGACTTGTGTGTGAATTGGATTTAAGTGAGGTAGAATTGCATAAAATAATCAGCCTCACTCTCTCTTCCTGGGTCATCAAAATCTAGCAACAAGACAAAGTCAATATGACTGTCAATGGCCCAGGATGCAGTGGGTGACCTTGGAGTCTTCAAAGCCTGACCAAATTCTAAGTGCTTCACAGCACCTGCTTCAGCTGCCTTCATTGCTGTTGGAATAAACTGTTTTCATTCGCCCAGTCTGCCAGAAGGTCTCACATGATTGGGGTGGGCACTGCCCTAACTCACCAAAGGGACTGAGGCCTCTTGGTTACCTGCAACCTGATTTAGCCTATCTGCCAAGATGATTTTCCCAAGGTATGGCCACTGCACATGTTACAGCTTCTTGGAGACACAGGTGGACACTAAAGGTGGATGAACAGCCCTGGAAAGGGCTCAGCAGACCCTCACACCAGAGGTGCTAGTCCTTCCCCAACACCCCATATGCCCATATAGAGGCAGACATAGAAGGCTAAGGGTGAGCCTCAGGAGAGACCAGAGTGTAAGCCGACTCCTCTGAATCAGACACTGAAGAGGTGGACAGATGCTTATTGTCCTCACTGAAATGGGAGGCATCCATAGCTGAAGGTATATTTTGACAGGGTTATCCCTGAGTGAGTTGAAGTAAAGTGTGTCCTATTGAGAACAAAGTGAAACATGGGGTTTAACATAAGCAACATTATTAATCAGTAACGTTGCTTCAGGTGTCCTGGTATGGTTCCTCCAGATGCTTCCTTGGAAGCCACACCCAAGAGGAAGTAGAAAAACTTGGTTTTATAAGACGACCACCAATAATTGTAAAATTACAAAGTCTACCAGATGAAATTGTTGAGCTTGCTGTCTTAAACAGTGTTATCAAGCTGGAATGGCTCCCCAAGTCTTTGAAAGAAATCTGGCTCTTTTTCAGCAGGAAATCTAGTGTCTTCCCCAAGAGAAAGTGCAATGTATTCTTCACTTGTGCAGGCACAAATTAATGAACTGACTCACTTCTTTAACTTTTTATTATTCCTGTACTTTATTATCATTATTATTTAAAATTATCTTGGCAGATAGGCTAAATCAGGTTGCAGGTAACCAAGAGGCCTCAGTCCCTTTGGTGAGTTAGGGCAGTGCCCATCCCAATCATGTGAGACCTTCTGGCAGACTGGAATAATAAAGAGAGTAGTATATAAGGCATCCTTATATTCTGACCAGCCACTCTTGCTTATTTTAAAATCCGTATTTCACTTTGTTCCTAGTTTCATATAAGCCAGAATATGTAAGAGGCAGGATTTGAACACAGGTCTTCCTGACTCTGAGGCCAACTTTCTATCCACCATCCTATACTGTATTTCTGCTGTGCACATAGTCAGGCAGTTGGTGGTGCAGTGAAAAGAGTCTTGGGCTTGAAGTCATCTGAAGTTCCAATCCCAGCTTCAGATACTTGCTAGCTCTGCGATACTGGACAAGTCACTTAACCTGTTTACATAACATCCATCTTGCAGGGTTGTTACAAGGATCAAATAAGATACCATTTGTGAAAAGTGCTTGGCCCAGTGCCTGGCATGAAGTAAATGCTATAATAAATGCTTAGTCTATTCCTGTTAATTTTTTTATTCAATTAAATGGATTTTATGACAGCATTAAAATGATGAGTGTTCTGTATCATGTTAATTTGTGATTTAAAATATATTTTAGTTTCCTTATCTATAAAATGGGCACAATAATACCAATTAGAAAGATTGTTATTAGGAGTAAATCAGGTAATATATGCAAACAATAAAGTGCTATATGCGTTAGCTATTATTATTATTTTGATGAAACAAAACATGTGAATAACTAGGCTTATGATCAAATGGGATATTTGTAAAGCACTTAGCACAGTTCCTGGCATACAGTAAGTGCTACATAAATGCTTATTTCCTTTCTTTCCCTTCCTTTTTTATTCAGGTTTTTTTTCTTATATCTAGAGTGGGAGACAGGAAAGTATAGGAATAGAAGGGAGGGAAGGATTAGTCTTTATCACCTCTTCCATGCATGAGTTCATTGCCAGTAGATATGGAGCACATAACAGGTACTTCATAAGCATTTTAAAAAATTCACTTGACTTAAACATCTTGAGAAAGGAAGAAAAAGACTTAAATAGCTTATATGAGCAGTTTAAACTTTAGCCATGACATTCGAAGATATGTCATACCTACATTATAGGAAGAGTATTTGGTAGAGTTTAGCAGTATATGTGGGTCCACCAACTGTACTCTTTCATTTTTTAAATATTTAATTTTATTTTTTCAGTGAGTAAAAATCTATTTTCTATTTCTCCCACCTACCCTTTTTCATGGAAAGAAAAAAGAAACAAAATCATTATAAAAATATGCAGAGTTAAGGAAAAAATGAATAATAGACAGTGTTAGAGGGACAGGGGGAAAGCAGGTTCATTAATACACTGTTGGTGGAGCTGTGAATTGGTCTAGTCATTCTGGAAAGCAATCTGGAACTCTGCCTCAAACATTATTTAAACTGTGCACCCCCTTTGACAAAATATTGGACTTATACCCCAAATAAATCAAGGAAAGAAGGAGAGGATCCACATGTATACAAACATTTACGGCAACTCTCAAAATTTTTGTAGAAACAAAGAATTGGAAACTTAGGGTAGCCCATCAATTTGGGAATGACTGAACAAATCATGGTATATGAATTTAATGGGATACTATTCTGTCATAAAAAAGAATGAAAGAGATGGCTTCAGAGAAACCTGGGAAGGCTTGTACAAAATGATGCAGAGTTCATTTCTATTTTTATTTTGATGTCTTTCTTGCACTGATGATTCATTATAGATTTTTGTTCTGCTCTACTAAATCTTAAGGGTTAAGGTTAATTTTTTGTTTGTTTGGCTTTATATTCTTTGTCTCTGAAAGGAAACTCTTGCCAACTGAGACATTAATGGTCATTTTGTGTGACCCAGAAACAAAAGGTATGCACACCAACATATGCAAATACCCCACTTGTGGGACTGGGAGCAGGAATGCCCTTTCAGTGCTCACTGGCCCAAAAAAAGAATAGCAGAGAAAAGAAGACTTTGAGACTTGTGAGAATAGAATTTTCTCTGTGAAAGAGCTACTAAAAAAAAAGACCCCCCCCCCCCCATGCAATATCTAAGTGGGAAGTTTTCTATTTACATGATATTATCAACCTTACTGAAACGTACAGCACTCGAAGATTAGGTAACTGATCACAGACGGTGTGGGGAAGAGAGGTGATCTGTGCTCCTGTCAGGGTCCTATTGAAATACAAAATAGACACATTCTTTTATTCAGAGATTACATAATGGAATATGTGAGTCATGGAGGTTACAGCTAGCCAGAATCAAAGAAGTGCATTGATTCTGGACAATATGAAGCAACTGAACTCACGGACTTACAGGCTTTCCAGACTTGTTGTTCCCGTCAGATCAGGAAATTCAGTAATTTGCGATGCACCATTCAAAGTCCTAAAGGGAAGGACACACTTTATGGTTATTAAGGGAAAGAGGTTGGAGAGGCATAATTTTTCTTCAGAAAAATGATCTTTGGCAGAAGTAAGAACCCACAGTGTTCTCAGTTCAGGTAAATGTTGAAAAGCAGATTTCCCAACCAGTTGGATTGGATTATCATAGAAGTGTCTGCCAAAAAATAAAAATATGTTAAGTGTTAGTATAAAGCCTCTACAGCAAACAAATGATAGCTTGAAACAGCAACAAAAACATTTTATCCGTTAATATAACTTTAATTGTAATGTATCACATAAAGAGAGGCATTGTGGTAAAGTGGATAAAAAGCCAGACATAAAGTTGAGAAGACCAGGTTCAAATCCTGCCTCTGACACAAGTCCCTAAGGTGCCAGTGAGTTGTTGATTGGCATTATGGAGGGAGTTTTCCCCTCTGCTGAAATCACAAGTCTGGTTAAAAAAAAAGTAGCATGAAGCAATTTTATTTATAAAATGATAGGTGAATTTCAATAGTTTAAAGTTACATTTAGAGATTTGTGTAAAGAATGTTGTACTATGTATAATAACTATTCTCAAGGCATGGCATGGTGATTGAGGAAACTGGACTTTGAGCTGGGAAGACCTGGGCTCAAATCTTGACTTAGATAGTAGCTTTATGACTGTGGGCAAGTCCCTTAACCTCTATGTACCTCAGTTTCTTCATGTGAAAATAGGATTAGAAAAGCTCTGAGGTTCCTCCTGGATAGAATCTATGATCCCATGATACTAAGATTTGATGGAGGATTACAAAGAATTGAGAGGAAATGTAAAATAATGGAAAGGACTTAGGTCTGAATGCTGGTTTGGCTATTAATGCAAATTCTACGATCTTAAACAAATCCCTTTCTGGGATTCACCTTCCTGGTCTGTAAAATGAGGCAGCAGAGCCAGATGACTTCTAAGATTGCTTCCAGTTCTAAACCTATGATACAATGAAATAAAAGGATTCATTGTTCCTTTTTACATTTTAAAAAAGTATCAACTCAACATGGGTCAAATGTTAGGTGATAGGCAATTCTAGATCTTGGAGTGTTTGTTAAATATTGGAAGATGAAGGTCTAAACACACATAAAAACAATGTACCAAAAGGTCAAATTACAACAAAGTCTTAGGTATTAACTAAGATATTTAGTTATGTTGGAATTTTCCATTACTGAAAATTTTTAAAAATACATGAGATATGGACTGGAATTTATTATTTTGTTATATAGAGGTTGTGATGGTATTTGTTAGATTGAGATATAATCTGTCTAGTTAATAATGTAGCCCAGGTGGAGATAATTGGCTTGGCTCACCAGCTCTGCAAATTGTAGGAGTTGTAAATCCTCATTAGGAGATATTAGCATGTCAAGAGAGTGATTAAAAATCAACAATGTGGCCCTTGAAGAAAAACAAATAGAGGAATGCTAATTTATCTCCAAATGAATGTGCTAACATCCGTTAATGAGGACTAATAGTCCTTAAAATTTTTGCTGTGGCTGTTTCATAAAGAAATCATTACCTAGGTAGTAGACAGTCAATAGAGACAGACACTAGGAATCTATAGTTTCCTGAATTATGAAACAAGACGAGTGAGACAATAAGAATTGGCACAATGGACTTGGTAGACAGAGTTCTTGTTTAACTGGCTAAAACCTCATGTGATTATAGATGTCAAGTTTTAGGGAAACAAAAAGGATCTAAATCTCTAGGTAAACACTGTTTTGTCATTTCTTTCTCCAGCTCATTTTACAGATGAGGAAACTGAGGCAAAGAGGGTTAAAGTGACTTGCCCAGGGTCACACAGTTAGAAAGTGTTTGAGTCAGATTTGAACTTGGGAAGATGAGTCTTCCTAACTCCAGGTCTGGTACTGTATCCACTGTGCCATCTAGCTGCCCAAAGGTAAGTCATTAACTTTCCACAACTGATTTTGTTTTCCTAATACCTGGAGCTTCCTTCTCCTCTATACCGCAATGCAACCCACATCCTAAGTTGTAGTATCCATCCTATGTCACTGGCTGAAATTCTAGTGGGGGACATTTTTCCATTACTCATATCTGTTTACCATCTTTATGCTGCTTGTGCTAGAATTATAATGTATCCTTTATGAAGCACCATTTTTGAAAAAGCATGTTATTCTTTTTATAAATACAGATATCCTATTAATTTAATTCTTTTATTAAATTATTTAATTTAAAATTATTTAATTAAATCCTTTCAGGAGATGGGTGCCAGAACATATAAATATAGCCAGGCAGTCCTGGGCAGAAAAACCAATGGCTGCGTTACATTTAAAAGGTGTGGATGGTTTGAACATCATGACTATTATTCTGGTCGACAACAGATCGATGATCTCTTGCTTCAGAGTGGGATTCCAATTCCTTTTTACTTTGCCAAAATGTCAGACTCACAGAATGTTCAAATGTAAAGGACTTCAGGGGTCATCTTGTCCAACCCACCCATGAAAGAGATTCCCACTACATTATACTTCAATAGCGGTCCAGCTTTTGCTCAAAGACCTCCAAGAAGGGAATAAGCCACTGCCTTTCTAGGAAGCCCATTCTACTTTTGCAAAGTTCAACCTTGATATCAATCTTAAATTGGTCTTCCACTGGGCCATTTATGGTTCTGCTCTCTGGGGTCAAATAGAACAAGATGAATCCTTGACATCCTTGAAAATTTGTGATCTTATCTCCACTGAATCTTTTCTCCAGGTTCTTTTAATTGATTCTCATTTGTCATGTACTCAAGCTCTTCCTCAATCTGGTTGCCTTCTCTAGACACTATCATGCTTACACTCTTTTAGGGCAGAGCCTGTCTTTTGTCTCTCTTTGTATGCCTGGAATTTAGCATGATGTCTGGCATATAGTTGGTGTTTAATAAATGCTTACTAAATGATTGCCTTATCAATGTCCCTTTCATGTTGTCATCCAAACTTGACATTAAACCTTTTCAGTTCCACTTTTATACATATATCCTTCCATTTAGGTACTACCAGGAATAAACAACATGGACAAACCTAGAACGTGCGTTAAATCTAAAAAAACCACTTCCTATGTGACCACTTACATTGTTATAAGGGAAGGGTTGCCTACAAATGCTTTCTCCGGTATTGACTTGATATTGTTGCTGTGAAATCCCCTAGAAAGAAAAAAAAATTATACTATATACAGTATTAGTGTTGTGATAAAAATAATCTAATAGTTTTTTCTTTTAATATATGGAGGAAACAAGCATTTCTAATGACCATGATTCATAAGTAGAGGATTCTATTTTAAGATATAGTTTGCTTGCTCACTTAATTTCCATTTAACTCAATTCAACATTCATTAAAGGAATCCAAGCACTATTGTTTCTTCCCAGTTTTAGATGATCATTCTCCTTATCTTCATGCATCTTACAGTTAGAAGGTTTTGTCCTTTCTCATGTAGTTGGGAAGCTGTTTCCAATAGCAAATCCAAAAAATGAGTTCCAGAAATACACACAGGTAAATTATACTATGAGAGGATGTTACAGAGAAAACTTCATTCCAACCAACCATGCCTGCTAACTATATGTTGTTAATTATATTTGACAATCCATATTATGTCTCTGTGTCTTTGAATATTCCAAGTCTGGAATGGACTTCTGCAGAATAATTAATAACAATAATAATATTTCTATAGCATTCATTATTTGCCAGGCTCGAGGCTAAGTGCTTTATAAATGTTATATATCATTTGATCCTCACAAGAGCCGTGGGATGTAGATGCTATTATTATCTGCCTTTTGCAGATGAAGCAACTGGTTAAATGATTGTCTCAGGGTCATATAGATAGTGTCTGAGAGAGGATTTGAACACAGGTCTTCCCGACTTTAGATTAGAATCCTTAGCTTACTTTAGAGAATAGCTCAAGTGGCACCTAAAATATCAAGCCTTTCCTGAGGACCCCTCCCTAATCCTCAATCATCAGCGCATGCTCTCCTGAAGTTAGCTTGTCCTTATACATGTTATAGATGTTAATGTATCCTTATATATTAGTTTGTCTATATACACGTACCTATGTAACTTCTTTATCTTTTGTTTTTTGTATTCTCAGGGCCTTGCATAATATCTCTTAAACACTAAGCATTTAACATTTGTTGACTTGAATTGATGAACCGAATAAGGCTAATACGGGGAATTGGAGGAATGGATTCCTGTTTTCTATTTAATATCCATCCCATATTTCTTAGGAAGTATAAATGGCCTGAATTAACTTTCTTTCCTCCCTTTAGTTCTTTTTCCTTTTCCTTCCACTCAGACACTACCCCAGTATTTAAAATTGTTTTGGTCTGAAACACTCTTAATATAGTAGTAAAGAATGTGTCACGAGAAAGATGGAAAAAGAAGTGAACAGAGATGGGAGAGAAGGTAATATAAAGTTCTCTGTAGAAATACTGTGCTGGACTTGGTTCTAGGAAGATCTGAGTTCAAATCCTGCCTCTGATATTTACAGTTCATGTAACTGCCCTCAACCTCAGTTTACTTATCTGTAAAATGGAGGCAATAACATTTGCCTTGAAGGGTTGCTGTCAGGATCAAATGAAAGAATATACATAGATGAATTTGCGAATTTTAAAGCATTATGGAAATGTTTGCTATTATTACTAGATACAAGGTTTAATTCATAGATGGTCCCATAAAGCCATCAATTCAAGTGGCTGTTAGGTGTCTACTGGGGCATGAGAAAATGAGAACTCCTGCCCTCAAAGAACTCACTTCTAAGATGGGGGAAACAATATTATAGTCACTCCTAAAAATCCAGCAGCTTCTTAAATAAAGAAAAATAGAGACACTTCAAAATGTTAATATATATATAAAATTTCTTCCATCAATGACCAATAGAAAATAACTTCTGCTGATTGTTGTGACTTTCTATGTGAAATATAAACATAGATACATGAATATAAAAACATATAATGTAAATACATGGTAATTTTTTGGGGGTGGTAGAAATACTGAAAACTGGTGTGATTGAGGTGGGGAGGGAAGACAGGAAAGGACTCGAATAAAGACATGGTATTTGAGCTGAACTTTCAAAGGGAATAAAATTCTTAGCACTGGAGGTAAGGAGGGAGAGTATTTTGTGCTTTGAGACAGCCTGTCCAAGGAAAGATGACAGGCGATGGAAGCAGGACATACATGTGAGGAGCGGCACATACATTGGTTGGACTGGAATGGAGCGTGCCTTGGCAGGAGGTGGGGCGGGGGCGGGGTTTAGAGAGGGGGGAAGAGATAGGTTGGAACGAGATTGTAAAGGACTTCAAATGTTAAATAGAAGAGTGTGTCTTTAATTCCCCTGAAGCCTTTTGAGCAAGGGAGTGTCGAAGCCTTTGGAGCATGGTTAGGACCGTAGCTGAGGAATATCACTTTGCCCTCAGCCTAGAGATTGGATTGGTGAGGGGAAGCTATGAAAACTGAAAGGCCAATGTGAAAGGAGTATGGGTGCGAGGTGATGAGAGCCTGATTGTGGTGTGACTGGAGAGAAGGGACACACACAAGAGAGATTGCAGAGACAGAAAAGACAAGACTTGGCACCTGATCAAGTATAGGGGATGAGAGCAAGGTCATCCAATGCCTCCCGAGCCATCACCAGTCTTCTTGACCTTTCTTTACAGTGGGCTACTTTGACTCTGGAGGAGGGCGCTGATGACTTTGTGTAGCTCTGCCTCATTTACATTCTATTCATGCACATCACGTTGTGATGTCATTGGTTCTAGGCAGACTAAGAATGCAACTGTAAACTCTGGCGTTTTATGTGAAAACACAATCCACTGCTGGAGAAAGAAAGTAAATTCCTTTGATTTACAAATAAGGCAATAACCAAGAAAAGTCTTTGAGAATACAACTCTTTTTTTCCCCTATACATCAGGTGGAGATCATCATTTCTTACTAATCTCATTGGAAGCTGGAAAAAAGAAGAAACTGATTGAAGTTACAGTAGGGTAGTTCTCAGGTGGGATTTCCTAACAGTGAGGCATGAACTTCAGAAGGAAAGAAGATTCCATCACCTCCAGAGATTTGTAATAACATCACTTCTCATTTGTCTGGGACAAATTAGACCCAAAGGCAGCAGGATGGAGTAAAGGGCATCTTTGAGTACTTTGAAAATGTCTAGCTAAATCATTTTTGTGGAAAACCTTCAGTTTCCCAGCCCACGTATGATAGTGACTTTCCAGATTAAAGTTAAGCATTTAAGACAACCACATATGGTATTTACTGATGCTGACTCTCCAGGGTTTTCTAGCTATTGTTTACTTTCTAACCCTGCCCTTCATTATATAATGTGTGTGTGTGTGTGTGTGTGTGTGTATGTATGTACGTAAATACATATATATATATATATATATCTAATTTCTCTCAAGGTCAGAAAAATAAAGCTCTATATATATCTATCTTACTGTATAACAACATTTTTAGTATTAAATATTTTAATTTTTAACTATAGAGAAAATTAGTTATAGACTAGAATGTAAAAGGAAAGCTACTAATTGGTTTTGTTTTTGGTAAAATATGATATTTTCCTATGGAAAGATTACATTTAGAGATACAACTTGGTTCAGCATGAATTTAGCCATGAGATTATTCTGCAAGTTTCTGAGTTGCCTTCAATATTTACTATCATTGTAATCACCACCATTGCAAGAGAAATCTGTCAACTGAACAGAGTGAGATAGTAGAATGTGAGAAAACAAAGATTATATTCTAGGGAAAGACACATGACAATCTGTAGATGCTATGTTCTGTTAGTCACCTATGGAAGGAAAAAAACATACATAATTTGAAGTGACTGTTTTTTTCCACATTTAGTTAAAATATCATTAAATGAAAGTCATTAACAATTTATAATAAACTCCCCTGATAAAGTTTGTGCCAAATACTTACAATTCTTTGAGACTTGAGAGTGTCCTGATTGCAGTGGGGAACTCATCTAGATTGTTGTAATTTAAATCTCTGTGAAAATAAACAGATCATATTTTTGACTTTCCATTTAGAAAATAATACAGACTGTGCCTAATTTAAGTAGGAATTTCTTAAGAGCTGTATTGTATATTTTGATTAATGACAGAGATTTTACATTGGCTTATTTATTGTTTCCAGATCTTCTCAAAAACATTATTGTAACATCTCATTATGATGTCGAGTTAGCCCTGAGTCAGCAAAGACTGTACTAGTAGGTTCATATAAGCAGGCAAGGCTTCAAGCAGAGGCCTAGTAGATAACTTATGTCTTCTGTCCAAGGACAAGCCTTGTTAAGTATAGACAGGTATCAGAAGGTTAATTGTCCTGTAATGAATTCTTTTCACCATGCTGATTTATGAAATATATAAAAGCATTAAATGGTACTCAATCACATACATCTCTCTCCTGTTATTGCAATGAAGGTTGTAGAAAAGAAGCAAAGGGGGCAATAAGTGCTAAGAATGACACAATTGTTGGATTATCTATGAACATTCATTAATTATAGGTACTTTAAAAAGTAGGATACAAAGTTTAATAATCTGATATCTTATCCGGAACTGAACCACATCCATACTGGTTCATATTCATGTATAATACAAATATAATTATTTATTCATATGTTATTATATAACATGAATATAATATGTATTCATATATATTATGTGTTCATATATAATATGAATAAATAATATATTTATATTCATTTATTCCCATGAATAAAACCAGAGGACAAAAAATAAGTTGTAGGTAAATGGAAAAATGGTTTTCAGATAAATAAAGAGTTTTTGGAAATGACTTATCTATTATAGGCTTAAAAGCATCAAGAAGTATCATTTCATGGAACATTTGTTCATCTCAAATGATGATAGACCACCATGAAGATACCTATGACATCTGCATTAGGGTTCACTGAAGAGGATTAAGAAATATACAGGATTCTCTAAACAAACTCAAGAGAAGCCTTATTTGCTAATACTGGTAAGGTAGGAAGATGGTAAAAATTATGTCAAAACTATTTGTGACCAAGAAATGAAAAAGACCATAGGATCATACTTCACTCCTGCCCATTATGAACTTTTCCTTTCTAACATTTAGTTTTTTTCCTATTTTTCTCAATTACACGTAAACAACAATTTTTAATGTTCATTAAAAAGAATTTAGAGTTCCAAATTTTTTTCCCTTCCTCCATCCCCAACCCCTCTCCTGGAGATGGCAAGCAATTTGATATAGATTTTACATGTGCAGTCATGCAAATCATGTGTGTGTGTATGTGTGTGTGTGTGTGTGTGTGTGTGTGTGTGTGTGTGTGTAAGATGTATACATAATAGTTGGAAGGCAACCTTAGAGAGGAAAACACTAGCAGCTTAGGGTACCAGGAATGGACTTCTGATAAAGGTGGTGCTTAAGCTGAGCCTTGAAGTAAGCCAGGGATTCCAAGAGGTGAGGAAGAAGAATATTCCAAGCACAAGAACAGCTAGTACAAGGTCATGGATGTGGGAGATGGAGTGTCCTGTGTGTATATCACTGTCACTGGATTGTAGAGGGCATGGAGGGAAATAGAGTGTAAGAATACTGGAAAGATAAGAAGATATCAGATTGTGAAGAGTTTTATATGCCAAAAAAAAAAGAGTTTAAAATTGATCTTAGAGGTAATAGCTATTGGAATTAATTGGGTAGTGGTAGTGACATGGAATTATGCTTTTGAAAATCACTTTGCCAGCTATGTGGAGGATGGAGAAATACTTCAGTCAAGAAGATTAATTAGAAGACAATTACAATAATCTAGAAAATAAATGAAGAGGGCCACAACTAAGATAGAGGTTGCGCACATATAGAGAAGAGGACACATCTAAAAGATGTTGGGAAGGTAAAAATGACAAAATTCAGCAACTGATTGTAAATGTGAGGGAATGACATTGAGCAGTTGAGGATGACTCTGAGGTGGCAAATATGATAGACCAGAGGCATGGTGGTATCCTCTACAGTGATAAGGAAGATCTCAAGAGCCAATTGCTTTGGAAGAGAAGATTACTTCTTTTTTAGATGTGTTGATTTTCAGATGCTTATGGGAATTCAGTTTAAAATGTCTATTTGGCATTTGGCTATGCTGGACTGGCACTCAGGAGGTAAATAAGAACTAGATATATAGATCTAGGAATCATCTACAAAGGGATGATAATTGAACTCATGGGAGCTGATGAGATCACCAAGTACGGGAGGATAGAGAGAGAAGAGAAGAAGGTCTAGGACAGAACATTGGGGAATACCCAGTTTGTATGAAGATCCTACAAGGGTGATTAAGGAGGAGGTAGAAGAATCAAGACAGAAGGGTCACAAAAATCCAAAGGAGAAATGATGGGCAACAGTGTCAAAAACTACAGAGAGGTCAAGAAGAGTGAGGACTGAGAAAGGGAAGTTTAAACATAATTGGAAATTTGGGGGAAATGAGTTTAAGTTGAAATGAGGAGGTTGGAATCTGGATTGTAGAGGGTTTAGAAAACAGGGAGAGGAGATGACATGGAGGCTTTGAAAAGGAGGGAAGAGATTTTAGGATAATAGTTGGCAGAGATGGTATGTAGTGAGGATTTTTTGGAGGTGGAGAAGATTTGGGCACATTTTTTAAATGGTAGATAAGAGAAAATTAAAGACTAAAGAGAGAATGGGGAAGATAGTGGTGCTATCTGTTGGAAAAGATAGGAGAGACTGGCGTGAGTGATATTTATAGACATATTGGCCTTAAAGAGAAGGGTCACTTCATCAGGTTTTTCCATTGGTTAATTTTTTTCTATGGAGGGCAACAGAGTCTTTAATACATTTCCCATTTTTGCCATCTAGCATTTTACTCAAAAAGGTTGTGTTAACTGCTGTAATTTAATGTACTGCATTCTTCTTATCTTTATTCTTCTTTTTAAGTTAGTGGTGACTTTTACCTTTGCTCTAAGCAGTTGGTTGTGCTGTACACAGGCAGATGATTTTTAAATGATTAGACACTTTTCGATCAGAAGCTATGGAAATGCTGATGAATCAGGGCTCAGCAGGGCCCTACAATGGTTAAGATGTGAGATAGATCGGTGTTCACTGACAAAAGCTTAGGCTCCATCAGGAGGCAATTTGCCTGGGCATCAACTCCTTAAATCACATGGGCATTTCTCCCAGGATTTTGAGTTGATTTTGTAAAAGATCTTTTGAATAAAATAGGTATGTTTAGTCTGGAGAATGAAGACTGGGGGATGGGTCATCATGTCTCATATCTGATACTAATAGATGACCCTGGGCAAATCATTTAACTTCCTGCTATCTCCAGGTAGCTTCATGACAAGTTGCAAAGTAGGTGCTGATCTCTGTTGGTAAAGGGGGTTTCATCCTTAGAGTTCCTCATTCAGTGAAGCCACAGATTTGGTCTTGACAAAAATGCAATGAACTCCTTTGGCAAAGAGTAGGTTGTGTTTCCTCTGGAAGCCTTTAAGCAAAGACTGGATAAATCTTCATTGGGGACTTCAGAGAGGGGGTTCTTTTTCATGTAAGGTTGAACCAGATGACCTTTGAGGTATCTTTCAAATGAAATTCTGTGACTCAGGGACCCTCTCAGGGCTGGTGGTTTCTCTGTCCAATGGAAACTTACTCTACCATGTTTTGTTGGACTTTGATGTTTTTTGATCAACCATCAAGCCATGGCTTGCCTCTTTCATATTGGGCCTCCTGGATTCCTGTCTCCATGACCATGGACTGTGATTCTTAATTAGTATCTGGCTTCTGAATTTTGCCTGAGGATGATCTAACTTCTACAACAGTTGGAGTTTCCACCTTTAAAAGGAATGTCCATCTCTATCTTTTAGATGTATACTGACTCCAAGATTATCTCAGAAATATAATGAGTGATTCAGGCCCAAAGCAACATATCAACCTGAGCCTGAAAAGTAAAACTCAATTATAAAACGTTAGAATTGATGAGGCAAAGAGTCCATGAAGACACTCAAGTAACATCTTCTATCTTTAGCACGGAGAGAGAGAAGGCAGACTCAGACATTTCTATTTTCAATCCTATCCTATTAGTCTGTACTCTCAAAGAGTTGTGATCTCTTCCATGTGGGAACTGTCTTTATAGGTGTAGATTAAAACCCACCCACCAAACCTTTTTTCCCCTATGTAATTCTTGTCTACATCTTTTCATAAATTTTCCATAAAGGAGTTTATTTTATTGGGGTGTGGGGGGAGGGAAACAGAGTTTTCCTCTCTTTTAAAAAAAAATTACACATTTTGTGAACTCATATATTCAGGCTGTTCTTTTGTCACACTATTCTCTTTAAATATGACTGAATGATTTTATTTTCCAGTTATGCATGTCTTTTATGATATCTTTTCCATCACTCCTAGCACCCAAGCCATCATTGGTAACATACTTCTGTTCTCCTTTTATACCTATAATCTATCATCCTATTCTTTGCCCTTCAGCAATGGAAAAATTTGGCAGCAATCACTGGAGAAAGATATCCTCAGGCTTTCCACTTCTAGTCACAATTTAAAATGCTTTCCAGACTTAATATACCTTCATTGTATACTTTGATAAAAGAAGAATAACTGTCTCTTAGTCTCTGAGAATGGCGGATTTCCCAGAGGACTCAGGAAAGCCTTTTGGTCAGCTAATCAGATGTGGCTGGATATTCCTCCGTAGAGAAGAATTCTTAGTTAATTTACAAAGTGAGCTAATCTGCCTGAGTCCGATTATGATTCACATTTGTCTGGGACAAACCATCACTAAGCCACATGGCAGGCAGGAAATAATGTTGGTTGTGGACATAAATTTCCTTCCTGTTGGTAAATCCCTCCAGATGCTATGTTTTGATTAAATGAGGCTTGGGCCCTTATAAATTACTTGATTTCTAGTAGCGGGGAGGAGGGAAGTAGTACTTTTGGAGAACCGTAGCACTGATGAACATATCTTCTACAGACTTATACAAAAAAGACATTTTTGCACAAATGACATGAAGAAAAGGTGAAGAGAATGGGACACATGTGTGTTAAGTGCCTACTATATACCAGATGCTAAGTACTTTGCAAGTATTATAATACTTCATATTATCACAAATATTATCATCATGAAGCCTTAGGTTGCTAAGTTTCCCAGATACGGGTCCTCAGTTAGTTCTTTGTGAGTAAAGAACAAAGAGAATATAGTGGGGATCACTACTGAAACTTGCTTATATTTTTGTTCATGAAACCAAGAATCCAGAAGCATAGGAACTTGTGTATTAATCTATGGTGGCCAAGAGTCTTAGCTCTTCCTTGTGTAAGGCGTTCTAATTTTAGAATTAGTAGGGCATTCTAGCAATTCCCAAAGCATGATGGTTCTACCCTTGTTCTACACATTTCTTGCCTATTCTCTTGGGACCTGAGAGGAATCCCTTATTTGATTCTGTAAGGTGAACAATTACTGGTTCCCGCTGTCCATGAAAACAGCCAATACAGATGGCTCCCTGACGAAAAAAAAATTGTGGGAGAAGCTAGAGTAATCACAAGCACTTTTCCCCTAGCTTTTGTGTTGAACTAGACTTGGATATAAGTAATGAATTCCGAAGTGATGATGGAAGTTTTCCTTTTCCTCGTTCATGACTTGAACCAATAATCATAGACCGGGGGCATCTAAACCAGTCTAGGTTAGTCTGCATCCAGATACTATAGACACATTCCCCTTGCTTGATTACTTGAGGACCTAATGGTTGAAACTTCTTTAGCTGCTATTAAGAGCCTGGTACATTTTGGTCAGTCTGGAGCTGACTTAGAAGCCAGGGGTTATCTGATTGGGGGTTATCAGCTTCCCTATTGTATCAAAATGTACAAATCTGTATATATAACACATACAAAATTCTTTGTAAATGGTTAATTGTTCCTTGCTCCAGTCATCCTTATTATTATTATTTTGTGATCTATGCCTGATCCAAAGGTCATTACTGAGTTTCTAGACTTCTTTTGAACTGTCTCAATTTGGATCCTAAATTTTTTGATATGACTTTAGCGATCATTATTGATTTTCCTTGAGCTATCTATTGATGACATTTTCTCCTTCTTCCCTTGTTAAGGTAGATGTAAACCCAGTAATAGAAAACCTGAGGAACAACACTCAATTGATCCTTTAAAATAATTTTTTTTTCTAATTCTACTGTGATTTCTACAATGCAATGCCTGGCATATAGTAGGCACTTCAATAAATGTTTATGGAGAGAGTCATTCAGAATAATGTGTCTTGTTTAGCTGATAATACCCTCTCTAATAAATTTATTATTTTCCAGATTAAATTATTGGTCCTTTAAATCCCAGTTTTTTTTTTTTTTAAGAGATGAGTGTGTGTGTACATGTGTGTCTGTGTGTGTATGTGTTACAGCCTCTGTAAACAACATATTCAAGGCCAAAAAGCACGTTTTGGTTTTAAAGCTGGTCTAATTCTTCAGCATATGAATGAAAACACTGAAAAAGGGAAACAAGAGGTCAACTCACAAAGTCTCGAGGCTGTGGAGCCCATCAAAGCATTTCTTTCCCAGGGAGTGGATCTTATTGTTATGGAGATGTCTGCGGGAGAACGTTAAGGGCACAGTCAGGGGAGCACATTGAACATAGTGGATGTAGGCAAAACATTTCGATTGGTAAAATCAAAAGAAAACCCACAGAAATAATGCTTTGCAGAAAAAAAAGCCAGAGGGAGGCTCTGTATTTTTCCTTCCACAGCTGATTCTGTACCTTAACTCTAAATTTAATAGGTAGATACTGATTTCTTTTGAGTTGGAAAGTCAGAAAATACATAATGATGTGACACAAACGTTGTATAGGTCAACTAAAAATCCTATCAGGTTGGCTGGGCCCTACAAAACAGATAGTTTGGTTTTGGAAAGGATGATTCAGAGGATTTGCCTTGACTTGATGGCTTATTTGTCATCGCTAAACCCAAATTCTTTGAAGGCAGGACCTAAAGAGGAGTAGGACAGTTTGTGAAGGTCCTTGGTTTACTAACCTAGGTCTATATTAAAATTGAAGACTTTCACTATGTACTTAGGAGGGTATTCAGTCAATAACCCACTTCTGTATCAATATCAAGTGACAATGTACAGCTTAGATTTGTTGTCCAAAGAGATTAGCTCTCTTAACATCATGGAGATATGGAATAACCACATAATCAGCTCATTGGATCAGTCATAGACTGGCTTCCTATAGTGTGCTTTTATTACATGGTGAAATTCTAAACTCTTCACATGAATTTTGAAAATCAGTCACAAGATGAACTGTGTAGGAAAGTATGAAAGGATCCGTATCAATCTATCCAGCACTGCTGGAATATATGTCCTACAAATCCATCAATCAGTTAATGAATCATCAAGCACTTACTATGTGACAGGCGTAATACTAAATGCTGGGTGTACAAATTCCAAGAATAAGGCAATTCCTACCCTGAAGGAATAGTGGGTCATTATTATCTTTCCATTGGAAGAACAACATATTAGTTGTCTTTTAAATGAGGCAATATATGTAAAGCACTTTGCAACCATTATGAGAGGCAGGTTAGTATGAGAAATTACATGATAAAAATGACCATAAGTTGCTTATCCTATGAGACTCTGGCTCGTTTTCTGAAAGATTTATTAGTACTTCACATGAGGTTAACCAACTCCCATTTCCCTGAACCAGGATTTATTCTATATAGCTCCTTGAGAGCTGGGGTATATGTGTCTGTGTTTGCTCTCATACCTCCAGGACTTGGCACAGTGCCTGGCACAGAGTAGGCATTTTATAAATGCTTACTGGCTTGGCTTGACTTGACTCAGAGCTATCATTAACAATTTTGGGGTCAAGGTGAGCAGTAAGAAATGACCCTCAAATCATCATTCAAAGATAAATCTAGTTAAGGGAAGAGGCATAGAGTAAAGACTTTTGGACACTACTGCTATACTAGAGTGGGGGTAGGAAGAGCTGAGACAGGCTTGAGCCACTATATGGCTTAGGGATGGTGAAGACAGGGTACTGGTAGGGGGCAGGTGGAAGGAAACGTTATCTGGTAGCTTCTTATTCTTGCTACCTAGGTTCTAAGCTCAGTATTTCCTACTGAAGGAGTACAGACTTGTAAGTACCTTATAAGGCAGACACTATGCAAAGTGCTTTTCGCATGTATTATCTCATTTGATCCTCTCAACAACCCTACTCTTATAATATCCATTTTACAGTTGAGGAAACTGAGACAAACAGAGGTTAAGTGACTTGTCAAGTGTCTAAAGCTCGATTTGAGCTCAGATCTTCCTAACAGATGGCCCTGAGTTCTATCCACTACACCACCCAGATGCCTAATCTGATGTAACTTGGATTATCTCAGTGGTCTGGCCCACCTGTTACAGTCACTTCTCTGATAATCACTGTCTTCACAGCTCCTGACTGTATGACTATTTATTTTACAAATGCTATTTGAGAAAATATTCAATTAAATAAGAAAATAAATCTACATGTCTCAGAATACAGATGCATTGAACATTGTACATACTCACATATTTGATGAAATGACTAATAAGGAAAAGGGACTTGGACTTGTGTTATGAATTGTGACAAAAATGGATTTCAAATAAATAGACCATTTATAAGCCATTCCATAGTATGTACATGTTTTGTCATTGGTAGAGGGAAAGTCATACCTTAAAATTCTGATCAAAGTTTGAGAGTTCTACATTTAAAAAAATCTGTGTTATATAGTGAAAGTAGAAAATTTTCTTATTTTAGAAAAACAATTCAATAAAACTTACAGTACTACCAAACTGGAGAGATTTCCAAAAGCATAGTCTGGTATGTGGTGTATTTTGTTCAGAGCTAAGGTCATGGCCTGCAATGCTGACAAACTCCTAAAAGCCTGGACAGGGATTTCAGTCAAAGAGTTGTCATCTAGCCACAGGTGTCTCAGGGAGATCAGGCCATTAAAGCAGTTGGATGGGACGTAGTTGATTTGGTTGGCATCCAAACGCCTTAGGAAAAAAAAAAAGCAAAATGTTAGTGGAAACATGGCAATAAACTTATCTGAGATGTGGTAATGAATTGATGATCCAAGTGTATGTAAAAAAGGTTTTCCTCTGCCCTTGTTCTTTGGCCCCCGGGATCTCCTGATATTGAGAGTTCACGTATTTGATTGATTGGTTGATTAATAAGAAAAAGGGATTTGGACTTTTGTTATAAATTACAACAGAAAATGGGTATTATAGACCATTTATGAACCACTCCATGACATGGTATCTTCTCTCTTGTCCTCTTGTCTTCATCTGTTCAACAAGATGAACTCTTGGGTCCCTACCAGCTAAACCATTCCAATTCTAGAATTCTCTTTGTGTCTTAGACTACCAGTCAAGTTGGACCTGAAGTTCAAATCAGTCTCCTTTCAGTGGTATTCCGTCTGTAGGCTTTTCACTGGGAGGAGGTCATCATTTCAGAAGACTGAGGTTTCAGGACTGCCGACCTTCTAGCTTTTTTTCATGAAACCAGGAGATAGGTCTGTAATACAGAATGAATGCCTATCTCTTGCCCAAAAATAAAGACATATTGGTGAAATGGAAAGACTGCTAGTTTTGGAGTCAGAGTAACTAGGTTCAAATCCTGCCTATGATCTGGGTGACCTTGCATAAATAATTTAGCATCCCTGGATTTTAGTTTCCTCATCTGTAAAATAAGGGGATTGGACTAGATTGGAGGACCGAAATACATAGCTCCTGGAGACTACAACATGCCCACATGTTGCAGAAACAGATTAAAATTTAAATGGGAAATATTTGACAAAATAAATTAAAATGCAATAAAACATAGATAACATTACATTTTAAAACTAAATTAATATGTGGACCAAAAAATCCTGATACGTAATTTAAAAAAAATTAAGTTTCAAATTGTTTCCTTCCTTCCCTCTCCACCCCACACTAGATAAGGCTGCCGTTTGACACAGATATACAAGTATATGTAAAACCATACTATGCATACTTCTATTTATCAGTTTTTTCTCTGGAGTTGCATGGCACCTTCCTTCATAGGTCCTTTGCAGTTAATTTGAATATTCATATACCCAAAACGACTTCATCATTCACAGTTTTCTTATCGTTTTACTCTATTATAGTTAAGGACACTTTCAAGGCCTCTCTTGAGAATTTTGGAAATAATTGTGTGACATGGGAGACATTGACACAGGAAAGCTGAGCACAGTATGCCCTCATCAGAGAAGGTGCTGTTCTCTGTGAGCAAAGCAGAGGTGAAGGAACTGAAAAGAAGGTGTGCAGATTTAGAGAATCCACCCCAAATGTTCCCATGGACTATTTGTAGCCCATTTGTGGTAGACCATTCCAAGCTTGTGTTGGTCTGATCAGTCACAGTTGGACACACAGTGGACTCTAACATAGTGATGTCATTTTGGCACTCTTTGAGAATGAAGGACAATGACCATTTCTTGCAAGTCTTTCCATGTAGCCATGCCACCAATTGATGGGCATCCATCCACTTAATTTCCAATTTTTTGCTACCACAAAGAGAGCTGTTATAACTCTTTTAGAACATATAGCTTCTTTTCCTTTTCCTGATCATCTGTTGAGTCAAAAGGCATAAATTAGTTGGCCCCTCTACCTCCCATTTCTGTCTGAGTCGGACACATCTATATTAGTTAACCTCTAAGGTCCTATCGGTTCTCGATGGATGAGACTTTTGGCTACTGGCTAGTTTGCTTAAGCCCCAATGGGAGTTATAACGACTTTAAAAGGACATTGTTGACCAAGGAGGAGTGTTTGTTTTTTTTAGCTGATACCACTAAATAATACTATTTAAAATCATTTTAAAAAATCAATGCCATGAAGTGCCATTATCATTAAAATACCATTAATATCATTAAAATACCCTTAAATTGATACCATTACATACCATTAAAAAACAAATCCAAAACCAGATAACATCTCTTACTGATTCTATCTTTTCTCCCCCCTTCATTTTTGTTGGAAAAAAAGTTCTAATGATATTTCCAGTGAATAATAAAATTGATGCCCTTGTTGGTGTTTCTTTCCTTTTCTGCTCACCAGTCATTGCTGTTCATGTGGCCAAGTCTGTCTAAATGTCATGGCTGGTTAATGAGATGTTATTGCACCACAGCCAGCAGGGGGTGCACATATGACACATTCTTTTCACTTGGATCCAACTCTGGCAAGAGTTGGAAATTGGTCACATTCATTTCTTGCCTTGAAATGACATTAAGCTATGCATGCTGGTCTGGTGAAATTCTGAATGAAGTAGAGGTGATCTATAAAATCCACATGATTTTTATATGCTTCTGACGTCCTATACACATGTTTTTCTGCTCTCAACTGTCACGAGTCCATTTCAAAATCTTTTTGTTTTTTTAAGAATTCATTTTAAAACTTGCTATACACTAGAAGGATATTTATGAAAGTACAAAAGGATTCTGAAAAATGTTTTTTGGAAGCCCTTAAGACTAAACAGATGTAGAAAGCATACCAGGATAACAAAATAATCCCTCTGCAAACCAAACTCAAACAGTTTGGAGATATGGGAAACTCTCTAGGGTAGGCAACTAATCTCTTTATTTGAAGGGGTTTCCTCATTTTAAGTCCCCATAATGTCAGGTCAGCTCTGTCTCTTGGTCCCTAAGCCTACCCACTGAATGGGAACAAATCATCCCTCCTGAGGCACTAGGCCAGATTCTGGCAAATAACTCAGGGAAGGTCAATTGGAACAAATTTTAAAGGTTCAGTGTCAAAGCCCTCTTACAATTAAATTTCCAGTATAATAACTGACATGGCAGGCAGCAGAAACTCCACTTCTAAAACAGCATAAGTTTCTGTCAACAAACAGAACTGGAAATGTTTAGGAAAACTCGATACTATTTCTCCTCTACTGTCCAGGCAACACTAGGCTTATGTTCTAAAATTAGGAAAAGTTTGCTTAGGGGTTGGGTGGTAATTGGTTTAACTGGAAGTACAGCACTTTTTTTTTGTTTTTAAACTGTAATATGGTGGTATGTGAACTAAGAGGTTTCAGGTACTCTGCTCATTCTTCCAATTAACAGGTATTAATTTTTTCTTCTTCTAAACTCAATCCTCCATAGGGGGTGGAGATGGGAAGAAAAGTAACATCCTTGCAACAAACACAAATTTGTAACCTTGATGTTATCCTCCCCACACAAATCCAATCAGTGGATAAATCCTGTGCAAAACAAATTCCATCATTGGCCCCTTCTAAAAATATATGGTATATTCTACCTCTTGAGGTCATCCCATTTCCATCAAGGGGGGCATTGCATGGGCTTTCATCCATCTTGTGGTTGGTCATTGCATTTCTTAAGTCTTTTTGAGTTTGATTTTTATGGTGCTGTGGTTGTTGTAGAAAGTGTTCTGCTTCTGCTTTCTTCACCCTGAATCAGTTCATTTATGTCTTCCTATGGTTTTCTGAACTCTTCCCTTTCATATGTATGTTTATCCAGTGATGGACTCCAGATGTAAAATACTACATTTATTCTTGGATATGGCCAATGTAGGAATGTTTTGCTTGACTACATATATTTGCTATAAGAGTTTTATTTTTCCTTTTTTTCCTCCCATTGGAGGTGGGGAAGAAAAAATTAACCCTTATTAATTAAACAAAAATGAAAGAGAGAATACTTGCAACCCTTTAGTTTACATAAAACCACATGACAAAATAGTATTCTATTACATTTATAGAGCATAATTGATTCAACAATTCCATTTCAACTCAGCAATGTTCACAAGTGCAAAGCCATGTACATATATACATATATGTATTATTAAAACTAGAATATCAAGTATAGAATAATAGAATAAAATATAGAAATAAAATAAAATATAGAAAATATAGAAAAATATAGAAATAAAATAAAATATAGAAAAAATAGAATATCAAAAATAGAATAAAAATAGAAATCATCCTATTCTAAAGATGCTTTCATTATTATTTAACTGCCATTACTTAAAGATTGAAATTTTTTTTTGCTTTTGGTCTAACTATGTAATTTCATCAGAGAACTTGTGAGTGAGGAGTGGGAGAGACTTGAGGGAGGGAACCCAGTTAAGAAGCTATTGCAATGATCTAGGTGAGAGGTGTTAAGGGATTGAAATAGGGTGTTAGCTATGTGAGTAAAGACAAGGGTACCCATGAAAGAAATATTGTGGAGTTAGGGACCGCCAGATTTTATCCACTGTTTGGATTTGTGGAATGAGGATAGTATCAAAGTTACAAACATTGGAGAATGGAAGCATGGTTAGGTCTTTGAGAAGTAGGAAAATTTAGAAGTCAGGTGAGTTTGGGGAAAGACATGTTTTGTTTTGGACATATAAAGCTTTAAATATGTGGCATGATAATAATAATAATAGCTAGCATTTGAATATCACTATATAGTATACAAAGTATTCTTACATTTATTATTTCATTTGAGCCATACGACACTGTGGGCATAGGTCCATTTTTTTAGATGGGGAAACTGAGGCTGAGTGATGTTTAAGTGACTAACTCTAGGTCACACAGTAGGTGGTACAGTCAATGGATGGAGTGCTAGCCTGGAGTCAGGAAGACTGACTTCAAAACCAGCCTCAGGCAATTACTAGCTGTGGGACCAAAGGCAAATTATTTAACCTCAGTTCACTTACTTTCCTTATTTATAATATAAATTTATAATTTTAATATAACATGAAATATAATGTATATTATAATGCTATTATATAATGTTTGATATAATAGCACCCATCTCAGAGTTATGTGAGTATCAAATGAGACAATATTTGTAAAGTGCTCAACACGGTGTCTGGCAGTAGTAGGTATTATATAAATGCTAGCTGTTACTGTTAGTTGTAGTAAGCATCTGAGGGCAGATTTGAACCCAGGCCTTCCCGTCCTCAGGTCACTCTATGCACAGCCACCTAGCTGCCTATGAACAATAGCTGTTGTGTAAGGCTTGGTTACTTTTCCTTGAAAGGTATCCTTGAGACTTATTTGAATTATCGAAGGAGACTGCGGCTTGGTCTATTGATAAAATACCTGGTAGCCAAAGTATAAAAAGCCAGTCTATGAAGAGGCTGCTCTCTCTCAGTTTGACCAGTATGGACAACACAAACACAAGGAAACTGCATTCAATGCAATCAATATTGTGTCCTTGATAAGTAATACATTTTCATGCTATGACTAAGTAAACCTCTTTTTGTGAATTGCTAAAATTGTTTATGAGTATTTCATTTTGTTCCGTTTCTGAACCTGAAGGATCAGACAGGACTGAGTCTATACCCAGATGCCTCTGGGACATCCAGTTTGAAATATTTGATGGGCAACTGCTGTAACTGAAGCTCAGGAAAAAAAACTGGGGGCAGCTAGATGACACAGTGCACTGGATCTGCAATCAGGAAGACCTGAGTTCAAATTTTACTTCAGATGCTTAGTAACCATGTGACTCTGGCTAAGTCAGTCAGCCAGTCGGTCAGAAAGCATTAATTAAGCCCTTGCTATGTGCCAGGTACTATGTTAAGCACTGGAGTTAAAAAAAAAATGGAAAAGAAATTCCCTACCCTTGAGGAGCTCACAATCTAATGTTTTCTCATCTGTAAAGTGAAAATGATAGTAATAGTACCTACCACCCAGGGTTGTTGTAAGAATCAAATAAGATGATATTTTTAAAGCACTTTGCTAGGTGTGATATAAATACTAGTCAGTATTATATCATTTAGTTGAATCTGTATGGTATATATTACATATTATATATTAATATTACATGCATTATATAGATTAATCTGATTAATTTACGAGAGATAATCAATCAAATATTTATTTAGAAACTGTGCTGGTGCTGAAGGTGCAAGTACAAAGATTGGAATAAGCCTTATTCTCAAGGAACTACATTCTAATAGAGGAAACAATTACATATAATACATATATGTACCATACATAGAGTTTAAACATAAAGTTAAGCATGTAAATATGTGCAAAGTAGTTTGGGAGAGAGGGCACTATCAGTTGAGGAGTCAAGGTGCAAATAAAACATTTCGATTAATATCTTTTCTCTCTCCCTCACACCTCCTGGTATGGGGAAAATACACACAGACACACATAGATGTACACAATTTCTTGCAACAAATATGCATAGTCAAACAAAACAAATTCCTGTATTTTGTGTGTCCAAAAAAATGACTAGTTCTTTGGAATTGAAAAGTCTTTCAAAGTTATTTGTCTTTGCAATATTGTGATCATTATGTCGAATTTTCTCCTGGTCCTGCTTACTTCACTCGATTATCAGTTCATACAAGTCTTCTGAAGATTCTCTAAAACTATAACTTTCACAATTTCTAAATGCACAATAATATTCTTTTATATTCATCTATCAGAATTTGTTCTGCCACTCCCCAAATGATGGGCACTCCTTTTAGTTCCAGTTTTTTCACATTGTAAAAAGAGCTGCTATACCTGTTTTTGTACAGAAGAATCCTTTCCCCTTGAGACATATCCTAAAGGAAGAGAGGGATTCTATGAGGAGGAGGAAAGGAATTGAGAGTATTTCAGGCATTGAGGATGTCCAAGACAAAGGTATGAAGATAGTAGATGGAATGTCATGAGAAAGGAACAGAGATAAGACCTTTTTGGCTAGATGGCAGAGTTCCAGAGGGAGAGTATTATCCAATGAGGCTGGGAAGACAGATTGGGGCTAGATTGCATATATGTGTGTGTGTGTGTGTGTGTGTGTGTGTGTGTGTGTGTGTGTGTGTGTATGGCTTTAAAAGGTGACCAGAGCAGTTTAAATTTTATTCTAGGTACTAGGAATACATTGGAGTTAATTGAGTAGAAAAGTCACATGTTCATGTGCTTATGTTAAATGGACTGGGGTAGAGAGAGACTTAAGGCAGAGAGATCAATTAAGAGGATATTCTAACAGTAAGTGAGAGGGGTGAGTAGAGAGAGGGGGTTGACTGTGAGAGAGGTTGGGGATTTGATGTGAGAGATATTCTGAAGGCAGAAATAACAATATTTGACAACTGATTGGATATGTGAAAGAGAGTAAGGACTTCAGAATAATTTTGTAATTACAAAGCTGGGAGACTGGAAAAGTAGTGGTACCCTTGATAGAAATAGGAAAGTTTGGAAGAAAGGAGGGTTTAGATAGAAGAATGGTTAAACATATGGGAATTGAGATCACAAAGACAGAGAAAGAAGAGGGCCCAGGACAGAGCCTTGGGGAATGCCCACAGTTATGGGGTGTGCTATGGATGGACTAGCACAGGAGACTGAGAAGGAGCTGGTATGTAGGAGGAGAAGCAGAACACAGAAGAGTCATGAAAAATCAGAGAGAGTAGTCAATAGAGTCAAATGTAGGAGATAGATTGAAAAGAAGAAGGAAAGACTGAGAAAAGATCATCAGATCAGAAATTTATAAATCTAGTCCAAGCCCCTCATTCTACATATAATAGAAGAAACCAAGGCCCAAGTAGGTTGAGTAAGTTTACCAGGTGAATAAGCATCAAAGTTGGGCTGTAAACCCTGGTCCTCTGACTCCAGTCAGTGTTCTTTCCTCCTCGCTTCTCTATTACCATTGGTAAAAATGACAAGTAGTCTATGAAATGACAAGAAGCTTCCAAAGCTATCCTCAGAATTGCTCCAGGTTGCATAAATTAATAACCTTAAATGTCAGTGAAATGTCAATGTTTTCTGGTACCTTTTTAGAAAGCACTCGTAAGAGCTTAGCATTGCAGACTGGGCTTTTCTATAACAAGACCTTTAAAAAAAAAGGTCTTCTTTTCATAAGGAAACTGACCATGATACTTAGATGTCATCCAGTCCCTCTCCCTGGACAACACCCTTGTCTTTTACATGCCATTATACAATTAGCAATATATAATTAGTAATCATATCTAGGGCATGGTGCATTTAACATCTGACATCAATTTGGCATTCGAAGGAAATGTGCAAGGTCGGACACATCTAGATGAATGTCTAAATGAAGATCCCTGGGTTTCATTTTCAAAATTACAATATTTTTGTAGCCTAGCGTAAGGCACAAAAAAAGTTTCATTGTTTTTCTTAGAGGACATGGTATGGTAGCAAGATTTATGATGATGTACTAGAAAGATTTATGATGATACGCTAGTGGAAAAATATATTTTAGACTATAAGCCTTTTGAGGGCAGTGACCATTCCCTTCTCTTTCCTCTAGACTCCACCCTTTTCTTTTGTGCCTTAGTGCTTAGCAAAGTACCTTGTACCTAATATTTTAGAGCCACAGCTGGAAGAAAGCTTAGAGGTCATTGGACACAATTCCTTCATTTAATAGATAGTGAAATCTAGTCCCAGAGAAATTAAGTGGGCTGCCTAAAGTCACACAACTAATAAATATCTGAAGTGGGTTTTGAACCCATGTCCTGCATCCAAGTCTGGCATGCCTTCAACTATACTACATAGTATTTAAGAAACAAATGTTTGTTTAATTGAATTTAGAATCAGGAGACTTGACTCTTATCCTGGAGTCAGTGGTTTCCAGCTCTGTGGCCTTGAGTCCTGGGCAAGCAGTAAATAGAAGGCTAGATTTGGAGTCAGAAAGGCATGAGTTCAAATCCTGCCTTACTGGCTATGCAACCCTAGGAAAATCACAACTACTTCTCAACTTCCTTATTGTAAAATGGAGATAACAGTAGTGACTTCCTCGCAGAATTGTTGTGAGAATCAAATAAGATTATATACATAGAGTGATTTATGAATCTTAAAAGTTCTCTATATAAATGCTGACTATAATTATTGAAGGGTAGCTAGGTGGCACAATGCATAGAGCCTTGGAGTCAGGGAGACTCATTTTCCTGAGTTCGAATCTGGCCTCAGACACTAGCTGTGTGACCCTGGGTAAATCACTTAACCCTGTTTGCCTGACTTTCCCCATCTGTCAAATGAGCTGGAGAAGGATATGGCAAACCTCTCCAGTATCTTCGCCAAGAAAATCCCAAATGGCATCATGAAGAATTAGACATGACTGAGAAATGACTTAAAAGCAAGCATTATTCCAAAACCACTGAATTTCTTCTAAGCTTCTTCTATACTTTTTCATCTATAAAACCGATGATAACAGCACCTCCCTTGCAGGATTGTTGTGAGGATGAAATGAGACAGCACATATAAAGTGCTTTTCAAACCTTTAGGTGCCATAGAAATGCTAGCTAATCCTATTAAGTCACTTAAATTTCTTTGGAATCTCAGTTTTTTCACCTATAAAATGGGGATAATGACATTTGCACAGCCCACCTCATAGGAAAGTGCTTGCAGACTTTAAAAGCATTATGGAAATATGAGCTATTTTCAAGCATGTATTTTTTCATGGCTTTAGCTTGAGATTTTCTGGATCACTTTTAGAAAATACCCCACATGATAGACTCTCAAAGAAACATTCTACTTCGTATATCCGAGAGATGCAGGGTGTTCATGGTCTAAGTTGAATTCAGAGAATGGGAGATGATCCATACTTGGAAGCTGTAACCAGATTTAATCTTTATAGACGACTCCAAGGCTGAATAGGTGTGAGTAGTTAATTCCTATCACACCTACAGGTGGCTCTTAGGAAGAGTCACTGACAGAGCAGGTGGCAAGGTACAAGGTGTGTCCTAGTTGATAAATAAACAGAGAGCTCATGTTCTATCAGTCTGGTTTCCTGCATAAGCTTTATATTATCTTTAAATCAACTTAGAAAATCCAATATCTGTCAACATGCGAAGAAAAGTACAAGTAACCAAGCAGCAGTAGATGATGAAAACACCTTTGCAATGTAATTTCATGTGACATTTACTATATCATTTGCCTTCCCTTCCCTTCCTTTCCCTTCTCTTCCCTTCCCTTCTTTTCCCTTTCCTTCCCTTCCCTTCCCTGTCTTTCTCTGTCCTTCCCTTCCCTGTCTTTCTCTGTCCTTCCCTTCCCTTCCCTTCCCTTCCCTTCCCTTCCCTTCCCTTCCCTTCCCTTCCCTTCCCTTTTTTTTCTTTCTTAGACTGTCTCCTCATCTTATTTAGGTTCAAAAATGCTGTGGCAACTCAAGACATTCTCACTAATGATCAGCATGGGACCTTTAACCTGCTGAGTTTCCAATCTGGGACAGTTTGTAAAATCAATTTAGGAAAGCTGGTGGTTCAATGTCCCAGAGGCTCATCATTATGCTGAATTCAGTGCAGCCAACTCAAATGTCTTAGCCTACCACACCTCAAAACCCCTGAATGCAAGATCTTGGCTTGCCTCAGCCTCTCTAGTGGCTGGGATTACAGCTGGGATCTTGTCCAGCTCGGCCCCCTCCCCTTTTTTATGAATCAAAGCATCAGAGGCTAAATGAGTTATGGTGAGAGACGGCATGGTAGATAGCACATGGCACTTAGTTAGGAAGCCTTGGGTCAGAAGCTGATCTCAGAAACTCATTGGCATCATTTAACTTGTCTTGGCTTCAATTTCTCACTTATAAAAGGAGGGAGGTTAGATGAGACAGCTTCTGAGATCTCTTTTGGTTCAAAATCTCTGATCCCACAAACACATTTTCACTTCTGATGTTTATTTACTTACTGTGTGACCTGGGGCAAGAAAGAACCTCTCTGAGCTAAAGTTTCTTACCTATTCTATTAGGGGGTTTGACTAGATGGCCTCCAAGGTGGGAATTTATGCGATATTGACCAGAGAATTACAAGCTATGAAACAGTTTCAAATTGACATGTAACCTGGAATGAATATTTCTCTAATTTCTCATAATGAAATAACAACTCACATTTACAGGATGCTTTAAGGTTCAGAGTGCTTTCCTCATAACAGACCTCTGAGATGAGTTGTGTGAACATTATTATCCCCATTCGTTCTTTTTAATTTATGGAATAAAACAAGAATTTCCATAACATAGTACAATAAAAAAGAAGACCGTATTCCAAAGTACAAATCTACTATGCACAACTTGGCTATTTCTTTCAAATATACAAGAAAATCATCAAGTAAATATTTTTCCTTTTTTCTTTCTTCCACTCACCCTTGCCATAGAGATGACTACCATTAGATACAAATAGGCATATAAATACATATATACACATAAATATATATATATATATAATTATTCTATATATATTTCTATTTATCAGTTCTTTCTTTGGATACAGATAGTCTTTCTTCATATGTCCTTTATAGCTAATTTAGGTACTTAAAATAGATAAAATAACATATTTGCTTAAAGTCATTCTTAAAAAAATATTGCTATTATTGAACTGTATTGCTATTACCAAAAGAAATATTTCTCTTGGTTGTACTCATTTTACTCTTCATTATTTTGTGCAAGCCTTTCCATGTTTTTCTAAAATCATTGATCTCATCTTTTCTTATGTATATATATTATATATATATATAATATTTGTCATTTATTCCCATTTTAAAAAGGAAGAAATTTAGGCTCAGAAAGGTTAAATTATCTGCTCGAGGTGATCCAACAGGTAATCCAAGCGCTGATCTTTGCCCAAGTCCAGTACCCTTTTTTGTTGCTATGTCATGTATTCTGCATAAGGCAAGTTTATACTTATGGTTGGGTTCTTTTTCCATTGCTTACTGAGAGCAAAGTGAGCAGATCCAAGAGAATATCATATACAGAAACAGCAATACTGTTTAAGAATGACTTTGTGTGATTAAGTAATTTTGACTATTATAAATACACAAATTAAAGATAAAGGACATAGGAAGAAAGGCACAATTTGCATCCAGAGAAAGAACTCATGGATAGAAGTACATATAGAATAATTTAACATGTATATACCTATTTGTCTCTAATGGTAGTCATCTCTAGGGCAGAATGGGGGGAGAGGGAAAAAAGGGAAAAAAAATTTCATGATAGCTTTATTGTGTATTCGGAGTTGTACATGGTAGAATTGCAGTTTCATGTGCAATCATCTTTTTCATTGTACTATATTATGGAAAGGCTTGTGTTGTTCTGTGAATTAAAAATATATTTAAAAAATAATGCAAGCTTATACTTGATGTGATTATATCTAAAGGAAAATCATTCAGGCTTTGATGTTGGAAAATTCTTGTCAAAAAATTCCCAAACACAAACACACACACACACACACACACACACACACACACACACACACACACCAACGTTTTGAATAGAAACTGAATTAATAGATGACCTCCAAGTTTTAAAATTCCATGTTACTGGTACCATTGTTTTTTTCTTTTAAATCAACGTTTTTCTACAAATTGCCTCTTTATGTATCTTATACAATTATCTTACTAATGTCTCCCATAAACGTCTGCCTTTGTTTGTTAATGCCCTTGATGAACAGTTAACCACAAGGAAGAAAACACCTGTCAAAAGATAAGCTATTGATCTTGGCTAATCCCACATCTGAGATAAGCCATAATAATGTCAATTATTAACATGGATTGCTCAAAAAGAATAAAGACATTAAAAATGATACAGTTAGTTCATAGATGTTCCCAGATATTCCCAGAGCAGGATGGGAACCTGTAGGAGCTCTATTCCAGCCCCATTCATTTTAGAGTAGCTATTTAGAGATTCTTAAGATTAAAAGAAAACACACACACACACACAACCTTGGCTTTTATGTCATTAACATCTCTAGTATGTATTTTGGTAAATGAAGAACAAGGTTAACAACTTAGTTGTTCTTTAACAGCCTTTAAATAATTAACTCTGCCATACATAGTTCAATTTTAGTGAGTTTTTCTGAGGGTGGTGGTGAGGGAAGCAATTTTTAAGCAGAGGAGAGACAAAAGGGAATTTGTTCAGGGCAAGATACTCCAGTAGTCTGGGTCATTACTTCATTCTAATTATGGAAGGCTTTCAGTTTATAGACCAGTTCTGGTATCCTTAAGTTAAGGGAGATATATGCATTATTATATTATGAAAAAATTTCTTGAAATCAATTTGTTCCTTGGGCATGCCTTGGAATTTTATTGATTGTAAAGAGATTTTTCATTGCAATGATATTATTTACTATCATGACATTTGCTCTGGATGTATCCATTCTGCCCGTTAATGTGGGTACAATTTTTCTTGTGGTCTAATGTTTGTGTGGAACCTGATGTTCTTGTAGTTGGCACCCAAAAGTCATATAAAACGATATGAGTCTCTGGGGTTCCATGTCCAAACACAGCTTGGCTTGTATTGGGTACACAGTAGCTCTATAGGTGTCACACAAACACACTGATTACTTGTAATGGTTAATTTCTGATTTGTCTCATTTTGGGGGTGTTCTTTTTCAAAATTAATTTTTTTCACTTGCCTTTTCCAGTAGATTACATGTGGATGATATTAGGAGAGATCAGTGTTGGATCTAGGGGCTTTGGAAAGGTAAAATCCCATCCATCTCACCTACTTTGGATTGACAAATGCTATGGGCTTATTGAAACAATACAGCATTCAAATCTAAAATTTACCAGATCCATACAATGGGCAAAGCAGGCAGTAGAAGAACATTTACAATGTGTAAAAAAAAAAATCCTCATTTAAGAAGCAAAGTGTTCTAACAAGTAATATAACTTTGATTATGATACCTCGTGTCTTTTGGCATTTCCAGGGTTGTGATTTTTTTAATGGGGAA
Source organism: Bettongia penicillata ogilbyi (assembly GCA_023548195.1). Lineage (NCBI taxonomy): Eukaryota > Metazoa > Chordata > Mammalia > Diprotodontia > Potoroidae > Bettongia > Bettongia penicillata. The sequence goes on along the minus strand of JAJHZJ010000287.1, from coordinate 3,977,620 downwards.
AATACTACACTAAATAGTTAGAGGGGCTGTATAATTCAACAGAAAAAAAACCACCTTAGGGTTGGAGACAGAACACTTGGTTTCAATTTCCTACTTTGCCACTTACTATCAGTGTGACTTTGGGTAAGTCATAATCTCTCGGGGGACTGAGTTTTCTTATCTCTAAAAGAAGGGGGTTGGACCATATGACCTCTGAGGTTCTTTCTAGTTTTAAGTCTCTGAGAATTTGAGAAAGGCAATGTTTTCTGTAATTTCTCTTCTCTTCACAGAAAACAATTTCTCATTCTTCTCAATGGTATCAATATTCTCCTCCTAGGTAATAATCAGACGTGAAATCTTGTGATAAATCTTGAATGTCTCTCATTACATTATTACCAATATCTAATTGCTCATGGGTAGTGGTGGTGGGGAAACACACATTTATTAAATACTTACTATGTGCTAGGTACTGTGCCTAGCATTTTATAAATATTATCTTATTTGATTCTCACAATAACTCTGGAAGGTAGGTATTATTAGTATCCCCCTCCCCAAAATTTACAGTTGTGAAAACTGAGGCAGAGAGGGTTAAAGTGATTTGTCCAGAGACATACAACTAGTCAGTGTTTGAAGCTGGATTTGCACTCAGGTCTTCCTGATTCCTGGCCCAGTGATCTATCCACTGCTCACCTAACTGCCTTACTGAGTCCTCTCCATTCTCTCTGAAATATCTCTTGTATTCATACCTTTGCCTTAATTCCCTAATCACTGAACAAATAAATTAAAAACCAAAGTTTATACTTTGAGTAGGCACTAGGCTATTCAGGGGTTTTTGACCTCTCTCCCTTTTGTGTGTGTGTGTGTGTGTGTGTGTGTGTGTGTGTGTGTACTCTTGTGAAGCCTGTAGATTCTTTCTCAGAGCCATATTTTTAAATACATAACATAAAACACAAAGGATTATAAAGGAAACCAACTATAATAAAATAAAGATACATATTTCTTCCCATCTAAGTACAAAGACTACTTGACACCTACCCACAGATCCTGCTCTAAATGGTTTCTGCAGTTTTTCTGCAATTCTGTAACTGTAATCTTCTGTCATTTCTGTCTCACTCCTAGGTCATCATTGCCCATAGGGGTTGGGGAGAGATGTTGAGGTGGTCAGACCAGCTCTTACAGGTTCTATCAAGCTGGATAGGTTTTGAGTGTGTCCTAATATCTTCTGACTCTGTGTCCGCTGTCCAAGGTCTAAATGAGTCACGTTCCTATTGCAGAGAGTTGGCCACAAGGATCCAATTCTCTTGGCTAGAACAATTGGTATATTGGAATGGAAGTCTGGTAACCACCTTCGGTGGAGGAAACTACCAGGCCTGTGAAAATCACGAATTCTTAAAGTCTATATTCAAGTATTCAAGAATTGAAGTCTGATTCTGTGGCCAATATTTCAATAATGCTTTAAGGTTTTCAAAGAGCTCTACATATGATAATAATAATAGTTAACATTTATATAGCAATTACAATAATGAAATTATCTCATTTGATCCTCATGACAATATCTTCTCATTTAATCCTAACAATTCTGTGACTCAGGTGCTTTTAACCCCCTTTTATAGAGACCCAAAGGGGTGACTTGCTCAGGATCACACAGCTAGAGAGTTTTTGAGGGAAGATTAAAATTCAAGTCTTCATGATTCCAAGTCAAGCCACCTATCCATCACACCGCCTAGAACCTCTAACTGATCTCCTCTCTTTAACTGATCCTTTCTGAACAACTTTGGGAGATTATTGCTCTCATAATCTTTCTTTTATCATGTTACTTCCCTGGCCAAGAATCTACAATAATTTATTTATCTAATCTTATCTCTCACTGTCTACTCTCTAGTTAGTTAACCTGGTTTCGTCATCATCACCCACACCTGCCAGTACTCATTTCTGCTTAGATCGATCAATAATCACTTGCTTACGTCCCCCACTTTACCTGGAATGTCCTTCTCCTATCCAAACCTTCAAGGCTCAGCTCATCTCATCTCTTCCTTGAAGACTTCCCTGTCTATTTCTTTTTTTAAAAATGTAACTGGTATTTTTTGTTTTTATATGCCTGTACTTTTCCTTGTATCACTCTCTTCCCAGACAACCATCTTTATAACAAGAATTCTTTTAAAAGAGAAAAAGAGGAAGATGAGATGAGAAAAAATTCAGCAAAGCCGAACAGTACATCAAAATTGTCTGAAAATAGTATAAATGACCCCAATCCCCTCAGAGGTCATCTAGTTAATTTTTCAGATGAAGAAAAGGTCATCAGGTGGTACCAAACCAAATCCTTTGACTCCAGTCAGGCCCTTTGCACCCTACCACATGAAATTGTCAAGAAAAAAAATAAACAAAAATGTTCACATCTTTAGACCCAGAGATTCCACTATTATGCATATACCCCAACAAGGTGTATTGTATCTTTTCTTTGGTTCCATGCTTCTCCTTTGTGATTTTTAATTGTTTTAAGACTGCTCTTCTTTTTATTTACATTGCTATTATGGATATTTCTTCTCTTGACTCTGCTTACTTTCATACTATTTTCCATGTATTCAATATTTAAAAGTCTTCATCTACCTTAAGATTGTAAGTGCCTTGAAGACCAAAAACCTATCATAGTATAGTGAAGAAACTCTGGACATGGCCTTGAACTGAAAAGCTATGGCTTTGAATATCAACTTTGTTCTTTTACTAGTCACATGACACCAAACAAATCACGTAAGTTTTCTGAGCCTTACCTTCCTCCTCTGTAAATTGGGACTTTACTTTCTACATCACAGGCTTATTATGAGAAATGTCAATCAGTCCTTCAGTAAATATTAAGCACCTACTATTCACTAGGTACTATGCTAAGCAATGAGGATAGCAAAGAAACAAAAGACGCAAAAGACAGCCCTTGACCTCAAGGAGCTCACAGTCTGTTGGAGAGACAACATGCAAACAAGCTATATATAGGATTAGGAAATGAATAAAGAAGGGAAGAAACCAGAATAAAGAGGGTAATATGCTCCATCTTAAAACTCTTTAATATACCCTACAGTTCCTAGCAGAGTACTGGTATGCAGTGTTTGATAAATATTTGTTGAATTTAAAATTTGTTCAGAAATTCAGACCATCCTTAATGGTACAGGAATATATTCCTTCTTTTTTTTTTTATTAAGAGTTTCATTTCTTTTGTACATTTTGAGTTGGTATTTTGGAGGCATCTTGGCATAGTGGATATTGGGCTTGGAGTCAGTGAGAAATAGGTTGTATTCCTACCTTGGATTCTTTCTGAGTAAACCTGGGCAAATCACTTAACTTTTATATGCCCCAACAACTCTCAAGGACTTATTTTTAGGTGAGTTGATCTGACCTCAATGAAAAGAAGTAGGCTGGGCAAGTATTATTTTGGACTTTTCAAAATTTGACTCCATTAAATTTCACATTGCAACCCCTCACTTATTCTCTTTTGTAGACAAATTTGGACAATTTATCCCTGGTGCCTTTGAATAGATTGTCCCGAATTTCTGGAATGCACTTCCACCTTAGCTCTGCCTTTCAGAATCCTGAGCTTGCTCCAAGATTCAACTCATTCAGCAGCTTATGTATGAGGTCCCTCATTCTTCCAGTAAGGTCTGTCTCTCCTCTGAAATTATACTGTATGGGGGTGGAGCCAAGATGGTAGAGTAGAAAGACACATATACTCTAGCTCTTCCCCCCACAGCCTATAAAATCCCTGTAAAAAATGACTCAACAAATTCTAGAGCAGCAGAAGCCACAGAACAATGGAGTGAAAGAGATTTCCAACCAAAGGTAACCTGGACAGCTGATAGGAAAGGTCTATCCCATGGATACTTTGTGGACCAGAGCCCAGCCCTGCCCATGTGGCACCAGGAGGAACAGGCCTTCGGGGGAGAATCCCCAGCAGGGAGGGTCTCAGATCCCTCAACCCACAAGTACCAAAGAAATCTTCAAAAGTCAGTGACAGGGGAGAAAGGGGAGCAGGGTCTCCCCCAGCACTGGCCCCAGGCAGCAGTGGTGGTTGCAGTGGCAATAGTGGTGGTTGCAGCTGTAGCATCCATCTGTGAAGCACTTGGCCTAAAGTCCCTGGGGAAATTAAGCATCTGATCTGAATCTCAGCCCTGAGCACAGTCCTGGGGTGAGGAAGAGCACTAGGATCCTCCTCTTGACAAAGGATTCAGAAGTCAAGTAACTGACTGGGATATGCCCAAAAAGGGAAAAAAAAAATAAGACCATAGAAGGTTACTTTCTTGGTGAACAGGTATTTCCTTCCATCCTTTCAGATGAGGAATAACAATGCATACTGTCAGAGGAAGTTAAGGCTTCTATATCCATTACCTCCAAAATGAATATGCAATGGCTCAGGCCATGGAAGAGCTTGAAAAGTGAGTCAACAGTTTGCTAAAAGAGATCCAAAAAAATGCTGAAGAAAATAACACCTTTACAAATAGGCTAAGTCAATTGGAAAAAGAGGTTCAAAAAGCCAATGAGGAGAAGAAGGCTTTAAAAAGCAGAATTAGCCAAAAAAGGAGGTTCAAAAGCTCACTGAAGAAAATAGTTCTTTAAAAGTTAGAATGGAGCAGATGAAAGGTAATGACTTTATGAGAAACCAAGAAATTACAAAACAAAACCAAAAGAATGAAAAAATAGAAGACAATGTGAAATATCTCATTGGAAAAATGACTAACCTGGAAAATAGATCCAAGCAATTGAAAAATTATGGGACTACCTGAAAGCCAAGATCAAAAAAAGAGCCTAGATATTATCTTTCATGAAATTATTAAGGAAAACTGCCCTGATATTCTAGAACCAGAGGGCAAAATAAATATTGAAAGAATCCATTAATCACCTCCTGAAAGAGAACCAAAAAGAGAAACTCCTAGGAATATTGTGGCCAAATTTCAGAGTTCCCAGGTCAAGGAGAAAATATAGCAAACAGCTAGAAAGAAACAATTTGAGTATTGTGGAAATACAATCGGGATAACACAGGATCTGGCAGCTTCCACATTAAGGGATCAAAGGACTTGGAATAGGATATTCCAGAAGTCAAAGGAACTAGGATTAAAACCAAGAATCACCTACCCAGCAAAACTGAGTATAATACTTCAAGGGGAAAAAATGGTCATTCAATGATATAGAGACTTTCAAGCACTCATGATGAAAAGATCAGAACCGAAGAGAAAATTTGAGTTTGAATCACAGGAGCCAAGAGAGGCATGAAAAGGTAAACAGGAAAGAGAAATCATGAAGGACTTCCTAAAGCTGAACTGTTTACATTCCTACATGGAAAGATGATATTTGTAACTCTTGAGACTTTTCTCAGTATTTGGGTAGGTGGAGGGATTATACACGCACATACACACATATAGATGGAGAGCACAGACTGAGTTGAATCAAAAGGGATGACATCTATAAAAAATAAAATTAAGGGGTGAGAGAGGAATATATTGGAAAGAGAAATGGAGAAATGGAATGGGGCTAATTATTACTTTTAAAAGAGATAGGAAAAATCTTGTTCAATTGAGGAGAAAAGGGAGGAGGTGAGAGGGGAAAAGTGAAGCTTACTCTCTTCCTATATGGCTTAAGGAGGGAATAACATGCTCACTAAACTTGGTGCGAAAATCTATCTTACACTACAGGAATGTAGGGGAGGAGGGGATAAGTGGGGTGTGGGGGACAATAGAAGGGAGTAGGGAGAAGGGAGTAACTAGGAGTAAACACTTTTGGGAAGGGACAAGGTCAAATGAGAGAATAGAATAAAGGGGAGACAGGGTAGGACGGAGGGAAATATAGCTAGTCTTACACAACATGACTATTATGGAAGTCTTTTGCAAAATGACACATATATAGCCTGTAGTGAATTACTTGCCTTCTCAATGGGGATGGATGGGGAGGGAGGAAGGGAGAGAAGTTGGAATTCAAAGCATTAGAAATGAATGTTGAGAATTGTTATTGCATATAACTGGGAAATAAGAAATACAGGAAATGGAGTATAAAAACCTATCTTGCCCTACAAGGAAAGAGAGAAGATGGGGATAAGGGAAGGATGGGGTATGATAGAAGGCAGGACACATTGAGGGAAGGGGTAATCAGAATGCAAGGTGTTATGGGGTGGGGGGAAGGGAGAGATGGGGAGAAAAATTGGAACTCAAAATTTTGTGGAAATGAATGTCATAATCTAAAAAAAAGAAGTAAAATTATACCCATCCAAAAAAAAAAAAAGAAATTATACTGTATTTATTTACCTGTCTGAATGCTTTAGTACTCCCTTCACAACTGTCTGAGACTATAAATTGCCCAACATTGGCTGATCTGCATTGGTAAAAGGAGTTTCTTCATCAGGAATTTCCTTGGTCACTGAGATACAATCTCAAAAATGACTGTGAGGGGATAGTTTTTGCCATACTGTATTTATTTACCTGGCTGCTTGATACCAGGGATTTAAAAAATTCTTGTTCTTGTAAATCCAGTGCCTACCATAGTGTCTCACACATAGTAAGTTCTCAATAAAGGAATCATACCTCAGAAACTTATTAATTGTATGATCTTGGGTAAGTCATTTAACCTCTGTCTACCTCTGTTACCTCATCTGTCAAATGGGGATAGTAATGGTACTTACCTCTCAGGGTTGTTATGAAGATCAAATCAAATAAATTTGTAAAACACTTGAAAAACTTTAAAGTGTCAGTTAAAAGCTATTCTTATTATTAATACATGTTGAATGAATGAGAACCCATTTTACATATGAGAAAATTTACACTCAGAGAGATTAATAGACTTTTCCCTATTAAATTGTGAGCTTCTTCAGAGCAGGGATTGTCTTTTGCATCTTTTTGTGTCCCTAGAGCTTGGCACAAAGTCTGGCACATAGTAAGTGTTCAATAAATCTTTATTGACTAGCTAGCTTACTTTCCCACAGTCACAGGGAAAATGAGGAAGGTGCTTGAATGCCCTTTGTTCTGCAGCTTTATACTTTTATTTTCTCCCACCTGTGACCAGATAGAGGAAATAGTTACATTGCCAATAGTGACATATGCCAATATGCAAAAAGGTTTCCTTCTTGTTCTTTATCCCAGGTCTGAAACTCAACTACCTCTTGAATTTTTTAGGTGAAAACACCTCCATGTCCTGCATTAACTCCAGTTATTGCCTTTCCCCATCCTTCACAATCTTAGTGCCTTCCCTCTGGGACGATATCCAGTTTATTCCCTATATGTCTCTTCAGTACATATTGTTTGCCTGTTGTCTCTCCCACTATATTTAAAGCTCCATTAGGGCAAAAACTGTCTTTTGCCCTTCCTTGTATCCTTACTGCTTAGCACAGCACTTGTTTCATGGTAGGAACTTAGAAAAGGGTGATGAACTGACTCAGCACCACACAGTTCTACTTCTTTTTCATGTATGCTGGTTTCTAATGCCTCTAGAATTTCATTCTTCCTTTTACTCACTGCCTTCCCTAGTCAGGTGATCCCTCTTATTCATGCATACTTGTAATGAAAGACAATGGGGTACAATGAAGAGAGAGTGACTTTAAGTCAAGAAAACTTAGTTTAAGGCCCACCACACTCATTGATTATAGTATGATCCTGGGCAGATAATTTAATTTAATGTTTTAGTACTCCCTTCATGACTGTCTGAGACTATAAACTGCTCAACATTGGCTGGCCTGAATTGGTAAAAGGAGTTTCCTCATCAGGAATTTCCTTGGTCACTGAGGTACAATCTAAAAAATGACTGTGAGGGGACAGTTATTGCTATTAAGGCAGATATATGACTGGACTTAGAGTTAGGAAGATCTGAGTTTAATTTTGCTTTGGTCACTTATTATCTGTATGAACCTGGGCAAGGCACCCAACCTGTCTTGACCACAGTTTCCTCATCTGTAAAATGGGGATAATGATAGCACCTACTTCACAGGGATGCTGTGACCATCACATGACAAAACATAAAATGCTTTGCAAACTCTAAAGTGCTATATAAATTCTAGTTACTATTGTTGTTGCTTTAATGTTGTGTGTTTCCAAAATGATACTCTTTATTTAATATGCATTTAAAAATTTTTTGAGTTCCAAATTCTGTCTCCCTCCAGTCCTTCCCCCACCCATTGAAAAGGCAAAGCAATATGACATCAATTATACATATGAAGTCATGCAAAACATATTTCCATATTAACTATGTTGCAAAAAAAAATGAAGGCAAGAAAGATGAAGTGAAAGAAGTAAGCTTCAATCTGTACCCAAAGTTCATCAGATTTCTCTCTCGTTCTCTCTCTCTCTCTCTCTCTCTCTCTCTCTCTCTCTCTCTTTCTCTTTGGATATGGATAGCATTTTTTGTCATGAATCTTTCAGAATTGTCTTAGATTATTGTATTGATTGTTATCACTGCGATTTCATAGGCTATTAAATGAGCTAAGCTGGATAAATTGCTTTCTGAGAAGGAAGGCTTCATTTTTCTAGGGGTTCAGAGTAAAGTTTACCATATTAGAAAATGTATTAAGTAGTAAATATGGTCAATTAGGATGATAGATACTGTTCCTACTCTCTCTTCTCCCTCCAATCACTTGACTCTTCTGTGCAATTACCTAAATTCTTCTTTGAGTATAGACTAGATCTGAAAACCAGAATGTACAAGGTCATAGCCTGACTTCACTGGTTTTACATAGTTCTATAATTTGTTCAGGTTCTTTTTGCCTTTTCCTAGGATTCTAGGATTTAGCAATTGAGGAGACTTCATTTTAGAGAGAAGGAAATGAAAGCCCACAGAGGTGAAATGAATTGCCCAAAGTCAGAAATCTGGTCAGAAAATCTGGTCTGAAAAACTAATCATACTGACTACCACAGTAACAAAAATTAAGACTTGCTTTCCCTCTGGAGTAGAAAAAAAATGGATATGGAGTTAAAGGATCAGATTTTGCTGTCACTTACTAGCTTTGTGATGTTAGGCATAAGTAGTTTACTTCACTGAATCTTAGTTTTCTAATCTATAAGATGGGGATAATATTTTGCACAACCTATCTCACAAGGTTTTGAGTATCAAGTGAAATAATGTATGTAAAGCCTTTTGTAAATCAGAGAGAACTAAGTAAATGTCAGTTATAATTACTGTTATTTTTAAGTTATTAACTCACAAGGTGCCAGGGTTTGGGAGGGGTTAAGATTTGACTTACCACTAAATCACTGTAATCTGACCCTAGTCCTCAAACAACTCTAAGACCAAAAGTTTCCTCAGTGAAATGTAACTCACTGTGAATTCTGATTACATTTTCTACTCCCTTCCAGAAGAAAAGGAAATTAAATTATATTTGATTACATTACCAAAAAAAATCCTTTCTGGGACCAGGGCAGTCAGGTTTTCTGCCAAAAGGCAAAATACACATGATCTACATTGTGAAGGCACGGTACTGCCTGGTTCTGACACTTGCTCCTTCCTTCTTTCTCTTTGGTATTATAATCATATAGTTGGTAGAAAAGAATAAAAAAACCCTATGTGTTTTCATTAAGAATAAAAAGTGGATTTCTTTTGTACACAAATGAACTGAAAAGTGTGTCCTTTGAAATACAACTTGACCATTGATTATCAGGCAAGTACTATGACCCTCTCTCTGAAAGCTTTCACTGAAGAAGCTCTGTATGTTTTGACATAGTAAAGTGGACAGCTGTGGCCATTCAAACGTCTTGATTTTTGGAATGCTTTGAGTGGGTTCATTCAATTGGTTAACAAACTTTGATTAAATATCTACCATGTTCCAATTACTGTGCTAAGCATTGGAGACACAAAGAAGGGCAAAATATAGTTCCTGGTCTAATGCGTCAAAAGATGCTTTAGATTGCCTGCCTCCTACATACACAGTCAAGTGAATATCTAATTTACTCACATGCACAATATATCTTTCTTCTTTTATTTTTCATGTAGTTAGATACATTAGCAATCATAACTACCATACCACCAAAAACTAGGGCTTCTGGGATTTTGTTCAAAGGTGAGAGACTTAGGAGCCCCCCTCCAGAACTACATATAGCAGTGAAGTCCAAACTACAGAGAGGACAAAACTAAACAGGGCTTTCCAACCTCACCCAAGAGTACAGAAGGCAATGGAACTTGACACTGGTGCCAAGTCTCAATCTAGGGACTGAGGCTGAAAAATATAATAAAAGCTCTGAATGCAGTGAAGACATACTTCTATGGGTTAAAATAAACCAGGAGGTAAGCCAAGAAGAAGAGAGAATGTTCACAGCAAGTACAAGTAGAGCCTCAGGGAAAAGAATGGTTTGGACACAAGGATTCTAAAAGAAGCTAAAGGAAGTGAAGCCAAAGATAAAAATGGAAATTAGAGCTCTTGAGGAAAAAGTTAAGAGAAGAATAAATAGCTTAGAAAAGAAGGTGAAAAACCATACCCAAGTGGTGGTCTTCCTGATACAATGAAGCCAAAAGAACTCAATGATTCCATGAGAGAACAAAAATTATTTGAACAGTTTTCAAAAAAATCAAAAGGACATGTAAATTTCTACCATCAAAAACAACTAATAGGAGAAGCAGGTCAAGAAGAGTTAATTAAAAATCATCAGATTCTTTGAAAACCGTGAACAAACAAATACCACCCCTCTCCCAGATATCATACTTTAAGAAATCATCTAAGAAAACTGCTGATATATATTAGAACCAGAGGGAAAGTCAAAATAGAAAGAATCCAATGTTTATCTTCTAGAAATAAGCAAACAAGCCCAAACAGAAAATGTTCAAGAATGCCATAAAGTACTGAGCTTCTACATCAAAGAAAAATAACACAAATAGCCAGAAATAAAGAAATAAAGTGTGAGGGAACCAGAGTTGGTATTACAAAAGATTCATTACCAATTACTATAAAGAAGAGAAGAGCCTAGTATACAACATATGAAAGGTAAAAGAAAGACTTACAAACAAGAATAACTTACCTTACAATTTTAAGCATAATCTTACAGAAAGGGGGAAAAACTGAACCTTTAATAGAAAAGAATATCTTCAAGTATTCCTTATGAAAAGTTGATAGCTGTTTAGTATATTTGAAAGGCAAACATCAGAGAAACCTAGAGAGGTAAATTAAATTTTAATAATTGGAAGTGGCTAAATGACGACGAAATGCTTATATTTTAATAGGTGGAGAAAGGATGACTTTTCTTTCAGTATCCCACTAACTTCATAGGTCACAAAGGGAGTAAAGAAAGGGAATCATAGGAGCTAGGGGCAGTTTTGTTACATCTTGTTGGTTGTAACTGAGGAAAAAATGGAGAGTAAAAGAATACATTGAGGAAGAAATGAGGAACTTATCTGAGGTACGTAAGAGATAATATTTATTAAGACAAATACAATTAATTAAATATAAAATTACATGATATTTATGATGCAGAAAAAAAGCTTTTGGCAAAATATAGCCCTTATTTTTGTTAGAAATTCTTAAAAAGATAAGAATAAATGGACCTTTCCTTAACTTGTTAAGCAGTATATATCCAAAACCAAGACCTAGCATTGTCAGTAACAGTGAAATTCCAGTGGACTTTCCAATAAGATCAAGGATAAAGCAAGAATGTTGGTTATCACTACTATTATTTTATTTGCTTCTAGAAATGCTAACTATAGAAATATGATTTTAAAAAAGGAAGTTAAGGGTACAAACACAGGCAAAGAAGATACAAAATTATCTTTTTTTTTTTGCAGATGACATGATTCTTTAGAGAACTCTAGAGATACATCTCAAAATGTATTGAAAAAATGAATAATTTAAGAATAGTAGCAGGACGTAAAAGAAACTTATAAAACCTTCATTCTTTTTGTATAGTACCAACAAAACTCAGTAGGAAGAGATAGAAAAAGAAATTCTATTCAGAGTAATTATAGAATACTTAAAATATCTGGGAGTCCACTCACCAAGATACGTGTAAGAATTTTATGAACACAATTACCAAACTTTTTTTTTTACAGAAGTAAAGGATGATTCAAATAACTGGAGAAGTAATAATTGCTCAAAGTTGAGCCACACCAATGTAATATAAATGATAATACTACATAAATTACTTTATAAATTTAGTTCCATGTCAATCAAACAACTTTGAAAGACGTAGGAACTTTTTGCATTAAAACTGTTTTGACTCCAGAAGACAGATCATGAATCATGCTTCTCAGTTCTTGGAAGAGACGATAGACTAGTGGGGCAGAATGAGGATATGCATTTTTAGACAAAACCAGTGTGGGAATTTGTCTTTCTTGAATATACTTATTTATTTCCAGGAAAAGCTTTTTTCTTAATTGTGGGAGTGGATAGGAGGATTTGTCAAGGGTAGAGAGATAATGAGAGTGATGTAAAAAAAAAGAGAAATATCAATTGAACATTTATAAAATACTGAAAAGAGAGCAAAAGGAAGTTCAAGGGTCCCTCTCAAGGGCAGTGTTGGTGCTTTGACATTAAATTTGATATACTTAAAAAAACTAAGCTGTATGTGATTGAGATTTACAGTTTTATATATAAGTTTTTATAAGGAAAATTTTAGGTTTGTTAAATAGTAATAAAAATGTAGACAATAAAAATTGCAGTCAAATTTGATCAGGAGATGACAGCATTTTAATAAGCCTTGATTAATAAAGGAATACATAGCAGTACTCAGAGACAACTTTCATTAATCCCAAGGGATCTAAACCTGGGAAAGTAGTATCCTGATGAGTACACATCTAATGCCATCGATAAAATCCAATTCCTACCAATGTTAATGCACCTACCTTGATGCCTCTATTTAGGATGGGATAAGTATCAAATTAACTCTTCATTTTTGGAAACCTTGTAAACATAGCTGTCCTCTGTGGAAAGGAGGAGTAATTGTTATGGTACATTAGAACTTCCCGAGCCAATGACACCTTGTGAACAGAAAACTACTAAAGTGTATGAAGTCAGAAACCAAACCCATCCACTTTTATCAGGGAAGTTCAGCCCTAGTTTTGAGAAGAACAAAAGGATCATGGTTTCCTTTGCCTCAAAGAGTTCACTTTTGCTAGTGATTTTCTTTTCAGCTGATAGTGGCTTTTGGTTACCAGTGCTTATCCTTCCATCTTCTGTCTGCTTCCCAGCTGTTTAAAGCATCCATTGGCCACTGCCATTATCTTGATTTTAATTTGGTCACTAGATACCAGACCTTTACAGAGACAACACAACTGCATAGTTTTTTGCTCTTTCGGCCTCTTCTTTTCTAATTCAGGGGAAGGCGTTGGCAACAAAGAACTAAAGATACTGTCGTGTTATTGAGGAACAGCCTTGGACATTCAACAGAATCCTCCCTAAGCAACAAAGAGCCCTTGTTGTCTTGCTTATCTTTGGTCCAGAATACCTATAGAATGACGAGAACTGCAAAAAGACTTTGTATGTTTAAAGTTAAAAAAAATTAAAAAGAGCTGGATGTAATCTCCAATGCAGAATTTCCCTTATTGTTTTTAGGGGGAAAAAAGATCAAAAGAATAATCTTGAAAGACTTATGCTCCTTCTCTCATGTCATTTCAGTAACCGGAACTGAGTAAACTGCACTAGTAATTATTAACCAACTGATTCTGAACACTGATTTTCAAATGTTGTTTGCAATTTTATTATTGCCTTTATTAGGTCATTGGTAAAAGTATCTCTTTCTTTTCCCCTATTTAAAATTAGAAACCAAAATTTTTCTCAACAAAGTGTGCCTCCTGTGCAACTGAAATTTGAACTGAGAAGAGGCAAATTTAGGCTTGAGGTCAGGGGAACTTTTTTTTTTGTGTTAGAAGTAACAAAAGGCAGAATTGACTCTGAATGAAGAGAATTTCCACCTGTTCTGAAAGGGATTCTTTTTTGCATATTAGTTGGAAATAGATAGAAGTCCCTTCTAACTCTGAAATCTGTGATTCTGTAATATTGTATGTATACATGTATACATATTTCACAGACTGTCTTATATTCACATGAGGCAGCATTATGTAGTGGAGTAAAGGTTGTGTTAAGAGGCATCAAGTATAGACTGAAGTCTAAGTATATATTTATGCATGAAAACATGAAATAGATTATAAACAAATTCAAATTAATTCTCATAAGAGAAGTAAAGTTACACAGTTTTAAATTTTGAATAAAATCATACATATTAAAAATTTGATATTTTTGGACACAATTTTGACAAAGTATTGCTGGCATCATCTGAAACCTTTTGTCTACACTTAGAAATATTCCAAGTCATCATAGCATCAACTTATTGAATGATCAGTTAGGGTTCATCCGTATTTTAGCAACATGCATTTAGTACCTACTCTGTGCTAGGCACTGTGCTAAATACTTTATAAATATTATCTCATTTAAACCTCACAAGTTGTTGTTATTGTTGCCTTTTTACAGTTGAGGAAATTGAGGCAAGTAGGTTTAAGTGATTTGTCCACAGTCACATAGCTATTAACTGTCTAAGATTGATTTTAACTGGAGTCTTTATGACTCCAGGTCTACTGGTCTATCCACTCTCATTATTTTAATTTACTTTTTCCACATCATGACTTTCCATATTGTGCTTTTGATATATTGCTGGTCTACATACGAAATCAAATGGGAATTTTTGGGGAGTTTTGTGGAAACCACAGTTGACATATGAAGATCAGTAGATGACATAGAAAAAGTTTAGAAACTCAGAAATGCATAAAATATATGTATCATATTGTCAGATCAATATATTTTATCTTTTAACACTGTAAACACCCTATAAAAGAAAAAGAAAAAAATTCAGACTTCTCTAATATGAAAGGAGGATCAAAAATTTTTACATGGATTTTCCAGACTGTGGGGGTTACTGATGTGGAAGGAATAACTGTATATCAACATCTATCAAAAGAATTTGACATCAGTCTCGTGAAAATTATGAGCAAATTATGTATGACAGAGACCACCAACTTCTTAGTTGGGATGGGGAAAGTTTACTTTTCATTTCTTGTAGCATTGAGACCATTACAGACTGAGATTCAGATACAGACATTGAATTCCTAAGCAGAAAGGGAAAGGATTAGATGCTAATTAAGATATCGCCTTTCTACGAATCCTGGAAGTGTCAATGGCTTGTTTCCATAATCAGAGACTCTGAAAGATTAAGGATTGGCAGTGTGGTGGGGAATTAGAGATAATGGAAAGAGAATTATTCCCTTGGTATTTAATTTATTTGACTGAATCCCTGGAGGTAGGTGCTAATATCCTGATATTAGCTCAGGACTGTAACTCAGGATATTAATTAATGTTAGAGGGGTCTGAGATAGACCATAATCACTTGTAGGTCACTCATAAGCCTACTACTTCACTGCTTCCTCTATTTGGTCTCATTATGAATTCTAGGATAAATCTAGGGACATGTTTAGATATTTCCTCATTAATCACTAAATTGTAACACATCTATCATTACTTAATTAGCTTAGTGCTCCCACCCCAGTTTATTAAATGTTTATTTAATAAATTCCAAAAATGTCTTTCCTTATAATCAGTTGCTCATACCTCTCTCAATGTCAATACTCCTGACCTCAACACTAAATCAGTTTTGAAGTTCCTGGATATAATATTTATAAACAATGCGATCAGTAATGACATAAAGACATAAATAATTATTTACAATCTGGTGAGAATGACCATAACCAAAGTCACTTCTACCTATCACTGTAATTACAGATGATTTCTGAAAACAAAATTCTGCCATTAAGTTCCCTCAAGGTACCAAGTAAAGGTTTTTCCCCCAAAATTTTCTTTATCTTCTTTGAAAGATAAAAGTTCCAAGAGGAAAATACATTTTCTCCCTCTTCTTTGTATTTTCTATAACTTCTTTCAAGTCATAACTCTTGTCTCTCAGACAAATTTCTCATAAAATTTTCTTTATAATGATTTGTTATAAAACAGTAATTAACACCGATCTCTCCAAAATATTTCCCCATTTCTTCCTTACTCTTTTGTCCATAGTTTCTCTCAAACCATCTCCATTGCTAACTCTATCTTTTTCAGTTTCTCACAAATGGCCAGCCTCCATTGCTGAATGCCAAGTTTGCCCTTACAGTTACATAATACTATCCTCTATAGGACAGACTTTGGAAATGGGTGTTAGACCTGTTAGGTGTTAATTTTTAATAAAGTACTATTAGTGATTAGCAAAGTAAAATTTACAAAGTGTTGATTCACAAGAACCTAGTGAGGTGGGCAATGTAAGATTCAGTTCTCCCATTTTATAAATAAGGAAACTGAGGTACAGTCAGGTTAAATGACTTGTCTGTGTTAATACAGTTAATAAATATCAGAACAGGAATTTGAACCTAAGTTTCTTGAGTCCAAGCAAATGTAATGTGATTTCTATTATGTTATGCTGTTTTTCTTGTCTTTATGATTTTGGCATGTAGTTTCTGAAAATTGTTACACCTATCTTTGAGTCCCAATCTCTCAACTTTTCTTTTCCCTTCACTTGTTTAAGTGAGTGTACATAGTAAATATGACATGAAATTCAGCAAGCATTTATTAAATGTTTATTATGTGCAAAGAACTGTATTAAGCACTAAGAATACAAAGACCAAACCAAAAAATGATCCCTGACTTCATCATTGATCAGATGAAGGGAGAGACATGTCTTTCAGAACACAAATAAATAAGTTAGTTGGAGGAGGAAGAGAGCACTGAAAACATATCAAGAAAGGCTTCCTTCCTAAGGGAGGAACACTCTAGAACTGCAAAGGATGCTTGAGTATTTCCTTTCTCATGTAAATACATGATATATCTACACTTAAAAAACACAATTATTTATATACTTATAGAACATATGGTAAAACAGGCTTACTATATTTAAATAACATGTATACATGAATATTTAGGTATAACATATTTATATTAAAATCATAGTTGAATAACATGCATATATATTTATATATTCATTCAAATCTATGATTTCAATGGCAGAGGCAATTCCTGGTAAGAACACTTGTTTGGCCAATGCAGACACAAATCTGCTCTGCAATTCAAGAGTCTTACAGTTTTCCTGGGGTTGTCTTTTCTAGGGGTTGTGACTTGCCCAAGGTCATGCAGCTACTCAGAGGTAAGACTTGAACCCATGTCTATCTGACTCCAAGATCTGTTCTCTATCCACTACGTCATGGTACTTTTGATTAATATTAGCAACGATAAATCATTTAAGCATGACTGGTGAACATAGCCACAGATTGCAGGAGAGGACTAATTCAACCCCTTCATTTTACAGGTTAGTACAAATGAGTCCAAATAATGAAGTAAAAATGACTTTAGAATCGTAGTTTACTCACCCACCTGGGTAAGTTCCTGCTTCACCCTTCTGGGCTTTGGCTTTCTCATCTGTCTAATGAGGAGATTAGACTAAATAATCTTCAAGGGTTCTTGTGGCTCTAAATCCCATGATCCTAGTGGTGAATCAACTCTGAATAGGCAAATTCAATATTTAAATGATCTCCTGAGCCCAAATTGATGCGACATGGTTGTGTTATTTCAATTATACTTACAGAGATTGAAGACTTCTCAAATTCTGGAGAGCCTCTGCGGGGACCTGCCTTAGCTCATTATTCTGCAGCATGCTGGTATGAAAGAAATCACAGAAATACACTCTTAATGGAAATAGCGAAGAAAGTGATTGATGTTAACGAAAGGACCCACTGAAATTTATCTACAGTCCAACAGAGAGAGTAATGTGGACAAGAAGCTGTCATATACTTGTTTAAATGGAATCCTGTCTGTTAATAAGCTTAATAAACTAAAATCTTACGTCATGATAAAAAAATGTCCATACGATTGAATTCATAGAGCTTTTATCAAATATTCACTTCCAGACACAGTTCTACTGTATAACACAGATAAGTAAATATCAAATCATTCAGAGGGGGACTCTTTGAATAATAAATGAGGGTTTAAGAAAGGCTTTCTTGGAGAGACCATGGAAAGAGGCAAGGAGTCTATCACAAGGAAGTGAAAAAAACAAGTTACTCTGGGAATGGAATTTAGTCCGTGGAAAGGCATAAAGAGACTTTTTTAGAGTCCGAGGAACAGCTACCAGGCAGGGACAGTTCCAGGGTAGTAGGAGGCATAGCAGAAAGTGCAGGAGCTGGAGTCCTTCCTTCCTTCCTTCCTTCCTTCCTTCCTTCCTTCCTTCCTTCCTTCCTTCCTTCCTTCCTTCCTTCCTTCCTTCCTTCCTTCCTTCCTCCCTCCTTCCCTCCCCTTCCTCCTTCCTCCCTCCTCCCTTCCTTCCTTCCTTCCTTCCCTCCCCTCCCTTCCTTCCTTCCTTCCTTCCTTCCTTCCTTCCTTCCTTCCTTCCTTCCTTCCCCTTCCTCCCCTCCTCCTCCCTTCCTCCCTTCCTCCCTCCTTCCTTCCCTTCCTTCCTTCCTTCCTTCCTTCCTTCTTTCCTTCCTTCCTTCCTTCCTTCCTTCCTTCCTTTCTTTCCCTTCCTTCCTTCCTTTCTTTCCCTTCCTTCCTTCCTTCCTTCCTTCCTTCCTTCCTTCCTTCCTTCCTTCCTTCCCTCCTTCCCTCCCTCCTCCCCTCCTTCCTTCCTTCCTTCCTTCCTTCCTTCCTTCCTTCCTTCCTTCCTTCCTTCCTTCCTTCCTTCCTTTCCCTTCCTTCCTTCCTTTCTTTCCCTTCCTTCCTTCCTTCCTTCCTTCCCTCCTTCCCTCCCTCCTCCCCTCCTTCCTTCCTTCCTTCCTTCCTTCCTTCTCCTTCCTTCCTTCCCCCCCTTCTCCTTCTCCCCTTCTTCCCTCCTTCCTTCCTTTCTTTCCCTTCCTTCCTTCCTTCCTTCCTTCCCTCCTTCCCTCCCTCCTCCCCTCCTTCCTTCCTTCCTTCCTTCCTTCCTTCCTTCCTTCCTTCCTTCCTTCCTTCCTTCCTTCCTTCCTTCCTTCCTTCCTTCCTTCCTTCCTTCAAGAGAGTGAAGGGGAAGAATAGAAAGATGGGTGACAGCTAGATCATGAAGGTCTTTGAATGACAGACTGAGGCATTTTCATTTTACCTTCTCTTCGAGACTGTTCAGAGCTGCTGTCAGCATTTGTGTATGGGAATGACATAGGGCTGTGACCAAGGAACATTAATTTGGCAGCTGTGTGGAGGATGAATTAGAGAGTAAACCATTTAAGGACGCTGGTCAGTACCAGAAGCTCATAAATTGAGGAAGAATGGAATTTAAAATCTTCATAAGAAGTCAAATGCATTATTATCCAGTGGTCAAGATGTTTATTAAGGACTTCAGTGAAGCCTGGAGCAGTTAGGCTCAAACAAAGCAATATTTAGAACTGACACTAGAAATGTGAGCCAGAACCTGAACGTATGCATTAAGTTCTTCCTCGATAAAGAAACTAAGCTCTGTCAAGGTGCCTTCACTTAACTGGTCATCACAAAGTACTGCTTGAATTCCCCTTATATCACTTGGCATCTGCTGATCTCTCATTAAGATTGTTATGATCTGACCTTCTTCCTAAAATGATTACCAAGTTGTGGGGAGTGTGGGGCTTGGGTTATGAATTGTAGTATTTCAAATGATTGCTTATTCTTCATGTAATCATCCAATAAGATGAAATGAATAGATATAAGCAGAAAACCGTGTACTTGGTTCCCCAAATCTACTTCACAAGTGCAAGATGAGGAAAGCAATGGTTCCCAAGACAATTTGTCTGAAAAAGTTTTAGAGGGTCTGAGTGGATTGTAAGTTCAATATATGTCAGCTGTGTGCTTGGGTCACATTCAAAGAGGCATGGTTGCCAGAAATGAGGAGGTGATAATCTTGTTATATATTTTGCTGGACAGACCACATCTTGGATATTCTTTTTGTTTCAGGCATTACAGATTAAGAAGGATATGGATTAGCTGGAAAGGGACCAGAGATAGGCAACCAAAATGGTGAAGGAATTCAAGTCCAAATCATATGAGGATGAGCTGAAGGGAAGACGGATTTTTAGACTGGAGAAGACATCTGGGAGGGCAAGATGGTTGTTCTCCAGTTCTTAAAAGACTATCCTGGGGATGAGATATTAGACTCTTTCTGTTTGTCCTCAGAGGGCAAGGCAATAGGTACAAATTGAAAAACAGTAAATTTAAGTTTGCTTAAACTTTTGAGGAATATAAAAATATAAAACTGGGGAATATAAAAGTATGGGGAAAAAAGACCCTTCTTAACAATTAGAGCTTTCTTAATGAGGAATAAGATTCCTTCGGAGTAGTGATTTTCACAGTATGAACCAGGAACCCTTGAGCACACCTAAGACCCCACAATATCAACATTTTTATAATATTTATAATTTTATAATAATAACAAATATAATATTTTATAATATCATTTTATATTATAAATTATTTATAATAAAATAATATTTTAATTTATAATGTGGCAAATATCAATAGATATAACCCACAAGACAAAAGTTTTTTGGGACCATCATTTTTAAGAGTGCAAAGGGATCCTGAGACAAAAAAAGTTTGAGATACACTTCTCTGGAATTGGTGGGGCGAGTCTTCAATGGAGATATTTAAATAAAGGCTAGGTGATCATCTTTTGGGAATGTTATACTAGAAATTCTTTTTTGGGCATGGGTTGGACTAGATACTCACTGAGGCCTCTTTCAACTCTGAAATTTAATAATTATATGTAATTGAGTTGAATATCAGTCAGTTGAAAGAAATGGGATTAGATACAGAGGTAACCTTCTCTATAACTTCATTCCCCCTCCCTTTTCTGCCACTATATAGAGCTGGTCTTTAAGAATGAATTATATTTAGGACTTTGATAATAAAAATAAACACATATTCCAGGTTTGGTGGCTTTCTTCTGTTCCTCACAAACAGCTCTTTCCTCTCTGTCTGATTTTGCACAAAATATTCACATGCCTTGAATGCACTCCTTTCTCACCTCCACTGTTAGAATTTCTAATTTCCTTCAAAGTTCAGCTCATTCCTTTTTGCATAAATTCTCCCCTTCCCTATCTTGTATTTATGCATTTGTTTTGCATGTACTTAACTAGGTACATGGTAAAATGTAAGATCCTTTGAGGACAGGATCGTTTCATTTTTATCTTTGTATCTCTACTGCCTGGAATAGAGTAGATGTTTAATAAATACTTGTCAGGTGATTGATTTATCACCCCAGCCCCAATGATAACTCCACGTGTTGAGATTTCATTTCCAAGTCATTTTTTTCTGTGAAGCCCCCTAATCTAAATCTTAATCCTAATTTAAGATTTTTTTTTAAATGTGCGGGTGTTTTTTTTTTTTTTTGCATTTATCTTTCCAAAAGGCAAAAAAAAAGTGAGTTAACTCCAACTTCTTATAAATCCTCAACAATCATTGGCATGCATTAATTGGAAAATTCTGCTTCTGCTTAAGGTATTTTGACTGGAGAAAACAAAAAGATTTTTATAGTACTTTGGAGTACAATGAAAAAAGCTTTCACAACAGCTAGTGGTTTCTTTTAAAAAAAGGGATTCTGAAATGATTGCTTTGACTATAAATAGATTAGGCTATTAACTGAATATGGGTCTAGATCCTGGTAAATTTATTTTTCTCACCCATACTGGTGTAAGAAAATAAAATGAAACACTTTCTCTAAAGGTAAAAGATCACTTTATGTTTTCATAATTCTTCTCATTTTAAGACTTTTAAAGCACTTTATAAACATTAGTTAATTCATATAGCATCCCTCTGCTGCAGTAACTGGACAATTATTTATAACTCCTTTTATTGGTGTGTGCATATTATAGATATATGTATATATATGTGTGTATGTATGTATGCATGTATGTATATACACATGATTTGATAAAGATGGAGCAGAAACAGAGATGAGGTAATTTTTTAAAAGGTTACATAATGACTCTGAGATTCTGAGAGAAACCCCCTCGCTCCCCATTCTTAGCAAATTCCAGCAGACAAGAAGAACCAAAATCTGCCCCTGTGTGTCAATGCCCAGGAATTCCCAGGGGCTGCCCAAGTCTGAATCTACAGAGCTACTTCTATAATTCTATCCCCAACACAGCCCTACTGCTCACCACCATGGAGGCTTTGTTTTGGTCTAGGGAGGGTAGGCAGGCAAATCATTACTTGCCTGAATAGACTGGTTTTCTTCACAATAAGAATTTCCAGCCCCATGGGAATAGCGTGGTTCAGGAGGTGATGGACAAATGTCATCGGACTGGGCTCTGGGCAGCCTAGAGCCAAGTCCTTGTTCTTGAAAGGACAGTCTGTACGTGGAACAATTATCTGAGATGTTCATCACTCTCCGCAGTGAACTCTTATAGGATTTTGGATGAAAAGCTTATTTGGCCAACATGGGGGGATTGCTTTTATTAAGTATTCCTAATATTGGCCCCAATTTTTTCCCTGCATTTTCTCTTCCTAACTTGTCAATACCTCTTTCTTTTTTCTTTTCTCATATTCCCTTTTATGATTCTGGCATGTCACTCAGCCTCTCAGTCTCTCATCTTCAAAATGGAACTAATACTTAAATGATCTACCCCACAGAAGTTGTAAGGAAAGTTCTATAAACTTTAAAGAACTATACAAATGCTAATTGACTTTTATAATGATAATGTGCAAAATCCCAGTTGTTATTTATAATAATGATAACAGCAGACACTGTGTTCATAGGAGAAACTAATAAAGGGAGGGAGGGGAAAAGAAATAAGGACATGAAGCCCATTAAATATATGTTAATTATAATTTATAAGCATAATTAATTCACATAAATTATATATTATACTATTAACTCTACATTGTGCATTGTTATGTATTAATTTATATTGTAATTAAAATAGAAATAAAATATTACTATTAAGCATCGAGTATTCATTTGAGGTAATCTTATTGTTCTTGTCTGTTATAGTAGGTATCCCCAAAGCCTTATTGCACTATGACTTTTGGGATACCTTGTAAATTTGTACAAACAATGTTAGGGCCAACAATACTCTCAAGTGCTGTCTGAACCAAATTAAAATGTAATTGGGGAATATATCAAAGATTTTAAAAATACAATAAAACATAGATAATGTTACAATTTAAAACTAAGTCAATATGGCCAGCTTGCAGGGTTCCTTATGTATATTTGACTTTGGCACCGTTGGTGGCTAGAAGAAAAACCTGGGTTCAAGTCCTATATCTAATATGCTGCCTGTGCAATCATGGACAAACCAATTAAACTTTCAAACCCCTAGCCAACTTTTTTTTTTTTTTTTACTACTGAAGAGTTGTTGTTCTGTATTAGTGGAGGACATTTCCACACTGGGAATTGTCCATACTGATGAAATCACAGATCTGAAGATACATGTAAACATCCTGATCATTCTCATTTCTGGTGGTACTTTAACAATCTTATAGATAAAACAGAAGCATTTCCAAAATGGGACCTGGAAAATCCATCTTTAGAAAGCCTGTCTATATCAAAGATTCTTTATTAGAGGTCAAAGAATCATGGGACATATTTGAAGGGGTCCCTGGAAGGAAAAAAAATTACATCTTTTTCCCCACTAAATTTTGATTTTCTTTTAATTCTATGTATTTTATTTTATTTATTAAAAGTATTTTCCCTAGAGGGGTCCATAAACTTCATCATCCTGTAAAAAGGAGTCTATAAGTATTTTGGCAGAGTAAAGAGTTGTGGAAGTAACTGGTGACATTTCCCTCCTGATAAAAAGGGGAAGGAACATAATGAGCTTAGAGTTAGCAATCTGGGCTATCAAATTCATCAGAAAAGAATGTAGTGAGGTGATGTGATGGTTAGAGCTCTGGGCCTGGAATCACAAAGATCTGAGTTCAAATTCAACCTCAGACACTTACTAGCCCTATAACCTTGGGCAAGTCACTTAACTTCTGCTTGCCTCAGTTTCCTCAACTGTCAAGTGGAAATTATAATAACATCTACCTCCCAGGGTTTGCTGTGGGGATCAAATGAGATAATATTTGTAAAGCATTTTGAAAGTCTTAAACCTCTGTATAAATGCTTACTATGATTAAAAGTATTGAATACTGAGCTGCTTTGTATAGACACAAACTAACTTGTCAATAAGAAAGGTTTCTTACTTTGGAATACATAGGGAATTGGTATTGAAGCAGCTTATTGTTTCTGCTAGCATACCACATGTTTGGTACTGAGGTAAGAAGATATGAAGATAAATTAGTTAGGGTCCTAGCTTTCAAAGAGATCATTTCTAGGCAATTGTCAAAAAAAGTCAATGGATTGTATGTGTGTACTTTCAAATGGAACCAGATCAAATGAAGAGTACAGAATGGTGATGATGGCGGGGGAATAGTATGAAAAGTGCCTTCTTGGTGCGTTAAACAGGCAGGTTGAAGTCTCCTTTAAAAATGTTGCTTAGTATATAACATATATTCCACTGACTCATGTCTCTAGTCCTGAGAATGTTAACTCACTCATTTTTGGAGCTCCTACCCTAGGGCTCGGTCCAGTTGATTGATGACTGAGTATAAACTAGCCTGCTTAGCCTACTCCATCTCCTGGATGGCTGCAGATCAGATACCAGACCATACTTTCCCTCTACATTGCATCTAGCCACTATCTTGCCATCTGCTTGCCCTTGCTCAAGTACTCCCTCACCCTCACTGTCCACTTATCCATTCCTTCCTCACACAGTAATTAAAACAATATTACCATTACTTTTGAGGTGTAGCTAGGCAGCACAGTAGATAGAGCACTGGGTTTAGAATCAGGAAGACTCATCTTCATAAGTTCAAATCTGGCTTCAGACATTTACTAGCTGGACAAGTCACTTAACACTGCTTACCTCAGTTTCTTAGCTATAAAATGAACCGGAGAAGGAAATACACTCTAGTATCTTTGCTTAGAAAAGCCCAAATGGGGTCACAAAGTGTTGGGCATGACTGAACAACAGCTACTTTTGGAAAGTGAATGTTGATTCCTTGACCTCCACTTCTCCAAAAGATTTGTGTTCCCCTATTAGACTATAAGCTCTTTGAGGGCTAGAACTGTGTTATTATTTTTAAGAACTGTATCTCCAGTGCTTAGCCCAGTGCCTGGCACATAGTAAGCACTTAATATATGCTTTTTATGAATTCAGTGATGTAGAGCATATATGTACACAACTCAAAATGAAACCTAGTAGAATATAAGCTCCTTGAGAGGAGGGACTCTTTTCCTTTTTCTTTTTATCTTTTCCAGAGATTACCAAGAAATTGAATATACTTTGGCATATTAGAGCATAGCCCCAACTCTTAGTATAGTGCCTTGCAAGTGGTATGCTCTTGTAAAATTCTTGTTGAATTGAATTGCATTGATGAAGAGAAAGACAAATGGCTTGTGAATGTATCTATATGTATATGTCTATAAATATCCATATCCATATCTATATCTAATGCCTATGACAGAGGTACTTTTGGTAGCCTAAACAGGTAATTTTAACATAAGAATTCAGGTTTTTTTTTCAAACTCTCCAATTACAATTTTAAAACTCTACAATTACTTCAATTCAATGAGTAACCTAGTTTACTTATGCTTTGCTGGAGGAGGAAACATTTTTCACAAAATTTGTTTTGCAGGATGAACAAAAACTCGCAGCATGAACATCAAAATTTTGTTGAAAAATATCGCTCAATAAGGCTGTAGCAATGAGAGCCATGAATATTTTTTAACGATAATGCAATGTCACATTTCTGTGACATTCTGAAAAAAAGTCAAAAACAGGTGTCCTTAGATTCCTAGTCAGAAGCGAATGTAAAGAAAAAAAATCAGTGAGTAAAAACATGAAAGTGATTCTAAAAAATGAAAAATAAGTGAAAGCAGTAGTGTTACTCTTACTTTTAGTGAAAGTAGCATGAGAGAACACTACTGACACTGAAGTCCCCGATATTCTCATAGGACATTCTCCTTCCAAGCACTAATCCTTCCTTCTCCTCCTTGTCTCCCTCACACCAGCCAAGACACTTTTCAAAGGTAAAGTGCAGGTTAATTTATTTTATTTTCAGTTTATATTGCGTACTAGTCATTGCTATTATATTTTGGGCACATTAAGAACAAAAATCTTACTTAAAATTATAAATAATTATTTTTATATGAATATTTTTGGGGATGTGGTGCTGATCATCCAACTTTACATTATTTCCTATGGGAAAATTTGCTTTGCAATATGAACAGATTGTATGACAAAAAGAATCTTCGAATGAATTAAAATTGTAAATCAAAGTTCTACTGCACTTATATGCCAGAAATTATATAGACCTGGTCTGTTAGGACTAAACAAATATTTTGTTAAATGAACTCAAACACTGAGGGCAGCATAATAAATTTAGTTACTATTTAATAAGCTTTCAAAACATAGATTAGGATATTGATCAGTTTATTTTTTGAAAGTTCCCTCACTGTAATTATGTCATCTATATTTATACAATGCCAAACAGAAATAAGTCACTTATCCAGATCGTTTCAAATATCTAATTGATTGGTGTCATGAAGATGGTTGGTAGTGGACAAAACTGCCGAAATAGTCTTAGAGCACAAGTTTGACCATATCACTTCACTTTAAGAGAAACATTAATGGCTCTCTATTACTGTTAAGATAAAATACATTTTTTTTTTCACCATGGCACTTAAAACCCTTCACAATCTGGTCCTATTTTCATGGTTTATTATTGCCCATTAGTACTCTCCATAGACTTTATTTTCTATTAAAATTGTCTACTTGCTGTTCATATACTGGGCATACCATCTCTTATTTCCATACTTTTGCACAGATGTCCTCTTTACCACCGACTCCCTCTTCATCTCTTCCTTTTAGGATTACAATCTTCCTTTGAGGTTTAGTTCAGACACAATCTCCCAAGGAAAGTTTCCTTCAATTCCCTTAGTTGTTTATGCCCCAGCCCCTTAAATTATCATGTATATGCTTACCCTTTTATATGCTCTATCACCCCCTCTACAGGTACCCCCTTCTTTTATAATTTTAGTCTATATCCCCAATACATGGTACAATGCCCTGCACATAGCTAGAAGTTAATAAATGCTTGTTGTATTGGATTTCATCATCACCAGAATGATTAGGAAGTCTGGAAAATAGCAACTTAAATTGCCTATATGGCACCAAAACAACTTATTAAAAAGGAAAAAAAAATGAATCATCTACGGTGACCAAAAACTATTTGCTTTCCTGAATTCGATTAAAGAAAATATTTGCATTCAAATTCATTTTGCGTGGAAATAAGAGCTAAGTCTATTTAAATGCAATATACTATGCCTAAATGTTCCTCTCTCTAAGTTAAACATTGTAAGAAAGCAATAACAATAGAAAATGCCCTCTGAGACCAAATGACTTTTAAAGCTGTACCAGACTAATTCCAACTTGAGTTTTCACTTTTACTTAACCAGGGGACCTCCCCCTGGCCTGAAGAACTAACTTGAAAGTGAAAGGGAGATAAGAAAAGATGAGAAAATGTATCCTCTCCCTCTTTGCAGATGTAGGATTTTATGAGGGAAGGCATTTGCTCACCTTCATGCTGCAAGCAGGTTAACTAAACCAGGATGAGAATCTTAAGTTTCCAGATGATTGAATGCAAGAGAATTACTTTTTTCCTCCCTAGCACCACGTGACCTTGTATAGACCCATTTTTTGAATTGATAGGTGTCTGTGAGACCCTGATCTTTGTCCTCTCCCTCCACAAACATTACGTTTTATGATTGCTGCCTTCTGGCATTAGGGATCTGATACTGTGCGTCTTTCTCTGTCGTCCTTCCCTATTTATTCACGTTTATTTCAGTGCTCCATAGAAGAAATTGATGATTGAGGATGCAATTACTGATGGAGAGTGACAACTGAACTCCCCTTGAAACCAGATGGTTTCTGGATTTTTTATTTGGTTTTAAGACAGATCGTACACCTTGGAACACCACTGGAACCATTAACCATATGTCCTCGAAATCTGCAAATAACAAAGCATCTTGAATCTCTGTAATCATTATGTCTCCAAGTCCTGTGGGACTGGGGCCCTTTGTAACAGTCCAGATGCAAACAGGCCAAACATTCAATCACCTTTGAGGGTTCATTGGGAGGGCAAATGATGGTATAACGGAGGAACATGAATGAATAACCCAAGAATATCTTACAAGTCCAAAAATGGTGGGATATTGTCTGTATTGTCAGTCAACAGTCAGTTAACAAGAATTTATTAAACACTAGGTGCCAAGTGCTGTCAGATACAGTTCATGTGATTGTTGATTTTGTTGAACTTCCCCACCCCCGACCCCCGCTTCCTTTAAAAAATTCTTTCTTACAGAAAATGATTTCCTAGAGAGGGGACAGAGAAGGAATTCATTCAGGAATAAAAGTGATATCGAAACAAAGGATATTTATGAACAAAATAAATTTTGAAAAAGCAACAGGAGAGACGAGAAGCTCTGGGATTCTAATATCTAATAAAATGGGAGCTCCTTGAGAACTGGGACTGTTTGACTTTTCTATTTATAAACCCAGTACTTAATGCAGGGTCTTACACACAATAAGTGATTAATAAATGCTTCATTCATTCCCATAAACAAAGAGTTTTCTTTAATACAGATGTGGCATGTGGACATGGAATTATAAATCAAGAACTGAAAAGGACCTCAGAGGTTTTCTAATGAAGTGAAGGGGAGAAGAGAATAACCATTTATATTGCACCTACTATGTGTCAAACACTGGGTCACACAACTAGTATGCATCTGAGGTCAGATTTGAATTTAGGGTTTCCTGACTGCAGGCACAGTGTTCTTATCCACTGTGCCACCAGCTGCGGGATAGGGACAAGGATTGAACCTATGATAGAGGGAAATCCTGGGTGAAGAAACTCTCTCTACTAATGCAGGTTTTTACCTGCTCTTTTGTCATGTTTTAATCATTTTTAGTCATATCTGATGACTCTTAAGTGACCCCATTTGGGATTTTCTTGGCAAAGATATTGCAGTGGCTTGCAATTTCTTTCTCCAGCTCATTTTACAGGATGCAAACAAGATTAAGTGACTTTCCCAGGGTCACACAGTTAATCAGTGTCTGAGGCCAGATTTGAACTCAAAAAGAGGAATCTTTCTGATTCCAGTCCGGGAGCTCTATCCACTGCATCACCGAGCTATCCCTCTCCAATTTATAGCCTTAGATTATTACCTAGAGCATTGAGAGTTCGATATATACCCAGTATTATGCAATCAGTATGTGGTAAAGGTGGAACTTGAACTCAGGTACTCCTGATTTTGAGGGTGCTTCATTATTTTCCACTGTGACATGCCAAACTGTTTGAAAATCTGCAATTCTGGAACTCAGCTTTAGACCACATGGAGAATGTTCCTTGATATTTATATCCTTTTGATATAGTTGATGGAGATTGGGGAAACAACTCAAATATGTAATTAGTCTATTATCAAATAACATTGGGGACATTAATTCAATCACTTCTCAAAATGTTTAAAGTCACTCTACATTTTTCATCATCGTGCCAACCCCAAAGAACTCTGCCTTTGAGAAAATATTCTAAAAAGTTTGAGTTGTTGGTAAACCATATACTAATTGATTATTAGCTAACTTTGGAGAAAGCATTAATTCTAACTTTCATCCAATGCTGGGGTTTGTGAGGGCGGTGGTGACATTTTTTCCATAAACAAATATAGAAAAGTGCAGTGAAGTTTTATGGTGCGGTATATTTGGCCTCCAGATGGATTATATAATGTGGTCTAAACAAGTTCATTAGAGGGATCCAAACTTTACAAGTTAATTAGTTCCCTGGAACACTTAAGGCTTGAAATCAGAAATAGATCACCATACTACACAATCTACTTACAGTACTTTAAGACGGAAAAGACCAGAGAATGCTCCCTCGGGGATGCCTGTCAGCCCATTTCCTGCGAGTCGCCTACAGAAGTCAAAAGAGAGGGAATGACTATCAATATATTTCCTTTTGTGTTGAATTAATTTCACTGTTAACAAAAACATAACACAATTAGATTCAGTCTACAGATGCCAGAAAAATTATTGAGTATTGTTTAGTTATCAGGATTAATTTATGAAAAAACAAATCCTGTACATTAACAAATTATTGGCAACTGGAATGCAAGAGGATAAAGAAACCCAGTCAGTTATTAATTTCACTATAAATCGGCTTGATGACTTTCACTGTAGACTGAATTGTTGTCGCTATTGTTTTACATTTCAGGTGAGAGGTAGTACCATACAGTAAACTTCAAAAGCTGCCAATGGAAGAATGTGGTGGCCATTTTTATATGCACATATATGTGTATATCTGTATTTGTATTTGTATATCTGCCAGTGGAAGAATGTGGCACATATATACACACATACACAATGTATATATGCATGTGTATATACACATGCCAGTGGAAAAATATTTCTGCCGTGTATGCACATGTCTCTCTCTCTCTCTCGACACACACACATATGTATATACATACATACATATATACATATATATATATATATATATACTTCTGGTGGAAGAATATGGCTACCATTTAAAAATATATTACACACATGTATATGTATATATGTATACACATACGCATATACAAATATCAGCTAGTGGAAGAATGTGACCACCATATATATATATATATATACTATATATATATATATACACACAAAATACACACATACATGTATATTCACATGTATGCAGACACATAATGTATCTATGTCTTCCTGTGGAACAGTGTGATGTGTGTGTCTGTATATGCATGTATTTGTATATAAACATATATATGCACATATCTATATTATGGAAGGATGACTTCATCAGTATGGGGATATGGGGGTATGGAAACTTCCCCCACTGATCCAGATGACTACTCATTGATAAGTCAACATAACAGATTACATAAATGCAAAACCAGGAGGGAATTTAGGGGTCACATAATAACCCAAGTGTCAAACAGGTATCCTAAAATCCCCCAACACTTCTAAGTGCAGCTGAATCAAATTAAAAACCAGGTCATATCTGTTTTTAACGTGTTTCTCTATTAATAAACAAAGAGAAACCTGTAAACACCTGGAGTTTTCTAAGTCAATATGTAGGTCAAAAGGATTCTTAGGTATGGCTTAGTATCCCCTGTTTATATTTGAGTTTGATACCATTGATCTGGGCAGCTAGGTAGTACAGTGGATAGAGAGCCAGTCCTGGAGTAAGGAAGACCTGAGTTCAAATCTGACCTTAGACATTTACTATCTGTGACACCCTGGGCAAGTCACTGAATTCTGATTGCCTCAGTTTCCTCATCTGTAAAATGAATTGGAGAAGGAAATGCCAAACTACTCAAGTATCTCTGTCAAGAAAACCACAAATGGAGTCACGAAGAGTTGGCCTTGGCTGAAACAAGTAAACAACAATAACTGCTGATCTAGTCCAATCCCCTTATTTTACAAATGGTGACACTGAAGACCAGAGAGGCCAAGTGCCTTTGTGTCCAATGGCAGAAGATTTGAGTCAAGGTTCTCTAACTCAAGATCTGATATCTTTTCCAGTTGCTTCATGTCTTAAAGTTGTCTAGGGCATTGAGAGGTTAAGTTTCTTGTCCATGGTCACACATCTGGTATGTGTCAGAGGAAGGTCTTTTGAATCCAGGTCTTTTTCTGATTCTGTCTGGAGAGCATTTGGTCATATGCTCATGAAGCTGATACGATGGCATCCAAAGACAGTGTGGTGTAGTGGATAGGGGGCTGGACTTGGAATCAAGAAGTTCTTGTTTGGTTATGTCTGACTCTTTGTGACCCCATTTGGAATTTTCTTGGCAAAGACACTGGAGTGGTTTACCATTTCCTTCTCCAGCTCATTTTACAGATGAGGAAACTGAGGCAAACAGGGTTAAGTGACTTGCCTAGGATTAGACAGTTACTGTCTGAGGTCAGATTTGAACTCAAAAAGATGAATCTTCTTGACTCTGGTACTCTATCTTAGCCGCCCCTACATCAAGTCAACATGTATGTAGTTCAGCTTACTAACTGACAAGTGATTTTGCAATTGAGGGTGTTGGATTTTTAGAAAAAAATGTCCACTAGAAATGAATTCAAGAAATATTTAGTATTTCTTTTGAAAATCACTTTCTTTTCCAGTCATCTTCACTGGGCTTGTCCTCTACATCATGTTTTGATAGCTGACATGTTTGCCAAAGTTTCTTTTCACTCTCAAATCTGGATTCATTTTCACTAGGTCCTAAATGTTGTTTGTACCTTTGCTTTAAAACTGAGTCCTGACTTTTGCAGCCTTGGATAGAATTCTTTTGGGGAAGCAGAGAACAGCATTTAAAAAAATCATATTTTGGCATTCTCCTGGATGTCTGGAGACATGCCATCTGAGGCTCCTTCTCAGAGCCAAACAGAACAGTGTATGAAAGAGAGCTCTGATCAATTGCTCCTCTGGGCCTTTGGAATCAATCTGAACATATAATGGACTCTTGGGCCACAGCAGGTCCCCCGGCTATCCTAAATTCTATCTGTCAGTAGAGATATGAACATACTGGAAAAGAAAATCAACAGGAAAAAAATAAGAAAAAAACCCCTCCCACCTTTTTTGAGGATATTTTTTTTAAACAGTAAGAATGGAAAGTTTATAATTGTGATTGTTTTTAGAATAATTGATGTGATATTTGATAACATATTCATATATCACTACCTGTGACTTCTCTTTGCCAACATAATTTCTAAAAACTATACAACTTTACACTTAGTAAAGCTATTTAACAGAAGCATTCATTCAACAAACATTAATTAAGCACATTTGTGTATAAAAATACTATGTTGGGTAGTAAGGAGAAGGACATTTAGATACCACTTCTGCCCTTATGAAACCACTTTTAACAGGGAGACAGGATGCCAACCAGATAACTATAATGTACAATATTATATACAAAAGCTCTAAAACAAAGTACTATGTGAGATGAGAGGGAATATTACCCATGGAGGCAGGAATCAGACATGGCTTCATGGAGAGGGAAAGGTGGCAAGAGAGTTGAGCATTAAACACTGGGATTCCACAGCTAATCTTGGCAAAGTAGGGTTTTCCAGGCACAGGGAAGGAGCACAGTAATAGCAAATAGAAAAGTTTAGAGCATGTACAGGACATAACTCAGAGTATTTCAGTTTAAGGGGAGTGTAAAATGCATGAGGAGGTTGGTGTGAGATTGTGGAAAACTTTGAATGACAAAGGAACTTAACTTTTAGACAATAAAGAGTTTCTGAAGATTATAGATCAGAGAACTGAATAAAATCATTTGAATTCCAAGCCTTCACTCATTCAAAATGATCTCTAAGACTATTCAGTCAGATTTTAGGTCTGCGACTTACTAACTGTCCAACTTTGGGTAAGTCATTTAATCTCTCTTGCCTTAGTCTCCTCATCTGTAAAATAAGGGTCTAGCTAGATTAGAAGTTCTTTACAGACCTTGAAGGTATTTGTGAATAGATCTCTGGGGGTTAATGAACTAAGATGGGAGAACATTGCATCTTTATTTAGCATTTCTTTTAATTATGAATATATGCAACAAAAACTTTATTCTCACATTTCATTGCCAAAGGGATCCATGACACAATAAAAGATTAAAAACTTCTGGAATAGTCCAGCTCTAAGGTCCCCTCCAGCTTAACATCTTGAGTTGGTTGAGTTTAGGATTTTTAAATGCAAAACTACTTTGAGTACCTGATCATTTGAATTCCTGAACTCTGGGTAAAATCAGCTTAATGTGCCACTGAAATGGAGAAGCAAAATGCATTCATATGGGCAATACTTAATTTTCATCAAAGAAGGAAAGTTTTAATGGCTTCACAGCTCATGAACTTACTTTCGCTGTCCTCAGATTTTGAGGTAAATACATGTGCTACTACTGTCTTCCTCAAAATACTTCCTCAAAATCCTCTATTCTTGTGTAGTGGAATTAGTTTCTGAATATTCCTTCCCTCAACCCAAGAGACCCAGGATATAATCACAGAAAACGAAGAGCAGATAGTTATCTAACTATGGCTGGATAATGATTGGTCATGTCCCAGACAACCCCTTAAAATGCTGAGCGTACCAGCTCTGCCATCAAATCTGGGTTGAGAGTAGCTTTATAGAGTATGACATTTACATCTATACTGTAGGACACGCCAGCATAACACATGACCCATGGATCACTTCTGCCAAAGGATTTCAGGGGCCATGGAAAAATATAGAGTTGTCATTGGACACTCTCCTCTTTGTCACATGACCGACGGCAACCAAACATCATCAGTCTGTCTCTAGCCTAACCTATCTGTGACCCAAAGATGTTTTGCCTATTTTAGTTTTGACCCCTAGTTACTACCACGTTGTGCAGGTCTGCCATAAGAGGACAGCAGATGGGAGGTCGGATAGTCTCTTCTTTCTACCTCAATTGGCCATGGCGTCCTTTACCCAAAAGAAGACATTGCATCCAACAGAGAGCAGAAACACACAATCTCAGGAAAGACATAGAATGGAAAAGACTCAGAGTTGGGAGCAGCTTTTAAGGATTGTGACTTTTAGCAGCAAAAAAAAATCATGGATTCAAGAGAGAATTAGACCTGACAGTTTTCAGGTGATCAGTGGAGAAAGGCAGACTCTTGGGAGCCCAGCTGAGCAACCTACCCAGGAAAGAAGTTGTACTCACAGGGGAACTATGTGAGTACTCCACAAGAAGAGATAGGACATCAAAGCTGTTTGGTTTTGGAAGCATGTGTTACCTTGAAAACATGTGCTCCTAAATGGGCACAC
Source organism: Bettongia penicillata ogilbyi (assembly GCA_023548195.1). NCBI lineage: Eukaryota > Metazoa > Chordata > Mammalia > Diprotodontia > Potoroidae > Bettongia > Bettongia penicillata. The sequence goes on along the minus strand of JAJHZJ010000287.1, from coordinate 3,942,870 downwards.
CCCTACCATTGTACTCTGTGCCTCCTCTTCTCATAGATGCTGCGTGTATCAATGAGAGAGTGCATCCTAGATTTTATGGAAAAGAATGTTCTTCCTATGCCATTTTAGCAAATACCTTTACACTGAGTCAATTGTGTCTATTGGTTATTAAGGATAAGTGCACCAATGGGATCTCACAAGTATGGACCCATCGGGTACACCAAGATTCTGGAGCAGTGACCTCTCTCTGAGGACCCAACCCATAAAGGGGAGCACAAGCTGGGGAAGCAGCCTAGAGGGAGTGCTACATTTGCAAAGATCAGAGACAAAGAGCGTTCTGATTTGTTTAAAAGGTTGAGGCAAGCAAGGGACAATAGTATAATAAAAGTATGAAAGATTCTGAATTTAGAAGGCAACGGGGACCACTTTCCTGCTTATGATCCACAAAGAGGCTTAAAAAACCATATTTCTTCATTGAATAGTAAGTTCATATGTACTTGGAAAGTTGGTCAGAGTTAACTGAGTGGATGCCACTTGCGAATTTACAAATCCTGTAGCTTAGTGTTTTGGCAAGCTTAATAAGCAACATTTTCCTCCTCTCCTCCCCTCCCCTCCCCTCCCCTCCCCTCCCCTCTCTTTCCTTTCCTTTCCTATTGAACAGTATTCAAAATATCCATTAGAACAGAAGGATCTATAAAGAACCAAAAGCAATTCTTTCATGTTGCAGCTACTACCTTCAACAAATAAGGAGAAAATAACAAAGACCCGGATTCAACGTCCTTGTTCTACTAGCTAGCATGGTGAACTGATTCAACCTATTTGGGCCTCATTTTATTTATTGGCAAAAGTAATTTTTTCAACAAATGTTTATCAACTGTCCATTTTGCAGAGAGTAAAATAGTAGCAGGTTCAAAATTTTTAAGTGAGAGACAGTTTCTGCTCCTGTGGATCTCACAGTCCAATGAGGCACAAACACAGCTCTCCATAGTCATCAGTCAGGAAGCTTTCTATTTATTTTATTTTTAATTTATGAAATAAAACAAGCATTTCTGAAACATAGTTGGATTTAAAAAATATGATTGCACATGGAACTGCAAATCTATTATGTATAAATTGCTATAATAATGTTTATAAAGCATTTATTAAATACTTTGTATCAGGCACTGTGTTAAGTGCAGGGGATACAAAGAAAGACAAAGAACTATCCCTCCCTTCATAAAGCTCACCATCTAATGGGGAAGATGACTTGTAAATAGCTAGGTATTCACAAGATATATACAGAATAGATGAGAAGTAATTTGAGAAGGGAAGGGACTATTAGCTGAGTGATTGAGGATCGAGAAATACTCCCTGAAGGTGATATTTGCACTGATTCTTGAAGGTAGCCAGGGAAACTAAGTGATAGAGATGAGGGGTTAGAATATTCTGGGCATGCACTGAGACAAGAGATGGAGTGTTGTTTTTGAGGGAAAGGAAACAGATCAATGTAGGTGCATGTAGTGTACATGCGGTGGGGGATAAAATATGAAAAGATAGGAAAGGAAGGAGGGATCAGATAATGTGGAATAAGTACATTAGTGAGTTACAAAGTCAGGTGCCACATATACTGTAGAGGGAAGGTCATTACCTATTTAATAGACCATGTAAGGCATCATGGGGCATTTCACAGAATCACACAGAAACACAGAAGGTTGGGGTTAGAAGGGAACCTATGATACTTGTCCAATCCCAATGTAAATAGAAGCGCTCTCTGCAACACCTCTGAAACGGTACCATCTAACTTTCCCTTGTTGATCTCCAGTGATGAAGACATCCCTTTTCACTTTTGGACAGCTCTACTGGTTAGGAATATTTTTTTTCTTACATCAAGGTCAAATTTGCTTCTGTGCTTCTCTCCCTACACGTTCTGCCCTCTGGGGCCAAGCAAATCAAGACTTACCCCTATTTTCAGTGTTGTTCAGGTGATTTTTAGTCATATACAACTTTTCATGATCTCATCTGGGATTTTCTTGGCAAAACTTCTGGAGTGGTTTGCCATTTATTTTCCCTGTTCATTTTACAGATGAGACAACTGAAGAAAACAGGGTTAAATGACTTGCTCAGGGTTACACAGCTAGAGGCCAGATTGACCTTAGGAAGACAAGTATTCCTGAGTCCAGGTCAGGAACACTATGCCTCTTATTATGTCAAATACTGACAATGATTATGTCTCCCCTGAAATCTTCCTTCTCCAGGCTAAACATCTTTAGTTGCTTTAGCTGATCTTTTATTCTATCACTATCTTGATCACCCTCCTTTGGACCTACTCTAGCTTCTAATGCTGAGTTTGTGCGGAGGGATAATGAAAACTACCCCTCTCTACAATATGGCAGCATGCGAAAAGATAAAGTGGGGCTCGATTGCAGAGGTTCTTGAACACCAGAACAAAGGTTTTGCACTTTCATAGGTAGTAGAAAACTACTAAATAATTTTGGACAAAGGAATAATGAGACCAGATCATTGTATAAGAAGTTATTTTGATAGCAGCACAGAAATGATGAATTTGGATGCTAAAAAAGTGGTAACAATAAAATCAATGATGCTGGAATCTGTCAGGTTGATTGCGTTAGCTGGGTAGGAATATGGATGCAAAGGACATCATAGAAGTAGAATTAATAGTACTTGGGCTTCAGACATTTACTAGCTGCATGACCCTGGGCAAGTCACTTAACTCAGATTGCCTCAAAAAAAAATAGTACTTGGTAATTAATTGAAAGCAGAAAAGGGGTACACAGGATTAAAAGCCATTTTTTTGTTTTTATTTCTTTTGTGGATTATTATGACCATAAAATTCATCATTTAGGACCAATCTTTTGTTGATGAGTCTCTCTATACTTATTTGGTTAATACAGCAGACATAATCTGTTGTTGGGTGTATACTCAAGATCCATAGATTTAGATTTTGTAAGAGACTTTCCAGCTTAAATAATGGCCCAGGGCTGGAAATAATCTCTCTGACTCTGTTTCTCTTCCCACTAGAAAGTTATGAATGCTTTTCTTGTATAGCCTTCAAAGATTGAGGATGGCTTCCAGAATCAGGACAAGGCATTAGAGTTTGATTTTTGCAGGTGGAACTTTTGGACAAAGGATGCTAAATAAAATAGAAAGAGATATTGAGATAGAGTGTTAATTACATGTATCATAAAATTTTTCATACTTTCTAGGGAAACTCTGGTTAGCAAAAAGTTATAGGATAGTAATATTTATGTACTTTTAGTGTAAATATTATGTGTTTTACCTGGCAATACTCGATGGTGGAGGCATTGCCATAGTTAATCTCTTGGCATATATATATTTTTTGCTATGTAGGAGAATTTTTCTGCAAGTCTGAAGTCACATAACTCTCAAGAGTGTCTTACAATTGGGCAAAAGGATCAAATGGCAGGTACTTTTCTTCCAAGAATAATAATAACTCACATTTATATACTGCCTTTATGATTAGAAAATATTTTCTTCACAGCCACCCTGTGAAACAGACAATGTAAGCATTATTGTAACTATTTTATAGATAAGTAAAAATGGTTCATATCTGTTCATAATGTAGGTAGTGGCTGCTGTGTTCCAAGTCACAAGGGCTGGCCTGTGCTTGTAGCAACTGACTCCTCCTCTTTTCCTTTCCTTTTGGAGGTATTTGAATTAAACAATCTCCTGAAATCTGCGTTATGATGGAAACATAAGTGGAAAAAGAAAAAGAGTGCCTTTTGAATCTGTAAAATGCAATTTGGTGGCCTTTGGATTGATAGAATGCTGGGTCTGAAGTCAGGACATCCTGAGTTCAAATCTAGCTTCAGATTCTTACTATCTGCATGACTCTAGGTAAATCTGTTCGCCACAGTTTCCTCACCTGTAAAATGGGGATGATAATAGCACCTACTTCACAGGATTGTTGTGAGGGTCAAATGTAATAACATATGTAAAAAGTGCTTAGCTGTGGCAGCTGGTCTTGCAGTCAGGAGGACCTGAGTTCAAATCCAGCCTCAGATACTTTATACTTACTAGCTGTGAGACCCTGAGCAAGTCACTTGACCCTGTTTGCCTCAGTTTCCTCATCTGTAAAATGAGCTGGAGAAGGAAATGGCAAACCACTCTAATGTCTCTGGCAAGAAAACCCCAAATGGGGTCATGAAGATTTGGAAATAGGTGAAAAATGACTGAATGACAACGAAAAAGAATTTGATATTGTAGTCAAGTCCCTCTTTTTGGATACTCTTTCCTCCGTGGATTTTTACGATATTGCTCTCTCTTAGTTCTCCTCCCTTTCTGACCACTCCTTTTTAACTCCTTTGCTAGATCTTTACCCTCCTTGGATATTCCTCAAGATTTTGTCCTGGACCCTTTCCTTTTCTCTGTTTATATTATTTCCCATTATATCTCTTTCAGCTCTCATAGATTTAATTATCATGTCTATGCAGATATACAGATATACATATTTATTCAGCTATACATATCCGCCCTGTGTTTTTCAGCTCCATTCCCATATCTCCAAGCTTCTTGTTGACTATTTTCATCATAGGCATCTCACACTCATCTGTTCAGAACAAAAGTCATCATTCCTGTTAAACCCATTATCGCCCAAACTTCCTCATTTTAGTCCCACTTGAGTCTTCATTTCCCTCCATATCCCATAACCAATCAGTTGCTAAGTCTTGTAGATGGCAACTCTTCAATATCTCTCTCATCCATCTCCTCTAACTTGCATTGAAACCTCTTTGATTCCAGACCTTCATCAGCTTTTGCCTGTGTTCCTGTAAGACCCTCCTAAATTTTCTTCTTGCCTCCAATCCCTCTTGTCTTTAATAATCTTCTATATAGCTGTCATACTGATCTTTATAAAGCTTAGGTTTGCTCACACAGCTCTTCTACTCAAGGATTATCAGTGGCTCCATATGCCTTTAATAGAAAATAAAATTTCTTCCATTTGGGTTCCAAGTCTATTGAAATCTGATTACGCATTTTTCCCTCTCATGTATCCTGTACACTAACAAACTAGCTTACTTGTGCCCTCTACATGCTATTCCATCTCCCATCTCTGGGCCTTTGTACAGGATGTCCCTCAGACTTGCCCACATTCCTGCCTTTTACCTCTTGAATCCCATGACTTCCTTCAAGGCTCAGTTTAAACATGACCCTAAAAGAAGTCTTTTGTGATGTTCTGCGTTGTAAGTGTTCTTCTCCTTACCCCGACCTGAAAATCACTGTCGCTAAGAAATCCTTTGAAAAATGTATTTTTCAGTTTTATTTTTAGTTTCAAATTCTCTCCCTTCCTTCATCCCTTCCTCCACCCATTAAGAGGGCAATAGATATGATATCTATTATTCACATCAAGTCTTCACTTCAAATTCACATCAATTCACATCAAAACATATTTCTGCATTAGTGGAAATCTTGACTTGCATTTCTCACTCATTCCCCTCAAATCCAACATGCTCAAAACTGAGTTCATTATATTTTCTGCTAAACCTGTTCCTCTTTCATACCTCACTTTTCTATCAGTGGTACTACCCTTCATGGTATCTTCTACATTTAAAATTTTGGAGTTATCTCTGACTCTTCACTTTCTATCATTTCTCTTATCTAATAAGTTAACAAGTGCTAGGAATTTCCTCTCTAGAATAACCAACATATCAACTACCCTTTTCCCATTCCTGTGCTATAATCTTAATACATTGTGTATTTATTTTGCATATGTTACTTCCTGGCTCTCCACACCATGCTGCCTGAACTCTGGCTAGGCTGTCTTCATTGCTCAAGAACCTTGCACATTGTTCTTGGGACAAGTGGGATTTTGTCTTATCTTGCCCAGAACCAGGTCTCCATATCACTTCTAGGTCATTATAGCACCTTGTTGACCTGTATCTCCTCCCCCTCTCAGGTCCTCTTCATTTATTATTTCCCCCATAGGAATGTGTGTGTTTGTCCTTTGTTGACAAAGAAGACCATGCCATCAGAGAAATAATGACATGAATCGCACTTGACTTTATTTTGAGTGAGGGAGGGCTGTGCGGGTCATCAGCCTCACTTCTCCTCCAGAGCCATCTGAATCCAGTGACCAGATATTCATCAGGATAGCTAGAGATGACCCAGGATGAAGCAACTGGGGTTAACTGACTTGCCCAAGGCCACACAGCTAGTGAGTGTCAAGTGTCTGAGGTGAGATTTGAACTCAGGTCCTTCTGACTCCTGCACTGGTGCTCTATCCACCTAACTGTCCCTTCCTCCATTAGAATATAAACTCCCCAAGGGTAGGGATTTTCTTGCTTCCTTGTATTTCTACCCCTCAGTGCTTAGCATAGTACTTACTAGGGCCATAAATGTTCTATGTAAATATGTTTCTTTGTCTTTGAATCTACCAGCGAACAAGTTGTATTTCCCATCAGAATGGTTGTCTCACTTTTGGATTTTTATTCCCATTGCCTAATACAGTCCCTGTTATGAAGTAACTGATTAATAAGTACTTGTCTACTGGTTGATCTATCTCCATTTTATAGATTTGGAAACTGGGGCTCAGAAGGCTAACCGATATTCTTGCTTATAAAATTAATAAACATTAGTCAAGATTCATCCTATGTCTTCTGACTATAAGACTAATGTGCTTTCTGTTACACCATGCCCTAAGTGAGCACTTTGCATGTATTCATAATTTCAATGCTGTTCAATGATGCTTTCTTTATGAGGAAAATAAGGGGATGGTGTCCAGAGACAGGTAGGTGGTGAAGCAGATAGAACAATGGGTCTGGAATCAAGAAGACTTGAGTTCAAATCTGACCTCAGATACTTATTAGATATGTGATCCTGGGAAAATAACTTAATTATTGCCTGCCTCAGTTTCCCTCAACTGTAAAATGAGGATAGCACCTACTTTTGTTGTGAGGACCAAATGAGAAAATATTTGTAAAGCAACTAGCAAATAGTAGGCGTTTAACACATCTTTGTTTCCTTCTTTCCAATGTTAAGATAATTACTTATGTTTACTGCCCTCTCACACTTTTTTATTATGCAAAAAGCAGTGAAATCTAGAAAACATGTTTTTAAAAGTACTTTGTTGTCTAAGGATAATTGAACTATTCCTTTAATTCAAAAACAATCATTGGTTTCAGCTCATTCTTTCACATCTCCTGGGTCTATTTGCCAATGAGTTTTTTTCTTCTCATGGCTTTGGCCCTTTATTCATTACTCCATGCCTTCCAAGTCTACTTCCATGAACAAATAGAGCTAACTGAAGGAGTTTGGATGCCTAAGTTCTTTCCTGGAAACAGTTCACACGAGGCAGTGTTTGAAGGTGCGATTCACCTGGCAGGAACTGCAAACCTTGCATAAGGAACAGAAACAGAAGACTGTATCGCACCTGCCTGGACGCTTCCTGTACCAATCATCCTGTTTACAAAGTTGCTCCAAGCCATGCTGTTCATTTATTTCCCTGCCCATGTTTCTTCCCTAGCAATGCTGCAGGTGCCCATGAAATGCCTTGGATTCGATTGAGGTTTGGGCTGTTTTTGCCAGCAGTCAAGTGGACTCTGAGCCAATCTGACTTATGCAGACATTAGCTTAATTGTTCCGTCAACTTCTGTTGGTGGAGAAGGGCAAGTTGAAGTAGGAAAAATCACTCTGCTGTATGTAGGAGTCAGGAGATCTGATTTGTAGCTCTTGATCCTCTGCTCTCTGTGTTCAAATCTCTTCTGCTCTCCGGACCTCAGCTTCCTCCTTTGGAAAATGAGGGGGTGGGTAGGGCTAGATCAGGGGTTCTTAAATCGTTTTTGTATCATATACTCCTTTAGCATTTTGGTGAACTCTTAGAATCATGTTTTAGATTCATAAAATACATGGGATTACAAAAGAAAAATAATATTGAAATCAAGATGTCATTTTTTCCCAATCAAATTTATGGATCCCTGGAAATCTATCAACAGACCCTCTAGGCCTATGGACTTCAGGTTAGGAATACCCAGACAGGATGATTGCTAAGACCCTTTCCATCATAAAGATTCTAAAGTTTCTGAAAGGTTTGTTGTTACATTGTTTCAGTTGTGCCTGACTCTGGGATCCCCTTTGGGATTTTCTTGACAAAAATACTGAAATTGTTTGCCATTTCCTTCCCTAGCTCATTTTACAATGAGGAAACTGAAGCAAACAGGGTTAAGTGACTTGCCCAGGGTCACACAGCTAGTAAGTGCTTGAACTTACTATATTTGAACTCAGGTCTTCCTGGCCTGTTGCTGTATTCACTGTACCAGCTATCTGCTTTTTCTGTAAGGTACAATGCAAAAAGATCTAGTCTGTCAGTTTGCCTTTGCACAAGTTGTTTTTTGGTTATGTAAAGATGAAACAATCTTAGGAAGTAGAAAATAAACTGAACAACTTAAAGAATAAATCAGTTATAGTTGTACTGGGAGAGGGCAGTTCTCGAGAGCAGCAATCTCCAAATAGGGGTCAGAGTACTCTGGGGGTTGTGGAAAAACCCCTAGGGGTTCATGATGAACTAATCTTAAGAAGAAAGGAGGTTGTATCCCTTCTTCTTTGAGATAACCAATCACGGGTCTTGTCTCCAACATAGCCACACTCTAACTTCTTTTACTGTTATATATAAGATCCCTACCTTGTCCCTTTTGGTGATAGATTCTCAGTTATAATCTAACTCTGATCCAGGCTTTCATAACAACTGCTATGGAGGTCTCATTGGGAAAATTTCTCCCTCCCCATTCCTGTCTCTTAGATAACATCATGGCCAAAGGAGTCATAATTCAGAAGTTGGGTTAGTTCTTGGGCAGTGACCAGTAAGTGTTTTCCCTACACTTCTTTATTTTGAATGATACAAAATAAGTTGGGATGGCCTTATAATTGGTCTACCTTGTCAAGTCCCTCCCCCATGCCAATCTATTCCTTTTATTCTTGTCAAAGTGATTTTTTCCAAAACGTAGATCTGACTTACTCAACAAACTCTAATGGCTCCCTATCATCCGTAGGATCAAATATAAATTTCTGTTTGGCAATTAAATCCATTTGTGATTTGGTCCTAGGCCACCTCTCTAGACTTATTACGCATTATTGCCTTTCTTATACTCTGTGGTCCATCTACACTCACCCTCACCCTAATACAAACACACAATTAAGATATCCAAACATGAATAAGAAATTAAGGTATGATATTGTCTACAAATTAAAACCACACTAATAAAGAATAGATTTATATTGAAAACTTTCAGCCAGGTTGAAATTAAAGGTAATTCAATTTTACTTGTTGTTTTCTCATTTTTTACGCTGACTATCCACACATCCAAACATAACTTGTGCTGAAAAACCTGTTTTGTTCACTATTAGGACCTATCATTTGATTGTTGGATTGTATATCTTTCAATCAAAACATTTTGAAAAAAATTACCTTTCTATATAGCTACAGAATATTATTAATTATATTAATTACTAATATACAATGACTCATTTGTAAGTCTGTCCTATTACCCCAAAACATACACAAGGATTTTTGAAATAATGATCTATTAATCACAACGTTCTTAAGAGCAAAAACATTACTTTGGCACTGTTAGTAGATGAAACTAAAATTTAAAATATTATTTCATCTCTAGTATATCATTCTTGGGTTCTTTTTTTGTGTTTTAGGATATAGACAATTTATTAGTGCAATGCTATATGCATATAGTGGTGAATAATTAATCAATTAATTAAATAATTAATTAATAATTAAATATATAATGAACATGGATCATGTGTAGAGTTGCCCTGTCTGCTTCTGGTCAACCATATATGTCCCAAGGCTGGTCAGTGGTTGGTTAATCCCTTGATCCTCCCCTTGATTCTTGCCAGCAGGGGATAGGGTACCACATCAGTTAAAAAGGAAAGGCAGCTTCTATGTCATTGCTTTCTTTGTTTAACTCTCCAAAATATATAGCAAATAATTCTCCTGTGGGGAGAAGGGGAGGAACCTGTTCTTCCCCTGCCTGCAGTAGCATGTCAATGACTCCCACTCAGTAGCTAAGGAGGCTCAATTAAACATTCTAGGGGTCCTTAACTACCTTTTTTTAGCTTTGTGTTCCATCCCTAAACATAATTGGGTAAACGTCGTTCCCAAGATGGGTATATTCAGTTTTGTAGATAACTTTGTGAGCTTCAGAGGTCCAGAGATCCCAGGTCCATTGGTCTGAGCTGGCTGGTTGTTGTCCTTTGTTTTCAAAGAGGATCAAAATGACATCACCATGATAAAGTGAAGTTCAGTGTGTCCGATCGTGGCTGATCAGATCAACCCGAGCTTGGAATGCTCTACCACAGTTTGGGCACAGATAGTTCATATGAATTTTTGGGGTTGATACTCCAAATTTGAGCATCCTATGTTTACTTTGTGCTGTCTCAATTCTGCTCTGCTCAAACAGCAGAGCACCCTTTCTGATGTGGGCATGCCATACTGAGTAGTCCTGTGCTAGTGTCTCCCATGTTGCACAGCCAAATCCAAAGTTCTTGAGAGAGATCTTGAGAATGTCCTTGTATTGCTTCTTCTGACCACCATGTGATCACCTGCCCCAGTGAGTTCTCCATAAAATAGTCTTTTCGCCAAGTGTATATTTTGTGTTTGAACAGTGTGACCAGCCCATTGGAGTTGTGCTCTCTGAAGCATAGTTTGAATGCTTGGCACTTCAGCTTGAACAAGGAATTTAGTGTCTGGTACCTTATTCTGCAAAGTGATCCTCAGAATCTTCCAAAGACAGTTCAAATGGAAGCGATTCAGTTTCCTGCCATGGTGCTGGTAGACTGTCCATGTTTCACAGGCAATGAGGTCAACACAACAGCTCTGTAGACCTTCAGTTTGGTAGTCAGTCTAATACCTCTTCTCTCCCAAACTTTTCTTTGGAGCCTCCCAAACACTGAGCTAGCTCTGGAAACGTGTGCACCAACCTTGTTGTCAATGTGTACATCCCTGGAAAATACACTACCAAGGTAAGTGAATTTATCCACAGCATTCAAAACTTCTCTATTTGTTGTAATTGATGGTTCCACATATGAATGGTGTAGTGGTAGCCGGGGGAGCACCTGTGTTTCTTTGGTGTTAATTATTAGGCCAAAATTAGCACAGGCAGCAGGGAATTGATCCATACTTTGTTGCATCTCAGCTTCAGAGGCAGCATTGAGTGCACAGTCATCTGCAAACAGAAAATCATGCACTAATATTTCCTCCACTTTGGTCTTGGCTTGTAGCCTTTTCAAATTGAAGAACTTATCACCAGTAAGGTAGTTGACCTTGATGCTGTGTTCATCCTCATTGAAAGCATTTGACAACATGACTGAAAACATCATGCTAAAAAGCATGGGAGCAAGCACACAGCCCTGTTTCACTCCATTGGTGACTAGGAAGGCAAGAGAGCATTGTCCATTATCCAGAGCCCGGACAAGCATGCCATCATGAAATTAACATACAATACTGACGAACTCTGGGCAACCAAATTTTGACATAATTTTCCATTAGCCCTCATGACTAACAGCGTCAAAGGCCTTGTTTGGATCTACAAACCTTGTGTACAAACCTCTGTTCTGCTCCTGGCATTTATCCTGGAGTTGTCAGGCAGCAAACACCATAGTGACTGTTTCTCAGACCTTTCTGAAACCACACTGACTCTCAGGTCTAAGACCATCTTCCAGATGAAAGATCATCCTATTAAGGAGGATTCTAGCAAGAATTTTGCCCGCAATAACTAAGAGAGAAATCCCTCTGTGATTGTTGCAGGATAATCTATTCCCTTTACCTTTATAGAGATGGACAATGAAGAGGCATCCTTGAACTCCTGGGGGATAACCTCCTCTTAACAACAGGGAGAGGATTTTTTTTCATTGGAGAGAATACTGTATATACAGAACGAGAGCTCAACTTCTGGTATTGCATGCCAGCATGGATCAGACAAAGAAATATATGATGCATCGTTGGTTGCTCTCCTACCTGGTGATCTATCTATCTATCTATCTATCTATCTATCTGTCTGTCTGTCTGTCTATCTATCTATATCTATATCTATAATCCACAAACAACAGAGTACATCATTGTATCTTTCCATTTCCACATTGTAATTTAAGTGATGGTTTAAATTTTTCTTTTGAAAAATAAATGCTCATTCACTCTTGAAGGAAAAAGGCATTAGAATATATAAACCAATAGCGACAACCATATACAAAGCAATGAACAATTTTCAGGTATAATTCTTTACTTGCTTTTGAACTAACAGATTGACCAAATATGTTGCAATCCTTAAAGTGATGAGTAATGATGACCATTATCCTCATTTGCTGCTGTTTTTATCTTTGGACATCTGTGCACATTTGACTGAAGTTTTCTTCTATTTCTAATTTTCTTTGTAGGGGCATCTCTTTTCCTCCCCCTCCCCCTAAATGTTGGTAGTAATATAAGAAATATAAAATGCGTAGTTGACATATCAAAGTTTTACACTTGATTCTAGTTCTTCATGCAAATTGAATTATATAGCCATGTACTTCGTGAAATAAGTTGGCTTTACTCCATAATCAGACCATTTGCAAAAGAAAAAAAAGTCTCCAAGTAACAATAGACACAGACACAATACATCCAATAATAGATGGTGTGCTGTGGTGGTTCACCTGAAAAACTTCAGAAAGATGATGGAGAAAGCTCTCAAAGTCTGTAAAGTAATATTAATAGCAACAAATTGTTTTGCACCTGCGAAGTGGGAAGAATTAAATGAAAGATGGCTTTGTTGCATCATTGGGCAAAAAGGATGTAATATGAAACCCTTACTGTAAAATCATTCTATTAAAAATTTTTTAAAATTGTAACACCCAACAATTAAAAGAACCTGCATTTCCTCCCTTGCTCTGTTTTGCTTAAAACACCTGCTTTGGGGCTCCTGAATAAGAGTTAAAGTAAAAAAGAAATTGCTTGGATTTTTGCCCATTGTATCCTGCTTTTGTGCTAAAAGAACAAACTTTTCAATACGTGAAAGGAAACCAGATCTGTCTCATTCATCCTTGCTCTAACTAGTTTTGACATCACTGTTGGCTTACTTCCTTTGCCTTTATAGATAGTCATTCTGTAAATCAAACCAGTGTTGGTGACTTTTTAAAAATGTTGGCTCTCATGCAAAAGACTCTTTTTGGAAACACATTTGGGTACCTCATCTTTTAATATTTTTATCCCAATATAACCATGATGTAATGATGACTAGGATGAATTTCAGAAACATATGAAGATTGTTAATACAGAAGGCATTAAACCAGAGCCAAGAGAATAATATATACTAGGATTATGAAGAGATAAATGAAAAGAACATTAAAATGAAGATGAACTTAACATATTTATAATGTGCAATATTGGCCCCGGAGAACAAGAGAGAGATACCTCGTCTTCGTCCTTTCGGTAGAAAATACAGGAGAATAGGAGCTGAATATTTCATATACTGATAGACCTGGTCATTGTGAAAGCTAGTTTTGGTTAGCTGTTTATTGTAGTTTTGTAATATGGAGTACTCATTTATATTTAGCTCCTTCTAGCATCATTCCACAGTGAACTGAATATCCTGACATCTCCAAAGAATCAAAAAAAGTTTTGCTTGATGAATCTTTAAAATCAGAGCAAACCTGTATAGCGATAGTGATGGTAGATTTAATTGGAATGACCAAGATGCAAAATGAAAAAAGTATCAATAAAACTTATAATTTTTAAAATGTAAAAAGGTTATTTGACAGTCAACAATATATATAGACAAAGCTCAATAATTGGCATAAACTCCCTGATAAATGCCTCACATAATATTTCAAGTCAATTATTGAGCTTGGTAGACATGTTCTTGATATATGAACCAACTTGATACAGATTTAAAAATAATGTTTCAATGTTTCTTCTTAGTTTTTACATTGTTGATATTCCAAGACATGCCTACCACCACCTATTGAGGCTTCCTTTTAACAAAGTTTAACAGTTCAATAAACTGAAGTAATTCTGTGATGAGATTTGATAGTGTATGAAGTTTTCCACAGCCATAGCCCCCCATATATTTATCAAAAGGAGGGAGATGGGTTTCATCCTACAATTTCCAGGGCCAAAGATTATTACAATTAGGCAGCTTTACATTAATGTTCTTTTCATTTATATTATTAGAAATAATTTCATTTATATTATAGTCAATCTATTAATTGATTAATAAACATTTATTAAGTGCCTATCATCTGCCTAATCATTATTTACATAAGCTGCCCAGAGAAGCAGTATAGCATAATGCAGTGGTTCCCATTTAGTGTACCAAGGGGTCTGAGCTAAAAAGGAAATTACAGAATATTATGAATAGAATGTAATATAATCATGGAGATTCACAACACTTTTTTTTGTTGTTGAAATGAGTTTAAAGAACAAAAACATTAGGAACAAATGGTGTAGTGGATAGCAAGTCAGCCTCAGCGGCAGGAAGACCTGAACTGAAGTCCCATTTCTGCAGTATATTGGCTGTATGACTAGAGACCATTACTTAACTTCTCAGTGCCCAGGCAACTCACTAAATAGAAAAGTTGCAGAGAAGAAGATGACCTGACACATCCCAGGTCTGGTTAACAAAGATATACAAGGTGTCCCAAAAGTCTTAGTGTAGTTGTAAGCTTTTTAAAACTTAAAATATGTACTAATATTATGTAGATGAATAAATAGTAAACTGTAGGAACACTAATCTTATTTGTGTAAATGGAATATATATAATATGTGTGTATATTTATATGTGGCCCCTTCTAAATTTATACCATGATGAAACAAATGTTTTATATCTCAATAGCATTTCAAAAAAGCTTTTGTTTAAAGAATTATGCAAAATCTACCATCACTAGTACTAGTCACCTTGAAAAGGGAAGAGGTGTATATTTATCAAGTACTTTCTTCTACATTACTTTACTTCTTCTTAGTAGCCTGTAAGTTCGAAGAAGGGACAAAATTTTTTGTCTCTGCACACAGTAGGTACTTCATGTGTGTATGCATATGCACTATACATATGTATATACACTTTCCATCAGTGACTTTGCTCAGTTTTGTCTACATGGAACATCCTGTCTCTTCCAATATTAAAAGCTAGTCACCTGGAATCTCATTTCCATGATGATTAAATTAGCTTTGAATACTCAGATTCTTCTCAACTCCCTCAGTTACCTTTAACTGGAGAACTGAAGGATGGAGTGCTAAACTTCCCCCAAGCTTTTCTTAATAGAGGACTGGGAGCTGAACTTTCTAGATAACTCTCAAATTTCCATCAGCAGTTCTGCTTGATTTGACTCTAGGCATCATCATGCCTCTCAGTTGGGAACCTCCTGGACTTTCTCCCCCATTTCAGCTTCCTTTGTATGTTGTTTTCCCCCCATTAGTTTGTGAACTCTTTGAAGACAGGGATTGTCTTTCATGTTTTATGTCCCCAATTCTTAGCTCAGTTCCTGGCACATAGTAGGTGATTAGTAAGTTATTTTTAAGGTATCAAGGAAAATTTATTAAAATAGAGTTCAGAGGAGGGAAGGTCTTCTACGTTCATTCCTTTCAACGAATGGGTGGTTTCCAGCATGGCTACCAGAAGATTACCTTAGTAAGTGTTTATTGAAGATAGCACAGGTTTTGAGGCTGCTGTTCCTAAAGTAATCCTTACTATAAAGTGGCTATAGAATTGAGTGCATTAATAGGCAGTAGAATCAGTGGAAGAGTAACATGGTAGTTTGGGGGACATCACAGGGAGTTCTAGGGAACTTGTTTATCTGATAACTGGAACAGTAAAAGTCCTTTCTCCTTATATGTCTCTATTATCACCAGATTTACATGCTACACAATGGCACAACACTTTGTAGCAAATTTTCCTGTGTACCTGTGTCCTTCTGTGTATTAACTTGGAAGGGGGCTGATAGTGTAGCAAATCAAAGAAGCCTCAGTACCACATCCAGTGATTATAGTGAAGATCAAAGAAGCAGGTTTGTTCAGCACTGGGATAGTGGACAGCACCAGGCCCCTCGTTGAAACACACTATTCCATTGTGTAACTTGTACAACTAGTGTTCCTGGGAATATTTAATAAGGAGGAAAGGCTGTTTGTAGGCCAGTAAATTTAATTAAGCTGACAAACTTTTGTTCCTTTTTGTGACCTGGAGTGTTTGTAGAATGATTGTATTATCCCACAGGGAAGTAGCCAGGGAAAAATGTCTGTTTATGTCTTCTTTTCCTAGCAGTCTGGTGCCTTGTGGCAACATTTGCTACCACCCATTTGTCATGAGGACTTCAGTGTTCCAATAAAGATTGAATTTGTAATGAGAAAGCCTTTTTGGAGAGAATGTTCTAGGTCATATAAACAACAAGATGGAGGATTGGACATTTTCTCTGATCCTTACAGCTTCTTAAACCTCCCCAAGAGAAATTATACACCTAAAGTAAAGCAAGTTCAGCTCTTTCTATGATTAGGACACTTGGAACCCCAAAGAAGGTAAAAAAAAGCCCATTAACAGAGCTCTCCTGGAACCCACCCTGCCCTCATAGCACCTCCTCCTCTACAATCCACCACATTATAGTCAATGAGACTGGACTAGCTGACCCAAAGATCCAACCTGTGGGCTTACAACAAAGCATAATCCCACACCTTGTCCTCTTTTATTCCAGTGCCATGAAGATCCAGGCTGCTAGCTGTGCAATGTCAGTAGGGTAGCAGTGGCTAGCACCATGCATCATTAATCCTTCAAGAGAGTGGAAAGAGGCAGGATAAAGATCTGAGCTTAAAATAGCTCAATGCTACAATACTACTCTCTTCTCAGAGACTTAGAGATCCAAACTCCGAATGACAACTGGCACTCTTAGCTGCAGTGGCACTAGTATGGCAGTTCTATGAACTGCCAAGCCAGGGAACTGAGGAATAGAGAGAATAGGAAAGACACTATGTGTGGCAGAATGTGTGACATTTTCCTAAGCCTGAGGGAAAGAGTCCAACTGGGGCCAGCTATATTTCCCCCAAAAGTCACATAAGGAAAAAACTTAGAGTAGTGAACTGTGAGTTGTCCACTGTCAGAGGAGACCAAGGTTTTGAGATTCAACTCCCAGGGTAACCACCATCAGAGGGGAAGGAGTCAGAAAGTGAGTAACAGGGAAAAATGAGGGGGAAATATACAGAAATTAAGAAATATCTCAGGAATAAGAAAACTCAATGACCTTGAACATAATTAGATAGTCAAAAGGGAAAACATTAACAGTAGAAGGAAATATGACTTTTAGATCTAGTAAATGAGTCCAGGCATCTGAATAAATACTTGTAAAACAAAGGAAAATGATTCAGCACTTGATGAGAGGGAGGATTCTGTGGAATTTGATCAGGACATGGAATCATAACACACTGTTCCTAGGCGATTTTGAAGAGAAATAAGAAGTATGATAACACAATTTATGACTTGTACAGCAAAAATAATTGACAGAATAGGAGAACCTGAATCTGTAATGGTAAGTCTCACCAGAGAAACAAAAAAGAAATTGAATGAGAATGTAAATACACAAAGGTGAAGAACAATCTAGAAGAAGAGCAACAGAGAAGTAAAAAGCAATATTAAAAGAAAATATACTCTATCTGAACAAAACATTTTGATCTTGAAGATAGTATGCATAGAGAAAACAAAAGGATAACAGATCTCTCAGGAGAAACTTTCAAGTAAAAAAAAATTAATATCATGATGCAAGAATTATATAATGAAATTGCCCAGAACCTCTGAGCACTGAAAACAAAATATTAGTTGAAAAATGCATATTGATCTACAGAAAAAAAAAAACAAGACTGCAAACTCTAAGACATACAGTGGTATCTTGGAAATTTCATAATTCAATTCATAAATAACAAGTTCTACAAGCAATCAGGAGAAAAACCTCGAAATATAAAGGGAATTCAAGTAGTACAAGACCATTCTATGCTCACAAGAAAATCAGAAGGGAACAAAAATTTATGTTACAAAGAACATTGAATCTCAGAATGCAGCCCAGGGTGAACTATATTGAAAATCTGAGTTTAATCATAAATGAAAAAAAGTAGAAATTCAATAGCAATAATGTCTAAAACATTCTTAGAAAGAGAAGGCCTTTCTGAGACAATTCTGATTATATTTCTCATATGAGCTTGTTGTGAGATACCACCTCATCTCTCAAAGGAAGTGTTTTGAAAGCTTCAGGACAACTATGAATTAATAGTTATTAATTAATTAATTAATAGTTAACAATGGGATTTGTCAACTACTTGTTTGCTTGAAAGCTAACAGGCTATCCATGAAGTATGTATTTTATTGATTAGAGAGGCAGATGGTACAAGGGAAAGAGTGTTGGATTTGTAGTCAGAGAGCATCAGTTCAGTTTAAATTAGTTTAGTCTCTTACACTTACTATGTGAGTCAAAGGACTTCTCTGGACCTAAATCTCCTCATCTGTAAAATGAAGAAGCTGGACTAGATGATGTTTAAGGTTCTGTACAGCTTTAAACTTGGACTCTTGCAATCTCTATTCTGATGTGTCTCTAGGAGGGTTGACTATGAAGTATGGCTTAGTAGATCAACATCTGTCCATCTACCACTACAACCAGATAATGTGTCCACTCATTACTGGTTTTTATCTCTCTATATTTAATTGTTTCAATTCATTGAGACTATTCAGTGTATTGTGCTTGCAGTATATTTACTAGGTATGATAACAGGATCTGAAAGATACTGCTCTTGTGACTAGGGTTTACCTGTTGCCTCTTTTTGTGCATAAAGAGAATAAGACAGACTTAAACTGAAAGTCTGGTTAAGATGGTTGCCTAGATCAAAGGACCAGGGTATAAGCAGGGGAGCCACAGGCCAGTTCAGTCCAGTCTCAGTCACTCATATACTGTAAAAGCAGCCTTCTTGTCTCTAGCCTGAAGATAAAGGGTAAAGAGATGTTAATGTGTTTACAAATGTTTTCCTGGTGTTCTCTTTGAATTTTTAAGCATTTTTCTTTGAAAGAATTAAGGAAAGCAAGCAGTCTTATTGGATCATCATCAAGGCTATAAATAGCTAGACCTAGGATTCATTCAAGGGAATTTAAACCAAGAGGTAGAAAAGGAGATGAACTGCCTCTCCCTATACCCTAAGGGAGAACCTTGGAAGAAAGAGGGGATCTTTCTCTCTCTCCCTTCCCTCATTAGCAATATCACACTGGAGTACAGTTACTCAAACAGTAGAAGACACTGCACTCAGCAGGGAACAGAAACACATATTCCTAATAGACATAGTTAAAGAGAATTAGTCAATAGAGGGATGAAGGAACATCTAGAAGTAATCCTCTGGTACCAGAGGAGAGTCAGCTGTATATTCAAGAGATAACTAGTTCTGGCGATCTGGAGTCAATGGAGAGA
The DNA here is from genome assembly GCA_023548195.1 of Bettongia penicillata ogilbyi. Lineage (NCBI taxonomy): Eukaryota > Metazoa > Chordata > Mammalia > Diprotodontia > Potoroidae > Bettongia > Bettongia penicillata. The sequence goes on along the minus strand of JAJHZJ010000287.1, from coordinate 3,923,478 downwards.
AGCAGATCACAAGAGCCCAGGGGATGCTGCACTTAGGTTGGAACTGCTTGTGGGGACCCTGCAATACTACAGCAGTGAGAGCTTTGGCAGCATGTGTGCTTCATGGTCATTGTACTCTATTTGTGCTAACTCTTGTGATTGATGTGTATATTTGTGGGAGAGTGTACATACAGAAGTTTATAGGGAATGACTTTTTTTTTTTTGCTACTATTCTTACTATAGCATCTTAGTAAATACTTTTGCTATGAGCTAATTGTATTTACTGTTGTCAATGAATGCACTAGTGGGGGCTTGTAAGCTATAATTTTAGAAGTGAGCACTCCTAGAAGCTTCAGGTAGCAGCTACCCTCTGAGGACTTAATCTGCAAGTGCAAGTTGAGGAAGTAATCTGAAGGAAGTGTTGCATATCTGTCTATGGAAGAGTAGTCCCTAAACTTTTTGAGTTATGGACTTCTTTGCAAGTCTGACTAAGCCTGTGGACTCTTTCTGAGAATAATGTTTTTAATGCAGAAAATAAAATGTATAGAATTTCAAAGGAAACCAATTGTACTGAAATACAGTTATTAAAATATTAAAAAAAAAACCTCTGTTGATGGACTCTTGGTTAAGGACTCCTGCCATAGGAGAATCCTACTGTCTAGGAGGTTTATAATCCATATAGATTAAATATTATTATTATTCCTCTATGGAGGAAGGATAAAATTGCCATTTAAAAGATTTGTATATTCTATAGATTACTTAAAGATACTAAAAGGAGAAACTTGGTAGATAATGGGAGTTTATAGGCAACACTGGATCTTCATTTTAATTGACTTTTTTCTTTACAAACACCAGCTCTTCAATAGTTTCCACGAATTATTAAAATAATTGGAGAAAGACTTGTATTGTGTTGGTTAGAACTACTAAAGAGGATTTATGGAAGGATATAGACAAAGTCACAGGATGAGAAATGATGGAGGGATTATAATCTTTGCCATTAGAAACAGTGTCTACCTACATGGATTCACAGAATTATTTATATGCACACATGCATATTATACACATATATGTATGTACATACTTATATGTACATATATATATATATATACACATATACTTATATTTGGCTTTATGGATGGCCATTTGTTACCTTAAGTAAAATACTATTTTTTAAACTTATTTGCATGTCAAACTATTTACTGAGGCTACATCCCTGCTCTGAAATATAAGATGTATGAAATCCAAACAGATGAAAATTTTGTGATAGACATTAATTACCATAAAGAGGAAAGATTTTATATAGGTATTTTTGAACCCAAACTATGTTGTTGTAAATTCCTGCTTCAATTCACTCAACTCTATGGCCTCTGTGCCTCTCTCTGAGGTTTGGGAATTGAGGTCTAGAAGACAGAAGAAAGGGAGAAGCTGGGATGGGAGGAACATGACGAAAGAAGAAGGACAAGAATGACAGGTTAGTTTGTTGAGTTTATAGATGTTAAGACATGATTTTTGACAGTAAAAGTTGTAAGAATTTTACTATGGACTATTATTTGTCTAGAGCCATAGAGTTGAAACACACAGGTTTATATGAATAACCAAATAATTAGAATTGAGAATCAAATTGCAAATAAACAAGTTATAGTCTTATAGAATGTAGACATAAAAGGGATTTTAGAGATCATCTATTCTCCTGTCGAAGGAAATTGAGACTTAGAGAAATTAATTACCCATGGTTATAAGCATAGTAGGTAATAACAGTGCTTTTGTACCTTCCTCCTTTTCTTTCTTTTCCCATCCAATGCACAAACATCCCCGTCACCACTACCAGCCACTACCATGGTCATCAACAATATTTAGCCTTGGTAACAAAAGAGTAAACCAAGTACAATCGATCATTCTGCCAGGTTCAACAAATCCTATTTCTTTGTGTCACTAATGAAGAATGAATTCAAAGAGCTATTGGTTAAGTGAAGTCAACCATTTAAATAATAATGGAAGTAGAAATGAAAAATTGTTTTTTTCTTTTGACTCCCTAAAATGTTAGTCTGAAGCACCATGCCAGATACACATTACAATAGCAGTCAAATTATGACAAAATGTTTGCACACAAGGTACAAAAATAGGATTATACAAAAAATGGTTTCCATTTATTATTATTATTTGAAGATTCTTCAGTCGCTTTTATTGGAAATGATCTCTTGGATAGAGATGGAAACCATTTCATGGAATCAAGCAAATTTGTGAGCAAATTCGGAGGCTAAGTCAAGAACTGTTTATGTTTGGATTGACCGGAAAAATTTCAATGAAAGTGAATGTCTCAGTGCTCCACCATAAACCTGGGTGAGTGCAAGGAAATAGGATGGTAAAATCCATGCCTAACATGTTTCCAGAGACTATATCTCTGGGAAAAATCATCTGTGTATTCCTCAATGCATTTCACTGCAATGAGGAAAGAGGATAAATGTGGATAATTGAAATATACCCAGCAAACATAAAACAATTCAGGTAATAGAATTAACTTTATCTATCATGAAAATATATATATAAGTTGTTAACAAGTGGCAGCCTCTCTTACTTTTCCTGCTCAGTTCACTCTCTGGGAGAGGTGCTAATGAGCACTCAAACAGCCAGAAGTCAGGCAAAGAGCCAGAGAGTGGAGGAAAAACCAGACACCTGGATAATTTAGGTCAAGATTCATCCCAAGACTAATCAAGAGTTGGCTATAGAATCTAGGACTGTAAGATAACCCTTAATAATAACATACTGATTCAACTGATTTCAGGAGCACAGAGAGGTTGATTAAAATGTGGAGTTATCCAAAGATAAATAGGAGAGACAATGCCAGAAAGCTGAAATTTGAGGATGCTTTCCTCTTAAAGAAATAAGTATAATGTAATTTGGTTCTGATCTTAGATTTATTTCCACCTCCACTAGTGAATTTTGTGGTCAACTAGCAATTTAAACTACTCCCCAGATTGGGTCCTGGCTCTTTTGGGGTTTATAAGGAAATCTTTTCAAAAGAGGTCAGTGTCTGAAATTCCTTTAATCAATAGTCAAAGGATTTAGACAACTGGTGGTACCAATCTCTCTTCTTGAAGACCACAGGGTATCACTTGATTAATCTTCAGCCCTCCAAAGGGGAAGAGTTTCAGATGAATTTTTAAAATATAGATTTTTGGTGTACATAGTTCCTTTCATCTTCTGGCAAGTGATTACCAGACTTAATCAAAATTCCTTTGTGTATCGTTAAGTAATTTTTGCTGCCTACATTTTTTTTTTACAGTGACTTTGTAATAGTTCAGTTCTAAATTCTTTGTGGGATGTCATGTTTTACTAGTTAGCCTTGAGGGAAGCTAAATTTGAAAGTAGGGAAACAGTAATTAAAAGTGATTAGGACAAGAAGTCTCGGTGCTATGAAATGTGGGCTCAATTGTCCTTGACACAACCGGAATGAGGCCACAGGTTTTTGGTTTTGATTATGGTCTTACTTGCTATTTTAATAAACATGAACCAGTATTCAAACTTTTAATATCCTGCTGCTTAACTATTTCCAAAAAGCCATCCAGCTCTTTTAAACAGCCCTTGTTTTAAAATTTTAATTTGCTTGGCTCAGCCTTACCTTAGAAAGTTGTAGCCTCACCGTTAACTTTTTTTTTTAATAAGTTCATTTCCAGAATCACAAGGAATCTGTTTTTTTTTTTAAACCCTTATAAGTGTTTCCTCATGTGCCAAAAGCATCGGGTGCTGACAGCTTTCTTGCACCGTTTTATCTGGTTCCCACAGCAAGTATGAGAGACAAATACAGGAATGTGTCCAGTGTTGACCATGCCCATCAGGAATACAATGATACTTACAACTCTTCCAGGAAGCGGAGATTGTGCAGGGGGTTTGGGGACAGCTCAGAGATGTTGTTCATACTGAGATCACTGTAGGGAAAAACAGACAGAGTGTTAATACAACATATGCTGCAGTGGCGGTATCCAGCTGTTCATTCCACACATTTTCAAGGAATACATTTGAAAGAACCAGAGCCTTTGCCAAGACTAATGAATGACTCTTTTGCATCTTAAAAGCCATCCTGATTTCTCTAACGCAACAATCAGCCTCAGCACAAAGAGAGGCCTTAATAAATGCTCACAATTAACATTTAAAATAATTTAGAATGGCTAGAGGCAAGGTTGTCAATTTTTTCCTCCTGGCTTCAAAAATGAACATGTAAGATGGTGAATGAAGAAGATAGAACTCAACTACTGGAGAAATACATTTTTCGGTGGTGATCGTATTTGGGGGAGATGAAAAATGCCTTTGTTGAGTATCTGTAAAAGCCTATTAACTTTAAGCACCTTGTAAAGACAAATATTTTGATTCAAAGAAACTCAATTATAAAAAGCAACAACTTTCCTCCCTTCTAGCATGCTCCTTTTGCAGGTTCTCAGATTGCATTAAATAAGTGAAATGAACCATAAAACAAGGGTGTAATGTGATCCTGCTACGCAGTGCACTTCCTGCTGGGGTTCCACAGTAGTTCCTGGCTCAGGAAACAGCTAGCCACTCTGGGCAGAACTCAATCAATTTTTGTTTTAGGCTAAATTCCACATAATTAGGTTTAATCTAATTTTTAGTTTTATGTTTCTTTACTGTATTTCACATCCTTCTGTAAAATCACCCAGATTTGCAACTCATAGTCTGGAGACTAAAAGATACATGGCTGACTTCAGATCTAGCTATACAAGCAACCAGTCCAAGCTTGGTAATTTTTTTGGGGGCGTCAAAAAATGAATTAAATGCTAGTATTGTACTACTCAGGGGCCAGGTTTGTGTAACTGAAAATATGTAGAAAGTTGAGAAAGATAATTAGTTGACTTTTATTTAGGTTGTTCAAATTCAAATATTTACTTGAATGAAACGTACATCATGTCTAATTGGTTTGTTTTAGGTTTGATTCCTTTGTATAATCATAACTCCCAAAGAGTGAGTCTAAAATTTTTATTTGCTCCTTAAAACAAATGGACTGAGGCAGAGTGAGCAGAACCAGAAGAATAGTTTATACAATAATAACAATATCGTAAAAAATGAACAACTTTGAAAAATAGAAGAACTCTGATCAATGCAATGATCGATAAAGCTTGCTACCCACTACCTCTTGAGAGACAGGTGATAGACTCAAGTTGCAAAATAAAACATGTATTTTTAGCTATGGCCAATGTGTAAATTTGTTTTGCTTGATCAAATTTATTCATTGCCATGGTATTTTTCTTTTCTTTCAGTGTAACAAAATATATGCTCTCCAAATGAAAAAAGGTGGATTAAAAAATGTCAAAGCCAAACAAGCAATAAAGTGTGTATTTGACTCTCTCAAAAATACTAGAATTCTAATTATTTTTCATCCATTTTGCATGTAGAAAAAGTCAAGGATCAGGGAGGTTCAGAGACTTTTCTGTGCTCAGATAACTGGAAGCCCTGAGTCTAGAACCTGGACTTTCTCTGTGTCGCAAAAAATACTATTCATGAAGAGCTGTATTTAATCAATTAAGGGCAGCTAGGTGGCACAGTGGAGAGGAGTGCTGGGTCTGAAGTCAGGAAGACTCATATTCATGAGTTCCAATCTGCCCTCAGGCATTTACGAGCTGTGGGACCCTGGCCAATCATTTATTTGTGCTTACCTCAGTTTCCTAATTTGTAAAATAAGTTAGAGAAGAAAATGGAAAATCACACCAGTATTTTTTCCAAGAAAGCCCCAAAATAGGGTCATGAAGAGTTGAGCAAAAATGACTGAACAAAGAACAACAAATATTTAATTAAATGCCTAGATTTTGGTAATTTAACTACTAACCCTTAGTTGTCCCACTCTTTTCCTTTGATGGATTCTTTTCTCCTACACACATGATTCAATATCATACTAGTTGCTTTCAGAACTATGTACCATGAATGCTCTTTTGGTTATTCTTTCTTAGCTGCTTTAGAATTACTGCTATTAATGATCAAATGTCAGCAGAAAGACCGAATAACTACCACATCTCTCTTTATGCACTCTTCCTTCCTTTCTTCCAGGCAGCAAGAAAAGAGAAAGAATACAGTTATTTAAGTATGTCTATATTAGAGTCTCTGTACCTCTTTTTCCCCAATCAAAGGGAGTGGTTTTTCACTTTTGTCTTAGGAAATAATGTTTTGTTTTCTATATGATATACATTTGTTACATATTATATTATTATTATATATGGTATTCACCGTGAGTGGAGGAATCTCCCACATATGAGGAAGCATTATACGTACGTACATACATATATATGTGTATATGTAATTCTATATAAAAGATCATCAGTTGCTAGGTGTTGCTTGAAATTTGCATCTGTAGCAAGATGTAAGTACTCTTAACACTGGTAAGATTCTAGGTAGTTGAGAGGTTAGTGTAACAACTTTTGCTTAAAGAGCCAGATGGATTCTTGAAGAAACTGAGGATCTGAGACAAAGAAATGGAAAGGTGATGAGCAATACGAGCAAGGTAGGAGAGGAAGTGGATGTGGTACGATGAGGAAGGTGAAGGAAATTTAAAGAGATGAGAGTCGGGGGGTTTAGGGAGGAGTGGGCAGCAGGCTGAGGTTTAACCTCCCTTCCATCCACCTACTTCCCATCTGCCTCCTGTTTTCATTCCTCCCCACTGCTTTTTTATTTTGCTTCAAAGGTTCTAAGGAAATGGATTTTGGGTCAGAGGCTCTTGAAATAATGCATGTAGGAGAGAGAATAGTAGCTGAAGGAAGAAAATTAATTTCCCAAAGATCTCTTTGTACCTGTGATGCATTAACTCTTCTCACAAAAAATTCTCATGTTGAGCCCTTTACCTTCTTACTTCTATATTTTCTTATTTCCCAAATCCTTGAAAAGACTTGGAATTAATCAGAGTCCAGTAGAGAACCAGCAGCTGAAAAAGTTTTGTAAATAAGAAATTTTGGCTGTTCCTAGTCTTTATCCTCCCTGTTGCGCAGAAACAATTGTTTTACACTGAACCCTCCCTCGTAATGACTAAACATTTACCCTTAATCAACACATTTTCCTGAATCAATTAGATTTCCCAATCAGCTACAGCGGTGCATTTGGTTATATAGCTGTGAAACTGGCATGATGGCAGCCAAAGACAGTGTGGTGTAGTGGATAGGGGACTTGATTTGGAAACAGAAAGTTATTATTTAGTCATGTCCTACTCTTCATGACCTCATTTTGACTTTTCTTGGCAAAGATACTGAAATAGTTTCCCATTTCCTTCTCCAACTCATTTTACAGATGAGGAAACTGAGGCCAACAGAGTTAAATGAGTTGCCTAGGGTCACAGAGCTAATGCCTAAAACCAAATTTGAACTTACAAAGGGGAGTCTTCCTGACTCCAGGCCTGGCACTCTATCTACTGTTCCACCTAGAAGCCTGATGGTTTCTTTGTGTCATCTATATTACTTTCTTATCCCAAATTCTAAGCATTCGACACAGTCTCTTATCAGAATGTTTCCTTACATAGTCCTGAGCAACACCTTTATTCCTCTCCTTGTTAATGGTCCTAGATTAGCTGTGCAAGAGTTTTGCTTTTTCTGTTTTGTTTTGGGTGGAGAGTAAGTTCTGGGAATCTTATTTTTTTTTTTTTTTTTTGCATTAGCTGAAAATGATTATAGACCACTGCATCAATAATTCCTTCTCCAAAAAGTGCTGATCTGTGTAGCATAACAGTAAAGTCATAGCAGGACTTTTATCTTGGCATATGGAAAGTGGTGTCATTACTTTACAACAAAGTCCTGTTTTAAACAGTTAGTGAGCACCTATGTTCAGGGCACTGTGCCACTCTTTGAAAAAAAAACGACTTAAAATGAATTAAGGTGAATTTTGTTTTGGCATGTGTTGGAGAATTTCCTAGCAGTCTTTGACTTTTCCCATCTTTGTTACCAATCCAAGTCCTTCCATCTTAGATAATCTTGTCTTCCCCTCAAGGCTCAACTCGAATGGTGCTCTGATGACTTCTTTTTTGATATCTTCTCTGTCTTTGAGTATTTCTGGGACACTTTACCTGATCTCTCATTTACTTGATATTCCCACCCCTTGACTCTATACTTTGCATTATACCTAATTATACACACCACATCCCTTAAGGTCCTTAAGGATTGGGACTGCTCCAGTTTTGCCTTTTTATTTTTAGTATTCTACAATGCTTTTCACTTAATAAATGCTTGAATTGAATTACGAGAGCCATAGCAAATCAGGAGTATTGTCCCTGAAATCTTCATGATTCAGAAGGAGAAAGACTGTTTTAGAAGCAGGCACACTCTGAAGCAATAATTGTGAATAGAGAAGCCCCCCAAAACTAGAATTATTGTTAAGTCAAACAACTCAATACTTGAAAGCTACACAGGCTAACCAACAGATTAGATCAGATCTCGCAGGCAGGTGAAAGATCGCAGGAATCTGAGGATTATTATGGTGGTGTGCATTTGTCATCAGAGGATTTGAATTCAAATCTCAGTTCTGTTCCTGCATCACTCTGGGTGCATCATTTAAATTCTCTGGGCCTCTCCTTTCTCATTTGTAAAATGAGAGATTGGATCAAATGTTCTTAACATTGGAGTCCTTGATTCTCCCTCCCGCCCCTGCCAATATTTTGAGAACTATATTTTGATAGAAATGTTGTTTATGTTAAATAATATTATTTATTACCTGCCACTCTTCTTAATAATACTAATAATGTCAGAATTCTAGTAATGCTTTTGTATTCCTACTCTTAAGATATTTACTCTCTATTAGGTTGAGTTGAAGCACACCTTAAGTCGCCACTCTGAAACCTGACTTTGTAAAGGAACTAAGCTTGGGCTGGATCTCAGCTCCTAATGTTCTGGTCCTTTTCATGGAGATTTATGGTACAAAGGGTAAATTAACCAGAATAAATGGGTTTTCTTTACTCCAACTAGCAAGGGTGGCTGGCATCTCATGACCAGGTTTAGCTAACTATTGTGACCCCTTCCATCTTTTCTCCTCAAAGTATAAGAACATTTTCCTATGAGTGTGCTGGTGGGACATCCTCCAGAGTAGCAAGCTTGCTACCCCATTATCTGGATTAAAGACACTTTATTCCTCCACTCATGAGATTGACTTATTTCAGGACTTGACAATTTAAATATAATTGGTTTTTGTTTGCAATCATATGTATTTTATGCATTTAAAGATAATCTGTGAGGGACTGTTAGACCATGACACATAAAAAGTTTTAGAAATCTCTGTATTAGATGATCTTCTAAAGTTCTTCTGTCCAGTTCTAAGTGGATGACCTTATGACTTAATTGAATGAATTAATGATTTGGCAATTTGGACAAAGATGGAAGTGGGTAGTATGAGAACATCAATTCAACGGGACCTGAACTCTCACCATTATGAGCGATTACAGACTTAAATATATATTAAAGTGAACTTCAAATGAAAATCATCATATAGTTCCCTCTTCCCTTGCCCAGACTGCCTCAATCTAAGCGGACTCTTTGTTGAGAAGCTTGTTCCAAATAGTGACTTCAGTTGGCAAGCTCCATCACCCTCCTCTCAGTGGAGAGAGGCTGGATTATTGGAATCTAATTAGGCGTACATTATCAGACAAGCCCAGTGTGTGGACTTTCTTTGCTAAACTATGCTTCTTTGTTTCCAGAGTGAGTTCTGTTGGGGGTGGGGTATGTGAATCATTGGGAAATGGCATCAAAGCAATAAAAAAGAGCATCGGTAAAAACATTTATTTAATCATAAAAAAGTGCCTTAGGCCAATTTCCAAATTATCTTAAAACAATCACTTCAAATATGTCTCAAAGGGTATAACAGCCTTTATCTTTCTGAAAATCTTTCCACCAAACAGAGGCTCTCAACAGGTTAGATGAGACACTTTCATTTCTGAAGTGCAATTCCAGAGAGGTTGCCTCAGGCTGTCCTGGGCCTTCTCTTCATAATCTTATTTCCAGCTACTTTTCTGACTTGGTGTTTTCAACCTTAGGGCCATTTAATTTGAATTCTCATCCTATAATATGGAACCATTTCGCTTTGTTGTAGAGGCCACTCTTGTCTGGAGAAGTGTCTTTTCATTTATCAATTTTTATAACTAACTTGAAAACCTGAAAAAAAATCCCATGGAATAATTATTTAACTTTTAAAAATATCACTTTTTTCTGCTACTAAATTAATTTCCCTGGAGTCATTACAAATAAGACACATTAATGCCTGTTTTTGGTGGAAACTTTTTCTTTGGAGGCAACAGGGTTGCGCTTTACCCAGGATCATGCAACTTGCAAGTGTCTGCGGCCAGATTTGGGAACTCAGTCCCTCTTGACTCCAGGACAGTGCTGTATCCACTTATCTGCCCATTCATGAGAACTTTTAAAAGCAATAAGCCCAAATATTCCAAACAACAAACAGAAAATAATATACTACTATTGCTTTGTTCTCATTAGTGGGGAATGCTTTCTTGATCCATCGTCTAGTGATATTTAACTCTGCCTGCCTGGTGTAGTGGATAGAGAGCTGGTGGCAAGGTAGCACAGTCAATAGATCCCAGGACTTGGAGTCTAGGAAATCCTGAATTCAAATTCTGCCTTAGATGCATGACCTAAAGCAAGGCACCTAATTTCTCCTTAAGTTTCCTCATCTGTAACTTGGGGATAATAAAAATAGCACTTAAATTGTAAGATTCTTGTGAAATTTAAATGAGATAATATTTGAAAAATTCTTTGCAAGCCTAAAAATATAAAAATGTGAATTACCACCATCATCATCATTAATATTATTATCATAAAAGCCAGGAAGATATGAATTCAAGTCCCATCTTGGACATATACTGATTGTGTGACTTGGAGACAGTTACTTAACCCCTTAATTTTCTAGGCAACCCTTTTTAAAAATAAAAATCTTTAAAAATGAAAATCTGCCTACTTTCCTTCCCACCTTCTTTTTCCAATTCATTAAGAAAGTAAGTAAAACTAAACCCCTGTTATAACATGTATAGTTAAACAAAACAAATTCTCACACTTGCCCTATAAAAAAGAAAAGTCTCGATCTTCCTGAATTTATCACTTCTCTAACAAGTGATATGGTAGCATATTTCATCATGTGTCCTTGGGGACTGTGGTAGATTATTGCATTAATCAGTGTCCCAAGTTTTTCAAAGTAGTTTGTCTTTACAAGATTCGTGTTATTATATAAGTTGTTCTCCTGGCTCCATTCAGTTTACTTTGCATTAGTTCACATCAATCTTTTTGAGTTTCTCTGAAACTATCTCCTTCATTATTTCTTATAGAATAATAGTATTCCATCCCCTTCAAACACAATGACTTTTTCAGTCATTCCTTAGTTGAAGACTTTCCCCTCTTACTTGGTTCCTTTATTTTTTTTACCATCAGTTATAAATATTTTTGTATATATTGTTCCTTTCCTTCCTTTTTCAAACTTTTAGGGGTTATATGCCTAGTAGTATTGCTGAGTCAAAGGATATGTACAGATTTTTGGGCAAATTGTCCTCAAGAATTGTTGGGATGGTTCACAGATCCATCAGCATCACATTAATATACCTGTTTTCCCATGGCCACTACTGCATTTGTTATTTTCCTTTTTTTTTTTTAAACTTTTCTAATCTGATGGGTGTGAGGTGAAAACTCAGAATTTTTTTAATTTGCATTTCTCCAGACAACTCTAAATTCAAAGTCTCTAAGATAATCAGTTGAAGTTTCCAGCCTAAATTGGTAGGGGGAATTTCCTTAGTCAGAAGTTCCCTATGACAACTGAAATCACAGTTCTAGATCCTATCCCTGGCATTACTGAATTAAAGACAAAGGATGAAAATAATACAGGATGTACCTACCACTTAAGGTTGTTGTGAAGACCAAATGAGATAATACTTGTAAAGCACTTTGCAAATCTTAAACTGCTATATAAATGCTAGCCATTAGCTATCCTTATTTTTCCTAGGAAGTGTATTTGGAAATCACTCATTTAATACCTCACATAATCAGACTGCAATGGAGAATCAGAATGCAATGAAAAAGAAAAAAAGTGGCCTTTCAGAAGTCAAAATACAACATCGTCCACATGGGCAGCTAGAGCACCAGTGCAGGAATCAGGAGGACTCGAGTTCAAATGTCACCTCAGATACTTGACACTCACTAGCTGTGTGACCTTGGGCAAGTCACTTAACCCCAATTGCCTCACCCTGGGTCATTTCCAGTCATCCTGATGAATATCTGGTCACTGGATTCAGGGTGGCTCTGGAGGAGAAGTGAGCCCTCCCTCACTCAAAACAAAGTCAAGTGCAAGTCATGTCGTTACTTCTCTGATGACATGGTCTTCTTTGGCAACAGACACAATAGTCCACACACTAAAACTCACTAATTGCATTCAAAAGTCAGTATCAGGGGGCGGAGCCAAGATGGTGGAGTAGAAGGACACAAGTTTACGAGCTCCAACCCACAGCACATAGAATTAATGTAAAAAGAGATCCGCATAACTTCTGGACCACTGAAAGGGGTACAGAAACGGAGTGGAAGAGATTTCCATGCCAGAGAGCCCTGGAGACCCATCCCCAGGGTCTGTCGCACCCCGGAAAGTGGACCCCATCCCCAGCGCTGCCCTTGCCGTGGCCCCAGAGAAGCTGACCCAAGCAGGCTTCAGGGACAGAAGCTCCGGCAGCCGGGAAAGTCCCTCCGCCCACAGAAGCTACAGGTCAGTGAGAGAGGCTGGGCTGGAGGAGGGGAGCGGAGTGTCTCCGTGACTTGGGCCCCCTTGGGAGGAAGCGGTGGCGGCAGAGACGGGGGCAGGAAGCTGCGGAGGCAGAGGCGTGGGCGGCAGCGGAGCAGCGGCCTCAGCCGCCCGGACTCCCTCAGCAGCAGGCAGGATCCTCATTACGGAAGGTCTCTGCATAAACAACCTGAGAGAGCTGAGCCTGTGAGATGGCCCTGCCCCACTCCGCTCTATTACTCAAGGCCTCTGCATAAAGCCCCTGAGGAGGCCGAGCCTGGGAGGCGGCCTTGCCCCCACCCCAGCACCAGAACTAAAGCTTGCTGCGGAAAGCCTATTTGAACCTCAGACCCCAAGCACTAGCTGGGCGGATCTAGGCAGGGGTGGACAGGAATCTCAGAAGTCAAGTAACTGGCTGGGAAAATGCCTAGAAAAGGGAAGGAAAATAAGACTATAGAGAGTTTTTTTTCCAACAAATGCAAATGATCCCAACATTCGGATCTGATGACGAGGATGAGGACGTATTCTCACCATCGGGGAAAGATGTGGAGGGCAGGGCCTCAGTACCCCAGACACCCCAGGGGGATGTCAGGTGGGCTCAGGCCTTGGAAGAGCTAAAAAAGGATTTTGAGAAGCAAGTTAGACAGGTGGAGGAAAAGGTGGGAAGAGAAATGAGAGACATGCAAGAAAAGTATGAAAAACGGGTCAATACCTTGGTTAAGGAGACCCAAAAAAATGCTGAAGAAAATAACACCTTGAAGACTAGGCTCACTCAATTGGCAAAAGAGGTTCAAAAAGCCAATGAGGAGAAAAATGCTTTCAAAAGCAGAATTAGCCAAATGGAAAAAGAGGTTCAAAAGCTCACTGAATTTAATAGTTCTCTCAAAATCATAATGGAACAGATGGAGGCTAATGACTTTCTGAGAAACCAAGAAATCACCAAACAAAACCAAAAGAATGAAAAAATGGAAGAGAATGTGAAATATCTCATGGGAAAAACAACTGACCTGGAAAATAGATCCAGGAGAGACAATTTAAAAATTATGGGACTACCTGAAAGTCATGATCAAAAAAAGAGCTTAGACATCATCTTGCATGAAATTATCAAGGAAAACTGCCCTGACATTCTAGAACCAGAGGGCAAAATAAGTATTGAAAGAATTCATCGATCACCACCTGAAAGAGATCCAAAAAGAGAAACTCCTAGGAACATTGTGGCCCAATTCCAGAACTCCCAGGTCAAGGAGAAAATCTTGCAAGCAGCTAGAAAGAAACAATTTCAGTACTGTGGAAATACAATCAGGATAACTCAAGATCTAGCAGCTTCTACATTAAGAGATCGAAGGGAGTGGAATAGGATATTCCAGAAGTCAAAGGAACTAGGACTCAAACCAAGAATCACCTACCCAGCTAAACTGAGTATAATACTTCAGGGGAAAATATAGTCTTTCAATGAAACAGAGGACTTTCAAGCATTCTTGATGAAAAGACCAGAGCTGAAAAGAAAATTTGATTTCCAAACACAAGAATGAGAAGAAGCATGAAAAAGTAAACAGCAAAGAGAAGTCTTAAGGGACTTACCAGAAGTGAACTGTTTACATTTCTACATGGAAAGACAATATTTGTAACTCTTAAAACTTTTCAGTATCTGGGTAGTTGGTGGGACCACACACACAATGTACACGCATGCACACACACACACATACACACATGCACACACACACAGAGACAGAGAGCACAGATTGAATTGAATAGGATGTGACCATAGCTTAAAAGAAATTAAGGTAAATGGTGAGAGAGAAATGTAGTGGGAGGAAAGAGGGTGAAATGGAATGGGGTAATTATATGTCATTTAAGAGGCAAGTAGGAGACTTTTTAGTGGAGGGATAAAGAGGAGAGCTGAGAAAAAAAAAAAGAAGTTTACCCTCATCACATTTGACTAAAGGAAGGAATAAAATGCACACTCATTTTGGTATGAAAACCTATCTTACAGTATAGGAAAGTGGGGGGGAAGGAGATAAGCAAGGGGGGGGATGATGGAAGGGAGGGCAAAGGGAGGAGGGAGCAATTTGAAGTCAACACTTGGGGAGGGACAGGATCAAAAGATAGAAGAGAAACAATGAGGGATAGAATAGGATGGAGGGTAATTCAGTTAGTCTTACACACACGACTATCAGGGAAGTCATTTGCAAAATTACACAGATATGGCCTATATTGAATTGCCTGCCTTCCCAAAGGGAATGGGTGGGGAGGGAGGGATGGGGAGAATTTGGAACTCAAAGTTTTAGGAACAACTGTCTAGTATTGCTGTTGCTACTAGGAAAGAAGACATACAGTTAAGGAGGAATAGAAAGTTATCTGGCCCTACAGGAGAAAAGAGAAGATGGAGACAAGAGAAGGGAGGGATGACAGAAGAGAGGGAAGATTGGAGATAGGGAAAATTAGATTGCTTGGGGTATTGGGGTGGGGGGAGGGGATAAAAGGGGAGAAAATTTGGAACCCAAAATTTTGTGAAAATGAATGTAAAAAGTTAAAAAAATAAATAAATAAAATAAAAAAAAGTCAGTATCCTCAGGCTCTTAATCATAACACAATTCTGCTTATTTTTGGACACTATTCTAATAAACTTGGTTATCTGTTTCCTGATCTAGATCAAATCTGAAGCAGCAGATTAAGAGGAAAAGAGTGCGGGAAGTATACAGAGATTGACAACTGTGCCAAAATTTCTGCCTGATTTTTTTTACATTCTCCCATATATCCTCCACATAGTGCAGTAGAAAGAGTGATAGATTTGTAATTAGAAGACCTGGGTTCAAAATCCACCTGTGTCATTTACTACCTGTGTGATCTTGGGCAAGTCATTTCACTTCTCTAGGTCTCAGCTTCCTCTTATGTGGAGTGATACACTTGGACTAGATCATTTGTAAAGTCTCCTTTAGTTTAAATTTATGATCTTTTGGTTGTTGTTTGCTCATTTCAGTTATTCCTGACTCTTCATAAGCCCACTGGGATTTTCTAGGCAAAGATACTGGAGTGGTTTGCCATTTCCTTTGCCAGCTCACTTTGGGCAGTGAGGTGGTGCAGAGTATAGGGCACCAGGGCAAATGAGTTCAAATCTCACCTCAGACATTTGACACTCACTAGCTGTGTGACCTTGGGCAAGTCACTTAACCCCAATGGCCTCATCCTGGCCCATCTCCAGTCATCCTGATGAATATCTGGTCATTGGACTCAAATGGCTCTGGAGGAGAAGTGAGGCTGGTGACCCGCACAGCCCTCCCTCACTCAAAGTCAAGTGCAAATCTTGTCATTATTTCTCTGATGGCATGGTCTTCTTCGGCAAAGATGGATGAACACACACCTTACAGATGAGGAAACTGAGGCCAACAGTTGTCCAAGGACACACAGCTAATAAATGCCTGAGGCCAGATTTGAACTCAGGAAGATGAGCCTTTCTGATTCCAAGCCCAGTGCTCTATGCACTTTGCCACCTAGCTGCCCTAAAAGCCTAGGGTCTACTTAGTTCTCATACCTCATTGTGGTATGCAAAGTACCCTGAGCTCTTGAACACTATGCCAGAGAAGTGAAAGCCCTAACAAGTTTCACCAGAAGGCCTATGAGATCTTTGGGTCTGTTGTCCGAAGAACAATCTAGCTAATAATAGAGTGACTCATTGACCATAAGGTGATGAATTCTCCAGCCATGGCAACTCGTGAAACATCAAACAAACCAAATGGCATCTAAAGTATTTTGCAAATGAGTTATTGTTAGTCATCCCAATTATTCACTTACCAAGAAACTACAGTAACGCCTTGTCCATTTGTAGACACATCTCAAAAAGGCAAGTAAAAAAATTCAGATGAGAAGAAATCATAAATAATAGATTTAAATCATTGTGTTCATATTCTCAGGGCAGCTAGGTGGCGCAGTGGATAGAGTGTGAGGCCTGGAATCAGGAAGCATCATCTTTCTGAGTTCAAATCTGGCCTCAGACACTATCCAGTTGACCCTGGGCAAGTCACTTAATCCTGTTTGCCTTAGTTTCCTCATCAGTAAAATGAGAAGGAAATGGCAAACCACTCCAGTATCTTTGCCAAGAAAATTTCAAATGGGGTCACAAAGAGTTGGATGTGACTGAAATGATTTAAACAACATCAAAAATTCATATTATCAAATTGCAAATAAATGGAGCTTTTTCAATGTTTTTTGAGAAATTCTAAAGAAAAGTATTGAAATGATACAGTTTTCTGGGAGGGGGTTTTAACAGATAGCAGTTTAAATAACTGATTTGGATGTTCATAGTATGAAGTTTATATTTTTCCCAAGAAGTATTTAGAGAAAACTATGTCATGCAGGACATATAAAATTAAATGCACTGCAAACATGTTTATTTAATCTTGGTTCCCAGATACATTAGAGGAGAGCAGAGGTATTCTTGGAATTAATTGGCTTAAGCCCCCATAGCTGGTAATTCACCTGTGAGCTCTTCAGTCATCGTCACGCATCTCAAACGCTCCATGAAGAGTCAGGAAATAAATCCACAGACGTCACAGTCATGGGAACTGCTGACTCTTTTTACTTTCAGAATTCCACTATCACATATGAATTATTTTGAATACTAGTATGGTCACATGTAAGTGAGAATGATTCAATCCAATTGAAATTAATAAACTTTTATTAAGCACCTATTATGGGTAGGAGAGAGACAGTGGGATATAGTGAGTATAGTTTTGAGTTAGGAACCTCAAGGTTCAAGTCCTGGCTTTGACACATACTGGCAATATACCTGTGTGCATGCATAGCTACTTCACTTCTCAGCGCAACTCACTAAGGCTATTGACTGTCACCAGCATGCAAGATGAACTTTCCAAACTGGGGGTTCCCTACCCTGATGAAATCACAAGCTTAAGACAAAACAGCAACAATAACATCTGTTTCTAAGGGGCCCTATTTGAGGGAATATGATTTGTATAAAAATCTCATGTGGCAAGAGTTGGTGACATTTGTTATGAATCTACTGGGGTATGTTTACTCTGTGATGCGCTGGGGGAGATACAAAGTTTTGGTGGGACATGATCCTTGATCTCATGATGCTTGTGGTCTAGTAGATAGTAAGAGATGAGATGTGTTATTAATAGTTGAAACTCAAATATATAAATAATTTTTATTTTTTTAATATAAGCATCTCCTCCTCCCCACTCCCATTTTGGTGAAATGAGTTGGCCTCAGAATCAGGAAGACCTGAATTCAAATCCAGCTTCTGATATATATTCATATATAGAAGAGAATGATCCAATTCAATGAAGACTTATTAAGGACCATGATGACAGTGTCCTATGGTAGATGGAAGGCTGACTTTGGAGTAAGAAAGAAGTCCTGTCTGTAAAACATACTGGCTGGGTGACCATTTAATCTCTCAATGCCTCAGGCAAAAATTGGAAACATGCAATAGCTATATATATATATGTGTGTGTGTGTGTGTGTGTGTGTGTGTGTATAATATAATCCTATATATATATTGCTGTACAAGCTATTGTGTTGAGGAGACTTGTTCAAGATCACCCAGATAAAAAGTAGCAGGACTCAAACTTTCTGACATCTCCAATGATAATATGTTCTCTACTTTCCTCCAAAGCATTTGGTGGCTTTAAAATGGCCCAATGATATGTAAAAGTTATTTTACACTTCTCTGACATATATAATATATAGAATGTGTGCAAAATGATGGATATTAATGAATTCCTGTTTTTTTTGATACATCCAAGAGATTATATGCCACAAGTTGAAACCTAAATGTGATTCTCTACAAAGTAAAAATTGTATGAGGTAAACACTTAATTGGTTTTAAAAACATTTTGAGTTACCTAAGATTTGAGTATTGGCCAAATTTAACAGGCATTTATTAAAGGCCTATTGAAATGCACAGTTTAGCACTCATATTAAAAGCCTCCCTTAAACTAAAGCAATCTTAGGAAAACAAGGTTTAGTTAGAAATGGGGTGGGGGGTGAAGAATTGATTTAAATCATGCCAAAACTTCTTTTAAATAGCATTTTTTGCTTTTCTCATGTGAATTTCTTCCTAGCAATCAATATTTATCTTTGCTTAAATCTGGAATGCCTTCCTAACATAAGTATTTTACACATGAGTAATCTTTGAGGGAAATATTTCTTCTCTGACTCAGTTTAACCAAGACTCCAGTAGAGAGAGCAGAACAACAGCTAGGGAGAAGAAAAATGAAAACAGAATAAAAAGACACAGAAAAGTTAATGAGCTGAATTAATCAACCAAGTGCCGTTTAAGTCTAGAGACTAATTATGGGGCTTATTGCTTTTTCCAAATATCATTTATGACCTTAAAATCATTATATGACTTTCCTCCAGATCTGCTACAGGGCTGCTCATTCACATGCTATGAGTGCCTTGGAAAGCAATAAGTCACCAGTCTAGGTTACAAAAACAACTGAAGGTAGTAATCATTTATGATGGTTGGTTAATATGTTATAAGGCTTGAGAAAATGGAAAAATAAGCAGACACCAGGGCAAGACTTTTGGGTCTAATGACTGACACATAAAAATGTTATTCTCTATAAACTTTTAAGAATTCAGATTGTCAACCTAACATAAACTACCCCAGCCCCAACACACATGAATAATGTCTACAACAAGCTTTGCGTGTGAGGTTCCACTCAGCTAGGTGAAAAGATGTATAGATGAAATTGGGAGGATAATAAATAGGTGAAAAACAAGACTGATTTATCCACATTTCCATAGCGAGCTTCGTCACCAATGAGAGTAGAAGCCTCACATTTGGATTTTAATATATTAGTTTCCAATGTGATTTAACAAAATTAAGTTAGGATAAGATCAAATAGACACAGAAGGAATACACATTGGAGCCAATATAAAGGTACTCAGAAACTGACTTTTAATGCATTTTAAAGAGGAAGAATTTCACAAGAATGGAAAACATTATAGACTCTACTATTACTTTCTCTCTTCCAAGTCAACAAAGAAGACATCAACACCTACTGAACCAGTATTTTCATTGCTTCATCCTTATTGTGTTGATGTGTGTAATGAACTTTGAAAATATTCAAGTACTAAACAAATGTTAGCTAATTTTATTATTAGAGAGATAGTATGGTATGGATAGAGGGCATGCCTTGAAGTCTGCATTTGGTGAAGGGAATTCCCATACTGGGACTTACCCATACTGATAAATTTACTGGTTTAGACTAGTAACAGTTATAATAATAGTTATCTTCATCATCACCACCACCATCATCATCATCTCCTTGTAATCTCTGGCAAAATATGTCCTATCTCTGGGAACTAATTTCATCTTCTGTAAAATAAAGGAGTTGTACCAGATGTATCTATAGTTCTTTCTAGCTCCCAATCCCCTGATTATATAAGGTTGAAACTTTCTGTAGCTGTGAAGTCCTATGAAGCAGTAATGAAAAGAACTATTCCTTTATGGTTAGATGAATATCAGCATGTATGTCATTCACACAGGCATTCAATAAATATTTACCTGCCTCTTCTACGTGTAAAGCACAATGGAAGGTGATGTCAGAAATACAAAGATAATTGATACAGATAATTTCCTAAAGAAACTTACAGTCAAATTAAATTGCAATAATCATTTTATGTTAGGAAATTTGCTGCACACTTTTATTTTTATATTCTACACATTTGTATTTATATACGTTTTATTTTTATACATCAAATCTTCTACCTTAAAAAAGAAATCTCTTGGCACTAGGGCTATAGTCAGGAAGTTCAGTCAGTCATTTTTCAGTCATGTCTGAATCTCTATTACTCTATTTGGGATTTTTTTGGCAAAGATATTGGAGTGGTTTGACATTTCCTTTTTCAGCTCATTTTACAGATGAGGAACTGAGGACAACAGGGTTAAGTGATTTGTCCAGGGTCACATAGCTAGTAATATCTGAGAAGAGGTTTGAACTCAGGTTTTCCTGATTCCCGGCCTGGTACTTCAACTACTGTACACTCAGCTGCTCTACAGTTCCAAGAAAAGGGTTGAGAAGGAACTTCATAGGGTACTAGAGCTAGAGTTATTAAAGCCCTCAGAGGTCATTGAGTCCAAACCTTTCATTTTACAGATGAGGAAATCAAGGTACAGAAGTGTCAAATGACTTGGCCAGGGTCACTCTCTACTAAGGACCTGAGTTAGGCTATGAACCAACATCTTCATTACTTTCAAGGCCAGTTACCTGGCAGTTTGTAGGTGAATGGAGGAAGGTGAGTTTGAGGAAATTTCCCTGGCAAAAACAAAGGATCTTAGATCGCAATGGAAAACAGACTTGTTCTAGTTATAAGAAATGAAGGAAAAAGCTCCTACTTTTATGTATTGGCAAGTGATTAAAGGCCTATGCCCCTCCCCTCTCCATTCTCATGTTTTCTTCATCTTCCAAGTTCAAGCATTATATAATTCTCTCTTTACCAGGTCTGTTTGGGCACATGGTCAATGCCTATGTTGTTTTTTGATTCCACTTATAGTGATCAACTGGGAAACTGGACAAAATTAGAATAAATTACTCTGAAGTTGCTTCAGGTTCTGTTAGAATGTGCCCAGGAGTTGGTAATTCATTTCTGAACCAAGATTCCCCTTAAATTGTCCTCCGAATGCCTACTTAGGAAGCATGAAGAAATGTTATGAAAACAAATGTTTAGCGCAGTATCTAGCACAATGGAAGAATTGCAAGGTTTATTAGTGACAATGGGGTATGGTGGAAAAAGAGCTGCACTTAGTGTTGGAAGTAGTTTCCAAATCACTTAACTTCTCTGTGGCTCTGTTTCCGCATCTGTCAAATGAAAGGGCTAGATTGGATAGTATCTAAGGCAGGGATTCTTAGCCTTGAGTCCCCGAACTTAAAAAATATTTTGATAAGTGTATTTTTATAGAATTAGCTTTTTTTTTACAATCATAGGCATTTTATGTATTTAAAAATATGATTCTGAGAAGTCCATAGGTTTCACCAGATTGCCAAATGTGTCCATGTCACAAAAAAAAAAAAAAAATCAACCAACTTAAGAAACCTGCTCTATGGTCTCTTTCAGCTCTAAACCCTATGATACTCTAATTTCTTCTTCTTTCTCTTATTTGAAAGTGAAGAGTGAAATTTTATCAATCCCTGTGTATATTTAGCATTATTTTTCAGCTGGACACACTAACTGGTTTAAACCAGAACAATTCTTCTCATGTTTTCTCTCTCTTGCGGTCAGGCAGTCTTACAATTTTTATGTATTTGGAGACTCCAGTGTTTGCTGGGCTCAGGCTGGTTAGCAGGATCTTCTTGAACCCTACTTACAAATCAGATTAGTCATAGATCAAAACATTAGTGTGGACAGATTAAGGCAAAAGCATTCATGCTTTATTTCCTAATATCATCTGTCTTTGCTTTGAAAAGCACACCAACGGAATCTTCTGCGTCTGTAAAACCCAAAGGCAATTTAATCTGGCTTGGCTAACATTAAAGCTTTAAAGTAACTCTATGCTATGAAGTATGTTTTCCTCATCCTCCAAGTTCAAGCATTATATAATTCATTCTTTTCCGGGCCTGTTTGTGCAGATGGTCAGTGGCTATGATGTTTTTGATCCCAAACGTGGTGATCAAATGGGAAACTATACAAGATTAGAATGAGTAGCTGCATATTGTCACGTGAAATAGACTACAAGTGAGGTCATGCAAACCAAAGTGTACACCTTAGATGTACTAAAGCACTAACACATTTTTTATGACCATGGTTAGGGAATGAAGTGTTTCATATTTAAGGCTTTTCCAGCAAGTAGAAGGCATATCCTTTAAATACCAAATTTTTTGTATTTTAACCTATTAGATGACATTCTATCAAAGAGTATTCCATATTTCTCTATCTAGCCTGAGTAAACTGAAAATAATTTAACTTTTTGATGACTCATAATTTTCAATAGCATTTATTCTACTACTCAATAATTTAGTCATGCCCCTAGAGACTTCTGAGGCAACTTTTCTTCTGGGCTAAATACAGCAGACAGCCACACTTTAAAAGAGTTTTTCTGTCTTCTCCCACTCAAGCAGTCAGATAACACTAGTTGCCCTCAGTGGAGATTATCAGAGATCACAGGAGTAGCAGTTTAGAGATGGAAGGGACTTAGATTTACTGAGTTTTATTGAGTCCCAACCCTTCATTTTATAGATGGGGGCAGGTCTGAAGAGATAAAGTGACTTGTGCCAGGTCACATATGCAGCAGAGGGAAGATATGAATCCAGGTCCTCTGATGTCAAATCCAGAGCAACATGCTCCCTCTCTGCTTCCTGCAGAGCTCATGGATGACTCGAGTTAATGGTATCAGAACTCTACCATCAATTCAATATACATTCTACATTGTTCTTTCTTGGACATAACAAACTCCTCTAGCAACTAGATCATACAACTGTGGTGAAGAATGTGCCATATTTAGTAGGTTTGTGCAACCTGCTCCTATGGAGGACACATGCCACATGTTCTCAAGTTTGCCAATATTTCTAATGCAGTGAAACCGTCACATTGTTGATGGGGGGAAAGTTACTACTTTATGTGTTGCTACATAATGAGAAATATATCATCATGTATGTAGAGGCTGTGGTTTAATCTAAAATAGAGTCAAATCCAATGTAGCATTTTATAATAGTGTATAACGAGTTGCATGTGTATATGAGAGGCAAGTTTGGTACTTGTATAAAGATTTCAACCCATTAGACCACTGACTTTCCCCCTAATATTTTCCTCAGTGATCCTTTCTCAATGCCTAGCACTCTACTTTGCACATAATATGTACTTAATAAATGACTGTAGTTTAAATGAGTGAATGAGGTTGGTGCAGTATGATTGCCAGTCCAGTTTGTGTAGGTATTATACACCAAAAATTTGTTTTTAAAAAGATATTTTGACAATTGTCTTTCAAAATAGTTTCCTTTATACATTTAAGAACATTATTTTGAGAAGGGGTCCATAAGTCTCACCAAACTTCCAAAACGGTCCATGATATAAAAAAGATGAGGAACTCCTGATCTAGAGTTATAAAAGTGGGCAGGCTGAGAGGACCTCCAAAGCCAAAGTAAAGTATCCATGTGGATGAAAAGGGAAACACCAAGTTAATGATATGGATGTTTTGCTTATATGATGACCAGGATTTTAGATATTTGGACACATCTTTATAATGCTAAACTACTTTGGAATTGAAAAGCACATTAAACACCATTGTAGAGATACAAAGAACCGACTGTGAAGTAGATGAAAGTTGCGTGCACCTCATCCTTTTGTATGTCCCTCCCACC
Organism: Bettongia penicillata ogilbyi; assembly: GCA_023548195.1. NCBI lineage: Eukaryota > Metazoa > Chordata > Mammalia > Diprotodontia > Potoroidae > Bettongia > Bettongia penicillata. The sequence continues at coordinate 3,899,443 of JAJHZJ010000287.1, read as the reverse complement.
TTTTTGGAGATGTGGCATGGAATAGCATAGAGCTAGCCTCGCAATTCAGAAGATCTGAGTATAAATCTAGCCTCTGACACATGTTGTCTGTGTGACCCAGGGCAAATTCCTTAATCTCTCGATAGTCTAGAAAACTAAGGCTATAGATTTCAGAGTAATTGTTAATATGCATCTGTAGAGTGAATATTCTCATAAGGAGGCTCCTTAAACAAATGAAATGAAAAGTCCAGAACAGAACTCCATCGTTCTGACTACTCCCTTTTCTCAGAAATTTATTTTCAAGCATCTGATATAGAATCATCTTTTCTGGCCTAATGCATTCTTCCTCCTTCCTTGTGCTGGTGGCCCAGCCTTTTCATTGATACAGCCCTCACTATGGGCTATATGCCTTCCTGCTGATTACCTGAGACTGTGTCATGGCTGCCCATGGCCTGTTGCTCTCATTCACCTTTCCTCTCTACTGTGCATTAAACTTAACATCTCTCACATCTTTATCTTTGAGGTCCAATTTTCTTATTAAACAGACAATCAAAAGATCTAATCAAGTAGCCCACTAATGAAGGAAAGCTACAAGTCCTCAATGACTCTTCCTTAGGTAACATACTTGCATCTGACTCTGTTTTTAAATCCCAAAGAGAAACCTTTGTGGTAGGGTTCCATGTCCATCTAGGAGGGTAGGTCAGTGATAGAAACACTTTTGAGATATCCACCAAAACATACTCTTTAGATTCTCTACCTTTGCAGGGCTGACTGAATATAGGGCTACATTGCTGATTGATTCATTCATGTGTTAAAGAAGTTATTGCCAGAGTGCCTATTATTTGCAAGGCATTTTGGCACATTATTTATATTTTTATGTAAACTGTTTATCCAGAATGACTGATTAGCTGAAAATTATCACTTACACCACAATAATAATAGTTTATAATTACATAATGCTTTAAGGCTTATGAAGAGTGTTACATACTTTATCACCCTTGATTTTCACAATAACTCAGATAAGTAGGTAGAGTAAATATTATTACACACATTTTACAAGTGTGGGAATTGAAGAGCAGAGAGTTAAATGACTGCTCACAGTCAATAAATGTCAGAGTCAAGATTTAATCACATGCAGATTACCAATTTTGAAGGAATTAAAACATAACACTAAGAGTTACACTAATTTTTTCCTTGATGACTCAATATCAAAGACTCATAGAATCTGAAGAGTTTAAAGGGAGCCAGGTGTGGTAGCACACTCCAGTAATTATAGTTTACTGGGAAGGCTAAGCCTGGCAGATCTATGGAGCTGACAATTTTTAGTTATGACGAGCTATGCCAAGTGAGTGTCCACACTAAGTTCAGTGTGGTGAGCCTGCAAGAGCAGAGGGGATAGATACCAAGTTGTTTGAGGAGGAACAAACCATTTTAAGTTGAAAATGGTGTGGGTCAAAGCTCCTGTACCAGTCAGTAGTGGGAGTAGATCCATGAATAGCCCTGGTACTTCCATCCTAGCTGAAATTGGGAGACCCAGGCTGGTTTTTTTTTAAGAATTTCCTTACATAGGGCATTAAATTTCATAAAATGTCTTATAAATATTATTTTTTTTATTCTCACAATAACCCTGGGAGGTAGATACCATTATTATTCAATTTTACAAATAAAGTAATGGATAGACAGAGATTAAATGACTTTCCCAGACTCTTATAATTAGTCAGTGTCTGAGGCTGGATTGGAACTCAGGTCTTCCTGAATCCAAGTCCAGTGCTCTCTATCTACTGTGCCTCCCAGCTGCCTCAGTCTAGTCTATGCTGCATCTGAAAAGGAATCCCCTTATAATCCAATAAGAAGTCATCAAGTTGTACCTCAAGATATCCAGAGAGGAGAAATCTGCTGCCTCCCCTGGAAGCCTAGGGCAGCACATTTCACTTTTGAGTAGCTCTGATTGTTAGGAAGTTTTGTTTTATTCCAAGCCGAAGTTTGTTGATGCAACTTCTGTCCATTGTTAGTAGTTCTATCCTCTGGGACCAAGAAGAACATGTCTAAACCCTCTTCCATATGACAATCTCTCACATATTTGAAGAAAGTCATAATGTTTCCATTCCCCTTGCTTCCTCGCTCCATGCCAAACACACCTAGTACCTTCAGCTAACTCTCATTATAAATGGTTTCTGTTCCCTCTTCTTGTCAGTTTCCATTGCAACATTTAGCATTTCTGTCTTTTCTCCTTGTCTCATTTCTCCACTCTCTAATTTAGTTTCCATACAGCTGCCAAAATGATTTTCCCAAAACATAGGTCTGACCATGTCATTCCCCTGCTCCATAAATGATGATGCTCTCTTACCTCTAGCATCAAATACAGATTCATATCACTTAAAATCCTTCAAGATTTGGCTCCAGTTTGCTTTTCCAGCCATATTATACATGATTCCCCTTCATGCATTCTATGGCTTAGCCAAATTGACTTTTTCTGTGGTTCTTCACATGTGAGCTTCCATCTTAAATATGAATGCCTTTACATTGGCTGACCACTATGCCTGGAATTCATTCTTTTCTCCTCTCCTTTAGAATTCCTTCAAAATTCAACTCAAAGGTCACTTCTTAAATTGTAACTTTTCCTCATCCACCCTGTGTCTAGTGGCTCCCCACCAAAATGACCTTGCATATATTTTATATAAATTTTAAAAACTCTTACTCCTCTGCTGCCTTGCCTAGTTTCAACTCCAGGGAATGAGATACTCTACTTCCCTCTACACCCCATTAAGCTAATCACTTCTAAACTCATCACCATGCCTCTAATTCAATCTTGACTGACTCTACCCCCTTTAGGCTCTTTTGCCCTCTGTTTGGAAGGCTGAAGGATTAAAGGGTGGAGAACTAAACTTCCCAATGGCTTCCTTTAAAAGTCAGAAACTGGACTCCTGGATCACATTTTCTTTGCCTTGCCTGGCTTTAACAGTACAGAAAAAGGCACCTCTGTACCAGGTACTCCCTGATCTCCTTCCACCTTTCCCACCCTTTCCTGCCTTCTTTTGTATGTTCTTTTCTCCTGATAGAATGTAATTTCATTGTTGATAGGGACTTTCAGTTTTGGTTTTGTCACCACAGTGCCCCAAAGGGGTAACTAGTAGGTGCTCAATAAATGATTACTGATTGATTCTCTAGCTCAATGGCCTCCAAAGTGGAGGCTGTGACCTGACCCCAACTAGTATGTGATGAACTAATCACAAGGTGGAAATATGGGTTGCATTCTACCCTTCCCTGAGAACAATCAACGGGGTTGTCTCCAACATAAACACCTCTCTACTCTGTTCTCTCCTTTTACTGTGAAAGTATTGAGCTTTCCTCTTTCTGATCTCTTGATACCTAATCTGGCCACCCACAGTAGCAATTCAGCAAATTCTATTGGGGACACCCCCACCAGCATACCCAGCAAATCACCTCCTAGTTCAGAAGGAGGGCTCTGAGCTTTGGGGCAGTGACTAGTGAGTAAGGTCCTCACCTTCCCCCTTTTCATTTTGGGTGGATCAGAGTAAGTTGCCCAAAATGAGCAGGTGTTGATTTGCATCTTCAAACTCATTACATTGTCTTTTCCCGCTAAACCTATCCCTCATCCAGACTTTCTTTTTACTGTTGAAGATTGCCATACTAGCCACGAATGTCATTCTTCATTCCTCACCTTTCCTTATCCCATATATACAATCTGTTACCAAAACTTGCTTCTACCTCCGTAGTCTCTCTTTCGTCTTTTTCTTTCTCTCTACTCAGTCATCACCCTAGTTCAGGATCTCTCCACCTCTTGGTCAGACTATTGTAGTAGTCTCCTAATTAGGCTTCCTCTCTCAAGTCTTTTTCATTCCAATCCACCGTTTGCACAGTTGCCAAAGTAACTTTCCTAGAGGGTAGGTGTGACCATGTTACTCCTTTACTCATTCAGGTTTCCTATTGACTATAGGATCAAATATTATCTCATCTTTATTTTGGATTAAGTTTTATATTGTAAATAATTATTTGTGCAGTAGCATATGAATGTGGTTTATAAATAAGCAAATATGTACCCATTTTGAATACATGTTCAAAAATTCTTTACTGATAAGAGTGCATGATCAGAAAGGTCTGGAGAACACTTCTCTGGTTTCTTAATAATCCTCCTGAGATGTGATGCTCTTAATCACAAAACAAATTGAGAAATGTTTAGATATACAAATAGGGGATAGGACTGGACTGATGATTACATTAGTATAAGGAACTGCCATCAGAGGAAACTTTTTCTGCCAATGCAGAACACTGATTTGCTTAGGGTCATGCAGTGAATATGTGTCCCAGATGAGACAAATCCATATCTTCCTGGCTTTGAGGCTGACTTTCTGTCCACTAAGACACATTTCCTCAATCAAATGTAAAAATATGGCATCACAAGTGTTGTATATGGCCAATAAAACCCTATTTGCATGGTACTTTTGAAAATAGTATACATTTTAGAAGTCTGAGATACATTTTTTTTAACTTCCACAAAAGCACATAGACAATTAGCTGATTGTCAGTGACTATGACAAAGATGGATGACATGTTTTTGCTGTGTACAGTTTCAGATATCACATTTTAAGAGGGAAACTGACAAATTAGAATATGTCTGGAAGTCAACCAAGATGGTGGCAGAATTGGAAGCCAGGTCATATAAAAATGGCTGAAAGAACTCAGAACATTAGAAGTGTCTGTGCTGCTCCAAAGGAAAGAATTAGAATCAATGAGGAAAAGTTAGAATAATAATAATTTGTATTTATGTAGTGCTTTATAAATAATATATATGTATATAAAATTTATAATTTATATTTATAAAATACTTTATAAATAATATCTCATTTTATCTTCACAATGATCCTGGGAAGTAGGTGCTGTTATTATTCCCATTTACAGATGATGGAACTGAAATAGACAGAAGGGAAGTGACTTTCCCAGAGTCAAACAGCTAGTGAAAATCTGAGGATGCATTTGAACTCAGGTCTTCCTCAAGCCAGGCCTGCTGCTCTATCCATGGTACCAACTAGTTGACTCACAAGGAAGTTACAAGGAAGCAATTTTCAGTATAATCTGAGGAAGATCTTTATAATGACTAGAAGGACCTATGAATTCCCTTTTAAAGGGAAGTATTAAAAGGGTGAATGACTTTCTATTAGGGATACTGTAGAGGCAATTCCTGGTTTGGATAGGAATTTGAATTCCACAGCTTCCTTAAAGTGGCTTCCAACAGTTAAGATTCTAGGGTAAGCTACTTCTTTTGAAATAACAAGCAATTTTATCACTTGAGGATTACAGCAAAACATCAATTTCCATTAAAATCTGCAAAGGAATAATTGCATTTGGAGCTATTTTTAGCTTCTATATTAAAAGTAATAAGTTAAAAGTACATTGAGAGGTTAACAAAATTCATAGACATATGGGAAAGTTTCAGTTTTCACAATCAATTCAAAGAAAGATCAGGACATCCTGTAATATATATATAGGTCTCAAAAATAAAAAAAAAGGTACCATAAGTTGTTCTCCATAAGTAGGAGATTTCCCTTAAAATCCTTTCCAAGGTCATATTAATGACTTTGAAAGCTTAAATGCTATAGTCAACAAACAGTAAATCTTTAAAATAATTTCTACTGCAAATAACCCAACTATGAATTTCAGTTTTTCCCAGTAATCTACACATAAAAATCCATTTAAGACTTTTTCCACAGACTAAATCATGCCTCTATTAAAGGACCCATTCAGACATGAAAGCCTTAGCATTCCCCTTGTAGACATAGCAATCTCCTTAGTTATATTTCCAGGTTGTTACTTCAACTCTGTACTGGTATTGCAAAACAAGATATTAGGCTTCCAAAGCTGGGCACAGGCAATTTTTAGTGAATTAGACCCTCTATTTGTCCTGGCTTATTTTTATCACGAGTAATTAGTTCAGATCATAACCCTAGACGGACAAGTTTACAATGACATTACTATTTTACAAGGAAAAAGGTTTTGTTCTTCTATATCACTTGCAGTTTTATTTGAACTGTGTTTTACTACCTGTCTGGAATATTATCTCTCCTACCTGCTTATCATTTAACCAACAATATGATTAAAAAAAAGGAACAAGGGAAAATAAGAGGGCTATTTTATGTATTTTTGCTTCTCTTTCTATCTCCCTGCCTATTTCATGCAAAGTTTTACTGGAGCATTTTAAAAAACAATTAACATGTTTCTTTAAAAAACATTCTTACATTTTAGTGAGACAAAAATGTCATGCCCTGGATTTCCTTTTTCTTATGTGAGAGTTTTTCAGTACATTAGAATAATTTTTCTTTTTTGAGAGTGCATGGTTTTATAGAAAGAACATTTCATGTTTCTTCATCTTTCTGAACCTCAGCAAATTCATCTTTTACATAGGGATATAATATTTGCCTTATTAATCTCACAGCATTGTAGTGCACATAAAAGATGATACATATGTATCAGGTGTTATTGCCTTGATATTTCATCTCTATAGGGACCCAGGATAGGGGTCATGGAATTTGTGAGACACCAGCTTGTTCCCCACAAGCAGTGTAAGGAACCAAAGCAGTAGCCAGATCTACATCCCAGTACATAAGGTTGGAGTCCTCATTTTTGTTTCTTAGACATATTGTAATGTCCAGTGGAAAATAACAGGGTTTTGAAAAGGCAAAAAGGTTTTTTTTCGATCAGAAAATAGTCTGTCATTGAAAATGTTGCTCAATTCCACAGCCTGTTCTCAGCCTCTTCTAAGTTCTGAGGCCATCATGCTGCCTGTCATTCATTTACACACACATATATGTATATAGATATGTGAATATACACATGTATATGGATACAAAATATATAAATAATATATAAGCATTTGATACATACGTTTAAAAGTATAAAAATTAGTATTGGGGCAGTGAGGTGATACAGTGGGTAGAGTACCAGGTCAGAAAGATTCCTCTTCCTGAGTTAAAATCTGGTTTCCTACTTCCTTGCTGTGTGACCCTGGGCAAGTCACTTAACCCTGTTTGTCTCATTTTTCCTTAAATATGAAATGAGCTCAAGAAGGACATGGCGAACCACTCCAGTTGTGTCTACCAAGAAAACTCCAAAATGGGGTCATGAAAAGTTAGACATCACTGAAATGCCTGAACAGCAACAGAAACAATAAATTAGTATTATTTAACATTAATATCTAATTAGTAATAATAGTACACTTTGGGACTTTTATTATTGTGAAACTGATGGCTTGTAACACGATTCACTACAGTGTAAGCAGTTTAAATAGGCTCATGAGATATAAAATCCATAGAAAGGCTATATTAGATTTGGGTACCAAAAAATCAATCAATTTCACAAGAACAAGATGGGCATGGCTATTGGTGTATGCATGCACACATGTATCAATAGATTAGAAAGATAGATAGATGAATTGACTATATGATCCAAGTGCTTTCCATATAAATGTACATATGTATATAAATATATATATGTGATGGCACAGTTTATCAGATATGAACTGATAAACTATGCCATCATCAAAACAATATACATCCTTCATCTACTTAACTTTCATCCTGTGTGGATTGATTTTTTTTGCTTCTATTCACCCACTCACATGCTAGTTTCTTTCTCATTGTTGCCTGCCATCTAGACTGACTGCAGAATTGACAAACTAGATTTTTAGGATAAAGAGAGATGTGGCCAATCTTCAACTGATCAATGTCAATTACACCTTGCAATTAAAATAAAAAAACCTTTTATACAATTTTTTAAAGAATGCAGGATGTATATACTTTTATACATTTAATTTACATGATTACATCTTGGGATGCAGGAATGGTCAGAGACCAACTGCCTCTCTTATATTGAGAATGGCAATCAGAGAGCCACTGAAATTAGAAGGAGCTTCCTGTTCGCCACATAGGGACTGTTGGGTAAGAACATTGGTGGTAGGATGCTACAGCCCAAGAATCCCTCAGTGCTTACTCGGATCAGGGGACAAAGATTTCTACTAGCACTGTAGCACTGACCTAGCTTGGGAGTCAAGGTAAGGACAGGAGTTCCAGGAGAAGAGATTGTCTCCTCAAACCTGACACTGTTAGGTATTCAGAATCCTGGTAGTTTGCTGAGCTTAGGAATAGCCCAAGGACCCTTCCTTGCTCCTGGCTTGTCTTGTTTATACTCCATAGTCCAGAGCTAGGATTCCAGACACATAACACTTCACCATTATTCAACTTTTCCATGATCTCTGCATGAGCGTGGTTAGAAGAATTCAGTCACCTTAGCATTCAACTTGGATATAGCAGTCTCATTTATATTTCAACGTTGTTTACTTCAACTCTAACTTGATATTGCAAAACAGGATATTAGGCCTCCAAAGCTAGGCATAGGCAGTCTTTAGTGAATTAGCCCCTCTATTTGTCCTGGCTTATTTTTATCAAATGTAATTAGTTTAGATCATGACCACACATATCTGAAAAAACTGGGAGGGTAAGAAGGAGGAGGTTAGGGAGGTGGTTAGACACTGTAGGGTCCATGGGAAGATATTAAGCAATTTAAAAACAAATTTCACTGTGTTCAATAAACTGTGTACCTAAAGTATGTTGAGTGCCTGTGCATTGTAAATGTGGGAGTTATTGAGCAAGAGGAGATTTCAGATGTGGGGTAGGAATTCAGAATCAGAAATTCTCAACTTTTTAGTTTTATTTTAAAAGCAATATTCCATGGTATTTCCTAGTTAAATTCAAATTCAATCAACTCATTACAGTGGTTTGTAGGTTCACACTTTTGTGGTATGGGGGCAATTTAGACATTGCAGGCTGAGTGTTTTCTGGTGACCCCAGAAAATACTGTAGACATTTGGGTGGTTAACCTACAGATGTGCCAGACAACCTCTGGGGAGACCACTTGGCTGGTGGCTTGAGTAGATCTCCACCTGGTGTGCAAATTAGATATTGCGTTTAGAATATGGATAATTGAGATGTAATTTTGAAGTTGTTAATGTGTCGATTTGTTTTGCTAGACTATATACATTTGTTACAAGGGAGAGTTTCTATTTTGAGGAATGAGTTAGTGGGTAAAGATAGATATGCGAAATTGGCATTAATAAAGCATTTAAAGTGAATATAAAAGGTTGAAAAGGGTATAGAAGGGAACAGAGAAATTTTGCCACTACCTTGTTAAATTATATATATACATATATGTATATATAATTTAATATGTAAATATGTATATATATAACTTGACAAGGTGGTGTCATATACATATATAGTATATATGTATATGTATGCATAGACACATATACAAATAAATGTATAATATCAACCTATGTGTAACAGAAGTTCACATTTCTTTATATAATTCTCTTTTATGCTTTCATGAAATATTGAATTATTTGTGATTTTTTTCATTTCTTCCAAAGATAATAGTTAGAGTGACACATTGCACAGAATCATGGAGTTTAAGAGTTAGAAGGGATGTCAGTGGCCATATGATTCCACCCACCCTTAAAAGGCATCCTGGCTATAATATGCCTGATTAGGGATCCCCTAATCCCTTTTTGAAGACCTCCAAGGAGGGTACTGTACCACCTCTTCAGGAGGACTTTTCCTCTTTTGGACAACTCTAATGTTAGGAAGTATTTTCTGACATCAAGTTTAAATTGGCTTCATTCCAACATTCATCCTCTTGGTTTTCCCCTCTCAGACCAAACAGAAGTGCAGTCACACTTCCACATGAGAGTCCTTCAATACATAAACACAGATATAATTTCTCTTCCCTTCTTCCCCAAGTCTTCCATTCTCCACGTTAACCATGTCCAGTTCATGTAAATGATCCTCATATGACATGGACTCAAACCTGGTTGCTCTTCTGTGACCTCCAGCTAATACCTTTTAAACAGAGGCGCCTCAAATTGAGCACAATATCCAAGATAAGGACAAATAATATAAAAATTATTACTTCATTTGCCCTGGAAGTTACTCTTCTCTGAATGAAGCCCACTATTGAATAATATTATTTGACTCCAATATCACACAACTGATTCATATCTTGCAGACCACAAAAAACCCAAACTCAAACTAAACCAAAATAAAACCCTAAATATGTTTCAGAAAAGCTGGTGTTTTCATCTTGTTCTGGTTAAGTTGATTTTTTGGGATCCAAATATAAGACTGCCTTTCTAAATATTTAAGGAAGATAGCATGTAGCTGACTTAGACTGCTTACATGGTATAAGTGTAATATATGTAAATAACTTTGGAAAAGTAATTGGTTATAAATGCAATATTATTTTATAATAATATGATAGTAATGTTAAAATATGCAAATGATACCACTTTGATGGCAGAAAGTGAAGAATTAAACAGTCTCTTGCTGAGGGCAAAAGAGGAGAATGCAAAACCTGACTTGGAGCTTAACATAAAAAACCCCCCTCCTATCTTAGTAACTGGTCCCACTTCCTGAAAAATAGAGAGAGAAGAAATGGAAGCAGTGTCAGATTTTGTATTCTGAGGCTCAAAGATCACTGCAGATGGTGACTGCAGCCATGAAATTAAAAGATGTTTTCTCCTTGGAAAGAAAATTATGGCAAAACTGGACAGCATACTAAAAAGCAGAGACGTTGCTTGGCTGACAAATGCCCACAGAGTTAAAGTTATCATTTTTTCAGTAACAGTGCATGTTTGTAAGAGTTGGACAAGTTGGATAAGGCAAGTTAAGCACCACAGAATTGACACTTTTGACTTGTGCTGGAGAGGACTTTTGAGATTTCTTTGGAGAGCAAGGAGATCAAAACAGTGAATATTTAAAGAAATTTATTCAGACTATTCACTGAAAGGTCAAATAATGAAAGTTTAAATACTTTGGTCACATAATGAGAAGACAAGACTCATTGGAAAAGATCCTGATGTTGGGAAAGATTAAAGACAAAAGGAAAAGGTCATGGCAAAGGATGAGATGGATAGACAGTGTCATGGAAGCAACCAACATGAGCTTGGACAGACTTAGAAAGATAGTGGAGGATAAAGAGGTCTAGTGTGCTATGGCCCATGGAGTTATAAAGCATTGGACATGATAGAATGACTGAATAAAAGAATGCTTCCGAATTTATAGGCTCTAGTAAATATCATATATCATTATATAATCATGTCTACTCCTTCATCTCCATCTTGGGCCGGTTCCTAATTTTCTGTACTTCAGAATCATTTTGGAACTTCCCTCAGTGCCTGGGGCTGCCTCCACCTGGAACAGATGACCTATTTCTTACTTTCTGTACTACAAAACCATTACCCCAATGCCAGGGACCTTCATTGTCTCTATTCTTTCTCTTTAGTTCCATTTCATGTTGTCTTTCCCCATTAGAATATAAGCTCCTTGAGGGCAGGGACTGTCTCTCTCTTTTTTTTGCTTGTATTTGTATCCCTGACACAGCTCAATGCCTAACACATAGTAAATGCTCAAGAAATTCTTGGTTTCCTTTAGGCTCTCAGAAATCTCCAGAAAGTTTTTTATAAAAAGCCCAGGTTATTAAATTCTTTTTGATTATCATCTGGCCAAGATATACCCACCCATTCAGAGGCTTCAATTTAAGTCTATTATTCCAGGATGCTGCTCTCACTAATATCACAGAATCATAGCTACGCACAGTTTGACAAGAACTCAATGGCTGTCTAGTCCAGCTAATATTTGAACAAGAATTCTCTCTACAAGCATTCCAGATAAGTGGTTTTCCATTCTTTGCTTGAAGTCCTAGCTTGAGTGGCAACCCCGTTATGTCTAGGGGCAGCTCGATTCACTTTTGAATGGCTATGCCAGGAAGGTTTTCTATCCAGCAAGCCTATATTGGCTTCTCTATTGTACTGTATCTGATTCCAAGAAATCAGACAGTGGAATGATAGAGCTCCTTGTGACTGAATGTGGAGCTTTTTACTTTAAAAGGTGGCTCCCTCCCTTTTGGCAACAGATGGCTCAGAAAGCTCTGCGGAAAAAGGCACTATGTCAGAGAAACAACCGTAGTTTTTGTGGGGGCAAAGCTGTTTAGTCTTCATTTCTGTTACATAACATTTCCCTGTCTGCTGCCCAAAAGGCCATCGATTGCTTTGGCCCTCCTTGTCAACTGCAAACATCAGCTTTGATGTCCACAATCAAAATGCCCAGATTCTTTTTTTGATGTTTCCGATGATCAAACAACTCCTCCACCCCAGTGCCAGATAACAATCGAGCCAACAGCAAATATCATTAGCTATACAAACTGTCACAAAGCTTCATCTTGGACTCAGAAGAGATGGAATCTGACCCTCCAGATCCCTCAGCCAAAAGCTTTTATTTTCATATATAACTAAATAAATTGCTATCAGTCTTTGCTTTCTTCAGTAGTCTGATATAGCGAGTGCTGGGAATTAGGTGTCTGCAGGCCTCATTAAAATCTGTTTCAGATGTTTGTTAACTGTATGGTCACAAGTTGCTGATTTAACATCTTAGGGCCTCAATTCCCTCATCTGAACCACAGAGACAATAATACTTGTACTAGTGACCTCATAGAATTGGGAGAAAAGCATCATATGAAAAAAGAGCTTTTGTTTTGGGGGTTTTTTTGAACATGACAAAAACTGGAATTTCATTCCTGATTGTAAAACATCCTCTAATGGTACAGGTCTGCCTCTGATCCAAAATTTTTAGTCTCAGAGGGTTGAATTGTTATTGTGAATATTAAACTTTTGGAGAGCCAGCAATAGTTCGTGTTGAATTGATCTCCAATATCTTGCACATAGCTGGTGCTTAATAAAAGTTTGCGGAATTTTCAAAAGAAACTGAGGCCCAGAGAGCTGAACTTGCCACTTTCGAATCACAGATTTAGTGCTAGGAAGCCCACCAGTCCAACCCCCTCATTTTACAGATGGAGAAGTTGACTTGCTTAAGGTCACAGTGGAAGTAAGAGTAAGAAGCAGAATTTGAAGCCAGAACTGCTGACTCAAGAGCTGGTATTCTTTCTACCTAACCGTGCTGGTTTGGGGCTGAGAGATCATCTAGAGAGATCATCTCAGCTGAGAGATCATCTAGAGATCATCTAGTTCAGCTCCTTCATTTTAAAGAGGAAAAACTGGTAGTCCAGAGAGGGTAAGTAAATTGCATAAGATCACATCACTTTAGTGAATGAATAGGCACTGGACCTGCAATTTCATTTATATGGGGAGCTCCCACAAGAACAAATACCCTCTACCAAAGCAAACTGTCACTGTCCATGCAACTTATAGTTTTAAAAAGTTGCCTATGCAAGATGGCAGAGTAAAGGCAGGGACTCACCTAAGTTATGCTCTCATCCCCTCCAAATATCTGTAAATAATGGCTCTAAACAAATTCTAGCGTGGCAGAACCCACAAAAGACAGAGTGAAACAATTTTCCAGCCCAAGACAACTTAGAATGTCAGCAGTAAAGGTCTCTTATACTAGGGTAAGAGAGCAGGCTGCACCAGCACAGTCCCAGCCTTAGCAAACCAGGAACAGGCCTTAGAGCAACTGAATCACTGGCAGCAGTAATGGTTTTCAGACCTCTCAGCCCACAGATTCCAAAGACAACTTAGAAGGTCAGCAGGAAAGGTCTGTCTCACCTGGGTGAGAGTGGAACGCAGTACAGCATAGGCTGTGCCAGCATAGCCCCCAACCCAGCACACCAGGAGGAAGCCCTTGAAGCCACTAAGTCAGCATTAGCAGCAGCTGTTTCCAGAGCTCTCAGCCCACAAATTATAAGGGGGTCAAACAAGTGGTCAGAAGGAGATTAAAAGGGTCTGTTTGCTAGCACTGAAGCAGGACTGCATTGCTTTGCCCATATTTGGATCCAGGTCACAATCCTGGGTGGCAGTTCAGTCTAGGAGCAGTAGCATTCACAATCTTGTGACTACAGTGGAGCAAGGACTCTCTCCAGAATTCCAGGGTAGAAAAGAATGCTTGTGGTCATTCACAGACTAGAACACAGACCAGGAGAGTAGTAAACATCTCTCCCTAGATCATCTAATGTTGGAAGAACTGAAAACTTATAGGTTCCTGTATCTCTGAAAAGAGCTATACAAAACCCCTGAAGCTTGGGACAGTGTGCCCTCCACCCAGGAAGCAGAGCCTTCTTTAACTAAGAGTTAAAAATCAGGTGATAGATGGGGAAGATGAGCAAACAAAAGATAAAAGATTCTGACCGAAGCAAGTTACTATGGTGACAAGGAAGATCAAAACACATACTCAGAAGAAGAGAATAAAGTCAAAGCACCTACACCCAAAGTTTCCAAGAAAAATATGATTTAATTCAAGGCCATGGAAGAGCTCACAAAGGATTTTGAAAATCAAGTAAGAGAGGTAGAGGAAAAGAACGATGCAAGAAAATCATGAAAAATGAGTCAACAGCTTGCTAAAGGAGACATGAGAACATCCTGAAGAAAATAACACCTTAAAAAACAGACTAAGCTAAATGATAAAAGAGGCACAAAAAGTTGCATTGAGAGTTCCATGGTTTAACCAAGTCCCTTCTGTTATTAGGGGGAAGACTTAAACCCAGGCCTCCTTTACTTCGAGACTGACTCTATAGAGTAGATAAACCATGGAACCTGAGATCAGAAAGACCTGGATTCAAATCCTGCCTCAGCTACTTAGTAGCAGAGTGACCCTAGGCAAGTCACTTAACCACTATCTACCTCAGTTTATTCATCTGTAAAATGGGAATAGTAATAGCATCTATCCCCTAGGGTTGTTGTGATGATCAAATGAGATAATGTTTGTACAATACTTTGCAAACCTTAAAAGTATTGTATAAATGATGACAACAAGAGTCACAGAAGCAGAATCTGAACCCAAGTAATATTATTTCATGTGACAGTTGGCCTGCGTCCCCACATGGCTCGGTGACAGTGGTGAAAAAGAAAGACACATGAGCAGGTGGGAGAAGATAGGACAACTCCATTTATTGATCCGAGGGTCAGGGTATTTAAGGACAGAAACTCTAACTCTCGGTGACAATCTACTCATAGTAATCTGGCCAGTTTTATTGTCTTAAGGAATGTTAACCTAGCGGGTGTCTATTTTACATTTCCTTGTATTCCCTAGGTCTCTTGTTTATCTCATGGAGACAGCAACATAGGGGTAGGGGGAGCCTGGAGAGCCACTGTGGATGATAATGAACACAGTCTCAAAGAACAGGTTCCCTGAAGTTCTATCCTAAACTCTGCCAACAGCACTCCATCCTAGCCCTCAACAATTTCATATTTTTCTTTTCCCTGCATAAAGTCATACAAGTGGAGTAATGACATTAATTCAGGAAAGGGTATGAAAGCAAGAGAGTTAAAATGACAATGAATCCTCTCTGGTTGGGAAGTAGGTTAACTGAGGATAGCCATGCATCTTTCCCTCTTTTCTGTTAGGCATTAGCACATAATAAATAACAGAAATAAAGCAAGCACTAACTAGAATGTACAAATAGATAAAAAGCAATAGAACCATCCTACAAGAAAGCCAATGACTTGCAAATTTCCAACTTAAATGGCCACAAACAGACCCTCTCTGTTACCTCCTGTAAAGATACTCCCAGCATTAACCTGAGCTCCATGGCATCAAGTCAGATCTACTATAGGCACTTCCAGAAGCATGGAATTTAAAATTATTCCTCATTCAAGATAAATTTTAAAAGTAGTTTGCCACCATCTAGAATCAAGTAAAAAAAAAGTCTTTCCTCAACTGATCTTGATGCAAAATCTCCCTCCCTCCCTTCCTCCTTGCCTTCAGACTAAGAGGGAATAACTAAAATTTTATTGCAATATTTTATGCACTGGAATTAATTAATATTAGTATGAATGTATGACAAATAGTACAGTGTAGTAGAGTTGATCTCAGAGTCAGAAGACTTGAATTTGGGTTCTACTTCAAATACATTCTGGCTCTCTGATCTTGGGCCAATCTCTTTCTTTAATACCCTGTTCTCCCAGGAAACTCACTATAATTAAGAGCTGAAGAATAGTTCCTCATCTGTACTGATAAAGGGCATTTCCTGTACCAATGAAACCCCAGGTCCCACCAGGAAAATACAAAAAGTTACCAAACCATTTTAGCTTAGTTTGGATGAGTAATGCTAGTCTTTTAATAAAACATTTTTTTAAAGTCCCTCGTCCCTAAAATATTCAGCTTTTACATCAAATTTCTACTTTTCCAGTAACTCCAAGTGTCACACAAAAAGATTCCTTATGACTTTGGTGTACCTTTATTTCACAAAAAAGATGCCCCCAAAGAGGCTATGGTTCCTATTTTACTAAATAAATAGTTGGAAGACCGAGAGAATACACACACACACACAGATACACACAGATACACATACATGCATGCACACACACATGCACACACATACATATGTTATGGAGATAGCATCTTTCTGTGTATGTCTTTTATTTTTAATTTTGACATTGAAAATAGTCAAAATGACTTATTTGCTCAAAGTTGTTCTTCAAACAATATTGCTGTTACTATATACAGTGTTCCCATGGTTCTGCTCATCTCCCTCTTTACCATTTCATGTATGTCTTTCTTGCCTTTTTCTAAGATCATTAAGCTCATTATTTCTTATAGCACAGTAATATTCCATCACAATATATTTATACTTTTATGTAGAAAGTTTCTACGAATTAAATAAAACAAATCAAAATAGGAACCATTAAATCTGGGATACTTTTAGCTTTCCATGTCCCACCATATTGTTGCCTATAGGATAGATAGCGCTCATGAAAGATGCTGGTGAACAGAGAACAAGCATGACCCATGTGCATATATTCTTATCACCCTTCCTAAGCCTTATC
The DNA here is from genome assembly GCA_023548195.1 of Bettongia penicillata ogilbyi. NCBI lineage: Eukaryota > Metazoa > Chordata > Mammalia > Diprotodontia > Potoroidae > Bettongia > Bettongia penicillata. The sequence continues at coordinate 3,882,624 of JAJHZJ010000287.1, read as the reverse complement.
TAGCTCTCCCCAGGGAGCTCAAAAGGATCAGATGCTGATAGGAGTAATGTCCCTTATTTACCCATTGTGAGAGACCTAGGTGTCTGGAATTCGTTGACCTTTCAGGGAAAATGGAATCAAACCTGTAGCAAACATTGGAACATGCAGTCACCCCCTCTGGTTCCTGTTTGAATTCCTGGTGCCCATTTTGCCCTAAATTTTTATTAATTACCTCCAAAGGCAGACTATTATTGCTGTTCATCCTTCATTCTCAAAGAAGATCGGTGACATCAAGAGGTGATGTCTTGATTTGCAAGTGAATTGTATTTAAGTGAGGCAGGGCTGTGCAAAGTCATCAGCGTCACTCTCCTCCACAGTTGTTGGAGTCTAGTGGCAAGACATAGGTCAGGATGGCTGGTAATGCCCCCACTTTGAAGACAAGTGACTACCTTACAACTTATTCCCTTATAATATAGAACACAAGAGCTGGACTGTGGGAATCCTCTTGAGTCAAGAAGTTCCCAGGGGAGTGACACAAAAGGAGAAGATACAGGACTCTTAAAAACACCAACATTGTATTAGTTTGTTGCACCAGAGATTCCTTTACATCATGACTATACAACACTCAATTTCATGTCTTTAGAATGACAATGGCCAGTTTAGGAAGACCAATGACACTAGAAATGTTCATTACTAGCAGCACTGTAGGATCAGATTGCGAGGTACTGCCTCCAAGAGTCATTGCTTGTGCTGTTACCTTGACCCTTGGGGTCTAATGACTTTCCTTCTTGACTGTGGTCAAAGCTATTTTTTGAATGAATGATTTTAGACTCAATCTGTCAGTATTAAGATCATAGACATAGACCTAGAAGGCCTTAAAGGTCATCTAGTCAACCTCTTCATGTTACAGAGTAGGGGCAGCTAGGTGGTACAGTGGATAGAGCACCAGTGCAGGAGTCAGAGGACCTGAGTTCAAATCTCACCTCCAACGCTTGACACTCACTAGCTGTGTGACCTTGGGCAAGTCACTTAACCCCAATTGCCTCATCCTGGGTCATCTCCAGTCATCTTGATGAATACCTGGTCATTGGATTCAGATGGCTCTGGAGGAGAAGTGAGGCTGGTGACCTGCACAGCCCTCCCTCACTCAAAACAAAGTCAAGTGCAAATCATGTCATTATTTCTCTGATGGCATGGGCTTCTTTGGCAACGAAGGATGAACACACACACTCATGTTACAGATGAGAAAACTAAGGCTCTTAAAGGTTGAATAAATTGCTTAAGGTCACATTAGTAAATGGTAGAAATAAATTTGAGCTTAGGTCCTGAAACTTCTAAGGTCAATGTCTCTTTTTACTGAGTCATTTTATTTACCTCCAGTTTGGAGATCCCCCTCTTTCAGCATAATATACTTTTGTTCTCCCTTATTCTTTCCCCTGCAGACTGTCAGTGGCAGAAATTCAATGGGAGCATAATGGAAGAATGATACAGGAAAAGCATCACTGCATTTTCCTTTTATCCTATCCCCGCTCTTCACCATGGTCATCTACCTGCTATCATAAAAGATTACTCTGCAACTAAACATAGTAGATTTTGTTCCCACAACAAAGCAAGGAACTTCCATCCAAAACCAAACCCTAGTCTATTCAATAAGCAGGATTATTTCCTAGAGCTATGAAAAGGCAGAAGACTGACTCACCTATCCTAGAAGTCTAGTTTTTGACTTTAGGCCAATTTTTCCAGGTGCATTTTTGGTGAAGAAATTGTTTTACCTTATTGACCTTTAACAGTTTGGGATTTTACAATAAAAAAGGAATCTCTTACTTTTTGAAGATTTATATTTAAAGATCAACAAAGCACCTTAGCTACAGTTTTTAAATTTAATTTGTCATTTCAGTCTTTCTGGCATGTCAGGAAGTAGTCATTTAGATGCAAAGAATTAATAAGAATATAGGAAATATAGGAATATTTTTCTCACTTTCACTTGACCACGTTATAAATTTGAAAAATCAGATTTCTGCATTACCTAATTGGGGGAGAAGAGAGCTCATTTGTCAAGTGTGATGTGCAGGTGGATTGGGTGACTAAAATGGTGGAAGGGAGAAGACTGATGAGGCTGAATTGGGACACGAAGGAGAAATAATGGGTGTTATTTTTGAGGTGTCTTATTTTAAAGAAGGGCAAAGGAATAAGTACGCAGGATCCTTGACATTAAGCTTCTCTGGCACTGTGGAAATGATGAAAGCATGTAAATATGTGAAAGAACCAGAAGAATAGATGAATAGAAGGAGATCTCCTTACCACCCATGGAAAAAAATGGGATGAAACAAAATGAAAAAATGAAAATTCATTTGATTGCCAAAATTCTTGATTGATAATGTAGAGAATAAAAATGCAGGACTTGACATCAAGAAGATCCAAGTTCAAATCCTACCTGGACACTTTCTAGTTATGTGATCTTGGATCACTCATTTAACCTCTATGAACCTCAGTTACATCATTTGCAATATAAGCATACTAGCATTTACCTTACAGGGTGGTTGTGAGGCTCAAGTGAGATAATAGAAGTACTTTGCAAACTTTAAAGTGCTATAAAAGTTAAATTATCATTGCCACTATCATCACCACTATCATCATATTTAGATCCAGTTCATCAATGAACATCTATTAAGTGCCTCTTATGTTCTAGGAATTGTGCTAAGTGTTAGAGAGACAAAGAAAGGCAAAAGACAGTTTTCATCCTTGAGAAACTCATGTTTTTATGGGACAGAAACTCTCCCATGGTGCATGGTGCTAGATTAGTTTCCTCCTTCTTGACAAATGGCCACTTTTTCTTTTACCATCCTTTTTTGATTTCTATGTGGTCCTTGACCCTGTTGACTCCCACATCCCCTCAAACCTTAGTACTATATGTAACAGACTTCTGTGATAGCAAGAATGGTTCTCAGCTTTCTGAGTGATCTTTTTATGTCTGCTGGCTTTTCCTTCATTAAATGTAGATATCCTCTAAGGTTCAATATCAACCTTCAGCTTTGCTTGCTTTTTCTTAACTGCCTTAAGGAACTCATCTGTATTCTAACTATTACTTTAGTACTGGAAAGTTTTGTCTTGCACCTGAGGACCTGGTATCAGAAAATCCTTTCTGATATGAAGGCTTAGGTATAACTCTCACAAAATGTCTCTAGTTTACAACCAAGGGAGACTGTAACAACTTTATATCTGGCTTATTTTACTTCTTTCAAAGGACCTTCAGCCCTTCTGCAAGTACTTAGACTATGAAGGGTATTAAATAAAAACCAGATTTTTATTTAAAGTAATAATGGATTCAGACAATACCAGGGCAAAGCAATTGAGTCTCTTTGGGTGGGTGCTCTTCTCCAACCTCTCCCCCCTCCTCCCCATAGTTGGTACGGTCCCCAAACTTACAGAATTACTCAGACTTAGATCCTAGAAGCATGGAAGCTAGTGGCTTTCATTTTCAGTTCACCATTTTGACCAGCTTCTGCTCCTTCCCACTGTGACCGGCAGCAGCTCATAATAGCTCTCCCTCCAGACCCAGGCACATCATTGCACACTCTCTCAATCTCCTGTTACTTAGTTATCATTCCCCACCTTCATCTCCTTTCCAAATACCACCCAACTTCACCAACAGGGTAAGGTTCTCTCTTAGAAGCTGCCTATTACTAGGCTCATGGAGGTCCTTGATCCATCCTCTCCCCGGTTGGCCTCTTGGTTCCTGTTTCTCTTACCTCACAATCACTTGGCTCAAAAGCTGATCCCCTTCTTGCATAATCAAGCCTTTTTGAAATGAGAAGAATCAGACTAACTTTATTCTTTTTGGGAGTTATTACATAAGGCACATGCTAGTAGACAATTACCATTTGTTGACTGACTATTATTTAATGAGTGACTAATTGCCATTTATCATGTGACTAATGGCCTTGTATTATAGATATTTGTGAGTGTGCCTTATCTCTTTTATCAAAATGTAAGCTTATTCAGGTCAAGGGCTGTACCTTACTCATTTTATCTCCCATACTGCCTCAAATATAGTAGGTGACCAATATTTGTTGTATAATCTACAGGTGTGATATACACACATATATAAATGAATGCATGCAATACAAATACATAAATATATACACATATATACATATACACATATTATATACATATACACACATATATGATAGCATTACAAAGACATAGTTCCTGGAATTTAGGAATTTACTGTGAAAGACAGACATATTCACACAAACTCACATTTATATGGTTGAAAAAATTTAAGGTAAAAGATTGTGTGTTTTCAAAATTATTTTAGAAGGGATAGAAAATGCAACTGTATTGTTTTTTAATGTAAGAAATTCTTAGATGATAAAATTCCTTCCAACAATGAAAGCTGATACTTTCTCTGCAACTTAGACTCTTCGAGAGCTTCCTAGAACACTGAAATATTTGTCCAGAATCCAATATAGACTTGTCCAGAGTCCCCCAGCCAGATGAGGTCAGAGGTGAGATTTCAACCCAGGTCTTCCTGGCTTCAGAGGACAGTTCTTTATCAGCTATGCCATCCTGACTCTCATTTATTTTAGAAACATGAACAAAAAGGTTATCCTCTTCATTTTATCCAACCTCTAAGTATATGATAATGACTATGTTTTAGGCAAATCTATTTATATGTCAAAGACTCATAGCTTCACTGCACAGGTAATCCTCCCTTTTGGCAATGTAAATGAAAAACACCCTGTGGTTCAGGAAGTGGTTTTTTTAGGTAGCAGAAGCTTAAAAAAATAATAACCTGGTGGCTTGTGATAACAAGTCCCTCTCAAATTAGATTGGTTGGTGTTTGGACAAAAGACATAATGAGACTACAAATTGTCACTGAACTCAAAGACTTCTTGTCCTGGTATGACAATAGTTAGTTATCAAGCATTTATTAAGCACCCAAATTAACTACAAAGGACATATGAAGGAAGATGCTATCTGTATCTAGAGAAAGAACAAATAGGAATGTGTATAGAATGGTTTTACATACATATATATATATACATATATGTATATTTGTGTCTAATGGTAGATATATCTAAGGCAGGGGAGAGAAAAAAGGGGAAAAAATAAAGTTACATAGTGATAATTTTATTATATACTTAAAAGGAATGGAAAGTTGTACACAATAGATTTGTAGTTCCATGTGCAACTTTTTTTTTATTCTACTGTTATGGAAATGCTTGTTTTATTTCTTAAAATCAGAATAAAATAAATAATTTTTTTTGAAAGACCATATTTTCCCCTGAAGTATTATACTCAGTTTTGCTGGGTAGGTGATTCTTGGTTTGAGTCCTAGTTCCTTTGCCTTCTGGAATATCCTATTCCACGCCCTTCGATCCCTTAATGTAGAAGCTGCTAGATCTTGAGTTATCCTGATTGTATTTCTACAGTACTGGAATTGTTTCTTTCTAGCTGCTTGCAAGATTTTCTCTTTGAGCTGGGAGTTCTGGAATTTGGCCACAATGTTCTTAGGAGTTTCTATTTTTGGATCTTTCAGGCAGTGATTGATGGATTCCTTCCATACTTATTTTGGCCTCTGGTTCTAGAATCTCAGGGCAGTTTTCCTTGATGATTTCATGAAAGATGATGTCTAGGCTCTTTTTCTGATCATGGCTTTCAGGTAGTCCCATAATTTTTAAATTGTCTCTCCTGGATCTATTTTCCAGGTCAGTTGTTTTTCCAATGAGATATTTCACATTCTCTTCCATTTTTTCATTCTTTTGGTTTTGTTTTATGATTTCTTGGTTTCTCAGAAAGTCATTAGCCTCCATCTGTTCCATTCTAATCTTGAGAGAACTATTTTCTTCAGTGAGCTTTTGGACCTCTTTTTCCATTTGGCTAATTCTGCTTTTGAAAGCATTCTTCTCCTCATTGGCTTTTTGAACCTCTTTTGCCAATTGAGTTAGCCTATTTTTCAAGGTGTTATTTTCTTCAGCATTTTTTTGGGTCTCCTTTACCAAGGTATTGACCCACTTTTCATGCTTTTCTTGCCTCTCTCTCATTTCTCTTCCCAGTTTTTCCTCCACCTGTCTAACTTGATTTTCAAAATCCTTTTTGAGCTCTTCCATGGCCTGAGCCCATGGGACATCCACCTTGGATGTCTGGGATACAGAGGCCCCTACTTCCATGTCTTTCCCTGATGGCAAGCATTGTACTTCCTCATCAGAAATGAAGGGAGGAAGGAACATCTCTTCCCCAATAAAGAAGCTCTCTATGGTCTTATTTTGCTTCCTTTTTCTGGGCATTTTCCCAGCCAGTTACTTGACTTCTGAGATTCCTGTCCACCCCCACCTAGATCCTCTCAGCTAGTGCTTGGAGTCTGAGATTCAAATGCTGCTTCCCAGCCTCAGGGCTATCCGTGGCAGGAGTGGCTGCTATTCAATGTGAACTTAAGTTCTGGTGCTTGGGTGGGGGCAGGGCCACCCCCCAGGCTCAGTTCCCTCAGGGGCTTTATGCAGAGACCTTCAATAATGGAGTGGGTGGGGGCAGGGCCGCCTCCCAGGCTCAGTTCCCTCAGGGGGTTTATGCAGAGACCTTTGGTAATGGCCCTGAGCTCCTGCCTGCTGCTCTGGGAGTGTCTGGCCGCCGCTGCCTCCCGAGGGGGCCTGAGTTATGGAGACACCCCGCTCCCCTCTTGGCCAGCACAGAAGTCTCTCTCACTGACCTGGAGCACCTGTGGGTGGAGGGACCTTCCCAGCTGCCAGAGGTTCTGTCCCTGAAGCCTGCTCAGATCTTCTCCTCTGGGACCACGCGGCCAGGGCTGGGCAGGGGTGGGCTCTGCTGTCTGGAGCATGACGGACCCCTGGGGACGGCTTTCCAGGGCTCTCTGGAACAGAAATCTCTTCCACTGTGTTTCTGCATGACTTGCACTGATCTAGAATTTGTGGGGAGTTCTTTTTACAGGAAATTTCTGGGCTGTGGATTCGGAGCTGGCATGAGTCTTTCTCCTCCGCCATCTTGGCTCCTCCCCCCCATAAATAATGTTTTTTAAAAGCACTGTATTTTATGAACTGGGCTACAAAGTAAAGTAAAGCAAAAAACCCCCAAACCAAAAACAACACACCCTGTTTCTGTCCTCAAGGAGCTTTTGTTCTAATGGAGCTCATGATCCTTTATTACAGCCCTCAGGAATGTACCTTCATGAGTTACTATATTAAGGCACAAGAAGAGGATAGGTAAACAGTAAGGGTAGGGATTAGACTTGTGTAATTTTAGTGATACTTGGACTCAAATGAGGAAATCCCTTCTACCGCTGCAGCCCAACACTTTTTCTGCAATTTGTATCACAGAATTGCCTAAGGGAAGCAGGGGTGGGGGGGGGATAAAGTTGGCACTTCACAGGTTAAATGACTTGCTCCATATGTATGGCAGAGGCAGGCAGACTGGGGTAGTGGATAGAAAGTAGACCTCAGATCTAGGACAAACTGAATTCATGTCTAGATCTGATGGGTGAATAATACCTACGTAAAGTGGAAATGTATCTTATCTATTATCTCTCCATGTATTTATAGAACATGCAGGCAAAAGCATTACAGCAGTTCAAAAACAGTGTTTCTGTGTTTTCATTATTTACAGGGTAAAGTGAAGGAAACAAAGGCCTGCATCTCAGGGGTGTGACACATGGGTGAGTATGAAACTGACATGAAAATGAATAGAGGTGGAGTTTTTCTTCCTGGCTAGAGAGGTTCAAGAGAAAGAATTGACTAAGGTTAACATCTTGCTTTGTGATCAGCTGCTGATATTATTGAGTGGTGTCCAATTCTTTGGGACCCCATTTGGGGTTTTCTTGGAAAAGATCCTGGAGTGGTTTGCCATTTTCTTCTCTAGCTCATTTTACAAATGAGGAAACTGAGGGAAAAAGGATTTATATGAATTACCCAAAGTCACACAGCTAATAAATGTCTGAGGCCAAATTTGAACTCAAGGAGACGAGTCTTTGTAACTCTAGGCCAGGCAATCTATCTATTACGTCACCTAGCTACCCTGCTGATACCTTGTATCTTCTAGCTACTTGGAAGAGAAGAGTAGAAATACATTGTTACCTTGTTTCAAAGATCTCTCCCGAATCATAGGTATTAGAAAAGGAAGCAGAGGGAGACTGAATTGAGAAGACAGAATTCTGTTGTATAGAGTTAGATTTTCTTGGTTTAAAACAGGCCGAAAGAAAGGGTTTTTAATCATAGGTCTGTGTGTGTGTGTGTGTGTGTGTGTGTGTGTGTGTGTGTTAGAACTCTCTGGCAGTCTAATGAAGCCTATGATCCCCTTCTCAGAATGAGATTTTTAGATGCATAGGATTACAAAAGAAATCAATCATATTGAAATTCAGTTTTAATAATACACATTTATATTTTATATTCATATATACATAAATATACATATAAACATTTGTATGTTTACACATGTGTATGTATATATATTTATACCATATATACACATATATACTATGAAATCCGTAAATACACAATCGATAGACCTCCAGTTAAGCACCTCTGCCTTAATTAAGAAGGCATTCCCCAAAGGACCATGAAATGTATCAGTGCAAGTTTGAAAAGCAAAAGGTGAAGTGTTACAATTTTACCGCCAACTCTCAAGGGCAACAGTCAGCAGTAATGGGATGGTTATTGTGAAGGCCACATACAGGATTGTCTGGTTGGCTTTGTTTTTCTGTGCCTGGGTCAGGGGTTGCAATGTTCTGTCTGAGTCTGGCTTCTAGCCAGTCCTGGCAACAGTTTCTTCTTTCTGGCTTTCTCTTTTCTTGTAACCAGGTCAGAGGCCACATTTCCCTTTTCTCGGCTCAATGCTAGAGTCTCTCTCTCTCTCTCTCTCTCTCTCTCTCTCTCTCTCTCTCTCTCTCTCTCTCTCTCTCTCTCTCTCTCTCTCTCTCTCTCTCTCTCTCTCTCTCTCTCTCCCCACTTCCATCCCCTTTCTGCATCCCTCTTCTACCACTTATATGACCACATGTCAAGTAAGTCCAATAAAGACCTTGAAAAAGTAATGATATATAACCTATTTCTACTAAACTCACAGGAAAACTTTTGCACCTCTGAGTTATTGTTAAGAATTATATTCTTAATTTGTAGATGTAGTTTTAGACATTTATAGGGATAAAGGAGGAAATAAATCACTTGAGAATGTGGAAGTGAATGAGTCCCGTTTGGATCATCTGGTTTTGTGGGCAGTGAATGACTCATGATGTTAAAGAATTGATAGTGGATTTGAAGCTGTCAAAGTCTGCAGTTTTGAAATTTCTTGAAAGGTAGTTCAATGATCAGAAAGCTGGGCTGGGAGTCAGGAATATCTGAGTTCAAATCCAAACTGAGACATTTTTAGCTCTATGATTCTGGCAGTTTCCTCCAAATTGCAAAAATGGGGATCATACTACCATCTACCTCCCAGGGTTATTGAGGATGAACTAAGTTAATTTTTGCAAAGTGCTTAGCATACAGTAGACACTTAATAAAAACTTGTTTATAACCTTCCCTCAATAATTTATCAATGATGGAATAGTTAGTTTTTAGGGGAAAGTTGTAGTGACTTCACTGATTTGCTAAAACAGTATCATTCATTCAGCAAATATTTCCTGAACATGTGCAACTTAAAATGTATTGCCCTAGATACCAGGGAACATACAGTGATGAGTTAGACATGATCCCTGCCCTAAAGGAGTTGATAATATGGTAGGGAACATAAGAGATGCATGCAAACAGCTATAATGCAAAATTTGAAGGGTTTTTTGATAGTCAAGACCAGAGAAAATGAGAGTCTGACCTAATATGGTAGCAGCAGAAATGTAAAAATTATGATATGTTAGAGGTAAGATTGATTGCTTTTGGCAACCAATTGAAAGTAGGGATAAATGAAGGAGGAATGAAGTATGATTCATTCTGGGTGACTCAGAACGATATAATCTATTAAGAGAAATTGGAAAGTGAAAGATTAAGAGCTGGTCTTTTGGAGGAGAAGAGCTTGATTTTGGCTTCTTTCCTCTGAGATGTCAGTGGGATATATATGTGGGGATATTCAGTAAGAACTGAGACAGGCTAGACTGGAGTCATCTAGGACGTATAGAAGGTAAGAGTTCTGGAGTTGGAATCAAGAAGACCTGAATTCAAATCCTATCTCACACACTTACTAGCTGTCATTTAACCCTGTTTGCTTTAGTTTTCTCATCTGTAAAATGAGTTAGAAGAGGGAATGGCAAACTACTCCAGTATCTTTGCCAAGAAAACCCTAAATAGAATCATGAAAATGACTGAACAATATATACTTAATGATGACTTGTTGTTATAGTTATCCAGTGATATGTCTCCTATATTCTCTAAACTCAATGCCTCTCCCAGGGACTTTTTGCCTCATCTGGGCTTGTGTCAATCTTTTTCAGAGGTCTAACTTAGGTGCCCACTTTTTAAGACACTTTCCTGACTCTGTTAGCTGAAAGTTATTTCTTCCTCCTCAAAATTTCCTGGAGCAGAGATGTCAAACTCCTTAGTAAAATTCCCCCAAATAGATTAAAATGTAATTGGCAAATGTTCAATAAAGTAAATAAACATACAACACAACAGAAATAATGTAAATTTGTGGTTTTATAAGTCAATATGGCCTTCAAGGATCTGTTTCTATGTTAGATCCTAGAGCACCTTTTCTGGATTTCTCCCATTACTTTTGACCTGTGTCAAATACATGTGTCATGTATATTTGTACATGATGTATAAAGCCCCTATTATTACACCTCATGGATGTAGAACACCATGAGAGCAAAAACTGGGCTGTTTTTTCCCTGTCACTTAGTATGAAATTTAAGTTTAATGTTTGTGGAATACATTGATTGGTATTAACATTGCATGGGCAGCTAGGTGGTGCAGGGGATAGAGTGCCAGGCCTGGATTCAGGAAGACCTGAGTTCACCGAGTTTCTGAGTTCAGAAACTTACCAGTTGTATAATCCTGGACAATTCACTTAACTCTGTTTGCCTGTTTCCTCATCTTTAAAATGAACTGTAGACTAAAATGGCAGTATCTTTGCCCAGAAAACCCCAAATGGGGTCATGAAGAGTTGGACATGACTGAAACAACTGAACAACCACACAATATAACAACAAGAATGATGGTGTGTGGGAAGAAGTCAAGTTGAATGGTATTAAAGATGATGAGGAAATGGAGGCACCGAGAATGTAATGCTCTTTACTGGAGTTCGGCTGTGAAAGGAAAGAGATGGTACAGTAGTTTTGAAGTAATGAGGAGGGCAGGTGTTTGATATTTTGAATCACCTCTCTCATCTATCTACCTATCATCTGTCTCTATCTCTATCTATCTATCTAGTATCTTTCATTTCTGTCCTATCATCTAGTATTTCTTATCCTATCTAGCATCTCCATCCTGTCCTTTCTTTCTACCTCTATTCTTTCTTTCTATCACCTGTCTCTAATCCATCCATCATCTTTATCCTATCATCTTAATCTTGTCATATCTACCGACCCTCCTATTTTCTTCTTCTTCATCATCACCACCACCAGCACCATCAGCACCACCACCACCACCACCACCACCATCATCATCATCATCATCATCATCATCATCATCATCATCATCATCATCATCATTGTCTCTCTCTCTCTCAATCTCTCTCCCTCCATCCCACCCCCTCTCTCTAATATTTAGAGGTAGAAAGAACCTTAGAAGTCACTGAGAGCACACCCTTTATTTTTTGATAAAGTCACTGAGGCTCAGAGATGTTCAGTGACTTTCTCTCTCCATTCATTATCTTTGATTTACCTTGCATACATTTTGCACATATAGCCATTAGTTTTCTTCTATATAATGTAAGCTTCTTGATGGCAGGCACTATTTCATTTTTGTCTCATACTTCCAACATCTAGTACAGCGTCTAGCACATAGTAGTTATAAACAAATGTTTGCTGAATGATTGATTGTCTAAGATTACACAATTAATGAACAGAAGGAGTGGGTTTGAATCCATATAACTTCATTAGACCAATATTGCTCTGTTTAAAAATAATTTTAAAAACAAACATGTCTCCACTAAAGTCTTATTCCTAAGTCTCACTGGAGTATACAGAAAACCCTGCAGAGCATAAACTCTCACAAATCCTATCCATGTAAAAAGACTCCAGGAATGGTGTGATACTGGACTCTATGCTTGTACTTTAAGACTAGTTAAGTCATCTAAAACTAGACTAGTTAAGATTAGTCAGATTGGCAGAAATATGGTCAATGGATGATTTTATTTTTTGTGTCTATGTGACTAAAACTGTTTACAAAGGTGCTCTACCAAGCTATGGAGGGGCTATGATATGCATCAATAGAGTACCCACACTCATGAAATCCTCAAAACGTTGACATCCTAAAAGCAAGAGAAAATGACAAAGCCTCAAAATCAGATTTATCAAATTCTCCCCATTATAGAATTACTATATAATCTACCTTTCATAATGTCCAACTTCACCTTCTCATCATAGTGTGATTCTGAGCTCTCAAGGACTTTGCCAGCATTTGATCATGTTGGCAGATCTTACCAAAGTTGAAAATCATGGGCTAGGCTTGTGAAATTCAGAAGTTTATCATCAGAAAGTTGGCTACCACAATTGGGATTCTTAACCTTTTCTGTGTCATGGATCCCCTTTGGCACTCTACTGTTTCCTGTGGTCCTCTTCTCTGAATAATGCTTTTTCTTTTCCCCAATGCATTAAATAAAACACACAGGATTACCAAAGAAATCAGAGGTTAGTGAAATGTAATTTTTCCCCCATTCAAGTTTACAGACCCCCTTAAATCTACCCATGAACCCAGCTAAAGAGTCCCTATGCCAGAGGATTTCCTCTAAAGACATCAAAGAGTCACTCTATAAATCTGTAGAGGAAATACCCACTTATGAAATTATCAGTCTTCAAAGTATTGAAGCTATCATATCTATTTAATGTTGAAATTCCATGCAATCTAATTTCATAAGAAACTTTTAAAAGAGTCACTTATGTTGTAGGTGCATAGCATTTGACCTGAAATACAAATTAGCCAAGTGCCCCAAAACATTGCAGAAAGAAGAATGGAAGCCAAAAAGGCAATTAAGCCTGTAACAGAGTTACAAAAGTAGCATCAAATATTGGAGTCTACACCAGGAAGTAGTACCAGGATGCAAAGGTTACATCAACAAAAAAAAAGGTCACGCCAAAGATTGGACTTCCTTGACCATTGAAAATGGCCATTTCTACCCTGCCCTCCCCCAAACCCCTTCTTATCTCTCAACTTTATAATTTTGTGGGTGTAGGGGAAAAAAGAGAAAAAGGAAAAAAAACCCAGTGATTCTTGCCACAAAGGTCTTGAATCCGCCCGCTCTGTAAAACTTTAGCTGATTAGAGTTAGATAGCTGACCAGACTTTTTCTCTCCATCTTTAGTATCACAATTCTGATAGAAAATGCCTGGTTCCACATATCTCATTGAAACAGTGGCTTGGAGTTCAAATAAACCACATGATACTCTGCAACAAAAACTAAAAGTAAAAAAACTTGAACTTTGAGAAAGTGTAACAATGTTTTTGGTGAGACTATAGTTGTACCTTTTCACAGGAAGGTAAAAGAGTCCCCACAAAAGAACAGGCCTAGAGAACGCTGAAGCCAATTATAAATCACCCTTCCGTAATTTTGTTTAAGTTACAAAGTATTGTAGATCACGGGTTGACAATGGCAGTCGGCCCATGAAACTATCTTTATCCAGAGCCTCTCTTCTATGTCAGCATCCTATTTTGAACTCACAATGCTCTCAGATGAGCCGCAAAGATGTACTTAGCTCCCACCATTACAATTTCTGCTCCCCCTTTCTTCGGTCCCTTTCAAATCACATGAAAGCATTGGATTGCTAATTACTTTTATTCAGCCTATAGGAAAATTAGTTTATCTTCCTGATCAAAGCAAATTAGGCAGATCATGGCTGATTAGAATGCAACAGTAAAATCTCCATACTTTCTATTCCACCCCCTTTTCTCTCAGAAACAGGGTCTGTGTCAAATATGTAGGTATTTCCCACGGCCAGGCTGGACTCTGTTTCCAACAGGCACTGCTGCTGGGACAATGGTCCTCATACAGACATTAAAGTTCTTCAGTTCAGTCATTGTGTGAGTAAAGAACTACTAACCCCTTAGCTAGCATTTGATGAAACATCTAGATTTACATATTTCCTTAATTGCATTTTTTTGAATGTGAGTGAGATTTATCTGACCAGAGTTAAATGCCCCTTTTATTCTTCTAACCAAGGCAAAATACAACTCTATACTCTGAAGAAAAAAAAAGATGCGTGGGGGGAAAAAGTGTATGAATTCTTACACAACACCCATCCAGGCAAATTTTAGGGTTTTGATAAAATGGGAAAAGGATGTATATGTAGTGATAATCATATTAACCAAGTGAACCTTTTATGTGCAGTGTAATCATATAGCTTTTGCCTTTCAAAGGGTAAATATTAATTTCTAAAGAATATATTTGCTTGGATGTTGCAAAGTTAGTATTTTAATTTTTTAAAATAATGCATGAATGCTTTTCCTTGGTGCTAACTTCTCCAGAGAGCATTTTAGTCCCTGACCCATGTTAAAAATATTGTTTCTTTGTCCCTAATATTCTTCTACCAAATTTCTTTTCTGAGACTACTTCAAAAAAGAGAGAGCTCACATAAACAAACTTGAAAGTGCACTGTATTTTCTTTATTTATAATCAATTACTATAAATTAACAGTAAATCTTGCATTTAGCTCCATTTAAACATCACTATGCAGCTGCCCATTTGAAAATAAAATGGTTGCCTTCTTTCACTTCAGTAGGCACAATACAAAACATCCATTGAGTTGGTCCTTTATTGCAGCTGCCAGTGCCCAAGCCGACTTTTAGCGAACCAACGGAGCGGAAGAACAATGCAGCGGCAACATTTTATGGTATTTCTGTTCTTTCTCTTTGGAGACTAAAGGTGTTAATTAGGAATCAAAGAACACAGCCCTGCCACCTTTCTTTCACAAATGCTGCACTGGCCGCTGCAGTTTTCAGAAGAAAAATAAATCTAATAAAAGGATAAAAATGATGTTTGTCACACCAGTAAAGTGTACTTAAGACCCTTTGATCAGGGGCTTTTTATGTAGTCTTGTCAGATGGGCTGGAAATATTGTATTTTCCCCTTTTCTCCCCCTCTCTTTGTATGCCTTTCTTCGAATTCTGAATTTAATTTAAGACTGTCTAGGGAGAAAAAAGAGATATAAACATAGTCATGTGTGGAATTCTTTACAGGTGATGAAAGTCTTTTCTCAGACAATCAATTTTGCTAAGTGGGAAATCATACTCAACTTTAGGGGGGCGGGGTTAAACTCAAAATTCTCTGTGAGGCTAAGCCTTCACGGATAACCAGACTACATCACAGAACTTTTGATACTTTAACCATACTCTTCCATGTTTACATTTTACAAACACATGTGTAGATACTACAGTTGGAATATGATTCTACTTCTTTGCTGTTTTCCAAATTTATTTTGTAATTTGGCTGACTGGATCAAATGACATTATTGATACACACATATGAAATGCTTTGAAAACCATTAAGTTCTATATAAATACTAGTGATTATTAATATTATTATTACTATCATTCTTCTTGTTAATTTTTATATTATTTATATATCATATTATAATATAATATGAACACTTATAATAATATAATTACTTATATTATTATAATATAAATAGTTATATTATTATAATATAGTTATATTATTATAACATAAATAGTCATATTTATATTATTATAATAATATAAACACCTAGATTTTTATTATTACATTATTGAATGTTCATGGGGATATATGATAAATACAGTATCAAAGATTATGCATGCACACATACCCATACACCTAGACTAATAAGATATATTCATTAAACAAGTTATGTTTATTCTTTCTGTATTTTAAAATATATATGTATATTTCTGTATTTTAAAATATATGCACATATACATGTACATACATACATACATATATATGTATATATACAGACATACATACACAGTTATTAAGCAGAACAGTTCTTGGAGTATCCCACATTCAAATGGCAACAGCATGAAGTCATTACCTTTAATCTTCAGTCAAAGTTAAAAGCCTAAAGTAAGTTTATGAAGTTAGCACTGTGAGGAATTAGTCAAGCTTGGGAGCTTTCTCAGTAAGAGGCTTGCTATGAGCTGTCCAAACCCTGCCCACATCCATTAATCCTGCCAGAAAGAGACAGGAAGAAGGGCTGCTTGTTGATTTAATGTTAATGAATTGAATAGGCTCCTGAGGCTACCTGTGGAGTCTTCTAAACTGTAAAACAAATAGTCATTTTAAATAATGCTCAATATAGAGAAGTAAGCAAGCCCTGCTAGGTCTGTAATCTCAAGGGGATGGGGTGGGGTGGGGGAGGAGGAAGGCCTTCTTTCCTCTAAACCTGCAACATCATTCAATGACTTTGGGTATTAGATAGTAACCAAATGTCAAGTTAGTAATTACTTCTGGTAAAGTAAGGGTTAGCTTCATTGTTAGTAGGTGTCTTCTTTTATCAGATTATAAATAGGTTATTTTGTGGAGTAGACACATTACATGGAGTAAATACATTCTACCTAACTTGGTTCTAAAGTCAATTTTGTGTTTTTCACTTTGCTTACAAATTGAGACCTGTGTTCTCATGGGTGAGGTCAGAATCCTTCAACAGATTGAACTAAACATTTTTGGTGAGTCAGCCCCATGGTAGAGATGGTGGTCTGTGATGCGACATGTTGGGAACTGTGGTGCATCAGCAGTTGTGTGCTTATTGAGACATTGTTTTATTCACTCCCCCACTCCCACCCCCATCAGGTCATTTCTTTTTCCTTTTCTTCCCTTCGGCAATCTCTGTCACTTTTGTTTACAGTCTTTTCCACCTTTGAAATTGCTTCCATACTTGAGGATCTCTTGAATGCACACTTAGAATTCCTATCACTTTGCTCCTTTGCTTTTCTTCTTGTTGTATGATTATTTATCTTGGAAAATAGAGATGCATACCAGTCTACATCTCTTCTCAGCCTTAGCAAATGATCATCATGCATTATTCTGGCTCCAAATAAAGATGAGCTACAATACCACACTTAGCAGTAAGTGCTACTCTGTGTGTTCCAAGTTCTAAACAATGGAATTGAGTATATTACACTTGTCAATTCCATCTTTGCTTTAATTGTTGAAATGCTGGTTTATCCAACTGAATTTTGAGCTCCTAGATAATTTGTTTATAGTCCTTTGGAATCCAATCTGTCAGTCAGGTGGTCTATCTGTGGTCTGTCATCCTTGCTAC
Organism: Bettongia penicillata ogilbyi; assembly: GCA_023548195.1. Lineage (NCBI taxonomy): Eukaryota > Metazoa > Chordata > Mammalia > Diprotodontia > Potoroidae > Bettongia > Bettongia penicillata. The sequence goes on along the minus strand of JAJHZJ010000287.1, from coordinate 3,865,254 downwards.
ATTATCTATCCAGCATCTTTTCACATCATAGGTTGCCTCATTTGTCCTGTAGTTCTACAGAAAGATGTTAATCTTCTCATTGCACACTGGGTAATTATAATGTGCTCTTCACACCATGGGACAACTTTCTCATATGAAATAATAATATTAGCTCATCTTAAAATAAAATTTAATTAAATTAAGACTTACCACCATGCTATAAGAAAGACACAAGAATGATTATGCTCATTTTACAGTTAAGGAAATGCATGTCTCAGGGGAACAAAGTGATGCCCAGGGTCACCCAATGATTATGTCAGAATTGGGACTCAAACTCAGGTCTACTGACTCTAATACTAATAATCTTGTCACTAAGACTTGTTGCCTTTGACAGTCATTGTGTGCAGTATTGTGGACCTAACATCTCAGTTGATTGACATTACATGAATCAACCAAGTTTGCAAAAAAAAAAAAAGAAGCCAAATGCAAGTTAACATAATGGACATAACATATTACAGGCAGGAAAATTCCTTAAGTTGGAGCTCCAGGTGGTGTCAAATAAGCTACTCTCTTATTTTATCAGCGCTTGAGGAACTCAGTGATCTGACTATTCTTTCACATGTAAGATTGTCCAAGAAACTCTAACATTCTCCTTTCTCAGAATTGCTAGTTGACCTCAAAAAAACCAATAGCATAAATACAGAATGGTGTAGGCATGATCATATAACAGTTCAATGAGCTATTTGAATCCCTAGTCTTGGCACAATAGTGAGAACTTAAACACTTTTTCATTCATTAATTCATGAAAAAGATCTGGGGGTTTTAGTGAACTACAAGCACAATATGACATGACAAGGCAAATTAATAGAAGCATAATGTTCAGAATTGGCAGCTAGGTGGCACAGTGGATAGAGCGTTGGTCTTGGAATCAGGAAGACTCATGTTCATGAGCTCAAATATAGCCTCAGTTACCTACTAACTGTGAGACTGTGGGCAAGTCACTTCACCCTGTTTGCCTCAGTTTCCTCATTGGTAAAATAAGCTGGAGAAAGAAATGCAAACCACTCTAATAGCTTTGCCAAGAAAATCTCAAATCAGGCCATAGAAAGTTGGATATGACTGAAATGATTGGCCAACAATATTCAGAATGAGGGAGATGATCACAATGCAGTGACAGAGAATTGCCCTCATTATCCTTCATCTGGAGTATTGTATTCACTTTGCAAATTAAAAAAGACATTGACAATCGGAAAGGAATTGGGGCTTACAAAGACAAAAACAACAGTCTCCAGTCATAATATTCAAGAAGCTTACATTTAGCAATGGCATATGAAATCTAGAAAAGAGAAAATTTGAGAGCAATGTAGCACCAGTGACAGACCACTGAGTCCCAAGTCCTGATATCTTACATTTCTTTCCAGATGTTACTCGCTTTCTTCGGGATACCTCTCAGATCATATACAAATGGTGCCTCCCTACCTTCACTGAACTTGTAATTTGTCATTTCTCACAGAGCCAAACAAGCTGGTTCATTTTCTCCCTGGAGAGAGAATTTTGGTCTTCATGTTATCTGTTAGTGAAGAGGTTTGTGTTTTTTTTTTCCTGTGATTAAGAAAGCCAAATCAACTGCTTTTATGTTTAAAGATGGTTGCAAAGATTCATCATGAGATACTCCACTGCTCTAAGGAGGTATGATGCCTCTGTTGGTTTTTTAAAAAGTTTTATTGAGGGTATTTTTAAAAGATTACTATTCCTTCCAAGTGTTGGTAAAAGAACCATCTGGAATGTACTCTACTTAGGAAATCACAGACCTTATCTAAAGAAAACATTCTTTGTATTTGTGTCATTTCCCCCTATGGATGTATTCAGTTATTTTCAGGTGCATCCAACTCTTTATCCAGTTCGGGATTTTCTTGGCATAGATACTGGAGTGGTCTGTCATTTCCTTCTCCAGTTCATTTTATAAATGAGGAAACTGAGGCAAACAGGGTGAAATGGCTTACCCCAGGGTCACACAGCTAGCAAGTGTCTGAGGCCAGATTTGAATGCAGGAAGGTAAACCTTCCTAAGTCCAGTCCTGGAATTTTATCCACTGTTCCGCCTAGCTACCCATTCCCTATTAGACTTGCTGATTATCCTTCAATTTTGGAGGATACCAAGTACATCAAGGCTTGACTTGCTAGAGAATTGGATTTAAATGAGTCAGAGTTCCACAGTCATCAGCCTTACTCTCTCTTCCAGATTCATCAAAGTTCAGTGATGAGACAAAAGTCAGGACAATTAGTGATGGCCTGGCCAAGCACACCTCCCCAGAATTTGCTTCAGTACCTTTTGTGATCATTTTGGGGATAAAATTATTTTATAAACTATAGAATCCTACATATGTGTGATTTGTCATTATAATAACAACAGACCCAAAATTATACATTGGATTCATTCTTTCCTCCCTTTGGATCTGGTGGGACACACATAATGCACTTGCCCAGGTGTTGGAAGAAGAACAGCAGTGCCATCTCTACCTCTGTACTTAGATCAGCTGAGCCAATCCCTTGCCACCTGGAGTTTGGGAGATGGCATGACATCTTCGATTGAGAGCCAATCTTGGAAATAGGAAGACTTTGGTTTAAGTCTTGTCTCTTCTACTTGTTAGTTGTATGACTGTGGGGAAGTCTCTTACCCTCTCTGGGCCTGCTTACCCATTTTTAAAATGAGGGGGTTGGAAATGATGATTTTAAAGATCCCTTCCAGCAATAGATCTCTGATCCTATGGTGACCAGAAAAGTGGCCCCCTATGTATTCTATTTTTGTGTATAGCCATTCTTAAAAGAGAAAGCAGCCCTTGGAGAGTATAATGTGGTGGGGGGGAGGGTAGGACACACTATGACTCCCCTTTGGATATGCCTTTGCATGCTAAGTAAGGTTTAGGGATGTCATGCAGTATAATAGGAGTTGGTCAGGGAAGCCCCTTATCAACTTGGTGAGATTAGGGTATGGATCTTGGCAGGAAGGGCCATTTTAATGATGATGATGATAACTAGTATTTATAGAGAGCTCACTATGAGTGAATCACTCTACTGAGTGCTTTACAAATATTTCATTTGATCTTCATAATTACCCTGAGAAGTATTATTATTATCATCTCCATTTTATTATTGAAGAAACTAAGGCACATAGTAGTTAAGTGATTTACCCAAAGTCACACAGCTAGTAAGTGTCCGAGACCTAATTTGGACTCAGGTCTTTCAGATACTAGGTCCAGAGCTCTATCCACTATGCTATCTGGCTGCCTCCATTTTCCATGGAGGTACCTCCTAGTACCTAGGTGGAGAGGACATAAGGAATTGTATTTACCATTCCTGGAACTTTTCAGACAAAAGTGCATGTCCCTCCTCACCACTCCCTTATGTGTGTTGTTTCCCTTTAGCATAGGAAGACATTTAAGTAATAGATTATCTTTGCCTTTTAATTCATACCCCAAGCCCTGAGCATGGTGCTTGTCATATAGCAATCCCTTAATAAATGCATTTTCATTCATTCTTCTCCAAAACTCTTGCCAACTTTCTCTTCCAATTCTCGTTGACAATCTATCTTTTGCTGTCATCAGCCTGCTGGTCTGGTTCAAGGTCAGAAGATATGGGACTAGGAGCAGCTCTCAGCAGGAGCAGATGTTCTCAGAGTTTGGTTGTTTGGGAATACAAACTCCATTTATGGCTAAATAGTGGCAAAAAACTGATGATGATCCATCTGGGTATTGTACCCAGATGTCCCTGAGACTTGATTGACTCAAAAAGTTACTACTCAAATCATTAAATACAACTTTTGGTTCTCCTAAGAAAATAAAAGAGGCCATCCTATGAAGATTCAGTGCCCCTCACAGTTGACAGATTTCCACTGCTCCATGAATCACTAAATCCTGTCCTTGGTAACCAGACTTGCTTCCATATGACAAATGATGCAGCTATATGAGTGAATACTGTATTCTTACTGAATATCCTTTCCCTTACTACAGCTAAGTAAATATCCTTTCATTAAGAACCAACAAGGAAAAAGAAGGTACTCTACCATAAGGGAAAGTTGAAAAGAATTTTGAAGAATTCCATGAGTCATCCCAGTAAGGGGCTTGTCTTTATGTTTATTTCTATGGGAGATAACCTTTCTGACAAAAGTTCTGGCCCTTGGATCTTATCAATCTGATTGGAGGATTCATCAAGTTGGCCAGGAGCTCCTAATACAGTAGGGAGAAAAAGGCAGAAAAGATTGAATATGGGAGAGATTAATCAAGAGGGAAAAGACAGTCTTAATGTCCTATGTAAAAACTGCAGAGGAATACTATTCTTCATAACAAAATAGTATGTGGAAGTGGGGGATGTGGAGGTGTTAGCAAAGGAGATGGAGAAGGGGTGGTCAGAGAGGTAGGAGTTACTGAAAAGTTCAGTATCACAGTCACCGAAGCCAATCAAGGAGAAGCTTATACATGGAAGGAGGTTGGGAACGGTAAGACTCAATAGTAGCAAAGCTTACAGAGAGTTCAAGGAGAAAGAGGACAAGGTGGGGGAAAAGGTGTTGGATTGGCCAACAAAGAGGTCATTCTTGACTTAAAAAGGGGAGTTTTGATAGAGTGATGGGGACAGGAATTCTCCTCTTTATAAGAGTCAGAAAAGTTAATGAACAAGAAAGTCACCTTTCTGAAATTTCACCTATGTGCTAACAAACACTTGGATTTAGTACATTCAATTTGGGAACATTTGAAAGAAATCTGGCCATGATTTTTATTTTCTGTTTGAATGTTTTAACATCTTTTAGACCTAGCTTTGATTCATCCAAAGCCCTTACACAGCACCTAACAGAAAGATGTTTAATCGGTTTATTAGGGTAATTAGGCCAATCCCCTATCAATAGAGATTACATTTCATAGTCTTTTACTACCTAATTGTGAGACTTTCTGCATTATAGGCAAGGGGTCAGTACTGCTTAGTTTGATCTTACAGTTTGTTTATAAAGGCTTATCCCTCAAGGTCCCCACAGCAGAATTTGTGCCAGATGTAGTCAGCTAGTAGTTCTGACCTCTGAACTTGTTTTACTGTAACATACTTTCTCCAAATTAGATTTCCCAACCATAATACATAGTAATCCAATAAACTATTTTGGGATTTTAGGAGGGTAGACCTAGAGCTGGAAAAGACCTCAGAGACCACCTAGTTACAGATGAGAAACTGAAGTTAAGGGATTTAAGACTATAGGATCATAAATCCAGAGTTGGAGGTGATGTAGTCCAACCCCCTTATTACACAGATGAAGAAATGGAGACCCAAGGAGCTTAGGTGACTTCATAGGATCATGGAAGGGACCTCAGAGGCTACCAAACCTCTCACATTACAGGTAAGGAAACTGAGACCTAGAGAGCAAAAGTGATGTTATAGAACTATAGATCGAGAGGGGTAAGGCAGCTTACAGGCCAAGTTCACTTTAAAGATGAGGAAACTGAGGCCTAGAATGGTTATATTACTTTCCCAGGTAAAAAGACTCAAGAGATGGGATTGGAACCCAGGTCCTTGGAATTTGGAGCCTCTACTCTTTCTAATACACCAATTACAGCAAAAAGTTGGTTCTATTCTTTTCTGCTGAGGAAAGGAGTTCAATGACTTTTCACGTCTAGGCATTCATCTTCTCTTTTTTTGTAGCAAACGCTCTCTTTTTCTTCTACATTTCATCAATCTATAGCCATGGTTTCACATACCTGCAGATACCTCTTAAGTCTGTCTTCACTCCCAAATTTTACAGCGCTTGTCCATGTTCCTACTTGGGATATAGAAGTCATATTGAAAGAGGTAGTGATGGCAAGCTGGAGATTGCTTGCTATCAGTTAATTATGGTGTCACAGAACTTTGAAATCATCAAATGAGATATGCTTTCAGTTTGGGAGAAGCTAATTTAATAGAGTCTTATTTCCTTCTGCAATAAACTGAAGATTCACTGAGGGAGAAAAGACCTTGAGCTCCTTAGATTGCATGAAGCCTAGAAGGTTAGGACTGGGGGATGGGAGTGTAGGTATGGGTTCCAGGTCCCTCACTCTGGCACTGCTCCTGCTTTCTGAACTAAGATCACAGAACTGGAGATTTAGAGCTGGAAGAGACCCTTGAGGTAAGTTAGTCCAATTCCTCCATTTTGCAGATGGGTAAACCAGGGCCTAGAGAATTGAATTACTTTGCCAACAGTTACACAAGTAGTTAGTGGCAGAGCTGGGATTTGAACTTCAGAGTCTAATTTCACATCTAGTGTTCATTCTACTGTTCTAGGCTGTCCTTGATCCCACAAGGGGGCAAATATGACTGTGATGATCTCACCCTTATAGATACCCCCCTCCACCTAATAACCCTTTTCCTTAAGCTTATAAGGAAATACTGGGATGGAAATATCTGGGTGAAGGGTGAAAAGCAAATCAAATTCCCATCTAAAACCCTCTGAAAGTGAGGGGTGCTGCTGCTGCTGCTCAGTCATGTCCGAGTCTTCTTGACCCCATTTGAGGTTTTCTTGGCAAAGGTACTCCATTTTCTTCTCCAGTTCACTTTACAGATGAGTAAACTGAGGCAATAGGGCAACATAACTTGCCCAGGGTAACACAGCTAGTGCAAGTGAGGGATAGGAAGCTTCAATGAATATAGGAATATGGTTTGGCAACTGGGAATAAGTGAATTGTAAAGAATTCCAAGCCTTTCTCTAGATCCATACTGCAGGGTATTCCAAAATCCTCAAGCTTTAAGAGCTTAAAACTGCGCTAAGACTTGTAGAACACCCTGTATAACATTATTAAATTCCATGTGAATCTATTGCATAGGAAATCAGGAAATGTTAGCTACTTCCATTTATTTATTCCATCTCATTTCTAAGAGACCATTCCAAATGTTTTCACCTCTCCATAAGAATCTAATATCATTTGCTGCTTCCTCACTTTATCCTTTAACTCATATGCCCATCATTAGGTTTTCTTGTTCCTCTGGCATGGGAAGACAGGTCTCACTGGGACTTTTATCCAACTCTCTTACTCATTAATTTCTCAAGGCTCCTTCATTCTGAACAGTTGCCTCAACTCTTGCCTAGCTTTTAACTACTGAATGAGTAGTTCTGAGATGTGGGAAAGATCTTAACTCAAGGGAAGGAAGCCTGTGGCCTTAAAGACACTTGATCTTCTAGGTCCTCAAGTGCAGCCTTTGACTGAATTCAAATTTTACAGAACAAATCCCTTTATTAAAGATTTAGTAAATTTATTATTTATTATATATTAGTATATAAATTACATATTACATATAAATACAATTAAATTTAAAATAAGTAAATTTATTAAATCCTTATTAAAAAGATTTGTTCTCTGAAGTTTGGATTTTGTCAAAGGGCAACACTTGAGGACCTAGAGGGCCACATGTAGCCTTAAGCCTCAGGTTTCCCATCCCTGCCTTAGCTTAAAAAGGCCAAGATCTCCCATTGCATCCTGAGCCAGTAATTCTTTTTGATTTATGTCTGGTCTTTGGAGATGACTGGAGGAGAGAATGATGCTGATTCTGAACAGTGGGCCTCAACTCTTGCCTAGCCTTTAACTACTGAACGAATAGTTCTGAGATGTGGATAAGATCTTAGCTTAGGGGTAGGGAACCTGTAGCCTCAAGGACACATGGTCATCTAGGTCCTAAAGTGCAGCCTTTGACTCAATCCAAACTTTATGGAATAAATCCCTGCATTAAATCCTATTTTTTTGCAAGTCAAGACGTCACCCTCCTCATGTCATTGGTCTTCTTTAAGAACAAAGGAGAAACAACAGCAGCAATGATTAGAAGGAAGGACAATTAAAATCCTGCCACTAACACTGGCTGTGTGCTCTTGGACTTGACCCTTCTCTCTCATTCTAGGCCTCTGTAAAATGGGGACAATAATTCTGTAATACTGAAATACTGAGTTACTGTATCCAGAGGGCTTTAGTTTTAAGGCATTATATGAATGCAAGTTATCATTATTAATTATTATTGACATTGAGTAGGCTACAAATAGGTGGTTAAATAGTGGCTGCAGCTAGCAATTAGCACACCTGCAACAACTCCCTTTTATGAGTTAATTCAATATATTTAGAAAAGTAAAATGGTTTAATTCTTGAGTCTCCATCTTTATCCACCTGGATTTATACTCATTTCATTCCTAGGGCAATTTTAAGCTTCAACAGGATTTTTGGAATAGCTCATATAACAACGGTAAATTTGATGTGTACCAGATTGTGCACCAGATATAAAGTACTCCTAATTATTCCACAGCTCATTTCTAAGAGACTTCCAAACATTTTCACCTCTTTTAAAGATTCTAACCTCAACCAAAGCCTCAACTCAGTGCCTGGCACATAGTAAATGCTTAATAAATGTTTATTGACTTGAACACTTAAAGCAATGACTGAACTTCACTGACAAGGACAATGAGGTCACCTGATGTGAATAGCAGGTTACAGAAGGAACGCACAATTTGGCAGTAGAGGAAAGAAGGAAACATTTATTTAGCACCTACTGTGTACCATGGGATGAAGGGTATCTTCAGTGAAGACTAGTACCTTTGGTGTGAGGGCTGCTGAGCACTTTTTCAGAGCTATTTTCCACCTTTGGTGTCCACCTGACATACTTTACTCTCACCTATGACTCCAAGAAGCTGTGGCATGCACAGTGGTCACACCCTAGTAAACCATTTCAGTAGACAGGCTAAACCAGTTTGAGGGTAGTCAAGGGGTCTCAAACCCATCAGGAGTTGGTGGGGGTATCTACCCCAAGCCTGTGAAGACTTCATTTGGTAGAAGGGGTGGATGGGAATAATTTGTTCCAATAGCCATGAAGGCAGTTGAAGTAGGCTTGGTGGATGTTTTCCCAAAGAAGTTCGTCAGTACTGTATGTCAATTTCATGACAGCATGCTTGCTTGGGTTCTGGATAATGGACAATGCTTTTGTGTTTTCCCAGTCACTGATGGAATTAAACAAGGCTGTGTTCTTGCTCCCATACTTTTTAGGTCAGCTACCATATTGATGATAAATTCTTCAACTTGAAAATGCTACAAGCCAAGACTAAAGTGGAGGGAGTGTTGGGGCATGATATTTTGTTTGCTGATGATTGTATATTCAACACAACTTCTTACGCTGAGACATAGCAAAGTATGGATTGATTCTCTGTTGCTTGTGTTAATTTTGACCTAACAGTTAACACCAAGAAAACACAGGTGTGCTCCATTAGACAGAACCACATCAGCCCTCCCTCACTTAAACCCAATTCATTTGCAAGTCACGGCATCACCTTCCTGATGTCATGGTCCCCTTCAAAAATGAGAGATAAATAACAATCTTTATGTGGAACCATGAGCTAAAGAAAATGGAGAAGCATATTGCCACTTACCTTGGCAATATACTTTTCAGGTATTTACATATTGATAATGTGGTTGATACACCCATTGCCAGAGCTAACTTAGTGTTTGGGAGACAGAAAGAAAGCGTGAGAGAGAAGAGACTGACTACCAACTGAAGGTCTACAGATCCATTGTGCTGATCTCATTTTTGTATGCCTGTGAAACCTGTACAGTATACCAGCACCTTGTCAAGAAATGAAATTGCTTCCATTTGAATTGTCTTAGGAAGATTCTGAAGATCACCTAGCAGGATAAGGTACCAGACACTGAGGTCCTTACTTGAACTTAGATGCCAAGCATTCAAATTCTACTGCAAAGAGTACAACTCCGCAGGGCTGGCCATGTTGTGTGAATGCCAAATGTATGCTTGCCAAAAAGACTATTTTATGGAGAACTCACACAGGGTAGGGGCTCACATGGTGGTCAGAAAAAAATGCAAGGACATTTTCAAGGTCTCTCAACTTTGGAATTGATTGTCTAACATGGGAGACACTGGCACAGGACTGCCTAGTATGGCATGACCTCATCAGAGAAAGCTCCATGCTCTAAAAGCAAAGCAGAACTGAAGTAGTTCAAAAGAAATGAGAGATGTGCAAATTTAGAGAATCTACCCCAAATATTCATATCGACTATTTGTGCCTGACATACGTTAGAGCATTCCAACCTTGTATTGGTTTGATCAGCCACAGTTGGACATATTTGACTTGACTCTAATGTAGTGACATCATTTTGGCCCCGGGTGAAAATGAAGGGCTACAACCAAAGAACCAACTGTGATAAGTGCCTTACGAATATTATCTCATTTTATTCTCACAGCAATTCTGAGAGGCGGTATTATTATTATCTCCATTTTATTGTTGAGGAAACTGAGGCACACATAAATTAAGGGACTTGCTCAGGGTCAGACAGTTAACAAGTATCTGAATCAGAATCTGAACTTAGATCTTCCTGACTCTAGGCCCAATGCTCTATCCACTGGGCCATCTACCTGACTCTCAAGGTTCTCAATTCCAAACCACCTATTAGACAGGTAAGAAAACTTGGGTCTAGAGAGAAGAAATGATTTGCTAAAGGTCACATGGGTGGTAAGTGGATGATCCCAGTTATTGAACCCAGAACCTTTGGCTTTAAATCAAGGGTTCTTTCCACTGTATCATGTGGCCTGCTGTGTGACCTCGGACAAATGTTTTTTTTTCCTCTGGGCCTCAGTTTCCTCTTCTGTAAATGAGAGGGTTTAGAGAGATGACTTCTAAAGTTACTTCTAGCTCTAAATTCTACAATACCAAAGTATAGATTCAGGCAACATTTAAGGGTAACTTCATATGCTTCTGGTATGAAGAAATAGAAATGTGCATTGGTCATGAGAATGAGGAAAAGTCAGAAGACTTGGTTTCAAATTCTGACTCTGACACCTGCTATCTGTATGAACTTGAGTAAGTCACTTTACTTCCCTTTTAGCGAACATAACCACACTGATAACTTCACCTGTGTTCAAATGACTCCTAAATCTAAATCTCTACCCTCAATCTCCCTCAAGAACTGCCCATATTTCTACTGAGAGATGAAAGTTGCATTGAAGGGAAAAGCCTAAAACATGATGAAAATTGTGGATATTTGCTATCAGCAGAGACTACTGTGCAGAATGAGAGATTGAGACTAAATGACTCCTCTAAATCTATGGAATTCTCTAACATTGTTAACTTGATAGACTTGACATTGATAACTTGAACTATATCTTAAACACACCACAGAATCTCAATGCCTAAATGCTTTTGAAAATCCTTTGTCAAGCAAATAATCAACCCCTAATTTTTGATACATATGTATATAAATCTTCATTTTCATTTACCATTGTTTTCTTGAAATGGGTTCATTTTGTATTGCTGTCTTAGATTTTTCTCTCAAGCTTCTGGGAATTAATTGTATTCCCTGTATGTGTAATAAGACTCATAAAGGTTACTTTCCTGCCAAACTTCTTAAACTCTAGTTTATTATATAACCAACTTTTCTTAAACATCATAGGCCTACATCGCTAATCTGAAAACTTGTTCCCATCTAGTGTGTGGTGTGTTGAAGTCATAAATATATTAAAATAACATTGATTGAAGCAAGCCAAAGTTCATTGAAAGATACCTCAGAGACAATATGAACCAACTGCCTTTAAAATAATATCTCAGCAACATGCTAAGGTTATGAATGCAGCAAACTCTTCCCATTTTTCCATCTGAGATCATGTGTGGTTTAAAAAAAAAATTGTCCTGAAGAGAAATTCACTTTTGTGGATTATAGATCAAAGGACCGTGAATTCTGTGAACAGAAATAAGCATCTTTTTGAAGGCCCCTGCCCGATTTTTTCTAGGGTCAAAAAAAGAAAAGAGAAGGAAAAAAGAGATTGTGAAAGAGCATTTATCAGTTACTTAAGAGTAAAATGTAAAGCATTCCTTTTTATTGCAGAATTTGGAGAGGAATATATGTATTTAAGTTTTTTTTATAAAGAAAAAGTGAGGAAAGGGAGGGGAGAGAGAAGGAACTTGGCCGCAAAATTGAGTAAGGATTTGAATCACTCGGCTTCCAGTTGTGAAAGATGAGCAACACGGCAGAAAGGCCTGGGTTAACAAGGGAGCACTTGAGGAAAACTTAATTTCAGCTGGCATGCTGAGTAGGAAGGTCAGCTCAGTCCACAAGTTCCCAGCTGGAGTTGGGCTTCCTCTGCCTGGACAATTTTCTTCCGCATTTCAGCTACCGAACCAAAAGGAAGGTGCCTTCCATTCAGCTAGCTCTTCAGAGTTTCTCTACTTAAAAGATCGGGCCGCCCCCCATCACTCCCTTGTCAACATGGGTATCATTTCTACAGAGGAAATGGTACAAAGAGGGTTTGGGGGTGGGATTTTTCTCTATTTGGACGTGTGTGAGTGAGTTTCTTTTTTTCCTGACTAATGCTCTTTAGAAGTTGAAACACACACTTATTTTTTGGCACAGTCTTAGAAGACAGGAAAGATTAATATGATACACACAAAAAAATCTGCATGCCAGAAAAAGTCACTCCTTTTAAAACAGAGGTTCTTGAACTGGGGTCCATAGAATTGTATTTTTAAGAAATGTATTTTGATAACTATATTTCACCATAATTATTGTCCTTTGTAATCCTATTGTATTTTATGCATTTAAGAATATCATTCTGAGAAGGGATTTAAAGTCTTCTTTGTTGTTGGCCAATTATGTCTGACTCTTCATGACCCCATTTGGAGTTTTCTGGGCACTTACTAGAGTGGTTTGCCATTTCCTTCTCCAGTTTATTTTACAGATGAACTGAAGCAAACAGGGTTAAGTGACGTGACCAAGGTCTCACAGTTAGTGTCTAAGGCCACATTTGAACTCAGGTCTTCCTTACTCCTGGCCTGATGCTCTATCCATTGTATCACCTAGCTACCTTTAGGACTTAAAGGAAACCAAAGAAGCCTGTCGGCAGAGATGAGAAGGGAGAGCATTCTAGGCAAAGGGACAGTCAGAGAAAATGTCCTGAACCAAGAGATAGAATGTCTTGTTTATGGATAGCCAGGAGACTACCTTTTTGGTGGTTGGTTATGCTAGAAGGCTTTCCTTTTTAGGAGCACATTTTGTAAAATCAATCTGCTGAGAAATGTTCATTTAAGAAATTATGAGATAAAAGACATAAGATGTCAAAAAATTATCCATGATATTTCAGATGTGTGCACATACATTTCAAAGCTTAAGAGTAAGATTTTAGTCAGGATGTGACTTTTAAAAAGATTGCTTTCTACTGCAAACACTATCTTCCTTCACTGTCTCCAAGTCAGAGATAAATGGTAACAGCTGTCAGAATACTATAAAAAGTGATCAATAGGTCAGTACCTCCCTAGACAAGAACAAAGCTCTCCCCACCATGCCACTATCACCACCTTTCTTCTCCTATTTCCAGACATATGAGTAACCAGTTGTCTGGTAAAATAACTGCCTTCCTTTGAATTATTCCTGATTATTCCGAGACATGGAAGGGACTTTCTGAAATGAGTCAATCTCATTTGAATTTTTAACTTTACCTAATTGTGGGGAAGAGAAGGAAAGGGAAGCAGCACTACTAAGATAATATCCATAAAGTATTATTATTTCTGTATAATTATTAGATAAATAGTTCAGAATGAAAATTTATTTCTTTTTTTCACACTTTTCCCTTTAATTATTTTTCAGTATTTCATTCTGAAACATCAATGACCATGTGTAGTAGAAACTGGTATTTCTAGGTAACTCATGCCCCAAAGACACCCTTTTAGAACAAGCAAAAAAAAAAAACAACCTTGAAGGGGACCTCAGCTATCTCATCCAAGCCCCTCATTTTATAAATATTGAAACTGAGGCCCAAGGAATTTAAATTACTTGCCCAAGGCACCTAGGTGTTAGGCATCAGAAGTTAGATTTGAACTCAGAATGTGTGATCTTCCATTGTTATTTGAGCAGTTGGATCAGAGAGAGTGGATGCTTGGCCCCAGGAATTTGACTAGGTTTCTGAGAAAGCTGGAATGAATATTAATATTAATATAGATCACATATTGCAGAATGGCAACACAAGATGATTTGGGACTGTTCCTCTTCAGGAGCTCAAGGCAAATTTCAGCATCATCACAATTCCAGGCTGAAAATCTCAGAGCAGGGGGGACTTTTGGAGATCATAAAGTCCAGTGGTTCTCAAAGTATTTGGTCTCGGGACCCATTTACATTCTTAAAAATTACTGAGAAAACCTTCCAAAAGCTTTTATTTATGTTGGCTAAAGTTATTGACATTTTCCATATTAGGAATGAAAACATCTTTGTATTATTGTAAAATAGTTTTTTGATCATTGTGTGAAACAGGTTATATTTCTGAATTAGAAAAATTTCTGTTAAAAAATTTCCACCGCAGAATACCCTCAACACCCTCTGGCTCATCTGTTGTGTTTTCTTCCCACTGATGATAAGAAATGTACCCCGTGAAATCGATTGTGTATGCCATTTCTGTCTTGGATGAATGAAAATGTAGATTTGAAAAATAAAGTGTCAGACCAGGAAATATAGAAATGGGGGTAGCTCATCAGTGGGAAGAAGATACAACAGATGAGCCAGAGGGTGTTGAGGCTGTTCTGCGGTGGGAATTTTTTAATAGAAGATTTTCTAATTTAGAAATGTAACCTGTTTTTACCTCTCTCATCTTTGCCTCCTCTCATAGAATAAAAGCTTCCTGAGGGCAAGGACTATTTCATTCTTGTCTGTGTATTCCCTAGTACTTACCACAGTGCCTGGAACATAGTAGGTGATTGATAAATGCTTGTTGATTGATCCCCACATTTTAAAAAATGGGTGAAATAATACTTGTATCATCCACCTTTCAGGGCTGAAGTTGTGAGGATTTCTTTCTTGACAACACATACATTAGTGCTATATAAAAGTGAGTTAATATTAAGTCTACACTGAATGATCTCCGCCTTCTCATCCTTTGCTTTGATACAAAATGAGAGTGCTGTCTAGTGTGGAAAAATCACAGTGTGGGAGAAGATTAGCTTGCACATTAGGAGAGGGGATTCCCTTTTCTGTAAGGAGGAACCAGCTGTGAGGTCAGACCAATATTCACTTGAGGGTTTCACTATAGGGCTTAATCTTTCAAAATATATCTCAATATGCATGGTCTTATCTGAGTATTATCATTTTAAAGAGAAGAAACCTTTTAACATGATTGAAGATATTTCAAACATTTCCATCAATAATGCCTTGAATTTATATGAATTTTGTTGTTTTAATAACATTTAGCTGTTACAACATCCAACTTAGGTGGTATTGCAGAATATTGCAGACCTGGGTTTTGTTTCTAAGCCTCAGACAAATACCTGTTGAGATTAGCCCATAGAACCAACTGTATCAGATGAAAGATATTAACAACAATAGATCATACATCAACTTTTAGGTTATCCTTATTTTTAAGTATCTCTGAGAAATCGAATGTTTCCAGGAGCACAATTCTATTTTATTACAAAGGTTCTTACTTAAGGAACATGTTCCTAATCATTGTTCTTTCCATTCCATTGTGCACATTACCTTTCCTTGCTTTGTCTAAGCATCTTTTCCATGAAAAAAATGCATAGGAAGAAAAGTTAAAAAAAAAAATCAAAGGAGTCTAATGTTACCCTTGTCCTGTTCATTCTTTATTATTTATGAAAGTTTTTGCCTTGATGGAAAGAAGGGGTATTTCCATGGCATAAAGGAAATTTCCCCAAAGTATCTTTAGGTGTATTATTATTTGACATGTAGATATTCACATTTTAAACTTCTTTCCCAGTAAGACATCTTATGGTATCTTAGAGTCAGATTCCTAATTTCCTCCCATGTCTCACACATTTAGAGCCAAATTTACAGCCATGATCTAGAAAAGTAGATGTGGTATAGTGAAAAAAGCATTGCCTATGGAGTTGGAGGACATGTATTCAAATCCCATCTCTGGTGATTACTACCTGGGTGAACTTGAGCAAGTTGCCACAACTACCTTTGACCTTAATTTTCTCATCTGTAAAATTAAGGTGTGGATTAGATGGGTTCTAAAGTTCCTTTTCAGCTTCAAATCCACAATTCTATGACAAAATCCACAAATGATACATATTTATTAAAATATCATTCATGAGAAGTGCCATTTTGAATATTTTTTTTACAAGTTTGCTTCCCTAACCAAAAAATAAATAAGAAGAAAGGAGATGAATAGAATCTTAGATAAGTTAGATATGCTAGACATCTGAAGAGAATTGAAAGGCAATAGAAAAGAATATATCTTTTCTCAGTGGTACATGGCACCTTTACAAAAATTGACCATATATTAGAGCATAAAAACTTTATAGTCAAATACAGAAAAGCAGAAATATTAAATGTATCATTTTCAAATCATAAAGCAATAAATTATATTTAACAAAGAATCATGGAAATACAGATTAAAAATTATTTGGAAACTAAATAACCTAATCTTAAAGAATGGGTGGGTCAAAGAACAATCATATAAACAATAAGTAATTTTATTAACTATATGACAATAATGAGACAACATAACAAACTTATGGTATGCTACTTTTTGTAATAATTAGAGGAAAATTTAAATGCTCATACCACTAAAATAGATCTAAGGAGCAGATCAATGAATTGAGTATGCAATTAAAAAAAAACTAGGAAAATGACAAATTAAAAAATCCCCAATTAAACACCACAATGGACATTCTGAAAAATTAAAGATGAGATTAATAAAATCGAATGCAAGAAAAACATTGAATTAATAAATAAAACTAGTTGGTTTTAACTTTAAAAACAACAAAATAGATAACCACTCATTAATATGATTTGAAAAAACAGGGAAAAGGAAATCACTAGTATAAAAATTGAAAAGGGTGAATACATCATGAATAAAGATGAAATTAAAGTAATATTATCAAATTATATGCCAATAAATTTAACAATTTAAGTGAAATAGAAGAATACTTACAAAAATATGAACAGATTAACAGAAGAGGAATTAGAATATCTAAATAAACCTATCTCAGAAAAATAAATTGAACAGGCCATAAATGATCTTCCTATGAAAAAAGCATGAGGACCAGATGGATTTACAAGTGAATTCTACCAAAACATTTAAAGATTAATGAATTCTAATATGAAATAAGTTATTTGGAATATCAGGCAAAGAAGGAGTTCTACCAAACTCCTTTTATGAAACAAATATGGTACTGATACCTAAACAAGGAGAAACAAAAACAAAGGCAATTATAGACCAATTTTTCACTAATTAGTACAAAAATCCTAAATAAAATACCAGCTAGGAGAATATAGCAATATATCACAAAGATTATATGTTGTAACCAACTGGGATTTATACCAGGAATGCAAAGCTGATTCAATTTAAGTAAAACTGTTAACATAATTGATTACGTAAAATAAAATCAACAAAAATCATGTGATTATAGCAATAGATGGAGAAAAATCTTTTGCCAAAATATAACACTCATTCCTATTAAAAACTCCTGAAAGCATAGGTATAAATGGATCTTTCCTTAATATGATAAGAAACACCTACCTAAAACCATCAACAAGCATTATCTATAATGGAGATAAGCCTATCAGTGAGATCAGGAGTGAATGTCCATTTAGGATCAGGATGTCCATTATCACCAATATTTTTCAGTATTGTACTAGAAATGCTAACAATAGAAATGAAAGAAGAAAAAGAAATTGAAAAAAGTCAGAATGGGCAATCAGGAACTAAAACTATCTCTTTTTGCAGATGGTATGATAATATATATGGAAAGTCCTAAAGATTCAACTAAAATTAGTTTAAACAATTAATAATTTTAGCAAGTCAGGATACAAAATAAACTCACATAAATGATCGTTTCTATATATCACCAATAAAGCTGTTCAAGAAGGGATAGTAAGATATATTTAATTTAAAATAACCATAGATAACATAAAATACCTAGATGTATATCTGCCAAGACAAATCCAGGCACTATTGGAACATAATTATAAAAATACTTGTTTGTGTTTTTTTTACAAAGTCAAATATAAATGATTAGAGAAATATTAATTGTTAATGGGTGGACTAAACCAAAATAATAAGAATGACAATTTTCTCTAAACTAATCTACTTATTCAGTGCCATCCTAATTAAATTACAAAGATTATTTTATTAAATTACAAAAAATAGTATCAAAATTCATTTGGATGAACAAAAGTTCAATACTAGCAAAAGAATTAATTAAAAAAATGTAAAGGAAAGTGGTCTAGCAGTACCAGATCTTAAATTGTATTATAAGGTGGTAATTATCAAAACCATTTGGTACTTGCTAAGAAATTGAATGGTGGATCAATGGAACTAAGTAGGTATACAACACACAGTAGCAAATGATTATAGTAACCTCATGTTTAATAAACACAGCTCTATACTTTTGGGATAAGAACTCATTATTTGGTAAAAATGTTTGGGAAAACTGGAAAGCAATCTGGCAGAAACTAGGCATAGACCAATATCTTACACCATTTACCAAGATAAGGTCAAAATGAATACAAGATCTATACATAAGGGATGATGTCATAAGTAAATTAGAAGAGTATGGAACATATCACCTATCTGATTTATGGATAAGACAATGATATGCATAAACAAGGATAGAGAGTATTGTGGGATGTAAAAAGGATAATTTTTGATTTTGTTAAACTTAAAATTTTATACAAATAAAACCAATGTAACCAAGATTAGATGGAAAGCAGAAACTGGGAAAAACTTTTATAGCCTGTTTCTTGAATAAAGGTCTCATGAGTCAAATATATAAGAATATTAGTCATTCCCCAATTGTATGAACAGCAGTTTTTGGAGTAAGATCAAAGTTATCTATGGTCATATAAAAATACTCAAATGCAAATTAAAATATCTCTGAGGTACCATCAGATTGGTTAAAATGATACAAGGGGAAAGTGAAAAATGTTGAAGGGGATGTGGAAAAATTGGAACACTAATATAATATTGGTGGAACTGTGAGAGGATCCATAGAGAGCAATCTGGAATTATGCCCAAAGAACTACAAAATTGTGTTTACCCTTTGATGCAGCAATACCACTATTAGGTCTGTTTCCCAAGGTGATCAGGGGAAAACGAAAAGAACTGATCTGTTCTAAAATATTTATAGCAGTTCTCTTTGTGGAGGCAAAGAATTAGACATTGAGAGGATGCCCATCAATTGGGGAATGGCTGAATAAATTGATATAATTGTGATGGAGTACTATTGTGTTGTAAGAAATGATGAGCAGGTTGGTTTCATGGAAAGACTTGCATGAAATAATGCAAAGTGAAACAAGTGGGACCAAGATAATGTTGTGTACAGGAATAGCAATATTGTTTGAAGAACAATTGTGAATGACTAAAGCTATTTTGAGAAGTATGATAATTCAAATCAACTATAAAGTTCTTATGAAGGAAAATGTTATCCACCTCCAGAGAAAGAACTGATGTATGGAAGTATGTGTTGCATGGTTCAACATATAAATCTATTTCAAATGTTAGCTTTTTCTAATACAGGTTTGGGAGGAAGGGAAGGATGAGAAAACCCCAAATGTAACAACAAAGAGATAAAATAAAATAAAAGTTTACTCCCTAAAGTGATCTCATTAAAATTCAGCTCTTTAAATGTTATGCCCAAAATGTACTCCAATTCTCATTCTCCCTATATATTCAAAATATTACAAATAAATATTGGATACCCTGCAAAAATAGAGGCATTTATTCAAATCCCCAAAAGACCTTAAAGTAATTTTGTTTGGAATAGATTACGGCAGATTATAGAGTATGCTGTATATTTTTTGAAAAGAAATAAAACTGTATGGCTGATATAATTTCTAAATTTAGAGGGCTTTTATTTAAGGTCTTTTGTTGAAGGTTAGAGGAAAAAATAGTATGACCTTTTATTCTCCCACAAGGGAAGATTTTTTAAAAAATTCTTTTGGATCTTGAAGCTGCATCAAAGATTCTTTGTAATTCAGAGTTGTGCATTTTTAGAACCATGCATATACTCACCATTTGATGTGTCTGAACACTTCCTACTTAAAATGAGTTCAAAGTGTAAATAGAAATTGATCTTTATTACAAGAACATGGTCTATAGGAAAAAGCACTGATTTCTGAGTCAGAGAACATGATTCATGTTCCAGTGTGTCATCTACTTCCTGGGTGACTTTAGCCAAGTTATCTCTGGCCTCAGTTTTTCCCTCTATAAAATCAAGTTCAATTTCTTTAAACTATATCCCTTACGGTCCTTTCCAGATTTATTATCTGATAATTACATAGCTAAAATTATTAACTATAAACCTCCTCTACTCAGGGAACTGGTGACAAATTTGATCTGTGTGATCAACATTTTATATTACTGAGTAGCTAAAAGAAAAAAATTCTGTGTTATATGCTTTTTTAAAAAACAAAAAAAGAATATTATATTTTATTGATCTAGAATGTTTGTTAGAATTTCCTTTTCCACGTATATCACAGGTTAAATAAGACTCTAGTGGGTTATGGGGCATCATTTTAATCATATCCACAATACATGTTAATATGTCATGCAGACTAACTGAACCTATTTGAATAAACTTAGCTACTAAGGATCTAAGCAGACACCCTTAAAGGAATCAAAAATTAGAAACACTTTTCATCTGTTTTCACATCATAAGTTTATTTTGCTTCTCATTTTCCAGTAAGTAAACTTTATGAGGTTCTACTTGTAAAAACCAGAGTCTGTGTCCACTGGATATCAGTAGAAAGAATTTTCAGCATCTCTACTAGGTTCAATGGTCCAATTTGTTCCTTGCTAAGGTATTAAGTTCAGGAACAGAGGTACCTAGTGTTGGGCTTCAGTTTAAGAATTTAGCTAATCATGGAGAGAAAAAGTATAAATAGTGCTGAGCAAATAATTCTCACTTTCTGCTAAGGAATCATAGGACACTTAAAAAATAAAACTTACTAACCAGTTACTGGATAATGATTTGACAAATAGTTGGAATTCACCCCTGTTTGTCTGTAGAGCAAGGCTGGTTCCTTACTTCAGGTGGGTTAGGAGAAAGCATTTTGACTTGAATAAATGTTAATAACCAATTGCAAATGATAAATAAATAGTGATGTTTCTCTACACTCTCTTCAATCTTTGCACATTTCTTTAACTTTCTCATCCAAGCCTACCCTCAGGCTAATCAAGACAGCCTACAAGATTTTCTTAGGACTCACATGCTATTGGATAGTAGAAAGAGCATTGGTTTCAGAGTTACAGGAACATTCTTATTTTAAAAGGAAACAGTTGAACTCATAGCTAGTTGATAATCTTTTTCAAGAGAGAATTAAGAAAAATAAAGCTCCCACTTTTGCTTTGGTTTCATTTTTTCTTTTTCTAATTGATTTGAGGTATGGCCATTCTACTTAAAACAAACAAAAAATAGGACAATACTAGGTGTAACCAAAAGAGGGCATATTCCACCCTTAGTGTCTTTACAAAACTCCCATATTTGTCAAAGGAGTCTCAACACATGGGACCAGGCCCCATAGGGCCATAGGCATTCTAAACTCTACCAGGAAAGCAAACACAGAAACTACATAGCAGAGCGTTCCAATAAATCAACTAGCTACTGTAATTTAGCAGCATTTGGTGGGTTATTTAATGCAGGAGCTAAATCTCCATTTAGCAGTCTTCCTCTGAAAGTTAAAAATCAGCATTAAATGCTTCACTGTAATAAGAATTCTTTGGACATGAAATTTCATATGCCCTGGCAAAAATTTCCTCTCATATGAGATTATAAATTGTCATCCATCAGTAAATATAAAATGTAACAATTCCAGAAAAAGCATCACTGGTTTAAATAATACTTGGAAATTCAATACAATTCAACAAGCAAATATTAAGCACCTACTATATTCAATCAAAAAAGGAAAACCACGTAGCCATCTTCCAAAAGTTTGCTTCATTTTATAATAATATAGAGATAAGAGAAACAAGGCCCCAGAATAGGTGAGCCCTTGACAGCCAGAGTTTCATAGAAAAAGACTTTTTTAGAAAGTAATTTTTCACATATGACAACGAAAGTACAGAAAATGCCTTTTCAAGCAGAAGAAAAAAAATCACACATGTTTTTACATCATTGCACCATTTCTCTATCTTCTTGAATGAGTTTTAAAATCAGAGTTTATTATTTAATTTGTCTTTGGAGATATTATGTATTTCTTTTATAGTCATGTATTGATCTGTTTTTAGCTTGATGCTAAATTCTCACGTAATAACTTTAATTCCTTTAGCTTGATGTGTTATACTATTTCTAGATTAGTAAATGAGGTTGCCAGAGTATGTGTGGATTTCTTTCCAGACTAAGTTTTGAAATCAGAAACACAATGTGTTTCACTCTTTAGTAGGGATAGCCCTGTTCATAGGAGGGAAATGTGACTTTTGGAAGGATGGTCAACTGTCAAGATCATATTTCTGATATTATAAAAGTATAGATTGAACGGTGGACTAAGTATGTTAATAGGAAAGTGACTGGCACAGTTTTTTATAATAATTCATGGTATGAAGAGGCAAGTGCCTTAAAACAGAGTAAATTAGAGTGTCATCTATTTTTTATCGAAATCTAGCAGACATGGTCATCTCTACAAAACCAACATTAAAGCAGACACAAAAATGATTTCAAAGATTATCACTTTTCTCTCCTTCCTCTTCAGGAAAAGAATGGCTACTTTGGGGAAAACATTGACATCTTCTGCCTTCTTCTTCTTCCAGAAAACGACAAAGGAAAAAAAAAGAATTTTAAAACAGCATGGCATCCAAACGCCACAGTGTGGTACAGAAGCGGAAAATGTAATTGCATTTGTCTTGGGGCAGGCTCACTGCTTAGTCAACACCTCGTGTTAAAACTTAAAACGTGTCAACTCCTAGCCATACCGCATGTCCCTAGTGCCAAGAAACAACGCGGCCAACCTCAGGACTCTGACTCAAGTTCACTGCACCTTCACGTTCATAGGGGACAGAGAGAGGCGCAGGGAATATCAAACTTCCCCAGGGCTGCGTTTCCAACCACTTGCTATGTTGCCGGATCTTTATTTCCTAATAAGACACCTACGAAAAAGAAACCCCACTTCCTCTCTGTCTTAATAATTTTGGAATCATATAGAGCTTTAAGATTCGTAGAGTTTCACATATTTGATCCGCACAACAGTCACATAAAGTAGGTGCTCTGATTCCCATTTTGCAGATGAGGAAACTGAGGATGAAGCAGGGTAAGTGACTTGCCCAGAGTTATACGGGAAAAGGAGAAAGGGAAAAAGAACCAAGGCGGGGGGAGGGGGGCTCGGAGGCAGGAAGAGGCAGCATAGTCTTAGACTAGGGGTTTGTAGAAGGATGACAGAAAGCAGGAGCTAAGTCACAGGTCGGGTAGCGCTGTTTCCTCCCTCGTACTACCTACCTCCCGTTTCCCTTTTCCTCCCAGATAGGAGATCAGTTAAAGATTACTCGGCAGCCGGCAAACTTCAATGCCTCCCGGCCTGAGCCAAAGGTAAAGATAACATTCTTGCAGGTCTAATCAGGTCCTGCGGTTGCCCCACTTTTAATCACCTGGTTTTAAAGTTAAAAAAAAAAAAAAAGTTACATCAGGAGGCAGTGGGATGGAAGTTTGGGAGTCCCTTTCTAGTTACAGAAGCTCCTTTCAGAATAAACTTTCATCCTGTGTTTTCAGCGATTAAGGAAAGAATCAGTCTCTTCATGGAACACTCAGTGTTCAGCTGCTGTAAGGCTCAAAAAAGAATTGCCTTCAAGCCTCCAACCTTTCACTTCAATAAGTACTTGTTTTTGAGCATGCATCATTGTGGTCGGAAGGGTAGGTCTGCCTTTTTTTTCGGGTCGTTTCATCAAGTTTTCTCGACTAAGTATTTTCTGCGTATAGTGGGCGCTCAATAAATGTTTGCAAAATGAATGAATGTATGAATGAATGAATGAATGAATGAATGAAAGGATGGAGGGATGCGTCTGCAAACGAATGTGCGCGCTGTCTAGACGCTCGCTCTGGAAGCGAACTTTCACCACTCGAGATGCGACCTCCTGCTACCCACTGCGAAGGCAGGAGGGGCTCTCCCTCCCAAGTCTCGCACGAAGGCCACCTCTTTTGCACAAACCCCTCTCCCCCGCCCCTACTCTTGCCATGTTCCCATTTCATCTGGGCATCGCTTGACCCTGAACCCAGAGCACTTACAGGTAAGAAGTGAAGACGCTGAGGTTGGCCGGGACTCCCGTGAGTCCCAGGTCGGCGCAGTCCACCCTGAGCAGCATCCTGGAATCTTGATCACACTGACAGTGGGTCGGGCACCCTAGCTGCCTGGCCGCCAGGGTCTCCGCGGGACTCCCACTAGCTAGCCGCCCCCACTGCAGCAGGAGCGCCCAGAGCAGGAGCGCACGG
This sequence comes from Bettongia penicillata ogilbyi, assembly GCA_023548195.1. Taxonomy (NCBI): domain Eukaryota; kingdom Metazoa; phylum Chordata; class Mammalia; order Diprotodontia; family Potoroidae; genus Bettongia; species Bettongia penicillata. The sequence continues at coordinate 3,840,864 of JAJHZJ010000287.1, read as the reverse complement.
GCTGGGGAAGTGTCCATGGTGCCAGGGAGACCAGGGTAAGGGAAGGAGCTAAGGGAGCTCAGGGCAGTCCGCAGAGCTGGCGGGTAAGACAGTCCCTCCGCCGCGGAGAGGGGCTCCACTGGACTCCTCACTTGGTCGCCTTCTCCGGTTAAGTCTCTCAGCGCTGGAGTGCAGCTGGGAGCTCTGTGATCCTGCCCTTTAGGGGAAAGGAGGGAGGACGCGAAACTGCAGAGCCTGGGGGCTCGCCGGCTGCTGCAGCGGCTGCGGCTGCTGAGGTTGCTGCAGCTGCTGCTGTGGCTGCGGCTGCGGCTGCGGCTGCTGCAGCTGCTGCGGTCACCGCGGCGCTGGCCTCTGCGTTGATCTTGCCGCCACTGCTGCGGGGCTGCTGCAGGAGGGCTGGAGCAACATCTCCCAGTTCACGCTTTTTTTTAAAGGGCTCCGGCCCGAATTGCGCGCCCAGTGACGTCAGCGCAGCCTGGCTTCCCCTGAGCCCCTCCCGCCCCGACTCTTCCCTCCTTCTTTCCTCTCCCTCCTTCCCCCACTCTCTGGGGCGGAGGGAAGGAGGAGGTGGGGGCGGGGGCGGAGGCCTGAAGATTCCAGCGCCCTTGCACACAGCAGGCAGGATGGACCCCCGTCCCAGCCCTAGCTCCCTGCGCCCGCCTCTTCTTGCCCTCCTAGAAGGGGCGGTGTTGGGGTGGAGGGCGGGGGGAGGCGGGGAGGTTAGAAAGACAGGAGAGACCTTCAGCACTTGGCCTCGGAACCCAGGCTCAAGTTGCCCACGTAGGTCCATCATAGGTCACTAAAAAGAAAACCCTAAAGCTGGGTCCAGAAAATAACCACAAGCGAGAGAATCACTAAGGACCGTGAGGCATACAATGGGATGACATTCCGTACTGCACCTTTCACCACACGGTCCGGCTAGTTTTTACCCTGCAGTCAAAATGCTAAGCTTAATCGCTAAAGAAATACAACTCCTGCACGAGTACCACAGCTCAGCCTTTCCCAATGGTCCAGGTGTCCAAGTTGGAGGTAGTTAATTATTTTTTAAAGTGCTTTGAGAATGCAACCAACTCACCTTTAGTAGAGTAACCTTGCAGATGCTACCAACTAGTTCCATTGGTTCAGGGCCTTAACCACACCTCTCCTGTATGTATTCCTGTGACCTGCAATGCAGTCATGCCTGAAGAGCATATGACTTAGAGCAGGAAAGGACCTCTTCTAGTCATCCTTTAAAAATGAAGGCAATTAGTAGCTGAATGGCTTCTTCAAGGTCACACGTAGTAAAAAGTAAGCCAGGCTTTCTGATATAAATTCAGTGGTCTTTCCAGTACAGATCTAATTCAGACACCAAGCTCTCAGAAAAGCTGGGGAATGACTGGATCTTTTCAAACAGAAGAAACAATGAGGAATTTAGATTTCCCTTGAACAACCAGTTCAAGAATTTTACTAGACGAAGAAAGTATGTTGTACTTGAAAAGGAAGAAAGTATGGTGTACTTGAAAGGGCGCTGGCTTGGAGGCAGAGAACTTGGATTTGAATACTACCTTTATTACTTATTACCTGCATGACCTTGGGCAAGCCTTCATCTCTCTGGCCCTCCATTTCCTTCTCAGTAGGATGAAAATTGGATTAAATTACTTTCAAAGTCCTCTCTAGGTCAAATCTGTGATCCTAAGAATTGACCCAAACAAAGACTAGAAGAAGTACAAACTTGACACTGTTAGATTAATCTTTTTCAACTTAAACATTTTTCTTGTCATTCTTCTGTTCTGGAGGCTGCCATGACTTCCTATACAGACGGCTGCACCAAGTTCAAAACTCCAAATTCCTTTAATTAACTTTAAAAAAAATATGAGACTTCATAATTTGGCCCCATCTTGCCTTCCCAAGTTAATTTTTTTTCTACTCTGAAACATATATACTCAATGCCAATCAGGCCAGTTTCATCACTACCCCTCTCTTTATCTGTTTTTCCAAATCTAGGTTCATTGATTAATTTATTCACTCACCCATTCATTCACTCATTTCTCCATCCATCCATTTATTCAACAAATAGCTATTGCATTCCAGAAGTATATTCTTGTTAGCTACTTATCTAGGTTCATAGCTTGTTATTCTGCCTCCTCTACAAGCTTCTTTCTTCTCCTCTTTCTCCTTTTTCTCCTCCTCTGTCTGTCTCTTTCCCTTTCTCTCCCCTCTATCTCCATCTTCTCCCATCCACATTCATTGCTCCTTTCTCTCAACTTCTATCAGATTTACCTGCTTAATTGTAATGAGTCCTCCGTGAGTTAGTAGATTGAAAGTTGGCCTGGAATTAGGCAGTGTGGATTCAAGCCCACTTCTGATAGAAACTGGTGGCTATGACCTTGGGGAAGTCACTTAACAGTGGTTCAGGAAACTCTCTAAAACTAGAAATTGAAGAGTTAGTTGCTCAACTGATTTGGTAAAGGGAATTCCTAAACCATTAAATGAGACATGCTGGGGCTTTTTGTGTGCTTTAAAAAAAACAAAACAAAGGCTTTCCCGGGAAAAGACTTTCTCTTCTTTTTTCATTAAACCAGAATCAACTTCTTTTGAAAAACATGAATTTTTAAAATCAGAATCTTTAGGGTGGGCTGGAAGGTAGAAATCTGTAAGTAATTTTAAAGTCACAGAAAATGTTGCTGAAATAAGTACCTGGGCACCCATTGGAGAGACATATCATATATCCATCTATCCATCAAGTAAGAGCCTAGTAGATATTCAATGTACTGGAGATATATGATTAAATATATGAACCAATCCCTGACTTCTAGTTGGAGAAACAAAACTGATAGTTCCACTAAAGGGGCCCTCTTAGCTCTGGACCTAAGAATGCAAACTAAGTTCAGTCCTGGAGGAGTCTAGTTTCATAGGAAGAATTAAGCTCTTAAAAAAATTCTTTGACTTTTTAAACTTTACACTTGAGTCCCTAGAAGAATCATTTAGAGCTTAGGTTTAGCACGTATCTTAGAATCTCACCTAAAAGGGTGAGTAGAAAGATATTCAAAGTACAATGTAAATCACATATAAGACAGTCAATTATTTCCTTTCTCACACATTCACACAATGCTAAACACACAAAAACTCACAAGGGCACAATTGGCTAAAACATCCCCTTATGATTGATATTATATTCTTCCAGGATATTGATATTTAAAAATCCAACATGTAGCATTTTGTAGAATTGTCCCATAAGCATTTTTTCTTTACTTTTGATCCTTACTGTTTTCTTCTAGGTTTGTGTCTTCTAGAAACCAAGGCAAGGGCTTGGGCCACTCTTCAGTGGTCATCTTCAATCCCAAGAGGTTCTAGAGTGATTGAAGGGGAAATCTCTACATCCAGCACCAACTGAGGGACCTAATAGCACTCAACCTCTGGAATTCACAAGTTGTCCATCTCAGGATCACCATTTAGTCACCCATGCTTAGGAAAGAAACAGAGCAAAAAATTTTAAGGTCTAGTGGGGTTGGTATGTATGAGCAACTAATTTTTGAAGGATGATTAGGGGTAATATTGCTCTTTTCTCTTCCCTGTTTCCCTTTACATAAACACACAGACACACACACACACAAAAGAGAGACACACACAGAGACAGAGAGGAAGAGACAGAGAGATGGAGACAGAGATACAATGACATGGAGAGAACCAGAGATAAAAATAGAGTCAGACGGAGATAGAGATAGAAACAGAGATTGATATAGACAGAGAGAAAGAGAGACACAAAAGACAGAAACAGAGACACAGAGACAGAGAAACTGAGACAGAGGGCAACACAGAGGCACCAAGACAGAACAAAGAGGCAGAGAGAGGCATTATCTATCTATCTATCTATCTATCTATCTATCTATCTATCTATCTATCTATCTATCTATCTCTAACATCTATATATGACAAAGAGACAGAAAGAAGCTATCTCTCCTTTTAAAAATTGACTCAGTGGGTGGATCTTTTTGGCATAGTGGTTGGTCCTCTTGATATAAATATTCCTTGCCACCATCTGGATCCAAAGACCTGATAAGGGGATTTCTTCATCACCCAAAACACCCAGGTGCTTCAGTGCTGACTCACCCATGAAAGGTTAGAAGCAACCAGGGCAGTTCCAAGAAGTCTCCATGTACTCAGATCTCACTGTACTAGAGAAGGATCATAGATGTGGGGCTGGAAAGGACCTCAGAGTCCAATATTGCCATTTTAAAGTTAGAGAAATACCGCCCCCCCCCTTCCCCCGCCCCCCACCTTGCTCAAGTTCACACAAATGGTAAACCAGATGTGGTATTTGAACTCAATTCATTTGGAAGCATGGATTAAGGGTACCCCACAGATAGATAGAACTAATTGTCAAACAATATATAGTCCTAAAAATTCATCCTTGGAGGAGGCTCTGCTCTATCATTTTTATCCTACTGGGGTTCAAGATTACATATCACAGGAATATAGAGAGAGGGTATGTTGTTACTGAGGAAGATTAGTAGGTCAAAACCACAGATATTTAGGAACGTCCTCATTTGTCATCTTGGAAATACTTTTGTGTAGATGAGGAAAAATCCAATGGTTTATATCACCCCAGGAATGAAAAAATCCAGTTTCTGCTAAGGCTATTAGATTCACAGTCCTTGGAACAGATTCTGTGGGGGCATGGTCTGTATGCCTATTTTCTGGGTTTGCTAAACGGATGTTTTCCTAATTCTTTAATCTTTGACAAAAGTTCACTGCTAAAAAACCTTTAGGTATTACCACAAGAATTACTAATATACTCAGTTGAAGCAAGCCAGGATAATTTTAGTTAACAGGTAAGTCAATATTTCTTTTAGAAGTATAGGGAAATCGTGTTTGCACAACTGGTGGGCTATTATGGACTTATTTAACTTGCTCAAAAGAATGTAGAGCCCACTATTTGGCTTCCTCATTTTACATTCATGATATAATCAGTCTTAGGCTGAATTTCTTAACTTCCTTTTAACCTACAAAGTCTAATTAATTGAGGCGGGTAGAGTGGGATTTAAGAAGAGAGATATATTTTCTTTTAGAATTATTTATTTTGTGAGAAAGAATTAGTTCAACTAATCCATTCTTTTAAATAGTCTATTACGTAAAATCAGTGAGGCCTGTATTTGATTTGACCCAACATAAACGTAAACCTTTAAATATATCCAGATGTTCACAATGTGCAAAAAAGAAGGGTTAGTGATAAATAGTACTTATCAATTTTTCATCCATTTGGACCATCATGCATAATTTCATCCATATTTCACATTTAATAAATTCATATGGTCTTCATTGGTTTTAGGCAGAGATATGCTTTGTTATACATCAGTCAAATTAAGCTAACATTTAAATCATAAAGGTAGGTTTCATTTTAATAGTTAATATGAGTGTAAAATAAAATAATTTTAAAAAATCTAAATTGATTAGTTTCCCTGCCTCAATTCAATGAAACAAACATTTATTAAGTGCCTAAATGTATACAAAGCCTTCAACAAGGCCTTGTTTGATACATCTTTGTGGTAGGAAGGTGGACTTACAATTTCAAAAGCTATGTCTACAAGTTCTGGCAAGTTCTGCCTTTATGGAAAGGCTCTACATATGGTCCCAGGAACAGGCTATATTAGATTTCTGAGGATTGGCTTAACAAGGTCCAGTGAGTTGGATGGCAAGTGATGAATTCTTTGGCTATGACAACCTATGAAATAGAGAAAATCCAAAGTAGATCTCAATCCTCTGTGACCTCCTGCTTTTGCAGTAATGGTAAAAGAATGATGGTAAGGGGGTGGGGAGAAAGGACAAGAAACATACTATTTCTAGACCATCTATGAATATTAATTTAGGTATTTTGCTCTAATTGTGAGATGCTTGTTTCATGGACATATGAAACCATCTCATTTTTTTTAAAACAATTGTTTCATTGCAATTTTTTTATTACCCATTTTTTACTGCATCCCTTCCCCCACTCTCCCAGAGGGAGTCATTTCATATAACAAAGAATTTATTCAAGAGAAGAAAAAGTTCAGCAAAATCTATTGAAACATAGGAAAAAATCTGACATACAAAGTGTCACACTTGCAAAGGAGTGAGATGGAGATGTCTTCTCATTTCCCTCATATTTCTTTTTTGGGGGTGATGTTTTCTAGAATGGTGAGACCAATCACACAGCTGAAAAGTAGAGATAAAAAGGGCTATTCAGGCATGAGAAGGAGTGAGGGATGGTTTGTGAGGTGTCTTGAGGTGATAGATAGAATTCTGAGTTTGGGGAAACATTTTGGTTTGACTGGAGCATAGAAGGTGGTAGCATGAAGTAATGTTGGAAAGTTAGGTTGAAGGCAGATTTCAAATTAAATACCAGGCCAAGAAACTTATATTTTATCCTAGAGGTTCACTTATAAGCTTTATTTAATTTTGCCAGGCATAATGTTGGATAATAGATTCCATATGCTCAAATGCATTGATTTTTTTTAATATCTTCCCTTGAACCATTCCTCTAGTCTTTTCAACTTACTTCTGTAGCAAGGCTCAGTCTACTTAAATACAAGAGTCCAATGAGATTAGGTGCTAATGTGTCCATTCTAGCAGAATTGATTTCTCCCAGGTCTTAGGTTGGGTATTTATTATCAAAACAGTTTAATTTCATTTACTGAGGAAGGGTATACAAGCCATCGACAGAGGAAAGAAAGAAGGAAAGAAGAAAGAACAGAAGGGACAAAAAAGACAAAATTCAAAAACATGAGTATTGGTATAGAAAGGAAGTGGAAAAGAATGGGCAGAATCAGGAAGTAAAATTGGCCAGTGTTATGTGTGGTCCATGGTAGGTCATCACAGATTGAAAGTTGGAAGGGACCTCAGAGGCTATCTAGTTCAACTCCTTCACATTTCAGATAAGGAAAATGAGTCCCATAGATGTTAAATCACTTGCCTAAGGTCCTACAAGTAATATGAAGTGGGATTTGAATCCACCTCCTCTGACTTCAGAACCTTTGTTATTGCTATCTGAAAAAACTGGGAGAATTGAGGAGATTAGGAGAGCAAGTAGTTAATTGTGGGAACTGAGGGAACTATGTTGACTCCATTTTGTGACTCAGTTCTGGAATTAGCTCAGTTCCCTTTCTGTTCAGTTATGGGTCCAGTCCAATTTGTGTCTTGGGAGAAAACTCTATTTAACTGTAGGAATTGGGAGAAAGCCTTATTGCATTATTTGAATCTACTCCTGTGTGGAAAGGAAATCCGACCATCTGTCCCTACTGCTTAGAGACCCTTAACTAAGGATGTTGGTTATGCTGACTAGAAACCCAGCCAGATCCTAAGACTGATAAAAGGAATTTTCTCACAGTTGTACATCTCAAGCATATATATCTTATCTGAAAGCTGGCCCCATACTGATCAGTCAGTTATTGTTTCCATGTTCCTTTCATTGTATACAGATACTTGAGGGAAGTGGGATACCTCCTTTTCTGATTTTAAGGAATTATACCTGTTTACTCTTTACATCCCAACTTGAAAAGTCTCTAGTCTTTCATCCCATTATCTAATGTTGTATTCTTTTAATTAATTGACCTTATTTGATAATTTTTTTTAATGTATAAAAGTTTGTCTGCCCCTGTATTTGGAGTCCATCCAGGCCCAAGCTGAGAAGGTCTGGTTCTGGTTTGTTGGGTAATTACCATGTATTGCTTTATAAGTTGATGTGCTCAGAAGACTGAACTTTTGTTTCCTTGTTCATTTCATCTTTCACCCACCACATATCGTACCCCCAATAATTTCACTTTTCACTTTACTCAGAAGGCCAGAGTCCTCTGAAATGATTTCCCTCAATATTTTCCAAAGGAAGAGGTGGTCTTCTTCTAGGAAGACTAATTTCTCTGCATATAGCTCTTGTTTCATCCTCTTTTATCTCCATCCATCCATCCATCCATCAATCAACAAGCATTTATTAAGCACTTTCTGTATGTCAACTATTAAGTTTACAAAAAATAAATAACAGCCTCAAGGAGTTCCGTGACTTGGATCCCTCAAGCACATCTTTTCTCTTACATCTTCACTCTTTGCTGACTTTTTCCTCCCAACCCATAGACATAGTTCTTCCCTCCATAGATATATGTCTTCCCTCCCTTCCCATTCTCTAGAAAAATGCTTTCATTTTTTTCTGTTAACCCTCTTCAGTTGTCTTCCTTATCATGCCTAACACAGTGCTTTTCTCAAAGTAGATGCTCATCAAATATCTGTTGAATAGGTAAGTGAATGAAGCTAAGTGGACCGTAGGGCTATCAAAATTTCAACCTGTATAGTCTTCTCAAAATTCTTCTTTGAAGTCATGCTTGCAAGAATAGAATATTATTGAAAACTATTAGAATAGAAAGAAATGTAAGCTGAAACAGTTAAAGATTCAGGAATATCAGTTTTATAGCATCACTTAGAGCAGGGATCTTTAACCTGAGGGCCATGATTTTGCTTAAAATAATATTTTGATATCTGTATTTCAAGATATTTGGTTTCCTTTGTAATCCTTTGTATGTTATTTTATGCATTTAAACCATTATTTTGAGAAGAGATCCAAATGCTTCATTAGACTGCCAAAGGCGTCCACGACAAAAAAAGGTTAAGAATCCCTGCCCTAGAGAAATGATAGATTTATGAACTTAGTTCTCAGGACTTGAAAGCTTCCTTTTTAAAAAAAAACACAAAAGAAGGAGAAATAAAGAATTTAAAAAATATAATTTCAGAAAAAGTAGTTGAACAAGCTATAAAAGAACTCACAAAGAAAACAACCCCAGGACTAGATGGATTTACAAGTGAATTCTACCAAACATTCAAAGAACAATTCATTCCAATATTACAGAAACTGGTTGTAAAAATGGGAAAAAAGGGATCCTCCCAAATTCTTTCTATGTTACAAAATATTTTCTTGATACCTAAACTAGAGAGAATCAAAAGAAAGAAAACTCTAGAACAATATGCCCAATAAACTTTGATGCAAAAAAATTTCAATAAAATATTAGCAAAGAGACTACAGTATCCTATCACAAATATTACAGCCTATCACTGGGCTGAGTTTATTCAAGGAATACAGGATTGGTCCAATATTAGGACATAATATATCACATTATATACATATATATATTCGCACATAATATTTTACATTAATGTGATATGTAACACATCACATTAATACATATATAGTATATATGTGTATATAATACATATATATATACTGTAATGTAATATATATACATAATATAATACATAATGCATCACATTAATAACAAAGACAGCAAAATCCTGTAATTCCAATAGGTGTAGAAAAAGCTTTTGACAAAATATGGTAGCCATTTCTGTTAAAAACTCTAAGTTAAAAACTTAGGACTAAATAAACCTTTCCCCAATATGGTAAACAGTCTCTCTCTAAAACCAAAAAGTGAAGATTGTATGTAGTGGAGATAAACTAGAGACTCTTCCAATAAGACCAGAGGGTAAAATAAGGTGGTCCAACATGACTACTCCTCTTTGACATAGTGCTAGAAATAACAGCTATAGCATTAGAGAAGAAAAATTGAGAGAATAAGCATAGACAAAGAAGATAGAAGCTTTCTGTTTTTTTAGATGATATGATGGTATACTTGGAGAGCCCTAGAAAGTCAACTAAAAATTAACTGAAATAATTAATAACTTCAGCAAAGTAACAGACCATCATAAAAATCCATATAAATCATCAACATTTCTGTATGTTATCAACAAAATCCAGCTGATAGATATTCCATTTAAAATAACTAGAAAATCCATATAATACTTTGGTATCTATTTACTCTCACAAAAAGAGGAACTATAAGAACACACCTACAACACATTTTTAATGAACATAAAAATAGGCCTACATAATTGGAGGAATATTAATTGCTTATGGGTGGTGTTGTTTCGGTTCAGTCATTTTCATCTGTGTCTGACTTCATTATCCCATTGGGTTTTTTTTTTTTTAGCAAAGATACTGGAGTGGCTTGACATTTCCTTCTCTAACTCATTTTATAGATGAGGAAACTGAGGCAAACAGGGTTAAGTAACTTACTCAGGGTCACATAGCTAGTAAGTGTTTGAGACCAGATTTGAATTTATGAAGATGAGTCTTCTTGATTCCAGGTGTAGTGCTCTATCCACTGCACCACCTAGCTGTCTGCATATGTGTAGGTCGAGTCAATGGAATAAAAATGACAATATTACCCAAATTAATTTACTAATTTATTCCCATACCAATCAAAGTATCAAGTGATTATTTAAAAGAGCTAGAAAAAAATCATAGTGAAATTCATCTGGAGGGACAAAAAATTAAGATTCTCAAGGGAAATAAAGGAAAAAATCAGAAATCAAGGGAGTTTAGTATTACTAGATTTTAAACTGTATTGTGAATCATCAACATTATTTGGTTAAGCAGTGAAAGATATTTGGTACACCATGTACAGGACCAAATGAACAAAATAACCTAGTGTTTGATATACTCAGTGACACCCTATTGGGGGTAAGGATTCACTAATGGAAAGAAACTACTTGAAAATTGGACAGCTGTCAGGCATAAATTAGGTGTAGACCCAATAACTCATCTTCTACCAGGATTAATTCCAAATGGATACATGATGATAGCTAGCTGTCCTTCATTTCTCTCTTGACTCTGCTTCTAACTCTTCAGTATTTGCCGCCACACCTCAGTTGCCTTCTTACCCTGAAACTTCTCCCAATGACTATGGCCTTCTCACTTTGGAAAATCCCTTCACCTTTTTTCCATTGTTGAGTTCCTCCTGACATCACCAAGTTGAGGAAAGGCTAGTCATCTTTCATTCCTCTTTCAGGTATGACTCCCTGGGCTTTATTTACTACCATTCTTGATTTTATGTGTTGTCTTCCCATTAGAACTGTAACCATTCTTGAAGGCAAGGACTATCTTTTTGTTTGTTTGTATACCCCCAGCACTTAGTACAGTGCTTGACACACAGGAAGTGTCAATGCTTGTTGACTGACAAGCATTTCGGATATAAAAGTTCACATCATAAAAGAAATTTCCTTTTTGATCTATCCATAAGGGAAAAACTTGTGATGAAATAAGGATTGAGATCATAGAAGTTAAAGTCAACAATTTTGTTTACACAAAATTTAAAAGATTTTGCACAAAAAATTAGAAGGGAAACAGTTAAATGTGGGGGAAAAATCTTTGCAGCAAGTTTCTTTGATGTCTCATTTCCAATGTATAAAATGAATTTATTCAAATGTACGTGAATAAGAACCATACTCTAACTGATAAACGGTCAAAGGATATGAACAAGGAAATGAAGAAATCTCAATCTATCAATTACCACATGAAACAATGTCCCAAATCACTAATAATTAGAAGAATTCAGAGCAATTCTGAGGTTCTATTGTATACATACATATGAGATTGGCAGATGACAAAAAGGGAAAATAATGTATGTTAAAGGGACTGTGGGAAAATAGGCACACTAGTACACCACTAGTGGAGTTCTGAATTGGTCTGACCATTCTAGAAGGCAATTTTGTACTATTCCCCCAAAGTTACTAAAATGGGTGTACCCTTTGATACAGAAATAGCTTTACTAGTTAGACATCCCCAAAGAGATCAAAGTAAGAGGAAAAAATACACATGTGCACACACACACACACAGACAAATATCTCTAACAACTCTTTTGTAGTATCAAAGAAGTTGGAAGTAAGAGGATGGCCATCAGCTGGTGAGTGACTGGATCTAATGAAATATTATAATATGATAACAATGATTAAAGAGAAACCTAGGAAGGCTTGAATGAACTGATATAGAGTACTGTGAGCAGGACCAGGAAGGTAACTTATACAGAAATAACATAACATCATTTGAAAGACTTAAGAAGTCTGACCAATTCAAAGAACAATGATGACTCCAAAAGACTGTTGATGGACTATGTTACTCACCTCTTGATAGACAGGTGATGAATACAAGAGGCAGAATGAGATGTACATTTCTGTATATGGCTAATGTGGGAATTTGTTACGCTTGACTGTTCAGATATTTTATAAAGTTTTCACCTGGGACCCACCCACCCCTACTGGGCAAAGGAGGTAGAAGGAAGAGAAAATAAGATGCTTTTTAATTGAAAAAAGTATAAAATGTTCATAATTGTTTAGTTCATAATAAAAAAGAATTTTTAGAAAGGAAATATAAATTAAAAACCCAATATAAAATAATAAATATACATGTTTCATGAAGTATAATTTTATTTTCATATGGTCAATGTATGTAAATAGTTAAAGCATTTCACTGAAATAATAATCTCATGAAATAGACCAAAGTACAATGTACAAACACAATGAGTAAATGAGCCATAGTAAAAACTTGCCCAGATTTCCACAGTTAAATTTTACAGAAATCTTTTGGTTAGCATGGCTAGGGTGGTGCATTAATAAGACAAGTCTGTTTCTTAAAAAATGTTACACATGAAGTAAAATCCTAATTTGAGGTCACACCGCTATTTTTCTTTGGCATGTAATTTCTGGACTTGCAAAAACATATTTAATGTATATTTATATACATTGAAATATAAAATATGCATTTAATGTATATTTAATGATGTAGATCTCAGTTTCCTTATCAGTAAGATAAGAGGGTGGATCTAGAGGACTTTTTAGGTTCCTATCAACTCTGAATCTATGATCCTATGTAGAATAAGGACTGGAATTGTGGCTTCACTGGTATAGGGAACTCCCAAGAGAGGAAATTCCCTCTACTGTTGCAGATTGGCACCTTTTCTGCAACTTAAAGTCTTAGTTCCTTGGAGCACTAAGAGTTTAAATGAATTGTTCAGGGTCAGACAATTAACCTCTCAGAGGTGAGATTTGAACTAAAATTTGGGTAGATTCAGGGCAGCTTCTCAAAACTGTTCAATCTTGACTGAATCACAAGCTCATATTCTAAGGAAGAAGAATGTTTTTTATTTATCTCGATTCTCTTGGAGTTAGGTGGCCCAATGGATAGAGCACTGAGCTTGGAATCAGGAGAGTCATGTTCATGAGTTCAAATCCAGCCTCAGACACAGACTAGCTATGCAATCCTTGACAAGTCACCCTGTTTGCCTCGGTTTCCTCATCTGTAAAGTGAGCTGGAGAAGGAAATGGCAAACCACTCCAGTATCTTTACCAAGAAAACCCCAGATGGGTCTTTTAAGAGTTGGATACAGCTGAAATGACTCAATAACAGCTCTTCTGGATGGTCTTCCTTCCTTATCCCTAGAATGAGAAAATACGGAATAGGGTGGCAATAAGGAAGGGGAATTCTTCATTCTCCTTTTACTCAGTTTCCCTTTAAGATGAAGCAAACTTTGTAAGCCTCAAAGTGATAGGTAGCTACAGAGCTAGAAAAGCAGGAACAGTTTCATATTCTTTTTCTTTTTTAGTGATGTCATCATTTGGATCCTTTGATCCTGACTTTAGAAGGAAGTGGGTTGGTACCAACAGGTTGCATCCATTAGAAATCAGGACAGATGGTTACCTTTAACTAGTGTCAGAGTAAGACCTGGAGGCCATTCCTTATAGTCAAAATAAAAAAATTGTAGAAAGTATAAAAAATGCCTTTTAAAAAGGAAAGTAAGCTTACTGTTTTGCTTTTCTTTCTTGTTTTTTTTTTACTAGTGGGATTTTTAAATAAATTAATTATATTTTAACATTTAAAAGGCAATAGAAATATCTCATAGGGTAAATGAAAACAAGATGCTTCTATTGATATTAGTTATTTTTCTACAAGTGCTGGCTCTTGAGAGTGTTACAGAGGGGGTGTGTCTCCCCACCCCCTTTTAAAATCACCATTCCATTGGCCCATCCCTCATCTCTCCTTTCCCTGTTCCTCCAGCCTCTATGGGGTACCAGGGGTGGGGAACCTGCAGCCTGGAGGCCACATGTGGCCTTCTAGGTACTTGGTTGTGGCCTTCTGACTGAGTCCAAGTTTTTTAGAACAAATACTTTTACTAAGGGGATTTGTTCTGTGAAGGTTGGATTTAGTCAAAGGGCCACACTTGAGGACTTAGGCTACAGGTGTCCTGAGACCACAGATTTCCCACAAGCTCTGGGGCAGAGCAGAGGTAGAAGTGGGAGCTCTGGCATCTATGCCTTCACCCCAGAACCCCAGGAAATTTCTCTGGTGAAGAATGGAGGGCCTTGGGTTAAATAGCTTTATATCTGGTAATTGTGGGTAAGGCTAGAGTTTCAGTTCCATTTAATCATTTACTATTGATTACTTTTCACAAATGGATATTTTTGGCAAGCACAATCCTACAAACATTTCCTCCCAGCACCTCTGGGACATAATCCCCCTTTACCACCTGGTGGGGGGAGGGGAAGATTAATCTTCCAGTTTAACACTGGTTCCTCCAATTTCATGTCCAAAGATAGCGGTGCTAGCTGGTGCTAGTGTCCTGGACCTTTGCTCTCTTCAGACTGTCACTGTTGGGTGGGCTGCAACGCTTGGCCTGGATCTCTGGATCCATATCCCTACATTCTCCTATCATTTCTTCTCTTTCTCCTTTCATACCTTCTGTACCTGTGACTGACATTCTCTTAGAGTTTAGAGCTGAGCAGCAGCTAGGTGACCCAGTGGATAGAGAATGGATCCTGAAGTTAGGAGGACCTGAATTCAAATGTGACCTCAGGTACTTACTAACTGTGTATGACCCTGAACATGTCTATTAACCCTGATCGCCTAAAAAGAAAATTTAGAGTTGAAAGAGACCTTCAAGATCATCCAATCCAACCCTTTAATCACACAGAAGAGGAAATGAAACTCAGTGAGAGAAAAAGTCACTTTCCCATTGTCTTTCAGAAAGCAAGTTGCAAAACTAAGATTTGAAAAACATTTTTCATATAAATCCAGTGCCATTTTAAAGTATAAGACATTACCATGAATTTATAAAATGCACAATACCAGTATAAAAGTTAAAAATCCCTTTTATTCAATTAGAATTTTAAAGGATCTACGTTCTTTGCTTTTCACAAAAGACATATTCATGCTATTCTAGATTCAGAGCCAGAATAGACTTTAGGGGTTCAACCCCTTCTTTTTACATTTGAGGACCTGTTGGTCATACAGATGAGAGACAGCTAAGATTTGACCCTAAGTTTTTTGCCTCCCATTCCAATATTCCTTTTACTGTACTATGCTCCTTCTGTTACTCATTTTTGAAAATTTTGTTCATTCTGGATTAACAATGCTACGCAAGGAACTTATTCTGTGGCTCCATGACTTAATTTTCACTCAATTTTATTCTCCATTCCAGTGGTCCTCCTCTCCTGATGAATTCTTTTAGAAGCCTCCATTTTGGGGAAAAGCCAAGGTCAGACAGCTCTCATCCCATCCTGGCTCCTCTTCTGACTCTCCAGAGTCAAATCACCATCTCCCTTCCTCCCCTTTCCTTTTCTGTATTGTCTGTGCCCAACAGAACGCCCTTGAGCATAGATACCGTCCTTCATATTTGTTTATATTTGTATTTTCAGCACTTAGCAAAGTGCCTGGCATATAGGAGTTTGGTAAATTTTGTTGATTTGATTGGATTTGACACATAAACGTACAAATGCACACAATCTCTCTCTCTCTTCCTCTCCTATTTGTGTGTATATTTTTGTACATATAATGCACATACATACAAACACAAATAAATATATATATGCATAAATATCCACACATTCAAATATATATATGGAATAAAAATAAGGTATTTTTCAATGTATATGATTTTTAAAAATCTATAGTCTCCTGATCAGGAGAGAGCTGTCTTTGGAGTCAGCAATGAATGAATGAATGAATGAATGAATGGGCATTTGTTAAGGACTCACTATGTGCCAATTTCTGTACAAAGTGTTGGAGACAAATACAAAAGCACGATAGTAGTCCCTGACTCTGGTAGCTTAAACTGTAATGAGAGAGATAATATATATATATATATATATATATATATATATATATATATATATATATAATAGTGACCATATATATATATATATATATATATATATATATATATATATATATATATATATATAAATATATAGAATAGTGACCTGAGATAGGTGTTTTTGTCTAGAAAATCACTGGGGTAAAGCATGGAACAATTGACTGACATATCCATTCCAGAATCAATAGAAATGCTAACTTAATTACAGTTTTGAAATAAAAGATCCACAGCTGGGTACACAGGGATTAAGGTTTTGTGTCTGTTCCCTGTTCTGTCCCCAGGCATGTTGTTTAGATGGAATACATTTCTGGGGAATCTGCCTCCAGTAAGAGGGATTAAACTCCCCTTTCTCATAGTTTTTGACTCGTTGATTTCCCCACCCAGCATCCTAGGACCTATTTACTTAAAGTTTAGGTTATGACTTGCGTCTATGGTACTCAATGTATTTTATGAATCAAATATGGAGCAAGTAATTTATCCTTTGAAAGAATACATGAAAGGCTAAGCATAATTCTCACAACTTAAATAACCACTATACCACTATATTACTATACTATAGTAATTTTCCAGGAGGCTAATAATGAAATCTCATAAGAATATAATGTTGTTTGTAGAACTGCTAACTAGGCATTTCACATTTCATTTCAGCTTTCTTTGCATTGTCTAAGCAACTACTGGCATATATCTGCTGATAAAACAGATAGGCTTGTGCCAGTCCTCTCATTGGTGACTTCTTTCTTAGAGTGCTGGAATAGCTGCTGGGGACTCTTCTGCCAACATGAAGCTCCAACCTAATAAGACCGAGGACCTCCAGACACCTGGAACTCACAAGGCTATCTCAAGCCTTGCCATGTCCACCTGGGAATTGTTATTTGTTTACCTAATACCAGGAAATAATAATCACCAAGGTTTAAAAAGGCAGCCAGGAGCTCAGGTACAAGCTTGCCTAGCTGATTCCCCAGGCATTGACTGATTGACACATGAACAAAGGCATTATAATATCTGGGGCGGGGGGGGGGGGGGAAGAGTTACAGCGCTTCTTCACTCCTCACTGCGAATCTGAGTGTCATCTGATGACACAAAGATCTGAAGGATCTTTAATTTTCACTGATGCAGCATATCTCTCCCTGCTGTCTCCATCTCTCCCACCCTCAAATCTTACTGCTGTAATGGGTAGAAGAGTTCCATGGGACCATTCAAACTTTGTCATGTTATACCAAAATGCAAAATCTTTTTAGCACTGGGGTGCCACAGATTGTAAAATTGTCCAGTTGCTCATTTCTCTTCTAATTTTAACTATTTTAACTCTGTGTAAAACCTTTTTTCCACTTTATATAATAAAAAATCCATTTTATCTTCTGTTATGATCTCTCTTCCTCTATCCACAAATCTGAAGATAAATTTTTCAATCTTCTAATTCTGTCACCATTTATGTTCAACTTAAGTATCAATCCAGGGTCCCCTCAGGAACAGTGGCATGACCCTAATCCATTTAACTTCAATTGATACCGTTGTATACATCACAAAGTACTGGTTTGTAACTAAACCCTGTAAGACAGCTATCCAGTTTTCCCAGAAGTTTTTCTCATCTAGTGAGTCCTTGTCCTAGGAGCCAAAGTACTTTGGATTTATTGAACACTATGCAACTATCTTCAATGGCTTCTGTATGTTGTGGACCTATTGTTTCTTAATCATCCTCTATATTTCTTGATCAGTTTTTTAGTCATTTAGTTGTATCTGTCTCTTCATGACCTCATTTGAGGTTTTCTTGGCAAAGATATTGAGATGATTGATCATTTCCTTCTCCAGCTTATTTTCCAGATCAGGAAACTGAGGCAAACAGGGTTAAATGAGTTGCCCAGGGTCCCTATCTGTAATCAGATTTGAACTCAGGCCCTCCTGATGCCAAGCCTAGTGCTCCATCCACTTCTGCCTCTAAGGTATTTAACTAGTACTAGGCACCTAATTGTTTTTTAATGATTTCTGCTTTTTGTGGTATAGTTTGAGATCCAAGAATGTTAAATCCCCTTCTTTCCCACTTTCTATTACTTTCTGTAGAAATTTTGACCTTCTGTTATTTCAGATAATTCATGTTTTTCCTGGATTTATACAATAATCCTTTGGTCACCTCTCTCTTCTTCAAAAGGGTCTTCTTCCTTGATATCTACTTGGGTTAGAGTGAATCCAAGGTCTAATAAACTATTTTCTCTTAGGCAATATGTTTGTGAGGTTCCACACCATGTTATCACTTTTCATGAACCTAAAAGTTTAACAGAACACACTCAATTTCTCTCCTGTTTCAATTTCTCTGAGTCTTTCAAATCCCATAAGTCTTTTATCTGAACAACTGGGATGGCACTGTATGAGTCAATTTTCTCCACTTCTGGGGTAAGTGAATCAAGCTTTCCATAGGTTGAAGGCATGAAGGGAGGGGGAAAATTTGAATTCCTGCTATACATGGGAAGACTTTAAATTAGAATGAGTTTCATTTTTAAGCAGCAGAGGCAGGAATACAGAGGTCCTTGATTCTCAGCTACTACACTGGGATGTCTATGACATCAGATTCATCATGATATCTGAGTATCTCTTTCATTGGTATTTCAGCAGTGGTAAAGTCTTGAATCAGTTCTCTAAAGTAATAGTCTTCAAAGTAAGGGCCAGGGTCCCTTCAGGAACAGTGGCATGATCCTAATGTGTTTGACTTCAATTGATAGGTGGTCAACCAATCAGAGTAGGATGATGGATCACCTTTCATTCTGGCCCCTGCAGCCAATCACAAACTCATATCCAACACAAATGCCCCTTTCATCATTCTTCATGTTGCCAGCTCCCATAGCTGGGCTTCAGGGGCTCTATTAGACTTTGGATCCTTAGACTGGTTATAAACTAACTTGACCCAAGATCCCAGAGCACTCAGGCAAATTTACTCTTCCCCTTCCTCCCCCATATCCTGTTTCTAGATGACCACAGTAGTTTGGTCTGAATTTATTTATAAATAAGTAAATACACACGGTTATATATTTATGTGTCTAGGGTTGCATACACTATAACTTCTTAATGATAGGGGTACGCAATCAAACAGTTTGGAGACTACTCAAATATAGGACAAAAAATAAACCCCTTACTAAGGATTCAAATTCAAACTGTGGACTTGCATGCAAACTAGCTTTGCCTCCAAGTTCACCTGTTCAGTTGGTTTTTGGCTGAACTTTCTTCTGAATATTGAATTATCTGAGAGCTCTTGCTAAGTGACCCTCTCAGAACTGATGACTCATTGCTGTATTTCCTGGCTGTCTCCAAACCATTTCTAATTTATAGGGAAGACACATTTATTCAAGCCAAATTAAGTGTTTTATGGCAGCTTTCTGATTCATGCGTCCAAATCTTTGAGTTTCAGCAGGTGTCCACTGCTTAAGGTCAAGCATCCATTGAAAAGACTTGCAGGTGTGTATCTTACACATTCAAAGGTGCATGACTGTGATGATGCCAGAACTAAGGCTACACGTGAATCAGTTTGGAAACAAAGAGCTTAATTCACAAATGTAACTGATTATAATTCTCTGAAAACAATTAGTTAATAACTAGCTAGAAAATGAATGTTTAACTCAACTCCTTTCCCTTCCCTTCCCTTCCCTTTCTTTTCACTTCCCCTTTCTCTTCTTCTGTGCTTTCCTATTCCCCTTCCTCTTTCTCTCTCTTATCCTCTTCCCGTTTCCTTCCCTTTTTCTTTCCCCTTCCTTTTTTCCTTGCCTTTCCTTGCCGTACATTTTTGTCTTCCCTTCTCTTTCCTCTCCCCTCCCCTCCCCTCCCCTCCCCTCCCCTCCCCTCTCCTCTCCTCTCCTTTCCTCTCCTCTCTTCCCCTCTTTTTCTCTCCTCCCCTCCCCTCCATTCCCCTTTCCTCCTCTTCCTTTACTTTCCCTCTTCTTTAAAAAATTTTAATACTGCCATTTATAGTTATACTGTAGTCATTTTCTTTTAACCTCTTGCACTCCCTACATTCAACCCGTTCTTGTAACAAAGAAAAAACATTTAACCGAAGTCAGTTGAGAAGATAACCATGACTGACAGGATCCAGTCCACTACATTTCCCCTCTAGACGGAGGGAGGCACATTTCCTTGTAAGTTCTCAGGACTGTGATGGTTTATTACAATGTATCAATGTTTGACTTCTTTAGTGTTGCTATTATTTACATTATCACAACCATTGCCTTCCTTGTTCTCATAGCTGTGCCTTCTTCACTTTGCATTAGACAAGTCTTCACATTTCTTTAGAGTCTTTGTATTCATTATTTCCTCCAATGCAATACTATTCCACTCTATTAGCATACCATAATATTTGTGGCCATTTCCTAATGGATAAGCATTATTACTAGTTTTTCCTTCTCCCACATTTATTTTTATACTGTGTATAATCTCCATACCATATTTTATACACAGAAGACCTGGAGTAAATGCTGTACATAGTTTAAAGACTTTCTCAGATTCAAGATGGTGGATGTGGACCAACCCACATGTTGACTTCTTGGCTTAAATGGAATCTTCTTGATGTCAGGGACTGTATTTGCTTTTTCTTTGTAACCCTTCAGAACCCAATGGAGGCAGCCCAAGACCCTAAAGCCAAGATTCCTGCTAATAGCAGCTCTTCATGGAGAGTCGTCTGGAATCCTCAAACTCCCTAGCTGTCATTGAGGGAGGAATCACTATGAAGGAGTGGCATATCCACTATGGCATACCCTATATTCACAGGAGTGACTAACTTAAAAGTTAGTTCTTTAAAAAGAAAGGTAAATCTAAGAGTCTTTAAATGGCAGAGGTCTCTCCTCTCTTTCTTCCCCCAACAGTCTTACTTCCAGGTCAAAGCTGTCTTCTCCAGAAGCAGCCCCCATGGAGATGGAACCTGACAACTGCTTCTGTGGGTGACATGACTCTCACCTACCTACCTGCCATGGCTGCCGAATGCCCAGAAAAGAAAGTCATCTGTACGGTCAAATGGTTCAGTGATTTAACCCTGAAAAAGGATATGATTTTATCAGTGGAAAAGATACTAAGAATGATGCATCACAAGTTAATCTTCCCAATTGATTTGCATCTGAAACCTCCTATATGTGCATTGTGTCCCACCATTAGAATGGGAGCTTCTTGAGACCAGTAACTATCTCTGCTTTTCTATTTGTATCCTTAGTACTTATCACTGTGTTTTTCATGTGGTAGGCATTTTATAAATGCCTTTTCATTCATTCCTTCATTCAGGAGTTAACTTCATTGTAGTCTTTGACAGAATTTTGCATTAGTGGGATTGAAAGGCTGTGTGCTACATTGATAAAGATTTGGACTTGGGGGAAGCCCGGCTCTGCCATTTACTAACTCTGTATCTTTGGGCAGGTCACTCAACCCCTATGGGCTTCTGTTACATCCATCAACTGTAAAACTCCAAGGTTCCACAGATCCCTGCTTTTGCTTTCCTCTGTGCTTCCTTATTTTCTCTTCTTTCTGGAAGTAGCTAGGAGGTGCAGAGAGTCAAGGGTGCTGGGCATAGTGGATAGAGGACAGGTCCTGGAGTTAGGAACGCCTGAGTTCAAATCTTCCCTCAGACACTTACTTGCTGTGTGACCTTGTGTAAGTCACTTAAAAAAGGGGGAAAAAAGGGAAAAGATCTGAGTTCAAATCTGACCTCAGTGATTTTACGAGGTGTGTGACCCCGGGGAAATAACTTCACCTAACTCAGCTTTAGTTTCCCTATCTGTAAAAATGTGATGAATAATGAGACCTACCTCGTAGGTTAGGGTTAAATGAAATGGAAATATTTATATCTACATATATATATATATATATATATATATATATATTCACACACACACACATATAGTGTTTTACTCACCTTAAAGTTCTATATAAATATTAGGTATTATTATTTACCAGCTATGTGACCTGGACAAGTCAATTCATCTTTATGCCTCAGTCACTTATTGTCTGTGTGATGCAAGATAAATTAATTAACTCACCAAGTACATATCTTCATGACCTTAAGCAGAAATGTTTTTAGCCTTACTAAGAGGAATATCCGGCTAAGAGGGTTTTTAGTTGAACAGGCGTATGGATCAGACTTTTGAGAAAACAAGATTTCAAAAGAAGACATTCTTATTTTTAAAAAGGTGTAACTGAGTTTCCTTGAGGCTCTTCACAAAATTGAAATGATGAACTAGCTCTATTAACTTTGCTCCTTTTCTTCAGGATGTGCTGTTTAAAAAAAGCAATGTCTACTTTTACTTTTTGTCGCTTCCACACCATTTTGATAGGATTGTGTCTTGCTTCTGGTCTTTGTTACCTGTATTATTGTGGGCCTTTTACTCCCGTGGGCCTCAGTTCCCTCAGCAATAGAATGACAGAGTTGTCACCTTTAAGTTACCTTTCAACTCTATGTCTGTGATCCTAAGATCCTATAGAGCAAGGGAAATGATGGAAAATTTCCTTTTTAATGATGGATTCATGATGGAGTTTGTCTGATCAAGTAGGGAAGAAATATTGAAGTTTTAGTTTGTTCCATGGGTAGCAGAATATGCCATTATTTTAATTAGTTACTCATCCATCTCTATTTTGGCCACATTACATGAAACAGAATTTCTTAAAGTGATGGATGAATGAAGAGGAATGTGGTTAATATGAAAGTATTGCTGAGGGTTACAATGTAATTCAGTCTTTCTGACTTTTTTGGGTGGGTATTTCATCAGTAGCATAAAGATGAAAGAATTCATTGACTGTATTCTATTAGAAACCTCTGAGAGAGAATAAATGCTTCCTTGATTTCTAATTTAGTTTGGCATATTAATTCGGATTCCATGTAAATTTTTTGAAAATGTTATCTATATTGTGGTTCAAGGTCAGGATGAAAAATGGGAATTACCTTTTGGAAGGAATGGAGGTATCCTATAACCCCATACCAAGTTCAAATTTAGATTCACTTTAAAGACTGTCTCTTTCTAGGAGGTTTTCTAATGGCTCTTATTTGAAGTTGTCAGAGAATATAAACACC
Organism: Bettongia penicillata ogilbyi; assembly: GCA_023548195.1. Lineage (NCBI taxonomy): Eukaryota > Metazoa > Chordata > Mammalia > Diprotodontia > Potoroidae > Bettongia > Bettongia penicillata. Next base: position 3,817,853 of record JAJHZJ010000287.1, on the reverse strand, counting down.
ATAGGATAATAGATTTCTATTGAACAGAGTTTTATAATTTAATACTGATCTGCTATTGTACTGGAAGTGTTAGTACTGGGATAATTATATTTGCTTTATTGGGTTTTAATTAATATTATCTCCTCAAAACTCAAAACTGTTCACTTAGTCAATTTAGAAGTGGGCCAAATATGCCCACATATAAAAAGCCAAAGGTTATTTTGTAAATGACAAACCTAAAGAATATACATTCTTTCATATTTTAAAAATAATTTCACAACCACTTTAAATTTAAATTTAAAAATGTATAAATTTAGTGATTTTCTAAAATTTTCTTTCTCCATAAATGATACAAATTAAGGATAGAGTGATTCAAAAGCTTTAGAAATGGAACTTTCTATTTTTCAAAAAAGTCTGTCCGTATTTTTTTTTAAATTGGTATATATGATGTACTCTCTAGTGTCAAATACTTGTTAGGATGTAATAATTTCTTGAAAATATTTAAATGGAAGGATTTTTCAGAATTATTACTAATACTGAAATGTAAAGCATCCTGTTGAGTAAGCAATGAAATATTCCTTGTCTATATTTTCTGATTAGAAAATCCTTTTGCAAAAATCAACATTGATTTTTTTTCTCTAGTTGCAAACATATTTGGAAAGTTATTCAATATTCATTCATTCAACAAACATTTGCTTGTTGTAGAACAAGCACAAGGTGTTGTTCTGGGGATACAAAGACAAACCCTAAATAGTCTCTGCCTGAAAGAACTGACATGCTATTAGTGGGAAAAAATCATGTACATTGAATGTTAATATAAAAATATGCAAAATAGATACAAAACAATTTGTGAGGGATGGATGGAGGGTATGAGAATCTGGGGAGAATTAATGGTTTGCTTTGATTTAAAATCCACCCTTGAGATATTAAGAGTTGAAGGTGAAGGAGAGCATTCTAGTTATGCGAAACGGTTAGTGTGAAGGTACGGGATGAGAGATGAAAAGTGGGTCAGTATGACTAGATTGGGAAATTAGTATAAGAAGATTGAAGAAGTAGGAAGGGGGCAGGTTGTGAAGAGCTTTAAACGCCAAACAGATCTTTAAATTTGATCCTAGAGGTAAGAAGCAGTTGTTCTATGGGAAACAGAACATAAGTCATGCCAGATGTGGCACATGGCAGCTGGTTAGAGGGAACCACTGGAGATTACTGAACAAGGGGAGTGATAGGGTTGGGCTTTTGTTTTAGAAAAGCCACTTTGGCAGCTGTATGAAGAACGGATTGAAGTGGAGAGAAACCTGAGTAAAGGAGATCAATTAGAAGGCTATTGCAATAGTACAGGAGAAAAATGGTGAGGGCCTGGTGAGCATGGTGGGATTAGAGGGAAGGAAATGCAGAAGATATATAGAAAGGTAGAAATGACAAGAGTTGAAGAGAGTGAAGACTCCAGGATAACACGGTGGCTGTGGACATACTTCTTGGCTCCTCTACAAGATGACTTTCAGTAATTATAGTTGAAATGGACAATTATGGGAAGAGCCTCCCCCGTTCTGAGTGCTTAAAGGCAGACTCAGTCACCTTTTCTTTTTCGGCTTTCCCCCTTTTTTCTTTACTTTTGTGGGGACAGGTCAGAACACAACTGAAGAGTTTTGGTTTCCAGGGATGTGTGGATATATTTGTTCCAGCGGCCATTACTGGCTACCTTGATGTGACACATGGGAGCTGTGTATTTTCCTGTTTAAGCACAAGCAGACTCAAGCCAGAGAGTTTGGGATCTAGTCTTCTGGAAGGAGAAGAGGTGTTTCTGAGCGGTGTCAGTCTTTTGGAGAGAGAGAGGAGATCTGGAGGAGCAAGAAAAATAATAACATGGGAGAGAAGAAGACGTGGATTTTGCCAAGAATTTATCATGAATTATTTGGTTGGCACAGACCCCAGGTGAAAGGAGTTGCCACTCCAGTAATCTCAAGTCTATTTTTTTTCTTCTGTAGAATCTATGCCCTCATCATATTACCATAAAATTGGATTCTTGTGTGAGTTTTTGGAGTGAATGGGGACCTCTCTAGAAGGTCAAGATGCTCTCCTGTGAGTCCTTTATTGGTTTTCTGCATTTTCTGTGGATTGGAAGTAAAGCTGTCTCATTATTCGATGAGTACTTTGGTTACTTTGAATATATGAATAAGATCTAGGGTCAATTTTCCCCATTCATATCTGTCACTACTTACACATGAGCTATACAGTTGAGCCAACTCAGGATTTCCTGGAGAGACCTCTGGGTCTGGGATATAAAGAAACAAAGAGTTATTTTCAGAGACTGGCTCTGAGATTGAACCAGGTCTGAATAGGCTATGGGGTACTGGTCAAAGGTGACACAATCAGTTTTCATTAGAAGGAAAAATGACATTGGTGGAGACATCTTATTCTAGTTAGAGTGAAATGTCTTCTATATTGAACATAACTCTATGGAAGGAATACCCTGATGACTTACTTGAGTGATAGGTTCACCGGAACAGTTCTGTTTTAATGCCTGTGGACACCATCTAGTTTTGCTTTACCTTGGATCTCCTTGTAAGAATGCGATAATGAGGAAAACTAGGTGTTTTGATATTCTTTTCCTTGAACTCTAGGAAAAAAATCAATCAAGCCCTTCCTCTGAGGTTCTTAGATCTCAGAGCTGAACCTAGCTGGAAACAGCAAATATGTGGTACATATGTATGCATGTTTTATGCATCTGACAAATTAGAAAGAAGTTAGAGATGAAGACTTCTTTCTTGTTTTCTTGCTCTATTCCATTGGATTCTGGATAGGCAAATGAGAAAGACAGGTGAGAAATATTGGGTCATAACTTCCAAAATGGTTGGAAATTCTTGCCTTAAAAATGCCTTTCAAGAAAAACAATAAAGCTACAGAAAATAACTAGGCTCTCAAGTTCTAGATGACATATTGTAAAAGGCTCATTGACTTTTCAGTCAATTTAGTAGGAACGACAGCGGACCATAATGCATCTTGTTCTGGACTTAAAAAATATCACTACTTTTCTGTCTTGATCACTTGACTGCCTGGGAGATGAGATGATTAAAGCCATAATTTTAGCTCCCTCTGCTGGTAAAGAAGACTGAATGGCGTGCAACAGTAATTCGAAGAAAGCATCTATCAATTCTTTCATTCAAGAAATAAAACAATAAAACATATGAAATTATGAGAAAGTAGCCTTACCAAAGATGGTATAATCACAGTTTCAAAAAGTAGAAAGTAGATTTGTCCTTTTGGTTAATTTCTGGGAAAGACTGAAGGAAAATAAAGAAAATCCCGAACTAAATCATTTCTTACTCATTCTACTACTCCAAGGACAATAAAGTTCTTAGTGATTGCTCTCTCCCTTTGAAATATGTTTCTTCTCCACCTCTATAGTTACATCTTTTGGTTAAAACAATATTTACCTGAGACCACCCTGCTCCCCAGCTTCCCCAGTGAACACTGTCTCTTCTAACCAGGGCTATCAAACTGATTTTCGCCATTAATTATTTGGTTGCCACATCTTTAAACTCTTTTTTGAGTCTAGTAATGAAACTCACAGATGGAGATTTTTTTCCCCTGGGAAATCAAAAAAGCTTTCCCATAGCATCTCAAGGTTCCCCTAAGAAAATTCAAAAGGTGAGGAACTAATGCTGCTGTTGTTGGGAAGTCTGAAATCTTGGGGAGATGCCTTACATCTGGCTTGTGTTCCTTTGCCTTTTTAACCTTTAGATCCCTTTCCATCCTTTAAATGTCACTCTGAGAAGCCCCCTGCCCTTGCTCATATCTCACAGAGTATGGTTTTTAACCTTGTAATGCAATTATGCATTATTTTGTATTTTAACTTGTTCATAGGAAGCTTGATCTAGAGATTGGAGGGACCTCAAAGACAGTCTAGTTCAACCCCCTCATTTTATGAGAAAATTGAGGTCCAGGGAAGTAAAATGAATTGCTCAAGGTCACTAGTTATTTGTATATATGTCACATCACCTTACTGGATTATAAGCTTCAAGAAGGCAAAGGCTATGCTTATTTTAGGACAAAGTAGGGACTCCTTACTATTTGCGAGGAATTGAGGAATCCTAGTCATTCAGTAAATATATGTATTTTAGGTGCCTCAAGGCACTGTGCTAAGTGTTAGGGAATTAGATCTGGAATGGACCTTGGAGATTATGTAATCCAACCCTCTCTTTTTATAGATGAGGAAATTGAGGCCCAGAGAAGCTAAATCATTTGTCCAGGTCATGTAATGAAGAGTTGTTTGAGGCAAGATCTGAATTCAGGTCCTCTGACTTCAGATCCAGCATTCATTTCACTGTGACACACATACTTTCCCCCCATTCTCCCATGTTGACAAGGGGGTAGGTAGAGTAGTTTATTGGAAATTAAACTTTAGTAGTTAATTTTGGAGTCAGAGGACATGGTTTTGAATCCTGATGCTTTCAATTATTACAAGTTTTACCTTAGGCCAATCACTTGACCTCTCTGAGCCCTAGTTTCTTCATCTTTAAAATTGGGGGTTGAAGTTCTTGATCTTGTAATTCATCTCTGGGCTTCTTAGCATGGGACTAAGAGCAGGCTTTGGATTGGGGTCCTTGGATCCTTTTGAAGACATGAAGGCATAACTGGAAGATTTTCCCCATAGCTCTCTTAGAAGTTATTACATCTTTACCCACTGAATTTCATTCCCTGCACCTTTGATCAGAATCTGAAACTCTAACGACTAACTACCTAAAGTTTTTTTTAGTTGCAAGGCAGTATCCCCCTGGTGCCAAGTCACTTAGGGATATAGCAGAAGTGGTCAGAATCTTTGATTCCACTTCTATTATCCTGACCCCATTCATGAATTTTGAATAAAATTCTGAATTTTATATTGTAAAGTGGAATCTCCAAAGAAGGAGATTATGATTTTTAAAAGTTACATGATCATTTAAAAGCTAGACCATCACTATAACTAAATAAGTTAGATTCATTCTTGGGAAATTAAAAGTCATCAGCTATCATATTTCTGAATCTGAATCAGATGGTAACCAAACATATATATTATTATTTTTATATGAGGGTTATTTGGACTCAGAACTCGAGAAATTCTCCTGAATCTGGATGTCTCCTGAAAAGAAATGATATAAAATTGGGTAGTTGGTTTGTAATGTGGGTCAAAAAATCCCAGACCCAATGAACCAAGTCATTTTTTCTCTGTGGTAAAAATATATTTGTGATGCTGACTTTTTATATTTCTATATTTATCATCTCATTCTCATTACTTTACTCTTTGTTAATTGGAAAATTTTGTTTCTTTGAATAACTTAAATCCTGCTTTTGCTCAAACACTCCCCAAATCCCACTGCTTTGCCTGAGTGTTCAGGAGGGAACACTGGCAGATATGGAACCAGCATGTACTAAACAGAAGGGATGGAATCCATATTTCTTAGCTGACTGTTACTGTTTTTATTGTTTTGTATCTAGTTTCCTACAAAGACCAGATGACATGAAATCAATCTGGCTATTATAATGAGTCAGGGTGGGATACTGGAAAGAGCAATGATTTTGGGGTCAAAGGACCTGGTTTCGAATCTCACCTCTGACGTAAATTCCTCGTGTGACTTTGGATCACGATGGTGTTGGTGGTGGTGGTGTTGGCTCTTCATTCTTGGAAGGGACCAATGACATTATGAGGGTGATGTCTTGACCTTCATGTGAATTGCATTTAAGTGAGGAAGAGCTGTGCAATGTGGTCAGTCTCATTCCTTTGGAATTAGTACCTAAAATTAGACCACAGGTGTTTGGAAGTAGAGAGGGGTCCCTTCTCCTGTTTGTTCTCCATTTTTTCTTTTGGTTGAGTAATGAAGGTTGTAGTAAAGGCAATCAGGTGTCATGGTGGATTGAGTGTGGAGTTGGAAAAGTCTGAGTTCAAATCCAACCTTAGACATTTACTAGCTATGTGACCCTGGGTAAGTCACTTAACCTATGTTTTCATCAGTAAAATGGAAGTGATAATGGCATGTACCTCCCAAGGTTCGTGAGGATAAAATTATATCTATGTAAAGTGCTCCCTAAACCTTAAAGCACTATATAAATGCTAGGTGTTATTATAATTAGATGGTCTTGTTAATTCTTTGGAGGAGGTAATGACTCCCTTATTGGGATGTGAGTTTTTTGAGAGTAGGGATTGTTTTACTCCATGTACAGGTAATAGCTATTCAATAAAAGTTGACTCTTTGGGAGAAATTCTTTAAGTCCATATCCTGTTCCTGCTGAATAGGTATACCAGCTTCTTTTCTTCTTTCAATATTTGTATGCTCAGGGCTTATCAAAGTGTTTTGTTTATAGTAAGTACTTAAAGACTTTGAAATGAACTGAGTAATCAATTCTTTCTCAGTGATTTCATCAGCTTTCATGGGTTTACCTCTAATCTCTGCATATCTGTATATTCAGTTCTCTTCTGAGCTATATACAGTTCATGCTTAAGTGAGGAAGTTATAGGCCTTCAAGGAGCAGAGTCCTTTCCAATCTCAGTTATTGCCACTTTTCTTAAATAGAAAACCTGCATGTTCTTAAAATTATGCTTTGTGATTTCCATGAGTGAGATTCTATTTACATTTCCTCTGAAGGTTCCCACCACACTGTCCAGGGCTTCATAGTGTACAACAATAAGGTCAGTACAATAGCTCTCTAGACCTTCAGCTTGGTAGTCAGTTTACTATCTCTTCTTTCCCACACTTGCTTTTGCAGCCTTGCAAATTTGGAGCTAGCTCTGGCAATGTGTGTGTCAACTTCATTATCAATGTGTACCTCCCTGGAAAACATACTGCTAAGGTAAGTGAATTTATTAAAGCATTCGAAATTTCTCCATTTGGATAAAGACATATTTACTATTGAAAGTACATAATAGTCACGGGACAGGTTTATGGTCTGCACCTGCATCTCATACATGGTTGTACTTATCGACCACCGGAAACTAAGCATCCAGGACAATGATATAATGTTTAAGACTTCATCTACAAAAATGTCACTAACATTTCTAGCAGTGGGATATAAAGACTGAGTTGTCCTTTCAGAGACATTCACGGATTTACATCCATTCACCCACACTTTTTCACCTGGTCCCCTTTGTGATCAATGAATTTTACAAGTGTTTGTGAGAGAGCAAATTAATGATATGTTAGACAGAAGCAATTTGGTAACCTGGAAGGGGCCTCAAGGATTATCTAATCCAAACAATTCATTTGACTGATTTTACTGATGATGATGAAATTGAGACTTAGAGCAGCAAGATCATAAAGCTAGTAAGTGACAGAGTCAGGATTTAAACCCAGATCTCCTGATAACCAATGAACTTATCCAATGCACTAGAAATCGGATATGTCTAAGAAATCCAGGCACTGGGCTTGGCGTCAAGAAGACATAGCATCTACTTGATGTATGATATTAGACAAATCACTTAGCATCTCTGAATCTCATTTTTTATGTCTGCAAGATGGGGATAATAACTACGCTTTCAGAGTTGTTGCAAGGCTTTGATGAGATACTCTATTGTAACACTGTTGGGTTTCACTATGCCAAGTAGAGCTGACCGGCCAGCACCTTCTGAAAAAAATCCTCTCTACTCCCTCCTTCCTGATGGAGAAGGGTAGAGGTGATTCCCTCCCAGGCTTTGCTTATCTCCTCCCTGGGAGAATGGTATGGGGTTTGATAATTTTATGAGTTATTGCCCACTCCTCCCTACCTTCTTCTCTCTAGAAATTTAATCAGCCAAACTTCTCACAATAATTTGCTCCCTTTTACACTAGAGGCAACATCATTGCCCTTCAAAGTCACATGGTTCTTTGCCTTCCTTTTATTTTATGGATTTCATATCAGGTGAAAAATTATTAGAATAATCACAATAGCTCAGAGTTCCCAGGAAGGAAAACTTCTAACATTGTGACAGATATTTGGTCCTTTGCCTCATTTTAAGTTTTTGTGGGTCTCACAATAATATCTGACCTCTATATATTTAAGGAAAAATCAGAGGACAGTGAATGTTTAGGAAAAAAGGTGAGCTGAGTATATCACAATGTTTATTACAGAATAGGCATAAAAGGAGAAGCTGGGGAAAGAGCAGACTTTTTTGGGGAACTTCCCTCAATCCTTGAGAAGGTAGCTACTGCTAACAGCTTTATCCAGAGTCATCTCAGAGAAGCCTCTAGGAGCCTAATGGCCCACTTTGATCTGCCCCTTCTCTGTTATGGTTCAGCTGTCCTTTCTAACTTCTTTCCCTGATGCCAGATTCCTCCTCTCAGTCTGATCTCTCATAGGTAGTCTGTGTTTCTTTTGAAAACTCCTGGGCACGATTCCAGTTCTCTTTCTAGCTCAAAGATCAGAATAGTTCATCTCCTATTACACTTGTAAAATGTTTTGCAAATCTTAAAGTACTATATAAATGTTTGTTGTTATTAGGATTTCTGACCCAATATCGAACTGATGGTATTGACTTTATAAACATAGGTATCTACTTGAGCTATAAGGTTAGATACCTGAATGCTACATTGATTTGGCCAGATGGGGTGCTGGGAGAAATTCCAGCTGATGTTCTTAAAAGATCAGGAGAGGGAACATTCTTGATCATAGACTTTGCACCATAGTATTTATGAAATTATCTCACTCTTTATATGTGAATTATAGGCTGACTCTCTCCTGTTACTTAGCAAACTTCTGGGCTGCTTCCCACCAGAGACAAGGAGTGTATGTTCAGAGAAATCAAATTGCATTTAATATTGGCCTGGGCAAAAAACATAATTGGGAAGATAAATATGTAGCAAAAATATATACTATATTACAGAACAAATATAAGTGAATTTTAGATTATATATGACATTGTTCTCTTTAACTAGCACTGGATATAGAAGATTAATTCTTCCTTCATATTTTTGCTTTCTCATACCTGGAGGAGAAAAAGAAATTAATCTTTGGTTTAAAAGAATAGTACTTCATACATACTAGGTACTTAATAAAAGTTTTATTGAATGGAAATGAGAAAATAGTTCACTTTCTCCTTAGGTGATATTTTATCAGATATTTGCAGTTACCACCTCAGAAAATATTTATCAATATATCCACACTGAGTCACAAGGTTTAAACTGGAGTGACAAAATGAACAAGGTAAGTTACATAAAAACATTATCTGAAACTCCACCACAACCACTTCCCTTGTTAAGATATAGTGAAAGGGGAAATGTGTATGGGAACTCAATCAGATATCTAACAAAATGAGTATCTAGAAAGGCATAATAAATACATAGCTACTAAAATTTATTTTTTAATAAAATCCAAAGGGTAAATAATTATCATTCAGTTTTTAGGAGAATCTCGGTGCCAGAGGACTCTGGTTACACTTTTATAGAATTTTTTTTGGAATTTCTTAAGCAAAGAAAATGTGTCTAATGTAAATTAAACATGTTTTCTTTGCATTGTTCATAACGTTATGTGACGCATTCGGAACATGTTACATTTCCCCGTCGTTGTTAAATCTCATCTGGTGTTTGTGAAGTCTTTTACTATCCCCTGCTGGGCCAGGCAGACATCGGTTTGCATGACTGCATGTTCCCAAAATATTTCTTAAAAGTATCTAGTGGATCTGTACCAACTGTAGCAGGATGATAGAAGACCACATTTTCCTTATAATGTCTTTAGTAATGGAGACAAATGTCATCAGATCAAGAAAGAACCATCAGTTTTATATGGTGTGACATTTGGGGAAGAATGTGAATGATTAGTGGTTGAAAAATATTGCTTGAGGTCCCACATTGTGGGAAGATATAGTTTTCAAAATATTTATAGGTTCTGGTTACATGGGATGCCATTTGTTTTCCATGGACCTCATGGACATTCCATTTGCTTGTGTGGCATATCCCCCAGAAACAATATTCTTTCCAATAATAATAGTTAGCCTTTATATAGCACTTCAAGAGTTTGCAAAGTGCTTTGTGTATATTATCTTATTTGATTTTTTTAACCACCCTTTGAGGTAGGTTCTCTTATTCTCCTCATCTCATAGATGCAGAAATGGAGACTGAAAGAGACCATGACATGCCTAGTTTCACACAAATAGTAAATATCTGTGAAGGGGTTGAATCTAGGTCTTCCTGACTCCATGTCCAGTACTCTATCCACTGTGCTGCCTAGCTAACTCTTTCATGAATTTACCCAGTTATGACTATGCTACTAATTTTTCTCAGTAAAATGTATCCATCTTCTTCTTTCTCCCTTTGGATACAGTGGGAGCTGTATACATAAGAACATGGTGAAATATAGAAAAGATTAAGAATCTGTTCTTGTATTATGTGAAAAACTCCAATTTTCAAATTTGCTTCTATTATGTTCATAGATTAAGCCATCCCATTACAAATTGCAACAAAGAACAAATTTTAAACAGATTACCTTAGAGATCTTTTACTCTATTTCACCTTTTTAAAAGTTGAAAAACATGTGTAACTTTTTAAAAAGAGATGGGGTAGAGAGATTATCTCTTTTAAAATGATTCTCTTTTAAAAAAATTATTCAAATGTGTTTTATATAGAAGAAATTTTTTTTTAAACTGATGTTGAAAAATACTGATAGCCAAGGAATGTTCTGTGGAAGAGATAAGTCCTGGATGTATTCTGTAAGTAGAGCCTTGAGTGTGGCATGGGAGAAGTCATACTGTGCAAAAAAAATATGGTGATTCAGAGTGAGAGATGTGTTTGGATGATAATTCCTGTAGGTACTGTATATTGTCAGAGTGAAAGACAGAAATTGTCATTTTTGATTATGACCCCAATATAGAATTCACATTGGACCAGGGTTTAGAGGAAGCATTAGTGACAATATGGTTGTCATGACAATTCGTGAGATGGCTGTATGACAGACCTGATAACAGAAAATTTTCTTCAGTATTCTCTAAAAGTTATATTTGAGATCATGTGGTTAGATAATAATACTAGAGAAACTGCATCATACAATGGAAAGAACATTGGCTTCAAATTTCAAGGACCTGGATTCAAATCCTATTTTTGATATTTAATAATGGTATGACCTTGGGAAAGTAATTCTACTTTTTGGAGCCTCAGTTTGCCCAGGGCATGTAGGTGGCATAGTAGACAGAGTAGGCTTGGAGTCAGGAAGACCCATCTCCCTGAGTTCAAACATGGCTTCAGACACTTACTAACTGTGGGACCCTAGACAAGTCACTGAACACTATTTGCCTTAGTTTCCTTATACTTAAAATGAAGTAGAGAAGAAAATGGGCAATCACTCCAGTATCTTTGCCAAGAAATTCCCAAAGGGGGTCATAAAGAGTCAGACACAACTGAAAAATGACTGATTGAACTGCCCTTATGTAAAATGAAAGAATTGGACTAATTAACCTATGAGGTCCTTGCTGGTCTTGGAGTCAGAAGAACTGGGTTCAAATTCTATCTCTGATATTTATGAATGCTATAATTTGAGATGAGTAATTAGATGAACCAATAGATAGAGAGTCAGACCTGAAATCAATCAAATGAACCTGAGTTCATTCAAATCCAGTCTCAGATACTTGGTAACTGTGTCACCCTGGGTAAGTCACTTAACACTGTTTGCTTTATTTTCCTCATCTGTAAAATGAGCTGGGGAAGGCAATAACAAACCACTCTAGTCTCTTTGCCAAGAAAACCCCAAATAAAGTCATTAAGAGGTGAACACCACTGAACAGCAACATGATTTTGGGAGAGTAATTTCACTTTTTGGGGCCTCAGTTTGACCATATATAAAATGAGGAGATTGAACTAACTCATCTCTAAGTCCTTGCCTGTTCTAAATACTATGATCCTATCTAAAACATCCCAAAATCTGTTAGACTCCATATCATCCTAAAACCTAGCTTGCCTCAGGTTTTACAATCGATATCATTCACTGAGACAGTGATGGACCCCCTGACATGTAGGGTCATCATTCATGGAGGGAACCTATCTGTAGATGACACACTGATGTGTAGTAGAACAGCTCTGCTCATTCAGCGGTGTCAACTTTCCACTGAAATGCTTTCAATAGTCTTTTAGAGGCACTTGGTAACTTTATTAGGACAAGAGCCAAACTTTTTATTCTGCTCTGTTTCAACAAATGCCAAGATCAGAGGAAATGTAAGCATGGGGATTTCAAACTACCCTTGCCATACTGATATTGGCTCCTGGGTATGTGCTTTGGCAAGGAACTCTCATTTTTGGTCATGACACTGGCAGAAAGAAAAGCAGTGATGGTTTTTGGCCACCAGAGGGTACCATGTAAGCAGCCAGCTTGTTAGCCTGGACGTTGCTCCTTCAAGGCTATACTTAAATGCACACACCACATTTTGTCCCCATTGAATAGGAGAGAGTTGAGCTATTAATCCTAAAGCTTGTGATTTCAACTCCCTATGGTATCTAGTGGCTGGAATTTTGCTGCTTTCCCAAGTTACTTGCTAGCTGTGTGACCTTGTAAAAGTCATTTACTTCTTTGGATCTCAACTTCCTTAAATGCACAATGAAGAGGTTGAACTAGGTGAATTGTGAGGTACCTTCTATGATCCTATATATAACAATTACAACAACAGCAACAAAAAAATCTATATAGCATTTATAAAACTCTGTCTTATTTCATTGTCCTTCATTCTCAAACAGGACCAAAATGACATCACTATGTTAGAGTTAATTTACAATGTGTCCTACATTATCTCATTTGTACCTCATAATGACCCTATGAGATATGTATTATTGTTATCCCTATTTTACTGATGAAGAAACTGTGTCTCAGTTTGGTTTAGTGACTTATCTAGGGTCACACAGTTAGTATTTGTAGAAGGATGTGAATACAGGTCTTCCTCATTCCCAATCTATCAGTATGCCACAACGGCTCAGAATACCTCTACTCTTGTTATTTCAGCTATCCCAGAAACGACAAGATGTGAATTTCAGGGATTCACATTCCTATATTAAGGCATGGGGCCTCCCAACTATTCTAGCTCTGAGAAGTGAGCTAACTACCCAAAAGCCTGTCTGCCATTCAGAAACCTATTATTTAAAGTAACTGACGGAACCATATTTTTTAATTGAATTATAAGAGGATGACCCTTTTGTACTTGATCAGTCTTGCAGGTCCAAAGGGGCAAGTTACTGAACTCAGATTCATTTGGACTTTGTAGAGAGTGAGATCCTTTACTGGTGCGAATGGATCATTCCATGCCTAATGCATAACTGCATTTGCACTTTGAGGTAGGAGTGCACATTTACATATGAAAAATCATTTGCCTTAAAGGCGCAAGTTGCTTCTGTACTTTTTTCATAACCATTTATTTATGTAGACCAATAGGAGAACCTTAAAGTTAAAAAAATTGGGGAATATTTAGCCACATGACTAAAAAGTCTCATGCATAGTAATTGGACAAGTGGCCATTGACCGACTGTAGCCTAGCTCAAAGAGAAGTTTTGGGAAATGTTCTGGAAGCTGCCCTAAACAACATCTCTCATTATCCTGAAGCACAGATAGTCAACTATTTCTACTATTATTGAAAGGAAAAGCTAAAATTTGCTCTCCCAGCTCCTTGGAGGTGGCAAGCCTTAGAACCAAGGCTTTGAGAAAACATCCTACCATTCTAGGGTTTTGATGTGAGAACTGCAATTGAGCCTAGGGCTCAGGGAGGGAAGACTATAGCTGCCTACTGAAAAGTGAGTTCAGGAAGTCCAGTAGAACAGAAGCCCTATGTTGAGCAAGTGTGGAGAGCTTCATCGTGCTTTTTTGTCCTTTGTTCTGAAAGAGGATGGATGACATCAGCAGGATGATGTCTTGACTGGCAAGTGAACTGGATTTGAGTGAGGCAGGGCTGTGCAAAACCATCAGCCTCTTTCCTCCAGGGTCATCAGAGTCCAGCGGTAAGCTATAGGTTAGGACAACTGGCAACAGCCCCAGTGCAGTGGGAGACTTTAGTATTTTCAAGCTAAGGTCTTTCCCAGGTCTCAGTTTGTCTGGGGCAATGTCCATTCAGAAGTTAAAGATCAGGTTAAGAATTCAGAGAGCTTCAGGAGTACTCTATAAAGAAAGCTCATGGAATGTCTGGAAGTGCCAGCAATTGTGACCTGTCTTTGCCACACCTACAGCTAACATGTGCCTTAATACCACCGTTGTCTTAAATGTTTACTTTTAGATTGTGGATTCCCAAAGGACAGGGCTTGTTTTCTTTGTTTATGGTATACCTTGCCCAGGCTTGAGCACCTACTTACTTCTGGTCTTCCAGTGCTATTGACTTCCTTGTTGTGGGTATTCCCTCTGCTGAGTCAAATTGCAACTCCTTCAAGCTCAGGGGATGTTCAGTATTTGTGAATATCTGTGTCTATATCTCTATATAGAAATCATTCTGAAGCCAGCCTTTTAATTGTGAATTTCACTGAACTTAGGTTGGTTCTGTATGATAGGCAAACAGTCCACTGTTAGGTCCATAATCCAAGCTTGGTTTGGCAAGAGTTTGTGGGTCACCTCCATGTGATGATGAGACATCAGTGAGTGTTTTTTTATGCCTGTGCCAAATGGGCATTTACATTCCTACTTAGTGAGCATACTCGTTTAATGGAGAAAATAGCAGACCAAGAGGCAAAGTAACTTGTTTGAAAAAACCTGAATGTGAGTTGTCCTATGCCTGGCCCTTGAGAGGTGGCATTGGTCCAAGAAGACTAGAGTTCAGATTCTGACCCTGACATATACTGGCAGTGTGATCCTGGTCATACCTAACCTCTCAATGTTCTACGAAACTCTTTAGGACTACAAGGTACAGAAATGGTGCCTCTTGTATTGGGAGAGGGAGTTTCTTCACCCACTCTCTCTCCTGTCCCTGTCCCTCCAGCATGTACTATAATAAATTAACATTTATATATTGTCTTAAGGTTTTCAAGACATTTAAAATACGTTGTCTACAACAACCCTGTGAGATAGGCACTATTCTCTTCACCATTTTTCAGAAGAGGAAATTGAGTGGTAGGCTTTGAACTCAAGTAGCTGTTTCTCTTTTATCCAGGAACCTTGAGGGTCTTCCCCTCCAAGTTTGATTGTTTTGTTTTTTTAAGTTTTATTGAAAGGGACCATTCCTTGAGTAACTACATAAAGAGGCTTATTCATTGAATTGGTGCATCTCACTCAAAGTGAGAGTCTGATAAGACCTTAGCCTAAAATGGCCAGGGTTCCATATTGCATCCTGGGCGATCTCCAGTAGTTCTGTCAGGCCACTGTACCTAAATGGCTCCGGAGGAGGCATCGAGGCTGGAGACCTTACACAGCCCTCCCTCACTCAACCACAAGTCACGTCATCATCTTGATGTCATGGTCCTCTTGAGAATGAAGAACAAATACAACCTCCTGACTACAGGTCCTAGTATTAGGTTACCTAGCTGTCTTACTAGCTATGGGACTTTGGGTGGTTATTAACTTCTGTGGGTTTCAGTTTTCTCATCTATAAAAAGTTGACCATGATACATGTATTACCAAAGTCATAATTTTTTTTGAAGGGAAAAGTGCTTTGCAAACTGTAAAATACCAAATAAATGGGAGCTAGTAGGACTTAAAAAAAAATCTTATTTTATTCTGAATTTGAGAAACAAAACAAGAATTTCTATAACATATAAGAATAGAAAAAAATGATTACACATGAAATTGTAAATGTATTATGCACAACATGCTATTCCTTTTAAATAATTCTTAAAGTTATAATGTAACTTCTTTTTCTTTGTTTTCTTCCCTTCCCTGCCCCCTGTCTTAGAGATGAAATGTTTCATAAGATGGTCTGCTAATAGCTAAGACTATTAAACCAAACATAAGAAACAGAACAAAATCCCAATTAATTTATTCATTGAAACATCTGTCCACCTTGTAACTGCAAAATATTTCATAAATGTCAACTCTTATTAGTATTCATTTGTTCCTCCAACAAACTGGATGCTGAGAAAGATCTAATTGTAAATAAAATGAAATTACTGCCTTCAAAGGGCTTATAACATATTGATGATGTCGTTTTCAGTTGTTTTCAGCCATATGTGACACTTCATGACCCCATTTGGGGTTTTCTTGCCAAAGATATTGAAGTGATTTGCCAGCTCATTTTACTGACGAAGAGACGGTAAAGTGACTTGCCCAGGGTCACCCAACTAGTAAGTGTCTGAGGCTGGATTTGAACTCAGGAAAATGAATATTCCTGACTCCAGGCTTGGCATTACAAACATTGTGCCACCTAGCTACCCCTTTAACATGCAGTTATAGATGTGCAAAAATAACTGCTATACCAATTATAAATGCAAAAGAAGAGTGTTGAGTGCTGTGACATCAGAAGATATCCTCTAGCTGGGAGGAATCAGGAAAACATCATAGAGAAGCTGACATTTAATCAGGATCTTGAGGGATCATTTGGGTGTTGAAATGCGGAGATGACAAGGGAAGGTATTCCAAGTATAGGGAAAAGCATGAGCAAAAGCTGAGGGGTAAGAGAACATGGGATAGAATTTGGGGATAGCAAGGAGAATCATTTGGCAGGAGCATATAGTAAATGAGTGTGGGTTGGAAAGCTGGTCAGATAAGAAGGGGACAGGTTGTAGAGGGCCTTGAATGCCAATTTAATGTATTTGGATAAACCAAAAACCCATGGCAGGATACCAGGTTGCCTAAAGAGGAGTGAACCAGCCTGGGTCAGAAGGAGAAAGGGTTAAAATTCTCATGCTCATTACTAGTGGGATTTGGCCTGGTAGCAGCCCCTACACTTCTGATCTAGGCAAGATGGAGAAATCCAATCTAGAAAAGAAAAAAAAAAGAAAAGCTATATAATTATTACATATTTACAACCCTGAATGAATTTATCAGGCCCAAAGCAATAAATTCAACAAGAAATTTGTTTGTTTCTTTTACTGGGGCATAAATAGGCCAATCACAAACCTTCTGGAGAACATTTATCTTCCCATAACATCATTGCCGCATACTCTAAACTTGCTCACACCTGCATGATCCGG
The DNA here is from genome assembly GCA_023548195.1 of Bettongia penicillata ogilbyi. Taxonomy (NCBI): domain Eukaryota; kingdom Metazoa; phylum Chordata; class Mammalia; order Diprotodontia; family Potoroidae; genus Bettongia; species Bettongia penicillata. The sequence continues at coordinate 3,800,853 of JAJHZJ010000287.1, read as the reverse complement.
CTTGCTTATCCGTCCCTACAGACTCCGTCTTCAGAGCTGGTTCTTATTTCAACTCAGTTCATTAAAGATACATGCACACACATACATACACACACACACACACACACACGCATATATGGCTTAGGGAAGGAGGCTGCTTTTTAACTGATACCTCACCAAGCAGTTACATTCAAAAAACATTTAAAGAGCTCCCTTTTTCTTAGCTCCTCGTTCTGCAGATTTTTTTGAGTCATATATTAATATATACAAATATATGCCTATATATGTATACATATCATACATGTTAGCCTACAGAAAAACAACTGAATGGAAATTGAAATTCACAAGCATGAATGCTTCTACTTCGTTTGATATGGTGTAGCGAAAATAAGAAAGCAACCCAAATAAACACTGGACTCAGAGTTGGGCTCAGATCCTAGATGGAAACGATAGCTAGTTAGGGGAATTTTCTATAATAATAATAAATAGTGGCTAACATTTAACACGTGGCCTATTATGTGCCACGTGTTTTGCAGATATCTCATTTGATCTGGGAGGTAGGTGCTAATATTACTCCCATTTTACTTTTGAGGAATGGGAGACAAAGAGATTAAGTGACTTGCCCAAGGTCAGACAGCTAAGAAATGTGTAAGGCCAGATTTGAAGGTAGGTTTTTCTGATGCCATATCCAGCAGTCTATCCATTGAGCTACCTATCTATAGCTCCCTGAACCTCAGCTTCCACATCTGTATAATGGGGATAATAATATTTGTATTAACTTTATGCAATTGATATGTGAAAAATGCTTTGTGTACCTTAATGTGCTACATAAATGGGAATTATTATTTCCTCATGTACTATAATTGTTATGAGAGCTATTCCCTGAAAAGTAGCATAGGGGTATCATATGGCTCAAAAGGAAGCAGAATAGACATCTCTAGCGTCTTTTTCTCCAACCCTTTTCCAAGGAAGACTTTATTTCCAGTTGGGAGGGAAAGCAGGAACTTGGGGGTCAGAAGTCTGGCCACTCTGCCCTCCTCAGAGAAAGTGGGGAGGGGAACTGGGCTGGAATTATATCTATCTACTTCATTAAATATCCAGTGGGTTTTGTTTACACTTCAATTATATTAGAAAACTCTCCATCTTTATTTACATTGCTTTGTGTTTACTATTTGGAGATTGGGAAAGGTCAGTTCAGTTTATGTTTATTAAATACATAATATATAGAGCCCTGAATCTGTGGGGTAGGTGGGTGGGAGTAAATAGGGGAGACAGGAATGCAGATTGGCAAATATTCAAGTTATAATCTGAGAATATTGTCTGAGGGCATTGAGAAGTTTAGTGTTTTGCCTAGGGTCCCACAGAGGTGAGACTGGAACCCAGATCTTTTTGCCTCATCAGCTAGCTACCATGCTATCTCTCTATTTAAATTTTAAAAATATAATTTTATTCATTTGTTTTTTCTATGTTATTTTTCTCCATCTATTTCTCCTTTTCTTCATCCAGAGAGTCATCCTTTATAACAATTAAAAAAGTAAGAGAAAAAGAGATGTATTGGCTAGTCTAGCAAAACTTAGCCACATATCATTCAAATCTGACAATTTATACAGTATTGCAAACCCCTAATTTCCCATCTCTTCAAAGAAAGAAAGGAGATGAAAATTCATCTCTTCTTTTAGGATCAATCTATTCCTTCAATACTAAATAGCATTTAGTTTATTTTTATTTTTTGTTCTTTCCATTTCCATTGTAATAGTAATTGTATATATTGTTTCCCTGGTTCTACTCATTTCACTTTGCATCACTTTATATGGAAGGACTCCTCCATGTTTCTGTCCTCTTCATGTGTTTGATAACATTCATATACCACAATTTGTTTATCCATTTCCCAATTGGTGTACATCTACTTTATTTCCAGTTCTCTGATACATTAAAAAGTTCTGCTAAGGACATTTTGGTGTATATATGATTTTTCTTTCTGTCTTTCTGTTTTTGAGCTCCTTGGGGTATATGGGTTCTATCCAATCGCAAAATGCTTTCCTGTGAATTGGTCAGAACAATTCCAAGCTGCGCCAACAATGTATTAATATCTTGATCTTTCCACAACATTTCCAGCATTCACTATCCCCACCTATTGCTATCTTCACCTATTTTGCTAGATAGATATATTGCTAGACATGAATAAAAATTCAGGTTTATTTTGATTTGCATTTCTTTTGTTAATAGCGATTTAGAATAACCTTTTATAGGCCAATTAATATCTTACAATTCTTCTTTGCACAACTGTTTGTTCAAAAATCCATTGAGGAATAGATTTTAGTTTTATATGTTTGTGTTAATTCCCTATGTACTTGGGATAATCTATCTTTACCAGAGATATTTGATACAGACATTTTTTCTATTTAAGCATTTTCTATCTGTCCAGTTCCTTTTTTATCTATCCCAGTTTCATTGGGTTTGTTCATATGAAAGCTTTTCAATGTCTTCTGTCTCTTATTTAGTATTTCCATAACCATAGCTATAAAATGTACCTAATTTGCTTTTTTAAAATTTTTTTTGAAAATGGCATAACCATAAATGCTCAAGTTTTGTATCTATATTGAGCATATTATGGCATATGGTGTAAGTTGCTGGTTTGAACTTAATTTCTGCCCATTGGCTTTCCATTTTGCTCCCCCAGAAATTCTTATTGAATAAGGATTTCTTCCTCATGGGATTTATGTTCTAAGGTCTATTGACCATTGGCTTAATGAGTTCAATTATTTCTTCTTTTTTCCATATCTAGTTTGTTCCACATTTTGATTTTTAAACTAGTACCAAGTGACTCATACTATCAGATGTGTGAGAGGCAGGACATATGTTGTCCAGATTCTGTGTCTGGTTCTTTATCTTCTTTATGCTGGCTCTCTCCTATTGTGTGAGCCTGGGCAGGTCATTTAACCTCTTGGTGCTCCAGGCACCTCTAAGAACATAAATTACAGAATAACTGCTGATCTATACTAATAGAAAGAAATTTCCTATATCAACAAAATCACAGTTCTATTCCTATCTCATGTCAGCCCATCCAATCAGTACAAAATAGGTTTGATGATTACTGCTTTATAGTAAATACTTTATAGTATAGTATAACATAATATAGTATAAAGTCTGACAATATTATTCCCAAGTTATTCCTACTTATTTTCATTGTTTCCCCTGAGATTCTAGATCTTCTTTTCCTCCAAAAAAAAATTTATTATTCTTGTCTGGCTCTATAAAGTATATCCTTGGTAGCTCGACTGTTAGGGATTGGCCCTGGACCTGTAATACCATGGCTATATGGAATTCCTAGACAAGGAAACTCCCTCTGTCAAGACAGTGACTGCAGCCATGAAATTAAAAGACCCTTGCTCCTTGGAAGGAATGCTGTGGAAAATTTGGACGGCATACTAAAAAGCAAAGATATAGCCTTGCTGATAAAGGATCATATAGTTGAAACTATGGTTTTTCCAATAGCACTGTGTGGGTGAGAGCTGGACTGGTAAGGAAAGCTGAGTGCTGTGAATTGTGGTACTAGGGACGACTTTTGAGAGTCCCTTGGATGGCAAGGAGATCAAATCATCAATCCTTAAATAAATTCATTCGGACTATTCAGTGGAAGGTCAAATACTGAAGCTGAAACTTAAATACTTTGGCCACATAATGAGAAGATGGAACTCATTGGCAAAGAGCCTGATATTGGGAAAGACTGAAGACAAAAGGAGAAGGGGATGGCAGAAGATTAGATAAATAGTGTCATGGAAATAATGAACATAAACTTGGGCAGACTTTGAGAGATAGTGGAGCATAGAAGGGCCTGGCATGATATGGTCCACGGGGAGTCGGGAATGACTGAATGGCTAAACCACCCCAACAACAATAATATCTTGTCAGCAACTTGCAGTCAGAGAGTTGCCTAGAGCACTGAGAGGTTAAATAACTTGTCCAAAGCCGCACAACTAATAAGCGTCAAGGCAGGATTTGAACTGAAGTCTTCCTCGTTGTAAGTCCAATTTTCTATACTCTGTGCCATGCTGCTTATCTTTTGCTTAATGACTGATACACCACTAAATCTGCACATTAATTTTGGGAGTCTTGACTTTCCTAAGGTGAGCTCACAGCCCAACTATGAATAATGAATATCCCTCCAGTTATTTTTTTTTATTTCTTGAAACAATATTTTATCTTGAGTGCACCTTCATAGATTGAGAGTTTGTTCATTTTGTAGTTATTTTGATTGAGATTTCACTTTCTACTTTTTCTTTCTGGATTTTTTTTATTACCATGTCAAAATAAGATTTAGGTTTTTTGCAGCTCTTTCTGTCTTTATGTCTCTAGCATCTAGCTTGGTTGTCTGCATGGAATATTATCTTTTCCCATTGTAATTGTGAGGACTAAACCAGATATTTGTAAAGCACTTTGTAAACCTGAAAATGCTATATAAATTTTTTTTATTAGTATTAATATCATAGGTGCTTAATAAATATGTACTGAATTAAATTGAATTAAGTAACTTGTATAAGGTCATGTGTCCAGTTAGTGGTAAAATCATGTCTGGACTATTGCTTCAGTGTTTTTACTCTTCATCAACTGAGGGAGCTAACTAGAATTTCTCATCTTAAAAATAGATTTCTTAGGACTATGAATGCAAAACAAAGAATACTATTTTCTCTTTTTTCATCTTTCCCATGGTTTTTCCTTTTTTTTTCTGATTCTTTCACAACATGACTAATGTGGAAAATATGTTTAATATGTTTCTACAAAACAATTAGGTCTCTTTCATAATGTCTAAATCATATTTACAAAAAAATCACACCAAAAAGATGTAGTTCTCTTATACTTGGGAAATGTCATTTTATTTTTCTATCTTTTCTAATTCTTCAGTTTTGGAAAAATCAGGGGTACGTTGGAATCCATTGGAATTACTCTGAAGTGAAGGTGGCATAATTTACATTTCAGGTGCTATTTCACTGGATAGGGAAGATAATTTACATCTCAAGTACTTTTTGGCTACAGGGACAAAATTATACCTAGCTGAAAACATAGGGAGTGTTTGTGAAATGTTTTATGAGACATCAAACGCAGTACTCAACAAAAACTTTTAATTAATATGTTTTGCTTTTATGTTAGCATCATTTCTACACATATCCTTTCCCCCACCATATTCAGGAAACATCCTCTAGCACAAAGAATGACAAACAAAGAGAAAAATGTCAGATCAGCACAACTAAGCAACACATTCACTAAGTTTGACCATAAATGAAATGTTTTACAACCAGAGTCTCTCACCTCCAAAAAGAAGGGAAAGAGCATGGATGTTTTCTATGTGGACATACGTGAACTTCTGAGACTGAGAACTATTCTTGGAGAAGCTGTATTAAATTTATAAGATTTCTCAATACCTTTCCTTTTCCTATTGGTAATTCCCCAGCTTAGCTTACTTACAGTGGTTGGGTCAGCCTAAGTGGCAAGAGGCAGTTAGATAGCAGTAGAAGTGGATATTGCCCTTAAAAAAGGTGCCAGGAAGACCTGAGTTCAAATCTGTCCCAGACACATACTAGCTGTATCACTTGATTTGGTTGGTCACTTAACCCTGTTTGCCTCAGTTTCTTCTTCTGTAAAATGAGGATACTAATAGCAAACAATAGCACCTACCTCCCACAGTTGTGGTGAGGATCATATGCTGTAATGTATGGTTATAGTTCACTGCAGTGTTTGAAGCCCAAGCTCAAGTTAAGCAGTAGAATGTAGAGGAATGAGACAGATGAATTTTCTGGCCTTATTACTGTTGCTCAGTTGTTTCAGTCCTGGCTGACTCTTTGTGGCCCCATTTGGGATTTTCTTGGCAAAGATACTAGAGTGGTTTGCCATTTCCTTCTCCAATTCATTTTACAGATGAGGAAACTGAGGCACACAGGCTTAAGTGACTTGTCCAGGGTCTCATAGCTAGTAAGTGTCTGAAACTGGATTTGAAGTTAGTCCTCCTGACTCCAGGGCCAGTATACTGTGCACTATGACACCATCTAGTTGCCCCTTGCCCTCTTGTAAGAAGGGTCTATTTTTTGAATGTACTTAAAGGGGGGAAAGCATCACACTAATTAGTTTAATTAATCAGCAAGCATTTATTAAATGCCTACTAATATGCTATGTATGATACACCAGAAATACAAAGACAAAAATAAGCAAGTTCCTTCTGTCAAGGAGAGATGTGTATGTAATGAGTATTCAGGAAATATAGAAACACACATAGAAATGTATACATACAGAAATATTTACAAAATATACATAGGGAAATATTTGCAAAATATTATACATATGGAAATAACTATAAAATAAATGCCTGGTAATATGGAAGGAGGAGGGTACCAGCAACTGGAGAAATAAAGCTAATGTAGAAGTTGGCAGTTAAGGAAATTACATTTTAAAAAGTGGAGATGAGGAAGGAGTGCATTCTAGATAGACTGGCCAAAGTGGTACAAAGGTATGAAGACAAAAGAGAGGGCATTGTGTATGAGAAACAGCAAATGCCAGTTTGGCTAGACTGCAGAGTGCTTGAAAGGTGCAATATACAAAATTGTTGGAAAAGTAGGTTGGGGCTGAAGTGTACATGTCTTTAAAAGGCAAACAGAGGAGTTTATACTTGATTTTAAGGGCCCTAGGGAAGGCATTTTGGAGTTTATTGAGGAGAGCAACAACATGGTCACATCTGCACTTCAGAATGTGCTTTAGCATGTATGTGAAGGATGAATCAGAGAGGGAAAAAACTTGAGACAGGGAGATTAATTGAGAGGCTATTTTGCAACAGTTCAGATGAGAACAGTTGAAGATCTGAGCTAGGTGGGGCAGCCATGAGAAATTGATGGATGCGAGAGATGTTGTCAACGCTGAAATGACAAGATTTCTCACCTGATTAAATGTCTAGGGTGTGGGAGAGTGAAGAGTGCCTTTGTTCAAGGCATACAAAGTCAAAATGAAAAACAGTTGCAGTCTTCTCTGAGCTTATGCTCTATCACGGTTCATAGCAGGTCAGCAAAGTATAATATCATAATATCATAATTATGATAATTTAAAGATGGAGGAAATAAGTATTGCACTTAGGTGGCACTGTTTTGGGCCTGGAATCAAAATGACTCTTTGTGAGTTCAAATCCAGCCTCAGACACTTATTAGCTGCAGGACCCTGAGCAAGTCATTTAACCCTGTTTGCCTCAGTTTCCTCATCTGTAAAATAAAGTAGAGAAGAAATTGGAAAACCACTCTAATATCTCTGCCAAGAAAACACCGAATGGGGTGACAAAGAATCAGATATGACTGAAAAATGACTAACGTAAAAAGGTACTAATAACCAGACGTGTCAGAAAAGGTGCAAAGTAAGGAGCAAAATTTGGATTTAAACCCAGGCTCTCCTTCTACAAATCCAGTTTTCTTTCCATCATGCCAAGGTCATTCAGGAATTAGGAGGCAAAACCAGGATTTAAACTTAGATCATCTGTCTACATAAGTAGTGCTCTTTCCATTTAAGACCATGCTGCCTTGAGGCTCCAGGTAGTATTAAACAATATTGGCTGTAGAATTTGACTTATTTTAATTTAGGAATTATCCTTGTTGGACTTAAAAAATATTTTTAAACAACTGATTTAATATGTTTTAGGAATGCAAATGGCAGGCTTTGAAATGGATGTTACAAAAGTGGTTAACAAATTATATTACTAATAATTATGAAATTACCAAGGATTGATTTTTCAATTTGTTTTTATGGTGACTGCTTACTTTGGACCTCAGTCTGACACTATGGGATTTGCTGGAGCATGAAACTAAGCCTCTCTCATGAGAAAATTGGCCCTACTCAACTTCACAGGAAACAGATTATGGAGTTTTATGCCCAAGAAAAATATTACCATCTATGCAAAACCAGACAAAGGTTTTATGGAAGTCTTGAAATTCCACAGAACCAATAGTTAACCTAGTTAAATGGCCATCAAGTTTAAGAGGGAAAGGGGTAGGTTGCCTTTAAATATCACTCTTCTTAAAAAAATTGGGCTTCAGCTCATACAAATTCAGACTGCTGCCCTTGAAAGAGCCAGGCAGAAGCTTTCTTTCATTCAGATATCCCCTAATAGCCTACAACCCCAATAAACATTCTAAACTTTGCCCAAGCAATGACTGGGAATTGTGCTTAAGTGCCTAGCTGGTATTTTTTGGTCTGGGTTTTGTAATGAGGAAAAATTTTCCCTGGAACTAGACTGAGCCTCTAAAATCTCTGAGTTGAGATTGGTCAGATCTCAGCCAGAGGTTGTTATATTGCATGCGATCCATTTGTGGAACTTTTGATGATCTGATGAGAATTCCACATGAGAAATAATGAACTCTGTAACACTCCTCATCTTCCACATTTCCCAGAAATGTTTAAAGCAATTGTACTATGTACCTCCATGTTTGGATTGGAAATGACAGAGAAAATGACAGAAAAATCAATTGACTGATTGCCAGTTGATAGTGGTGGCAATAACATGTAGCAGGGCTGTTTTGTTTGTTTTTTTAAATATTGCTGATCAATTCAGTTCAACTCAATTCAATATGCTTTTATTAAGTACTTACTATGTGTGAAGTTCTGTGCTAGGTGCTGGGTAGCAAATACAAAACCGAAACAGTTCCTGCACTCAAAATCTATAGGTTGTATATGCTACCTATATAAGTAAATACAAAGAATATGCAAGTATGTCCTTTTAGGAGGAGAGAAAGAAAGGAAACTAAATAGTGTGATGGATTGAGCACTGGGCCTGAAGTCAGGGAGATCTGAGTTCAAATCCAGACTCATATATTTCCTAGCTGTGTGACCCTGAACAAGTCACTTCATCTCTGTCTCAGTTTCTTTACATGTAAAATAATAGCACAGGGTTGTGAAGATCCAATGAGCTATTTGTAGAATACTTAACATTTCTTCTTGTTCAGTCATTCAGTGATGTCTGACTCTTTGTGACCCCATGCTAATGCCGTCCATGGAGGTTTCTTGATGAAGATACAGGAGTGGTTTGCCACTTAATCCAGGGATTAAGGCAAACAGAAGTTAAATGACTTGCTGAGCATCACTTAGCTAGTAGGTATCTGAGGCCAGATTAGAATTCAGATGTTCCTAACTCTAGTCCCAACAGTCTGTCCACTGAGCCACCTAACTGCCTCCCATTTAACATAGTAGGTGTTTAATAAGTGGGTGTTCTTTTCCTGCCCTTAACAAGTCAAGGAGTGAAGGAAGCAGGAAAAGATTTGTGTAGAAAGTAATCCCTGAGTTGTACTTTGTAGGAACCAGAGATTCTAGGAGGAAAAGGTGAAGATGAAATGCTGCAGGAACAGCAAACAAGTGAGATTGTTTAGAATGGAGGGTGCGTTAAAAGAAGTAATATGAAACCAGACTAAAAAGGGAGGCAAGAACTAGATTGTGGATGGTTTTAAATGCTAGGCTGAGGACTATGCAGGACTGTCATCACAGCTGTAGTCCTCGGACGACTTGATTAACAAACACCTGATACTTTTTTTTTTAATATAAATTTATTTATTTAACTTTTTACATTCATTTTCACAAAATTTTGGTTCCAAATTTTCTCCCCATTTGTCTCCTCCCCCACCCCAATACACCAAGCATTCTAATTTCCCCTATCACCAATCTGCTCTCTCTTCCATCATCCCTCCCTTCTCTTGTCCCCATCTTCTCTTTTGTCCTGTAGGGCCAGATGACTTTCTATTCCCCATGAACTGTATTTCTTATTTCCTAGTAGCAAGAACAATACTCAACAGTTGTTCCTAAAACTTTGAGTTCCAAATTCTCCCCATCCCTCCCTCCCCACCCATTCCCTTTGGGAAGGCAGGCATTTCAATATAGGTCCTATCTGTGTAGTTTTGCAAATGACTTCGATAATAGTCGTGTTGTGTAAGACTAACTGTATTTCCCTCCATTCTCTCCTGCCCCCCATTGTTTCTATTCTGTCTTTTGATCCTGTCCCTCACCGAGTGTTGACTTCAAATTGCTCCCTCCTCCCATTGCCCTCCCTTCCATCATCCCCCCCCTTGCTTATCTCCTTCTCCCCCACTTTCCTGTTTTGTAAGATAGGTTTTCATGCCAAAATGAGTGTGCATTTTATTCCTTCCTTTAGCTGAATGTGATGACAGTAAACTTCATGTTTTTTTCTCAGCTCTCTTTTTCCTTCCACTAAAAAGTCTCCTGCTTGCCTCTTGAATGAGAGATAATTTACCCCATTCCATTTCACCCTCTCTCCTCCCACTACATTTCTCTCTCACCGTTTACCTTAATGTCTTTTAAGATATGATCCCATCTTACTCAATTCACTCTGTGCTCTCTGTCTCTGTGTGTGCGTACATGTGTGTGTGTGCATGCACACGTGTACATGTGTGTGTGTATGTGTGTGTGTAGTCCCACCAACTACCCAGATACTGAAAAGTTTTAAGAGTTACAAATATTGTCTTTCCATGTAGGAATGTAAACAGTTCACCTTTGGTAAGTCCCTTAAGACTTCTCTTTGCTGTTTGCTTTTTCATACTTCTTCTCATTCTTGTGCTTGAAGGTCAAATTTTCTTTTCAGTTCTGGTCTTTTCATCAAGAATGCTTGAAAGTCCTCGATTTCATTGAAAGACCATATTTTCCCCTGAAGTATTATACTCAGTTTACCTGGGTAGGTGATTCTTGGTTTGAGTCCTAGTTCCTTTGACTTCTGGAATATCTTATTCCACACCCTTCGATCCCTTAATGTAGAAGCTGCTAGATCTTGTGTTATCCTGATTGTATTTCCACAATACTGGAATTGTTTCTTTCTAGTTTCTTGCAATATTTTCTCCTTGACCTGGGAACTCTGGAAATTGGCCACAATGTTCCTAGGAGTTTCTCTTTTTGGATCTCTTTCAGGTGGTGATCTGTGGATTCCTTGAATACTTATTTTGCCCTTTGGTTCTAGAATATCAGGGCAGTTTTCCTTGATAATTTCATGAAAGATGATGTCTAGACTCTTTTTTTGATCATGGCTTTCAGGTAGTCCCATAATTTTTAAATTGTCTCTCCTGGATCTATTTTCCAGGTCAGTTGTTTTTCCAATGAGATATTTCACATTGTCTTCCATTTTTTCATTCTTTTGGTTTTGTTTTGTGATTTCTTGGTTTCTCATAAAGTCATTAGTCTCCATCTGTTCCATTCTAATTTTGAGAGAACTATTTTCTTCAATGAGCTTTTGAACCTCTTTTTCCATTTGGCTAATTCTGCTTTTGAAAGCATTCTTCTTCTCATTGGCTTTTTGAACCTCTTTTGCCAATTGAGTGAGCCTATTTTTCAAGGTGCTATTTCCTTCAGCATTTTTTTTGGGTTTCCTTTAGCAGGGGATTGACCCGTTTTTCATGCTTTTCTTGCATCTCTCTCATTTCTCTTCCCAGTTTTTCCTCCACCTGTCTAACTTGCTTTTCAAAATCCTTTTTGAGCTCTTCCATGGCCTGAGTCCATTGGGCATCTTTTTCAGATGTTTGGGATGCAGAGGCCTTGACTTCTATGTCTTTCCCTGATGGTAAGCATTGTTCTTCCTCATCAGAAAGGCAAGGAGGAAACATCTGTTCACCAAGAAAGTAACCTTCTATGGTCTTATTTTTTTCCCCTTTTCTGGGCATTTTCCCATCCAGTTACTTGACTTCTGAGACTCCTCTCCACCCCCACCTAGATCCTCCCAGCTAGTGCTTGGGGTCTGAGATTCAAATGCTGCTCCCCAGCCTCAGGGCTTTCAGCGGCCAACGGGGCTGCTATTCAATGTGAGAGATTAAGTTCAGGTTCTCAGGTGGGGGCAGGGCTGCCTCCCAGGCTCAGTTCCCTCAGTGTGTTTATGCGGAGATCTTCAGTAATGGATCTTAGGTCCTGTCTGCTCCAGGAGTTCCTGGCCGCCACTGCCTCTGCCGCTGCCTCCCAAGGGGGCCTGAGTTATGGAGACACCCCGCTTCCCTCTCAGCCAGCCCAGAAGTCTCCCTCACTGACCTGTAGCACCTGTGGGTGGAGGGACCTTTGCCGCCAGCAGAGGTTCCGTCCATGAAGCCTGCTCAGATCCGCTCCTCTCGGGGCCATGTGGCCAGGGCAGGACTGGGCTCTGCTGTCCGGTGCGTGAGGGACCTTTGGTGCCGGTTTTTCAGGGCTCTCTGGAACAGAAATCTCCTCCACTGCATTGCTGCACAGTTTCCACTGCTCCAGAATTTGTGGGGAGTTCTTTTTACAGGAAATTTATGGGTTGTGGGTTCGGAGCTAGCATACGTGAGTCTTTCTACTCTGCCATCTTGGCTCCTCCCCCTCCACCTGATACTTTCAAGTAATTCTTAGAGGTAGGGAGCAAGAAGGTATTAAAAACTCACCAAGGGTTTCATTCTTGTGAGGCATTACACTTAGATTTATTTTCTTCACATGATGATCCCGCAAGCAGATAAAAGACTTGGTCTATGATACCTCAACAGGCAGGTTGAGAGGCTGCTTTCTCTTACTTGTATGTTCTTCATCAGTCTTAGAGGCAAAGGTAGAGAGGGTAGTATTCAAAGCTGGACTCCCTGACAGATCTGGACGGAATAATTTGGGACTAGGTCATAGGGATCACTACCTGACTATTTAGAATCAGTTAACCGCATGACTCTCTCCTGCCATCCAAAGACAGCTAGACTAGTGAAGCCATTATCCCTCAGAATTGCAAAAATTATAACCCATATTCCTTGGAGAAGTGCTGAGACACTGATCTAAAAAAGCAATTCTTAACTTCAGATCCATAGTCCCTTGTGCATAGATTTCAGAGAATCCATGAACTTGGATAGGGGAAAAGCCCTTACATGTTTATTTTCAACAAATTCCATGTGAAATGTAGCATTCTTTTTAACTATTGCTAAATCATTCTGAAGAGGGTTCTATTGGCTTCATCATACTGCCAAAAGGGTCTAGGACACACAAAAAGTCAAGAACTCTTGGGTTAAAAGTATACAGAGACTCATACTGTTTGGATGATATGTTGGACACTGTAGGGGCAGAGTTCCCCAAAACATCAGGTCAGTCAACCATCATTTATTAAGTACCACCTATGTGCCAGGTACTCTGGTGAGTTCAGTTCCACAAAAACCTTTCTGACTTGGTTTTTCTGAACCTCAGATGTAACCAAGTCATTCCCTTATTCAAAAATGTTAAATGGTTCCCTGTTTCTTTTAGGATACATGCCAACAAAATCACAGATGTTTGAAGAACCAAAGAAGAAGGCCTCTGGGCACAGTGGAATCTATGAACCACACTAATGGCTCTACAGGGAAGGGAACTGAGTTCAAAGTCTATCTCTGATGTTTACAACCTGTATGACTTTGGGTAAATTACTTAATTTCCCTGGACCTCAGTTTCCTCATCTGTAAGATGGTCTATGAGTCTCCATTCTAGCTGCCTAACTACAATCCTATGAATATGAAATGAATACTGAAAGAATGTTATAAGTTTCCAAGGTCTACTACCATTATCATCTTTAGGGTGAAAAGCCAGAAATGTCATAGTGGAAACTCATTGATGATTTCTGGCCAGATCCCTGCTACTGTCCTTCAAGACTGGCCACTGCACACCATTATCCTTTGTGGGTCTGTAACTAATACAACAAATCTTTAGTTTAAAATAGCTCAATGAACCTCGTTCATTGTCCTTTCACCATGGTTGAAATAAGCAAAATCATGCTAATTATCTCAAGATTAAAAAGGGAAAGCTCCAATTGCATAATGAAGAGAATGTTCCTAAAATTACACTTGTGCCTCTCCAACAAAATTTTATGCATATTAAACAATTAGTTCTGACAGTCCTACTGTGAGGCAGCCGAGTTTTCCATTTTCCATGAGAGTTCTCCAAGAGTCTGAGGTCTTTTCATATTAGCATTTAAAACTTCACTTTGTGGTTTGTGGTCTTTAGCTCAAGGCAACGGAGCCACTGAAGATGGAAAGTCTCTTCTTTTGTGTTTGTAATTGCCATTTTTAAAGCCTATAAATCCTAAACTCTGAAAATCTTATTTTGAGACCCTGTTGAATAAAGAAAATGTATCACGTTCCTGCTGGCCTCTAGAGGTCACAAATGCAGCAGAATCTTGTTTGTTTCTCCTCTGTTCTAGTGTGTTTTTTAGGCAGCCCACAAAACCACCATGGTTTTTGATGGGTGTGTGTGGTCCCTGTAATTCTCATGCCTAGAGTAACTGTGTTATAAGAATCAGCTCCCTTAAAAATACATCCTGGGCCTTGACTTTAGCCAATATTAGCTAAATATTCATAGTCACAAAAGTTGTCCTCAGGGGGCAGAAAAAGGTAATGGAAAGACATTTCCTGGAATATTTGCAAACATTTGGGGGAAGAAAAATGCAGAGAGTGACCACAATTTCTGGGGAAAAATAGAGCTATTGGTTATTGCTTTTAGATTTCAAATAGATGCATGTGCAAATGGAAAAAAGGTAGCTTGATGATGCAGATAATAAATATATTTTAAAGTATCCTCTTTATGTATCTTTGGATGGAAAAAATAATTTGAAGGAAATCTTGTTCCTTTTCACCCTAGGTACACTTACTTGACAACTGTAAAACATTAAAAAAAAGTTGAGTAAAAAACATGCTTTAAAAACCAGCCATAATAACATCCTGCAACTTGAATACCCAATGTTTTGGTTAGTTTTAAAATGTTTTCCTACAGTCCACTGAACATGAAGTTTCGAATGACTGATATCTCAGTGTGGTAAAGGGATGACTGGGTTCTTGTGGGCTATTCCAATGGAAGTATAGGCTTCTACGAAGGTGTCTTTGAGAACATAGCTTGCATCAAGGGATGATGGATATAATAAGAATAGCAATAATTTTAAAAACCTAGCATTTATATAGCCCTTTAAAGTTTGCAAAGCATTTTATAGATATTCTCATTTTATTCTCAGAGTGACTCTGGGAGGTAGGTTTTATTATCATTACATATGAGGAAACTGAGGCAGAGAACTTTTTAAGTGATTTGCCTAGGTTCACATAGCTAGTAAGTGTCTGATGCAAGTCCAGGTCTATCTAACATTCAATTTGTTATATCATCTATCTTCCTCTGGAACACTGATTTTTGAACCTGAAGACCTGGATTTAAATCCTGTCTCTTGCCCACATTTTTTTTTTTTTTGCAATATGAGAATCCTAGAGCTGTAGAATCTATAAGTTAGAAGAGAATCTAGAAGCTACAGAGTTCAACTTTTACCTCAAATGGAATTATGAAGAGTTGAACATGATTGAAAATGACTGAACAACAGCATATGTGTGTGTATGTGTATGTATGTGTGAGTATACATATGTCTGTATGTAAAGCCATACTATGAATACTTCCATTTATCAGTTCTTTCTCTGGAAGTCAATAGCATCTTCCTTCATAGGTCATTTGTAGTTGATTTGAATATTTGTCATGCTCAGAATAGCTTAGTCATTCAGTTCACCTTTATTTTTTCAGGGGTGGGCATAGTGGTGGAAGAGGAAGTAGAAGATACTCTTAATGTATTGTCTTTTTCCAAAAACCAAAGAGTTGGTGTGTTACTGGACAGATTGAATCACATCCTCATTGACATTCATACTCTAATGGTGACCTAAAGACTTAGAAGAATCCTAGCTAAATGGATGGATGGCTAGCAACTACTGAAAGAGGTAGATAAAAGAGTGGGTAGAGTTGGTTTTGTTGTGTGCCTAAAGTTAAGGAGAGACCATTTCCTATAACTCTTGGTTATCTCATCTTGCAAAACTGGGATGAACAAAAAACCACTGTGTAGGTAATTACAATTTGCATACTAGCATCTTTTGCATTTACAATTTGCTATGGAGAAATGACAGCCCCTCCTTTTTGGAAGGAATGCATGATGTTGATGATAATGATAACAATTAACATTTATGTAGTGCTTTAAGGTCTGCAAAATGCCTTACATGTATTGCCTCATTTTACCTTTATAATCTCTCTGGGAATTATTTACTTTTATCATTTCCATTTTACCGATGAAGTAGCACTCAATAGAAGCAAAATGAGTTGCCTAGGGTGGCACAGCCAGCAAGTGTGTGAGGTTGGATTTGGACTCTGGTCTTTCAGTATCTACCATAATACTGCTGAATGAGGAAGAAGCGGTTTCTCATGGTTATGAGGGATGGCATTGGACCCAATGGGGAAAAACTTTAAGATCTGTACTCAAGTGTTAATCGAATTTTCTTCTTGATTTTACTGATGGTATAGTTTTCTCCAACTAAATTCTGGTTTTCCATGGGATTTGAATGACTCAAAGGAAGATATAGAAAGTTGATACATTTGGGAAGAAAATCAAGAAGAACCATCACATTTTTAGCTTCCTCTCAAATTTTAAAACTAGTCCTGACTTTCTTTAAATAATCCAGGTTTTCGCTTTATTTTTGTTTTCAAAATCTCAGCCCAGGTTGGCCCCAGAGGGTACTCTGGATTTTGGCAGGAATTTTGAAATGTCTGGTGCAGTTTTGACTTTGGAAAGAAAAGGCAAGACCAGGTGATTTTGTTATAAAACATTGGCTTTACAAATACACAGTTTGGATCTGTGGAAAAAGATTGGAATAGACTGTGCCAAAACCCATGTCATAATAGCAGAACTGTAACAAGGGTGAGGCAAGTTATGCACTTGTCTCAAGCTTATAAACCTGAGGGTTCCAAAAAAAAGTGTGTAGTAGGGTAGAGTTGGTTACTCTTCTCTCTAGCTCTGATGAAATAATCACCAAAGGCAGGGGGCAGAAAACAAGATGTTAACATGTGAAAACAAAGCGCAACAGTATGTCTATGAGCTGCTTACTCTCTGTGAAGTATGAAGAAATTTCCCTGATATAATTGAAAAGGAAGTTAATAATTGACTGACTGAAGGTATCCATGTTAGAAATTACATTTGTATATATGGAAATATACATATCCATATTAGAAATTACATTTATGCTACGCATTGGCGTAGTTAATGACAGGGGATTTTTCATTATTTCTATGTGTTTGTACATTAACCTGAGACAACTCAATCCCAGAAGAAGCAGAAATTGTGAGTGATCCAGATGATGTTGGACAGATGCAGAAGAGGCCTGTTCTAGGAAAGGTCACTGTCTCTGTGTGGCTATCAGAGTCGTTCTATGTCAGTGAGTTCATAAGCATTAAGTTCTACTATGTGCTAGGTACTTTTCTAAGTACACAAACAAAAAGACAATTCTTTCCCTCAAGGAGGTTACACTCAAATGAGGAGGACAAAACGAAAGGAAGATGTAAAAGGGAAAAGTGAGAGGATGATGAAGTCCAGAAAATACAGGCAGGTAGAAAATGAAAAAAATGGCTAGTCTTGGTACATTCTTTAAGTGGAGCTTCTGGGAGAAGCCATCCCGATCAGAGGAAGGAGTGCTAGGGGCAAGAGGGTACTTCCAAGCAATGAGTTCCCAGGCTGAAGTGATCTTCTATGATGAAGTGGTTTATGGGGCAGGATGAAGAAGATTAAAGGAATGCAGCCTTGTGAGAAATGTGTCTCATGCTACAAAGAGACACAAATAAAATATAGATAACTGAGTTGATGAGATTTTTTTAAAAATAAAACTAGTTATATAAAATGAAGTTTATGAATAGATAATGGAGAACACCTAGAAATAGATAGCAGTTGCACCTAGCTAAAAGGATGGGGAATAGGACGTTAGTTCAGTTTTCAATCAGCCACCATAGATTGAAGGACCCAATACATCTTTGGGTGTCTCATCTTCCCCAACCTTCTTCCAATCTTTTCTTCTTTTCTCTGTGACCTAGGAGGAGAAACTACCTTCTCTGGCACTGGCTGGTTTTTTGAAAAGGTGTGCAGCCTACAGTTCCTAGTTCCACTCTCATTTCCCCATGTACTATGCTAGGAACTAAGGATAGAAAAGTGAATGTTAAATTGCCCCTTTCATTATGAGTCCCCATTTGGTGTACTTTCCAATATGGATCAACCTATTGACATACAATACCTTTTATAAAGAGATTATTTACTTAGATGGCATACAAAAGAGAGATGTTACAAAATAACCCCCAGAATAGGGGTGAACTCTTCCCTATGTACATAAGTTGTCCCTGTATGGAATGGATTTAATCTTAAAACACAAAGATATTGAGGCATACTTGTAGGCATACATGTACTTGGGGCCAAGTAATGCCTTATGAATCCTCCTGGGAAGTCCTTTTCTCCCTTCAAGGAATCCCCATCTAGTTCCCCTTGGGAACAAGGCATTGCTGATGGACAAGTTACCCCATCTCTCAGCTTCAGTAGCAGCTTGGTGGGTATGGTGTTTCAGCTAATAGGTCAATCCACCTCTGGTTGGATCAAGTAAGTTGATTGGCTCCTGTACTATCTCTCCTCCTCACAAGGT
Organism: Bettongia penicillata ogilbyi; assembly: GCA_023548195.1. Classification (NCBI taxonomy): domain Eukaryota; kingdom Metazoa; phylum Chordata; class Mammalia; order Diprotodontia; family Potoroidae; genus Bettongia; species Bettongia penicillata. The sequence goes on along the minus strand of JAJHZJ010000287.1, from coordinate 3,782,440 downwards.
TCTTGCTGCTGCTGTCAGCTCCAGTTGCCAGTGGGATCTCTCTGATGGCTCTGATATGTTTCCCACCAGTCACTTAAGAACTTCCCTCTCATACTCATTTGCCTAAAATCATGAAAAAACAAACAAAAAGGAACAAAGGCATGGATGCCCCCAGATTTTTTCCTACTCCAATCTTAAAGGCAGAAATAACAATCCCAATACATAAATAGATAATTATGCATATCCTACAAAGAATGATTTACTAAACTTATTAGTGATTACTGTTTGCTTGGTGTTGTTCAGGTGTTCACAGTCATATCTGACTCTTGTGACTCCATGAACCATAGCATGCCAAGCCCTTGTGGACTGGGAGGCTTGTCTTCTAATGTCATGCAATTTAACACTATCCATGGGGTTTTCTTGGCAAGGATACTGGAGTGGTTTGCCATTTCCTTCTGCAGTGGACCACCTTTTGTCAGAACTCTCCACTAGGATCTGTCTGTTTTAGGTATCCCTGCATGCCATGGCTCACACTTTCATGTGAGCCTCCTCCATGACAAGGCAGTGCTCCAGGAAAGGACTGTTTACTTAGGACCTATAAAATACTTGTCTTGGTGCTTTCAAAGGCCTTCTCCAACACAAAGACAATAAAGAAAAAGGTGAAAAATCAAGTTTCCTCTCTCAGGAAGAAGCTTAGTCCTAGACTTTCTGAGAACATGTGATGTTTTCCCTGCAGGTTTAGAACTTCACTGTCATCTGGAAGACATTCTTTCATGTTCAGATGAGAGATTAAACTCTTGGGTGAAAATTCTTCCATAATTCTTGCATTGTAGAGGGCCATCGAACTGGGGGCTGGTCTGGAGGTGTCAAACATACTGCCTACATACTGTATATGGCCCACAACACTTCCTAGTGCCATGGAACCAGATTAAAATGTAATTGGGAATTATTTAGCAAAATAAATAAGATTAAGATAAAACACAGATAATATTAATATGTAGTTTTCTAACTCAATATATGGCCTGTGAGGATCCTTATATAATATTTCATGACTCTCTCTTTTACTTAGGGTTGACTCTACTGAATTGAACAGAATCTGTAGGTGTCTCTTTTCACACATAACATACCAAAATTTCTACAGATTTTCTGTAGAAATTTTCCCTTGGAGATCCAAGAAAATTTTGTCTGGGTTCCTATACCAAAGAACAGTTAAAATTTCCCAAATGGATCTATGACACAGCAAGGACAATCTGAATGGATTTTGGAAATCATCCAACAATAGTACAAATAGATTCCATTTGAAAAGAAAGAAAGCAAGGCCAGATATGGCCCAAACATGTGCGAGACTCCTAAAAAGGATTAATCTAACACTTGGGACTGATTATTCAGGATTTCTAGGCCAGCAGGTAAACCTTTTTCTATGGACCCTGATGTACATAAATACCCCACAATAAGACAGGCAGTCTAGGTCTGTTTAAAACCAAAAACGTGGAGGGAAGAAATATTTATTTAACTATACACAGTTAACTAGTTTGGTGATCTTGAACAAGAGTACAGGAATAAAACATACTAGTACAGAAATATCCATGCAAGCAAACATTATTTTAAAACAAAATAAACCAAAAAACCCCCAAAGAAACAAAAACCAAAACCTGATTGAACACAGAGAGAATGTACTAGAAAACAAAAACTTTTATTTTTTTCTACTGTATTTCTGAAAACAGGTTGTCCAATAATTAGACTCCTGGGGGTCCTGAAAATGTAAAGGGTCCATATTTTATCCCAAGGCACCTCCATGGAGCCCCTCTCCCCCAGATTTACTCTTCCAACTTCCACTCATCCTTGCAGGTTGGATGCCCATGGGGAAGATGACTACTGTTCCCTTTCCAGTTCTTAGGGGGATAACCTTAGAGTGTAATGGGGAATTTAGTCAATGCGAGCCAAGACCTTTTAACATGCTCGAATTTGTGGCTTATACATGGTTTTCATGATATTTCTAGCCTATTTCCAATTTAACACATGGACATTTGGTGACCTTATTTCTGGCCCTGATTGTCAAAGTGGGGAGGGCGATTGTCAGTGTTACGTTGTAATGAAGGAGTACTCATGAGGAATCTTCTGACTGCCTAGGAGGCCAGGAGGACTGATAACACAGGGTAGACATGAGTTCCCATAACCAGGCATCTATAGACACCCCTCCCTAAATTCCTTTTGTATTTTTACTTCCTGCTAGTGAGTTAGACTAGAGTGCTTTGAGCTGCTGTGTAGGGGAGAGGTAACAGTTGTGATATCTCCCTCTTGACTGCTATGTGTCCCTAAGTCCCTCTGTTTCTTTTGTCTCTTATTGGTTATTTTCTGATTTTAGGTGAAGGGTATTCCAAGAAGGAAGTGCTCAGGGAATAGTTGAGTTTGGGAGAACCATCGGAGCCATCGGAAATGTCTTACGGAAAACCAGAGGCAGGAGCAGCAGTATTCAAACTCGATCGGGAGTTAGTGCAACAGGTGTACAGGGGGGAGTAGCACCTCTGAGGTGAGCACTTTCGGGGCTGCTTACCCCACCTTTGGTGTCCACTCTCACTTAGTGCTCACCTGTGGCTCCAAGATGCTTTGGCTTTCATAGTAGCCACACTTAGGTAAGCTGTCTCACAGACAGGATAGCCCAGGTTGAGGATAACTGAAACGCCTCAAACCTGTTGGTGAATTAGGGGGATGTCTACCCAAGCATGTGAAAATTTCTCCAGGTGGAAAGGGTGGATGACAACAATTTTCTCCAACAGTCATGAGGGTAGCTGAAGCAGGTGCTGTGGAGGTCAGATCTTGGCCTGACAATGAAAACACCAAGGTCATCCAGTGCACCTGGGGTCACCACCAGTCATCTTGACTTTTGTCTTGCCACTGAACTTGAATGTTACTGGAAGAGAAATTGAGGCTGATTTTGTGCAACTCTGCCTTGCTTAAGTCCAATTCACCAAATGTCAAGACATTACCCCTTGATGTCAAGGGGCCTCTTTGAAAATAGAGCAATCACAACAATGCAGCAGCCAAGCGATATGCTTGATCCAATCTATCTGTGGATTGAGTCATCAGCTGAGATGCTGTGCCCAGCAAGGAGTCAACTAGCTGAGCAAAGACAGAAACTCTTTGCTTTGAATCAAACTTAGTGGGGATTCTGGGAAGGGTGAAAAGGATACCGTGGGCCAGGAATCATGAGGTGTCCCTAAGCCATAAGTGCTCCTTACAGATGTGCTAGGTTTTGTGTTTCTCTCTTGAGACTATGTGATGTTATGTTCAGAGGAAGGGAAATTTTTTTCCGGTAAATTTTGTCCTCACCACACCTTCTTAGTAAATTCTCTTTTCTAAAGGCTAATTAACATCACCTGGCTAATCAATGTGGGGTGGGGGGAGCACACTGGATAGAGGTGTTGGTGAACAATCATAGCCAGTAACCCTAGAACATGCCATCTGGGAGTATAGCCAGTAGTTCAGTGCTAGTTGAGAACTTAGAGCCCCTTCTGGACTCACTCCATGGTTTCAATGTTGGGAAGCAATGAAAAGAGTGTTTCCATTGGGAACTTTGGTTAAGCTGGCCATGTGTAAAGTCTGCCACTTTTATTTCAGCAATGGTCTTTTTAAAAAAACACCAGATTGAACAATGACCAAGAAATTCAGAGAGAATCACCAGGAAGATCCTTCTCTTATCACTGGATTGTAGAAAAAAGATCCTGTGAAAGGGGTACTTTCTAGAAGAGCCAGCTTGAGTACAGGTAAATAGGATGTGGCAGTAAAATCTAGAGCAGTCTACAGCAGGTGCAAACACGCAGAACAGGGATGTCCTGGGGGAAAGAAATGTCAGCACCTTGACCAGGGGGAGCCCCAGGGAAAGTAGACGAGAGCAAAAAATGGGAATAAGCATTTATATAGCACCTTCTATGTTTCTTGTGCTTTTACAAGTTTTATCTCATTCGATTCTCATAACAACCCTTCAGGGTAGGTGCTGTTATTATCCCCATTTTACAGCTGAGGAAACTGAGGCAAACAGAGTTTGCCAGTCAGTTAATAAATATTTATTAAGTGCCTACTCTGTGCCAGGCACTATACAAAGTGCTGGGGATACAATAAAACAAAGACAATGTTTGCCCTCCAGTCAGAGTTCAGTCAGAGGGGTGGAGAGAACAAATGTGACTACCAGGCAGATTCAATCTTGTGGCATAACGAGGTCTCCTAATGATGAGTTTCCTGCAGAAGGAAGGCATGATAAAGAGGTCTAAAAAGGTGAATCTTGGTGGGAAATTAAAATTAAATAACTTGCCCAAGGTCACAAAGTTTGAGGTCAGTTTTGAACTGAGGTTATCCTGCCTCCAGACTCAGCAATCTATTCACTGTACTATCAGCTCCCTCAGTAGAGCATATTAGACACTCATTGACCATGGAAAATCCAGACTGTAAAAGAGAATGGCAATACCTTATAAGGGCAACGCCAGGCGCATGGATGCAGCAGTACCTCAGTCAGGAAAGAGATGAGGAGACCAGAGAAAAATGTCCTCAGGGATGGAAGATCACTGCCGTACCTTGACTGGGATATAGCCAATCGCAGTAGTCTGGGATTACTGAATCCTTACTGATCTGGGGTCCTGAAATCTGCTAGTACTCCGGGAGAAGTCAGTAAAAGGAACTCAGGAACAAATCTGACTCAGTGCCAACCAGATACATTTTTATAGAAATAAAAAGTAAGCTTTGAAGGTGCAACAGATTGTTTCACTAATCTGTATCTGTTCCTATTTCCTACATACATTTTTCTTCTTATAATTGCTATGAGTTGTAAAAAAGTGACATGTTAATATCTTTTTAAAATTAAAATGCTTTTATCTTTATATGCATTTATTTTCTCTATCTCACACTCCCTTCTTCCCCCAACTAAGTAAAAAGAAAGAACCAGCATACTAATATGCATACTAGCAAAACAAATTCTCATATTGGTTATGTCCAGAACTGCATGTCTTTCTGTATTTCCAATCCATCACCTCTTCAGTAGTAGCTGGACTGAGTGCTCAATCTTTGGTCCTCTGTATTTACGATTTGTCATTGCATTGATCAGAGTTTTGAAGACTTTCAAAGTTGGTTGTCTTTATGAAGCTGTTGCAGTATGAATTATTTTTCCAGTTTTGCTCACATCACTCTGAATCGGTTCAACTTCCCAGTTTATTCTGAAAGTGTCCATTTCATCTTTTTTTATCATGCAATAATGTTCTATTATGTTTATATACCATAATTTGTTCATTTATTCCTCAATAGGTAGACACTCCCTTAGATTCCAATGTTTGCCATAGCAGGAAGAATTTATACACCCACACCCATGCACGTTACATATGAGTTCTTTTCCTCTTTCTTTGATCTTTTTTGGTTATATGCCTAGTTGTGGTATGACTTGATTAAAAAATATTGATAGGTTAGATACTTTGTGGGTATAGTTGCAGATTGTTTTCCAGGACTTTTAAGTATACCATACACAAAGCATTTGCAATGCTCTAGTGGCAAGCAAACTCTATTAGCTGCCTTCCTTTTCTACTCCCTCCTTGGTTCAGAGCCTTTCCCAAGGGGCCTAGTTAGAGCAGACACCATCGGAAACTCTCTTCCTGTCCCCAAATCTTCTGCCAATGTTCTCTTCCTTTCTCTTCTTCTGACCTGACTTTGAACCTCGTTCCCTCTTCTGTTCTGACTAATGCACCTTCAAATATTATACCTTTGTGAGACAATGCCACTCCAAAATCACTAAAATTTTCTTATTGCCAAACCCAAAGATTTCTATTCTCATTGGCTTCCATACATCTGAGTCATTGATGCCATAGACCTATCCCTTTCTTTTAGATACCTTTACATTCTTGGCTACTGAGACACTGCCACTCTTACCTTCTTCTGTCTGTCTATTACTTTTCTATCTCTCTTGCATACTCCTCAGCTCTTTTCCAACCTTTTAAATGTTGGTTTCCTTTAGGGTTTGTATTTGGTCTTCTTCTCTCTATATATCTGATCCCATTTTATCTACTTCTATGTCTGAAATTAACATTTTTATGCAAATGGATCCTTAATCTACATTTCTACCATCAATGTTTTCCAAGAACTCTAGGACCATATTTCTTTTAAATAGTATCTTATTTTTACTTTGAGTTCCAAATTTTCTCCTTCCCTCTTTCCCCTCCCTACTCCCTAAGGCAATAAGCAATTTAATGTAGGTATATATGTGCAATCACAGAAAACACATTTCCATATTTTCTAAGACCATATTTCCAGTTGCCATTTGGGATGTCTCCCATCTTCATGGTCTGTTTCACCTCAAATTCAATATATTTATATTAAGCCCATAATTTGTCTTCCCAAACTTGCCCCTTCCACTAACTTCATTATTTCTATTGAATCTATTCAAGATTTCAGTATAATCCAAAACAAAACTCATCATCTTCTCCTCAGACTCTATTTTTCCAAACTTTCCTATAAGTATTGAGAGCATTGCCACCCTCTCAATTTTTCAGGCTGGGAGCCTGATGCAATGCTTGCTCTTCATTCTCACCAGCCTAACATTTCCCATCACGTCCCAAATCTTGCCAATTCTATGTTCACAATCCTTTTATATGTGTCTGCTTCTCTTCAATCACAGTCACCACTCTAATTTAGAACTTAATCACATCCTCATCTGGGCTATCTAGATAACCTTTTACTTGGTTTCTCAAACCTTTCCTCACTTTAACCTCCACTCTGTTATCAAAATTTACCACCCCCCAAATGCAAATCTGAGCAAGTCATCCTTTGCTCAATAAACTCCAATGAGTATCTATTACCTTCCAGATCAAAGATACAACTCTGGTATTGAAAGCTCTCCACTTGCCCTCTTCCTAAGTTTCATACACTTTATTTCTCTTCACATAATCTGTGATCTAGTCATACTGACTGACTTGCTGTACTTTGCACGGTGTTCCATCTCTCCTCTTGAGTACCTCTGCTCTGACTGCCCCCTAAGTTCTTCTGTTGCTAATTTCTTGTTTATCTTTTAGACTCCCTAGTTTTTTCCCAAGACACAGATAAAATGCCATTATCTGTATGAGCCCTTTCCCTAGAGCCTTCCTCTCTAAGGTTTCCATTTCTACTGTGTATATCTTATATTTACAGTTTCTTTCATGTTGTCTCCCCCACTAAAATATGAACTCCATGAAGGCAGGGATTATGCTTGCTTTTCTTTGTATCCTCAGAGCTTAGTATATGATAAACACTTAATGACTGCTTGTTGATCGGCTGACTGATCTATGGTACTATCATTCTCACAATCACCTACGACCATAACTTTGGAGTCCCTTTTTTATCTTCCCCTTTCCTCACCACATATAATTAACCAACTGCCAAGTCATATTTATTTTAACTCTATACGATCTCTTATATTCACACTCTTCCCTCTACTCCCACTGCAATCACTTTTCTTTATGACCTCATTTTTTTACAACCTAGGCTGTCACATAGCTTCCAGCCACCAGCCTAGCCCTTCTTCAATTCAGCCTTCCTAGTGGATTTTTTATGTATTTTATTTATGTATTACTTTATTTATGTATTACTGTTCTATTTGAAACCTGCTTGGCTTCCCATTACAGGCTAAACTCCTGATCTTAGAATTTAAAGCTTTCTAATTCCTTCTTGTTCATGCTACTCTCATCCATATCTGTCCCTTTGATAATGCATTCCTTAATGTTACGAATGGATCACCCCTTCCATCAGTGAATGCATCCTCTCTTCCGGTCGAATGTATCCATCTGCTGAAATTCTTCTTTTCCTTTGAAATCCTTCCTCCTCCATGCAACTTTCACAGATTCCCCTCTATGCACCCTCCCAGACAAAAGTTATTTCTTTCTCTGAATCTCTCCTTTGCAAGTGTATCATTTCCCTTTATATCCTAGTTATTTGTGTATATAGCTTTACCTCCTGTTAGACAGTTACAGGAATGAATGGGGGAAACCCTTGGCTTAGATTGATTTAGATTTAGATGGTTAGAGTATATGTCATAGAACTGGGCATAAGTTTCTTTGACTCTGTAAAGAGAGACATGCTCTTGCCCTTTCCTAGAGGACAGATGCCCTCAGGGGCTCCTTTGAATGCCCTTGTGATGTCAAGCAGGAAGTCCTCTAGACATCTTTAACTCATTATGTCCAAAACTCGTCTTCTTCTCTCCACCCTGCGCACGTTCTCTATTACTGTTGAGTGTATCACCATCTTCCAAATTACTTACATTCTGTTGTCATTCTTGGCTATTCAATCTTTCTTACATAGTAGGTGCTTAATAAATGCTCCTAGTCACTGCTGGCAAGTTTCTTGCTAGAGTCCTTCTTAATAGGTTGATCCTTCACCTGGAAGATGGTCATATACTTTAGAGCCAGTGTGGCTTCAGAAATGGTTGAGGAACAGTCAACATGGTGTCTGCTGCCCAACAACTCCAGGAGAAATGCCAGGAGCAGAGCAGAGGTCTGTACATAATGCTTGTAGATCTGACCAAGGCCTTTGACACTGTTAGTTGTGAGGGCTTATGGAAAATTATGTAAAAATCTTGTTGCCCAGAGAAGTTCATCAATATTGTACATCAATTTCATGATGGCATGTTTGCTTGGGTTCTGGATAGTAAACAATGCTCTCGTGCCTTCCCAGTCACCAATTGAGTGAAACAGGGCTGTGTGCTTGCTCCCATGCTTTTTAACATGATGTTTTCTGTCATGTTGTCAAATACTTTCAATGAGGATGAACACAGCATCAAGGTCAACTACCGTACTGATGGCAAGTTCTTCAATTTGAAAAGGCTATAAGCCAAGACCAAGTGGAGGGAGTGTTGGTGCATGATTTTCTGTTTGCAATTGATTGTGCACTCAGTGCAGCCTCTGAAGCTGAGATGCCACAAAGTATGGATCAATTCTCTGCTGCCTGTGCTAATTTTGGCCTAATAATTAACACCAAGAAAACACAGGTGCTCCATCAGCCACCACCACATTATCCACATGTGGAACCATTGGATACAACAAATGGAGAAGTCTTGAATGCTGTGGATAAGTTCACTCACCTTAGTAATGTACTTTGGAGGGATGTACACATTGACAATGAGGTTGATGCACACATTGACAGAGCTAACTCAGTGTTTCAGAGGGTCTGAAAAAAAGTTTGGGAGAGAAGAGGTATTAGACTGACTACCAAACTGAAGGTCTACAGAGCTGTTGGGCTGACTTCATCATTGTATGCCTATGAAACATAAAGAAACACTAACAGTGCCATGCTAGGAAATGGAATCGCTTCTATTTGAACTGTCTTAGGAAGATTCTGAGTATCACCTGGCCAGATAAGGTACCAGATACTGAAGTCTTTGCTTGAGCTGAACTGCCAAGCATTCAAACTATGCTTCAGAGAGTGCAACTCCAATGGATTGGCCACATTGTTTGAATGCAAAATGTACGCTTGCCAAAAAGACTATTTTATGGAGAACTCCCACGGGGCAGGCAATCACACGGTGACCAGAAGAAGAGATACAAGGACACTCTCAAGCCCAAAGTCTCTCTCAAAAACTCTGGATTTGATTGTGCAACATGGGAGATACTGGCACAGGATCGCTCAGAGTGGCGTGCCCACATCAGAAAGGGTGCTCTGCTCTATGAGCAAAGCAGAATTGAGACAGCACAAAGTAAACATAGGATGCACAGGTTTAGAGTATCCACTCCAAATATTCACATGGACTATCTGTGTCCAGTCTGTGGCAAAGCATTCTTAGTTTTTATTGGTCTGATCAGCCAAAGTCTGATCCACTGAAACTTTACTTTCTCATGGTGATGTCATTTTGGTCCTCTTTGAGAACGAAGCACAACTATCAATAACCAGCCAATAACTACCACAACCTTGGTGCAGTGTCATCATCCCAAGCCTGAACTATTTCAATAGACTGATGTGTCCTTCTGCCACAAGTCTCTCCTTACTCCAATCTATCCTTTACTCACCAAAGTGATCTTCCTAATGTGTAGGTCTGACTATGCTTCCATCTACTAAATAAAATCCAATGGCTCCCTATCACTTCCAAGATCAAATATAAAATTTTCCATTTGGTATTCAAAGCTCTTCATAACCTTACTCCTCCTTCTTTGTGAGTCTTCATATACTTTATTTCCTGAGATATGTTCTTCCTTTACTGACAATGACCTCTGTTGTTACTTGATTATGATACTTCATCTGCTGATATTAGGCATTTTCACTGATTACCCCCCTTGCCTGGCACTCCTGCTCTCTCTGTCTCCATCTCCTGACTTCCTTGGCTTCTTTCAAGTTCCATCTAAAATCCTATCTTGTAGAAGAAGCCTTTCTGGATCCCCCTTAGTGCGAGCACCTCCCTTCTTTGCATTATTTCTAATTTATTCAGTAGTACTTTACAGGGTAAATATATAACAACTAGTTTTCTGGGGAAAGAAAAGGTATATGTGACACTTTGAACTTAAATCTGAATTTTTTTCATTTTCTCCATCACTTTAAGTCTAGACAATCGATAAAATGCTAAATGAAGCCCTTATTCGTAGCATTTGCTGATTTCTGACATGTAAATGCTCACAGTTTACACTGAACTGTCCCCTCTTTTGAGCCAGCTTCAGCACACTCTGGTCAGTCTCTATCTTATTTGAGCATTTTGGTTTGCATGTTGTCTTCTCTATTAGACTTTTAGTCCCTTGAGAGCTGGGACTGTCTTTGCTCCTCTTTGTATACTCAGTGCTTTTCACAGTGCCTGGCACACAGTAGGCACTAAATAAATGCTTGTTGAATAGCTGGCTAACAAAGTAAAAGTGAAATACATGTTTCACAATCCTACAAAATTGTCCTTAGCTTTTGGGTGACTGTGATAGAGATGATGGGTTGGTCTTTGCATTTTTAAATAAGTATTAATGTGAACTTATGATTCTTTTGTGTTTGAAGCATTTTATTTGTGGTGGAAGAAATAGTTTTTCTGTACCTGATGTCTACTTTGCACATTGAGTACAATGTAGAAGAGACTCACAATTTCTGTTAGGGGAGTTCTGCTCAAGAGCGGGGTATATCATGCTAGAGTATATGAGAAAAACCTGACTCTTCTCTCTTTGGTCCTGTCTTTCCTTGGACAAAATACAGTTTTTATAAGTCTAACAGATAAAGGAGTTCTTTTGATCATCCATTAAAATTATAATTCCCTTAAGAAGAAGATCTAGATGTTCAATAAACATTTTTTTGGGGGGAAAGAATGACTAGTGGTATCCCTTGGATTATTTGGGAACTTTATTGCTGATATGCTTTCCCCAGATGGGGTGATGCCTATTATTTCTCTGCATTTATGGAAAACCTAAAAATCCTCTTTTGAATATGGTGCTGAGGACCAGTGTCCTCCTATAACTTACAATTGTGAGACAAAGAAACAGAGACAGAGATAGATAGAGAGAGACATCTGGAGAGGCAGGGACATAGAGACAGAAAGAAAAAGAGAGAAATGAGAGGGGAAGGATGGAAGAAAGGAGAAAGGTAGAGAGTGGAGGTGAAGAAAAGAAGAGAAGAGAAAAGGATATGGGAATAAAGAGAAAGAAGTAAGGAAAAGGAGAGAAAAAGAAAAAAGGGGGGAAGAGGGTGAAGAAAAAGATGAGAGAGAAAGGGTAGGGAAAAGTGAAAAAGAGAAGAGAGAGGCTTAGCCTCTTTTGTTATTGAAAAGAAGCCAAGTTAAAAAAAATCAAATTAAATTCACTTGAATGTAATAACTTGATTTACGATACAAAGATTGTTCAAAATTACCAGATGCTTGATTTTCAGTAAATAGAGGTGACCAATTCAAATAAATGACTTCACTTGATCCAGGAAAATCAAGTCAATCCTTAGTGAAAAGTCTGGAGCAAGAACTAACATCCCTGTAGGATCAAATGATTAAAAAGAATGTGGCTTAGTGGATTAGGTAACTGATTGGATTTAAGGGCTTTTGGCTACAGTTTTGACTGTCAGTTATTTTCTGTGTCACTGTAAATCAGCTCCTCTGAATATTGAGGATTTTTACTCCTCTGAGGAATTTACTCCTCTGAATTTACTCCTCTGAGGAATTTACTCCTCTGAATATTGAGGATTTTAACCATAACATCAAAGACGTAGCATGGCGTGGTCTGCAGAGGTCTGGCCTTGGAGTTAGGTGTTAAGACTGGACTCTGATTGGTCCTGCCTGACCCACTCAAGTGTCTGACCCTGGGCTAATCACTAATATTTAAATATTCTGGACAGCTGTCTAAGGCTATGGAAATCATAACCAACTTGCTATGCAGGTCCAGACCAATCAAAGAAAGGGATTGCATTTAACTCCTATTGAATGAGTATCTTTCCCCTTTCTTTCTGATTGCCAAAAAGGAACAGGACTCTTATAGCTGCAGAACCTATAACATCTCCTTGCAATAGAATCCCTCCCCCCAAAGGTACTCCAAACTCAAGAAAGTCTGGGAGTTAGCAATTTCTCAAAGCCATTATTCAAGACCAAATTTATTTATTTATACCTGCCAGCTACAGGACATATTAGTTCAAAATAAAAGACATTTAATTAAACATTATAACATATGATATAGCATGAAGAAATCCCTTCAAAACCATAAGGGAATAAACTATCAAAGATTGCCACATCACTAATGTTTCAGGGTTTATAGGAAGAGAATATGTATCCCTAGGAAGCTCACACAGAGGAAACACAAGTATGGGGCATGTATGTTCAGGAAACATGCTTGAATGGACACACATAATAGAAACATGTATTTGGAATCCACAAGTGGAGAGTGTATACATCAGCAACTCATATGTAAAAGGTACATGTGTATTTGGGTAACTCATATTTCTGATGTTATAGAGATGCTGACCTTCCTTGATGTTATCCTTTGACATCAAGAGTATAACTTTGCTTCTCAGCTTACCATTTCTGTTGCTGGTTGCAGCAATCTTTGGGCTGAGTGTCGTGTCTCAATTCTAGTGGGATTTGATGATAGATTTCTCCACTGGCCTCATAGTCACCAATGTTTTCTGTATGATCATTCTCTGGGATTCAGCCATCTAGTCTCTGAGAAACCAGCAACTACTCTCTACTACCATTTGCTGGGGTGCAGTTCTTGAAAGCAGCTGCCTAATAGGAAAAATAATTAGACATATTTTAATATATGACCAAGGGCAATGCCTGCCACACCAAGCCAAACCAACAAAAGTTAACACAATGTTCTTGACAAAAATCTTCTGTTTTTAACCTGTGGTTGACATTCTAAGTGTGCTGTATGCTTAGGAAATTCTTTGTCATTCCAACTACCTCTCTCATTGTGAATCCATCCTTCCAAAAATACATTTCAGGAATTCTGTTCAAAATCCCTGACAAGAGCTCTGTGAGGATTGGGGCCATGAAGCGAGCCTTGCTCTCAATGACCTCTTTGATTGCTATATTAATTAACCCAGGGGCCAGGACAAAAACTAGATGAAGCAAAGACTTCATCTTTCACCTCTTTGATCCACATTCCTGTCTGTACCATGCATTTGTCACCTCCAACAAAACTTCTTTTGTTGACCTCTGTCCAGCACAGAGGGACTGTCTCTACAATCAATCCTATTCATTTTAAGGGATATGCTCCCTTGGTGAAAACAATTATATTTATAATCTTGTATAATATCACTTCTTTCCTCATAAAGAATTGTGAACTGAAGTCCAAAGCTAAAAGATTTGAGAATCATATAAAACAATGTATATAAAGTTCCTTGAAAACTCTAAAGCATCAGAGAAGTGTTTACCATTATCAGCCACTGTAGTTCAGATATTTATAAGTTGAGAGAAAGAAGAGCAACCTTTTTTGTTTTTTTTTAAAGGTTTTAGGGTTTCAAATAGAACCCTGGGGATAGAGTGGTCTAGATTGTATGATCCAGTATGCACTTATTGCTGATTTCTGATTGGTCTAGTACCAAAGTTATATAGATTTAGAGACCACCAAATCCAACTCTCTCATTTTAAAATCTGTAAAGATATCTCAAGATAGTGAGGCACAGAGAGATGAGATGATTTACTCAGATGTGGTGCCAGAAACAGACCAGTTGGGTTGGTATGTGACTGCCCAGGTGACTGCCCGGGCAACAGTTTCAATCAGAATCCAAAATGTGGTAGGCCTGGGGCCCAGACAGTGATGGACTTTGCTTCTCCAGTTTCTAAAATGGGGCCAATGGTAATGGCTCACCCTAGGCTTAAATAGTGGAAGAAGAGCGGAATAGTTGAATGAGTGGTAAATATAAGGAAAGTGGTGACAGGGAGAGACTGAGTAGTTGTTTTTTTTGTCTTTAGACCTGGTCCAAACTAACTTAAATGTACATGTGATTTACTTCAATTGTCCTCAATTTATGCTAAAATTCCCTCACTCTTAAGAAAATATAACCAGAGGCTGAGGGGATGGGGTACTGTACTCTCTCCCTTTTCACTCAGTTGTCCATTTGCTCCAGGTGCTGTCACACAGTCTGGACCAGGTTGGGTCTTATGGGAACTTGACCACCCAGAAGAAAGGTCAGTTTCATTTTCTTTCACTTTTTGCTACATTCCACCTCTACCCCAGCACTTTGGAGGGGCTGGGAATTATTAAAGCTCTAGTTTGGTTCATAAAGAAGGGCAGAAAGAAATAGAAAGGTATTCAATGTACAATGTAAATTGTATATGGGACTGGTGTTTGTTTCTTCACCCAAAAGAAATACTTAATACAAAAAGCTTTCACAAATATGCCCAGACAGAAAAAATGCAAATGCGCCCACTATTCATTAGTATCATACTTTCTAGGCAAGTTGAAACTTAAACATTAGAATATGGAGCAGTTTTTAGGGCTACTGAATAAACATTTGCATTTTACCTCACTCTGTATGGTTCTCTTGAAGGTAGAGATCTTCTGGCAAACCAGGGAAGAGATTTGGTTCATCCTCCTCTAGCTGAAGGTTATGTTCTCCAAGAATTAAATGCCCTTTGTCCTGTCTACTCTCAGCAAGGTCCCTAGGTTCTATTGACCTCTTGAACCACCAAAGTCATCTCTAATCTGGGACATAATCATCTTGAGATCAATGTTTTGTCACCTACATTCATAAGAGAACAGACACAGAAAAGAAAGCCCAAAATTCAGGTTCAGGGTCACCTAGGCAGGATATACCCTTTAGTTTCTATGTCCTTATATTTTGATATTTCTTCTGAGGTAGGGGGGAGGGTAGTTCCTCTTTCCAAATGTTATGGAAGTAGTTGCTACACAGAAAGTTGGGGGAGGGAGAGGAATACGCACAGGAGTAGAGTCACTTCCTTTGAAAAGTTCCACTGAGATATTCACAGTTCATGCTCAGTGGCCAATAAAGAAACCAGTCCTTTTTTACAAAGCATCTACTATACGTCAGGCACTGTGTTAGCCACTGGAGATACAAAGACAAAAAATAATTCTTGCCTTTAAGGAATTTAAATTCTTCTGAGTGCAATATGAAGTTAAGTAAATGTTGTAGTTTGTCCTGTAGAGGACCAATGATATCAATAGGGTGATGTCTTGACTTGCAAGTGAATTGGATTTAAGTGAGGCAGAGCTCTGCAAAGTCATCAGCCTCACTATCACCTCCAGAGTCATCTGAGTCCATTGGCAAGACATTGCATGACTGGTGATGGCCCCTAAGCAAATATAATATAAAGCATAATAGTAGAAGTTAAATATAAAAGTAAAGTATATATTTTTGTAATAACACATAAATGTGATGTAATACATACTGATGTTAAGCTATAGAGGAGACAAAAACTGGAGTGACCAGATAAGACTGATGGAAGGGTGCACTTGAATTATGTCTGAATGAAAGCTAAGAATTCTAAGAGGCAGAGAGAAAGTTGGAATGAATTTTAGACAGGGGTAGGAGACATCATAAATAAAGAATAATCAGCAGGTCAATTTGTTTGGAATGGAAATTTTGAAAAGGGAGAGAAGATAAAATTGCACCAAAAAGGCCATCTGGAATCAGACTGTCAAGCAACTTTCAATGTCAGGCTGAGAATTTAAAAAAAACAACCCAAAAAAGCCTAATCCTAAAAGCAATAGGAAACAACTAGAAAATAGTGAAATTATGTTTTACAATGTTGTTTTTAAAAATAAACCATAATGAAGGCTGATCTTCTTTGTGTCTTATGTCTAACTCTTTGTGACCCCATGGACCATAGCATGCTAATTCTGTTCATGGAATTTTCTTGGCAAAGATATTGGATTGATTTGCCATTTTCTTCTCCAGTGGATTAAGGCAAACAGAGAAGTTAAATGACCTGCCCAGGGTCACACAGCGAGGAAGTGTCTGAGGCTGGAATAGAACTCAGGTCTTCCCAACTCCAAGCCCAGGCCATTTAGCTATCTCTAATCTCCTGACCTGACAAAATCCTAAGATGAATATTAATTGTCTGGTGGGTATTTTAGGCTCAGATGTTTCAAGTAACAGAGACATCTATATTGAATTGAGATTTAATTTTAATTGAATAATACACAAAGCATATAACTATACTTACTGATACATAATAAAAACACAAAGGATATAAGGAGATGTGAATTTTTTGTTCCACCTCAATGCCACTTATTGGATGCCTTTCTCTATGGCCCTGAAAATGAGATCACATAAGTAAATGCAAACAGAAGGATGTCTTTATTTACTTAAAAATAATTCAACTACTAAATGGCCTGAAGATCTTGTTGTATTTTTCTCTCAAACAGGACCATGACCTCAGAAAAGTGATGTCATGATTTGCAAGTGAATTGGATTCAAGTGAGAGAGGGCTGTGCAAAATCACCAGCCTCACTTTCTCCTCTGGAGCCATTTGGGTCTAGTGGCCAGATATAGATCAGGATGACTGGAGATGGCTCCCAACAGAAGATCTTAGGGCCTTGGTGTATTATAATGACATAACAAACAGAACATGGAAGTTCTTACAAATATGCCAATCTTGAGGAGGCCTGATAAGACTAAACACATAGATACCACTCATGGATATGCATCACTCACTCTAGCTATTTATGGGTCCCTCTCCTCCTGGCTTGACATAACCGGTCTCTATAAGCAGACCATATCATCTCTTTCCAGTCTTGGAAAACTGCCATGAATGCAGATTAACTTACAGGCCCCTGGCAAATGTTAGATTGCAGTTTGGGGCATGCCAACTTTGTTCATGGTATTTTGAATTTATTTGCAATCTATTTATTGAGCATCTATTATGTTTTAGGCACCATACACTGTTCTAGGCCTTTGGCTAGAAATGCCAAGGGTCTTACTCAACCAAAAACATTAAAGACATATTTCTTATACACAGATCTTTTGTTATAATAATATTAACTTTGGAAGTCTTTTAGCGTTCTATTTCATTGTCTACTTCCCTCCTTTTGTTGAGAGGCAGTATTACTCAGTTCGTTCCAGTCTTCCACTGCCACCTCAAAGTGGAAGAAGTCATTGTGAACTCCTACTTTTTTGCATAGTAAGAGTCAAGTATTTAAAATGACATTTTCACTCAGTTCTATGTGAAGGGCAGTGCTACATTTCCAATACTGACTACAGAGGGTTAGTGAGACTTTCAGTCGGTACATTTAAAAGATCTTTCAGAACATAAAAAGATCAGCACTGCCAAGGACAAATGACTGGCCCCGAAACGCCTTTGTTCCCTTAGTCATTGATATGTAAAACAAAAGGAAATTCTTTGGCAGGGAACTGGGAACTTCCAGATGGTTTCTATCTGTTTTCTCATTGATTGTATAATTAAAATTCCTTTTAATCATCTGAAAATTAAAATTTTCTATCTGCAAAGAGAGATCCTATGTTTTAAAGGGATAGCTCCTGCTTTAGAGCACACATGTTCCCACAGTGGGTCATTGGCAAATATTTAGCCTTTGGAGACAGGTTACCCCATTTAGGGTAGATACATGTTTGTACTGTCTCTAGCCCAATGGTGTTTTGGCCATGTAGATACGACCTTCGTCTGACATATTAAAATTATGAACTTACAACAAAAAATTTTTCCTGAAAACTTTCCGTTTTCTAAGTGAGTCAGGGCTCATATATTCTGTGAATTAGCAGGCATACTGGTCTAATAAGAAATTAGTTACTAAGGAAAATATCAATAAAGCAGTCAGCAAATCTCACTGAGTTCATGTCATTGGCAGCAGGGAGCCTAGACTACAGGATTGCTGCTAAATCATTTATCTTCTGTAAAATGATTTGCATACTGAGGGCTCATACAAGCTGCCCTCCCAGGTATTCTGATCACATTTCTTCCACTAATAATAATCCTGTGTCTTTTGAGCCAATAGACATTTCATTATCCTTGGCTTAGAAAGACGTGGTTGAGTGATACATTAGGTCTGGTCTGCAGGCCTGCACAGAGTATTGGGAAAATTATTTTCTCTTTGGGTCTCAGTTCCCTTTCTCATTAGATGAAGGGACTGGATGAAATGAGCCTGAAGATTCCTTTCTGCTTGAACACACTTTGCCACATCTAGCACAGTAGTGTGGAAAACAATTGACTCTAAAGTCAGAGGACCTGGATTTGCATCTCACCTCTGATACACCTGTGTGACTTTGGATAAGTCACTTTATCTCTCTGGGTCTCAGTTTCCGCGTCTATAAAATAAGTTCTCAATTTATAATGCTATGACACCTGTGCTTTAATTTGTATAGGGAACTCACTCTGCCAACCAAAGGCAGCACCTTCCAGTCTTGGGGAATTATTTAGGGCATTGAGATTGGCCCAAGTTCATACAACCTATGTGTCAGAGTTGGGATAACCTAGGTCTTCCTGGCTTTGTGTCAGCTACTCTATCCGTTATGCCACACTATCTCTCAATTTTTCCATTTAAAATAGAATGAACTGATGATATTAACCTAGCTTTCCTTTATTCAGCCAATCACCAAATGTTTATTAAGGACCTATTATGTGCTGCAGATATAAAGAAAGGAAAAAAGAGGATCTCTGCCCCAAGGAGCTCACATTGGGTAAGAGGAAGAGATAAAAAAAGATTCCAGACCTTAAATTATACTAGAGAGTAGTAATCATCCAAACTGTTTCCCAATGAGTTGAAAAAAAAGAAGTAGATAAGTAGAATAGACTAGCTGGGAAAGAATCAGAAAGAATTAAGCTCAGTAACTTAGTTTTCGCTAAACCCAAGAAAAGAAATTTCTGAGGAAAAAATTTCCAACTTATCAAAAGCTTCTGGGAAAAATGAAAAACAGTTTTGTAGAAATTAGATTTAGATCACATTTATACCATATATCACAATAAGCTCAAAATGGATATGTGACCTGAATGTTAATGGTGATACCTTAAGAAAATAAGGAGCGTCAGACTGGAAATTTTTTTGTAGCTGTGCATGAGAATTCTTAGCCAAAAAAAGGAATACAGCTAATCACAAAAGAAAAATAAAACATTTTAATTACATAAAAGTGAAAAGTTTCTCTGTAAATAAAAAGTTAATCTCAAGAAGATAAGATGGGAATTAGTTCCCTGGGAAAAATCAACCAATCAATATTTATTCAGTGTCTACTATGTGCCAGGCAGTGTGCTAAGCACTGGTGATACAATAGGCAAAAAACACCACACCTGACCTCAAGAGGCTTACAGTCTGAAGGGGGAGACAACATGCAGACACATATAAACAAAGGAAGCTATATGCAGGATAAATTGGAAATAATTAACAGGAGGAAGGCAGGGGAATTAAGAGGGTTTGGAGAAGGCTTTCTGTAGGAGGTGAGATTTTAGTTGAAACTCAAAAGAAGTCAGGGAGGTCGGTAGTTGGAACAGAAGAGAGGCCAGACAGAATGCCTGGAGTGGAGAGATAGAATGTCTTGTTCATGAAATGACATTTCTTGCCTCAAATATTTCGGATAGCCAAAATATATAGGGAACTAGCCCTAATACATAAGACCACAAATTCTTCTCCAATAGAAGAATGATCAAAAGATATGAATAAATAATTTTTGAAAGGAAAAATTGCAAAACTCTATAATAATATGGAAGAATGCTCCAAATTGCTAGTAATAAGAGGACTGCAAATCAAAACAACTCCTAGATTTTTTCTGTTATGGACAGAGATTGTGATTTCATCGGTAGAGGAGTTTTCTCCACCAAGATCAATATCTTCTCTGAGATGCCTCGTCTTAGTTTCCCAGCGCATTGAAAGGTTAATTAATTAACACAGGATTGCACAGCCAATATATCTCAGGCAGGATTTGAACCCATACCTTCTTTGCTAGAAGGCCGACTCTCTGTGCTCTATACTTTGCCACTTGATTGCCCAAAGTCCCTGAGACCTGAAGTTTCTCCTTATATTCAGCAAATTGGCAAAGCTAAAAACAGTTTGGTATAGTCAATGATGGATGGATTGTGGAAAGACTTTGGGTAAAACTGTAAATTGGTTCTACCACTCTGGAATGTAATTTGGAATTCTGCTAAAAAAGTGAGTAAAATCAATAATCTTGGATCCAGACATCCCCTTCCTAGGCACATATCCTGGAGATCAATGATAAAAAGAAGGATTTTTGTACACCAAAATATTTGTAGCATAACTTTTTATAGTAGCAAAGAACTGGAAACAAAGTACATGCACATTTATTGGGGAATGTCTAAACAAGTTGTGGTGTATGGCTGTCATGGAACATTATTGTAGTCTAAGAAATTATGAGCATGGTAACAAGACAAAGACATGTAAACTAATGCAAAGTGAAGTAAGGAGAAATGGCAAAGCAATCTATCCAGTGACTACAATAATGTAAATAGAAACAGTAACAAAACAATAGAAACAGGTTACCTTGAAATTAGAATGACTAAGATTGGCCTCAAAGAAAGGATTTGAAAATACACCCCCCCCTCCCATTCTTTCTCAGGGATAGAGAAGGAGAATTGAGGATGACGTATGTATGTATGTATGTATGTGTATATATAGATATAGATATATAATGTCAAATCTGGTTGCTGTGATGGTTAGTTTGGTTGACATCTTTTCTCCCTCATTTTTATTTGTTGATATAGAGGACGGATTTCTAGAAGCAGAAGGGGAAGGGGCATATTGGGAAATGTAGGTGATGTAAAAACAGAAGTCAATAAATAAAAAGCTTCTTGTTTTTCTCTTTTTAATGGTAATCTATTTTTTCAATTACATGTAAAGATAATTTTTGACATTCATTTTTATATAAAATTTTTTAAAGTTTTTTTTTTAAAGCTCCATGAATAGGGTAGAAGGTCTTAGCATACACTGTAAAATAAAAACATGGTTACTTGAAGAGGGAAAGGCCACTAATGACTTATGGAACCAGAGTAAGTTTCACTAATCATGTAGTATCTGAAGTGAGCACTGAAATCAAAGAAAGATTCTGAGAGGAAAAGATGAGTAAGGAGTGAATTTTAGCTTATCACAGATTGTTGGCAGTGTTTGTCCTTAGTTCTCAAAGAGGACCAAGGACATCTCAATGACGATGTCCTGACCTGCAGAACTGCACAAAGCCACTGGCCTCGCTCTCTCCTCCTGAGTCATCATAGTCCAATAGTCAAGATGCCTGACAAAGGCCCAGGATGCACGGACAGTCACGAAAGTCTGACTGTGACTTTGGGAAAAGCAAGCAGACCAAGTTGACTGGAACGTAGGTTTCCTGAAGGGGCATAATGTTAAATAAAGTCGAAGAGCTGGGTTGAAACCAAACTATCAGGATGTTGGGAATGTGAGACCAATGTTAATTATATAATGTGGAAAAGCCATTTCTTCATCAAAATTTTCAGGGAAGGAGGAGATAATATACTTTGAATAGCTACTAGCAAAGTAGTCATAATTTTATAGCCTGAAGGGATGTTAATAAATGGCACAGCTGGAATTCAAACTGGGAATCTTATGTCTTCTGAGTTCAGGTGACCATTTCACTCTTTCCCCACCTAGGCAATAGAGATTTGCTGTCAGTTTTAGGGGAGATGATTCTAAATTTCTCACAAGGAATCCTTGTTAGATAAAGTAGATGACCTAGATTAGAATATCAGTTCTGAAAATCAGAAACAGGCTGAGTGATAGGGAGAGAATTGTTCTGCAAGGTGATCTTATAGTCTTAAGCTCAAATCTCTTTTCCCTGGATAGTGTGTGTGTGTGTGTATGCATGCATGCATATGTGTATGTGTGCATATATGTATACACATATAACATGGGGTGCGTGCATATGTATAAATTTATGCGTTCATGTGTGTATATGCTCACATGTATATATGTATATTATACTTCTCTATCTTCTTAAACAGCATATGTAAACATAATTTGGCCTTTTCTTGATCCTGCTTGCCTTTGGGTTTTCCTTTGTCCTTCTTTCTTGGAGTTCCTCTTCATAGTAGCATTCCCATTTGAGGTTGCTTCTTCGAATCTACTTTGAGCTGAAAAACCAGGACTCAATCTTGTTAACCTTTTGTCATCTGGGAGCAGTAACCGCCAGAGATATCACTGGGCTATGACCTGTTGTGCTGGGAAAAACTGTAGATGTTTAGCTATGGTTTTATGGTAGCTAAAATGGAGCTATGGTTACAAGGAGGCTACAAGCCTTTATTAAACACCTAGTATGTATCAGGCACTGTTCTAAATACAAGAGTTTCAAAGTTTATAGAGTGAAATAGTCTTTTATGTTGGTGAGTCCTGTAACAGCCAAGGGAATGTCATTGTCCCAGAGCAGTATGTGCTATGGGGAGATGTCACCATTAAAAGTCATCTTAGCATAGTACCATGGAAAGAGCACAGGGGTGAAAGTTACGAGACATGGATTCTCTTATAGCTTATATATATGCTCATAGCACATTGGCTATGTGATCCTGAATAAGTCACTTCAACTCTCAGGGTGTCAGTTTCGTTATTAGCAAATATTAAGAAGATGGATTATATAATTTCTAAGTTCCCTTATTCAGAAACCCTCAAATCCTCAAATGGACCTGTGATTTTGCTATTTCTTCCAATGATAAAACAACATACCCCATTCACATATTCTCATCCTTGGCTACTCTTGTCCAACCTTATCAAAAGCTCATCAGAGCATCCACCCAATGTTGGGGAGGGAACATCTTCCTGTCTTTGTCTTGACCTCTGGAAATTAGCCGGCTGTATAGAAACCATCTTTTACTTTCTTCAGATGACCAATTCATCTCTGTTTTGGCTTATACATTTCTTTGATGAGAAACTTTATTCCAGGTCACCTTTTCAACCCTTTGTTCTCAAGTTCCCTTAAACTTTGAAATTCTATGACTTTCTTATTTGGGAATAACCAACTTCAGGTTTCTGAGACTTATCCTTTTCTTTTTTTTTTCTGAATTCTGCTCTGTCTTTTTGCCTCAAAATGAGCAGTATGTTAATAATCCAAAACAGATTAGTGTTTGAGTAACTGTCCTTCCCAGCAAATCTTGATTTCCCTTTGGTTCTATACAAGAAAGTTTTCATTACTTCCAATTGGCATAATTTCCTTGATGCGAAAAGAACTTGGAAATCCTCAGGTGAAATGCATCTTGGGTACCTGTATAGGATGTGTTGTCAAGTTGCTCTGGGACATTCTGCAAGTGTTGGTGGTAAAATTACTGTAGCTTGCTTGCTTTCAAACACCCATCTTTCATCACTCCATCAAAAGCTCTTGTTATCTAAAGACTCGGCTGCAAGTGTGTGGGATTTTTCAGGCACTAAGATATGGCGACAGAGCAAAGACAGGAAATAGAGACCTTCATTATTAGTAATGTCCTAAATGGTCAAGGGACTCACTGACTCCTTTTTCCAAGAAACCAACTCCAGAAACACAATGTTTTCTCCTGAGCTTAAATCAAAAGCAGATACAACAAAGGCTTTAAACTGAGAAATAATAGATTTCCTGGCATCAGGTACTGAAAGAATTGCACACTATTTAGACTTCTCAAAAAATTGGCTAAGTTTTTTTAGCTGGGGTCCAAAATTTCTCTGGAAATTATTGTCCATGTTAACTATAAAGCTACTAAATGGTTTATTATTGTCAAGCTCAGTTAAAATGGATAGCCTTGATCTAAAACTAACTCCCCTCGGGGAGTTATCTTGGGGCAAGAATGTGTTTGAGAAGTCTATTGTGGAGCATCTCAATAAATCAATTCTATGCAGGAAAATCTGATATTCCTTTGGAATTTTCCATGTTTGCCTTGGTCTTGCCATGTTATTAAGACTAGTGGTTTTCATACTAAAGAAGAAAGACAGTGTACTGTGGTGACAAGGATGTTGGTTTTGAAGTCAGAAGTCCCAAGTTCAAATCTCATCCCTGTCACTTATTGCCTATGTGGCCTTGGGGAAGTCACTTGAAATTTCCAGTCCTCATTTTCATCCTCTGTAAAATTAGAAAATTGAACTAGATGAACACTGAAGTCCTTTATAGAATCTGTAGTCCTAATTTGGAGGTAGCTCAGAGGCACAATGGACCTGGAGTCAGAAAATTTAAGTTCCAACCTAGTCTCAGACATTTTCTCATTGTGTGACCCTGAGCAAGTCACTTAACCTCTGTCTGCCTCAGTTTCCTCAGCTGTAAAATAATAATAGTACTTGCTCCAAGGTTTTTGTCTGGATTGAATAAGGTACTTGTAAAGCATTTAGCATAGTGCCTAAAACATAGTAAATGCTACAGAAGTGCTATTTTTTTTATGTAATGCATTTTCAATTAAAGTATGATAAATGAGTAGAAATAGAAAGATGACTACCCTGGAAGTAAATTTATTTTCCTTACCTGTTATCCATTGTTTTAAAAAATGCCAGGTATAGTAATGCATGCCCCAAATCTCTGCTAATGGGGAGTCTGAGGTTGGTAGATTGCTTAAGCTCTCTAGCTCTAAGTTGGAATATTACTAAAGACAAACAAGTGCCCACAATGAATTCAGCAGCAGAATAGTGAGTCCCCCAGGCTGCTTAAAGAGGGTGAAGTGACCCAGTAGATCAACCAAGCAGATCAAAGTTTCTGTATCCATTAATAATGGGAATGGGACATGAATAGACATTGCACTTATGGTCTGGGAAAGATAGGAAATAAACAAACATAAACAGATAGAAACATGTAGTAGATGGCTAGATGGATGGATGGATGGATAGATAGATGAATAAATAGAGTAAATATTTAGAACATAAACTGTAAATTTATATTAGTTTCATTTCTACTCACAAATTGTGTTGATATAGGTTCATAGATTGTTAGAGATGAAAGAGTCCTTGGACATCAAAGGATCATAAATTCATAGATTTAGGGATTTTGGACCATCTAATCCAAGCTCCTCATTTCACAATTGAAGCACACAGAATTGATGTGACTTTCCTAAGATCATGCAAAATTAATAGTTAATAGCCAAGAGGCTAATTTAAATGTCCTTATTGACAGAGAACTGGATATAGGCCTCAAATATTCCATATGATCATAGATTTAGATTTTAAAGGGACCTTAGAAGCAAGCTAGTTCAATCTCCTCATTATACAGATGAGGGAACTGAGATATGGACAGATTAAATAACTTGCTCAGGACTCATAGTATTAAATGAAAGGAAATATTTGAGCCTGAAACGTCTGGTTTAGAGCCCAGTGTCCTTTCTATGGTACTTTTAGCTAATTTTCATAGTGAGAAAAACATTAGGCTGGAATTCAGGAAACTAGGGTCCTATTTTGAGTTTTCTACTTATTAGTCATATGACCAGAGGAGATTTCACCTCTGTAGACCTCAGTTCTGTCATTTCCAATAAAATGATTTTTTTTATTAAATGACACCTGCCTATATTTTGATGGGTTCTCTTAAATGCTTCTGAAGGCTGAAATTCATATTTCTGTACTTTAGGTGTTTGATTCTATCCTATAGATCAACCATAGTAAAGTGATCTGATGATATTTTACAGTCTTTATCTGCTTGAATCATGCCAGGTAGACAAAGGAGACAGTTTTGTATAGAAAGACTCAATGCCATAGAATGCAATGCCAACAGTGCCTGGAGTCAAGAAGACTCATTTTCCTGAGTTCAAACTGGCGTCATACACACTTACTAGCTCTGTGACTTTGGGCAAGTCACTTAGACCTATTTGCCCCAGTTTCCTCATCTGTAAAATGAGATGGAGAAGGAAATGACAAACCACTCCAGTACCTTTGCCAAGAAATGGCCAAATTTGGCAAATGGAGCCATGAAGAGTCAGAAAGAGCTGAAAAATGACGGAACTACAAAACAATACACACAGCATAGTTAGAAAGATGATACAGATAGAAAGATAGATGATAGAAATAGGTGATAGAGATAGAGATAGAAAGATAGATAATGGAGATAGAAAGAGAGATGATAGAAATAGATAATAGAGACAGAAAGATGATTGAGATAAGTAGAAAGATAATAAAGGATAAAGATGAATGATAAAGATATAAATAGAGATGATAGCTAGAGATAGATAATAGAGATGGATGAAGGAAATAGATGATACAGATAGGTCATAGAGAGAGATAGACAGATGATACATAACTAGATGCATGATAGCTAGAGACAGGTATTTGAAAGAGTCAGTAGTATGATCAAAATTTAGAAATTCAATTGTAGCTTCATCATATGCTTCCTTGGTTCACATTAGGGCTTGCAAAAAGAACTAAAAAACTGCACAGACTCCTTTCCTCCCCTGCCACTATCCAACATATCTCTTCAAACATTTTCCGAAATGCACTTCATTGCCCAACAGGCTGTTTTCTGTTTTGTAGTTAAATGTAAATGTTGAAGGTGTTTAATTTTGGAGCTCATTGAAAAATACCTGAACTCTTCCTGTGAGCAATTAGAAAGCTCCTTTTGTGGTTCTTTCTGCTGAGAGTGAGACACTCTGCTTTTGTACGTCTGAGAAATAAATCTCTTGTCAACGCTTTTTACTCCTCCTCATATTCCCAGAACTCTGATTTGTAAAACAGGCCTCCAGCACCTTGGGTTTTTCTTATAGTGGAGCTCTCTTTTATAAAATGATATTATCCCAGAGTTCAAATTTCAGCTTGGCTTATCACAAATATTTAATAGTTTGAGATTCTTCCTATAGAGAATTAGCATGAAGGACCTGGGAAACCTCCTGGATTTCTGGAGCATTTAGCTTTGAGAATCAATCAAAGGAAAAGTCATTCATTTCTTAAACATAAGGGTCTCCACTCTTTCATAAATTATATTATGAAAAAACACTAAGGTCTTACTCCATTGCCTCATTGTAACCCAGAGATGACCCTGGGTTATCCAAAGTTATGTCACTGAGGTGGAAACTCTGACAGGTCTTGAAAAGCTTTGAGAATAGACCCAAAGACAGATTGGGTTTGTTTTCGGAGAATTAGTCAGATTAAATTTGGAAAAACTTATCCAAAGAAGGTTGACCACTAGGTGATGAGGTGTTTTTTTTTTTTTTTTTTAAAACAATTGTAAATCAAAAAAGCTGTCTGCTGAGGTGATGGTGGAGGGATTGTGGGCTATGCTGATGGAGGAAGTAGAGGGATAAAATCAGGGATATTTGAAATATGAAACAGCTGCAGCATCCCAGACCTTAACCTAGAGAAGTAAAGTGTATCTTTGATTTTAATTTATAGGAATGAAATCCAATGGGATGTACAGTCTTTAAGGGCAGGGCTTTATAATTTTTGTCTTTGCATCTCCAGGGTCTAGCATGCTGCCCAGCACATTTTTTGGTACAATCTTTTAAGTTGTATCTGACTCTTCATGACCCCATTTGGGGTTTTCTTGGCAGAGATACTGGAGTGGTTTGCCATTTCCTTCTCCAGCTCATTTTGCAGATGAGGAAACTGAGACAAACAGGGTTAAGGGACTTACCCAGGGTCACATAGTTAGTATGTATCTGAAGCTGTCTTCTTGACTCCAGGCCCAGCGCTGTGTCCATCGCCCTACCTGCCTGCCCTCCCTGGCACACAATAGTCACTTTCTAAGTTCTTATTAATTGATTGAACTGTATCTTTGATTTCATCTTAGAAAAATAAAGTATATTTAAGTATTGTTTTATGCAGATTTTTAAAAATAAGATTTGTTCTGTTGTAATTGAGTATATATAGCATACATACACATATACATACATGCATATATATATATATATATACATATATATGCATGCTTCTTAATCCATTTGAAAACCAGCAGAACAAGCCTAATAGTTCTTTTCCATATGACAAATACTGACGATAACTGTCATGCTCTCCTTAAATCCGATCTTCTCCAGGACAAACACTCCCAGCTCCTTCCACTGAACCTCCTATGGCATGGCTCCCAGGTTCCTTATCATCATATGCCTAGCCCTCCTCTGAGTACGTTCCACTTTGTTGATGGCCATTCTTACGTGCAGTGCTGAAATATGGTGCTCTGTTTCCTTGTCCTCTCTGTCTCTCTCTGTGCTTCTCCTTCTTGTCTTCTATCTCTGTTTTTACACATCTCCATCTCTCTCTGTCTCTCCTTGTTGTTTTCAATCTCTGTCTCTGGATCTTTGGTTTTTGTGTATCTCTGTCTTGCTGTGTCTCTGTCTCTCTCACTCTGTCTCTGTCTTTATCTTTGTTTATTAATCTTTCCCTCATGATGGAAAAGGAGTTTTAATACAATGATTAATATTCCTTTATGGAGGTCAGGCACATGCATCAACTTCAGCTATGGGTCATCAGCAGCTCCATGTGTCTGATATTGTTTCACTAATAAATAAGAGGTAAAGCTTTCTTTTTCCATTTCAACAACGTAAATGTCCACCCTCCATGATCTGGGCTTGACAGCAATAGGAGAAATGTTATTTGAATTCCTTTAACTTCTGCAAAGTAAATTTATGTTTCCTTCCTTTTGGATAATAATGGGAAAACCAGCGACTAGGAATTGGAAGCCCTGGTGAATTTCTTTCAAATTTAGCTTCTAGGCACTTTGGGGATGTCTAATATCCTTCCCAAGCAGCATCTACCAAATTATCTATGCTCTCAAGAAATGTGCATTGAGTTCTCTTTATGCAGAAATAGAATCTGGGTTTCTTAATCTCTGTCTCTCTCTCTCTCTCTCTCTCTCTCTCTCTCTCACACACACACACACACACACACACACATACACATTCTCTGTGTGTGTGCATGCATGCATGTGTTCATTCTAAATAGGCCTGGAATGATAGCCTGGACTCAGGTTGTGAAAAAGATCTAATAAACAACCTTCTATCTCTTAATCTGGTTTTCTTTGGGGATTTCATAGTTAAAAAGAAAATCCAGGAACATTTTACTCGTGGTGATCCCAAAGAATGGTTCCAGTGTCTTCTCCCTACCTCCGTCAAATGAATGAATTTGATCTAACAACCCTAGTTTCCAGGTGAATTTGTCAGTAAAATCTACCCATTACATGGGGGAATGAAGTGGTTTGGGGAAGGGAGATGAGGAACATGTCAACTATCTTCAGATATTTGAAGGGCTGTTACATGACAGAAGAAGTGGATTTATTTTTTTTTTGGCCCCAGAGCACAGAACTAGGATCCACAAGTGGAAGTTACAGAAAGACAGATTTCAACTAGATTTGTGGAGAGCCATCTGAACAATTAAGGCTATAGGAAAGTGGAAATGGATTTTCTTGGGAATAGTGAACTATTAGTCTCCAGAAGACTACAGGAGAAGACTGGATGGCCACTTGTTGGGGGTGTTGGGTATGTTATACAAGTGAATCTTTTCCAGGTAGAGGTTGACTAGATGACCTTGGAGAGTCCTTGCAATTCTGAGTTTCTATGAATCTTTCATTCTAAGCAGTCAAGTGAAAGAAGAGCTGATGGCTTAGATATCTTCACTTGAGAACTGCCTGTTCATATCTTTTGACCGCTGATATATTTGGGAAATATGGGAAGATGTATAAAGTGATGAAAAGTGAAATGAGCAGAACCAGAAAATATTACACGATGACTGCTAGAATAGAGGAAAAAAAACTTTGAAAGACTTCAGAACTCCAACTAAAGTTGTACTCAACTGGGTTTTCAAAAGAATGATGCTAAAGCATGTTTCTTCCTACCTCCTGGCAGAGGGATAATGGATTAGAGGTTCAGAATGACACATGTATTTTCAGACATGGTGAGTCTTGGAATTTATTTGACTTGACTGTACATGGTGGTTGGCTTTCATTCTTGAAGAGGACCAAAATGACATCACTATATTGGAGTCAAGGTACAATACGTCCACCTGTGACTGATCAGACCATTAGGATCTTGGAATTTTCTACCACAGGTAGGGCACAAATAGTTCACATGAACATTTGGGGTGGAGCTGTCACTAAATGTCCACATCTCGCATTTCTGCTTCACTCATAGAGCACAGTACCTTTTTTGATGCAGGCCTGCCATGCTGGGTGTCCCTTACCAATGTCTTTTATGTCATGCAATCTATTCCAAAGTTCTTCAGAGAAACCTTGAGAGTGTCCTTGTACCACTTCTTCTGATCACCACACAAGCACTTTCCTAGAATGAATTCTCCACAAAATAGTCTTTTAAGAAAACATACTTTTGTCATTGGAACAACATGGCCAGCCCACATTTGTTTCAAGAAAGAGCAATTTTGAGGGGTAGGGTGTTTGTTGCTTAGTGAATAATGATAGCTATACCAAAAAAAGATCAGTAAAACATTTTTTGAAAAGCACAGAAGAGGAAAAGAGGTTCAGAAGGGGAGAAGCCGAACAATTTTTTTCCTACCTTGTGTAAAAGGTATTCCTTGAAAAACAAATTGTAAATGACAGAAGTTTATAGTTTCCAATATACAATTCTCATTCATCTTCTCTGTATTTTGAAATACTTTTGGATGATTGCTTAATTCACCACTAAAAATTTATTAAAAAAAAGAAATAGCTGATGATGGAAGTTGATAAGGCAAAAGGGGCAGGGGGAAGCATACCATGGTTGCAGCATGGCTGATTTTTTTTGACACCACTATACAGCTTGAATGAATTACGTATATACTTTATGGTCCCACAGAAATATACATATAAGACTGGTAAATGAAAATGGGTAAATGAGAGGAATGCTATTTTTAGTTCCCACATTTTCTTTTTAATATGCTGGGTTGTTGGACAATATAGGCAAATGAAGCATATGACAGAAAATATTTTTGAAATAATATGTTCTTATTCCAATACATTGTTTATCTCTCAAATTAGAAAAATAGTGTCCAGTTTTGATTATCACTACATGCTCTACCTAAGATGACTAGAATAACGTCACCTTTTTTTAAAAAAAATGTTCCTGATTATTGATTACAAGAGAACAAAATTCCTGATTTAATTAATTTCAAGAAGCATTTGTTAAATGCCTACTGTAGACATATAAGATTCAGTGTTTGGCACAGAAAATAAAAAATGAATGAATGAAATAAAAAAAGATGAAATTTAAAAAATAATCCTTTTCCTCAAGGGGCTTATAGTCTCCTGATGACAAAGATGAATTTACTGCTAAGTTCTTTATTTTTCTACAGGTGCATACAAGTCAAAAGGAACATATTCTGTTCTGTCCTTCACAACACATGTCTTTGTTTCCTTGTTGAAGGCGGGAACTATATGTAAAATGTTTGCTACAGTCAAGGTATTGTTAAATGTTTTATGTACAAATATGAATAGGATAGATTCCTGGCCTACAGGAGCTTACAAACCTCTTTTCCTTCTCTTACAGGGAAGATAAGACAAGGATATAAAAAAAAATAAATACATAAAACACACAAGTGCTGTTGGGCCTAGAAGTCTGAGGTATTTGTCCACTCTCTCTAAAGGGACCTCTTGGATTAGATTTGACTCATGTCTGAAGTCTTCCCCAAAAAAGAGAGAAGAAAGATACTCAATTTACAATGGTAATCATGAGTGTTGTGTATAGGACAGCTATTTTTTTCTTCCACGCAAAAGAAATATTAAAAAATTAAAACCTCACAGAAATGCCTCCCATATACATTGACAGAAACTTAAACATGAAGCAATAACTTACTACCATCATACCGTCTTGATTGATATTTAAAGCATTAAAACATGAAGCACTTAGACTATTGAATAGGTATTTCATCCTTACCTTTGCTCTGCGTTGCCTGACAGACTCCTCAATGACCATGTCTTTAGGGAAGACAGACTAAGGGACAGACAGACACACACACACATACACACACACACACAGAAAGAGAGAGAGAGAAAGAGAGAGAGAGAGAGAGAGAGAGAGAGAGAGAGAGAGAGAGAGAGAGAGAGAGAGAGAGAGAGAGATCTTTCATGTTCCAGAAGTTGAAGAAAGGATAATGCCAGTGGGCAGTCATTCCCTTTAGGATATACACAATTGTCATCTTTTCCCAATATTGTGGAACTTCCTTGTTGTTTACTGCAATCGTGGGTGGACCAGAGGTTGCTTTATCATCCCAAAACAATGTGTCTAGTAGAAGTGGCCCTTCAGAAAGGGCTATGTCAAATATATCCCTAAAATGGGGCCTACTTCTAGGCAGGCTTTACGGGCTTTACTCTATCTAGAATGGATGGAAGGGTGGGGATTCTCAAATTACTCCTATTGTACAAAAATTGTAAGTGTATAAGAATGGTATCGACAAAGTGTTATGAGAGATGTGAGGTAAGAAAGTTCCCTGTTAATTATAGTGATCAGGGAAAGCCTCATGGGGAAAATGGCACTTAACCTTATCCTCAGAGAAGTGGATGGTTCAATGGTTGAAAGATGTGTCAATGCATTGCAGATTTGAAGATTAGCATTAATAAACAGAGTGAGGAAGGTTTAGAAAGGGGTGGGGAACCTGTGGCATTAACTTTGTGATGTCTGGACTCAGTCAAAGGGCAGCACTTGAGGATCTAGAGGGCCACATGTGGCCTCGAGGCTTCAGGTATTCCTCTTGGCTTAGGAGAATGATGAGTAGTTGCTTCAAACAGAGCATGAGAAGCAAAGTCTTAAGAGACTAGACTTAGATTATAGAAGGCCTTGGAAATCAGGCATTGACAAGGTACCTATTATGGGCAGGAGCCTGGTCTGGTGGCAAGTATACTTACTGGATATGGAATCAGAAACCCTGAGTTCAAATCCAGCCTCTTTCATACATCATCCACCCAACCTTGAGCAAATTGCTTAATCTCTCTTGGCTGAAATTTTTTCATCTATAAATTGTGGCAATGGGAATAAGCTCTCTTCCAGGTATAAATCTATGATTTTAGGACAAAATTCTACAATATGTCAGATAGAGTCCTTCTTTATTTTTGTGACCTGTTTTCTAGAAATGGTGGTAAGCTTGTGTATCAGATGCTATTGTAAGACTCTGTGAATCATAGAGCTTGTCTTACTTGAGCAGTCTTAAAAAAGTTTCATGGGCTCATCATTTCTGCTACTTGTCTATGTTCTGATAATAGAGGCAGACAAAGAAACATAAACAATCACTGTGAAACAAATGTACCTTTTATTTATGAAGAAAACATTCTTAACCAAATGTGACATTCCAAGGATTAAAAAAACCAGGATCTCCTTCATTATCACTTTAATTAATTTATATTTTAGGCCTTTACTTAGTGTCCAGGTTCATTTAGATGTGTGGAATATCACATAGCAAGTTAAAGCAGATTTCAGTAGAACATTGCCTCTCTGACTTTGACAGACATAGCATAAGCAAGATTACTTAGGAAATTCTGACACAAGGTCTAAGGCCTTTCTTGATTAAAACAGCTTTTAGCAAAATTTTATGTTAATCTCGTCCTTGTGTATTTTTGTACCAGAAGCATTGATTTGACCCTGAGAGGCAGTATGATCTTTGGATAAGGAAACGGATAGAGGGGATTGTTTGTAAAGTGCTCAGAACTTCACGAAAGGAAATTGGCCTAACTGGGTTGCTAGTTGCATGTGTTTTTATACAGCATCTATAAATATGATATAAAATGGTTAAGATAAAGATACTAGATAAACTTTGCCACTGAACACTAGGGAGGTTTGATGAATGCATGAAGTCATCTAGTCAGTCCTTGGTTCCCAAAAGAAGTATACTTAACCCCTCCAGAGAAGTTGACTTTTCTTAATTCTTGCTCTCCTCATTTCTATACTCTGGACTTTTCCTTCCATACCCCAGAAAACCCTGAAGACTCATCCCACATCTGGATTCACCCATTAGATGTACCCTCCATACTTATGTTCTCTCTTTCTCTGATTGAATGTTTCTTCTCAGAACCTCCATTTAAGGAGGGTACCCAAGTTAGCTATGTCTCATACCCCTCTAAACTCCATTCCAGGCTTCCTTTACTATGCCCACTCCATTGCTAATACCTTCAGCTTCTTTTTATATATTATGTTCCTCCATTAGAATATAAGCTCCTTCAAGCGGATTTCAGAGAAACCTGGAAAGACTTACATGAACTGATGCTGAGGGAAGTGAGCAAAACCAGAACAACATTGTATACAGTAACAGAAACATTGTGTGATGATCACTTGATAGATCTAGATCTTCTCAGCTTTTTAAGGATCTCCGACAGTTGCAGAAGACTCATGATGGAAAATGCTGTCCACATCTAGAGAAAGAACTATGGAATCTGAATGCAGATCAAAGCGCACTATTTTCCCTTTCTTTGTTTCTTTTCTTGGGTTTTCCCTCTTGTTCTGAGTCTTCTTTCACAACATGACTAATGTGGAAATATGTTTAATATGAGTGTACATGGATAATCTATATCAGATTCTTGCCATCTTGGAGGGGGGCAGGGAGGGAGAAAACATTTTGGAACTCAAAATCTTATAAAAATGATTGTTGAAAACTATCTTTACATGTAATTGGAAAAAATAGAATACTATTGTCAGGAAGAAAATAATGTAAGGTCCTTAAGGGCAGGGACTACTTGCTTTCTCTCTGCTTCTATTTGTATTCTCAGTGCTTAGGTGTCAGTGCTTAGTACACATAGTAGGGCTTAATAAATGTTAACTGACCGACTGATTCCGTTCACAGATTTACAGACTTGATAGTTGTTCCAAGTATGAAATAAATTTACTGTAAAAAAAAGTTGTTCTGGACACCTACCCATTAATGTTCTTCAGAATCATAGCTAGGAATTTTTGTGCTTATGTTGGGGAAGTACATTTGGTTTGTGGCCACCAGGAGGGAAGAAACATCTTCTGGGATACTATGAGGTATCTATGGTATTGGAAGACTGGTCCCTGCTAGAGAAGGAGGACTCTGGTGGAATGGTCAAGAGGTGCATCTCCTGGTGGGTAATAAATTCTCACTGAGGTGAGGCTGCTATTGCCAAGGGTGGGATTACTTGGAGAGAAGCTTACCTGGGGTGTAGCTGTTGAAGGTCAGAAAGGCAGCCCAGGCATTGTTGTCATTGTCTTTTACATTTCAGGGGCAGTCAGCTCAAGGAAAATCTTACCTCTGTAAAGTCAAAGACGCTGTCAAAGAGGAATCAAAAGACCCCAGGTTCAAACCATAGGTCCCAGGTCCAATGAATAGAGATGGCTGGTGGCAAGGGAAGCTTTAATATTGGAGGAGATAGCCACTAAAAAAGTAAATGTCTCATGTCTCACCTGTTTTGCCAGCAGCGATAAAGGGAGTTGTTTGGGTGATGCAGAGTCATGGTAAAATGGAAAGTACCTAATCAACAATCTCACAAACTGCTTTATGTTCTGATGAGTTTTAGGTATCCACTTCCTGAGAGACTGTAAGAAATTAAGGTAAATCATATAAATTAAGTTACTGATTCCTGTTTTACATTTTTCTAACAAGTACGTGTCTAACATTTCTTTTGTGTGTAAGAAATGAATACCTGTCCCATTCCTGATTTATATTACATTGAATATCTTTTACATTTACATCATGACATTTAAGTTACATTGAATATCTTTTTACTACCCCTCCCTCCCACTTTGGAGAGACCTAGACATGAGTCACTTCCCATCCTCCTCCAATCTTTAACTGATTTAACTTCAGAGAACTGGTTAGGCATGTAATGAACAAAAAGAGCCTAGTCCCCCTTTCATCAGAAACCAGACTTCCCTAGGACTGCACCCTGTTGGACTGTCTGGGTGCAGAGCAGAGGGACCTCTTAGGGAAAGGGGATGGGTGCAATGCCCAAGCCCTTGGACTTCGCAGTAGTTCCTCAGGGTTACCTCAGTAACAGCTTGTTAACCTCAGATCCTACTTCACACCCAAAACTCTCTGCTGCTAAGACTTTTTAAAAAAAGGCATTTTCAAAAGGGAGCTTCTGGAACAACTTTTAAGAACAGTCTTTTGAATGACCACACCGCAAGGCTTTGCATGAAGGGCAAAAGGAAAGGCAGCTGGTGAATACATGAGCTGCACAACCCTGGAGGTCCGGGGTTCATGATTTGGCCTTGTTATGGCCACAAGAAAAAAATTCCATTTTCATTCTCTTTCCCACTCTGCCTCATTAGAAAAGGACCACATCATTTGGTTTGGTTGGCCGTCCTGGCAAAGTCTGTTGAAAAGAAGCCCAGAATGGAGAGAGGAATGCCAGGCTGAGATGCTTTGGAGATACTTGTGACTAGACCATTGCCTTCCTCAGGCAGCCCTCTTAGTCTTTCACTGTCATGTGCACTGAATTAATTTAATTTTTCATTAAAAAACTAATGGAAGAGGTGTTTATTATTCTGCATTTGGAATCTGTGGAAGTTGAAAGTAACATGAAACCTTTGACAAATTCAGTTAATGACAATGGGAAGCAAGCTCACTTTTTGAAAGCAAATCTTTGTGGTATCACTAGAGAATTCTTTAGACTCTTAAGCCATTAACTTGCCACTATTTATTTATATATGTGTCAATTGGGAAGCTAATTAAGAACATTTAATATTTTCTAACTAAGCTGTTTTAGAAAGAAGTGCAAGAAATATGAGTCTGTTAGAAAACCCTCAATGAATGAATGAATGAAAAAGCATTTATTAGGTATTTATTATATGCCAAAATGCTGGGGATAGAAATGGAAAAGCCAGGGCAATACCTGTCCTCAAGGAGATTATATTCTAAAGGGGGAAACAACATACATTGGAGAATAATAGCCAAGGAGGGACACTTTGGTCTGTAAACTTCTAGGGATGATGAGGATAGTAAATTGATAGGGGTCATCCAGAAACAATGGTGGAATTGACTGAACCAAGTTCATGGCTCCAGAATGAGAGACAACAGCAAGATTCTAACATTTGTTTAAAACAGAGAAACATTGACTGAGTTGGATACTGTACTTCGTGTATCTATTAGAAAAAAATATGGTTCAATAATAAGTTGAGTTCAGCTAGTTAATACTAGAGTTGTTTTCCCCTGCCATGATAGCATACAAGTTCCTTGAGGGCAAGGACTTTTCTGTTTTGACTTTATACGCCCTGTGCCTGCCATGATACCTGGTGCATTACAAATGTTCAACAAAGTCTTGAGTGTATGCTTTTCAGTGGGAATTGAAACATTTGGGAACAATCTTTCCCTTAACCTTCCAAACTTTCCTAGTGTATGGAGAAACGTAAATGCCTTTGTAAAAACTTAATAAATGCAATATAATCCTATATTCAGAATGAAGATGGATTAAATACTCTACAAATTTGAAAAACAGTTTCATTTACTTAAAGCAAGAGGGGACTCACTTTCAATTACCTATTGAACTGTACTTAATATCTTTCAGTCACTTTTATTGTCCCACAGTGGGAAGACTGACAGAAACTGGTGTAAGGATTGTCTGCATGACCACAAATTAAGTGGTAAATTAAGTTACTGAATCCTGTTTTAAGCTTTTCTAACAAAAGAGTGTCTAACATTTCTTTTGTGTGTAAGAGATGAGTACCTGTCCCATTCCTGATTTACATTGCATTAAATATCTTTTACATCTTCATTTACATCATTGCATTTACATTGCATCAAACATGTTTTTACTACACCCCACCATCACCCCTGTCCTGCCCCTCTAGAGAGAACCAGACATAAGTCACTCCCCATTCCCCTCCAATCTTTAAATGATTTGTCTTCAGAGAATTGGTCAGGTGTTTAATCAACCAAAGAGTATGTAAAAAAGAGCCTAGTCCCCTTCTCGTTAGAAGCCAGATTTCTCTGGAATGCACCCAGTTGGACTGCCTGCCTGGGTCCAAAGCAGAGGGACCTCTTAGGGAAAGGGAAATGGGTACGGTGTCCCAAGCCCTTGGACCTTGCTGTAACTCCTTAGGGTTAGATCAACAATAGCTTGTTAATGTCAGATCCTACTTCACACCCAAAACTTAGAATCTTAGAATTCTTCGGGTTTTGATGTATTATTATGTCAAGTAACAAAATTGTAGTAATTGTACTGATTTCAACAAGTCCCTTAGTACTATGGCAACTCCTCAGTGAGATCCATTACTGTTGTAAAGAGAATAGACTAACCATTTTCACAAGAAAAACCAAATGGATGAAGAATATTGTCTACTCTAGATTATGACAGTCAGTTGAAAGGGCAGTTAGTTCATCTGGAGATATATTTTGAACAGGCACTAAAGATGAACAATGAGTTGGGCACTGAATGGAATAGGGACTGACAACAAGCCTCTAGGCACCAAATTGCTACATTATCATCTACCACGTTCAGGGTTTCAGAATCCTTAAAGATTGTAAATAGGGAGGTAAGCACAGGTCAGGATGACCCATCGAAAGTTTATGTCTAATATTGGGATGAACTGAGATATTTATAAGCCATTCAACAGTAATGAAAAGAGGATTATTTAGACAGGATATTCAAGGATATTGTAATATTTAGCTTGGGTAGACACAACTCCCTTCACCTCCATATGGAAATGGAGGGCAGGGTATTATAACTCAGGAGATCTTGGGACAGCCAACAAATCTGAAGTACTCTAACTCCATGGAGGCAAGTTTTTTTTTTCTACCCTTAGATGATGAAGTTACATCAGCATGGTCGGAGGCCATCAGGAAAGTGCATTAACAGTTAAGTAAGTCTTAGCCCCTAGGCCAATGGAGAATTTCCTTGATTTGAGGAAAAGAACTAGGCTAATCTACCTGGGAGAGGAGAGAGTGTGGGAAGTTGTTATTCTTGCACACCAAGACTCAGAGAGGTGAGGCGACACATTCAAGGTTCCAAAAAGGACTCAATTCTCTCTGGAGCCTCCTGAATTCAAAGGTAATAGGGGATGTTGCTTCCAGGGACACAAAAATTGGGAGTTGACTACTGGATCCAGAAGCAGGGCATCTTTCAGTTGTTTCTCATTCTCCTACCAACTTGGAATGAGGCTATAGAGCTAGCACTGATAATGAGCTCAACCTCAGTAAGAGACTGTCACATACCAGTTATTTACTGACCCTTGTACCTGAAAGGAACTCTCTAGCAATTCTGCCCTCTATCTTCTCATCTAATGCCTCTCCAACCCCTGCGCTCACAATGGGAAAGTCAATATACTATTGGTATTCTTTCAAATGAAGTATTCTTTAGGTTCAGTGGAGTACTCAATTGTTCTGACTTCAACTACTCATAGGGAGATGGTGATTCATTTGACCGTATCACCATAACTGTGCCATAGTTCTATATAGAACTCTGAAATTCTTTTTCTCTGGCTATAGCTCTCTCTCTCTCTCTCTCTCTCTCTCTCTCTCTCTCTCTCTCTCTCTCTTCAATCCTAAATCTATTTTTCACCTTCACCATGAGCTTCATCCCTCCAATCCCTGAATGTTCTGAATCCATCATCCATGTTCTGGTTTAATTTATTTCCCTTCAAAATATTGACCCTCTGGTTGACTAATTTTATGCTCCCATCTACTCCTGAATCCATTGAACCCCTGCCCTATTGCCAGTCATGCCTTGCTGAACTAGGACCCCAGATTACCAGATTACTTTCATCATTTTCTTTCTCAGCTCCTACTCAAGTACTGCCCAGTGCTGCTGGAGACAGTCTCAGAACAAACTGACCGTGTCCACTTAATTTGTGATTGCTCACCTCAACTGGGCTCTTTTTGTTGCACAGCAATCTTCTTAGTTCTCCCTGATTGACTATCAGGCTATCCAAAAACTTTCTTCTCTCCTCAAACCTATTACAATAAACCCTCTGTCTTCACCTCAACTCATTTCACTTCATTTATCTCACCATCTACTTTGTAGAGAAAAGCCACTTGTCAACTCAGTCAACATTCATACTCACACCTTAAGATCCCTAAATACCATTTTTCATTCTCTTATCTTCCTTTGAGGACAAAGTGACTCTTGTTGGTAAAACCAGCCCCCTCCCCTTCCCCTTTTGCTCTTAATCCTGTCATCCTATCTCCTCTCATCTGCTCTGGGAGCTTCCCCTTCAAGCCTTCCTTAATTTTCACTTCATTTCCTTCAATTAATGGTTCCCTCTTTGCTCCTTAAAAATAGGCCTAGATCTTCTTTACTTTTAAAAATTCCTTTATTTTAATAAAAGAATATAGACAAAAAATAAATAAATAAAAATCCATTTCTTCTATTTATCATCTACACCTTTTCTCCCTGTTACAGTCCAACTTGTAAAGAATATTGTCTCCATGCCTCAATTCCATTTTCTCATCTTCCATTTCACTTCTTAATCCTTTATAATCTGGCTTTTCATTCCACCATTGTACTAAAACTACCCTTTATAAGGTTACCAAAGATCTCTCCTGATATTGCTCAATCCAATGACCTTTTCTTCGTTTTCATTCTTTGTTGCTTTCGAATCTGTGGATCACCACGTTCCCTAGATACCTTTTTTTTTGGAGAGGGAGGTTAAGTTATACTACTCTTCCTTGTTTTTACTACCTGTATGACTATTCCTTCTCATTCTCCTTCAATGGATCACAATTCTTGCCGTGTACAGCAAGTCGATAAGCATTTATTAGGTACCTACTATGTGCTAAGTGCTGAGTATGCCAAGACAGGCAAAAGGCCCCTGCTCTCAAGGAACTCACAATCTAATGGCATAAGCAACATGCAAACAAGTTTGTGCAAACAAGATGTATGTATATGTATAGAGTATGTAATGTATTTGGTATATATGTATATATATATATATAATCTCAGTGTAGTTTTGATCTATTAGAATTACATACACACATATATACATAGGTATATATGTGTGTATATATATTTAAAATATATATATATATATATATATATCTCATATATATCTAATTTCTTTGTATAACCTGTGCTAGCACAGTGCCTGGAACACAATAGATTCTGCCCAATAAATGGCTAGTGCTTGACTGATAAATGTTTTGACCTATTTTTAAGGGTCTATTTTTTAAGCAGCAAAAAGGGAACCATTAATTGAAGGAATTGCAGATGAAAAGGGTCCTGATCTTGCTCTTTGTATCCTTGAGAAAATTTACCACAAATGCATGCCCAATAAATTCTGATTGAATCAGAGTTTATCAAGTAATAACTAAGTCCATGTCTTTATGAGAATTCAGAGGAATTCCTTCTGGGAGAGAGTGGTGCTATTTGGTTAGGACCTGAAAGATGATGGAATTTCCAAAGTCAGAGAGATGGGGAGGAGGGCAGTGAAGGATGACATCTCTGACATAGGGACCATCTTGAAGGAAGATATGTAGCCAGGAAATGGACATTTGGGAGCTGATGAATAGTTTACTTTGAAGAGTATGAAGGATAATAAATTAATATATCTACTAAATACGTATTAAACACCTACTATGTGCAATGCTGTATTAAGTAACGGAGGCTATGACAAGGTAAATAAGACAAGTTTCTGCCTTCTTGAATGTAAGTGTAAGGGCTTTGGTCTTAGTCAATAGGCATAGGGAGCCATGCAAGTTTTTGAGTAGTAGATGTGATGTAAGGAGAATCATGTAAGGATTATGAATAGCACAGCTGTATGGAGAATGAATTAGAAGTTAGAAAAGCTATTGGAAAAGTTTAGGGGAGAGGTAATGATGGACTCAACTACATTGGTTGAGATGGGAATGGAAAGAGAGCAACATTGCAAAAAATTGTGCATGGAGGATCCAGAATAGTAAAATGTCATATCTGAGGAAACTTCAAATTATCATCTGGTGTTTCCCCTTCCCTTTCCCTCCCCCCATTTCATAAGATAGAAAATTGAGACCCAGATAGGTTAGGTGATTTACCTAGGATCTCTTAGCTTAAGAAATAGTGAAGTTAGAATGTAAACTCTAAATTCCCAGGCCAGTGCCTTTTCCACTTCCATATGACCTTCACTGGCAATTGGATTGGCCTTAGAGAGGGTAGAGGAGTTGGTGCTGTGGTTTCCTCACTCTCTTTCTTCCACTTTTTATTTTATTTTAGGAGATAATCAGGGTTAAGTGACTTGTTCCAGGTCACATAGCTAATGTCTGAGGTCA
Source organism: Bettongia penicillata ogilbyi (assembly GCA_023548195.1). Classification (NCBI taxonomy): domain Eukaryota; kingdom Metazoa; phylum Chordata; class Mammalia; order Diprotodontia; family Potoroidae; genus Bettongia; species Bettongia penicillata. The sequence goes on along the minus strand of JAJHZJ010000287.1, from coordinate 3,740,129 downwards.
TATTTGAACTCAGATTCTCCTGATTCCAGGACTTGCACTCTATCCACTTTGCTGCCTAGATGCCCTATCCTCCTTCCACTTAGTGACATGCAGTCACTGAGTTGTTACATTTGCCTGAAATTCACTGCTCCACCTCCTCCACTGTCCAACTTTCTTAAACCTGGGGTCTGGAATAAGTAGAATATCAGTATTAAGGGAGTGGTCACAGTACTAAAGTGGGCATGTCCTTTAGTGAGACAAAGGAGGAGTAGGGTGAAGTCTAAGAACTTAGCTGCCCATACTTTCACCAGAAGTGTTAGGCTGCATGTGGGATCCAGACCCTTTACCAGAGTTAGTAGACATCATTCCAGTGGAGGGTAGTTGAGATCCAGGACTTACTTGAAGGAAGAACCAGGACCCTTTATAAGATATTCATATTTAGCTCTTTTTAAGGATTGATTTTGGAGTGAATTAACTTAATAAGTGTCTCATGTTATCTGGGCTTAATTTTCTTTTTTAGCTTCATGTATGGGAATTTAGAAACATTCATATGTATTTTCTTGAAAGTTGGTCAAAACAAAATGTGCTCCTACCACAGAGTATCTGCCAAGTCTCAGCCTGAGTAAATTTTTGTGGACTAGCTCTAAACTTTTAAAAATCAAATTCATACTAGAAGATAGTGTGGACTCAGAGCTGCCAGTAGAAGTGTATTATGATGTTAGAATAGATGTTGTAGGAAAAATTCACTAATGATACAACTACTGCACAAAGAAAGGACATCCTTATTTTTTTGACTAGACTAATCAAAGGATCTATTAGTTCAAAGCAGAAGACATTGAATTAAACAGCATAGTCAATAAGAACTTCAACTCTGGGGTTACAATATAAGAGGAGAAGAAGAAGAAGAAGAAGAAGAAGAAGAAGAAGAAGAAGAAGAAGAAGAAGAAAGAAGAAGAAGAAGAAGAAGAAGAAGAAGAAGAGGGAGGGGGGGGGAGGGGGAGGGGGGAGGGGGGAGGAGGAGGAGGAGGAGGAGGAGGAGGAGGAGGGGGAGGAGGAGGAGATTGTCACTGCCATTGAGAAGCTTACACTCTTTTGAAAAAATATTTTATTTTTCCCAATTACATGTAAAAGCAATTTTTAACTTTATTTTTTAAAATTTTGGGTTCTAAATCATCCCCCTTCCCCCTTCCTAAAAAGGAAATAATTTGATATAGGTTATATATGTGCAATCATGTAAAACATTTCCATATTACTCATTTTGTGAAAGATTAAACAGACCAAAAGGAAAAAAAAAACATGAGAAAATAAAGAGAGTGAAAAATAGTATTCTTTGATCTGCAATCAGACTCTATCTATTCTTTCTCTGGAAGTGGAGAGCATTTTTGATAATGAGTTCTTTGAAATCATCTTGCATCATAGTATTGCTGAGACTAGCATATGGGGTATTCATGGTTGATCATTGCACAATATTGCCTTTACTGTGTACAAATTCAACTGGTTATAAAAGGCTTACGTTCTAATGGGGGGATGACAACACATCGAACCCGACACAGGTGTGTGTGTGTGTGTGTGTGTGTGTGTGTGTGTGTGTGTGTGTGTGTGTGTGGTGATACAGAAAGGAGGAGGGAGGTACCTCACAGGTGCATGACGGTGACATTTGAAGAATGAAAACTGGCAAACTAAATGAAAGGCAGATTTCTTCATCCCCATGCACACAGGGGTACACTCTCCCACAGGTACTGCAACACTGGTGGGAGAGGAAACGAGTGGCTGGGGAATAGGCACAGTCAATGAACAGGGCTGGTTGGGGCAATTCGTGATCTGAAAGTATCATGTTCAGTGCAACATCTCTCAGTTTCTGATGCTGCTATTTAATTTGCCAATGAGTTACTGATACCACCTATTAATCTGACAATGTTACCGGGTTCTGAGCTGCTTTTTATATTGTGGCACATAGTTAAGGGTCTCTCCTGGGTTATTCCCTTTGCTGTGATGCCATCTGCTGGTATCTGGGCTGATCTATTCTCTATGACTGCCTTCTGTTGCTTCTATTTTGAATCTCTCTGTAGAGGAAGGGTTTATAATATCTCTTTGGTGTCATAGTTCATGAAACCACATCAACTTTTTCTGTGATTCAGATTCAGATATAGAATAAGAGAGCTCCTGCTCTCAAGAAACTCATATTCTACTGAAGGAGCCAGCGTATTTGGAAGGTTTTAGGGGTAAGTCAGATGGAAAAGTCTCATAGTCCTTAGGGTGCAAGGGCAAAGCAAATGGGAATACCTCTTCTTTAATGCCATTTCCACTGATAAATCATATCAGTTTCTGATGCTGAACCATGTGACAGTGCCAAGGACTCTAGTGGGAAGAGCTTTCTTTCCTGGGTCTTCAACAGATATGGTTATAGCACATTAGGAGGAGTTGCCAAAGTATATATCTACAACGGTTGTTTCTCAGGACAGTGGCCATGGGAACTGAGCTAGACTCATTTCTGTTCCCAAAGCTCTTGGGTTCAGAGTCCTGAGCCATCTCTGTCAGGATTGAAGGGGAGATGGTGGGCAGGGTGATGGTGGTAGTGCTGGTTCCACTTGCTTGGCACATCCTTTCTCTAGTATCTCCCTCAACGTGCTCGGATGCTTCAGGTAGGCTGGCCTGCCTTCCCTGTGAGTAGCAGCTGGTTGGCAGTTGGTAGGGATGGATAGTCCCCTTTCCACAGGATTTCCTTCCCCAGATGATGGTTGTGAGGGTTGGACTGGAAGCAAAACCTTTGTTCTGGGAGGTGCTGCCACTCCCAGGGTTCTTGTCTTCACATGCCTTTTGGAAGTAGTTGACCAACAGTTGTTCCAACAGTTGTTGCTGGTGGTGATAATGAAGGGAGGCCCCTTCTTTACAAAGATTTGTCCCCTTTGTCCTCAATTATGGTTGCAAGGGCTGGGCTAGAAATAAGTCTGTTGATGGGAGACACTGCTATTCCCAAGGTTCTTGGACCCAGGTTCTCAGACTGTATTCATCAGGTTCTGAGGAGACATAGTGGCCAAAATAGTGGCGGTGTTTTGACCCTCCTGGCATGTACTGCCTTCTATCTCACTGACGGGGTGCCTTAGTGCTTCAGTCCCCCACTTGCCTACCTTTAGCCTGGTAGGTCAGCTAGATAGCTGAGAAACCAGTATGCATTCAAGCTCACCTTTGGATCACTTGTTTCTTGGATTCTTTTACTCTTTGAGCTAAAGTTAGGAAATATCTTCTAATTCCCAGAAAAGTAATTTTGAAACATGCATATCAATCTGAGCATGTTAACCTAGCAAGATCAAAAATACAGTCTAGGATTCTTTGTCTTATTTTACTGCCAGAAATGAAGCCATTACCCTCTTTTAAATAAGAATAAAATATAGCATGTAGAGGAAAAGATCATCTCTCTCTCTCTCTCTCTCTCTCTCTCTCTCTCTCTCTCTCTCTCTCTCTCTCTCTCTTGCTCTCTCTCTTGCTCTCTTTCTCTCTCTCTGTCTGTCTTTCTCTCTCCTTCAAAGATATCTGATGTTAAGGCTACAAAAGTGTGGATTCTCAGCAATATCACTTCTAGGACTGTATTCCAAAGAGATCATAAAAATGGGAAAAGTTCCCACATGTACAAAAATATTTATAGCAGCTCTTTGTATGGTGGCCAAGAACTGGAAATTGAGGGAATGCCCATCAATTGGGGAATGGCTGAAGAAGTTGTGGTATATGAATGTAATGGAATACTATTGTGCCATGAGAAATGACTAACAGGCGGATTTCAGAAAAACCTGGGAAGTCTTATACGAACTGATGCTGAGTGAAATGAGTAGGACCAGGAGAACATTATACACAGTAACAGCCACAGTGTGCAAGGACTGTTTCTGGTAGACTAAGCCCTTCACAGCAATACAAGGACCTAAAACATTCCCAAAGGACTCTTGAGGCAAAATGCCTTCTACATCCAGAGAAAGAGCTATGGAATCAGAACACAGAATGAAGCAAACTTTTCTATTGTGTTATGTTTTGTTTTGTTTTTTTTTCTCATGGTTACTCCCATTCGTTTTAATTCTTCTTTGCAACATGACTAATGTGAAAATGTGTTTAATAAGAATGTATGTGTAGAACCCATATAAGACTATATGAGGGAGGGGAGAGGGAGGGGGAGAAAATCTAAAACTTATGGAAGCAATAGTTGAAATTGGAAAACAAATTAATTAAGGAAAAAAGATATCTTATATCTTTTAATGGTGTAGGTATTCTGCAGCTAGGTAGTACAGAGGTAGAGCATAGTACTTGAAGTAAGGAACTTAAATTCTGCCTCAGACACTTAACTAGTTCTGTGACTGTGGGCAAGTCACTTAACTTCTGTCCATGGCTCAGTTTCCTCATCTGTAGCATGAGGGACAATAATAGTACCTCCTTCTCAGGGTTGTTGGGAGACTCAAATGAGATAATATTTACAAAATTCTTATAAACTTTAAAGTATTATTATTATTCAGATGACAAATATTCTCAGTTTTGTAGATAGTCTTTTTGAGTTGCTGTGGTAGGAGCATTCATTCTCTTGCAGCCAGCCTGGTAATGAGTCTCTACAAACACAGTTCAACTGAGATAATAATTGCAAAGCTCTTAGTATAGTGCCTGATACATAGTAAGCACTACATAAATGTTAGCTAATAATAATAACTGGTCCTCAGACAACTGATGTACAAGTCCATTTCTGGAACTAAATCTGAGGCTTTTTTAGTTTTGAAGGACCTCCAGAGCTCATACGTTGTTGACTTAGCCTTTTAGAATTTGGGTTCATCTCCATGCCTTGATGAGGCTAATTAAAGGAAGACCTATAATTTAGAACTAATAGAGTGAAAATTCAATAATAAATAGCATTCATAAAACTAGGAACACTAAGTTCATACTGAGAAATACCCAACACAAATTTGTTTGAAGTCAAAGATAAACCAGCTGCAAATTGCCTGGAGAATATCTTTTTAGAGCCTTTGATTGTCAAGCCAAGATTCCTAGTAATAATTAGTATACTACTAATAATAATCCTATTATTCAGTCATGTGTGACTTTATTATTCCATTTGGGGTTTTCTCAGCAAAGATACTGATTTGTCATTTTTTTCTCCAGCTCATTTTGCGGAAAAGGAAGCTGAGGAAAATGGGGCTAAGGGACTTGCCCAGGGTCACACAGCTACTAAATGTCCGGAGCTGGATTTGGACTCCTGACCAGGTACTCTATCTCTTTGCCACTTAGCTGTCCATGATAATAATAATAATACTAATAATATCTTTATTTATTTGGCACTTCAAATTTTATAAAACATTTTTTCATACACATTTTTCCTTTTCACCCTCACAACAAGCTTTGGAAAGTAAAGAGTTCAGGAACTCCTATAAAAAAAATAAATTTGCTCTCCTTGGTCCTAAAAGATACAGCTAGCATCATTGAGTGCAAGTTTCAGGGAGATAGGTTTCTGCACTATCTTTGTTGTTGCTTCTGGTGTTATTGTTGTTTGTGAGAAAGGATCAGCAAAGGAAGTTTAGACTATGATTTGATAAGTGTGGGAAACTCCAGTTACCTATCCAGATTGACAACTGGTTTTTTTTGTCTTCAGTTTATAGTCTTAGAGAATTGCCAGGCAAAATTAAGGGACGAAGTGAATTAGAACCAGTATGTATCAGATGCTGAATTGTAAAGACAAGACTTTTTCGACATCTGAAGTTGTCTCCATGCTGTCTCTATTTTAGGACAAGCGAACATCCACAACAGCTACAGCTATTAAAAATGAATAGACAATCTTAGTAGGTAGTCAGTTTCCCTAAGGGGAGGTATTTAAACAAAGGTTGTCTGCTCATTTGTCAGGGTATTGGAGGAGGGATTCATGTTTAAGGTGCAGGTTAGACCAGATCATCTCTGACCGTCTTTTTGAACTCACATTTTCTGCATACTATATTTGTTGAATTTTATTCTTAACTTCACCAATTCTTCAGAAACACAAGCACTCCCTTTCAGTTGCGAAAGTGATTCAGACTATCATCATAGAGTAAAAGGAAAATTTGGACACAAGCTTTGAAAAAAAACTCAAGTCTTTAATAGAACTGACTAAAAAGAAGGGTCTGGGACTACATGAATTAAGCATGAAAGGCACTGGAGAAGACAACCTGGAAAGCGTCTTTAGTCCTGTTCAGCACTGAGATAGAGAATGTCTAGGGATTAGCTGGAAATGTACAAAATCTAAATTAGAACAGAGAGCAAAACCTCCGAATGCTAGGAATTTTCCTGACTGGGAACTATGAACCATACTAAGCGTATCTTTGTTTTATATGAATTACAAAAAACTGTTTTTGTCATTCATCCTTCATTCTTGAAGAGTATCAAAGACAACCGGAGAGGGATGTGTTGATTTTCAAGTAAATTGGATTTAAGTGAGGCAGAGCTCTGCAAAGTCATCGGTCTCACTGTCTCCTGCAGAGTCATCAAGGTCCAGTGGTAAGATAGAAGTCAAGATAACTGGCAATGGCCCAGGATACAGTAGGAGACCTTGGTCTTTTTAAGTTAAGGCCTTTTCTTAGGTCTTGGTTTATCTGAGGCAAATCTCATTCAGTAATTAAAGGTTAGGTAAGAATTGAGACCCAAAATGGCCAAGTTTGTCTTCACAAAAAAAAAAAAAAACCAGTCTGAGAGGGGAAGAGCATCAGAGTTTTTGACCAGAGTGGAAACAATTGCTATTTACAATCCACTAACTGTGTGTTTGTCCGTTGCTGAAGAAGACCATGCCATCAGAGAAATAATGACATGACTTGCCCTTGACTTTGTTTTGAGTGAGTGAGGGCTGTGCAGATCACCAACCTCACTTTTCCTCCAGAGCCATCTGAATCCAGTGATCAGATATTCATCAGGATCACTGGAGGTGACCCAGGATGAGGCAATTGGGGTTGACTTGCCCAAGGTCACACAGCTAGTGAGTGTCTCACCTCAGACACTTGACACTCACTAGCTGTGTGTGATACAAACCACTAGCAAAGAAGTAATGAAATGGACAATAGGGACCCAAGGGAAATTATATTGCCCTCTGAGAGAGAGAGAGAGAGAGAGAGAGAGAGAGAGAGAGAGAGAGAGAGAGAGACATAGAGGCAGAGAGGTAGGGAGGGAGAGACAGAGACAGAGACAGAGACACAGAGAAACAGAGAAAGAGAGGTAGGGAGGGAGAGAGCTGATTATTGTAATAGGGCTTGACTTGTTAAACCTCTAGGGAGGAGAGGAGTAGAAAGGAAAATGCAATGACTAAAGAAAAAGATTACACTCTAAAGACTCTCCCCACTCCAGTCCCAGGAGGCAATAGGGAGAAATGCATCTCCACTTCTTTCCAGAAAGGGGTGGGGGTGGGGGGAGTTGAAAGCATTGAATTGCAGCTAATCAAGGCTATCCTCCATAGTGGATGTAACGATGCCTTCCCAGCTTGGGGCAGGAGCAAGCTTGGTCGGTTTCTTCTTGTGTCAGACAGCTCAGAAGGAGGACACTGGCTTGTAAGGTGATGCTTTTCTGTGGGGGCCACTTCAGAGACAGGTGAAAGAATTTGAAAAAGTCAGACTTAACAACTAACCCAAACTAACATACTACTTACTTTAATGTCTAAAAACCACTTCCTTCACCCATAACTCTATGAGGTAGGCAGTGTCCTCATTTTATAGATTAGTAAACTGAGGCCATAAAAGCATACCTAATGTTACATACCTCGTGTTACAATAAGTGGCAGAACTGAAGCACGGACTAAGATCTTTGGCTGCTACATCTAGCCTCTTTTCTACTGAATTTTGATGCCTTACAATTTAGCTTTCCCTTCAGGAGACTGGGCTGCCCTAAGGTGAAGTGGCTGTACAATTGTTTACTTTCCCTTTTTTTTTTTTTAAGCATACATTGCCTTCCTCTCTCTCAGTCCCAGCATGAAATTATCTGAGGCAGCGAAGGAAAATAATTGGGGTTTGAAAGAGAAGGAAATGGTTGACCTGAATTTGCCTCCTCTTCCTTTCAAAGTGCTTTCACATCCATTATTTTATTTAATCCCATTTGGTTATTACAATACTGGGAAGTGGGCAGGGCAGGCATTAGGTCTATTTACCAATGAGGAAACAGAGACACAGAGAGGTTAAAGGAATGATCCAATGCCACACAATTAATAACAGACTAAGATATATTTTTTTGCCTTCTCTTAAATCTATTTGCTAGTTAAAGCATGTTTCCGGGACTTAAAAAAAATTCTTTCAGTTTATCTAGGCCAGGTTTTCTTAATTTTTTTTTTTGGTCATGGACCTTTTTGACAATTTAGGGAGGCTTACGGACCCATTCTCAGATTAATTTTGCATGCATAAAATAAGATACAAAACAAAGCAGTTTTTAGTGAAAATAATGATGTAATGTTTTTCCCAACCAAGTTCAAGGATTCCTTGAAATCTATCCATACGCCCCTTTGCAGGTTCATTGATCCCAGGTTAAGAACCCTTGGTCTAGGTGAGGAGTTACACTCATTTTCTCTTTGATTTCTTAGTAGGATTCAATAGCCTGTTGACACGATTATTATTTCATCTTGGAGCTACCCTCTGCTACTTTTGCCTGTCTTTTTTTCTTCCCCCACCCCCACCCTGAGACCATTCTTCAAAAAGGCAAACCCTAACAGATTACTAGTCTGGCTTTTTCAAATTCTTTCACCTGTCTCTGAAGTGGCCCCCACAGGAAAGCGTCACCTTACAAGCCAGTGTCCTCCTTCTGGGCTGTTGGACACAAAAAGCTTGCTCTTGCCCCAAGCTGGGAAGGCAATCTGGGATGAGATTGGAGGATAAGCCTTCAAATTCACAAGATGTCACAACTTTCTTCAGTGGTTTCATGAAAAGGATGCTGGCTCAGCGTTTCAGGACCTGCTTCCAAATCCCCTTCTGATCACCTCAGATTTCCCTCCTCATCTCTGCCTCTGGACTTTTTTTTTGGCTTCCTTCAAGTCTTAGGTGAAAATCCCTTCCACTTTTTAATTCCTCTTGATTCTAGTCACCTCTGATGATTATTGGCTATTTATCCTGTGTATAGCTTGTTTGGACATGTTTGCATGTTATCTCCCCATTAGATGATGAGTTCCCCAAAGGCAGGGACTGCCTTTTCTTTTCTTCATACCTGAGGTATAATACAGGAGGGCTTGGTAAGTCCTCATTGACCATTTCGATCTTGGACAAATCTCTAACCTCCCTTTTTCTTTTCTAATGTCAAGGACTGGGACCTATGACATCTGAGTTCTGTTTCAGCATCCTCATTGGACCTCACTGCTATTCTGCCTAGACTCATTTCCTAATGGCTGGCGAATTCCTAATTTTTCCTTCACTCTCCATCTCCACTCCATATCCTGGTTGCAAAACATTACCTTGCTTTACCTTAGTTTTCTGTTACTCCTTTTCATCTGTTTTAATTCAATCACTTCCCAGTTGCAGCCTTATTGTCCCACTCCAGATCTGCTTGCCTTTTCCACTGACTCCTTTGGAATATTTACTCCTTAATTAACAATCCTTCATCCTAAATTTCTTCCTTTCTAACTCCTAATGGCATAGCTTCCTTTGCTACCATTTTTAGTACTGGTAGCACTTTTACCCATATGCTCTGCCTGAAACACTGCTACTAGTGCTTGAGTTTGCCTACTTCTTGCTTTCCTTTGCCAAACTTTTCATTTTATCTGGATCACTGAGCAACTGTTTCTCCTTAGAGGTTCATTCAGACCAAATTCATCATTCAATTCCGATTCTGGTAGCTATTATCTATACCACTCCCTTTCTTTCCTCCCCTCCCCAGGTCATTTCCAATCCTTTCTCTATGAATTCAGTACCTGGCTCACAGTCTTCTCCATCCCATATCCTTCCATAATTATAGGGAACTTAAACATACACGCTGATGTTTTCTCATATACCTTATCTTCTCAGTTCCTAAATCTACTCAACTCCCATGACCTACTCTATTCTATCTCATTTAAACACAGAGATAGTCAGACTGTTGATATTACCTTTATCCAATAGTGTCTCACTTCCAGTTTCATGAACTATGAATTTCCTTTATTTGATGATAAACTATACATCTCTCCTATGCTTTATTCCTTTTGTAACAGCTCCTTACTGTAACCTCCATTCCTGTTCTCCTCCCTTCTAAATTATTGATCCTTTTGTGAAAGAGTTAAATTCTACTTTCTATTCTTGAATTACTTTCTCCTTTGTCCTATCACAATTTGCCAAACCCCAATCTTAGATCACTTCTGCCATTTAACTTTTTGCTTCTATGTATGTGCACTTGAATGGAACCAGAGGAAACCACAAAACCATGCTGATGGAGTTCGCTAAAAATTTATGCTAGCTGATCTCATTTGGGTCCTCATTATAGAAAAGCAATTCTGCTAGGGGATCAACTAATTCTTAGTTGATTCCCTGTTTGCTCATCAATGAGATGTTTCAGATCTTTTCTTCTTGAACCTCTCGTGACCCCTTACCTCACCTTCTCTTCTGAGGACTTTCACTGATAAAAATGAGGGCATTTTCAAAGAACCCTCTCTTCTCTCCTCACTATCCTCTCACTCCTTCCAACATAATGCCCCAAGTATCTTTTCTTTTACTTCAGTCTCCGAAGATGAGATATTTCTTCAGCTTACAAAGACTAACCCCTATCTACATGAACTCTTGATCCCATCTCCTCCCATCCTGAAGCTATCCTCCCCACTTTTGCTTAGTTTTTCTTATCTACTGGTTTATTCTCTGCTGTCTACAAAAATTGCCCAGTTCTCCCCTATCCTGAAAAAACAAACAAACCAAAAAAACCTGCCTTCACTGGATCCTACCATGAGTATCCACTATTGCCCTCTCTCCTGCCATTTTTAACTCCTTGAAAAAAAACCACCTCCATTTAGTGATTCCACTTCCTCTCCTCTCCCTCTGTCATCTGGCTTTCAACCTTATCATTCAACTGCACTTGCTCTTTCCAAAGTTACCAGTGATCTTTTAATTACCAAATGTTACAGTCTTTTCTCAATTCTAATTTTTCTTGACCTATTGGGAGGCTTTGAAACCACAATCCCTTCTGGACTTTCTCTCTTTTCTGCATATTTATGGCTCTACTCTTCCTTAATTTTCCTCTTACCTGTATTACTAATTTCTCTCAGTCTTGGTTTCTTAGCTGGTTCTTTACACATCATGTTCAATACTGTTTGCTGAATCCCAAAACTCTGTACTGAGTTTTCTTTTCTCTATACTTTTTTTATTTGGTGATCTCAGCAGCTCCCATGGGTTTAATGATCATCTTTAGGCAAATGATTCACCAATATATTTATCCAACCCTAGTCTCTCACCTCAGGTCCATTTCCATGTTACCAACTATCTATTGCACATTTCAGAGTTCATGTTCTATAGACATCTTAAACACAAGTCCAAAAAAAAGGACTCATTTTCTTTTTTTAAAAAATTTATTTATTTTTAGTTTTCAACATCCATTTCCACAAGATTTTGAGTTTCAAATTTTTCCCCATCTCTTTCCTCCCCCTACCCCAAGTCACTACGCATTCTTATTACCCCCTTCACCCAATTTGACCTCCCTTCTATCACACCCCTCCCTTCCCTTATTGATATCTTCTCTCTTTTCTTGTAGGGCAAGATACATTTCTATACCCCATTACCTGTATTTCTTATTTCCCAGTTGCATGCAAAAGCAATTCTCAGCATTCATTTCTAAAACTTTGAGTTCCACTTTCTCTCCCTCCCCAATGATCCTCACTGAGAAGGCAAGCAATTAAATGTATAGGCTATACATGTGTGGTTATGCAAAAGACTTCCATAATAGTCATGTTGTGAAAGACTAACTATATTTTCCTCCATCCTATTCTACCCCCATTTATTCTAGTCTCTCTTTTGATCTTGTCCCTCCCCAAAAGTATTTACTTCTAATTGCTGACTCCTCCCATTTGCCCTCCCTTCTATCATCCCTCACACCCCACTTATCCCCTTCTCCCCTACTTTCCTGTAGCATAAGATAGATTTTCATACCAAGTTGCATGTTATTCTCTCCTTAATCCCTCTCACCTCCCCACTTTTCCCTTCCATTGAAAAAACTTTTTCTTGTCTCATTTATGAGAGATAATTTGTCTCATTCCATTGCTCCCTTTCTCCTCTCAATATATTCCTTTAATTTTACTTTTTTAGATATCATTCCTTCCTATTCAACTCACCCTGTACCCTCTGTCTCTCACCCCTTAATTTTATTTTTTTAGATATTATCCCTTCTTATTCAACTCACCCAGTACCCTCTGTCTATATATATGTATATAATCCCTCCAACTACCCAAATACTGAGAAAAGCTTCAAGAGTTACAAATATTATCTTTCCATGTAAGAATGTAAACAGTTCAACTTCAGTAAGTTCTTTTAGTAAGTTTTCTTTCCTGTTTGCCTTTTCATGATCTCTCTTGATTCTTGTGTTTGAAAGTGAAATTTTCTATTCAGCTCTGGTCTTTTCATCAAGAATGCTTGGAAGTCCTCTATTTCATTGAATGACCATTTTTACCCCTGAAGTATTATACTCAGTTTTTCTGGGTAGGTGATTCTTGGTTTTAATCCTAGTTCATTTGACTTCTGGAATATCATATTTCAAGTCCTTTGATCCTTTAATGTAGAAGCTGTAGATCTTGTAGATCTTGTATTATCCTGATTGTATTTCTACAATACTTGAGTTGTTTCTGGCTGCTTGCAACATTTTCTCCTGACCTGGGAACTCTGGAACTTGGCTACAATATTCCTTGGAGTTTTTCTTTTTGAATATCTTTCAGGAGGTGATTGATGGAATCTTTCAATATTTATTTTGCCCTCTGGTTCTAGACTATCAGGGCAGTTTCCTTTGATAATTTTTGAAAGATGATGTCTTAGCTCTTCTTTTGATCATACTTTTCAGGTAGGCCCATGATTTTAAAATTGTCTTTCCTGGATCTATTTCCCAGGTCAGTTTTTCCAATGAGATATTTCACATTGTCTTCAGTTTCTTTTCATTCTTTTGCTTTTGTTTTGTAATTTCTTGGTTTCTCATAAAGTCATTAGTTTCCATCTACTCCATTCTAATTTTTAAAGAACTATTTTCTTCAGTGAGCTTATGAACCTCCTTTTCCATTTGGCTAATTCTGCTTTTAGAACATTCTTCTCCTCACTGACTTTTTGAACCTCTTTTGCCATTTGGGTTAGTCTGTTTTTAAAGGTGTTATTTTCTTCAGCATTTTTTGGTCTCCTTTAGCAAGCTGTTGACTTGCTTTTCATGATTTTCTTGCATCACTCTCATTTCTCTTCCCAAATTTTTCCTCCACCTCTCTTACTTGATTTTCAAAATCCTTTTTGAGCTCTTCCATGGCCTGAGATCATTTTACATTTTTTTTGGAGCTTTTGGATGCAGAAAACTTGACTTTTATGTCTTCCTCTGATGGTACAAATTGTTATTCCTCATCTAAAGGAATGGAAGAAAATACCTATTCACCAAGAAAGTAACCTTCTATGTTCTTATTTTTTCCCTTTTTTTGGGGAATTTTCCCAGCTAGTTACTTGACTTTTGAGTCCTCTGTCAAGTAGAGAGCATACTCTAGGGACCTGTAAGTTCTCAATTCCTTCAAGGGGGCATAGTCAAGGGAGAGGAATTTACTCCTCTCTGAAACCACAGCATTTTCTGCCCAGGATCTCTGAGTAGAATTCCCTCTCCAGAGCCTCCAGCAGCTCCACCACATCAGCACTCCTCCTCACTCCAGGACTGCCACTCAGGGCTAAAATTCAGATCAGACCAAGTTCTTTAGGCCAAGGGCTCCAAAAAAGGATGCTGTGCTGCAGTGACTCTCATGGCACTGGGACTAGGGCTTGGGTCTGACCCTGCTCCCTTCTCACCCAGGTGAAAGAGCTTTCTCACTGACCTTTGACACTGTCTTTGGCATTTGTGGGTTAAGAAATCTGGAAACTAAAGCCACTGACCATGATTCTGTGCCCTGAAGCCTTCTCTAGTCCTGTTCCTGCTGTGCCCATGTGGCCAAGGTTGGGCTGTGCTCCACTCTGAGCTTGGTGTGACAGACTTTTCCTGCCAGCCTTCTAGGCTGTCTTGGGCTGGAAATCTCTTTCACTTTGTTATTTTGTGGCTTCTGCTGCTCTAGAATTCATTTAAAGTCATTTTTTACAGTAAATTTATGGGCTTTTGGGGGAGAGCTACCGCAGGTCAGTACTTCTACTCTGCCCCCAAGAACTTACTTTCTTCTCTAACCCTTTCCTTTTCACAAGTGTCCCTATTCCTGTAGCCCAAACTTTCAACCACCTAGAGTCAAAATCATCATATCATCTTTGATTCTTCTTTCTTGCTTATTCAATATATCTAATCAATTACCAGGTCATTAATTTCTTTTTCCATATCTCTTTCATACATATTTCTTTCCACTTACAAAACCATCGCTCTAATTTAGACATTCACTGCCTCTTGCCTGGACTATTGTAATAGGCTTATAAGTGATCTCTCTTTCTCAAACCTCTTCCCATTCAAATCTGCCCTCTGCTTAGCTGACAAGGTGATTTTCCTAAAATGTATGTCTGACCATGTTGCCTCCTATTGCCCCTAGGATCAAAGATAAAGTCCTTTGTTTGGCATTTTAAGCTATTTGTAGTCTGTTCCTTTTCTACTTTAACTATCTTATGCTTTATTCCCTTCCATATACTCTATGATCTAGGTATAATAGTCTGCTGTGTTTATTGCATACCACGCTCCATCTTCTGACTCATACTTTCACATTGGCTGTCTCCCATACCTGAAAAGCTGTCCCTTTCAATTCAGATTCTTAGAAACCTTGGCTTTTTTTTTTTAAGATTCAGCTAAAATACTACCTTTAGCATCCTCCAGGTGGCCTTTCTGGGCCTCCTAGTTACTAGTGCCACCCTCTCTAAGGTTACTTTCTACCTACTATGTTTTTATTTCAGGCTTCTGATTTATACAGGTTGTGCTCCCCATGAGGATGTAAATTAGAAATTGAATTGAATTGCAGTTCTTTTTGCCTTTACCTTGTATCTTCAGTACTTAGCACAATTACTGACAAACATTTAGTTAAATGATTGTTGATGAGTTGATTTCAATTTTAAATATATGATCCACCTAGTAGAGTGCCTATATACAGATGGGGGTTCGAGGTGGGGCAACTATGACACTCAAAGATTGAGACTCAGGAACTTGCTTTGCTTAAAGAAACATCATTTGGAAGCTATTTTAAGCAGTTTTATAAAAAATATTGTTTGGAAGATTTAGGTTCAAATAATGCCTTAGGCATTCATGAACTGTGTGAGCCTGGACAAGTCACTTTAAACACTTTGTGCCTCTGTTTTTTTGTATAAGTTCAAGGATGATTAATAGTCAAAGTTATTCTATCCCTCTTAAAGTATGTGATAAGGTGTTTAGTCAGTCTTTTTTAATGATAGGATTTAGATTAAGCATTAAGTCTTTGAAAGTCATTGGATGTAATGAAATGATGCCAGACAGGAAATCTCTTTTAATTAGCTGAGATATTTCCTCAAATCCTCTGGGACTGCAAAAGCATGAAGTTAGTTAGAATTAGGAAGTTCTAGTTGAAGGAGAGAGGGACAGAGACAGACAGAGAGAAAGAGACAGAGAGAGAGAGAGAGAGAGACAGACAGACAGACAGACAAAGAGAGAGACAGAGAACTGTCCAGATAATTCTTGAGGATGAATTGTTATGGCCTTTGCCAACTTTGACTTTGGGCTAAGCTTAGCTTTCCATCCCTCTTACGCCTTTGACTAGAGGATCTTGCCAGTTCTGAAGGGTCCAGAGGACTTTCGACTTCCATAATCTTTCTCTAGTGTCCCAGTTGTATCTTTAAATCATCTAATAGCAGCATCTGCATTGGGAGCCAAGAACAGACTGGAGAGAAATTCATGGCTCTCAGCAAAGCAACTATTTCTAAGGGAACAACTTGAGCACCTCATGAAGATTTATTAAGCACCTAATGTATGCCAGACACTGTGTTAAACATTTTACAAATGTTATCTCATTTAATACTCACAACAATCACGGAAACAGGTGGTATTATTATTCCCTATTTTTGTAGTTGAGGAAACTAAGGCAGACTTAAATGACTTGCCTAGGATTATACAGTTATTAAGTTAAATGCCTGAAGTTGGATTTGAACTCATATCTTCCTGGCTCAGGCCCAGTGCTCTATCCATTATACCATCATTTAATTTCTAATAAGTGGGAAAATGGAGAAAAGGATCACTAGCAACTAGGAATTGTGAGTCACCTTTTCTCCATATGTGTTCACTAAGCTTGAACCCTCTTTCTCGGGACTCTATATATACTTGTGCAAGAATAGACATTTGGGGCTAGAGGGATATTTTGTATCAATTGTTCTTTCTATACCATCTTAACAAATACTCCTTTTCTAAAAGTTACTTAAGACTGTTTAAGATCATTCTCAATTGATAATCTGGGGGTAAGGGGGAAAGTATAGGGGGAAGCACACCCGTGAAGGCTTCTACCAATGGCATTAGGGAATCAACCCTAACTCCTCAGGTGTACCACTGCTAGTATTCTAAGAGCAATATGTATTTTTTTGCTCTGAGAACCTAGACTTATTTGTTAGAGTGGGAATTTGAATAAGGACTTTCAGAGTCTATGCACAATACTTCTCTGTAAAACAGAGATAATAATAACTACTTACCTCATAGATTTGTTGTAAGAAATCATATCAGATAATTTGTATGTAACATCCTTTTCAAACTTTAATGCACCCTATACAAATGTGAATTTTTGTTGTTATAATTCTAAGAATGCTCAATAAGGAAAAATTTTAACTGCTGGAAGATGCTAAATGATTCAAGTGAGTCATTTTAAGAAGCAGGGAGAAGGCAACTTCACAAAAAGAAATGTTGAAGTTGATAACTTCTTCAGAAGAGCGGTTTTATCAAGGACTCTCAGAGAAGCCTGACTGCCACTGATTTAGCAGCAGACACAAACAATGCTAGCTCACTAGCTTTCTCATGTCAAAAAAATCTTCTTGATCATGATGGATTTGGAAACAGGGAGTCTCTTGGCAGAGGGACTTGGGCAAAGGATATGGAGGTATCACTGATTATGAGAACCATTTTGCATATGACTCATGACAGAAATGCTAAACCAGAGTGGTCAGGATGTTACCCCTTCACTAATACATGTTGACCAAAGTAACATTCATCAAAACATAAAAATATTGTCCTTGGTCAGGTCAATGATCCATTCAGTCCAATATTTTGTTCTTGATAGAAGTGCCAAAGGACATTTCAACCTGATTTTCTGCCTGCTAAGGTTGGGCAATGATAAATATTCCAAGGGAAGTTTTCCACAGGTTTCTATGGGAGTAGATTGATTTGTTTTCCACAGAGTGGGATGGGCATAAAGAGGGGGAGAAGAAAGACTGATTAAAATATTTAATTTCAAAATTCAAAAGCTAGAATCATTACTTATTTGGTTTTTATTTATTTTCTTTTTGGTGGGGAGAGGCAATTGGGATTAAGTGACTTGCCCATAGTCACTCAGCTAGTAAGCATATGAGGTCAGATTTGAACTCAGGTTCTCCTGACTCCAGGACTGATGTTCTATCCTCTGTACCATCTCATATCAACACTTATTATAAATCATATGTTAGAGATAGGGACTGGACCGGTGATTTCATTGGTTTAGGGAACTGCTGGGTGAAGAAACTCTCTCTGTCAATTCAGGTCTTCATCATTTCTGCAACTGATCATCTTAGCGAGTTATCTAGAGTGCTAAGAGGATCCCCAGGGTCACATTGCCAGTTTGGGTCAGAATTGGGACTAGAAATCAAGTCTTTCTGAGGTCTTTGGAGGTCCTCTCCCCAGTCACTACGCTAGGTACTCTGCTTCTTAACATTATAAATCATAAAGCAGATATTTAATATTTAATGCCCTGCCATTAGGAAGGACTGGCCTTGGGACTAGGTGGAAGATAAGACAACCAGTGTGGCATATTTCTGTAATGATTAGCCTGGTATCTTAGCATTCCTCCAGTCTCGACAGCTGATGATGGGTGAAGCAGGAAGAAACATGGAACCCTAGCTAAGGTGACTCAGTTTTGTGAAACTCTTGTTAATTGGTCTCACTCTGGCTCTCTACCTGGGTTTTAGTAACTGGGTTCCCACCTCATTCTCCCTAAGCTCTTGCCTTGTACCCTACTTCTGATAACTTGTTCCCTCATACTGTAGTCCCTCACTTTGGTACGCTATTGATTGGCATTCCTCTTGTCTTAGTTATGCTTGTATCTTAGCCATTTCATTATTGGGTTATAAGCCATGTTTTATACCTTGGTACTGATCACTATACTTTGGATACTTAATCAGTATATTTTTTTTAAATTAAATTGAGTCATAGACCCATGGTTAACCCTGTGCCTGGACCTTTGTTTATTGTCTTTTCAGATTTTCCCATCTTTTCCATTGCTGGAACCTATCTGAATCATCTCTTTCTCCTTGGCCATTCTGTCCAAATCTAGGTCCTTGGCATTCTTACCTTGGCCTATGTTGTCACCAACTATATCGAGGAAATAATAGTTATAATAAGTACTAGAAAGGTCCTTAGCCTCTCAAATATATTCTCTTCTACTTGTCACAGGAAATAGAATTCCACAGCTGGAAGTATCCTCCCATATTATGTATGAAGATAACTGAAGCTGATAATAAATAAATAAAAAATATCTAAGCTGATAATATAATGACTCACATATATAACTCTAAAGTTTAGAAAGCACCTGACATGGATCATCCAATTTCATCCTCACAACCACCCTATGTGATAGGTGATATTGTTATCTACATTTTATAGGTGAGGAAATTGAGGAAATAGCATTAAATGAATAACCTAATGTCATGAAGTCATCTGAGGCAGTATTTGAAAATTCATTTCCTCCTGACTCTGTCCACCAAAGGTCACACAGCTATTAGAAGTGATATTTAAATTTTTTTCTGTCTTCAAATGTATCACTTATTTGACTTCATGATTCTTCTTATTACTGTACTTAAAACTTCACCTTTAGAGAGTCATTCCTTGAGTCTTAAGGGTGTTTACTTTTCCAGGAAGCATAAATTTAAATCTCCCACTTCTAATAGTGTAAAGATAGGGCTTCTTGTTAAGATGGTGAAAGGAAAAGTCTTAAGGGATTCTAACTCGCTTACAAACTTTTCAGTAGCATTTTTAAATGCACCAGGAGGGAGAATGATAAAGAAAAAATGACAAAAATAATTTTAAAATGATAAAAAAATAAAAATTAAAGAATGATAATGAGAAATAGCAGTAAGTTAGACTGGATCCACACACACTTTTAGAAGACAGGGGTGGAAGAAATCAGTATTGCAAGTTAGGGCTAAAGTTAGATATACACAAAGTCGTATCATAAACAAATTGTAGGAGATAATCTTCATAGTTATTTATAAAAATGCAGCTCTTGGCCAAACAGGGAATAAACAAGATCAATCACAGGGGACAAAATGAACAATTTTGATTTCATAAGATTAAAAAGATTCTGGTCAAACAAAATCAACGTATTTGAATTGAAAAGGATATTGAGGAAAAATCTTTGTATCAGATTTTTCTGATAAAAGTAAAATTTCCATGATAAATAGGGAATTGATTCAAATAGATAAGAATAAGGAGACCGAGGAAAGCATCACAAAGGATGTGGACTTTGAGCTGAGGTTTGAAGGAACCCAGGGAAGCTAAAATAGAGAGGTAAGGAGGCAGAGCACAGCAGGCATAGAGCGACAATCAAAGCAAAGGCAAGAGATGAGAGCTAAGTGTAGTGCCTCAATAGTAAAAGGTCACAGGCTGTGAATAAGCAATTATTTAGGGAAGAAATCCAAGTCATTAACAACGTAGAAAAATATACCTTAAATAACTAATAAGAGAAATTCAAATTAGTACAAACTCTGGGATTCCATCTCACATACACCAGATTGGCCAAGACGACCAAAAAGGAAAATAATAACTGTTGTAGGGGCTCTAGGAAGGCCAACTAATACGGTATTGACTGAGTTCTAAAGTGGTCTTATTATTCTGGAAAGCAATTTGGAACAATACCCAAAGACTATTAAACTGTGAACATATTTTGACATAGTGATGACATTACTAAGCCTATGTCTATTATAATAATAATAGTAAGCATTTCTATAGCAGCTCCTGTGCTAAGGTAGTATGCTAAGACTTTTACAATACTTTTTTCAACACTACAATACAATACTTCCACTATACAATACCACAAATACTATCTCATTTAATTGTCACAATAACTCTGGGCGGTGGTGGTGATGACGATGATGATGATGATGATAGCTAGCATTATTTAGCGATTATTATGTGCCAGTATTGTACTAAGTACTTTACAATTATCATCTCATCTGATCTGCATAACAAGTCTAGGAGGGTAGGTACTATTATCATGCCCATTTCGTGGATGAGAAAACTGAGGCAAACAGAGGTTAAGTTATACGCTTCGGGTCACACAGTCAATAAGTATCTAAGACTGAATTTGAACTCAAGACTTCCTGACTCCAGGCCCTGCACTCTATCTGCTGTGCCACCTAGCTGTCCCAAACTGTTAATTGGATTTTTTTTTAGTTATAATCCTGGGTATATGCAATTGAGTTGATGGACCACAGTGCCCTAAAACCATTGCTAAGTTTGTCAGTATTTAGCTGCAAACATAACCAATGAATACGCGTACCCAAGGGAAGTTTCACAGGTCTTCAGTATAGCCTGGGTCTCTACTGAATGTTTGTTTTTGTTTGAGAGATCCTGGGCTTTGTTTGTTCATTTGTCTTCTCAGGTGATTTTACATGTTATCTCCAGGAGGCACCAGCCAATCTTGCCTTCTCACTGTTCCTCACACCCTCCATTTCATCTCTTAACTCTCTGCCTTCACATGGGCTCTTTCCTATCCCTGGAATGTGTTCCCCCTTCACCTCACCTCACAAGACTCTCTAGTTCCCTTCAAGACTCAGGTCCCAGGGGACTTAATCCTTTTTTTTCCCCTCCATATTAAGTCATGAAACTGTGACTCAAGACTGTTTTCACTTGCTAAAAGTTGGGCAAAGCAGTGGACAAAGGCCCCAGAAAACTGGCTTATACAGGCTCCCCATAAACTGCGATGCCTAATTTAACAGTTTATTTAAACTCTGTCCCCTTCCCAAGCAAGCATAAATAGTGCTTCACTGACAAAAAAAAGAGAGAATGGATGATAAGATTACAGTTTTTGCCTGATTAAGAAACACATGAAGGTTTCTTTCCTCCTCATGGCTTGGTTTTCAGCTTACCTTTCTATATCTTAAACGTGAAATGACTAGGTTAGAGAAGATTTCCATCTAACAAATATCCGGTTCCTGTCTCTCCCTCCCCAGCCCCATTGACCTTTTACCATAAAACTAACAATGTGGATTCTTATCTGTACACTGTAAATAGATATGACCAAGTCATTTAGATTCTCTGCAAGAGTTTGGAACAAACAGAAAAAGAGTCATGGAGTCCAAATCCCCTAGGGAGACACAGTGGTGTTTTCGTGACCCTTGAATTTATGAAATGGCTTCTAATTTCCCATCAGAATTCTGTTTGGATAAGGAGTGCTTAAGTCTTTGGGAATGGATCCACCAAAAGAATATGTCAGATCACAGTATTGGAATGATTACCACCATCCTCTCTTTGTTCTCAAGGCATATAAGGGCACATACAAGAAGTTTTATTGGGGGAAGTTGTCATGAACTAGAATCAAACTTTGATCTATTAGCTTTCCTCTTGGCTGTGAATAAAAATAATTTGGGGAAGCGTAGTATGCATGACACAGCATATAGAACTAGTAAACCCAAAGTTATCATTTTCCAAATGAGAAAAGCTGAGGTTGAGAGTGGTAAAGTGATTTGTTCCAGATTACATGATTAGCAAATAGCAGTTTCAGCAGTCTTTGGAATACAGATCTCTAGCTAGGCATCTAGGCGATACAGTGGGTAGAGTGTGTAACTGAGAGTTAGGGCAAAACCTCAGGTCAAATTCTGCTTGAGACACTTACTAGCTGTATGATCCTGGACAAGTCAGTTAATCTCTGTGTGACTCAGTTTCCTCAATTGTAAAATGAGGTTAATGATAATATCCACTTTACATGGTTGTTGTTAGAATCAAATGGGAGAATATTTATAAGAGTAGATGCTTATTTCTTTCTCTCTGTTTCACCTATACAACTTCCTTTAAAACTAGACTTACTGAGAATATGGAGATAAGCCTGGCATAGTGGACAGAGTGCCAGTCTCAGGGCCAGGAAGACCAGAGTCAAATCTTGCCTCTGATGCATCCTCAGTGTGTGACCTTTAGGTAATAACTTAATGTTATGAGAATTGCCTTCACCATTGAAGTCATAGGTACAGTCTTTATCTCTGTTCACATTTTAATGGAGGAGATTTGGACTGAATATATATGGGGTCACAAACTGAAATCACACTCACACACATTTGTATGTGTATGTGTGTGTTGTCACTTTCAGTTGTATCTGACTCTTTGTAATGCCATTTGGGGTTTTCTTGGCAAAGACACTGGAGTGGTTCACCATTTATTTTTCCAAGTCATTTTACATATGAGGAAACTAAGGCAAATAGGGTTAAGTGATTTGCCCAGGGTTACATAAAGAAGTGTCTGAGGCTGGATTTGACCTCAGGAAGTTGAGTCGTCCTGATACCAGGCCTGGCAGCCTATCCACTGCCCCACCTAGCTGCCCTGTTAAAATGACACATAGCAGGTGCTATAAAATGATGCATAATGAGTGGAGCGCAATGTTCTGGGGTTCTTGTGTTACAGAGAATTGTCTACCTCTTATTGATTTTATCCAAGACAGAATTTCCTTGAAAGATTCCATCTGTTGTATCGATTATTCAGTAGGCTGAATAATATACAGATAAGGAAGTCTTGATTAGAATCATTATGAAGGGATATTTTGTTTCCTATTCAATTATACTAGAATTAACTTTGCTATGATTTATGAACATGATATCATTTATGATAATAAAGAATATTGACATAACATGATAACATTTATGAAAACATTAAGCAGTTCCTCCCATGGCACTATCTATAATATCACTTCCCCTTACCCATGGGTTCATTTTGGTTCCTTGATCCTCTGAGATAGATATCAGCATCCTGTATTACATTCCAGGAGCAGTGTAATGGAATATGATGAACAACTGGTTAGATGTAAAAATACCCAAGTTTGAGCTCAATATCCATCATTTACTCATTGAAGAACACTGGACCTGTCACTTAATCTTTTGGCAAAATGGAGGCATGCTTTGAAGGTATCTAGTTTGGGTTCCCACTTCTAAACAATTTCTACATTATTACCTTGTAGATTTTACTCCCAGTTCCATTTTTCTGTTGTGCCTCAATCTTAAAAACACCAGTTCCGATAAAAGATAGGATATTGGTAGAAATTTCCCCATGTCTCTGATTGTGTAGTTCATGATAGACCTTTGCCTTTTCCTTGGTTATTTTTTCTACCCTGTGCCTTGTAGTGTCCTCCCAGGGTATCTGCCTTTTTATTCTTTTGGCTCTCAGTTATATTCAGGAGCTGTGATTTCCTTTCTCTTGAGGCAGGATGAGTGGGCTATCTAAATATTAAATCCTTGTAGATGATACCTATTGTAAGGTGTCATCTCCCTTTATAGAATATCTATCTCTCTTCCCTCATGGGAATGTTCATCATTGGTAACTCTCCTGGCCACTGAAGCCAGATTCCCCCTTTTCTTCCTGAGATACTATTGGAGTTATTTGCCTTTATTGTTAGACTTGGCTTAAATAGGGTCTTTCACTTACTTCCCTCTGTCTTCTTATGCCCCTTTCCCCTTTTATGTATCATCACGTTCTGTAATTTAGTTCCTTAAAAACTTCAAGATTCACCTGGAGGCAGGGTGTTGTGAGGTTTTGTCCACGATATTTCAGGTCAATTTCTCCATTGATATTTCTATCTGACTTCTGCTTTCACCTTTATCTCCTTGTGTATTTTTAGAATGAAGTTTTATTGGTATTTCTGTTGTTTTATTATTGTCATCCTTGGATGCTGTACTTGTTTGCCCTTCTTGCATACTTGCTGTCTAAGGTGTTTGAAAATTAAATAACTCCCTCAGGTCTGCTTTTCTTTCTAGAAATGCTTTGAAAGGCATCTTTTAAAAAATTTAACATCCAGCTCTTTTCATTAATGGTTAGTCTCAGGTTTTCAGGGTATGTGACTGTTGATTGTCCTTTACTTTTGTGTATTAGCCTTTACAATCAGTTATCTTCTCTTTTTTTACTTTGTTTATACCGTTATAAATTTACGTTTTTCTATTCTGCCAATGATTTATGTTGTGCAGGCCATACATGTTGCTTTCACAATTCTTATTTCTCTTTTAAACCATTCAGGAATATTCTACTGTGGTTCTATGTTCTCTCTTGATCCATAGGGTCCTTTCACCATTTCTCACCAGACTGCCCTTCTCTAGAGATTTCCGTAATTCCTCCCATACCAGGTGCCTTCTCCCCTACCCACCTTTTCGGCTTTCATTTATGTATCTTCCCCATCCCAATGTCAGCTCCTTGAGGTCAGAGACTTGTTTTTCTTTCTGTTTGTATTTGTATTTCTAGAGCTTAGCACAATGTCCAGTACATAAACACTCAATGAATGCTTGCTCACTAGAAATAAGGAGTTGATTCATTTCCCTTTATCTTGCAATGGACTGTTTTACTTGATTATAGAGGCCATTTTTCTTCTCTTAGTAATATTTTCCCTGTGTGTTTATTTGCTTATGTTTAAGATCTTTAGTTGAGTTTTCTTCCTCTTGAGATCTTTGATAGTATCAGTCTTTTTTTTTTCTTTTGATATTCTGCTATCGCTCACTTTTTAACTCCTCCTTTGATGTTTGTTTCCTTGTGGGGGCTGAATCTGAAAATATCTTAGCCTTCTGCCATGCTGGGCAATTCATATTTTACAGTATTCTATTTCTGCTATAAGTTTCTTCTGAGAGACAGAACTTGCCCCAGCTATAAGCTAGGTTTTTCCTCTCAGGCTTACGAAGTTACATATAGCCACACATATATATATATATATTTTCTCCTTAGTTCTCTCTGTTCATCACTTCTCTTTCTGAGTTCTGCTGCAGCTCAGAGCTCTATTTCATGGCTGTCCTGGCTGAAGGAAACTTTTGCCTTTCGGTTTTCCATGGCACTGGGAGTAGGCATGGGTAGAGTTGAATTCTGTCGCCAGCTGGTAGGTTGGTTTATGCAGCCCTGTTGCTGAATGAGAGGGGTCAGTGGAAGATGGAGTGTTGAATGAGTACCTTTGGGACTGTAGAGCTTTCTCTGATATTATTTCATTGAATTGTTACCTTGTTAGGGTTCTTTATATCCTAGAGCATTGAGATACTTGGAATTATTTTAACTCATGCATAATTTCTATTTTAGAGATTCTTGAACAACTGTGAGACTCAGAGAAAGTATGTAGTTGTCTATCTTGTTGGTTATGTCCAAAATGTGGATATGAATGATATTAGACAGAGCTCACCTATGATAAAGACTTACTGTCAGGTTTAGTTAAATTAATGCATGTGAACTTTGTAACCCTAAAATTACAGAATATGTGTTGGAGATAGAATTTGAACCTTGGCCTTTTTGACTCCAAAGCTGTTCCATAATCCATTGTACCATGCTGCCTCTCAATTGCATTGACAGATTTTCCTTATTAGGAATTTCCATGCCAATGATATCAAAGTTGGACAGCCTCACTTCAAGAAAATTGAGAAGGGAGAGAGAACTAGAATCATTTCACACTGAAGTGTAAAGAATGGATAACAAATTAAGGTCTATCCTTTTCTCTTTTCTCTTCTGTCCAAAGATGTTAGTATATTAAAAGAGATTTTTACTCAGCTAAATGACCCTTACTCTCATTTAACTGCCTTAGAATGCTTTACTCAAATGAAATCATGGGCACCACATAGCCATTGGAGGGAAGCTATCTCTTCCTTTTACTTTACTTAACACTTTGTGGTCATTATAGATTCTCACTCCGTAGCAGGAGTTGAGCCTTCAACACTGCTAGACAATCTTCCTATCCCATGCTTCTTTATATTTTTTTTATTCTGCACAAGAACTTCTCTGATCTTTCATTCTCTCAGTTTCCACACTTATAGCGGACCATTTAACCTACTACTTCACCCATAAAATTGAGGCCATCAATAATCACTTCTCCAGATTCACTCCTTCACACTTCAAATGTTCTCACTCTTAATAGACTCACTTATTTCCCCCCTCTGTCCTCAGAAAAGAGGTATCCGTATTGTTCACTGAGGCAGATCTCATTATCCATTTCTAGGTCTTTGCTTCAGTAGTTTTCATTTCTGTTTTATGCATCTTTAAAATTTCCCTCTTCCTTGTCTCCTTCCCATACACTCACATATATGTTAAAGCCTCCCCAATCCTAATGAAAAAAGGCTCCCCTTATCTCTCATTCACGTATAATCTATCCCAGCCCTCATCCCTTTTCTTTGCTAAGTCTCTGGAGACAAGTTTGCTGTATTTAATCTCAGTTTTAGTGCCTTCCCTCTGTTAATTATTTATTTCCTATTTATCCTGTATATAACTTATACATTTATTTGCATATTGTCTTCCCCATTAGATTGTAAGCTCTTAATGTGGAACTCAAAAATTTTGAAAATGAATGTTAAAATTGTTTTTACATGTGATTAGGGAAAAGTAAAATACAAAATAAATAATTTTAAAAAATAAGTTATTGTTGCCACCAAAAAAGATTGTAAGTTTCTCAAGACCAGGGTCTGACTATCTTTTGTTTCTTTTTGTATCCTCAGCACTTAGCATAGTGCCTGATATGTATTAGGTGCTAAATAAGTGTTTATTGATCAGTTTCTTTATTCCTTTATCATCATGCTGCCTAATCTTTTCTTAACCCTTGATATTTGAGTTTCTGATTCAAACAGTGGCTCAAAGAGATTTACCCAAAATCTTGCAGGCACTATGTATGAGTCAGGTCACCAATGACTTCTTAATGATCAAATTAAAAGGCTTCTGGCCCCTTCTCACCTCAGTTTTCATCCTTTTTTTTACTTCCCCGCAGCTTTCAACACTTATCTGCCTCCTCCTACAGAATATTTGACTTCAGTAATGGAACATTCTTCTTGCTTCTCTAACTCTTCCTTCTCAGATTCCTTCACTAGTTTTTCATCCTCTATCTGATTCTTACCATGGATACTTCCCAAGAGTCTGCCTAGATCTTGTTTTCTCAATATCTGTTTTTTTCCCTTATGAATCTCATTCATTCACTTGGCTTTAACTATCATCTCTACATAGACGAATATATAATATCTTTATTTAGTCCTTACTTCTCTTTAGGGATATAAAGAAAAGTAAAGAAGAAGCACCTTATTAAACACCTTCTATATGCCTTACTATGCTAAATATTTTACAAATATCTCACTTGATTTCCCTAAAAACCTTGTGAAGTACAAGTTTTACAGTTGAAGAAACTGAGGCAGACAGAGACTAAGTGACTTTTCCAGGGTAATACAGCTAGTAAGTACTAGAGACCGGAATTGAATCCAGGACTTCTTGACTTTAGGTCTAAGTACTCTTTCCAGCCTGATGAGACATTGTTCTACCTCACACATTGCAGTCAGCATTTTGTCTGCCATCATAGCTAACCTTATCTCTACCTCTTGGTATTCCCTTGTTTCCTTCAAGATTAAAGTATTATCTCCCATATTAGACCCCCAGAAATTATTTGTATTGATTTTGCGTACTTCAATTGATATAACTTACATAAAGCATTTTACAAACCTTAAAGTGCTATATAAATGCTAGTCATTTTTATAACCATTATTTGCATTTGTTTTCTTGTGTACATGTTGTAGCCAACTCTAAAGAAGAATATATACTCCTTGTGGACAGGTGCTGTTTTCCCTTTGTCTTTGTATCCCCAGGAGCTAGCCAAGTGACTGGTATTCAGCAGGCACTCACTGATGTCTATTGAATTGAATTGCTATTCCTGGTTGCTGTGTAGAGTTTGGAATGTAAGTTCCTTGAGCACAGGGATTGTTCAAATGTCATCTAGTCCATTGTCTTCTACTTTTTAGTTTGAGATAATTTAAGCTTCTTGAGGGCAGGGATAGTTGCATTTTTGGTTTTCTATTCCCAGTGCCAAGCATATCACTCGACATACAGTAGATGCTTTATAAATGCTTGCTGTTGATTGATTGGCCTGAGATCATCATGTATCTGCATTGCATGTCCCCCACATAGATAGACTGACCCTCTAAGGACTAACAATGGAAAACCTGGGAAAAGTTAATTCTTTGTCTCTGAATTTTTCCCTTATGAAGTGGTAGATTCATCCCCTTTGAGTGGCTAAAGATTTCCTTGAGGGGGTCTATAGTATTTAGAGACTTCTTCCTTAGATAGAAGCCAAAAACTCCAAAAGCTTCTCCAAATAAAAAAACAGACTCATTCATCTTCACATATCAGGACATGATCACATTTTTTAGTAGACCTTCAAGGAAATGGATTACCATAAAATCACTGTGTGATACTTAGACCCGAAATCCCAACATTTTACCCTGCCCCCTCCAAAAGCTTCTATTTCTGCCTGTATACTCATATACCTGCTTGTTCATATTTAAATTTTCTTTTCGGTTCCTTGTTGTTTTGTTTGTTAGAGTTAAGTCTAATCTCTCACTCACATTTATCCTTATTAGGAGATTTGATCAATTGTTCCAACTTGTCATATTCTTTTTTGGATTCTGATTCTGTCATCTAGTGTATTAGGCAACACTCAGCTTTGTATCATCCTCAAATGGACAGTCTGCCTCCTGTCATGGTGCCTTTGCCCTAGTGGTCTTCAATGCTTGAAATGATCTTCCTCCACAACTTCACCTTTTAGTTTCTCTGGCTTTCCTCAAAATTCAACTTAAATCCCACTTTCTTCAGGAGACCTTTTCTAGTCTTCCAAGCGGCTAGATCTTCTCTGCACATACCTAGGTATGTTCAAGTTGTCTCTCCTATTAAAATAGGATCTCCTGAAGGGAAAGGACTGTTTTTACCTTTCTTTGTATCCTCAATGATTTATCCAATGCCTAGAATGTAGTAATTTCTTACTAATATTTAGCTTGAATACAAAAAGTCACAATGATAAAGACAGATAGACAGAAAGATGGGAGAGAGAGAGAGAAAGAGGGGGAGGGAGGGAGACAGGGAGACAGAGAGAGATAGAGACAGAGAGTGAGAGAGACAGACAGAGAGAATAAACTTGCTGATGGACTGTTCTACATATCTGAGGATACTCTCTCTATCTTCATCCAAGTCATTGATAAAAATATCAAAAAGGACAGGATCATCTACTGAGTCCTTTGACAGACCATTTGAGATCTCCCTTCAGCTTTTCCTGGAATTGTGAACAGACTTTCTTTGATAAACATATTATACAGAGGCAGAAAATCCTTTTAGATCAAATAGAACCACAAATTTGGAAACACTTGTCTCATGTAGAAATCTTAGGCATGGTGAACTCTTTCATCATTCCTCCTACTCTATTTTTATTATGAACACAGGGTTTTTATTTACCATTAGACTAATGACCTAGACACAGTGTGTGCCTTATTCCAACTTCTTAATGAGCTTTGGTTTACTTTCCTCAGTAACTTAGCCTTTCCAGTCTTGTCTTGGGTAAAGGGACTGTCCCTAATCCCAGATGGCAGCAATTAGACCTATTTCCATTTCAAATTATGGTTGTTTTTGTGTGTGAGTGTTCTTTAAATGCTAGGGGTTGCAGCATCCACACCCTGATTGCCAGAGAAGGCAAAATTGGGCACCATTCCAAAGTTAGTTCAGAATAGCTCCATTTGGGTCTCCTACACAAAGTAAAATAGTTTGAAAGATGGTTAGAATGTTGCTTCCCACCCACTCAGCATCAGCCGGGCCAGAAACTTGCTTCAAGATTCCATGGAAAATATTAGTGATTTTTATAAACATGAAGCAATTCCTGAGAGTATCTAAGAAGTCGCACATCCTCCCTCCCCCCCACTACTTCCTTCTTCTTTTATAAAATAAGCTTATAAGAAAGATTCTTGGAGCACCAAACAGAGTGGAAATTGGGCCAACACCATCATATTCAATACAGATCCAATCCATGAATGTGTTAAAAATGATTGTGAACCTTCTTAGGTTTCAGAGCTTCCACTATAGTAGCATAGTCAAGTTAACATGGATTTAATCTCCTACAAAATATTAAAATTCTACCTTCTGTATTCAGTAAACATCTTTTAATTCAAAAATTCCAGGGGATCTGTTTTTCTTTTACATGATACTTTGTATTTGGTGACTAGAGGAACCATAGGATTATAGATTTAGAGCTGGAAAGTAACTAAGAGATCATCCAATCCAGCTCTCTTCATTACTGATGAGGAAATGGAGACCCAGAGATATTTAGTGACTTGCCCAAGATCACAGGCAAAAAGCAGGGTGGTGTGATATCTGAGGAGGAATTAAGTCAAAAAATGAAATTGATGAATGGCCTATATCTCTAGGTGACAGCTCTAACATACTATCAAATAAGCATCTTCAGACATGTACATCATGGCCAAGTAAGGATCATAAATCTGACTGCCCTGTCCTATTTTTCTCAGTATAAATGCAGATCCTGTGCTGAGAGCTCTAAGATCCAACTATTGGTGGAAGAAGGCAAGGGCCTTCTTCTAGGTCTCTTTTTAAAAAGAGGTATAATTTTGTTTTTATAATGCAATCTTTCCTGTAAATAGTTACCATTTACTGCATAATAATATCCATTTTACTCCTGTACCACCATTTTTTCAATCATTCTCCCAAAGCTAGCAACTCATTTTGTTTCTAGTTTTTTTGCTATCAAAATGAATACTATTATGATTTTTTGGCATATTTTGAACTTTTTAACTATCTTTGATATCTTTGGATGTCAGTTTAGTAGTGGGATTATATATCAAAGAGTATGGAAAGTTAAGTCACTTTTGTTCCATATCGTTAAATTGATATCGTGGACTGTTAGACCAATTCATAACTCCATGAGGCGTATATCAGTATTCCTATCTTTCTACCTATTTTTGTCATTGTTATCAGTTTGTAGGATATGAGGTAAAGCCTCAGAGTTGTTTTAATTTCACATCTGTTATTAATGATTTGGAGTATAGTTTCAAATGATTTCAGTTTATAATTCTTTTTTTTCTGAAAACTTCATATCCTTTGATCAGTTATCCATTAAGAAATGGATGTTATACATTTTTGTTAATCTCTTTACATTTTGGATAGAAAACTTTTATCACTAATGCTTGATGCATATATATTTTCTTCTTCAACCTATTCTCTTCTTATTCTGTCTTCATTGATTTTATTCAGGTGAAAACTTTCAAATTTTGTGCAATCAGTTTTTAAAATATTTAGTCTTTTCTGATTTCTTTTAACCTTCTTTGGTTAAGTATGCTTATGTTAACCAAAGAGTAGAATGTACCTCCTTCTTCTCTCTCTCTCTCTTCTTCCCCCACATCTTTCTTTTCAAGTTAATGATCCATTTTAAGTTTATGGTGGTAAATGCTGTAATATATTGTCTCACCATTTCCTATTAAACTGCCATTCAGTTTTCCCAAAACTTTTTGTAAAACAAGGCTTCCATCCTCCAGCATTAGATAGTCTTAGACTTAGGAAAGACTGAATTACAATTTTTTAAATTACTTCTGATTCTTTTTATCTAAACTATTCCATTGATCTACATCTCTCCCTCTCCCTCTTCATTTCCCCCTCTCATTGGGATTTCTCTCATTCTCTTTTAAACCAGTATCAATTAATTTTTACAATTATGATGCTATAATATGGTTGAAGTTTAGTTATATCCTCTGCCTCTTTTATTTAATTGGTTTCCTTGTGACCCTAGAATGTTGATTCCTTAAAATAAAATTTGTTATTATTTTATTGGCTATTTAATTAGTAAACTCTCTTAAGTAACTTAGGTAGTAATTGTCATTTTCCAAACATAGGTACTAGATATTTCTCTATTTAAAACTTTAGTTCTGTAAAGAACATTTTGTAGCAGTATTTATTTCAATCCAATTACAAGGGTATGCTGATAGATTAAAGTAGTGTATGCATGTTATAATTATTTTGAATGGAATTTCTCATAGTTTTTTTAGGCACCATATGGAATTTTGTGGATTTATTTTCCATTTTATTATTAAAATGAATTTATTTGTCATCTATAGTATAAATCCAACATGAGAATGATGAACTATTTCCTAGATAGATTGCTGGGATCTTCTTTTGGGGAGTCTAAAAAATTGCATTAATATTTGTTAGTGAAATTTGTACATAGATCCATTTCTGTTTACTCTCTCACTTGTAGAGATATGATGATATTTTTCTTATAAAATGAGTTTGATAAAGTGCTTCCTGGGTATTATTGAAAGTGATATTTATAAAATGAATACTAATTGACCTTTAAATGTTTAATGGTTTCATTTTAAATTCACATGGTCCAGTTTTTTTCCCTCCTGTGGAAGTTCATTTTTTCCTTTAATGATTAGTTTCAGCTTTGCTGAAAATGTTGTTTGGATCTAAATAAGTGTCCTTTGCTTGTAATATTTCAAGTGTTTTTTTTATTTGCTTTAAAGAAGGTGAAATATTGTGCTAATCTGATGGATAATCCTTAAAAATCTAAAGATTTTTTCCCTGACCATTGCACAATTTGTTGTCTAAATTTAATTTTAAAATGAGTTTTCCATTGTTTTTTGGTGAATTAAACTTGTAGTTTCTTTCTGTTGGTGTTCTGCAGACGCTTTCAAGTTGTACTTTGCCATCTGTTTCCATTATTTCTGAGCAATTTTCCTGCATTATTTCCTGAAATAGAATATTCAGGGTTTTTAAAAATAATTTTTTATAGAAAACTTCAAATTATCTCTTCAAATTATCTCTTACTAGCCTATCTTCAAGAAAATGGACTATAGTTCTCACAGCACAACCTCAAACATAAATGAGGTAGCATGTAGAACATATTAGTTATCTCTCTCTGACCTAAGGGCAAAGATCATGTAGGATAGACAAGGTAAGTTGTTAGACACTATGGGGTGGTAAGTCACTAAATCTTGTGATTGACCCTACACAACAGAATAGGGAAAGTTGCTGCAGTATAGATGTGACATACAAGTGTAGGTTATTTTTCAAGGCGTTGTTGCCAAGAGGACAAGATTGTGACATTTATATGTAAATAGGACAGTACTTTGAAACTTAAAATTAGAACAAAGGAATGGGAAAAAAAGAAGTCTTTTGAGTATTCATAGTATTCTGAACACTGGGTAATTCTCAAAACCTTCTGTCTTTTTTCTCATATCTCTACCACTAATAACTACAAAAATAGTCTGCAAAATTGAGATGCATTCTACAGGGGCAGCTAGGTGGTAGAGAGGATTGAGACCTTAGTTTGGATTCAGGAAGACCTCAGTTTGAATCTTGTTTCAGGAACTTATTAGCCATAGGACCTTGTGTAAGTTTCTTGACTTCTGTGTGCCTCATTTTTCTCCTGTGTAAAATGCAGATAATAATGATGTCTACCTTTTGTGGTTATTGTAAAAATAAAATGAGATAACATTTATAAAACACTTTGTGAACCCTAAAGCACTAAATAAATGCAAGCTGTTGTGATGATGAGGATGATGATGAGTTTCAGGAGTTATCATGGACAAAGTGTTCATCACAACTGGTTAGCCTAGTAGTGATTAGTAGCTCTATATTTTGCTGATCTCATCCTTGGACAGAAGAAATTATTTGTGTTGACATCACACTCAAAAATTTTCTAGCTTGTTATAGCTTGATAGAGCTTGGTCTCCACTGATATTGCCTTTTAGAACCCAGAGTCACTTCATGATACAATGATATCAAAATATCAATAATATCAATCCATATTTTTGAGCATTTCTGCTATACAATATGTAATCATTGGACAGGCATCACAAATGGACAGCGAGCCAGATCCAGAACTGAAAACAAGAAGAGAACTGCTCAGTATGTCCTTGGGAAAGTATACATTGCTTTGAGTAATCTCAAGTCCGTCTTCACTACAACCAATATTCTTCCAGTGAAAGCTTCAGTGTTCTACTAGTATTGAGCAGAACACTCAAGCTGTTCGTTTGATATCCATATCTGATAATTTGATGATGACTCTGACAGCCCTTTTGCTACATAAATCCTCATTTGTTATACATTGTAGCCTGTTCACAACCATCACTCCCTCTCAGTGATCCTCAACTTTAATTCTTCAGAGCTATATTCTATGATTCACAATCAGACAACATGTAGGGCAAGGTCTTCAATATATTAGAAGGATTTTGCTGTATATAGGAGAGGACGTGGTCAAGAAGGATTGTGATCTACATTACTTCAAGAAGTTCCACAGATAGTTTTAGAATACAGCATACCACACATACCATTGTAGCAGGAAAAAATAACAAGTGGTAGAGAAATAAAACATATTTTATGAAATAAATCAGGTTAATAATTGGCAGGAACATTTTAGACACTTAAATCTCTTCCTATTTCTACATTGGCAGTGCAAATATAACTTTTTCCAGAATCCTGATTGCCTTATTCTGGTCTGCAGGAATATTGCATGTGGATTTGTAACCTGCCAGATTTCCAACCACATCAATCTTGGAGACTGTACCATTGACTATAATTCAAAATGTCCTCATAATTGCATTTATCTTCCTTGTTTAATAAGAACAAATTAAACCAAAATAAATAGACAAATCTGAAAATTTGCCCATTGTGACATTTATAACTACAGTAAATATGAAGCAAAAGAAGTTTTCACGTTGAGTAGAAAAGAAGATGCCATGGGTTCCCAAAAAGAATCATCCGCATTGTATAAGTGATCAACTGTTTCTGGGCTAGAACTATAGTTCATTTACATAGTTTGACCCATACTGCTGTTAAGTCAATTACTTTTTGGCTACTCTCCAACCTAATTGAGTACAGCCCTGCTTATTTCCTTTGGCTTACATTTAGCTATCTTTTAATGGCTGTGGGGACTCTGTAAGGCAGCCCAAACGAAGGTGAAACACGTGTTGCTCATTTAACCTGGGGAGACCAATTACCAATCCTTAGTTGGCAGCCATTGTCATGTCCACTTAAGTGTGGAGGTTCTTGACATCAATTTTTATACCATAATCTTACATTAAAAAAAGATACTATTCGTTTTTTAAAAAGAAAAAAATTGGCAGCCATTCTAACCTAATTAGGAACTAATGCAGACTTGTGCATTTCTTATAAACACACTAGCAGAACATAATGACCAGGCCAGGGTCTGGGTTGATTTGAGCTTGATTGAAGGGTTTATCTTTTCTATGAGTCCACAAAGGATTTAGACATTGGGATTGTATTCGACAGACCAGCTTTTCTTGCCTTCTCCCCCCATGTCTGCTCTCACCTTGCATGTTTAAACCGTAAATTGATTTTGATTTATCTATTTATTTTTTCTCTTTTAACTCCCTTTTTCCTTGTCTCTATTTTCTTTGGACAATGACAGCCTCCTGGTTCAAATGTCAACAGAAAGGTTTGGCCAATGGCTCATGGGGGAACCCTCCAGAACTGGGTAATGCTAGGTTTGATGACTAGCTCAGAACTAAACATCCTTATTCCCTGGGCAGGAGGTTATACTTTTGACCTCAGCATATGCTGCTCTTGAAAGGAAGAGTTTCTCCCTAACCCCAAGGATAACTTTAGCTTATTTAAATATAGACTCTGTTAATATGATCATAAGCAGGTATGAGTCACAGTTCGTAGTCTTAATGAATACAGAAAGCATGTATTAAGTGCTTACCAGGTGTCAGGCATTGTGCCAATGAGCCATGATGTGTCTTTGGGGACCTAGCTACATAGCTGTATTCTAGAGAACTGTGGTGAGCCAAAACTGGGTTGTAGAGTCCCAGTTTAGGCTACTAGTGCTAGGAGTGAAAATGACCTTGGATTTGTAGCCAGGCAGACCTAGATTCCAATTCAAGTTCTGGTGTATTAGAAACAGGGCAGTTAGGTGTTGCAGTGGATGGAACACTGGATCTGGAGTCAGGAAGATTGGAATTCAAATCTGCCCTTAGACATGTAGATGTGTGACCCTGGGCAAGTTACTTAATTTCTGTTCTCCTCAGTTTCCTCATCTGTAAAATGGGATAATAATAGCACCTACCTCTCAGAGATGTTGTGAGGATCAAAGTATTTAGCCAGTGCCTGGCATATAGTAAACACTATAGAAATATTAGCTATTGTTATCATTAAGTGTGACCCTAGGCAAATAACTTACTCTCTATTTCTCAGTTTCATCATCTGTAAAAAGGGGATAAAAATATTTACTCTTTTGCCTCACAAAGATGTTGTAAAGAAGCAGTGTGATATGCTAACCAGAACCTTGGAAATGAATTTAGGAGACCTGATTAAACTTTCTATGTGACTTTGGGCAAGTTACTTTATCTTGATCAGGCTCAGTTTCATAAGATTTTAAGTTTAGAGATTGAAGGGACCCTTCAAGTTTATCTGACCTTTATCATACAGTTGAGGAAATTGAGTTCCAGAAAACCTGGGAGTTACTCAAGGTTGCAAAAGTAATAAGGTGAAGAGCCAGGATTTGAAAAGAGGCCTTCCAACTTTAAATCCATTGTTTTAAATCCACTGTACTTTCCTTATCTTTGAAATGAAGGAGTAAGACTAGTTGATCTCTATGGCTTTTTCAAGTTCTAAACCTATAAGCCTATGAAAATGCATGGACATATATGGCTGATGCAGAAATTTCCCTTGCCTGACTTCATATTTGTAATGGATCTTGTATTTTTAGCCTTCTCAATGGATGAAGAAGAGGCATGGGGAAGGCATAGAATTTGAAAATGAAACAAAATTGAATAAAAAATATTCTTTTAAAAGATTCATTGAAAACCTTGAAGTGCTATTATATAATGTAAACTATTACAGCTTTCATAGGCAATAAGTGAAATGCAGTTCTTATGATGTTCTGGAGAAAGGGCTGAAATTGTAAGAGACATGGTAATAACTAACAAGACATTATAACTATCTGCCTTGCCAAGTAGGGATCCAGTAGATGTTGGACTTCCTCTGGTATTCTGAAATAATCTTCCCAACTCACGGATGTACCTAATGATGCTGGGGAAACTGGTATGGATTTTGTTGCAAGTTTTAGTTATTTTTTATGACTGGATCTCATCCTTGTACCAGTTTTAAAAATAAAGTTCACTTAAAATTCTCTCCACAGAGTCCCCATCAAAATGAAAAGTGGCATGGATAGTGAAAATTTTAAAGTAAACGTATAAAAAGTGATTGAATTTGCCCTTATATATATATATATATATATATATATATATATATAGAGTAAAAAGTACTCCTTCTTCTCAACTATGCCTCTTACTGTCCAAAATTCCTTTAAAAAATGAGCGAAAATGCTCACTCATTTATGAAGTCTTTGCTTTTCCACATAACTTAGAGCCTCTCTCCCTCAATTACCTTGTTATTACCCATATAAACTTATTTATATATAGTTTTCTGCCTCACAAGCTCCTTAATGAAAGGAACTGTTCCTTTTTAATTTTTTATAGCCCCGGAACTCAACATGGTGCCACTCACTTAGTAGGTTTCAATAACTGCTTAATAATTGTTTCACTGATACAGAAGTAAATAAAGCAGTTATACTTATCAACATAAAATTACAAATAAGTGAACAATTTAGTGAATTTTTTATATTTCCTTCTTGGGGTCTAAGAATAATAATTTCTTATTTTCCATAGCATATTTTACAAATGTTATTTCAATTGATCTTTACAATAACTTTAGGATGTAGTTACTATAGTTATTAATTATCATCATGTTCATTTTACTAGTTTCCATTGAAGCCTATGAGCGTTTTTTGTGCTTCTGCCTATGAGGACTAGGGCTACCAATTAACTGAAAAGAATGATGCCCCAATGTTGTGGAACTGAGTGAGGGTCAGCTTTTTCACCACCAGTTTGGAGTCTTCTTTGGCACAAGCACACAAAATACCCTAAGCTTGGCTGGAAATTGGGTTACACGATAAAAAAAATTGAATCTCTAAGAGGTGAAAGTGACTTGCCTATGGTCATACAGTTAGTAAGAGAAATTGATGGGATTTGAATCTAGATCTCCCCTGACTCTGTCCACAGTGCACTTTCTGCTATAACACATTGCCTCACTTTAAGGTTTGAGTCCAATATAATTATCTTCAGTTTCCATAGATCTTTCAAGTAAGTATTTGTTGCCTGTGGTGGATTTTAATTCAAGTCCTGTAGGAAAATGTTGATTTGCGTTTTGTTTCATTTCTAACATTGCATGAGAAAGAAACACTTTAAACAAGGGAGCAATTCTCCTGAAGTTTTGTGTGACTGCATTATAATGCTTACTATAGTGGTAAAAAACAAAACTACCAATTCTATAAAAACCCAGAAAATAAGTAAATTCTCTGTGTTATCTAAATCACATCCTGGTTTATGTTTATTTTGAAAAGGGCATGAAAAGTTAGGACTGAGGGTCATAAGAAACCGCATGTATATGAAAGCTCCTTCCAGGTTTCCTGAACTGGATTGCGGCTAGAAGTGGGCATTCTATTGCCTTTGAAGCTTAGAAAGCCCCAGGATCTGCGATAAATTCTGAGGATATTTTTATGTTGACCATTTGCCCATATTCCAATATTGTAGCAACAATTGTGGCAAAGCTAGGAGTAAGCATTTCTTTGGGGGCTTGAGTACTAAGAAAATCATCTTATGGGGCTTAAGGGTCAGGAGTTAGCATGGAGATTAGCAATTGATTTAGTGTCTTGGGCAATCTTTGGGGCCAGACAATATTGGTACACATAACTGTCAGGTGTAAGATACAGATGAGTGGAAGGGAAAAAAATGAAGAGGAAAAGAGAAAGTGAAGGCAAAAAAATGAGAGAGAGAGAGAGAGAGAGAGAGAGAGAGAGAGAGAGAGAGAGAGAGAGAGAGAGAGAGAGAAGAAAAATTTTGATTTAGAGAAAGAAGAAAAAAAATGTGTGACAAAAAATAACAATGTCCCAATGGCACATGGTGTAGTGGAAAGAAGTCTAGTTTTGGAGTTAGAATCCTATTCTGTTACTTAGGATGTCAGTCACCTTTGGCAAATCACCATTTCCTTCCTTTGTGAAAGGAGGATGTTGGAGATAGTTTTTAAGGCTGTGTCTTGCTTTGAATTTATGATTTAGGTCCTGCTGAAGATGTTTTTTCCTTCCACTTTAATATGATTGAGATAACTCTCTTGGTGACCGTCTGGGGAAGACAATCTTAATTATATTCTCATTCATGGATACCTTAAATGCCAGTCCATTAGGTTGTAAACTTCTGACAAGTGCCAAATTAATGCAAAAAAAATCAATCTACCTCTAAATAATTGAGAAATACTCACTATGAACCATGTACTATGTTCAATTCCAGGCATGGAAAGAAAGAAACAAAAAGTAGTTCTTACCCACAAGGCACTTATACTCTAATGGGGGAGATAAGATATATACAATCAGGTGTATGTAAGATAGTTATTGAACATCTGGAAGAAGGTAGCCTTAGAAGAGAAAGCACTAGCAGTCAGGGGAAGAATGGAAAAGGAATCCTGAAGAAGGTAGCATTTGAGCTAAGTCTCAAAGGGATTCTAAAATATGGTAGATTTATGTGCTAGCCAGTGCAAAAGCATAGAGACAAGAGAGGAGGTATCATATGTGAAGAAAACAAAGTTAGTTATTATGGTGAACCAGTGAGCATACAGAGGATATTAGTGTGTAAGAAGACTAGAGAAATCAAGTAAGTCATTTAATTGAATTATACTAATAAAATATAACTTGTAGGAAAATCCATGTACAGTAGGCCAGTTCTGACTTAGGCTGGCCTGGTAGCTCAGATTTAAGATTGGAATTAAATGAGATAGTCATAGAAAAATCTGATAGCTAATTAAAGTAAGATTTCTTTGTCAAAACAAGAAAAGGAAATTTAGCAAGGAAATAGTCTGAATTCAGCTGGACATAAATTTTCTGTCCATGATGGTCTGCCAGTTAGAAGTCTGAGGGAAGAGCTTTGGATTTCTTGTGTCTAAGCCATTCAGAAAATACATCAATGGCCCAAGACTTTATAAATGTGTACTTTAACAGAATGGAAAAGATGATGGATTTGAGAATTATCTCTGAATCAATTGTCTATGTAATCAGAATATTAAAGTTATTTAAGATCAGAAAAAATAAGAAGGGGAAGTCTGTGATGTACCAGGCACTGCACTAACCACTTTGCAAGTGTTATCCCATTTAATCTTTACCATAGCCCCACAGGGTAGGTAATATTATTATTATCTCCACTTTACAATTGAAGAAACTGAGGCAGACAAAGGTTAAATGATTTGTCCAGAGTCACACAGCTAGTCAGTGTCTGAAGTTGGATTTGAACACAGGTCTTCCTAATTTCAGGCCCTGCACTCTTTCCACAGTGTCACCTAGCTCCTGTGTGTGTTTGTCCTTCGTTGCCAAAGAAAATCATACCATCAGAAGTGAT
Organism: Bettongia penicillata ogilbyi; assembly: GCA_023548195.1. NCBI lineage: Eukaryota > Metazoa > Chordata > Mammalia > Diprotodontia > Potoroidae > Bettongia > Bettongia penicillata. Next base: position 3,699,423 of record JAJHZJ010000287.1, on the reverse strand, counting down.
GACATGACTTGCACTTGACTTTGAGTGAGGGAGGGCTGTGCAGGTCACCAGCCTCACTTCTTCTCCAGAGCCATCTGAATCGAGTGACCAGATATTCATCAGAATGACTGGAGATGACCCAAGATGAGGCAGTTGGGGTTAAGTGACTTGCCCAAGGTCACATAGCTACTGAGGGTCAAGTGTCTGAGGTCAAATCTGAACTCAGGTCCTCATTTGAGAAGAAAGAATTATGAGAAATTTACATGATGTACAATTGAGATAACCAAATCCTGAACTATTCAAATAAGTAGCTGGCAATTAAAAATGAGAACTGAACAAGATATATATATAATGTTATATCATTATAACAATTTCATATAGAAGTTTAATCAATGTAAAGTGCAATTGTTGTAATAGGATAGGAGTAAAAGAAAGCATCAAAGCCCTGAATCATAGGAGTATAAGATGGGCTACTCATGTGATAAAGACAAGGGATGACATGTGGACAGCAGTTTTCTTCACTGGTGCCCTTGGAATATCAGAAAAAGGAGAGGAAGGTTTCAGTGTGTTTAGTGGAATCCCAGAGAACTTATGGGAAGGTGTTAACAAAAGTCATGATGGATGGGTAGTTATGAACGAGTTGCCTTATGCATCATTGGAGGAAACCCCTGTAGTACTGAGGTCACAAATCCATTTAAGTATTTGAGTACTACAACTTTTCTGTATGCATGAATGAGGATTTTCTGCTGTATTTAACTATGAAGACAAACTTTTCATCTCAATGTTTAAATATGGATTTGTCAATATTTAGCAATAATTTTTGGTAATAGGTTTTTCACAACATTTAATAATATGCTTTGAAAAATAAATTGTGTCCCAGGACAAGCCCACAGGTGTCATGAATAATATTAGCATTAAAGTTCTTTGGTTATAAATATAAAGATTGTTAATAATTTTTACTAATAAAGGAATATGTGAGTTCATGTTCTTTGTGCTATGCAGTTATAAAGATTCAAATATATTCTTAATTTTATTTGGAAAAAATCAGTTTAGAAACATTTTTGCATAGGTATTTGTGTTAAAAGTATGTAGGGAAGAATTAAAGTAAATAAATAAAAGTGTGTTGGAGATATGAAAATCTTGTTATAGAAAAGGAGGAAACAGCCGTATAAAGCATGTAAATTACTGTTCTGTGGCATTACCTGGCTTAAATTTTTTCAAAGTTTCCTTGAACCTTCTCTCTTTTTTTGCCTTAATCTATAGACACATGTTATATTTATCTCTGTGGCTTCCAATAATTTTCTTTCCTGGTTTTCCCTTTGTTTTGCTTTTTTTTAAAAAAAAAAAATTATTCACCTTGACAATCTGAAAAGTAGCCACCTTCTGGTAGTATATTCAATTTGCATTTTGTTCCTATTGAGTCATTTCTTGACACTCACAAAAAACCCCAAGTGCACATGGTGGAAGTTGATACCAACTTCTTTTTTTCCCTTCAAACTTGTTTGATGTAAACCCTTGGTTTTCATTTGCTGTCATGACTAAACCTCTTAGTTGGATGCCATAGGTAATTGCTTGATTATGATCATGACTTCACCATGCTGGTTCGTCATTCATGGAGGGTTCTTGATCAAGGATTTATTTATAGGGGACCCAATAAGAAGATAGGAAGCTAGGTGAAAAAACTTCATGAAAGAAAGACAATGCTGAACAAGTTGTGGTATATGATGGAATACTGCTGTACTAGGAGAAATCATGAGCTCAGTGATGTTAGAAAAACATGGAAAGACTTGCATGAAATACAATAAAGAGCAAAATGAGCAGAATTAAAAGAACATTGTATATAGTAATGACAATATTGTTTTCAGAACAGCTTTGAGTGAATAAATCATTTTGACTATTATAAAAATCCAAATGACCTATAAAGGATACATGAAGAAAGATATTATCCAGAGAAAGAATTGATAAATAGAAGTATCTATAAAATAATTTTGCATCTATATGTGTGTATACATATACATACATATATGTGTATATATCTATATATACATACATATATCTATTATTATACCTATTATGCCTGCATATAGCTATTGTATACACAGGTATATGTACCTATTATAGCTTTATATACCTATTAATACCTATATGTACATACACATACAAGTGTATGCATATATATGTGTATATATGCACACATATACACACATATTTGTGTCTAATGGTAGCCATTTTGGAGGAGAAGAGAAGGAAAAAAATTTACATGCTAATTTTATTATATATTTAAAAGGAATAACAAGTTGTCCATAATAGATTTGCAGTTTCATGTGCTATCATCTTTTTAAAATTATACTGTTATGGAAATGTTTATTTTATGCCATAAATTAAAAATAAATTAAATGTGTGAAAAAAAGAAATAGACATCCATCTGCCTCCTAATTCTTATTATCTCTTGTCTTCTTTCCCTGCTGATCAGACTTTAGACATCCTCCCTATTTTTTCTCTTGCTTTTCTGGGGTTAGTTAATAGCTTGATGAACTCATTTACTCCAACAGTATGAGAACTGAAGGGTTGAGGAGAGAAATCAATTTAAATGAAATAAACATGCATTTATCAATAAGATACCTATTTTCTTTCTACTAATCTACTAGGTGCTGTAAGAATTATGCTAATTAACCAACTATCTTCAATAAGCTAAAGTAGCAAGAACTACATACATGAAATGATGAAAGTATAAAACAAGTATAGTAGAAATATTGGAGGACCACATGGATGATTAAACAGGGATTTTAGCTCCTTGCTAAAGGATATGCGCAATCCCAGATACCCTGCCCTCACTCCCAACCCATTACAGTGTATTATGTAGGAAATTTGGGGACTCCTAAGTTTCTTCAAGGATCTCTCCCAAAGAGATCAGAAAAATATTCAATGCAGCTATCTTTCCTTTACCATGAAATAAATGCTTACAATGCAAAAGACTGACCAATATGCATGGACAAAGCCTTAAGACATGAAACAGTAATCTACAATACCTATTATGCTCCCTTAGAGAATTGATAATTAAAATACTAAAGCATAAAACATTTTGTGGGACTACTGAATAGTCATTTCACTTTCATCTTGACTCTGCAATGTTGGAGCCCCTTACTTAAAGTCTAAATATTTTGGCAAGCTGTTCATAGCTTAGGCTCATCTTTCTTGATGAAGTTAATTTTCTCCAAGAAGATTATAGCTGCAGAAAAATCCTCCTGTTGGCAGTCAATTCAAACTGAGGAATCCAGAAATTTCTGAACTCCCAAAGTAGCAGTCAGTGATGAAAATCCATATCTCATAGTTGCTGTAACAGGGTTAGGAACAGATGTGATACTTAATATCAAAAAGGCTGAGAAGCCTGCTATGGGAAGGACATGATGACATATAATGTAGGTGTCCTGTATTCTTATTTGGAACATATACCCACATTTTGTAACTGGTCCCAGTCTGTCAGCTACATGAGGAGGAGATCAATTGCTGATTGTCTAAGTAGTTGGAAGTAGAGGGCATTCAAAAGATTCTAGTTAGCTGTTAGCTAGCATGAGTCTTTTGGCTAAGGTTCTTTCCAGACTGACTGGCATTGGATAAGGAGGAAGAGTTGCTGAGGGTCTCCTTTTTGTGGGAAGAGAGGAAAGACCTTTAACTCTCTTTCACCTAGGGTCAGCATGAATCAAAGCTCAAATGGCCTTGTTGTCACTTCTCTCCATTTTTTCTATCCTTTTCTGCTTTTAAGTGAAAGAAACGGAGGTGGCTATGACTTTGTGGGTTTTGAAAGTCCAAGAGAGTGAGCCATCAGAAGTCCAGGAGTTGGAATCCATGACAGAACTTGATGGAATCCAGATAGTGTGTCACAAGTCCTGAGCCACCAGACTGGTCCAGTTCAACAAATGCATCAATCTATCTAGCATGTTATATTTCAAAGTGAATTTGGTGGGGTTAATTTTATGCAAAAACTGTTCAGGTTGTTCCCAGACTATTCAAGGATTGAGGTGACTTAAGGGACAGAGTGCCTTCAGGTATTTGAGAATATACTTTTACTTCTGTTCTCACTTTATCTTTACAATAAATATTGCTCTGTAAAAGCTAATCAATATTGATTGGTTAAATGAAATGGAGATAATAATGAGCTAAAGTTAATGGTGAATATGTTTAGGGGAATAACACTGGAATAGGGGCATGAGTCAATAAAAATAGAGAAAAACAACCCTGATTCCTCAGGAACATCCCCTAGAACCCTGGGAAGGAGAGCTGGACGTAACTGACCTCACTCTGGGAATGAGTCTAGAGTATGGTTGTATTTATTTCATTTGATGCTCAAAATGATCCTATGAAGTATGTACTATTTTTATCCCATTCTGTCGATTACAGAGTTGAGTCTCAGAGATGTTAAGTAACTTGTACATGGAAATATAGCTAGCAGGGATCTGAAAAAGGATTTGAACCCAGGTTCCTGGTGTCAAGTCAAGAACTCTGATATCACTCCATGACATCTCTTAATAACTTCTCTTGTCCCTTCCTTATTCTTCCCTGTAGATATTTTGGAAGTACAGGAAAAGGAAGTTTGAGAAATAATAAAAAAAAAATTACTCAAAACAAATACAGATATCTTAAAATTGCTCAAGTGATGAGTTATTGTTAGAAAGAGATGGAAAAAGGGAAATAGCCCAGTGCCTGCATGGAATTTTGTTATGGGAATGATGATTATGAAGTCTTGGGGAGGATTTCAAGGAGCATATTTGTAGACATTCTTTGTTGGGGATGAAAGAGTATGATGTAAGCCTCAGGAGGAGTGGAATAATATACAATTTGGAAGAAAAAGCTGGAAGCAAAAATGAGGATTTGGGGATTGATTTTCCAGTAATACTGCTGAGCAGGCCAAGATAAAAACCATACTCTGAACTGAAATGTTTGATAAGGAAGTCAAAATTATACAGCCATGGAAACATTGCAATGTTTGCAGCCAATGAAGTAAGATACTCACAATAATGCTAGTAATTATAAGAAGAACTCACACTTATGGGGTGTTTTATGGTTCACAAAGCAGTTCTGTGGCAGAAACTCTATTAGGAGATCAATAAGTATTTTTACTACCATTTTGAGTTCAGACATAATTAGATTATGGTTCTAGTGTCAGATCGTATCTGTTTTGCCTAGCTCTATATGGGGAGGCTCATCTCCCGAAAACTGGCCCCTTGGGAATGATTTCTTTAGCTAGGGAAACTTATGGAGAAGAAAAAAAATCTTCTCAGTTCTATGTGCAAGTTATGTTATCATTTCTCTGACAGCATGGTCTTCTTTGGCATTGAAGGATGAACATAACAATATGCCACTTCTGAAGTGATGGCGTCAGGGAGTCAGAAATGGAGTGAGTGATGGTAGCAATCACAGAGATTTTAGGTCTATAAATGTTAATTTAGTGGTAAGTGTTTTAATTGTAAGACATCTATTCAGTGCCTAAAGGATATACTATTGAAGGAAACAAGTAATATCCATCTTGACATTCTTGCCATAAAGAGAATCAGAAGACAAAAGGAAGTTACAGTTAAATGGAAGGATGACTCACAGGTCTCCCTTGAAGGAGTAAATGAAAGAGTTGGCAGAGTTGCTTTCATTGTATGTCCAAAGGCAAAAAGAAACATAATCTAATGGGACATGGGACACCATCATCTCACTTTTCAATACTCATGAGAAGAATTTTGCAAAAACAAAAGCAAACACTGCCATGAAAATAATCATAGCTTATGCAATAACAGAGATAGCTTTATGTGAATACAATATGAATACGGGATGACTGGAACTGTGATTTCATCTGTATAGGGAGTTCTCAGTAAGGAACTTCTATCTAGGTAGGTCAGCACCTTTTCTCTTATTTATATTTATATGGGGCAGCTAGGTGGTACAGTGGATAGAGCACCAGTGCAGGAGTCAGGAGGACCTGAGTTCAAATCTCACCTCAGACACTCACTAGCTGTGTGACCTTAGGCGAGTCACAACCCCAGTTGCCTCATCCTGGGTCATCTCCAGTCATCCTAATGAATATCTGGTCACTGGATTCAGATGGCCCTGGAGGAGAAGTGAGGCTGGTGACCTGCACAGCTCTCCCTCACTCAAAAACAAAATCAAGTGCTAGTCACGTCATCATTTCTCTGATGGTATGATCTTCTTCAGCAATGAAGGATGAACACACATACTCATTTATAAACTTAGAAAGTTCCTTAGGGCCATAAGAGATTAAGTGATTTACTCAGGGTCTCATCTCCGGTGTGTATCAGAAGGGGACTCAAACTCATGCCTTTCTAGTTCAAAGTCCAAATCTCCATCCATTCTTTAATGCTGCCTCTCAATTAACAGGAAGTGAAGCATAAAACTGGGGGATGTGTGCTTGCGAGAGATGGTTACAGCACTGTTAGGGAGGATATCCATCACTGAGCCCAAATGGAAGGGAGATTCTTTATAGACAGGGAAGACTTTTCAACTCTGTTTTTCATGATATTATGCTGCTTTCATCAAATTCATTATCAAGCTTGCTAGATAAGATATGTAATCACTCAGAATAATTTGGTCTATCTACCCACACAGAAAAATCTAAATGCCTGAAGAATATCTATTATATACTGTGATATACACTTGGATGAACAATCTGTGCATCAGTATATATACTGTGGATGAACATCGAATTAACATGGAACTGAATAAGAAGAGGAGAAGAGACAGAATTACATTTCAGAAATTGCATAGTACTTTTAATTATCTTTGCTTCCTTTCTGAAGCAAAGATCTATTTAACATCAATATTCTTTTGATGATGTTATAGGGCTCCAGTTGTTTAGACAATAGCCTACCATGCTATATGTAGCAAGTATGAATCACCACAGTATCTGATGAATTATTGCTTCCGGTTACTCAAAAGACTTTAAAACGTGTATGATACTCATGAAAGGAATGTAGCACGTTACAAAGGAGTTGCAATTGCCAAATGCACAAGGTAAATGGTATGAAGAATGACATCAAAAGGGTTATTCAGAAAATGGAGATGGGCTAGTCATGTAGCAATAGAAGATGTTTGAAGTACTGGAGGTATATACTCCAATACTATTCACTCAATGACAAGCAAGGTAGAGAAGACCCCCATATCAAGAAGAATCCCTGGGGGGATTTGTAGAAGGACTCAGACAAAAGAGAAAGTTGTGGATAATTACATCTATGCCAATGGAGGGAGGACCCAAACTGATGATGTCACAGAACCAGTATAGATTCAAATTTTCTCTATTCCAAATTTCAAATTTTCCATTCTCTTTTCCTTTACTTATGAAGAAGTAATCCTTTTCCTCAACAAGACCAGCCTCTCCACTTATGTCCTTGATTTCATTTCTTTTGGTCTCCACAGGCAGTTCACTACCATAATCACCCACCTTTTCCTCCTAATTTTCAATCATTCTCTCTCTATTGTCAAACATACCAAGTCTATCTCATCCTTAAGAATCCTTCTTTGATTCTGTGATTCCCTCAGGTTAGAATCCTATATATCCTCTCCCTTTCATAGTTTTTACCATAAAAAGCTATCTATACTTTCTTCCTCCACCACTCATTTCTGATCTCCCTGCTCTTCAGTTTCTGAGATCTTTATGTGGCTGAAACTACTGTTTCCAATGAGCTCTTATTTGACAAATATTATGAACCTTTTCAGGTCTCATTCAGTTGAATCTCTCTGCTGTCCTGGGTCTGCTGAATGCTAGCTCTCCTCTTATCTGTCCCCTACTTAATTTCCTTTGCTGGATCATCATTTGTGACCTGCCTTCTATATGTGATTCTATCCTAGGGCACCTAATACCCAGGTGCATAACCTTAGTGTCATCCTTGATTCATCCTTCTCCCTCCTCTCCTGCATGTCCAATCTCTAGCTTAGTCTAGATTCTACCTCTATAATATCTCTTACATCTGTACATTATCTCCACATGACCACCAGCCCATTTTAAACTCTGATCATTTTTCACTTGGTTATAGCAATAACATTTTAATTGGTTTTCCTGACTTGAGTATCTCCCCTTCCAATTCCTCCTTCACAAAATTTATATTCCTACAACACAATTCTGTCTATATTATCCCTTGTCAGGAAGTTTCAGGCTTCCACAATTTTCTCTAGGATAAAATATAAACTTCTTGTTTTGGCATTTAAAGCTCTTTATAAACTGGTTCTGGGCTACCTTTCCAGGACTTAGATACATCACTTCCCTTTATACACTAAAATTCAGCCAAAGTAATTTAGTTGTACTTACCCATACCTGATATTCCATCTCATATGAGATTCAAAGCTCTATGAGAAGGCTTCCACTAGGTTGGATGGACCCAATGTGGAAGATTTATAGGAAGACATGAATAAGAATCATATAGAGTGAAAAATCTTGGATGATTATGAACCGCACCATGGGAGAGAGGATTCACTTTAAGGAGATTATAGATCCATTGAAATACTGAAATGAAATTCCATTAGTTTTTTTGTGTGCTTATTATATCATGCCATTGCCTCATATTGAGCTTGCAGTAAATTTAAAAACTTGTACCCTTTCAAATGAACTACTATCTAGCTATAGCTTCTCTCCCCTGCGATTGTATAGTTGAAATCTTGAATTCTCATGAAGGACTTTGAATTCATCCCTATTGTGTTTGATTTAACTTCATTCCATTTTTCCATCTAGTTCAGATCTTTCCTGACAACCAGTTCTGTCATTCAATATATTAGTTATTCCCCTTGGTTCTATAGCATCTATCAATTAAAAAAATAATGTCTTTATTTGAGTCATCAATAAAAATCTTGAACAGAATAGGACCAAAGACAGAGCCCTGAGACACTCCACTGGAAACTTCTGTCCGTAATGACACTGAAGTGGGAAGGAGAAAGGAAAGGAATAAGTTTTTATTAAGTGTCTAGTATGTGACATAAGTTATACCAGATGCTTTATAATTATTATCTTTTTTATCTTCACAATAATATTGTGAGGTTGATATTATTATGTTCATTTTACATTTGAGGAAACCAAGGCAGTGGTCATTGATTCATTCATTAGTCAACATGCAATGGTCATGTCCATCAACCAGTCCTAACTAACTTCTATTGCGTAGCCCTTGTCTCTCCAGTTTCTCCACATGGGTATCATGAAGGATGTTGTCATACACCTTCCTGGAATCCAAATATTCTAAGTTTAAAGGCTAGTAACTTTACTAGAAGAAGAAATAAGGTTAGTATGGCCTGACTTTTTCTTGTACAATGAATTCAATGAACTCATTGTTAGAAGTCTGCTTACTTAGCTATCCTTGGCAATATTCCAGTTGTCCATTAAGAACCGATTACCTTCTAGCTATTTTGAGTGTGTGTGTGTGAAAGAGAGGGAGGGAGGGAGGGAAAGAGAGAGAGAGAGAGAGAGAGAGAGAGAGAGAGAGAGAGAGAGAGAGAGAGCTCTCACATGTATGTATCTTAAAAGGTCCCTCCCATAAAACAGTTGGTCCCATAAAAAAGCAGTGAGTCTTTTTTACCTAGATTTGAAAATTATCTTTCTGTTACCAAGAGAGTTGAAACTTCTTGATTCAAAACTGAACTGTCCGCTAAAAACTATCAATGATATATTCTAATGACTCTTACATCTGATGCTCAGATTGGAATGGAGATTCCCTAACCTTTCAAAAAACCTGGTGAGACTCTAACAAGGGAGAACTAAACTGGATTTAGTGGGAAATACATAGGAAAGACACAGGACTTACTTTCTTCCCTTCTTTTCTCTCTATGGACAAAGAGCAAACAACTGTTCTCCTCACTCCCCCTGCTTGAAGTCAGATCAGACATCAGCAACTCTTGTTTGCTAGTTCTCTTTCAGGGTGGAGATTGGAGGTCTTTTTCTGGGAGTGTTCCTGTTTAGAGCTTCTCCTCCAAAGGAGGCAAATGAAAGCTTGAAACAGCCCTCCTTCTGTCTCTTTCTTCCTTTCTCTACTTACTACCTAACTTTCTTCCTTTCTACCTTTCTTTCTGTCTCTCTCTGTCTCTGTCTGTCTTTGTCTGTCTGTCTCTCTCCTTCTCCATTTGTTCTGGAATTAGATGACTGCATAGCTTCAGGAAAAAGTATGCTTAATGGAAACTAAGACAGGTATTGATTTGTAATCTGATCCCATTCTATTCAGAGAAATACTTAAATGCCTGTGACTTTAGCTATTAAAAAGCAATACTCTCATTTTATGGGCATCATGTGTACATTTTGATTGAAATTTCCCTGAAATTCCATGCACTTACAAATTTTTATTAAATAGTTGGGTTCCACTCTCTGAGGCAATATTGTTTACTTCTTGAGTGGAGTTTAGCCAGCCCAGCATGCAGTTGGCTACTTTGCCAAAAGACCCTCAGAATTCCTGGCTGTGGAAGGGCATTCATTGTGCCCCCAAGTTTCCTCTCAGAGCACTATTCATAACATGTCAGTGGAGAATGTGGTTGTAGAACTTCAAAAGATAATAGTATTTCCAAGACCATGTTGGCTCCCAGTACTAACCTCTTCTCTTTCTAAGTGCACGCAAATCATCTCTCTAATAATTATTATAGAATTTTACCAAGAATTGAATTCCAACTTCTTGGTCTTTAGTTTGAAGACTATACCTTCTCCCACTTTTTTGGAGACATTTGCTCACCTACAGTCCTGGGCACCCATCCCATTTTCCACATCTATTCAAAGGTCACTGACAGTAGTCCTACAATTATTTCCAAAAGATTTTTTTTAAGTGCAACAGGATATAGTTGAAGGGGGCCTATTGACTTGAATTTCATTGAGAAAAGAACACCAAACCAGCCTCCTAGTTTTTTCTTACAAACAACATCACATTGCCTGTCTCAGTGCTTTTGAATAGGCTGTGTCCCATGCCTGGAATGCCCTCCTTCCTTACCTCTGCCTAATAGAGGGCCTTCGAAGACCACCTACATGAGGTCTTTCTTAATGGGACATTTCTTGTCTTTTCCTGCCCCACATCCATAATACCTGGTATATATTTTCTACATCACATATATATTTTGTACATATACTCTTTGGACATTGCTGCCATACCTCAGTAGCCTTCTCAACCCGGAAATTTCATTAGTAACTATGACTTTCTCATTCTGTACATTCATCTGCCCCATAGCTCCCTTCTCCATTATGGTTGACATTAGTAGTTCCTCCCAAAACTTCTATTTTGAGGAATGACAGAACAATCATCCTTCATTTCTCTATTGACTCTGTGTCTGACTCTCTAGACTTTGCCAACATCACTTCTCATGAATACCTTCCTCCACCTTCCCCCATCCCAGCACTTCTGTTCCCTTTGATATGTTGTCTTCCCTCTTAAGAATATAAACTCCTTGAGGGCAGAGACTCTTACTTTTTTGTTGTATTTATATCCTCAGAACTTAGTATGGTGCCTGACTCACAGGAAGCATTTAATAAACCCTGGTTGACTTGATTTTTGCATATACAAGATCACTGACCTTGGGTTTCACTTCCTTGTTAGTTATCATTTGGGGAGGGAGGGAAAGAGGAAGAGAAAGAGAGAGAGAGAGAGAGAGAGAGAGAGAGAGAGAGAGAGAGAGAGAGAGAGAGAGAGAGAGAGAGAGAGAGAGAGGGGGGGGGGGAGCACAGAAGGGAATAGGGTTTGAGGATTTGTCATCTTTAAATCATCCATTATCATTGTCTTATTCATTTCAGTGATATCTTATATCTCCTTATTTTCTTCTTGTTCCTGATAACTTTTAAAAACTCCTTTTGGTCTTTGATATTAGTTGTCAGTGTCAGCCTGGATTTTACCTCTCTTGAATCTATTTTTATTGGACCTGTTTTGCATTCATCTGTTTGTATTCATTCACTATTCTGTAGTTTTTGTAAGTTACCTGACATTGCTTCTCTCTCGTGTCTGCCTTTTGAAAATTTGAGTTGGCAATGACAGATCTCTGTTTGGTGACTCATATCATTAGTCTCTCTAAACACCTTCCTCTTCCCTTGTTTTCTGAATCAGCTATAACAGAATCACCAGATTTTTGAGTGTTTCCCATTTCTTTTGATCCAGTTTCCATTCTAGAGTTTTCCATGATAGAATCCGCATGCTAAAGACGTGTCCCATACTTGCTTGATTAGTTTTTCCTTAAAAGGTATTGAAACAATCTTTGAGACATAAATGGCTTGATGGGCTAAAGCTCAGGCTATTGGTATAACTTTGTTGGTGGCCTAATAGTAAAAATACAAGAGCAGAAGAAGTTACTTCAGCTTCCTCAGGCTTCAGACCAACAGACCAGTATAACCAGCACAGGGTCAGGGAAGTGACACCCAAGGGAATAATTGCTGTGCCTCACTGAATATCTTTTCTTTACGATGGCTAAGTAGACCTTTTTTTGTTAACTGTTAAATGACATATAGGTTACTCATTTTGTGCCAGTATTGAAGCTGAGCTATCAGCTTGGTTTGAATTAGGTCTAACTTATTATAAACTCCTGTTCATCCTGTCTTTAAACACTATGAACTCTACTAATCAAAAGTTAGTGGGCATATCAGACTAAGTCTGGCATTCTGTTCATTATTTTTCACCAATTCTGGGTCATTTATTTCTAAAGTCCCCATAAGTTCTACTTTTACCAACTTATAAGGAATTTGAATTGAGAATATAGATATGAAGAGCCATTTTCTGGAGATTTATAGGGGTGACTGGTAATTTGTTGGGCAAGAATGCACTTGATTTCTATGTGAATCTAGATGGGATTTTAGAATGTTATTTTATACTCAAATGTTTCATTTCCTTCCTAGATTTTCTTCCTTATTCATAGAGAATAGGAAGAAAGTAATATGTGACACAGAAACAGTCTCGATATTAAAAACTGCACTTACTCTAGGATCTGAATAGAGTAGAATAGCAGGGGAAAATAACATAGTATAGTAGATAGAGTGTTGAAATTAGAGTTAGGATGATCTGAGTTCAAATCCTACCTTCAACATTTATTACTTGTGCGACTGGGCAAATTAGTGAGCATCTCTGGTCCTCTGTTTTCTCATATGATCCCAAGAAGGAGGTGAGAAGAACATAGGTAAAGAGGTGAAAAGAGATCAACAAACATAACAAAAAATGAACTCTGCCTTGAACTTGCAGAAACAGAGAAGGGGAGGGTTCACAAATAAGAAAAAAGGTGTATTTGTTGATTAAAGATGATGATGTTGCAATGAGGCACTGAAGAAAAGAGAAGAGATGCAAAAAGTTTCCAACTGTGTATGCTAAAATCTTTTTTTTCTGTAGAATCTTACTATATTGTTTTCATTGCTAGGATGGAAAATGCAGTGTATCCCCCTACACTGAAGGAATCATTTAAAAATTTATTTGTGTAGCTGTCACACCCTATAAAATTACGTGTTTGTTGAAGGCAGAGAAAGTGTTTTTGTTGGGGTTGTTTTTAATACTTTATCTTCCCTAGAGTTTAGCAGATAATTGTGCACATGATAAATGATTAATGAATATTTGCTGAAAGGGTGGCTTAATCTTGGGTCCTATTCAAAGGGATTTTATTAACTAGATATACCTAAAAAGTGCAACATAATTTTATCTGCAACACTGTACCACAGTAAGGAGTCCAAGATTACTGCTATGACAACAGAGAGATTCCACTGTAGCAAGACAAATACATTAGAATGAAGATATGAAGAATGAAGATTTCCTTTTGAAACTCTGCCTTTCTTTCAAGGTTTAACTTAGATACAATCTTCTTCATGATAAGACACTCAATTCAATTCAGTAAATGTTTATTAAACGCCTACTACGTGCCAAGCACTGTACTAAATGCTGGTGATACAAAAAAGAGGCAAAAAAGACAGTCCCTACACTCAAGGAGTTTAAAATATAACGGGGCAAGGGACAACATACAAATACACACAAAGCAAATTATACATAGTATAAATAAAAATAATTAATAGAGAGAAGGCACTGGACTTAAGAGGAGTTGAGAAAGACCTTCAATAGAAGGTAGGATCTTAACTGGGACTTAAAGGAAGCCAGCAAGATCAGTAGTCAGGAGTGGAAGAGAGAGAATACCCCAGGGTTAGAGAAAATCCTTGGCACCTAGAGATACAAAGAACAGCCAGGAGGCCAGTGTCACTAGATCGAAGAGATACTCAAGTCTCTTTGACTTATCTCTCTCCTGTGTTATCACTGGCATCTTCAATGATATTTTACCTTGTGGTAGTTGGGAACTATTGTATCACTGCAGCAGGGTACAGTGGATAGAAAGCTGTCTTTTGAGTGAGGAAGATGAGTTTGAAATGTGTTTCTGACAAATATTGACTTGGGACTCTGTGCAAGTCAACTAAGCTCTCAGTGCCTCAGGCAACTCACTAAGACTCTAACGATAGTTACAGAGCAGGGCCAAGCCTGCACTGGTAGAGAGGGACTTCACCAGTATCTATCCCCCTACACTGAAGGAATCATTTAAAAAAAAATCATTTGTGCATATGTCACATCCTACAAAATCATGTTTGTTGAAGGCAGAGAAAGTGTTTTTATTGGGGTTGTTTTTAATACTTTATCTTCCCTAGAGTTTAGCAGATAATTATGCACATGATAAATGATTAATGAATATTTGCTGAAAGTGTGACTTGATCTTGGGTCCTATTCAAAGAGATTTTATTATCTAGATATACCTAATAAGTGCAGCATAGTTTCACCTACAACACCATACCGCAGTAAGGACTCCAAGATTACTGCAATGAGAAGAGAGAGATTCCATTGTTGTAGGAAGATAAATACATTAGAATGAAGATAGAAATAAATTGTGAAGATGGATGAAGACTTAAATCAAACTCTGCAATCTGGGGGCTCCATTTCTTTTTTTACGATATATTGGTATCTAATGAACTATTTTTTTCTGGTTAGGAGTACTACAAACATAATTAACATTCAAACATGGCATCAATAATCTTTTCTCTGTTAGTTTCAGCTGCAGATAGTTTAAATGCCCTGGTAAAGCTTGAAGTGTATGCCTCAGAGGAAGAAGCCAGTGCAGCACATTGAGATCTTTAGACCTCTTTCTTTTTGAAAGATTAGTTTTTGATATATTGAGTGAACTTGGAATAGATATTTTTAACTAGGGTTTACTTTTGTTATGCTCTTTCAGTTTCCTAATGGAAAAAATAAACCCAGCTCTTGGATCAAAGGTAGATATTCTTGTCCAAGATCACGTTACTTTTGAGAACCAGTTTAACCCAAGATATATGCACAATTTTCCTCAAACATGTGTATTTAATTGGCTGTTGGTGCCAGTAGTAATTTTGTTGTGGAAACTCTTTTCTCATTCTTCCTCACCCTTCTCCCCCAACCCAGTGACTTTTATACACTTTTTTGTCAATAGAGTACAACCGTGTCTATGTGGGCAGGTATGTTGTTTTTCTTAAAATCCTAACAGGACTCCTGGAATGCCTTCAGGGAGATGTCCTATTTGATTTTCCTCCTAGGCTGGATGGATAGATTTCTTGTTGATCAGACCATAGGTGCCTTGAATCCATCTCATGTAGACCATCTGGGCAGGACAGGATATGCACTCGGGGGCTTGGGTTCATATCCTGATTTGAATACTTAGAAGCCTTATAACCCTGGGCAAATAACTTATCTTTTATGGACTTCAGTTTGTTCAAATGTAAACTGAGGGGGTTGGATTCAATTCCCTATGAAATTCCTATAGACTTAGCTATAATTTTATAATCTTATGTTGGGACCCCGTCTAGAGTTTCCAACTTTGGGGCAAATGGTGCATATGAACTATAGGGATCATAAGATTTAGAGATGGATAAGTTATTAAAATCTACTTCAACCCCTCCCATTTTTATGAATGAGGAAACTGAGACTCACAGAACTGAAGCGACTTGTCTGGGGTAGTACAATCAGTAGAGCTTTAACTAGTACTTTTAGCTCTTTAGGAAAAATGAGTTTGAAGGGATTGTTTAAGCCAATATTAATCACTATTGGGCACGCTTGAGGTATCATGGGACTTGAGGAGGCTGAAGAATTTGGAGGCTAGTGGATGGAGCATAGTAAGGAGAACTTTTTTGAGATAGATGCTGAAATTGCTCTGGAAGAGGTAAAGTGCCCTGGAGGTCCAGAGATTATAGTAATTAAGATCTGAGTAAATTGGAGTGATTTTTAAGGGAGGAGAGCTGATTATTGACTGATGGTGGCAGAGGGTCTAAAAGTGGCACTGTGGAGCATGGAGGATGTCCTGTCTGTAATGTACAAGAAAAAGAGAAACCGGACTTGGAGAAGAGGCCAAGAGATATAATGGATTTAGGAGAAAGCTTGGTTTCATGGCCACCAGAAGATCAAAGAAATGTGAAAGGAAGGGAATGAGGATATTCTTTATTAATGAAAAAAGAGGGTTCTTGAAGGGACAATGGAAAGGGAAGACTGATGGGGAGGGAGTACATTACAACTTTGCTACTGATTCCCAGAATCTCTTAGGGTGGGAGTGTACTGGCAGTATACCGCTAAGCCAGGTGGCATAATGGGTGTACGTACAGTAGTAGAAAAGCAAACCCTGGGACTAGATCATTTGGTTAGGGGACCCTGAGAGGGAAATGGAAGCATTAATACTGAGCAGAAAAAAGGTCTAATGGGGAGCTAATGTACACCCCCCACCATGTCAGTGTCTGGCACAAAGCTCTGGCCACCGTATGCTAGTTCTGGCTCCGATATTTAGTAAGTAGCAAAGCAGAGGTTTGAATCCAAATCCTCTGATGACAGATGCAGAATGCTTACAACTTTGCCCCACATGCCTAACTCTGACGTATTCAATTTTCTATGGCATTATGAGGGAGTTTTGGAGACAGAATACAGAAGAGAGAAGATTGAGAGTCACAGAAATTACAACCAGAGCTGGAAAAAATTCAAAGAAAATGCCAAGGAGAAAATGACAGATGGAGCTGGGAGAAACAAAGAAGAGGAAGAGCAGAGGAGAGGGTAATCCTTCAAAAGCATTATGGAAAACTAACTGCAAGAATCAGAATTGTTTGGGGTCTTGCTCTGCTTTCTTTCTCATAAGCTCCTGATATATTTCTCTGCCATTTTAATATTGTTCTCTTGTTTTTCCTGTTTTCTTCCTTTGATCAAGACTTCTACCCCATTCTATAAAATTCGTAGACTTGACTCTAGAGTAATTTATCTATTTAATGGATTTTGTTTTAGTGCTAAAGAGTGTAATCCTAATTGGTGGAATCACACCAGAAACTTCATGGGCTCTGGGGGCCTCACAGTATGCTGTGATATTTCAGCCACCTTTAATATTGTGGAACCTGGATTTGTCCTACTCATAGAGTCATTTTTATGGGAGTGATGAGATTCAGGGGCGCCAAAAATGTTGAACTGTAAGGCTGCTTTGAAAAAAATAGCTCAGGCTGATCTCCAAATCAAATAAAGGCATTTATTGGAGGTAACAAGCAGGCTCCTTTGCCCCAAAGGGAGACACAACTAAAGGGACACCCCAGCTTAAGGAAGGAAACAGCCCACCCAAGGGAGAGATCCCCACAAGGGAGATGGCAGATTAAGGTGGATGCCTCCTGCTACCTCAGTTTAAGGGAGATGGGCTCTTAAGTGAGACACACCCTAAAAGGAGATACCCACTAAGAAGGACACCTTTCACTTAAAGAGGGTGCCCACTAGCCAGAAGAGGCTAGGAATTCTTATAGAGAAGACCTGCACAACTTGGCCAGTAGGTAGGAGCCAAAATTAAAATAAGCTAAAGTCTTTGGGTCAAAGATAGGTTAGACTCTAAAGAGACTGGTGGTTGGTTGCAGAGAGTCATGTGACAAATTGGAGAGTTCACAGGGGCAATCCTACATTTTTCATAGGTCATCCTGAATCCTTAGGCAAGTTGCAAATGACCCTCAGGTCACATGTTGTGCAGGCCTGTTATGGAGTAAAACTTGCCTTGAGTGGGGAGATGAGACAACCAGGGACAGTAGTTCAGAGTTTCATAAATATCTAGGTACAATATTATTCCACGGTTCAGCTCAGGGGGGAGAGCTGAAGGGGCCCCTGTTAGGTTTGGTATTTCATTGCTCAGCCTGCTTGGATCTCATTGTCTCCTAAGATGGCTTCAAGTGGTACTTGAGATAATGGGCTTCTCATTGACCACTCTATTGGAATCTGGTCAGAAGCATGGTTAGCAGGTTATATGCCCACTAACTAGAAAGACTATCCATAGTTCCAAGGTTTTTGACCTAGAAGAAATCCATAGGGCAGCCACTAGAGAGGAGCCATAAGATATAGTTGATGAAAGGTCATGACAGGGTATCCCCACTCCCTTTCTACCTCCATTCCCCTGTAATCTAGATTTCTAGCAAAGCTTTGAGCGTTTTGCATGAGATTGGTAAAGAGAGTACTGATGCCACACTGTGTGCTTACATGAGGGGTAAAGTTGGTATAAGAGCTTTGGAAAGGAGAGACTATTCATCATAATCTTCTTTTCTTCCTCCTTTTCCTTCTCCTCTTCCTCCTCATCCTCTACCTCTTTCTCCTCCTTCTACACATTCATAATTTAAAGATCTCTTTAAGACTGACTTCAAAAAAGAGAAAGACTCTCTTGTAGACATGCCAGTTCTTCATCATATTCCTGATTTCTAGTTTGTTTTTGGGTGAAAATGACAATTATTTCTTGATAAAGTTAGATCTTATCCTGTATCCATAGAAAAAGCTCTTTTTGTGTAATTTCTGATATATTCTAATTTGTATAACTTATCTTTCTTTACTCTCTCCTTAGAAAAATTGGCTTACCTGCAATTTACTTTTGTGTGGTCTTCTGTGTAGCCAACATTTTGTGGGAAGAGACCAGCCATAAGCTTGAGGTGCCTTCTCTTCTTAAGAGAGAGTAACCAGGCCATATAAGATTGCATGCTATCTTGGGGAGGGAGGGGGAGAAAATTTAAAATATATTCAAGTGACTGTTGAAAATTGAAAACAAATAAATTTTTAAAAAAAGAGAGAGAGACCAGGAAAGTAACTTTTTCTTTTGATCGAGCCATGCCATAAACCAGCACAGCCTTTCTGTGTATAAGATCCATCCTGTTCCCATGAAGGTGCTCTTATTCCTTAAGAGTCTAGTCAATGTGGAGATTCCTTTAGAATCTGACCAATATAGTGGATTTTTAATAAACACTGTTTTACCTTGGCTGAAAGAAGTTTTGGGTCGAATGCATTCGAGCAGGAACTGTGTGTCACTATTTCAAGGCCCTAGCAACTCCAAACCTCAACAGCAGGATAGATAGATCCTAGGTCAGGATGATGTGAGAGGCAATCTTCAGGTTTGTGGATAATGAGAAATCTCAATCAGTGTTTTCCGGATTATTAATCAATCCCTTCACTTCTAGACTTTCTCAGTTTGTCCATTTGGCTCCTGGGTAAGCAGTAGCTTTATTTACCTAAATATTTCTTTCATTTCTCAGCTGTTAAACTATTATCAAACATGAGATAGGGGTAGGAATAGGGGCTAGATCTATAGTTTCACCAATGTAAAAAATTCTTTGATGAATAAACTCCTTTTACAAATTTTGGTCTGTATCTTCTCTGCAACCTATAATTTTAGAAAATTATTTGGATTACTCGGATATTAAATGACTTTCCCAGGGTCTCGGAGGAAGCTTTATTATGAAATTTGGTGATTGTCAAATCAGAGTTTTTTTCAGTAGTTATTAAATTGGAAAGGGTACTATTCCTTGAAGAGTCTGGAAATATCTTGTTTTCAGAAAGCTGAGATGGGGTCAATTGAATTAGAAGGATTTATTTTCACGACCTTATAGAGTACATATGAGGATGATGATAAAAGTTAGTATTTATACAGAACTTTAAGCTTTTCAAAGTATTTTACATATCTTCATTTTATGTCTCAATTTAAACCCAAGATTTTGTTCTCTTTTTTTAAAAATTATTTTTTAATGAGATGAGGATCCTTGAAACTTTCCTGGTTATTTGGAAGGAATAGCCTAGCCCAACAGGGGAAGGAGAGTTATAATTTTGCCACACCATTGTTTGGAAAGTGAGGGAGCAGTCTGTGGTTTGGAGCTAGAGGATTTCAATAATGAAGGTGTCAGCTTAAGGAGGGAGTTGCTGGTAAAAACTATTGGGAACTGGAGAGCTCCTTCCCTTGCTGATGTACTCCCCCTCATGGTTACAGCAACAAACTTCACAAACTGCTTTGCTTATAACATAGTCAATAAGCATTTATTAAGTGACTACTATTTGCAAGATATTGTACTAAGCACTGGGGAATAAAAATAAGAAAAAGAAAGACAATTCCTCTCTTCAAGGAGTTTGCAGACAAATGGAAGAAGAAAATACACAAAAAGAAGCTGAAAAGGTGTGGCGCCTCACTGGCAGAGGGTCCCCAGTCCAGAGGGTATAATACATGTGGAGTTCAAACCAAGCAGAGTAGCTGATGGAAAATGAAAAGCTTAGCTGGAAAGCTCTGAATCGTCTATAAAGGAAGGCTTTGGAAGGAGTCTACTGCTCTACTCTCCAGCCTTTGAATCAGAGACGAGAGGCAACTGAGGATGCTGAATATGGATGAGTCTCCATGATGATGGTATTTCAGGTGGTGAGCTTATCATGGGAGAAGCATGGTATTCATGGGTCAAAACCAAGTAGAATAACTGATGGACAATGAAGAACAACCTATGATATATTAGTGCAAGTTATAATTACTATTTTATACTGGAAATTGAGGTACAGAAAAGACACACAGCTAAGAAGTTCCAAGGTTCCTGACCTTGGGATCATTGACCTTAAGGGTCTAGCTGATGCAAAGATTCCTTAAGAGTCTGGCCAACATAGTGGATTTTTAATAAACCTTGTTTTACTTTGGCTGAAAGAAGACTTGGGTTGAATTCATTCAAGTAGGTCCTGCATATTGCTGTTTCAAGGTCCCAGCACCTCTAAAACTCAAAGACCCTAGGTCAGGAACTAATGATGTGGGGGCACCTGTTTTACAGGTGGGCATTTTAGAATTAAGACTAACTAGGTGTCAAAGTGGATAGAGCGCTGTACCTGTAGTCAGGAAGACTTATCTTGGTAAGTTCAATCCAGCCTCACTAGTGATATGACCATGGGCAAGTAACTTAACCCTATTTGCCTCAGTTTCCACATGTTTAAAATGAGCTGAAGAAGGAGATGGCAAACCACTCTGGGATCTTTACAAAGAAAACCCCAAATGGGGTCACATAGAGTTGGCCATGATTGACAACAACAATAGTTTTAGAGTTATCCAGTACAAATCCTTCATATTACAGATGAGGCAGCTGAGGTTGAGAGAAGTTAATAGACTTGCCCAATCACAAAGATAGTAGATGACAGAAGCTGGATTTGACCTCTGACTCCCAAACCACAACTCTTTCTATCCATACCCTTCTGTCTTAGCTAGTGTCTTAACTGTTTTAGATTTCAGCAGAAATGGGGAAATTTACTAGACATCATTTTTGCCCAGGAAACTTTTGGGAGGAAACATACAGGAGGTCCATCTTGTTTTCTCATAAATTAGTTTAAACTCATTGAACTATATCTGTTACTTAACAATTCCATTATATTGTTATTATATGAACAAGATTAAAACAATCCCTGCTCTTAACCATGCTGTTTTAGTAGGACTGATTCCCTTTGCCTTTTCACTGTTTTTCTTTTCTAATATTTAATATTAATATTTAATATTATTTGTTCTTCAATATTATTTCATTACTGTCAGATTTTTTTTTTCTCCCTACCTTTTTATTTTTTGAGAGTCAGAAGATCTGGGTTCAAATTTCAAGTCTGTTACTGACCACCTTTGTCAACGTTGGTAAGTCATTTCCAGTGTCTGATACGGGGAGAGGAGTCATACAGCATGACTCAGTAAGTTGTTTCCCAATCTCAGTGAAGAAATTTCTTTACCCGGAAAATGTGTATATTGGATTAGATGGTCTCAAAGGTCCTTCAAAGCTACAAATCTTTTAATCCAATGGAAATTTAATAGTTAGTCTCTTTGTTTTTGTTTTTTGCAGGTAGAGGGGAGGGCAGGACGGTTTTGAGCATAGGATTAATGGGGGATGCCTTGGAATACTAATTCTAGTTGGGTTTTTATTGTAAAAACAGCTTCTGAATGGGATATAGGCTAGAGTACTAGGGAAGTGGCATGGTACAGTAGAAAAAGAAATGGTTATGAAGTCATAGGATCTGGGTTCATATACTACCCTGACACTACTTATATAACCTTGGGCAAGTAACTCAGCCTCTCTGAGCTTCACTTTCCTTATATCTAAAATGAGGGAGTTTGATTATTGTGGCTTCCGAGGTTCTTTCTAAGTTAGATCTATGATTCTAAGAGGGCTGCACTGGTGAACTAGTTCTAATATTCTACGTTAACTGACCAAATCACTTTTTTATAGAACAAACTGATGGTCAAAAGAATGGACTAAAAACGAAATAGTGCCCAGAATTTAGGATAGCAAGATGGCATCCTAATTTTTAATACTTTAAATCAGTAAAATATCTCAGTTATCTACTGGGGATGAATCACATTGTGGTATTCTGCTCCCTTAACTTTGGTGGTATTGCTTTATCTATTTCCTCTCCTATATCTTTAGTTATTCCTTTTTAGTTTCTTTTGATGTTTCATTTTACTTTTCTGTTCTTTAGGTATTTTTCAAAGACTGTATTCACTTTCATTCCATGTTACTTTCTTTGGTCATCTCTTCCATTTTTATGGTTTCAGTGATTACCACATACAAATGGCAACTTATATACCTAATCTTGCTGTGATTCCCCATTTTGACCTGTCTGTTGTGCCTTTCTGTCTGTATGCCAACAGAAAATGCTCAACACATCCCAAATTGAGCTCATCATCATCCTGATAAACCTGTCCTCTCCCATTCTGTTAATGGTATCCCTGTGCTTCTGCTCACTTTGACTTGAAAACTCTTGTTTAATTTTCCTTTTCCTTACCATTTAGCCCCTATTCCTAATCAATTCTGTTTTTGCAGCATCTCTGACACTTGGTTCCTCTTTCTCTCCTACACTGCCAGTACCCTAATTTCTTGAAATTTTTGGAAAAAATTAAAATTGGAGTCATTCAAAAATGGAATGAGATATGCATGAGGTTATGAGTTTTGATTCACAATAGACTTTCATGCAGTTCATTTGTTAGGGATTTTGTATATGGGATTCATGATGTTGGCAGATTTTGGCTGGATGGTCTCCACTCCAATTCTACAATTCTATGGTTAAATATGTAACTTTGAAAAAGTTTGCTATATTCTTATTATTTTTAGTGATATCTTAAGTCCATTTTTAAAAGTAGGGTTATTTCTCATAATTTATAGTTAAATTTATGGGAGAAAAATTATTTATTAAAAAAGTATACAATCCTCTTTTCAGGAATGCCCTTAGTAGTTCATGGGAGGTACTGTAGATCTACTGAAAAGGTATAAATGATGCAAGGATGTAATAAAATGATCAGATGGGGGGAAAGAAGTGGTCAGAGGCAGGAATGAGGAAGACAGCAGAGAAAAAGGAAAAATTGTGGAAATGGGCAGACAAGAGAATTGGAGCAAAGATTCAGGAAAGGAAGAAGAATCAGACAATAAAAAGCCTGTGGAAAACAACTACAAAATAGACCTACTTGTTTTTTATACTTGTGTCTGGAAGTTTTTTAATGGAAAGGATTTGCTCCACACCATTCAATTTATTGTAATAAAAATTATGATTGAGGGCATTCGTTAGAAATGAATGGAAAAAAATTGGTCCCCAGCCAAACCAAACCCAGTCTCCTTTTCTTTTATGTTTCTGTAGTTGCCCCCCTCCCTAATCCCAATCAACTCTATTTTTTCCAAGAATTGGTGCCATGGAAACCATCAAAACTACTTGAAAATTTTGAATAGAAGCAGATTCAGAAGTTACTGACTCATAAACATAGACCTGGAAAGGGAATCTCAGAAGCCATCTGGTTCAATTTCTTTATTCATAAGATGTAGAAACTGAGGCTGAGAGGGGAGTTATGTGATGTGTCCATCAAGTTAGCTAAGGTCAGAGGTGGGATATGAATCCAGACCTTCTATTTGTGTGTTTGCAGCTTAATGTCTCTTCATTAATAGAAATTTCTCTATAACTTTATATAATTCTCTATAACTCTTTTAAATTCACAAAGCAATGTTCTCTCCTCCCGAGACAATTAGGATTGCCAATTGCCCAGGGTCTCATGGCTAGTAAGGGTCTGAGGCTGGATTTGAACTCAGGTCCTCTTGACTCCAAAGCTGGTTCTCCATCCATTGCACTACTTAGCTGCCCCAAGTATTGCTCTCTGATGCAAACTTGTTAAGTGGGTAGTTTTTAACTATTATCCCTATTTTTCAAGTGATGAATTTGAGACTAAGAGGTACTGAGTGAGTTGCCTACAACTCTACAGCTAGTGATCACTGGCGTGAGAATTTAAATGCATGTATCTGCATTGTGTAGTTATTGTACTTTCCATTACAGAAAGCTACATCTGTATTTATTGCCTGATGACCCAGGAAGAACCTAACTATGTTTCCTGATTGTATATTCAGGATAATATGAATGAGGAACAAATTATTTTAGATGCTGGAAAATTTAGAGAAGCCAAAAATTCTATGAAATGTGCCAGCACTCAAGGTTTAGTCCTAAAAGGCAGCAACCATGATAAGAGGGCAATAAGTTATGAAACATTTCCATTCCAGCCCTCAAAAACTTTATTATGAGGTTGCTTTGTGAGCCACTTGTAAAGAACCGAAATATTCGCAGAACTGCTTTAATATGCAAGTACCACATAACCAAGACATGAACAATTTACTTCAACTCACTCATTTAGAGAGTAAATGTTATTCATCTCCATATATTTAAATTATTCGGCCAAAACTTTTTAGGCATATAAACTTTGCAGCTCAGAGAAAAAATATACACAGAAATGGAAAAATGTGTTTTGCAATGAATCTGCCACTGATATGGTATTCAGTGAAATAGACCATGCAAAAAGGGAAAGATTTCCCATTGAGTTGCTGCCAATGATCTCTCTAGACCTGACTCTAGTCTCATGTATTACTGATCAAGCAACCCAGGGCTCTAAATAATCTCAAGTCAGTAAGGTGGAAAACAGAACAGACCTCACTTTTAACAATGGGAAGGCAGGGGGAGATATATTTGATCTGTCATCAATTGTTTTGTTCCAAGTGTTAGGCACCAAATTGGAGCCTATAAATAGATTATTTCTGGGGATTATTATTATTTTGTACATTTGTTTATACTGAGCACCACAGCTTTATTTTAGTTTGGTACAGTATAGTACACTCCAGTAAGAATCTCAGTTGTAGGGCCAGTTTTGCTACTAAATACTTGCATGTGGCCTTGGGCAAATCATTCTTTGAGTCTCAGTTTCCCCATTTGTAAAATGAGGGTGTTGGACTAAGTGATTCTTAAACTCTTTCCCAGCTCCAAGAGTCTATGTGATTAGTTTGCCATTATAGACCGATAGATGGATAGATAGATAGACAGATGGATGGATAAGAGATAGATGAGAGATGAATAGTTAGATTAGAGGGATGGGAAGATAGGTAGAGACAATAAATGGTATATTGATTAGATAGATGAATATAGATAGCTAGAAGACACAGAAAGCATTTATGATGCGCTTATTATGCTCCATGAATTGTGCTAATAATATTAATGTTTTTAAAGTTAGAGGTAATGTGGAATAATGTGATAAATATTGGGACTCTGAATCCTGACACACTTATTACTTGTGTGATTTAAGAAAGAAATTGAACTTCTCTGCATTCCAGTTTTCTTACCTAAAAAATGTGGGAGTTTGTTTAGATTACTCTTAAGATGGCTTCCAAACTTCTGGTGCCAAGATTTCAGAGTGAGGAAGGAACCCTACATTCCTCTCCAAAAGACTAGAAGACTACCTAGGAATTGATCTAGGAGCAGTCACTGAGGTGGGAGGGGAGTGAGGTCCCCGAACAGCAGCAGCAGTCAGCCTCACCACAAGGGGTCCACACCAAGGTTTGGATCCTGGGGCAATCTACTAGCTAGGCCCCATTCTCCTGCAAGCCAAAAGCTCCATAGGCAGGTGATTGGTCTGTGAAGCAGCCAACCTACCCCTAGCACAAGCCACCAGCTAGGCCTTGATACCATTGCTAACCAGTAATGAAACCCCACCTTGGGACTGGTCAACAGTGAAACCCCGCCCTTAGGGCCTACCAACAGAGAGACCTTGTTTCCATAGCACCCCTGGGGCAGACCAGCAATAAGATCCCTCCTTCATGTCCAGCCACCAGAAAGATTCTGTTACCATAGCAACCCAATAACAAGGCCCCACCCCGGGATCAGGTCAGCAGCTAAACCCCACACCTAGGGGAGGCCAGTAGGAAGGCAGTAAGCCAGAAGGGAAGCCTACCCTCCAGAGAAAGCAAGCAACTAAGGCCTGAAACCCACTAAAAGCCAGCAATAAGAGCCTCAAGGACAAAAAACTTGACTCTCACATAAAAACACCAAGTCATAAAAAAGGCATAAAAATGAGCAAAAACAAAACAAAAACAAAGTTTTGTGATAGAAAGTTACTATAGTGATAAGGAGGATCAAGATATAAACTTAGGAGAGGACAATAGTGTCAAAATGGTTACCTGGGAAGTCCAAAAAGAATATCTGGAAGAGCTAAAAGAGGATTTTAAAAGGCAAATTAAAGAAGGAGAAGAAAAAATAGAAAAAGAAATGAAAGGAATACAAGAGAATTATGAAAAAGTGTCAATAGCATGGGAAAAGATATACAAAGATTTACTGGGGGATAGAATTGGTCAAATGGAAAAGGAAGTACAAAAGCTCACTGAAGAAAATTGTTCCTTAAAATTAGAATTGAACAAAAATGGAAACTAAAACTCTCTGAGACATCAAGATATCATAAAATAAAATAAAAAAGTAAAAAAGAGGAAAATGTAAAATTCCTCATTGAAACACAACTGACATAGAATATAGATCCAGGGGAGATAACATAAGAATCATTAGACTACCTGAAAGCCTCAATAAAAGAAAAATCCTGGAAAACATCTGTCAAGAAATTATCAAAGAAAACTGCCTTGATATATTAGAACAAGGGAACAAAATAGAAATTGAAAGAATCCACTGATCACCAACTGAAAGAGATTCCAAAATGAAAACTTCCAGGAGCATCATAGCCAAATTCCATAGCTCAAGATCAAGGAGATCCATAGATTAAGGAGAAAGTATCATAAGCAGCCAAAAAAAGAAATAATTCAAATAACATGGAGGTACAATCAGAATTACACAAAATTTGGCAGTTTCCACAATAAGGAACTGGAAGATTTGGAATAGGATATACCAGAAGGCAAAGGAGTTAGGATTACAACCAAGAATCACCTACCCAGCAAAACTGAATATAATCTTTCAGGGGAAAAAAGGGAATTTGGCAATAGAGGAACTTCAAGCATTTCTAATTAAAAGACCAGAGCTGAACAGAAAATCGGACCTCCAAATATATGACTCAAGGGAAACATAAAAAGTTAAAAAAGAAATAAAACAGAGAAAACATTAGAAATTCAAGAAGGTTAAGCTGTTTATATTTATGGCAAGATAATATTTGTAACTATTAACAACTGTATTGCTTTAAGAGCAATTACAAGACATAAATGCAGACAGAGTGTATGGATATAAGATGACTTTGATGGGATGATACCCCAAAAAACAAAATAAAGGAATGAGAAAGAGAATAGCACAGGAAGAATGAGGGAGATTGAATGGGGTAAATTATCCCACCTAAAAGAGGCATGAGTTATTACAATGGAAGGGAAGATGGGGGATGGAGTGGGGGGAAAACTTAAATCTTACTCTTATTAAAATTGACTCAAAGGGGTAATAACATATCCACTCAGTTGGATACAGAAATCTATCTTACCCTATAAGGAGGTAAAAAAGGGATGCGGTTAACATAAGGGAGAGGAAGAATTGATAAAAGGGAGGATATGTTGAGAAAGGCAGTGATTGGGAATAAAACACTTGTGAAAAGGGAAATGGAGTGCCAGGTGGGGGGGATAAGCAAGTGAACAATAGCATGGAGGGAAATACAGTTAGTTATCATAACTGTAAATGGGAATGGGATGAATTCACCAATAAAACAAGTGTATAGCACAATGGATTGAAAACCAGAATCATACAATATGTTCTTTACAAGAAACCCATCTGAACCAGAGAGATAAAAGGTAAAGGTAAGAGGATGGAGCAAAATCTATTATGCTTCAGCTCAAGCAGAGAAAGCAGGGGTTATGATCACAATTGCAGACAAGGCAAAAGAAAAATAGATCTAATTAAAAGAGATAAAGAAAGGAACTGTATCTTGCTGAAAGGTATCACAGACAAGAAGTCATATCAATACGAAGCATAAATGCACCAAATAGTGTAGTATCCAAATTTTTGAAGAAGTTGAATGAGTTACAAGAGGAAATAGATATTAAAACTATACTAGTGAGGACCTCAAATTTCCCCTTTTAGAACTACATAGATCTATCCAAAAAAGAAAGAAGTTAAGTAAGAAAATAAAATTCTGGAAAAGTTAGATATGACAGCTATCTGGAGAAAATTGAATAAAAAAAGAAAATTGAATGGGAATAAAAAGGAATATACCTTTCAGTAGTAGATGGTACCTATAGAAAAATTCACTATGTGTTGGGACATAAAAACCTCATACCCAAATGCAGAAAAGCAGAAATAGTAAATTCATCTTTTCCAAATCATAAAACAATGAAAATTATATTCAATAATGGACAATGGAGAGATCAAAAAATTAATTGAAATTAAATAATCTAATCATAAAAAAGAAGTGGATCAAAGAACAAACCATAGAAACAATAATTTCATTAAAGAAAGTGACAGGACAACATGCCAAATTAATGGTATGCAGTCAGAGTAGTACTTGGAGGAAAATTTATATTTTTAATTGCTTACATCAATCAAATAGAGAAAAGGTAGATAAATAAATTGGACATGCAACTAAAAAACTAGAAAAAGAAAAAAAAAACCCTAAAAATACCCAATTAAACACCAAATTGGAAATCCTGAAAATCAAAGGAGAAATTAATAAAAATGAAAATAAGAAAACCATTGAACTAATGAATAAAACTAGAAGCTGGTTTTATGAAAAAGTCCAATAAAATAAATAATACATGGGTTAATTTGATTTAAAAAAGGAAAGAAGAAAACTAAATTACTGATATCGAAAATGAAGGAGCCAATTAACTTCCAATAAACAGGGAATTAAAACAATTGTTAGGAGATATTTTTCCCAATTATATGCCAATAAATTTGACAATCTAAATGAAATAGACAAATATCTACAAAAATATAAATTACTCAGATGAACCAAAGAAGAAATAAAATTCTTAAATAACCCAATCTTAGAAAAAGAAATTGAACAAGTCATCAATAAACTTCCTAGGAACAATTTCCCAGGACCAGATGGATTCACAAGTAATTTCTATCAAACATTTAAAGAACCATTGATCCAATA
The DNA here is from genome assembly GCA_023548195.1 of Bettongia penicillata ogilbyi. Lineage (NCBI taxonomy): Eukaryota > Metazoa > Chordata > Mammalia > Diprotodontia > Potoroidae > Bettongia > Bettongia penicillata. Next base: position 3,669,837 of record JAJHZJ010000287.1, on the reverse strand, counting down.
TTATATAAACTGGGGAAATAGGTGGAGTCCTACCAAATTCCTTTTATGACACAAATATGGTGCTGATTCTCAAACCAAGAAGAGCCAAGACAGAGAAAGAATATTAGCCACCAGTTCTCTAATGAATATTGATGCAAAACATTTGAATTAAATAGTAGCAAAAGAGATTACATCAAAATATCACAAGGATCATACACTATAACCAGGTGGAATTTATACTGTAAAGGCAGGATTGGTTTAACATTAGGAAAACCATTAGTATAATTGACCATATCAATAATAATACCAACAGAAATCATATATTACCAAAATAGATGCAGAAAAAGCCTTTGACAAAATACAACACCCATTCCTATTAAAAACACTAGAGAGCATTATGGTAACTAGTAAACTTGAATGGAATTTACCTTAAATGATAAGTAATATTTATCTAAAACTATCAGCAAGTCCTGTTTGTAATGGGAATAAGCTAGAAACCTTCCCACTAAGATCAGGGGTGAAGCAAGGATGCCCATTATCACCTCTATTTAATATTACTAGAAATGTTAGTTTGTGTCTGTCCTTTGTTTTTGAAGAGGACCATGACATCAGGGAATTGATGACATGACTTGCAGTTGACTTTGATTTGAGTGAGGGTGGGTTATGCAAGGTCACCTGTCTCACTTTTTCCTCCAGAGTCATCTGGATCCAGTGACCAGATATTCGTCAGGATGACTGGGGATGCCCTAGGATGCAATGGGAGACCTGGGCCCTTTTAGGATAAGGCCTTTTCAGGTACTCACTTAGAGTGAGGTAATGCCCATTCAGTGAATAGGTCTCTTTAAGAAGTAGTCAAGGGATGACTCCTTTAATTAGAAAGAGAAAAAAAAAATCAAGGAGGGAGGGCAAGATCCTCAGGGTTGCTGTTCCAAAGAGAAACAGTTACCAATGATGTTCACTCTAAGCTGGATGGGTCCAAAAAAAAAACAGCTACGAAGAGGATCTTTGACCTATTGTGGTCCAATCCATGGGCTTCAGAGTGAATTGAGAGGAAGGAAGGAAGGAAGGAAAGAAGGAAGGAAGGAAGGAAGGTAAGTAGAAAGAAAGAAAATCTGTCTAGTAAACCCCAAGTTAACTGGGCAGCTGCTGTCCACCAGAATTTACCTTCCTTTGGAGAGGAGAAAGGAAGGAAAGGGAGAGGGAGAGGATGAGCTGAGTTACCCAGATATCTGTGTCCCCATTCAGGTGGTTCGATCTGCTCACGGGATGTGTTTGTCCTTTGTTTTCGAAGAAGACCATGACATCAGGGAAGTAATGACATGACTTGCAGTTTATTTTGATTTGAGTGAGGGAGGGTTGTGCAAGGTGACCAGACTCTCACTTTGTCCTTCAGAGTCATCTGCATCTAGTAACTTAAAATGTTAAATATAGCAATAAGAGAAGGTAAAGAAGTTAAAGGAATTAAAATAAGTAATGAGGAAAAAAAACTATTACTCCTTGCAGATGATATGATGTGATACTTAGAAAATCCTAGAGAATCAACTAAAAAACTACTTGAAATTATTAACAACTTTAGCCAAATTGCAAGATACAAATATACCCACGTACATCATCAGGATTTCTATTTATTGCCACCAATGTCCAGCAGGAAGAGATAGAAAAAAGAAATTCCATTTGAATTAACTGTAGACAATATAAAATATTTGGGAGTCTATCTGCCAAGACAAACTCAGCAGCTATATGAACACAACTATAAAACATTTTTCAAGCAAATAAAGTCTGATGTAAATAAATTGGAAAAATATTAATTATTCATGGGTCAGCCAAGTCAATATAATAAGATTGCTTCTATCTCTAAATCTGTGGTTTCTAATATTCAAAGGAGAATCACTGTTATAAATTTCACCGATCACTGATTTGAGTCTTTCTTTACAGAATGAAATGAGTTATGTTTTGTTCTGGTACTCTTGAAGAATTGATTTTTGTGTGTCGTTACTATACAAAATTGTCATTCACCTACTATGATATATAGATAAACAGTGGTTTTTTGGTTATTAATGATCATCTGTCAGGCAAAAAAAAAATCCTCCCAGCCACTCTATTTTAACCAGAATGGGTGAAGAAAAGAAAGTTTACCTAAAGGCATATCTATGTATACCTTCCAAAGTAGCCGAAGTTATAGCAAAAGTCAATGCAGTCAACTTGTTCCATTCAAGTAAGGAGATGGTCTTAGTGAACAATGATGGATTTGATTATTCAGTTGCAAACCACTGGTCTTTGAGATGGGCTTTTAAGGTTCAACTGTAAATAGACATATGTTGTAATCCTAAAGATTGAAATCTTCCTATGGATGCTAAATGATAGCTCTGATGAAATGGCTAAGGTCAAACATTTAATAGTGCTTTTCCAAACATTTTGCATGCCTTGTCTCATTTAATTTTCATAACAACTTAATGAGGTAGGTGCTATTATCTTCATATTACAGATGAGGAAACTGAGTCAGGAAGTGGTCAAATGACTTGGCCAGGCTCACATAGCTAGTATATACCTGGGATTTGAATTCAGATCTTCCTGACTCCAAGCCCATTTCTCTATACATTATACTGCCTAGCTGCCTGAAGAGTCTCCAGGTCTTCTAAGTCTTAGAATTAAATAATTTCTTAAGACACCCAAGTCATCATGAGTGTGTATGTGTGTAGTCTAGAGAAGAGAATACCTGGGGGCCAGGAGAGTGGCATGAGAGCTGTCTTCCAGTATTTGAAGGTTGTCTGCTCCTTGAGGCAGCTAGATAATGCAGTGGATGGAACATTAGTTCTAGAGTCAGAAAGAGCAGAGTTCAAATCTGATCTTAGATGCCTACAATGTATACTGGTCAAGTCACTTTACCTTCAACTGTAAAATAAGGACAATCATAGCACCCTCTTGTGAGGATCAAATGAGGTAATCCTTGCAAAATGTTTAGAGAGCATCTAATACACAGTAGGCATTCTATAAATGCTTGGAGTAATTAGGTGGTGCAGTGGATAGAATATTGGGCCTAGAGTCGGAAAGATTCATGTTCCTGAGTTCAAATCTGACCTCAGACACTTACTGTGTGATCCTAGACAAGTCACTTAACTTCCATCAACCTCAGTTCTTCATGTGTAAAATGGGGATAAGTTGCTACTTCCCATGGCTATACTGTGAATAAAGTGAAATATTTGAAAACACTTTGCCAACCTTAAAATATTACATAAATGTGATTATTCTTATACATCATTTATTCCATTTTGCCTTAATGGTCTGATTCCTTTTGTGAAATACTAAGGCTCATAAGTATCATTAAGACCTAGGATGAGAAGAAATAATGAATTTAGCATTCTAGTTGGATATAAGCCATATCCTGAAACTGAGATCTTTTTGAAAGGAAAAAAAACACATATTTAAGCACACACTGAAAAATAACACTAATTGCAGTCACTATTCATCTTTTCTAAAGTGCTTGGTTTGAGGTCAAAAAGTATAGTAGCTTATTTCCTGGCCAGAACAGTATTAAAGTAAACGTAACCTAATTTGCTGAGACGAAAAGTAGAGATCAATGTTATACTTCTTAGGAAGTTTTATGGCCTGCACAGTTGAGCTACTTAATCTTTTTTTTAAGTGTGTATTTAAACTGGAAGCTTTCCCCCTTCCCTTAAAATAGTTAAGATTAAGCAAGATAGCCATCTGTCTTGGGTCATTTAGGTAGGGGCTGCCTTGGAAGATATAGTAGATTACTTGTTGAGGTTCCTTTCAGTCTTTTGATTCCATTTAGTAGAATTATTACAGTGAAATAATGTGCTTTTATTTTTGTGCAACAGAAAACCTCAACAGAAGTGTTATTTCTAAACACTTACTTGTTTTGTGTTCAGGAGGTGTTTAATCTTTCCATGCCCAAGTTTTCCCTAGCAATACCTCCTAGGCCATAATGTATGCAAAGGTCTTTGAAGACTTTAATATGCTATCTAAATGCCACTTATTTATACTTGGGGCTTTTTCTTGCTGATGTTACTATTGGTAATATTAAACTACTAATGAAGACCTTGGGATCTATTTATTCCCATCTCTAACCCCAACAGGGAGCAAGAGGGTGGGATACAGAAGAGCAGGTAGGGGAGAAGACTCTTCCAGAAGAAATACAAAAGGATTATTTAAGACATTTTTGGATATTAATTTTATGATTTCATTTTATTTTTGGATTTCCTATTTGCAAATTCTGTCCAGGGCATATCTTGAGTGAGCTCCTTGGAGCTATATTGAGAAGGGAAAAAGAATGACGCTCCAACTTAGAGGGGTCTCATGAAACAAGAGTTATGAGCAATTATTTTAGATATAATGCATCCTTCAAATTTATAACATGAGATCAAGGCTGTTAAAAAAAGAGACTGTTGTCTGTTCATGCTTGGGTGGTGCTTCAAAACTGAGAAGCTTTTTGCACATGCTCAGTTGAAGGAAGCTGCTACAGTTTAAGGATCAAGGGCTGTGTGGTGGTATGAACAGATGCAGAAGTTCACAACAGCTGTTTTAGCTTTGCCTTTTAGTGTAGGCAAACACTGTGTATGAGGACCAAATGTGCATAAATGTTAGGGAGATGGGGGAGGAGGAGACAAGTATTACATATAAAAGTTGAAATTATGAGAACTATACAATAATTTTCCACAGGGTTTTCCTTCTGGGGAGATTCTAATAACACACTATTTAATGATAATAAGTATAAAGTCTTACACTTTAAAAAAATCAATCTCTTAAACCAAGATAGGGGAGGTGTGGTCAGATTAAATAGGTCTAGATGATCTTTAAGGTCACTTCCAACTTTGAAATTTTATATTCCTCTTAAAGTTACTGCTTCATGAGAATGATTCTAATAATTTATGTTTATAAATATAATATATAATAATACCAAATTTTATAAATAAATTCCTTAAGATGTTGTTCAAGGAACTCTATATACTTTATCTCATTTGAGTCTCACTTCATCCTCATGAGGTAGGTAGTATGAACCTTATTATTATATTTTACAGATTATTACTCCATTTTACATATGAGAAAACTGAAATTCAGAGAAGTTAAATAATGTGTTATGGTTATATAGCTACGTAATGTTAGGGCTGGGTGACTTAGTGTGTAGAGCACTGGATTTAGATTAGAAAGACTGTGTCCATATCTTCATACACTTCCTAGCTGTGTGACCCTGAAAAGTCACTTAACTTCTCTCAGTCTCATTTTCTCCATTTGTAAAAGGGAGACAATAATAGATCTATCTCAAAGGATTGTTGCGAGGGATAGCATTTGTAAAGCAATTTGAAAATTTTAAAGTGCTCCATAAATGTTAGCTGCTATGATGATGATGATGATGTAGAATTTGAACCAAAGTCCTTTTGAAAGTGTCCAGCACTCTACCTACTACGGATGTGGTCAGGAAAATTCTGAGGGTAGATGATTTGTTAAAATACAACCTGTATCTCTTCATTTGGGTTCTGAATTTGTTTCAGTTTAGGAAGTATCAAGTCTATCTCAAAATTGTATAAACCAGAGGTCCTGCCTAACAGACACATGGAAGCCACTGAAATAAAATGGGATTTTCTTAAATACTTTCAAATGTAGCATGTCATTGAACACTTTATGGGGCAGGGAGGATTTGAGATTCTACTGTGTGATATTAGGTACATTTCTGGATTGTGATAGTTGGATAGCTGTTTCTTTCAAACACAGACAATTACTAGATTCTGTAGGGAAGAACTAGACTGTGCCTTGCATCATAGTAACAAAAGAAATTTCAATTAGTAAATTCCTTCAATGTGAAATGAATTGATAATGCTTTAGGAACATTTTTAGTGCCTAGTTTGGCAGAGAACTTGCCTTCAAATTACTTACATAGAAGAGTAATAAAATTTCACAAAGTCAAATGTAAATGAGAAATATTATGAAATCTTTTATTTGCATGCTACTGTGAGCATCCTTATGAATCATTTTAAATTTCAACCTTTTTTTCTTCCAAAAACAGGAACATAAAATCCAGGAAATTAATTTTTTTGTATGAAATCTGTTTCTTATGAATTAGATCACAGAGTTTAGAAGAAATGCAAGTTACAGATAATTTAGACAAACTCCTTGTTTTTGCTTAATTATAAAAGTAAATAACTACATTTAAAGATATTAAATATTTATTTTAAATTAATGTTGTGTATAATTTGTTCTCAAAACAAATAAAGGTATTTTTAAAAAATATATAAATAAATAATTTGAATTCTTCCTGGCTGTCAATAAATGGAAATGAAAGAACAGACTTTGGAGGACATTTCCAGACACCTTAAATAAATAGAAGGGATTCCCCAGTCTAACCTTTCATCTCTGGACTCAATTATTATCTAATTTATGCCAAAAGTTACCTTAGTAGATGAACAATTTATTAGTCTATACTCAACTTGTTTAACAATTCTAAAATGAATGTTCAAGGTATAAATTTGAAAATGTAAGAAAAATTTAAAACAATAACTAGCTCCTGATTAGCTGTGTTGATACAAAGAATGAATGGAAAACTAAATGATCTACAGATGATTCATAATATCAGTGCTGAATTGAAACATGGTTTATAATGTATCTTTCCATATTTATTTTTTTAGGAAGTGGGAACATTATGCCTATCTTGAAGTATTTAAAGGCCAATCATGTGAGACAAAGATTAAACTTGGTCTGCTTGATCCTAGGGAACAGAACTAGGAGCAAATAGGAAAAGTTAATAATTAGAACTATCCAAGAGTGGAATGGAATGCCTCAGGTGATTATATTTTCATTTCACCAGAGGTCTTAAAGCAAAGACTATCAGAGGTTCCCAAAGTGGGTGATACTGGCCCCTGGGGAGGGCACTGAAGTAATGAAGGTGAGGGGAGAGTGAAAGTAGCCTTGGCTGCAATTGGGGGGTGCTGAATAAAAATAATGGAATAGTGGAAGCATAAAGAAGGAAGAGAATATGAGAAAATTTTGAAAAATCATTTGTACACGTTTCATTATTGTGTAACAAAGTTAGAGTTGTAGTGACTATATTATTTTCCAAATAAACACACAAAAATGGAAGTTATAACCTATTAGTGGTCAAGTCGACCAACAGGTCTTACCAAGCAAGTGTCAGCAGGCGAGCATGCTGTACCCGAGAAGTCCAGAATGTATCTGCAGGAATATGTATGTGTGATGTCTTTTTTACAATATAATACTATATGGTTACATGTTTGTGTAATCAAAATTTCAATGGAGAGAAAAACCCACAAATTTATTAAAAAATGTTTAAATTTAAGGTGCATCATTTAAAAAATAATTTGAATTTTTTTGAAATGACACAAATTAAAACAAAAAAATTAAAAGATTAAAGAAAGTAGATTTCCAGGGGTGTATTAAGTAATTTTTTAAAGGGGGCAATAGGTCAAATAAGTTTGGGAACCTCTGGGCTAGATAAATGACCACTTACTAGGTACCTTGTGGAGAAGATTCCTGTTAAGGTTGGAAGACATCATCTCTGGGTTGCCTTCCAACTTTGGCATTGTGTGACATGGATAAATGGAAATCTCATTTTTGGGGTCACTTTCTCTAACCCTTTTCCAAGAACTACCAATGCACGTTTCACCACTATATATCTCTGCTTCTTTACCTCTAAAATAGATGTGTTATAATGTTTGATTAACTCAGAAACATCAACAGTGGTTGGAGTGGGGGTAAGAAATCCCTTTTCAACAAAAAATACTAGGCCAATTACAAAGCAGATTGGCCAAAATCAGTGGTTTATACTATATACTATAATATATTTTCATTTCACAATCTAAATTCATGTCATGTCATTTAAAAAAACAGAGAGAATGGAAGCAGTTTCTTTGTATAACAGCTATGGTCAGGTTGAGGAGGGGAAGGAGAATTATTAACTGAACAAGGGTTAAAAGTAATCTTTAAAGACAAAATAGACTTTTTTTTGGGTATTTTTTTCCTTTTGTTCTGTTTCTTCTTTCACGACGTGACCAATGTGGAAATAGGTTTTATATGATTGCACGTATATAACCTATATCAGATTATTTCCATCTTAGGGGTGAGGGAGGGCAAAAGTTTGAAACTCAAAATTTTATTTAAAAATGAATGTTAAAAGTTGTCTTTTCATATAATGGGAAAAAATAAAATAGTATTTAAAAGAAAAAGACAAAGTAGACAATGTAAATTATATAAAATTGAAAAAGCTTTTGCATGAATAAAATAGTTGCAACCAGTATAAGAAGAGGAGTTATTTGGGTAATTTTCTTATAAAAAATATCTCTGATGATGGTCTGATATTTAAGATATAGAATATAATACAAGAAACAAATATATAAGAATAAGAATCATTCCTCAATAGATAGGTGGTCAAAGGGCATAAGTAGACAATTTTCTTGAGAAGAAAAACAGTCAACAAGCATGAAGATGAAGGACCCAAATTGATAATAATAGAAAAAATGCAAATTAAAACAACTTTGAGATTCATATGCCACCAATCAACAAAGATCTCAAAAGATAAAGATGATAAATGTAGTGAGAAGACAGAACACTTATGCACTCTTGGAAAAACTGGGAATTCTTCCAACTGTTCTGGAAAATAATTTGGAATTATACTGAAAAGTCACTAATTTGTACATAACCCTTTGACCCAACCACACCATTATTAGGAGGGCATCCTAAGGAGGTCAAAACAGAGGAAAAGTTCTCAAATATACAAAATATTTATTGTAGCATTTTTGGAAGTGGAAAAGAAATGGAAATAAAGTGGACATCCATTTATTTAGGAATCATTTGATAAATTATGGGATGAAAATGTGATAATATATTAGGCAACTAAGTGGTGCAGTGGATGGAAAGTGGTTCTTGGAATCAGAAAGAACTGAATTAAAATATTGCCTTAGGTACTTATTAGCTATGTTACCCTGGTCAACTCATGTAACCTCTCTTAGGCTCATTTCCTTATCTGTAAAATAGGTATAATAACAATACCTACTTTATAGTGTTATTTTGATGATCAAATGAGTCAACATATGAAAAGCATTTTGTAAACCATAAAATCTATTATTGTCATGATATGAACAAAGATGAAGATATGAAATCTGGACTTTCCAATGTCAACCTTCAGAACTTGGTCTAATAAAGACAAGCAGAATTAGGCTGCATGCATGTTTATTTTCCCTCAAAATGGCGGCAGGCATGCACGCATTTGGAACTGCAGTTAGAACTGAGCTTGCTTTGAGGTTCGACTACGCAGATTATAAAGACAGAAAGAAACTGCAAAGCTGGGAGGGAATGGTCATGTTGTGCACCAATCAGGTAGCACCACTGTGAGTTTGAATTCTCCACTGCGTCATGACCCAATTGGGCTGCCTTACTCCCTTGCATTCAGTTTCTGTTTCTCAGGAAGATTTTCACAGAGATCATGAGATGCCTATTTGGAACAAAGAAGAGGGCAGGGCAAAAAAAAAGTCCCCAAGGTCCCTGAAGTAGGACGCTTATGCTAGTTCTGTCATTAAACCTGGTTTGAACCAGCTTAAGTCAGTTCTGTGGTTGTTGGCACAGCAGATGGAGTTTTGGGTACAGCCAGTAAATACTGCAAAGGATCTCAGTTCTGTCAAGATTGAGGGATGCTCAGTTTGCCTCCTCATTAGTTGATTCTGATTCCCAGGTCTCCTCTGGACAGTAAGAGAGCTCAAGCAGATCAAGGTGATTAGTAAAGTCATTAACCCTTTAATTTCCACACCAACTACCTTTCTTGTTTCCATCAGAAACTCTATGACACATGATGCCCCTGTGCTGGGTACCTTCTGCTGTCTCATCTCCCTTTCTGGTTTCCTGTGTTGTCTTTCCTCATTGGATCATAAACTCCTTGAAGGCCAGGATTATCTTTCTTTATCTTATTTGCTTTTCTTAGCACAGTGCATAGTACCAGTATGTAGTAGGTACTTAATAAATGTCTACTGATTTGAATTATTGAAGAATTTATAGAGAAGATTTGTATGAACTGATGCAGTGAAGTTAAAACAGAAACAATTCAGATAATAGTTAATGATGGGGATGGGGATGGGATATGAACCCCTAAAAGGAAAAGGCCATGTCTTTGGGATCTGGACCCCAAAAAGGAAAAGCCCTGGACTCCAGTTCCTTGGTGTCCACCTGGGACAATCAACCCTTTCCAGTTAATTAATTGCCCTTTCATTGTCTGTACATGGCTCCACCCTAGATCACCACCCACAGTCTTCTATATAAAAGATCCATCTTGTCACCATTAAAACACTCAGATTCCTTAAGAGTCTGCCTTGCTTAAACGCTCAGATTCGTTAAGAGTCAGGCTAATGACTCAGATTCAGTCTGACTAATATGCAGATTTTTAGAATCATGCCCACTCTGATGTTTTAATAAACCTTTTCTTTGGTTGAAAGAAGATTTGGGTCAAACTCATTTGAGGCAGGATCCATGTGTCCCTGTTTCAGGGTCCCAGTACCCCTAAACCTCAATACTACATGCTATAAAGAAAAACACCATTGAAAGAATTTAGAACCCCAATCAATGTAATGATCAATTATGACTCTAGAAGATAGATGGAGAATTGAGTCTCCTGATTCTTTGTAGGAAAATGTATTAAACCATGGGTTTATTACTGGGGGTCTGTAAACTTGTTTAAAAATATTTTGATAATTCTATTTCAATACAATCAGTTTCCTTTATAATTCTTTGTATTTTATTTCATGCACTCAAAAATATTATTATGGGAAGGGGTCTATAGGCTTCACCAGATCACCAAAGGCATCCATGACAAAAAGGGTTAAGTACACCTAAACTACAATGAAACATATTGATTTAATGATACATTTTAAGCTCCTTGAGGGTAGGGACTGTCTTTTGCTTCTTTCTGTATCCCTAAAATTTAGCAGAATGCCAGGCGCATGGTAGATGTTTAATAAATATTGGTTGATATGTTTTATTTAACTATACTTCTTTGTCATAAGGGAAGGATTTTTATTGGGGTTGGGGAATGTCTATGATTTTTCAAAAAAGAATAATACAACAAGAGGAATTGTGGGTATTAGACTAGATGACACCCAAGCAACCTTCAGACTCTAACATTCTATTCAAAATAGCAGTAGTGATAGATTTTTATCTCTCCTTTCTGTCTGGATGACTGACATTCAAATGAGTCATTTTGGGGTCAAAATGGAAGTAGTAGAAGACTTTACATTAGAAAAATTTGCATTGACATACTACTTTAAGTGCTTCCTACAAGGTTTGAGTACTGTTAATCTGTTACATAGATGAGGAAACAGGCTCTGAGAAGGTAAATCATTTGCCCAGCATCTCAAGCCAGTAGGCACTGGCCTCAGCTCTCTAAGGAGCAAATTCACTTGTCTCTGCCACAGCTTCCTGGAAGAGAAGGAAAGGTATAATTCATGAATTGATTAGGCAGTAATTCAAGGTTTATTCATGTTTCTTTTCTCAGTCCACACATTGCTAGAGTCAATGAAATATCCAAAAGGTACTCTATGAAGTTGATGGGGCAAAGAGAAGAGTAAAACAGGTTTCAAAGGCATAAAAAGAAGAACCCAGATAATTCACTAACTTCTCCATGATTAAACTGCTCATAATGACTCAGCCCAAGGGTTCTAGGATATTATGTTACCATAGGAATCATAGTGGCATTTTTGGTTCCAGCTTTTAACTGCAGTTTCTGGGTAAAATGTATTTTGTGAACAGTAGTTGGGGGAAAAAAATCCATGTTCTTTATAACTTTCTTAAAGCGAAGTTTGGAAGCCAAATAAATTCCTGTTGGGAATATCATGTTCGAAGGTATCTAAGGCTCTTATGTAGTATGGATTTATGAAACTAGAGTTATGATACTTCTTAACTTTTGCATGTGTTAAAACAGTTCTTTCTAGTATAATACATAGTTTTAAAACTATACAATATGTATTTCATGTAGTACACTCAACTTAATTTTGCTCCTCTTACATGTCCGTAAAACTGTACAAAATTCAAGTAGTATCAAGTCACATTATTATAGAATTTAAATGTACAAGTTTTGCCTCCATGAAAAGAAATGAATATTTCTGAGGATAGGGTATACCAGTGCAGATGAGTGAGGTAATAAATGAAATATTTATTTAAAAAATGTTTTTGAATTTATTTTTAAAATAAAAAATAAATATTAAGCTTCTGTTATATGCCAGGTGCTGGGGAAAGACAAAAAGGACAAAGTCTGTACCCTCAAGGTGCTTACATTCTATCAGGGGAGGCAATATGTGCATAAAAGGTATAAAAATAATATGTTCATAATAAATACAAAGTAGCTTTAGGAGGGAGAGCACTAGCAGTGGGGAGGGATTCAAGAAAGCTTGTTGCAGAAGGTGGCACTTGAGCTGAGTCCTGAAGGAAACAGGATTATGAGAGGGAGGGATGAGGAGGGAATGTATTCTGGACATTGCATAAAGACCAGAATAGTAGGAAACCTAGTGTAGTTGAAGAGTAATAAATAATTAGGCTGAGAAGTTATCCTGGGGCCATCTTGTGAAGAATTTTGGATACGAACCAAAGTCTTTATATTTGATCCTAGATACAAAAGAAATCCACTGAAATTTACCAAATAAAAGAGTGATAGAATCAGACTGGGAAATGATATTGGTTGCTCTCTTGTGTATAGATTAGGGAGAGGAGAGATTGGAGGCAGTGAGATCATTTAGGAGTCTATTACAATAGTCCAGACAAGACTTCATGAGGGCAGGAAGTAGAGTGATGCCTGTGTGAATTGAGAGAAGGTGACCCTGAAGAACATTAGTGATGATATCAAGGTAGAATTAATAAGATTTGCCAACTCACTAGCCACATGAGGTGAGAGAATGAGGAGTTAAGGATAGTACCAAGGAGGTAACCTTGTAAAAACAGGGTAGCCGGAAGGGTGGATTTTGAGGAAAGGATATTGAGTTTTGTTTTGGACATCTTGAGTCTGAGAAGTCTACAGAATATTTAATTTGAATAATAATAACTAGCATTTATGTAGCACTTTAAAGTTTTCAGAGTGTTTTGCATGCAATCTCTCATTTGATCCGTAGGATAGGTGTTATTGTTATCTCCATTTCACAGATAGAGAAACTGACTCACCCAGTGTCTCTCAGGTAGTACTTGTGACAGGATTTTAGTTTAGGTCTTTCTGACTCCATTTCCTGTACTTTATCCAATAAACCAGAGGTTCCCAAACTTATTTGGTCTACTAAGCCCTTTTTAGAAAGAAAAATACTCACAGTCCTCCCTGAAATCTACTTTCTTTTGACTGTTTTTTAGGAATATTCATCATTTCAAAAAACATGAAATTTTTTTTTCAAAAATTGATGCAGTCTAAAGTTTAATAATTTATTATAAATTTGTGAACTTTTTTCCAGCATTGAAATTTTGATGACACAAAATTGCATCACATAATCTTATGGTATCATATTATAAGCATCATTATTCGCACATATTCCTGCCAATGCATGTTCACTTTCCAGCACTTACTTGTTAAGACCTGTCCATGGACTTGATTACTGATCAGTTATAATTTGCATTTTTTGTGTTTATTTGGAAAATAATGTAATCACTATGATTTTAACTCTGTTACACAGCAGATGAAACAAGTATGAACATGAAACAGGTTTTTCAAATTTTCTCTTCTTTCTTTATGCTTCCACAACCCCCTTATTTTTACTCAAAGTCCCCCAATTGCATGCAAGTCTACTACCACCCCCTTGAAACATTCAGTACCCTCCAAGGGGTGGTATCATTCACTTTGGGAACCTATGTGACCAAACCACCAAAAGGCAGTTGGTTAGGTGAGATGAGATAAAGCTCTGGAGAGATTAGGTTTGGATAAAGAGACTTGTCAGGCATCTGAATCAACATGACAATTAAACCAATGTAAGCTAATGACATCAGTAATTAAGAGAATGATGAAAAAGGGACTGGGACCAATCTATATGTAATTTTAGTCTGTTTTCCATTTCACAGGCTTATAGGGTTTAGAAATGCAATGTGTCTCGGAGATCATCTTTTGCAGTCTCTTATTTTATAAGTAAGAGATGGTTTAAGGCAAGCATGGAAATGGTTTGTCCTCCATTATATAGCAGTATGTAGCAGATTCAAATCAAGTCCTCTTACTTTAAATCCAGTTCTCTTTCCATTATAGAAGACCAATACTTTCCATGTAGGTAAGTACAAAGAAATGTGAAAAATACCCAACAGATGCAATCCATGTCCTAGAGCTCTGAGTTCTGGGTTTACATGGACTCATAGTTTTGTGAACTTTTCCTCAAAAAGAACATCTTTGGTTCATGTCCACATCAAGAATTTCTCCTGGAAACCATGATAGAATCTGACTTATTTTGACCTCACTCAGGCTTCCTATGAGAATTTCAAAACATTTTCTAGATCTCCAAAGGTTTGGGTGTTGGGGGGCAAAAGAAAGTTCAGTGAAGTGATCGGACTCCTTCTTGGAGTGATTGAAATAATGATTATAGGATCATAGAATTAGCGCTGAATGTAACCTCAGAGGACAAGTTTGGCCCTCTCATCTGCCCCCATTTTATAAATGAATAAACAGAAGTCCAAAGAGACTAAACACTTTGCTCATCATCACAGAGCTCATAATCATTTGAGATAGAATTTGAACTCAAGTTTTTTTCTTCATTCCAAGTCCAACACTGAATCCACTACTCAATAGTAATAGACAATGAACAAAAGCCAGATCATCAAACTTTTTACCCCCTTCTGTTTCTCTATCAAGGGCAATGGTATTTGGATGAGAGATGATAGAACATGGCTAATAAGGATTTGAAATGAAAGCTAAATGAAAAGTATATTACCTAGTCTTAAGAAACCATCTGCTTACCTTCAATGAATTCAAGTCAATAGATTTTGACAAAATTTTGTACATCTGAGGGTAGTGAAAGAAGTGGTCAATGGTCTTTGAAAAATCATGTCAAATGGGGAAAGTGCTATAGGATGGGAGAAAAAACAAATCTGATTTTGAAAAAATGAAGAGGGTAGAATATTCAAACTGTAGCCTAATAAATTTGACTCTGATTCTTTACACAATTCTTGACTGTATTATTAAGGGACAGGTAAAGGATGTGGGCATTTTAGAAAGTAAACTGTGATCATGAAAGAGTCCCATGGCTTCATGAAGAATGGCTCATGACAGACAAACTTAATTTCCTTTTTTGATAGGATTACAAATCCAAGGGAATGTCTTAAACACAGCATAATAGCAAAACACTTGTTAAGGTCACATATAGTCTTGTAGACAAGATGGAGTAATATACTTTTGGGTCACAATTCAAAATTGGTTGAATAGCAAAACCCAATGAGTAATCCATTAATAAGTTGTAGAATAACTTGTAGAAGGAGGTAGTTAGTGGGATTAAAGGAAACAGTGAGAGTCCTTTAACTCTATCAGAGCTGTCCAAAGAGGTAGAACTTAGCTTTTAAGCTTGACAGGAAGCAAAAAGCATATTTTTACTCTGAAATTTTAATTTATTGAAGTTAAACTGATTTCCCAGTAATATGAAGATTCTAAACCCTTTTTTTTTTGAAAGTTGAGATGCCATTTGTTCTCTTTCATATTATCTGGGCCACTTCTTCCAGTCCCCTTAACATTTCAAAGATCAAGATGGTATGCCACAATTCCATCCATCTTCCCCTTTAATACCCTCTACATAGCTCCTCAGGCCTAATAATTCGAACTGAACAAAGGCACCTAGAAATTTGTAATTCTTTCCTTGTCTATCTTAGGTTGTAATTCTCTATTGGCCATTTTGACTAAAGGGTATAATCTAGTCCTTTCTGTTCCAGGACTGAAGAAGGACATATGTTCTGATTTTTAAAAAAAGGCTAAATAATGAACCTGAAAATGATAGGTCAGTGAGTTTAACTTCAATTTCTTTGCAAAATTCTAGACTGCATTTATAAAGAGATGCTTATTGAACATTTGAAAGAGGAATCCATGATCACAAAATATTTGAATGGCTTTGTCATGAACAAGAAATACCAGACTAATCTTATTTCCTCTTGACAGAGTGGACAGAGCTAGTATATCAGAGGAATTGATCTAGATTTTAGTAAAATATTTGACAAAGACTCAAATGTTCTCCTTGATAAAATGGAGAAATATGGACTAAATGATACAGATAAATGGATTTGAAATTGGTTAAATGCCCAGAACCACAGAACATTATTGGATCTGTGTCAGCATGGAAGGATATACCTAGTGGAATGTCCCATTAATTTGTCCTTGGCTCTGTGTTTCTATCAAGTGTTTGGATACAAATATGCTCATTAAATTATCAGATGACGCAAAGTAGAGAAAGGTAGCTAATATATTCAGTGCTTCTTAAACTGATCCCATATGGGGTTGCAAAAAATTTAGCAATAGTAAAAGGTTTCTGAATGTTTAATGACTAAAAATTAATTAAAAATCAAATGCACAATGAATCTGAGGTGATTCTGACAGCCCTTGCCTGTGTGGCAGCAACTTCATTGCAACCTTAATTCTGAACACAAAGCATGTACATTTTTTACTGCACATGCCTTCAGGTCATGCAACACCAACAAATGAGTGGAAAAAGTGTAAGAAGTTCTGTGCTAGTTATAGAGTCAGGATACAAAACAATTTCAGTCTGCTGGAATGTTAGGTTGAATCCGAGTAGATGAACTTTAAGAAGGATACATATATGAAATCTAAGAAAAGTTAGTAAGAAAAAGATCTGGAGGTGTTAGTGGATTGTAAGCTTATTACAAGTTGTAGCACCAATGCGATATTCACACAGCCTACAGTGGCCATGAATATGCCGACACAGTTCTGAATCACAAAATACAGCAGACTCTCCACATAGAAGATAGAACCAAAATATTTATTCAAACACCAGAAAGCTGAATCTCAACACCAGAAAACCAAATCCATCATAGCAACAAAGAAATTCATACACAATAACAATGCAGGGTACACTACCATCCCTAAGCCTTCCCTCTGTTAGACTTCCCACACACCAGCTCCGTTAAACAAAATCACAAACAAGCTCTCCCACTCAAAGCTAATTGCTGCCTGCTCTCTCTTTCCCAGCTCTGAATAGTCTGACCAACTTTCTCTCAGCTCTGCTCCAGCTCCGCCTCTTCCTATTCCATCTTTCATGCTCTACCCCTTTCTGTTCCACCTGCTCAGCAAACTCCTCTCACCACAGACTTCACGTGACCCAAACTCATGTGACTTAGGCTTCCATGTGACTTATGCAGTTAACATAGGCCTATTAATGGAATGGAAAAATCTTCCCATTCCATTAAAAATACATTAATTCCATTAAAATACATTAACAATAAACAAGAAATAATATGACATGGCAGCCAAAATCCACTAATTATTACCTTTTATTAGGATTAAATTAATTTCTCCTATGATGAATTTTAATTATTCATTAACCTATGATCTTAATTATACTATGAACTTAAGCTGAATTGAGAGAGGCAGTGTCTAAAACTAAAGAATTGATAGTCCTATTTTACTCTACACTGGCTAGATGCTCCATTTTATATTAAGTTCTGTGTGCCACCTTTAGGAAGGTCATTACTAAGTTATAGAAAAAGCAGAGATCAATAAGGATGATAAAGGATCATGAAATCATGTCATCTTGGAGGAACTGGAACTGTTAGAGGGGCTCAGAAAGGCATGATGTATGTCTTTTAAGTATTTGAAAGACTGTCATATGAAAGAGGGATTCTGCTTGTTTTATATGGTCCCGGGGGGTATAGCTAGGAACAAGGGGTGAAAGACGCAAAGAGGGTAGCATCAGGCAGATGGAAGAAACAACTTTTCAACACTTACCTATTAGGATGTAACTAGAAATCATTAGCAAACAAAGACTTCAAATGAAGCTAGAAGTTTACAGCAGAAAGAAATCACCATATGTTCCACTACCATATGTACAGTGGAATTGTACTTGGCAATAATCAGTGGTGACCACAACCATGCAACACTGAACAGCAGCCAACAAAGACCAGTACAGAGCAATGTTTGTCAAAAACTACATTTGGCAAATTGATAGATCACTGGCCCTAGAGTCAGGAGGACTTAAGTTCATATCTGACCTCAGAAACTTACTAGCTCTGTGACCCTGGGCAAATTACTTAATCCTGTTTACCTCAGTTTCTTCATCTGTAAAATGAGCTAGAGAAGGAAATAGCAAACCACTCCTATATTTTTGCCAAAAAAACCCCAAATGTTTTTTGTTAACATGAAGAGTTAGACATAACTGAAACTAATGAAAAACAATTGTTTTGTTGCTTCATTAATTTTTTACATTGTATACTCATTTAATTAATTTTCTCTATTTTCATTTTGTTAATGAGTGTTTGAATTTTTTCCTCTAATGGTTGCTGTGGCTGTATATAAAAATGATATATCCTTTCATTGTTATGACTCTCACACATAATTGCTATAATTCTTTGATTTGCTCCTTGACCTATTCATTATTCAGGATGCTATTCTCATGTCTCCATTTACATCTGCATCTTTGGCTTCTGTTCCCTATATTAACAAATGATTGTGTTATTTTATGATCTATAATGGGATTATTTAGTATTTTTCCCTTATAAAATTTATTTATGATTTCTCTGTGCCTTAGCATCTGCCCTGTTTTTGGAAAAAAAAACACTATATAATTCTGAGAAATAGGTATATTATTTAATATTTCTGTTTAGAAGATAGCATAGGCTTTTCGGATCTGACTTCTAAAACTTTGTTCAGATCTTTATTTTTCTTTTTAGTCTTTCTGTTGGATTTGTTGAACTCTTAGAAAGGAAACTCAAAGTCTTCTATATTTCTTGGGTTATCGCTATCTAATTTTTTAAAAATTCAGTTAAGTTTTCTTTTGAGACAGCTAAGTGTCACAGTAAATAGAGCAATGGATTTGGAATCAGGAAGACTTGAGTTCAAATCTGGATTTTCAACACTTATTAGCTATGTGACCCTGGGTAAATCACTTAGTCCTTGTCTGCCTCAGTTTCTTAATTGCAAAATGACCTCTTAGGATTGTACAGGATCAAATGAGATACTTTTCAAAGTACATATTAGGCCTTTAATAAATGTTCATTTCCTTCCTTTTTTTCCTTCCTTTAGGGAAATTCTATATCCTAAGTTATGAGGCCTGATCCTAGTCTTTGCCTTTACCATGGTCTATCATTGCTCACAAACGTAGAATGCCCAATCTCTGGCCCTTGTCCCCTCTTGGATCATGACTACTTCCATCAAATTTTATATTACTCTCTTGAGGTCTTGGGGTAGGATGGAGTGCTCAAAAGCGCAACCATGCTTCCCTCTTTTTTTAAAAAGAAGATGGTCTCCTGTTGTTCCCATTAAACCCAGAAGAAAATCATTCTAAGGTCACTGTTTCTCACTATTCACATAGACTTTCCCATAGTTGCAAGATCTTCAAATTTCATTTCCCTTTCTATTTAAAGGCCTGCCTTCTAATCCTGAAAAACTAAGCCCTATTTCTTGATTGATTTTCTCATGATCTCCCATAGCTCTCCCTCTTGTTGTGAGATAAGGAGATTACTCTTCTTTTTCATTTAAACGCTTAACTGAAAAGAGCTGAATGTATCCACTATCCTTCTATCTCTAGTTTATACTCACAAGAAAGATGTCTTTTGGTGCTATTTCTCCTATACTTTTCCTTCCCTTCTCCTGATTCTTTAAAAGTCTTTTGAAATTTTGTCCATAAATATCTTTTTTTGTTTCTGGATGATTCTTCTTTTTTGTTTATTGTTTCAGTAGACTTATTGATCTCTGAGAGAGGAAAAATGGAACTATTTACTGCTTGGTTCAATTTCTTTCTACTAAAAAATGACAGACTATATAAACAACAGAAAATGAGTTTTTGCTTAGTCTTTAAAAAATGCATTGGCTGTTACTGTTCAGTGATGTCTGACTCTTTGTGAACCTATTTGGGTTTGTTTTTGTCAAAGATATTGGAGTGGTTTGCCATTTCCTTTTGCAGCTCGTTTTATTGATGAGGAAACTGAGGCAAATAGGACTGTGACTTTTGTACCAGAGTCATACAGCTAGTTAAGTGTCTGCCAGTGATTTACGTACCTGTACAACCTCTCATTTAAAGCGTTGAATGTTCCACTCATCTATTTTTTAACATGAAATGTTTCTCACGTTGAAGTTTTTTTTTTTAAATTCTGAAAGGCTTTTTTTTAAAGAATGCTAATTTGTATTGTACCTTGAACTCCTTGTATTTTGTAATATTTTATTCCAGTCTTTACCCCTACTTCTTATGTTTGTGGAGTGATCCTGAGTTATTTAAATGTACCCTTATTTGGTAAAGCATCAGTTCTTGGTTGCTTGTAAAATTTATTATTTTATAAAATTTAAACACTATATGCCTTGGAGATTTTTCTTTTGGTGAAGATCTCCATAGATTCAGTCAATCAGTACTATTTTGTTTATATTAAAAACTTTTGTTTAATTTTATTATTTGATTTCTGATGCTTGACTCAGGTTTTAAAATTTTATTTATCAAGTTCTTTTATAGATCTATGATCCTTAAGCTATCTCTATGTGATCTATCCTCAAGTTCAATTACTTTGGCATGTATAGAATTCAAATGTTCATGTAAATCGTCTTTCCTTTTTATTTTTAAAGGTTTTTATGTTGGAGAGGTTTGTGGAGAACAAATACATTAACCTATTTCACTTTGCTACTTTTATAAGTGCTATGTCAGCACTTAAAATTTTAAAGGGGCAGGTGTGTGTGTGTATATGTGTGTGTGTGTGTGTGTTGTTCATGAATAGTTAATTGGTAGGAATTCAACAACTATGCAACAAAGCAAAGACAAAATTTCCAGACAGTGTGAGGGAAAAATATTTTGGAGCAGAGAGACCACCATTGTTTGTTTGTGTCTGGGAGTTTGCTCACGAGGTCAGCTCATTCTCTTTCACAATTTCTATCATTCTTCCATTTATATATATATATACACACACATAAATATACACACACACACACCCACACCCACCCACCCACACACACACACACACACACACACACACATATATATAAAACAGAAAGGCCTTCTGTGGAAGAAGTGGGAGTAGGGATGGGGATGCTGGAACTGGTGACAGGCACACTTCATTTCATTTCACTTTGCTTTATTGTGCTTTGCAGATATTGTGAGGTTTTTTCTTTTTTTTTACAAATTGAAGGATTTTGGCAAGTTTGCATACAGAAAATCTAGAGGTGCCATTTTTCCAACAGCATGTGCTTCTCTCTTGTGTCTGTGTCACATTTTGGTAACCCTTGCGATATTTCAAATGTCTTTATTGTTATATCTGTTTTGATGATCTGTGATCAGTGACCTTTGATATTACTATTGTAATTTGGGGGGAAGGAGTGGCACCATGAACCATGCCCATATAAGATGGCAAACTTAATCGAATAATGGTGTAAATGTTCTGACCACTTTACTGACTTGCTGTTCCCCTCTCCACCCCTTCTGTCTCCCTCTCCTCAAGCCTTTCTATTCCTTGAGACACAACAATATTGAAATTAGGCCAATTAATAACTCTACATGGCCTCTAAGTGTTCAAGTGAAAGGAAGAGTCAATTGATGAGGCAAACTTTGTCTTATTTTAAGAAATCACCATAACCCCTTAACCTTCAACAACCACCACCCTGACTGGTCACTAGCATCAACATTGGGGAAAGACCCCCTACACCAGCAAAAAAGATGATGATTCATTGAAGACTCAGGTGATGGTTAGCTTATTTATTTTAGCAATCAAGTATTTTTCATTAAGGTATGCATATTGTTTTTTAGACATAATACTATTGCATACTTATTAGACTGCAGTACAGTGTAAATATAACTTTTTTATGTATTGGGAAACCAATTGCTTTACTGCTATATTTGCTTTATTGTAGTATCTGAAATTGAACCCACAATATAATTCTGAGATATATGTGTATTTGTATGTTAAATGTTAATAATTAAGACGTCTAAGTGTGGATGTCTAGAAGAGGTAGGAGTATAAAATTTTCAATTACTATTATTACCAAATATATTGTCATAATATCATCATGTAGTAATATATCATTCTCAAATGTATTTACTAAGTCAGAACTATCTACAACAGTCAAGGTTCACTAATTTTATTCCAAAGGCTGAATTCATTGCACATTTCCTATAAAATGATTAAACTTGATATCTGTTTCTGGGAATGAAAACTGACCCTTCAAAGTCATAATTATATTTTTATGTGCTATTTGCACATTTCCCTAAAGTTGTAGCGAAGAGGACAAGAATTTTCTCATTTCTCTCCTCCCCCCTGCCCTTTTCAAAGCCCAAGCACATGTTCTTCTCCATTTAATAACTTCTTGAAGCTTATGGCTTCTTTGAATCACCCAAATGTAACCATCCCATTTCATCACATCACATGATAACCAAGTCAGTAAATATTTTCTTGAGATCAAAGCACTAGTTAAACAACAATGGAAATGCTGACCATGAAATTGACTCTTTTTATTGTGGAAAAATCCACTTGGTACATGGCAGCAGGAAAGTCTGTCGACTATCATGTATGTAAGTAGAAACTGGAGAAAGATCAAAGCTATAAATCAAAAGATGTGATCCACAGTTATATAAGCATTGGCTAGGCACCAGATTGCTCTATGCAATGCAATACACAACAGAAAGGGGAGCATTGGTTTGGAAAGGGGGAGGAGAAGAGTGGTTTTGTGTGAAATAATCACTCAATCTGGGTTTTCTGGTGAAGATGTTGATGACAGAATGAATACGATGAGGCCAAAGTTAGTAATGGAAAACATTTTGTGTAATTTCAGCAAACTGGACTTTTCATTGCAAAGTAAGACAGAAGTTTGCATGTCATTTCTCTGGGTGAAATCTGTATTATGTTCATTTTGTCATATTTTACAATGTGAATACTCCCCCAAAAGGGAGCACATTGAATCTTAGTGGTCACTTCCATGCAGATGATTCCTGAATTTACCGATTCGCTCTTCTAACTCAGTTATTCTGTGTTCCTACATTATTCGGAGAATGGTGTAATGGACTGAGATTCTGAAGTCTTGAGTTCAAGTCCAGCCTCTCCCACTTATTAGCATTTGGGCAAAATATTTCACCTAGACCATAATTCTTCACCTGCAGAATAACTGTATTGGATTAGATGATCACAAAAACCTCTGACACTCTGAATTTATGATTCTATGGTCCAACTGACTGTAGGACATCTTCCTTTGGATAACTCATTCTTGCTATTACTTCAAGCTCAATATCAAACAAATATTACCTTATCTTATCTGGTCTTGTGTTCACCAGTCTACTTCCCTACCATCTTGAAAGCATACTGCAGGCACTCAATTTTCATCTTTCTCCTACTCCTATAGGAGTATTCTGTCCCTAGCACCCAGGTTCTAATTAGTGAGCTCCCCACACCGTTAAAATTGTCTCCAAGATAAGCTATCATACATAAAATTTGCCATGCCCATCCATCTCCCCTCTGGCTCTTGCACCTCTAGAGGAATGTTTTTCTCTTAGTAGAATATAAGCTTCTTGAGGGCAGCTAGACAGTGCAGTTGACAGAGCACCAGGTCTAGAGTCAGGAAGACTTAAGGTCAAATCTGGCCTCAGACACTTACTAGTTGTGTGACCCTGGGCAAGTCACTTAACCCTGTTTGTCTCAGTTTCCTCATTATAAAATGAGTTGGAGAAGGAAATGGCCAACTACTCCAGTATCTTTGCCAAAAAGCAAACAAACAAATCTTCAGATAGGGTCATGAAGAGTTGAACACGACTAAAAAATGACTGAATGACAAAAGCTTTTTGATGGCAAAGACTGTCTTGCTTCAGTCAATCAACATGCATTTATTAAGCACTTCATATGTGCAAGGCTGGAAATACAATACATAAAGCAGAAAGAAAGGCAGTCCCTACCTTCAAGGAGCTTAAATTTCAGTAGGGAAAAACAACATAGAGAGTGGATTGGGTAGAGAAAATTCAGACTGTAGCCTGTAGAGGAGTTGGACATGACTGGCTTTGCTGCTCATGCCCCCAGTCCTATCCCTCTTAAAGAGATTCTGAAAGATTTAGTCTTCTTTTCCTTGCGCAGTTCCTAACTAGGAGTTAATTCAGCCATTCCACAATGGCTGTGACAGGTCCCAGTGGGTTGTAGAAAATTGAACTGGTTTTGTAGTAGTAATAGCCCTATGTTTCATATTGTCTGAATGCCAGAATGGCCCTGTTTTCCATTATGGCTCTCAACTTTCTGAAATAGCCCTACCTTGCTATGCAGTGACCTCTAGAATAGTTCTGTCCCATAGTTCTTTTCTGATAACCAGGTCTGAGGTCCGATTTTAAGTTGCCTAATAGAAGAGCTTACGTTGGCTCCATTACATTCCTCCATTTAGAATGACGGCTGCTTTCAGATCTGCTGGAGAAACTGGTTTCTCTGGGTGAACTCTTGTTACCTCCACAGGCTACTACATTTATCAGCTCAGGCTTCCCTTGGAGAACTCATCTATCTACCTCCATTAGCTTCGGGTACCATCTTTTGGGGCAGTTCTAACCTGGGAAAGAAGTTTATTTTCTTTTTTTCTTTGTCATTGGTCTTTCTCTGGGGTACTTTTAGACATTTACTGAGAGAATCTATTTCAGTTAGCCATCTTAACCACAAATCGCTGTCTTTTAACATAAATTCTCACTGCCTTAGTTTTCTGACCTATAAGATGGGTGTTTTTCTTAATATTACCAAATCCACAAGATTCATATAAAGAGCCAATGAAATAATACATATAAAATGTATTACATACATATAAAATTATTTATTTATTTTATGACCCATACATCATCTGATACAACATCATGAATATTTGATTTATTGAAAGGAGGATTAAAGGAGGTCATGAACCTGGAACACCATAACATGAATTAGCTTTAACAACTGAATTCCTGTCCTTTTCCTCCAAGATTCTGTTCAAATCCCACATTTTGTAGAAAACTTCATCATCCTCCCTGCCCTCTCCCAAACTGCCTTCTATGTACTCCATGTATCTCAAATATTCATAGCTATTTATGTTTTGTCTCCTCATTTAGAATATAAGTTCCTTAAGGATAGAGACTCTGAGTGTGTGTGTGTGTGTGTGTGTGTGTGTGTGTGTGTGCATTTTCGGTCTTTTTTTGTGCCTCCAGCACTTAGCACAGTGCCTGGTACATAGTATTTTGCTTTGTTTTTTTTCTTAGAAAGAGGTTTTTATTTTATTTTTAGTTTATAGAATAAAACAAGCTGTTTTATTCTATAATAACATAAAACTATATAACATAATTCTATAAAAACATAAAACTATAAAAAACAAAACTGTTATTTTCATAACAGTATAATAAAGATTATTATGCATGAAACTGCAAATCTTTTGTGTACAACTTGCAATTCCTCTGAAATATATGATAATGTTATCACGTAAATTTCTTTTTCTTCTTCCCCACTCTAGAGATGGCTACCATTAGACACCAATAGGTATATACATGTCGCTACGAAGTCTGCTCCCACAATTTCAGTGGGAGGTGGAGTTGAGGGGGACGGCAGGGAAGCAAGGGCAGGAAAGTGATGTTTGGGGTGACCTGTGAGTATATGTTGTGGGGGAAAAGGAATAGATGATCCCTTAGAGGTATAGAAAACTATTACCTAGTATAAAAAAATCTTTTTTTTTCTAACAAGTATAAAACTACTCAAGGTTCTTCTAGCTCCCTGGGCTGGACTGGGGGAGGGAAAAGCAACAGCTTGGGCTACTTAAAGACCACCACCTTGGCTCACATTGAGTTAGCACTTAATAAATGCTGACTTACTGAAAGGGATGGAAAAAAAAAACACTTAAAGAAGCGGTTGGGGAACCAAAAGGTTTTGCCTACTTTACATTTTAATTCTTTAGATTTGGTTCCTACTTGATCTTTTAAATTAATCAACCAATCAATAAACATTTATTAAGTGCCTACTGTTTTTATTAAGATCTTAATGTCATGGGGATTCAAAATAAAAAAATGAATCTGTTTTTACTATTTTTGCTTTTATTCTTTCACTAGATATAATATCTACATACATAAGCATAATGGGAGTCAAGCACATGTATAGATGGCATCATTTTCTCCTGTATATCACATGGCTAACGCTGTCTTAGTAAAACTGATAGTGCCTTCACATGTTCTCAACCCACATTACATGTCACAATATGTGGAAAATAAATACAAATTATCTTAAGAGTACAATAATGGGGTAGGGGAGAGAGGGAAGAATCATGAAAGGCTTCATGTAGAAAATTCCTCTTGAACTGAGTTTTGAAGAAATCTCTGGAAATTCTAAGAGGCAAAAGTGAGGCAGAAAGACATTCCTGTTACAGAGACAAGAGAGAGGATGTTGTGGGTGAACTAAAGTGAAAAGTCCAGTTTTGTTGGAGGTGGGAAGGGTAGGTTGGGATCAAGTTATGAATAATTTTATTTCTTTTTAAAAATATTTTAAGTTTAAATACACAATAAAAAAGAAAAAAAGCATTATAAACTTAGATAATACTTGAATAAAAATAATAAAAGGAAAAAAGTTTGCCATATGCACATGAGAATATGAGAGACTTCAAAATTTACAGAAACAAGTTTCCATTTCAGGAAAATCTATATAATAAATACTTCACACTGTATTCAGAGCTGTCCATCTTTTCTTTGCTTCCTTTTAAGTTTTCTTTTGCTTTCTGCTGTGTGTTCTCTATTTTGTTCTTCCCTCCCTCCAACGAAGGGTATAATTAAATGCAGATATAGAGATCACACATACATACACATGCACAAAACACACATATACATACATGTACACATACATATACTTAGATATCTACAACCATATTCATATATAGACATCTATGTAACACTCTATTATACTTGTTTATTCTCTGTTTCTCCAAGGTGGATACCATCTTTTTTCATAAGTTCAAGTCTTTCCATCTAAGTCCACCTCCTCATCATTTTCTGCACCACAGCAATATTGCAAGCTGACGCTGTCTAGTTATTTTAAATAGTATGAAACAATATTGATGAATATGGCTGATATATAGTGCAGTTTCCTAATTTTTCTCTTTTGGCTAAATCTATTTTAGCTTTAACTTTCTCTGAGATCATGATTACTAACCCTCCTCTTTTTTCCTAATAAATTCTACTCCTGATTTTTATTTTATGTTTGTGTATATCTCTTATTTCCTATCCCTCCCCTTCCTATGACTCCTCTACTTTACTTCTACCTGCTACCTTGCCCTCTTATTACTTAACCTACCCCCTCCAAAGATCCTTCCTTTATCTTCCCATTCTCATTAATCTAAACACCCTTATATTTCCTCCCTTATCCTATTCCCTCAGTCTCTTGGGCAGCTAAGTGGTGCAGTGGATAAAGCACCAGTGCAGGAGTCAGGAGAACCTGAGTTCATAGCTCACCTTAAACACTTGACACTCACTAGTTGTGACCTTGGGCAAGTCACTTAACCCCAGTTGCCTCATCCTGGGTCATCTCCAGTCATCCTGATGAATATCTGGTCACTGGACTCAGATGGCTCTGGAGGAGAAGTGAGGCTGGTGACCTGTACAGCCCTCCCTCACTCAGAACAAAGTCAAGTGCAAGTCATGTCATTATTTCTCTGATGGCATGGTGTTCTTTGTCAATGAAGGATGAACACATTCTCTCAGTCTCTAATTCATAATTTTAGAAGAATTTTATTCCCTTATAAACATACATATGTTATTCTCTCTTTAACCTAGATCGGATATGAATAGGATTCCCTCTAAAACTCCCTCCCTTATGCTCCCCCCACCTATCCCCTTAGCCTTTTATTTCTTTTTTTCTGAATTAGAAGATTTTTGTATGTGCATGCATATATATATATATATATACACACACACTATACACACGACATATATATTTATATCAAAATATATAGATATGTGTATATGCATTACTCCCTCTTTAACCCCTTCCTGATGAGAATGGATTTCCAGAATGACCAGCTCTCCTTCCTCATCTAATTCTTGGGCATCAGTTCTTGTACTTCATTTGTATAAGAGAATTGATCTTTTTACCTTTTCCTAAATGGTTACTATTAAAAATCACATCATACTCAACTTGACCCAAACTCTTTCAAACTACCCAATTGCTAATAACCATCTTAAACATACATTTTACATTTCCTCAAATAAAAAGTAAACTATCCATATTGAGTCCCTTATAATTAACTTTTCATGTGTACCTTCTATCTTTATCGGATCTTGAATGTCAAATTTTCTATTGTGTTTCAAATTTTTTTGCAACAAAATCCTGACAGTCTGGCAATTCATTGAATGTCCTTTTTTTTTTTCATTCAGGATTATGCTTAACTTTACCGGGTATGATATTTTCAGCTGCACTCCAGTTCATTTGCTCTTCAATATATAGCGTTCTAAGACCTGCAGTCTTTAAGGGTAGCTGCTGCTAGGTCTTGTGTGATTGTAATTGTGGCTCCATCACATTTGAATTGTTTTTTTTCTTGTTGCTCATAATATTTTCTCCTTAAGCTAGGGTTTTCAGAATTTGACTATGGTATTCCTATAGATTTTCCTTGTAGAATCTCTTTCAGGTAGTAATTGGTGGATTTTTCCCCCCTAGTTCTACTTTCCCCTCTTTTCCTTGTATTATTGTATCAAGATTCTTTTATTTATTTATTTTTTACCACAGCTTTCAGGAAGGACAATTATTCTTCTGTTTTTTCTTCTTGATCTGTTCTACGGATTGGTTGTTTTTCTTATGAGATGTTTCACATTCTCTTCTTTTTTTTATTCTTTATATTTTGCT
This sequence comes from Bettongia penicillata ogilbyi, assembly GCA_023548195.1. Classification (NCBI taxonomy): domain Eukaryota; kingdom Metazoa; phylum Chordata; class Mammalia; order Diprotodontia; family Potoroidae; genus Bettongia; species Bettongia penicillata. The sequence goes on along the minus strand of JAJHZJ010000287.1, from coordinate 3,640,908 downwards.
ATTATTTTTTTGGTCTCTTATAATTTTTCTGGTTTCCCCTTGGCCAAATCTAATTTTCAATCTTCCTTAAGATTCTGGATATCCTTTTCCATTTGGTTGACTTTCTTTTCATAATCTTCTTGTTTTTCTTGGATTGTTTTTATTTTTTAATTTTAAATTTTTTCCTCAATCTCTCTCACTTGACTTTTAAAGTCTTTTAAAAGTTTTTCTATGAATTTTCTTTGGGTAGGTGACAATTTGACATTACTCTTTGGGGTAAGAGAGGCTTTTATTTTTTACTTCAGTAGCCTTCTCTGAAGACAAACCCCAGTCTTTTCTATTCCCATAGTAACTTTCTATATAGTCTTCAGGTTCTTTCTCCTTTGCTTGTGCAAACTTTCTATGTAGTCTTCAGGTTCTTTCTCCTTTGCTTGTGCATTTATTGTTATTTTTTGCTTATAGCAGCTTATTATTGTAATCACCTCTAGTACTGGGTTTGGGGGATGGTGCCTCTGGCCTCAGCTACTCCTTCAGTCCTCCCCTTTGACCTGGGACAGAAACTAAGAACTCCACCCTTCTGTAAGTGCCCTCAGCATCCCTGCCCCTTTGCTTCTGCACTCAGCAGGCATGTGCTGATTCTTTCTCACCCAGGGCCATGTCTCAGCAACACTGCTGGACCTGGCATCCCTTATCAGCACAGGTTCCCTCAATCTTCCCCTACTCTTCCCTACCCACATTGTCCACAGAATCCTCTCTGTTAAGAGTTTTAGATGTTAATCAGAACACTTTATATTCCTTCTTCTAAAGGATAATTACAAATCCTTTGAGGATAAGATGTGTCTTTCATATTTATTTTGTTTCCTACAAAACATTTATCCCAGTTGTAGAGCTGGTAGTTAGGTGGCACAGTGGATAATGTACAGGTCTTGGAGTCAGGAAGACCTGAGTTCAAATCTATCCTCAGACACTTACTAGCTGTCTGACACTGGGCAAGTCTGTTTACCTCAGTTTCCTCATTGGTAAAATGAGCTGGAGAAAGAAATGCCTAAATCACTCTAGTATCTTTGCAAGAAAACCCAAGTGAGGTCACTATGAGTCAAACATGATGAAATGCCTGAACAGCAGCAATCAAGCTTACACTGGGCATTCAAGAAGCACTTTTTTGAATTGAATTAAATGCAATTCAATAAAACCCTGATGAAAAACTAGAAAATCTGATTGTCTTTCTATAGGCACTTTTAAGGGAGTAACTCTAAAATGGATCATTAAACCATGGATGCACCAATGGATCATTCATTCATTCAATAAGTATATATTAAACACCTACTATGTGCCAGTCTTTATATTGGCTACCAGGGATACACACACACACACACACAAACATACACATGCACATATATGCATATATACACATACATATATACTTATATATGTATCTAAATATATCTGTATATATCCATATATCTAGATACATCTCTATATAGATATAGATATACATATCTATATATGTATCTCCATATATCTAGATATTTTTCTATCTAGCTAGCTACACAAAGTCTCTGCCTTTAGAAGCTTATATTCTAATGAAGGAAAATAATTTGTATACAGATACATTATTGGAAAATTTATGCAAAGTGAATCCAAAGTCAGATTGGGCATGTAGGAGCACTAATTACTCCTATAAGAGAAAGGTCTCTTATAGGATGATCTAGCATTTCAGTTGTCTTGAAGGAAGTGGAAATTCCTAGAAGTGGAGGTGAGAAGACAGTGCATTAAAGGCATGGTGGAGAACCTGGGCAAGTGCGGAGATGGGAGACGCAATATGTACAGGGACTAGCAAAGTGGCTAGTTTTCATGTGCATTAGGGAGTACTAATCATTTAGAAAGGTGATTTAGCACCAGACTGGGGAAGTTTAATCACACCAGATTGAGGAATTTATATTTTGTCTGAAAGGTGATAGGAAGTTGCTGAAGTTTCTTGAGCAGGGAAGTGAAGTGGTCAGATTTGTGCTTCAGGAAGATTAATTTGGCAGCTTTGCATTGAGGGAAAGGACATATTGGAAGCAGAATGACTGATTAAGAAGCTATGTGATATGTGATAAGGGGCCTGAACTAGAGTGATAGCTACATGAGTATAGCAAAAAGGACTGTGATAGGACCAATATTTATTAGCATTTTTCCTTTACCCCTACCCCAAGTATTGCTTTCCCCTAATAGGTGACAAAATATTAGGAAAAGATTAATCCTTGTTTCAGGGCAAAGAGTTGGTTGGTTGTCGTCCTTAGTACTCAAAGAGAACCAAAATGTCACTCTGTTGGGGTCAGTGTTACAGTGCGTCCAACTGTAACTCATTAGACCAATATAAGATCGGAAGGCTCTTCCACAGGTTGGGCAAAAATAATCCATTGAACATTTGGGATGAAAGGGAAAGAGTGAAACTCTAGGAGATATTGGTCCTATCTCAGGGACAGATTGGAGAGTTATTGTAGAACTATAAACAATAAGACATGGCAACTTCTTGTGGTGAAACCAACAGAGAAACATGCTGTAAACATATTCCTGACAGAATCTTACTTGGGCAGCATTTAGGGAAGCACAAAAAAAATATATTCTCAATGAATTAAATGGAAGAGTTCATAAAAAATTAACAGGGATAAGCATATTTCATGCATATGTGAATGAACTATTTGCTGCTCCCGATAACCCGCTGTTTTCATTATGCAAAAGCAGCCCTCTTTTTTTATTATAGCAGAAATTCACTTTCCTTACAGCAAAACACTTCCATGCCTGTGACGCAGACCACTAACCAAACAGTTAAAAGCAATTAAATGAATAGTTTGGACCAAGTTACTCTTTATGCACTCCATGCAAATTGAAAAACAGAGAAGTTCAAATAAACCTCAAACAAGGTTTAAATTTACTAGTGACCGCAGTTTGTATTTCATGAGGCTCTGAGTACAGACAAGTAACACCTACAGCATGTTAACCTACATCTGCCCCAGAGACAGACTAGGCAGATACTTAAATGATCCACTTTTGCCAAGAGTCATAAATGTTATGACTGGCTCTGAATTGGGGGCAAAAAACAATGCCTTAATAGAATTCTTTTAAAATCAGGAAAATGAGCAAAAAGGAAAAAGTAACATGATTCTCTTTGGTGACTCAAGTGGAGGAAAATGTCTCCAACAATTTCACCTCAAAGTATAATGGGACTCATTCAAAAGGGCATGGATGAACATTTAGTTCAGGAACCAGGAGAATGATTCAGAGAAAAAAAAGCTGCAAAATCTTACACTCCCAGGTTTGAGCAGAATGGGACTTTCCCCAAGATTCTAAAGCATCTGGATAACCTTTTTCAATGATGTCTTCATTCCTTTGTCTATTCACTTATTTCTACCTAGGCCATGAAACATTTCTACTGAAATGTCATTGAGAATGGTACATCCAGCTGAAGGGAGGCAGAGATAACAGATGACGTCCACTCCAATTCTGTAGATTTAAGAGTCAATATTCTAAGCTTGTCAATATCTTCTTGACCTAAAATGAGGCAAACTTCTGTATCTTTTCAACAATTTATTCATTGATTGAATGCCTTCTCTATACAAGGCATGATGCTATGTGCTGTAGTTCCAAAGACAAAAGCCAAAAAAAATCAATCTCTGCCCTCAAGCAATTTGTGTATGTCAAGGATACATTAGGACAAGAATCCTAAAGAACTAAGGTATATAGCTAAGGCACCTACAAGCTGTGTGACCCTGGTAAGTCACTTAACCCTCTTTGCCCCAGTTCCTCATCTATAAAATGAGCTGCTGAAGGAAATAACAAACCACATATCCAAAATATATCTTTGCCAAATGGGGCCATGGAGAGTCAGACATGACTGAATACAACTCGATAGCAACAAAAATGATTTTATTATTTGAATTGTATATATTCTGATTTCGTAGGAGCAAAGAGCTTTTATTATTTATTTACCCTAATTAACATGGGTATTTTAGACACAGTGAAATGGCCTGAAACAGAGGAGAGCATTCAAGCAAGAATTTTTGTCATTTCTTCAACTGAAGCTTTTAAATTTTATCTACTTTTTTTTTTAGAAGGAGAGGTCTTATAGAACATAATGGTTGTGATACTAAGGAATGAGTCTTTTTGAAATTCCTTAGCTAATTGGTGTACTGAGAGCTCTAGACTGGTAACATGGAAACCGTGGGTTCAGATCTTGACTCCAACATTTACTAGGGGCATGACTATTACCTAGTCACTTATTCTCTTTCTGCCTCATCTGGGTATGGAAATGATAGCATTGGTGCTACCTACCTCAAAGAGTTGTTGTGAGAAAAATGCTTTGAAAGTCTTAAGTATTATTTAAAATAAGCAGTTACTGATATTATTTCTGACATAGAATCATAAAACTTAGTTGAAATCTCTACCTGAGAAATTCAACTTTGATCACTTTGATTCAACAAGCTTCTATTGAGTAGGTGTCATATGTCAGGCACAATGCTGTCATGGGAGGTTAAAAAGGCAAACTGAAACAACTCTTGCCATCAGGAAGTTTATATTCTTTTAGGGGAAAAATATTGGAAAACCTGAAAATCAAAGGAGAGATGAATAAAATTGAAAATAAGAAAATCATTGAACTAATAAATAAAACCAGAAGCTGCTTTTATATGAGAAAAAACAATAAAGTAGATAAACCACTGGTTAATTTGATTAAGAATCATTTACAAGAAGGATAGAGTTGATGTGGATGGGTGTGAGAGAATAGGTATAGCCATAGTCCTAGGAGGGAACTGACCTACACAGTTTAGTATTAAAATTACATAGATAATGAATTATGCTATATATAATGGATTATATTATGGTCAAGCTAAGACTCAGTTGAATTTTGGGACCAGGTTGTTTATAGATGGGGTGAAACATGATTAGCATACCCATAACAAGTCCTCTGAGGACTCACTCCAATATTAAGGAGATTGTCTCTCCAACACATCAAACAAATGCTCTTCTAGCCTTTACCTGAAGGTCTTAAAAAGGAAGTCACCAGAACAATTTTTCCCTATACCTTCTCTAGAGTTGGCTTAATACATAGCAAGTAGAGGGATATCTATGAGCTTCAGTTCAAGAAATGCCAAAAGTTCTTGCCTTTCTTATTTCAGACCTTTTCACTATGTCTAAAATACCCACATTAATTAGGTTAATTAATAATGATAATAGTTAACCTTTACACATAGAACTTTGTTTGCAGGTGCTCTACATATATTATTTGGTTCTTATAGCAACTTCATGATGTAAAATCCTATTATTACCCCCATTTTTTAGACAAGGATTTTAAGGCTGAGAGAGATTGACCTGATTTGCCTAGGTTCCAGTTAGTAAATGTCTGAGGCCAGAATTGAACTTATCTTTTCCAGACTTTATCCACTATCCCAGTTAGCTTCCACAAAGTATCAAAAGTATTTCTTAAAATCCAAGTATAGGGGCAGCCAAGTGGTGAAGTAAGCACCTGCTTTGGAGTGAGGAGGACATGAGTTCAAATCCAGCAAGGTTATTACCTTGCCCAGTGACAAATCACTTAACCCTTATTGCCTACAAAAAAAAAGAATCTTATTGGTGGTATGCTAAGTCCTTCAATGATTCATTCTCTAGATGAAGAGGAGAAAAATGGCTAATGATGGTCATTCTCCTCTAACAATAGTCTGGCTTAGTAGGCTCATCAACTTTATACATGGATTGAAAGGACAGACAAGAGGAAAAGATCAGGCAAGATTCCCCCTTCTGCCCCTCTCTTCCACCTGTTCCTTCCCACCAGTCCCCAACACATAGGATTCCTCTTTCTTTTTTTATTTTCTAATTAAATTTATTTATTTTCAGTTTTCAACATTCACTTCAACAAAATTTTGAATTTCAAATTTTTTCCAGCTGGCCCTCTCCTCCCACCCCAGGAAAGTATGCATTCTGATTACCCTTTCCTTCAATCTGCCCTCCCTTCCATCAGTTCCCCATTCCCTTCCTTTCTATTTTCCTTTAGGGCAAGATAGATTTTTATACCCCATTTCCTAGGTATCTTATTTCCTAATTGCATGTAGAAACAATTTTTAACATTAATTTTCAAAGCTTTGAGTTCCACATTCTCTCCCTTCCTCCCCACCCATCCTCATTGAGAAGGCAAGCAATTTGATATAGGTTATACATGCGTATTTATACAAAATACTTCCATAACAGTCATGTTATGGAAGACTATATTTCTCTCTACCCTGTCCCACCATCCATTTATTCTATTATCTTCTTTGATCTGTCCCTCTACAAAAGTGTTCACTTCCTATTTCCCCCTCCCCCAATCTGCCATCACTTCTATTATCCCCCCCTTATTTCCTTCCTCCCTATTTCTTGTAGGTTAAGATAAACTTCCATATCCAATTGAGTATGTATATTATTCCTGCCTGAAACCAAATTTTATGAAAGCAAAGCTCACTTATTCCCTCTCATCTTCCCTTCTTCCCCTCCATTTTAAAAGCTCTTTTTTGCCTCTTTTATGTGAGATAATTTACTACATTCTACTTCTCCTTTTCTCTTCCTCCCAGTACATTCCTCTCAACACTTAATTTTATTTTTTAGATACTATCCCTTCATATTCAGTTCAGCCTGTGCCCTCTGTCTCTCTATAATATATATACATATATATATATACACATACATATATATACATATACATACATATATATACATTCATACATACACACACACACAAACAGACACATATTCTCTCCAACTACCCTAATACTGAGAAAGGTCTCATAAGTTGCAAATATCAACTTTCCATGGAGGAATGTAAACAGTTCAATTTTAATAAGTTCCTTATAGTTTCTCTTTTCTGTTGACCTTTCCATGCTTCTCTTGACTCTTGCATTTGAAAGTCAAATTTTCTATTCAGCTCTAGTATTTTCAACAAGAATGTTTGAAAGGTCTTTTATTTCATTGAAATTTCATTTTTCCCTGAAGTATTACTCTCAGTTTTGCTGAGTAGGTGATTCTCAATTTTAATTCTACCTCCTTTGACTGGAATATCATATTTCAAGCCCTCCAATCCCTCAGTGTAGAAGCTGCTAAATCCTATGTTATTCTGATTATGTTTCCACAATACTTGAATTGTTTCTTTCTGGCTGTTTGTAATATTTTGTCCTTGTTCTGGGAACTCTGGAATTTGGCTACAATATTTCTAGGAGTTTTCCTTTTGGGATATCTTTCAGAAGGTGATCAGTGGATTCTTTCAATTTCTGTTACCCTCCATTTCGAGAATATCAGGGCAATTTTCCTTGATAATTTCTTGAATGATGATATCTTGGCTTTTTTTTATGGCTTTCAGTTAGTCCAAAAAATGTTAAATTATCTGTCCTGGATCTATTTTTCAGGTTGGTTGTTTTTTCTGAGTTTCTTCACATTGTCTTCTATTCTTTTTCATTCTTTTGGTTCTGTTTTATAATCTCTTGATTTCTCCTAAAGCCATTAGCTTCCATTTGTTCCATTCTAATTTTTAAGAATGATTTTCTTCAGTGAGTTTTTGGACCTCCTTTTCCATATGGTTCATTCTGTTTTTTAAGGCATTCTTCCCCTCATTAGCTTTTTGGATCTCTTTTGCCATTTGGGTTAGTCTAACTTTATTTTTTTCAATATTTTTTTTTTGTCTCCTTTAGCAAGCTATTGACTCATCTTTTGTGATTTTCTTGCATCACTCTCATTTTTCATCCCAATTTTTCCCCAACTTCTCTTACCTGATTTTCAAAGTCCTTTTTGAGTTCTTCCATGGCCTGAGACCAATTCATGTTTTTCTTGGAAGCTTTGGATGCAAGAGCTTTGATTTTGTTATCATCTTCTGGTTGTATGTTTTGATCCTCCTCATCAGCAGTGATGTAAGAAAATATCTTTCCACCAAGAAAGTAAGAATTTATAGTCTTTTTGTTTTCCCCCATTTGCCCATTTCCCCAGCCAATTACTTGACTTTTGAGCTTTTTGTTAAGTGGAAGACTACAGAGGCAGCCATTGAGTCTGGGGCCAGGGCTGGGACCGCAACTGAATCTAGGGTTGGACCATGCTCCCCTCTCAGTCAGGTGAAAAACCCTTCCCACTGATCTTCGAAGCTGTCTTTGGTGTTTGTGAGTTGAAAAGTCTGGAAACTGCTCCAGCCAGCCACCAATGATTCAGGCCCCTAAGGCTTGCTACAGTTCACAGGCATGGCCCACACCAAACTGTGCTCTGCTTCTAGCCCAGTGTGATAGACCCTTCCTGTTAACCTTCCAGGTTACCTTGGGCTGGAAATTTGCTTCAGTCTGTTATTTTATAGCTTCTGCTGCTCTAGAATTTGTTTAGAGTCATTTTACAGGTTTTCTTTTTGACGGGTTTGTGAGGAGAGTTCAAGCAGGTCCCTGCTTCTACTCCACTATCTTGGCTCCCTCCAAGATTCTTCTTTCTATGACCTGATGCCATCCTCAAGGTCCAACAAACATTTATCAAGTTTATGTAATGTACAAGAACCCAGGGATAGAAAGACAAACACAAAAAATGTCCCTACCCTTAAGAAGTTTATGTTCTACTGAAATGAATACTGACTTTATGATAGGTTAAATAATATGAACAATCTAGCAGATCTTTCTTCCATCTTTTTGCTTATTTTTTTTAAACAAATGCAAATATTCTTTAGTGAGACCACACTTTGAGATCTATTAATTAAACCATGTCAATCAAAATCTTGGCAGGATGAATCAAAAGCCCTCTAGAACTGAAAGAAATGTGATAGTGTGATGAAGAGGTAAGGGTAGTATATGAAGCAAGATAGAGGTGCGGTTGGGTTGTACAAATGAGGATAGTGAAAGGAGTATGAAAGATAAACCATCCACTTCTCGGCTTGACTTAGAGTGGGCAATATCAGTCAACTTCATCTTGCCCACCATCTTTGGTAAATGCCTCTGGATCTGCCATTTACACACAAAACAATTCAAGGACTAATTAAGGCCTTCCTTAAATCCTGAGGGTTTTATAATAAATACTAAATGGAACACTCTGGGACTGTGGATAAAACCTCTATAAAATAAATCTGTTTCTCTGGAAGTACAATCACATTCTTGTTAGTATGCACACATCTACCATCTAGAGAAGGAGCTTCCAATTCACAAATTGTTCATTTAATGAAGCATCCTTTTTTGACCTGTGGCCCAATAGCTGAATGATTGTACCCTGAGGCTTTTAAAAAGTATTGGTTAGTCTTGTGGGAAGGCATCTCAACACCGACCAAGCTTAATGAGGCTTTTGATGACTTCAATGGATCTGTGATCTCATCCATATGGATATTCCCTCCACACATGCAGATTTCACTCCCTCCACAGCTTTCTAGCCTGTGCAAATCTTGCCTAGTTCTTTCAGTGTCTTCCACACAGAGAGAGAATCTTCCTTCCCCACCCCTAATGCATAAGAAATCTTCCTTTTGTTCTTTAAATCTTTGAAGGATGAAAATGCATCATTAAAGCAGGGTGGCATAGTAGATAGAATATTCCACATCATGACTTTCCATTTTGTGGTTTCGATATATCTGGGGTCAGCATAAGAAATTAAATGGGAATTTCTGAGGAGTTTTGTGGAAGGTATAGACAACACTGAAGGCTACCAGAGGACACAGAGTTTATAACCAAATGCTTAACCTAAATTTTTCAACAAGGTACTGTAAAACACCGCATAAAAAAAGAAAAATAATCAGACCTTCTCTGGTATTAAGAGAGAACCAAAAACTTACATGGATTTTCCAGATTGCAGGGGATCCCATAGCCCCCACCATGTAGAAGAGATAACTGTACTTGTAAGTTTGATCAAAGATCTAGGTTTGAATTTCACCTCTGACTAAAGAAGTTATATAGCTGCTCCTAGTCTCAGTTTTCTCATCTTAAAATGGGAATGATAATAGTAATTATCTCACAGGATTGTTTTGAGAACTAAATGAGATATGTATGCAAAATGGTTTGTAAATATGAAAGTGTCAAATATCAGATATTATTCTCCATGATGGTCCTACTTCATGATCATATGTTTCCTTAATATTTGTCTTTAAGACATATCTTTAAGATTTCTTTAAAACAACTTCTCAAAAGTACCTTTGTAATAATATGCTATAATTGGCTTATAGACACCATACATTTGTTTTCTATTGTCCTTTGAGTCATAAGTACTTCTGAATCTTCAGCATTTTGGAGGAAAATTGTTATAATAGTTTTGAGAAGTTTGTATCAGATATTAAAAATCTGTGAATGAAATGAAATGAAAATATTTTTTTTCAAGAAATTTGACACAGCAGAGGGAGAGATATAGAAGGATAGCAAGCTGGCGTAGGGACATGACTAGATATAATAAAGGCATTTTTAAAGTTAGGGAAGACATGGGAATAATTGTATTCATCAGGGAAGGAGCCATTATATATGTGTGTACACACACACATACATAGATGAGAGAGATAAAAATAATAATGTTGGATGACATTGGATAACATTATTATCTACAAATTTAATACCCTTGTTAACAAAAGAACTGAAATTAATTTGGGCTAACTTGTTCTTAAGGAACCTGGACTACTTACAATTTCCTTGTAGTTAGTAACAGCAATGTCATTAGAAAATCTAAAATTGTGCCTATGTTGGACAGACAGCTAGAATTTAGTTAAAGCTGTATGCCACAGTTTCCAAGTTAAAGTTCTCCTCACCAGTTTTTTTTTAGCATGGTTACATTGCTCAACATCATAAGTGGATATGATATTCTCAGTGAAATAACATCAAAATAAATACATTGCCATCCATCAATTTTGCCTCTGCACCCTAAGGACCACTAAGACTTTCTATCTGACCTGTAGTGGAAAACTCCAATATATGTTGCCTCCTGCTATTAAGATGTGAGCTTCTTAAGAGTAGAGACTGCTTTGCTTTTCTCTTTATATCTCTAGCTCTTAACCCAGTGCTTTGTGCCTAGTAAGTTCTTAATAAATGCTTTTAAATTACTAGGAATTAGGGTAGATCTGGAAAGGTTGATCTTAGCCTGGAGGAGGGTCATCTTCTCATTAATGGCTAGAGTGGAGGAGATTGTCATAGCTGATATCAATGGGGTTTGAAATAAAGTGAAAGGTAGAAGAGAAAGTTTGTGGTAAATGGACTCAATTATATTTTGTTGAGGTCCTCAGCTAAGAGGATTGAGTTCAAATAACTTTCCCTGGGTCATTCAAGTCTCAGAAGCAGGATTGAACCTAAGATTAGCATTCTGACCCAGAGTTTCTTCATCTTTTAAGTAAGGAGGATGAAACTAAGGATGTTTGGGATTCTCTGGGAGAGTGAGGAGAGAAGAAGGGTTTTGTAAAAGTTGTTCTAGAGACTGGGCTAGATTGTAGACTGGGTCCAGTTGAGATTAGATAACATTCATGTGTTATTGACTCAGTCAGTATGGTCTCATGACTTCTTCTAGCTCCATTTAGTCACATGTGACTAGTGAAGGTCATAGATAGTGGGAGTAAAATTGGGTTGTGACATAGCTGGTGATAAGACCAGAAAGTAAGGGATCCCACAGTACTAGAATTGAAGTGTTTTGCCAAATGATCAAAGTTGGGAAGGGAGAAGTGTGTAACCAGAGCAAAGGTGACTGCCTTGCAAAATACTGAAAAGCTGAAGGAGGGGAGGATATGATAAAGGGGAAGAATATGGTTAGGGCAGTAAAACTTGGAGAGAGATGGAATAATAAAAGATTATGACTGGATAAAGAAATTTCACAATTCTCAAACATAGAAGTGTTTGTTGTTTTCAGTAGTTTCATTGTGTCTAGGGTTTTCTTGGCAAAGATGTAGGAGTGGTTCACCATTTCCTTCTCTAGCTCATTTTATAGATGAGGAAACTGAGGCAAACAGGGTTAAGCAACTTTCCCAGACTCACTAAGCTAGTAAGTGTCTGAGGCTAGATTTGAACTCATCTTCCTGACTCCAGGTCAGGCACTCCATTCACTGTACCACCTAACTGCCCATAGAAATGAATACTTGTGGGCAATGGCAAGATCCAGGGTATGTCCATTCTTTTTTTTTTTTGGGAAAACTTTTTATTGTAGGTGCAGTGAGACAGCTGGACACAGTTTAGATGATTCCAATTTTGTTGACAACATCCAAAGCATCATAGTCTGGAGCAAGACGGACATAAGCTTTCTTCTCTCCATCAGGCCAGATCAGTGCGTTGACCTTGGCCTCGTCGATGTCATACAGTTTCTTTACCGCCTGCTTGATCTGATGCTTGTTGGCCTTGACGTCCACAATGAAAACTAGGGTGTTGTTGTCTTTAATCTTCTTCATAGTGGACTCAGCAGTCAGGGGAAACTTAATGATGGCATAGTGATCAAGCTTATTTCTCCGAGGGGCACTTCTCTGAGGGTATTTGGGCTGCCTTCTTAGTCTTAGTGTCTTGGGTTGCCGGAAGGTAGGGGATGTTTGGATCTTCTTCTTTTTGTGGCTATGGACACCTTTCAACCCCGCTTTCTTGGCCTTCAAAGCCTTGGACTTGGCTTCTGTCTTGGGGGGGCCAATGGCTTCCTTCTCCTTCAGCACCATCTTGGGGGAAAGGGCTGGGTATGCCCATTCTTGTGGATGATTGAGGTAGATTAAAGGAATAAGTCATGGGAGTTGAGTAGACTGAGTACCTAAATTGAAGACGTCCTATCTATCCCTATTAAACAGTTTGTTTTGTCATATCCCAGACCACTGAGACATTTTTGAATCCTGGTGGGATCATCCAGTGTATTCAATATCTCTTCAAGCACTGTGTCATCCTCTACAAAATAACTAACAGGTGGCCATTTCAGTTTCGTTTAAACATGCCCAACAACAAATCAGTCCTCTTTATATCTGAACTGAATTAATCGTTAGAAATTTATTTCTTAAACTGAATTTAAAAAAATCTCTTACATCATGGATATTATGCTATTATTAATTCAGTGCAAGATAGATTTAATATTTTTGGTTACCATGTTGTAATGCTGATTCACATTGATTGTATAGTCTATAAACCTCCAGATCTTTTTATGTGAACAGTTGACTAGCTATACTCTTTCCTCCCCCATCATGTGTGCAGCTGTTTTGTTTTTTAAACTCAAGTATAAAACTTTACATTTATCCCTGTAAAATTCCAACTTAGTTTTGGTCCGTCATTCAAATTTGATGAAATCTTTTTGAATTCTGATTCTATCATCCAAAGTGATATCTAAGCTACAGCTCTAAGTCATCTATAATTTTAATGAAAAAGTCATTTATAACTGTTTAAATCAGTGATAAATATTTCAAAGAGAGCAGTGCTAAAGTCAGAAAGAATGCTATGGCATTCCACTAGGGACCTAAGTATAGGCTGTCCCTAGTTCTTCATCTTTTCCAGAAAGACATAATAATACTGTCCAAGTCCTTGCTGATATCCGTCTAAATTTTGCCTTGGAGATTCCCCTGATTTACTAGTCTAATAACACTATAAAAATGGAACTAGGGGTTTTAATGATACAATTTGTGATTTATTAATCAATATAATCTCCTAGACATCCAGCTGCAATTCCTTTAATAATTCATTCCCTAATTTTGCAAGACATGTGGGTCAAGTTTATCAGACTAGAGAAGGATATAAAACACTCCTTCTTTTGCAAATTGGGACTTTTTTGTGGCCATTTTTCGGTCCTGTGGCACTTTGCCTGTTTTCCAGTTTTTCAAAGGTCACAGAGTGATTGTGCTGGTTTCTACAGGAGCTACAGCAGTGAACAAGATAAAACCCTTTCTTTATGGTAATAATCTAGTAGGGGAGAAAAGATAGGATTTTATCAGTGGAAATAACACTAACAAGTATAAACTAAGTCAATATTTGATAAGTGTCATGAGAATGGTGGGAGCAGTTGAGGCCTCAAGTTCCTTCAGAAAGTAGGTCTTTAATGATTTTAATTCATGATTGCCTAGGAATCAGATTTGCTCAAACCAGACCCTATGATAGAGTTTCATATGACTTAGAGATGGAAAAGACCTTAGAAATAATCTAGTCCAACTCTTTCATTTTATAGACTGAGGCCAAGTAATGTCAAATGACTTGTCCAAGATCATACTAATGATAAGTATCTTTTACAGGGGGATTCCTACTCCCTCTTAACTCTTGTGCCTTCCTTCTGTTGATTATTTCTATTTCCCTGTATGTAACTTGCTTTGTATATATTTATTTGCATGTTATCTCCCCTATTAGATTCTAAGTTCCTTGAGGACAGGTATTGCATTTTACCTCTTTTTGAATTCCTAGTATTTTAGCAAAGTCCTTGGCACATAGTATAGGTACTTAATAAAGGTTTATTGGTTGATTGATTGATTTTAGCAGCAGTGGGGGTGGGGAGCAGCTATATAGTGCAATGGATAGAGTGTTGAGCCTGGAATTAGGAAGACTCATCTTCATAAGTTCAAATCTAGCCTCAGATACTTATTTGCTGTTTGTCTCAGTTTCTCATCTATAAAATGAGCTGGAGAAGGAATTGACAAACCACTCCAGTGTCCTTGCCAAGAAAAGCCCAGAGGGTATCAGAATCAGACACAGTTGAAAACAACTGAATAACAAAGAACTGGGGTTGGGAGATCCAGTAATAGGCATAGGGTTTCACACAGTATGGAAGATGAATGGGTGGATGACTCACCCTTTTGTGAGTTGGATATTATTTCTGATTTGGAAGTAACTGAGAGTCCTGCTGGCTTTCCTGAAAGAAACTGAGGACCCAGTCATAACAGTTTGAGACCCAGCCATCAATTTAACTTGATGAGTATACTACCAACCCAGTACCACGCAAAGTAGGCACTTAATACATGCTTGTTAATGATACTGATGAAGTGTGAGGCATTTGAATACTGTGACTATTACATTTATAGGGAGAGACATTTCCTTTAATGCTGTTTTACAACTGAGTCAAAAAAATCTGCAAACACAGAATGGAGAGCTTTCAAGTTTCTCAGCGTCTTGAGTTACTGTGCTCCCAGCCTGCAGAAGGATTTTTGAGCTAACATGGAACAGTTGCACTTCACTAACCTTATTAAACCCACCCAGAGCTTGGGAGAGTTTCAAACTCCTTTGAAGATATGGCATTTTATAAATATGCTGGCTTGGAGAGGACAGCAGGGTGGGGATGGAAACAGCTTGTCTACCAAGGCTGTCAGATGCAACACTCCTAGTGTGGGAACTCCCTCTGTCAAAGATTGCAAACTGTGTATGACTTAGTAGGTCAGTTCTAAGGATTTTCCTGAGGCAAACAGGGTTCATATAACTTGTGCAGAGTCACTAGTAAACTTCAGAGGCAGGATATGAACCTAACCCTTACCAACTCAAGGACTGAACTCCAGGTTTCCTCATTTGTCAAATAAGGAGAGTTGGACTAAATGATATCTGAAGTCCTAAGTAGTATCTATTCTATTTGGTGTGATATTTGACTTCTGATTAATCACCTTTTTCAGGGGGACTGCATTATCTCTTGGTAGAATTTTTTTCAGCCTAGAACTGGTAGCAATTTGGTCTAGTATTTTTTTGGGTACAAGATTTGCTGTGGAGAAAGTATACAATAGTTTGTGTTAACAGCAAACTAAGTCCAACTTGGCCTGATAGCTTTTGTGGACAACCACATCATGTGATGGACTCAGAACTTGCAGGCTACTAAATCCTTTCAATGTCTTGCACCATCTTGTATTTCTGCAAGTAGATTTTCTGAAGATAATTTCAAGATTTTACATGAATGTGTCTTTTAAAAATTTGATGTCATTGACTTCAGTTATGATATTTCAGCCGGCTGAGATTATTTGGCATCTTGATTCTGGCATATATTGGAGTTGCTCTTCCCAGATTTTTTGTCATTAGCAAATTTGACAAGAACGCTGTGTCTACCTTCAACCAAGTCATTGATGAAAAGCGTATTTGTCTTCCTCCATTGGAACAGGAGAGCAGCAACTCTCTTGTTGGCTTTTATCTGTAGCTTTAGCACTTGGAAAGTGCTTAATAAATTATTATCCTGCCCATCTGTCTCCAAAGTTAACATTGATTCATTGATCCCCCTTCTTGGGCCAATTATGAACCCATTATTCCCAACTAAATATTTATTACACCCACATCTCATCCACTAGGATAGTGTGAGATACTTTGCCCTGCTGAAGTATAAGCTCAGTCCATCTATGGAATTTCCATTATCTGGACTTGGAGTCAGGAAGACCTAGATTCAAATCCTGCCTGAGACACTAATTAGCTATATGACCCTGGATACTTAGACTCTTTCTGCTTCATTTTACTCACCTAAAACATGAGGATAATAACAATAGCACTTAATTCCCAGGATTGATGTGAGGTTAAAATGAGATATTTGTAAAGTACTTTGTGAACCTTTAAAGCTCTATAGAAATGCTATTTATTATTGTTATCCACAAGTTTAATATCCTTGCCAACAAAGGAGTGAAATTAATTTGATATAACTTGTACTTTTTAAAATTTTATTTGAATTTTTTTAATTTCTGGAATAAAACAAGCATTTCCATAACACAGTATAATAAAAAAGATGATTGCACATGAAACTACAAATCTATAATGTACCACTTGCTACTCCTTTTAAATATATAATGAAGTTAACATGTAAATTTCTTTTCATTTCTTCCCTCCTTTCTATCCCTCCCCCTCCTGGTTCTAGAGTCACAAATAACTTGTTCTTAAGGAATATGGTCTGACTTGAAATTTCCTTTTGGTTACTAATAGCAATGTCGTTAGAAAATTAAAATTGTACATATGTTGGACAGACTGCAAGGATTTGGTTAAACCTGTATGCCACAACTTCTAAACACTTTCTAAATTAAAATTCTCCCCACCAAAGTTTCTGGCACTGTCACATTGTTCATCATAAGTGGATTTGATCCTAGTAGAAACAGTTTTAAAATAGATAAATTGCCATTCATCACTCCTTTGCACCCTCAGGACCACTAAAGCTTTCAATCTCACTTGTAGTGGAAAACTGCAATATGTATTGTCTCCTGCTATTAGAATGTGAACTCTTTGAGAGCAGAGACTGCTTTGCTTTTCTATTTGTGTCTCCAGCCCTTACTACAGTGCTTTGTGCCCAGTAAATCCTTAATAAATGCTTTTTAATTATTATCTATCACTACCTGTATGTCAAGAAGAAATAGACTATGGGATTTAGAAGGTCAGCAGAAACATCAGTTACAATCCATCAGTGACAGAAGGAAATGGAGATGCTTTCCTGCATGTGACACATCCAGTCCTCCTTTAAGACATGGTCATGGGACTGCACAAGTATAATCTATATTGATTTGCTTGCCTTCTCAGGGGATGGGGAGGGAGGAAGGGAGAGAATTTGGAACTCAAAGTTTTAAAAAGGAATGCTTAAATTGATTTTTCATGTAACTGGGGGAAAAATAAAATATGAAAATTTTTAAAAGTTTTAAAAAAAGAAAAGGAAAAAACATGATCATGGTGGGGTAAAGAGAAATAAATGATGCTTTTCTTCTTTTTCTTAAAGAAAAAAATGTATCGAGTATGGTGACTGGTAAGCTTACAGTCAACTCACTTGCCTCTAATCTCTCCGCTGTCCATTCCATCTTCACACAGCTGCAAAACTGATATTCCTAAAGCATGTTACTAACCAAGTCACTCCCCTGCTCAAGAAGTTCTCATGATTCCCTCTTGCCTCCAGGATAAAATATAATGTTCTTTGGCGTTCAGGCCCCTTCACGATCCTGGTTCTAGACTACCTTTTCGGGCTTTCTACACAGTACTCCATTTTAGATATGCTACATTTCAGTCAAACTGGTCTCCTTGTTCCTCGTATTCTTAATCCTATCTCCTTTCTCTGTGCCTTTGACCAGGCTGTTGCCATGTCTGGAAGGCACACCCTCCTCATCTGTCTCTTAGGATCCAAAGCTCAGCTCAAGTGGCATCTCTTTTACAAGGTCTTTCCTGATTCCTCCAGTTGGTAATCTCTCTGACCAAATTATTTTGTGTATTTATTTGGTATGTATCTTGCATCCTTCTTTACATACATTTTGTTTCTCTCAAATATAGTGTCAACTCCATGAGCCTGGGGCTCATTTGATTTTTGTTTCTGTAGAACTGTTTCTGTCAGGGCTGTTTCTGTAGAGCTATTTCTGTCGGGGCTGGAGTCAAAAAGATTTATCTTTCTGAGTTCAAATCTGGCCTTAGACACTTATTAACTGTGTGACCCTGGGCAAGGCACTTCACTCTGCCTTAGTTTCCTTATCTGTGATGTTGGAGAAAGATATGGTAAACCATTCTAGTATCTTTGTGAAGAAAAACCTAAAAGGGGTCATGAAGAGTTGGACATGACTGAAAAGCTGAACAACAAATAACGAATCGAGTCCCAGGATATCTATCTCCTCAGTTTGTAGTTGATGGAAGGATGGTGTGATATCTTTGGGCTACTGATATTTCTTTTGTTGTCTTGTCTAACCTTGACCAAGAAACCAGAAAATGAATCAATGTTACCATATAATTAAAGCAGCCACTGACACATCCTTCCATTAGCTATATCCCTCTTTATATGAAAGTAAAAGGCAATATACATGAAAAGAGAACTTTGAAGCCATTAAAACACTGTTTTCTTAATTTTTTCCTTTTCCTTATTGAAACTTTAAAAATCCATGATTATTTACTGTAATTATAATTATTACAAATTTGGCATCAGAAAGACAGTAGTGTCTTATGGAATAATATCCCTGAAGGAGCAGGTTAACATCCTTTGTTCACCATATACAGGTTCCTTTTTCAAAAAGTGGTTAGGAAAGGGATTCCTCATAAAAGAGGCTATGCTCTCAGTCTGGAAGTTGGTGAGAGTTGCTAACACCGTTTTACTTCTCTTTTATTAGTTCTCAAAGGTGATATTGATTCTGAGGTAAAGGGTGATATTTCTTTTGGGAGTTCTCATGCAGCTACTATGGGACATGGATCTAATGATGAGCAGGATTCAATGAAGTTTTAAGTGTCACATGACTTTTCTCGACAGTCATTACTCTGGGCAACCTTCTGCTAGTCTGAATTACCAGCAGCTGCTCAATCCCCCTCTCTCTCTCTCCTCTCTCTCTCTCTCTCTCTCTCTCTCTCTCTCTCTCTCTCTCTCTCTTTCTGTCTCTCTTTCTGTCTCTATCTCTTGCTCTCTCTCCACCTCTCTCTCTCCTTTCATCTGCTCCAACTGTCAGCAGCTGCTCTCCCCCTCCTGCCATATCCAGATGCAAACAGCTGTTCTCTCTTTTGTCACAATTGTCAGCAGTCACTCATTTTGCCCCAAACCGATGAACACCTGCAGCAATAGAAATTTTATTTTTCAGCTGTGGGATAAAGATATTTCTGCTTTAAAGAGGATATTGGGGCAAGGATAAAAGGGGAGGCTTGTTACATTTAACAGGAAATTGAGTTAACAAGTAGGAAAATGAGTGCATAGTTATCTTTCAGGGAATGGGAGAGATTCAATATAACTTTAAATGTCCATCAGAGGTGGCTGAAGCATAGTGAATTGAGAACTAGCCAGGAAAATTCTTGGATCAAGTCTGGTCTCTGGCAACCACTGGTTGTGTGACCCAGAGCAAGCTACTTAACCTCTCAGTGCTCTCAGCAACTATGTAAAACTATAAATTGGAGAGATGGGCATGACCTACATTGGTTGAGGTAGTTTTCTTCTCCAGAAGTATCTCATATCAATGAAATCATGGTTCAGTCCCTTTTCCTAATACTTATCATAGTTCTACTTGTTATAAAATTCACAAGGAATTAGACATATCATCACCACTGCCACCACCATCCCATCATCATTACCACCCTCACAATTATCAACTCAGCAACCTAGGAAATGACGCACCTCAAGAAAGTATTTTAGGAACAATCAGTCCTCTAAACTGTATGTTGGTTGTTAATATCAGAAGCAAACTTTTTATAAAGGAGTGAAAAATTCCTCTAGTTTCATTTGGTAGGGAACTTCCAGCATGTAAACTTTCTCTACTGATGCAGATCAGCAACTACTTTGTATATTACCATTTTAGAATGTGGCTAGAGGGCACTTAGGGATTAAGTGACTTGCTCATGGTCACACAGCTCCAGGTCTCCATGACTGGGAGGGAAGTCCCATATCCACTAAGTCAGGGAAGCTAACATACTCTTTGGTAGCATCTTCCTGACTTCAAATCTGGCTCCAGACACTTAATAGCTGTGTGACTCTAGGCAAGTCACTTCACTCTGTTTGCCTCAGTTTCCTCATCTATAAAATGAGCTGAAGGAGAAAATGGCATATCAGTCCAGTATCTTTGCTAAGGAAACCCCAAATGGGGTCATGAAGAAGCCGATATGACTGAACAGCACAACATAGTCTTAATCAATGGATTTTCCTCCTCTTATTCACGTTATTTTCCACATCACTCTGATTCAAGTCTTTGAGTCTTGACTTCTGGCTTTGTTCCTTTTGCTTGCTGTTCTTTTCCTTTCTTCTATTCACAACATGATTGAGCAGATGGTATTCACAATAATGACAATGCTTGAAACTGTGATCGTGCCAACTTTAATAGACTTAACTCTTCTCAGTGATACAATGATCTAAGACAATTCCAAAAGACTCAAGATGGAATATTCTTTCCACAACCAGAAAAAGAACTATGGAGTCTGAATGCAGATTGAAGCACACTATTTTCTCTCTTTTTTTCTTTCTTGTGGTTTTTCGCTTTTGTTCTGATTCTTCTTTCACAATATGGCTAATATGGAAATATATTTAATATGATTGTATATCTATAGCCTATATCAGACTGCATGCTGTCTTGGGGATGTGAATGTTGAAAACTAAAACCAAACAAACAAAATACAAACTAAAAACTAAAAAACATTAAAAAATTAAGATAAAATGAAAAAATTGTGATCATGACATATTCATTGACAAGATTCACTTTAACTTCTTCAGGTTACAGGGTAGCTGTTGTATAAGTAAAAATGAACTCCAAGTTATTGTGAAGTCTCATGATGAGAATGGATATTACAAATGAAGTGACCATCATTCAAAAGCATGTATAAACAAGAAAGAGAGGCTATGAGTGACATGGAGGTAATAGATAACCTCACTTCACCCTCTTGGCTCTCTCCCACTGAAATGCATCAAGGATCACTCATTGGGCATCTTTCCAGACCCCAGTGGAAGAGAACTGACTGAGTCTCTGAGGCAGGGTTCTATGGTTTGGGAAGCCATTAGGACTCATTCCTGTAATTTCATCATCTTATAAGTCCTTGTACTCATAGCTGGCCAAGAGTCAGTCTTGTTAGAATTTTGCCAAATTGAGAATCACCAGCTCATTTGGCTCTGAAGGGAAAAGAAAGAAATGAGAAACAACTGACATCTGTAGACTTGAAATTACGAGCTGTTTCTATAACAAAGAGACCAAACACTTTTGGCTTGTTTTACAGTAAACATACACGTAGAACATTCTGGCTGACTAACAACTGGCTGGTGCACATGTAAGGCATATGTGAACACATATGGCTGCATAAAATTCACATATGTTCACTTAAAAGGACACTGTCAAGTCATTTTATGGCCTTTTTTGTTCTCTGCACTCTATTGTTTATAAAACCTTCTTAGAAGCTTAAAAATACAATTTTTCTCCCTACTGATTTTTGTTCTCTCTGTCTCTATCTTTGTCTCTCTCTCTGTCTCTGTATTTCTCTCAGAGATTTATTTTAAATGGAACTCAAATAGAGGGAACTGGTTTTAATATCAAAACAAGCTTAAGATTATATAGCCCATGACAGAGCCAGAACCAGGATGGATGAGTTGGTAAGATGATTTGCCCTGATCACAGCTCCACACTACTTGCTCAGGAGTAGATTTTTTCCAGAACTGCATTGGTATTTGGTGGACCACTTCCTGGGATTTCAGCACTTGTCTTTGTATTGGAAGCTACAGGTAAGCAATAGTG
The DNA here is from genome assembly GCA_023548195.1 of Bettongia penicillata ogilbyi. Classification (NCBI taxonomy): domain Eukaryota; kingdom Metazoa; phylum Chordata; class Mammalia; order Diprotodontia; family Potoroidae; genus Bettongia; species Bettongia penicillata. Next base: position 3,618,911 of record JAJHZJ010000287.1, on the reverse strand, counting down.
GCCAGAAACCTGATTAAAGTTTTCTGTAGTTCCTTTTTTTCCTGGACAAACAGGAACAGATCCAGAGGGGCCCAACCCAGGCCAGAAAAGAAGCCATAATCCATAGGAATACCCACTGAAAGAGCTAGAGGTATTTAACCTGGAGAAAAGAATCTAGTTTTATTTTGTTTTGATCTTTTATTCATTCTCCAAGCTTAACTTTTTTAAAAAAAATCTACTTTCAAAAGCAGAGACTCTTCATCTTTTTTTGGTTTGTTTCATGGTCCCCTTCAGTTGTTAAATAAAGGTAATGGACCTCTTCTCAGAAGGATATTTTAAAATGTATAAAATATATAATATTACAAAGAAAACCAGTTACATTGAAATTTAGGTATCAAAATGTAAGATAAAAAAATCAAGTTCATGATCCCATGTTAAGCTCCTATTAAAAAACCTTTTTCCATGTCTAACATTATTGCACATATATAACCTATGTGAGGTTGCTTGCTCTCTTGTGGAGGGGTAAGAGAAAGGAGAGAGAAAAATTTGGAACTAAAAATCTACAAAAATGAATGTGGAATACTATCTTTACATGTAACTGACAAAAAATACTATTAAGAAAAAAAAACATTTCCTTTATTGGCAAGAGCCATCATAGGGATAGAGCGAAGTATGAAATCAGAACATGTGGAAATTCCATCAACAGGTAGTTAATCATCCAAAGAAATAGAATAATAGAAAGAAATTCAGCTTAAAATGGAACAGGGTAGACATGTTGACTCATTCAGGTATGGGCAGCCTTTGTCCATCTGCGCCACTTAGGAGTGCCTAAAGTATTTCTATGAACTCTATTAGCTAGGAAGCAATAAAGATTCATTAAACGCCTACTTTGTGCCAAGCTTTGTGCTAAGCAATTTTACAAATATTATTATGATTTACAAAAGTTATTAGTACCCTCTTCCCACTTTTCTAGCAATCTGCTTTTGTTGCTACAGAAGAACAGAAAGCATAAAACTGAGGGCCTTTTAATTTCTTTTTTATTTAATTTCTTTTTTTTTAGTTTTCAACATTCATTTCCACAAGATTTTGAGTTCCAAATTTTCTCCCCCTCTCTCCCCTCCCCCACCTCAAACCACTATGCATTCTGATTACCTCTTCTCCCAATCTGCCCTCCCTTCTATCACACCCCTCCCTTCCCTTATCCCCATCTTCTCTCTTTTCTTGTAGAGCAAGATAGATTTCTATACCCCATTACCTGTATTTCTTATTTCCTAGCTGAATGCAAAAACAATTCTCAACATTCATTCCTAAAACTTTGAGTTCCAACTTCTCTCCCTCCCTCCCTTGCCCATTTAGAAGACAAGCAATTCAATATACACTATATATATGTAGTTTTACAAAAGGCTTCCATAATAGTCATGTTGTGAAAGACTAACTATATTTCCCTCCATCCTATCCTGCCCCCTATTTATACTATTGTCTCTTTCGACCTTGTCCCTCCCCTAAAATGTTTGCTTACTCCTTCCTCCTATTTGCCCTGTCTTCTATCTTCACCCAGACCCCACTTATCCCCTTCTCCCCTACTTTCCTGTAGTGTAAGATAGATTTTCATACCAAATTGAGCGTGCATGTTATTCCCTCCTTAAGCCAAATATGATGAGAGTAAGCTTCACTTTTTCCCTCTTACCTCCCCACTTTTCCCCTCCATTGAAAAAGCTTTTTCTTGTCTCATTTATTAGAGATTATTTGCCCCATTCCTTTTCTCCCTTTCTCCTGCCAATATATTCCTCTCACCCCTTAATTTTATTTTTTTAGATATCATCCCTTCCTTTTCAATTCATCCTGTACCCTCTGTCTATATATATGAACATAATCCCTCCAACTACTCAAATACTGAGAAAAGTTTCAAGAGTTCCAAATATTATCTTTCCATGTAGGAATATAAACAGTTCAACTTTAGAAGTCCCTTATGATTTCTCTTTCTTGTTTACTTTCCTTTATGATTTCTCTTTCTTGTTTACCTTCCTTTATGATTTCTCTTTCCTTTTTACCTTTTTCATGCTTCTCTTGATTCTTCTGTTTGAAAGTCACATTTTCTATTCAGCTCTGATCTTTTCATCAAGAATGCTTGGAAGTCCTCTATTTCATTGAATGACCATTTTTCCCCCTGAAAAGTTTGCTCACTTTTTCTGGGTAGGTGGTTCTTGGTTTCAATCCTAGTTCCTTTGACTTCTAGAATATCATATTCCAAGGCTTTTGCTCCTCTAATGTAGAAGCTGCTAGATCTTGTGTTATCCTGACTATGCTTTCAAAATACTCAGACTATTTCTTTCTGGCTGCTTGCAATATTTTCTCCTTGATCTGGAAACTCTGGAATTTGACTACAATATTCCTAGGAGTTTTTCTTTTTGAATCTCTTTCAATAGGTGACTGGTGGATTCTTTCAATATTTATTTTACCCTCTGGTTCTAGAATATCATGACAGTTTTCCTTGATAATTTCTTGAAAGATGATGTCTTGGCTCTTTCTTTGATCATGGCTTTCAAGTAAGCTCATAATTTTTAAATTGGCTCTCCTGGATCTATTTTCCAGGTCAATTGTTTTTCCAATAAGATATTTCACATTGTTTTCTATTTTTTTCATTCTTTGGCTTTTGTTCTGTAATTTCTTGGTTTCTCATAAAGTCATTAGCTTCCATTTGCTCCACTTTAATTTTTAAAGAACTCTTTTCTTCAGTGAGCTTTTGAGCCTCCTTTTCTATTTGACTAATTCTGTTTTTTAAAGCATTTTTCTCCTCATTGATTTTTTGGACCTCTTTTGCCATTTGAATTAGTCTATTTTTAAAGGTGTCATTTTTTTTCAGCATTTTTTGGGTCTCCTATGGCAAGCTGTTGCCTCACTTTTCATGATTTTCTTGCATCACTCTCACCTCTCTTCCCTATTTTTCCTCAACCTCTCTTGATTTCCAAAATCCTTTTTGAGCTCTTCCATGGCCTGAGACAAATATATATTTATTTTAGAGGTATTAGTTGCAGAAACTTTGACTTTTTTTTTCTTCTGATGGTGTGCATTGTTCTTCCTCATCAGAATGATGGAAGAAAATACTTGCTCACCAAGAAAATAAACTTCCATAGTCTTATTTTTTCCCCTTTCTTGGGCATTTTCCCAGCCAGTTACTAGACTTTTGAGTCCTTTGTCAAGAGGAGGATATACTCTAGGGACCTGTAAGTTCTCTGTTCCTTCAAGGTGGCACAATCAAGGGAGAGGAGTTTACTCCTCTCTTGGCCTGTACTCTGGTCTGGGAGCATCCATAAACTTTTCTGCCCAGGATCTGTGCATAGAATTCCCTCTCCAAAGCCCCCAGCAGCTCCACCAGACAGTGTTCTTCCTCACCCCAGGATCGCTCCTCAGGACTGAGACCCAGATCAGCTTCTCAATTCCCCCAGTGTCTTTAGGCTGAGGGCTCCAAAAATGGATGCTGCTGCCTCCTGGGCCCCCCTCAGTCCAGGGATAGGGCAGGACCCCACTTCCTTCTCACCCAAGGGAAAGAGCTTTCTCACTGACCTTTGAAATTGTCTTTGGCATTTGTGGGTTGAAGAATCTGGGAACAACATCTGTTGCCCATGATTCTATTCCCTGAAGCCTACTCTAGTCCTGTCCCTGACATGCCATGCAGTCAAGGCTAGACTGTGCTCCACTACAAGCCTGGTGTCAAAGACCTTTCTTGTTGGCTGTCCAGGCTGTCTTGGGCTAGAAATGTCTTTCACTCTGTCATTTTGTGGCTTCTGCTGCTCTAGAATTTGTTTTGAGTCATTTTTAACAGGTATTTTATGGACTTTGCAGGGAGAACTTGTACATGTCTGTCCTTCTACTCTGTCATCTTGGCTCCCCCACCCCCACCCCCATCCTTTCATTTCTGTTCTCATTCAGATACACCTTATTCCCCCCATATGATATAGTGCTCAGTGCTTGGCTATCTCCAGTTGTCCTGATTGTTATCTGGCCACTGGACTCAGATGGCTTTGGAGGAGAATGTGAGACTGGTGACCTTACACAGCTCTCCCTTACTCAAATCAGTCACCTACAAGTTATGTCATCATCTCCCTGATGTCATGGTCCTCTTTGAGAATGAAGGACAAATTCAACAACCACATTTCACTTGATTTTTTATTTTATTTTCCATATCAGCCTTATTGCTGAAAAATACAAACAAAATAGAAGAATGAAAACAAAGAGTGAAGAAAGTGTGCTTTAATCTGCATCCAGAGTCCATCAGTTCTCTCTCTTAAGATGTGTAGTATTTTTTCATTTTGGTCCTTTGCAATTGTCTTTGGTCACTGTCTTGATCAGAGCAGCTAAGTCTTTCACAGTTGGTTATCCTTACAATATTGTTATTACTGTGAGCAATGTTCCAGTTCTGTTCACTTCTCTCTGCTTCCATTCACATAAGTTTTTCCAGGTTTTCTGAAACCATACTGATTATCCTTTTTCATCTTTGCACAATAGTATTCCATTACAATCACATACCACAACTCATTCAATGGGCATTCTCCTCAATTTCCAATTCTTCACCACTACCAAAAGAACTGCTATAAATATATGGATACCATGTCCTTTTCCCTTTTCATTGATCTCTTTGTGATACAGAACTAATAGTGGTATTACTGGGTCAAAGGATATGCACAGTTTTACCACCCTTGGGGTATGGTTCCAGATTGTTCTCCAGAACAGTTTAATCAGTTCACAACTCCACCAAGAGTTGGGTTCTTTTGTTGTTGTTTGCTCGTTTTCCCATCTTATTTCTTGATATGGATCTTTGTGTTAATGTTGGGCAGTTCTAGATGTGTGTAGTGGGGTGGCACCATCTGAAGCTTCAGATTTTTTTCTGCTCTGCTGTTCTCAGAGCTAGTTCTGGAGATTTGGAAATTTTGATACTTCCAAAGTGATGTGATTGTGGGAAAGGTGTGGACACTGCTCACGTGGTCTGTATGCTGATCCTCACCCAGGAAGGGCCCTTCATCCCTCAAAATTGCTGCTTGGGATCCCCATTTCCTTGGGACCAGAGACGATAATTTTTCTCAAGGTCACTGATTTGTTGGGGCCAGAAGCTATACTGTCCTTCAGGGCTTCTACTCCCTCTTAACTGAAAGTGCTCCTCTCTGTCCTTGAAGTATGGCCTAGAATGGCATTGGATCTGCCAAACGGTATTTGGTTCTGTGTCCAGAATTTGGGCAGGGGACCCCAGTAAACTCATTCTGACCAGTTTCCTGGTCCCCTTACTGTCTCTGGTTTGAGATCTCTCAGAGTTGCTGCTGCTTCTGTTACCACCACCTAGTTCCACTATTGGCGTTTCATTCATGTGGGTACTAGGTCAGTCACCTCCCCTATATCACAGATCTCTCTTTCAGACCTTCTAGGTTGTCTTGACCTGGAAGAATGTCTTACTCTGATGTTTTCTTGGCTCTGACCCTCCAGAATTCAATTTGAGGTGCTATTATAAAGTTGACTGTAGGGAATATTTGGGAGAGACCAGATGAATACTTTACGTATTTTGCATTTTGGTTTTACCCAAATAATTCTTTTAAAATAAGACCTTTCATGATATTCTCTCCCCTCTTACCCCACCTCCAACCTTCCCAAATAGGAATTAATTTTTTCTGAAGTCTATGTAAACTATGAGGATCCTTATCCCAATTCTCACTATCATGAATGAGTCTCAGGTTCCCCAGAGGTTGGCTACATTTTTTTTTCAGAGTTCTAAGGGGTCCTCTAAGGGGCAAAAGAGTGATATTCTCTAATACTATTGGCTTGAGTCCATACTGGTATGATGTCCCTCCTCCCTAAGATGATACGAATCATTGCAATTAGTCAATCTTAAGTAGTCTTCTAAGGGTACTTACTAAGGTGGTATGGTAAACACACTTGGTTCAAAGCATCTCTCCAATAGGGCCCATAAGTGGCACAATGGATACAGTGCAGGGCATGGAGTCAGGAAGACTCATCTCCCTGAGTTCAAATCTGGCCTTAGATCCTTACCATCTGTGTGACCCTGGGCAAGTCACTTAATCTTGTTTATCTCCATTTCCTTATCTGTAAAATGAGCTAGAGAAGGAAAGGGGCAAAATTCTACAATATCTTTGCCAAGAAAACTCCAAATGGAGTCATGAAGAGTCAGAAATGACTGAAAAATGACCAAATAATGAGAGAAATGATTTATTGAACCACTATTTTGCTTCAATTAGCATTAATCAGTTTAGTATGATTCCATAGGGGTAGTGATTATAGTGATATGTTCATCTGTTAATATGCATTTAGTCAATCCAGTCAACTAATATTGGAAGAGGAGTTACATATATTAATACATATTTTAAAATATTATATTTAGGAATAATTAGATAGATTCCTTCTTATAATAGGGCCCAAACTTTAAGCTTGAAGCTATAAGTTCACTAGTTTATCAAGCTATAAATTCACTATGCACTAATCTGTTATAAAGTTCACTTGCCTAACCACAAAAATGCTGACTAGATGATCTCTGGCTTTTTGGGTGATGAGTGACTGACCAATCCCAGTGTGGGTGGGATGTCCTAATATGATATGGAAGGTTCTCTAACTTATTTTGTACCTCTAGACTATCCTTTCTTGCCAAACATGAGGAAAGGTCCATCTTATGACTACTTAGTCAGCGGAGATGACCCTTGCCTTACCCATCCTGTGACCACCCATGCTGATGCATCATTTTTGGACCTTCTGAAGGGTCAAAATCAAGATCTATCAACTAACAGAACTCTATATTTTCCTTTGTCTTATCTGTGTCTCTGGGTAGTGGTAGTAGCAAGCACCCCGACACATCCAGGATGGCCTTCTAGCATAGGTTCTTAGACATACTTTACTAAAAGGAAAGCAACTATTGAGGGGTCAATAAGCTTCCTTAATCACATTCACTAACTGAGAAAATACAAGCAGAGAAATAGAGACCAGTAGGTAGAGCTTCTAACTGTCTGACCGTAAGCAATATATACATCAAAGATCAACAGACAGATTCAACTGTCTGACTATTACATACATACATAGTTGCCAGAGAGAGAAGCACCAACATCTGGGTTTTCAAAGCTGGGTGGTGTGTGCTCCTTAATGGCTACCCAGAGTCTCATCTGGCACACAGACCTTCTTCCAAAGAGTAACCCCCAAAGCAAAACCTCATCTCAGAGTACATATAAACTTTTCAGATGTGGGCCTTCCCACAAAACAAGCCTCCCCTAGTTAAGCTTCCCTTAATGGGCTCTACCTAAGGTCTAGTAATGGGCAGGGAAGATCTTTACATTACACTCAGCCCCAAGATCTTTCATGCCCATAACATAGACAACCTGTATCTGAATAGGCATTAACATTTCTTAAGCAAATACAGCAATAATTCCCACAAAATAAACACATCATGAACTTCACATTTGCAGAGTACATAACATAACAACTCACTACCAGAATAGCCACATGACCTTAAACAGACACAAAGATATATACATAAAATAACATAACAGGATTCTTTGGGGGTCAATCTTTGGAGAGTGAGCAATCAACACCTCCTTCCTGAATCAAAAACAAAATGTCCAAATAAAGTCCTTCTTTGGGACATGTCCTTCTCCTCACACTGCCATTTCAGGCTTCCTCCTGGCACGCTCAGGTACAAGCTCTAATGAGTGAAGTCCCAGACTTAATGCTGCTCTAATTCCCCACCCCCCTTCCAAGTCCTGAGGGATGGCTAGGCAAGAAAGCCAACAGTGGATCCTCTGAGGTACACAGCACTTCCCCCCACCCAGCATAGACAACTCCACCCCTTGGGTCCCAAGCCATCTCAGGAGAATGCTGCAAAAAAGCATACTTAGCTTTCCTGCTTTGCCCTTCAATCTTTATCTTACCCTGGGGATGAATTCTGAACTCCTGGGTTCCTCCTTCTGCAGGAGCTGGTTACCCCTGGTCCTGATGTGGTCAGTATTCCTCTTTTGCTCTCACCTCACCAAGGTTGGCATATAGGCAATTCTCTACTCCTGCTTAATGGCTCTGTTCCAAGCTCTTATCCCTCCTGCCTGAGCTCTGAATACAATGCAATCTCAGGGCATTCACCCCTCCAGCACAGTCAGGGGCTGGGCTAATCCACTTGAACCCTGGCTCTGCCCATCCCCACCTCACACAGTATTGTTTTACTCCCTCAGTCACTGCTCTGGCCTGTCTATCCTGGAGTGATAGTGGGGTAGGGTATGGAAAGGAGAAGCTGTGCTCTGGGCACCCAGGAAACCTCTCCCATCACTGATACTCACCTGTTTCCCTTCAGGTCACTGCTGTTCTTGGGGCTCCACAGAACCATAGCCACCACAACTGGGAAACAATGAACAATTATCCCAGCTCCCATACCGTCCTTTTAGTTTTCATATTCTGCCCAACTATCCCATATGTAGTAACAAGCATCCCAGCACATATAGAAGGGCCTGCTAACACAGATTCTTAGGTCTGCTTTTCTAAAAGGAAAGCAACTTTGAGGGGTCAACAATCTCCTTTAATCACATATACCAACAGAGAAAATATAAGCAGAGAAATAAAGACAACAGACAGGGTTTCTAACTGTCTGACCATAAGCAATACATGCATCATAGATTAACAGACAGATCGAACTTACCATTACATACCTACAGGTTACCAGAGAAAGAAGTACCAACATCTGGTACAAAGCCAGGGGTCTCTTTAATGGCTAGTCAGAGTCTCATCTGGCATATGAACTTTCTTTCAAAGAATAAATCCCAAAACAAAGCCTCACCTCAGAGTATATATGTGCTTCTCAAAGCCAGAGGGTATCATAACTCTTGGTGACCCAGTACCTCATTAACACTTAACAAAATGTGTGGGCCTTCCTACAAAACAAGCCTCCCCTAATCAAGCTTCCCTTAAGGGGTTCCACCTAAGGTCTATTAATGGGTGGGGAAGATCTTTAACTCTTATTAACATAAATTCCATTAAGCATCACACACTAAAAACCTGGGGTCCTGGAGATAGGGAGCATCTCAAATGATGAGGAAGATCCGAGGTCCCATTCATTGAATGGGGGCTATCCTTTTCATAAATGGTTATTGGCTTGGAGCTCTGCCTCAGTTTCTTTTGTTGTGGATCAGATAATTTTGGATTCTACAACAACAAGAATCTCCCAAACACTTGTGATACCCTCTCATAAATACCTACAGGATTCTTGGGAAAATTGTTATCTAACTTAGAAAGCACATGTGGCAAAGGGGTAACTCACAGTTTCTGGTTTCTAGAAGCCCTTTTCTTCAATTTCTGGGGCATTCAAGCAATTTCTCTTAAGAATCACAAATTGGCATCCATTATCCTTGGCTACTGATAAGAAGCATTGATGTCATCTTAAGAGACCAGTGGGACTATGGATAAGTCCAAAATCTCTGAGACCCTTTGAAGTTTGTAAGGTCTTCCTTTGGCCAAGAGCAGGGTAGGGGTAGGAAAAAAAGATGAGAAGGAGATCTGGCTGAACATGAGACTGAAGTTTCCTCTCTTCTCTCATCCTTCATCATCCTGGGTATATTAGAAATTCACACTTTCTCTAACATCTCAAATTCTATCCCTTCTCAATTCCCTTGATAATTTAGAGAGTATCCTTGGCATATGGCTAAGTTTTCTTGCTGTATTCAAACATGATTCTTGTGTAATAGCATTTCAGTTCAAAGCATTTTAGGCTTTTAGCATTTAGACTAAGGCATGTTCTAACCTAGTTAAGGCTAAAATGGGAATGGGATCCTGTCCTCATGGCAATGTGAATCAGGAAGTGAGAGAAGGAATCAATGTTGCAAGTGTGTCCTCAGGATTGAGCAAAACTTCAGTTAAAGCAAAGTAGAAAGAATATTGGTTAAGAAATGAAGGATGTAGGGAAATTTGTTGACAATATAGGAAGAATTCCTAAGAGCACAATGGAATTAATCCCAGATTAGTGATCACAGAAGATCACAGTATCTCAGAGTCCACCTAGATTTTAAGTTACTTGAAGTAAGAAACTGTTTTATTCACCTTTGTAGACTTCACAATGTGCCTAGCATAGTGGGTACATAGTTAATAAATATTTCATTTATCATTTCCCCTCTTTCATCTACCTTTATGGATGGAATCTATTGCCTTCCTCACTTACAATAACTTTGGGATCCTTCCTATATACTAGATAGAGTTGTTACCTACTCCCATTTGACCAACCTTATCTCATTGCAATCAATACCTTCACATGACGTTGGTAATATTTCTTTTCTCTCTCTCTCATTTGCTTTCATTCTTTCATTTTCTCTCTCATCCTCTCTCTCTTTTTCTTTGCCTCTGCCTCTTTCTTTCTTCTCCCCTTCCCATTGCCTCCAGTACCATTGCCCCCACCTTTGTATTTAAACTTTCTACGATCTGGCCCCATTCCACATTTCAACTTGGATTACACTAACTTTCTTGTTCTACCTTATACATGATCTATTTCCTGGCTCCAGTGTAAGTGGGAACTGTATATTTATCTCACATATATGAATATATTTATTTATCATATGCACATTGTTGTGTGCATGCTGTTTCCTATATTAGAATGTGAGCTTTTTGAGAGATTGTATTTTTTTTTTTTTGCCTTTCTTTTGGATCCCAGCCCTTAGTGAAGTGCTGATCACATTGTTAACCTAGATGAGGTCTCTAATGGAATTTCATTACTGCAGGCTTCATTCCTCAGTTTCTTCTTGTTACTCATTGAGTTTCCATAACCTCATCTGGATTATCCTGAAAATGTGTTTGAGGAAGAAAGGAAGGAAGGAAAGAAGGAAGGAAGATAAAAAAGAATTAAAGAAAGAAAAGCTAAAAGAAGAAAGAGAAGCAAAGAAAAGTAAGTTGTAAAAATAGTTCTAAATTTGGTTCCAAAGAAGAGTTGAAGAAATGCATCCCTATTCATCACTCTAGAGTTAGGGAATATAGTATTGGCTGTCAGACACAGGGATGAGTTACTTCATTTTCTTAAACTGTTTTTTCCTTCTCTTATTTTGAAAATTTTGATTGCAAGGGATGGCTCACTGAGTAGGGAAGGAAAGGGGAGTATATTTAGAAATAAATAGGATGCAAAAAGCAAATGGTATTGATATAAATGAGATTTTTTAAAAAGTAGTTATTATATTTTAAGCAGTCTTTGGCTCATTATCTATTGATTAATCACACTTCTGTATCAATGAGTTAAGGACCATTTATAAGAATATGTGTTTTGTTTCAATTCAGTGAAATTTATTAAATGCCTACGATGTTCAAGGCACCGTGCTAGACATTGGTAGCACCAGGATCTTGATTACAACAGGCATTTGGGTCTCATAAAACATATTTTTGACATATTGACCTTGTGCCATGACTCAGCCTACCACCCAGTCATGGACAGGCATCCCTTCCACTTCCTCTTTTCTATTTGAATCTCATATCTGTTCTAGAAAAGACTACTTTCTTTAGACAGATGGTGATAGATAGAATGCCCCCCCTACCTTCAGTATAGTGAAGGACTATAATTCCATAGCCTGATTGATTTATAGCTTTATTCTTTCTCTGGCTTGTTTGTATCATAACTGTAAGGGAATGTTCTCATCTAAGTGATTCCATTAGAGAATTGTGTGATGCTTGCCAATGATCAGAGCACTCAATGGTTTCCTGTACTTTTCAATGCTAAAGGTTGATTGGCTCAGAGTTTCAACTTTTGCCAACTCATGTTATTAGAAACGGTATAAAATCCTCATCTAATTCTTTGCACCACCTTGCCTTGGATAGCAGGTTCCAGGACTGGGGCGCTACAGCTGGGCAAGAATTCCAAACAGCAAGACTGACCTGTAACACTGCCAACAACATATGCCTACAATACAATTGAGAAATCCATCACTTCATGGAAAACCAGTAGCTCCTTTCAGAAGTCTATGCCCTACTGAGATATATGCTGTGAGTCTGGGGATTTGGGGGTGAAGGTAACTCTGGTGAAGTGCATTTGTTCTTGTTCCTATTGAGTATCCATGCCAAAAATAGCCTCAATCTAATGAGTAGTGAGTGTGATTGTTTGCTTGAGTCCAAATTTGAATCCTAAGTAAATATCCCATTGGACTGCTGCAGTTAATGCACTCATCATTTTTTTGGCTCAGTTACCCTAATGCAGCACCAAGCATATAAAGAGAGCTGCAGAGTTAGAAAAGAGAGAAATCTTTTTCTGAAAGCTTTCATTCATTTTGTCTAAGATAGAAATGCTTCCTGCAAAAGTTATTTTTCTGCCTCCATCTTCTCTTTTCTAAGCATTATTTGATGTAATCCCTGGAAATAGCCATTCTCTTCCTGTCTTAATAAAACACAAAGTTCTATGCACAGATATAGAACTCCCCCCTCCCCACTATAATGACAATTGAGTTTGACGGGTCTTTATTATTTCTTATTGGTTTTTTTTTTTTTAGTATTTTCTCATTATAATGTCAGTCCCAGCTTCCCAACACTAAAGATGAAGTCTTTGGGACGGGAGATAGAAGACAACTATATATTAGGAGAATGGGTATGGTGTGTGCATGTATAATGATGATAATTAGTATTTATATAGTTATAATTAACAATTATATAGTGCTTCAGGTTTGCAAAACTCTTTACCAATATCTTATTTTACCCTCAAAATAACCCTGGGAAGCTATTAACATCTTCATTTTTTCAGATAAAGAAAATGAGAAAGAACTTAAATCACTTACCCCGGAGTCACACAGCTAGTAAGTGTCTGGGTTGGAACTTGGCCGTTCTTGACTCCAAACCTGGCATTGCCCACTGTGCCCCCTAGATCCATATATCTATGCATCTATGTGTGTGTGCCAAAGTGAATATTTGTATGTTTCAGTTTCAAAGAGACTATAAATATTAAAAATTTCTGGATTATTAGATCTTTTTGGGACATGACATCACTATCTACTGTACAAGCAAAAACTCATAAGAAAGTATACTTTTCTCCCCAGAACTTACCCACCCCTTCTGGAAAGCCATAAAACTTTTGCAATCAGGATTATAGTAGTCTGTTAGCTACAATGCCCTACTAAAAGTGCTTTGAAGGTAGGGACTGTATTTTAACTAAGCTTTACCATCTTCTCAGTCCTTAGCATTGTGCATTGTACATGTTCAATACTTAGCAACTCAGATGGAGCTGGGATCTTATTAATGTGTATGCTTGCTCCAATGACACAAATCTCAAAATGTAACTTTCTTCCATGTCCTCTCACAGTTTTACATTGAGAGTGCCCTCAAAGTGCTGGGGACCTTCCTCAAGTTCTTTTGACTTTATGATAACACCATTGGAACGGTGGTTCATTCGTGCCCTCGTTCTCAACACATAGCCAATTGCTTCTCCTTTGAAATTCCTTGCTCTTAATGAGTTGAAATCAACTCAAATTCACTATGTTTTTGCTTAGGTGATCCTTAATTCTTTAGAGATGAATGTTTATGATTTGTGGCTGTTCAGTCATTTCAGTCATGTTTGAGCTTTTGCGACTCCATTTGGGGTTTTCTTGGCAAAGATATTGGAGTGTTTGCTATTTCCTTATCCAGTTTATTTTACAGATGAGGAAACTGAGGTTTAAGGGACTTTCCCAGGGTGACGCAGTTATTAAGTGTCTGAGGTCACATTTGAACTCAGGTCTTCCTGACTCTAGGCATGGCATTGTATCCTCTATACCATATACTTATCTTTTGTGATTCACAGCTATGTAAAAATATCTAAAGTGTTAATATTGATGGATCTGTTTTTTAAGAAGCACAGAGAACATTTAAAGAACTTCTCCACCTGCTGCTCAATACTGGACGCTACTAATTTTCCAATTGAAATTTTTTTTCAAAATGTAGAAATTGATAGATAAAATATATTGTCCATTTAATTACATATTATAGTTTGAACAATAGAATTTTTTATGCACTTTTTCTCCCCTCTGTTTGACTCTTTTCAGTGATGATGAATCTTCATTTAGGAGGTTTTTCCAGTGCTCTAGAGTTTAGCACTATAAGCATTATGCCATCTAAAAACAGGAACATCTGGAGGACATCATCATCTATGAGGATCCAAATTCAAGCTGACTCTGCATTGTATTTCCTTCATGAAAAAAGTGAACAACAAACCCGCCTTGATGCTTACTAGGGATGTGACCTTGGGCAAGCAGCTTTTCTGGTCCTCAGGTTCCTCTTCTGTAAAATGAGGGGGTTGGATTACATAACTCCTGAAGTCCTGGTCTATGACCCATGATCTTATGAGCCTCTAATGAGGGTATATGTCTCAGAATTATGCAATATTTGAATTCAGTAATTTGGGGATCATTGAGCAGTGTTCTTTCCATTGGTTATGTATTTAAAGCAATCACATAATCTTGAAATATGTAATAGGGAAACTTAAAGGGGAGGAGGATTTGGGGAGTGTATGTGTTGCCGTGGACAAATAACTCATCACTTAGTGGCCAATGCACTGGTGATGAGCCTCTCTGAACATAGGCAAAAAAGGCAGTCTATTGCCAACACTAGAGTCTAAGCTTTCCTAGCATACTGAAACCCGCCTTAGTGTGAGTTCTCCTGGTATACCCACCCAGTGGTCATTTTCATGATCTTCAAGGCAACAGGAAGCACCAGAGTGGAATGATATGCATAGTAGGTGCTTAATAAATATTCTATTATCATTATTCAGTTGTATCTGAGTCTTCATAATCCCAATTGGGGTTTTCTTGGCAAAGGTACTGGAGTGGTTTTGTAATTTCCTTCTCCAGCTCATTTTACAGGTGAGGAAACAGAGGCAAACAAGGTGAAGTGACTTGCTCAAGGTCACACAGCTAGGAAGTGTCTGAGGCCAGATTTTAACTCAACAAAACGAGACTTTCTTACTCTAGGTCCCATGCTCTATGCCAGCTGGCTGCCTCTAATAATGTTGATTGTATTTTATTTTTGCATTTGTGGTTCATCCTAGAATTACACATTGCATATAACTGAATGTTAAAGAATCACTCGAATAATAGTAGTAGAGGAATTTTTTTTTTAACAATCTGAATTTTTGAATGGTTAGAAGAACTTAATTTATTTAGAAACTCCTTAAGTGGCCATATGACCTTGGTCAATTCTCTCAGATGTAATTTTCTTATCTATGAAATGAAAGGGTTGGACTAGATTAGGATGATCTCTAAAATCCCTTCAAGTTCTAGGAGTCTGTAATTAAATACTGTATAGACCTGTCCTTTGGGGGTCTGGTTTGGTGTTCTTCACTGCCACCTGCTGTATTTTTGTAGTACTGCAGATCAATGTGTAATGGATAAAGCAATATTTGGCTCATAAATTCATTGACTTTAGAGTTGTTAAGGGACCTAAAAATACTTAGTTCTATAAGATAACCTTCCTGACCCTACAAATAAGGTGCATTTGTTTTGAGCTGATTTTTCCCCGGTCCATGAGATGCATATGCGCTTATTCATTCATTCTTTCTTACCCTGGTAATTCTTATAATCAAATCATTTTCATGACAACCCTATCATTAGAATAATATTTCTTTATGCATGTGAAACTTAACTGTCCCAAGGAAAGTTGGAGTTATAACACTATACACTTGTCCACTGAGCTAATGTTACTCAAGTCCAAGAGCATCAAACAATTGTGATGTTGATATCTTTTCCCCCCTTCTCTGAATAAAGAAAGTATGGAATGCCCTGTGCTTAGAATAGGCAGTCAAATGGTTGAGTAGATAGAGTATCATGCCTGGGGTCAGAAGACTCATCCTGAGTTCAAATCTGACCTCAGACACTTCATAGCTATGTTGCTTGGACAAGTTACTTAACCCTATTTGTCTCAGTTTCCTTATTTGTAAAATGACCAGGAGAAGGAGATGGCAAACCACTCGTATCTTTGCCAAGAAAACCTCAAATAGGGTCTGTGAAGCATTGGGCATGACTAAAAACGACAGAATAACAAACAAATGCTTAGTTAGAATTTCTTATTTCTGTTCTTTCATCTCCATTTATGAAGTATTATTCCATTGCAAACATCTTTCATGAAACTTTCCCTGACTCCTCCCTACCCCCTCAGTTAGTAAAGACTTTTCTCCTTTGAGGGAATGAGAGAGATGGGATAAACTTCACAGAAGTTTATTTGCCTCTCTGTTGTACATATCCCATGCATCGTGGCAGAAATTTGTTTTTAATCCAAATTTTTAACTTTTCTTATGCTTTGTATGGTCTACCAGAAATGTTAGGAAGTATTTAAATATTTGTCTCATTGAATTTGAATTGTTGAATATAAATGCCAGAAAGCTGGAATATGAAATAAGCTATCTTGTAAGCATACAACTTCCACATGCATGCATAATACAAAGCAACTGAGGTTTAACTAGGCGTTCTTGAACTTACCCAAAATCACATGCGCGAGTGGGTGGAAATGAGTACACCCTAGTGAGACTCAGTTGTATCAGCAATTGGGACTGTTGTGATTGAGGGGAGCTGAGAACCCTGAAATTCAAGGGTAAAAGGTAGAGGTCTGCCTTGAAAGAATTCAACCACTCAAGACTCCTTTCAGTCCAAGTAGCAAGGTTTATTGTTATGACAATAGAAGAGGGCCACATTATAAGAATCTGAGCATTTGGTAGACAAGACTAGTACAAAGAAAGGCAAAACACAGTCACTACTCTCTAGAAGCGCATAATCTGATGTGGAAAGAAAGGTGCAAACAATTATGTACAAAGATATATATGGAATAAATTGGGGGTAGTCTCAGAGTGGAGTTACTAAGATTTTTTTTTATTTTTTTATTTTTTTTTATTATTATTTTTTTATTTATTTATTTAGCTTTTTACATTCATTTTCACAAATTTTTGGGTTCCAAATTTTCTCCCCTTTTCTCCCCTCCCCTCATCCCAATACCCCAAGCAATCTAATTTTCCATATCTCCAATCTGTCCACTCTTCTGTCATCCCTCCCTTCCCTTGTCTCCATCTTCTCTTTTCTCCTGTAGGTCCAGATGACTTTCTATTCCTCATTAACTGTATGACTTCTTTCCTAGTTGCAACAACAATACTAAACAATTGTTCCTAAAACTTTGAGTTCCAAATTCTCCCCATCCCTCCCTCCCCACCCATTCCCTTTGGGACGGCAGGCAATTCATTATAGGCCATATCTGTGTAGTTTTGCCAATGACCTCCCTGATAGTCGTGTTGTGTAAGACTAACTGGATTACCATCCCTCCTAACCTGCCCCTCATTGTTTCTCTTCTGTCTTTTGATCCTGTCCCTCCCCAAGTGTTGACTTTCAATTAATCCCTCCTCCCTTTGCCCTCCCTTCCATCATCCCCCCCCAATATCTCTTTCTCCCCCACTTTCTTATACTGTAAGATAGGTTTTCATACCAAAATGAGTGTGCATTTCACTCCTTTGTTTAGTCAAATGTGATGAGGGTAAACTTCTTGTTTGTTTTTTTTTTTTCCTCAGCTCTCCTCTTTTTCCCTCCACTAAAAAAATCTCTTACTTGCCTCTTAAATGACATATAGTTACCCCCTTCCATTTCCCCCTCTTTCCTCTCACTACATTTCTCTCTCACCATTTACCTTAATTTCTTTTAAGGTATGGTCCCATCCTATTCAGTTCAATCTGTGCTCTCTGTCTCTGTATGTGAATGCATGTGTGTATGTGTGTGCATGCGTGTACATGTGTATGTGTGGTCCCACCAACTACCCAGATACTGAAAAGTTTTAAGAGTTAGAAATATTGTCTTTCCCTGTATGAATGTAAACAGTTCATTTCTGGTAAGTCCCTTAATACTTCTCTTTGCTGTTTCCTTTTTCATGCTTCTTCTCATTCTTGTGTTTGAAAGTCAAATTTTCTTTTCAGCTCTGGTTTTTTCATTAAGAATGATTGAAAGTCCTCTGTTTCATTGAAAGACCATATTTTCCCTTGAAGTATTATACTCAGTTTAGCTGGGTAGGTGATTCTTGGTTTGAGTCCTAGTTCCTTTGCCTTCTGGAATATCCTATTCCACGCCCTTTGATCCCTTAATGTAGAAGCTGCTAGATCTTGGGTTATCCTGATTGTATTTCCACAGTACTGGAATTGTTTCTTTCTAGCTGCTTGCAAGATTTTTTCCTTGAGCTGGGAGTTCTGGAATTTGGCCACAATGTTCCTAGGAGTTTCTCTTTTTGGATCTCTTTCAGGTGGTGATCGAAGGATTCTTTCAATACTTATTTTGCCCTCTGGTCCTAGAATGTCAGGGCAATTTTCCTTGATAATTTCATGCAAGACGATATCTAGGCTCTTTTTTTGATCATGGCTTTCAGGTAGTCCCATAATTTTTAAATTGTCTCTCCTTGATCTATTTTCCAGGTCAGTTGTTTTTCCCATGAGATATTTCACATTCTCTTCCATTTTTTCGTTCTTTTGGTTTTGTTTGGTGATTTCTTGGTTTCTCATAAAGTCATTAGACTCCCTGTTCCATTCTAATTTTGAGAGAACTATTCTCTTCAGTGAGCTTTTGAGCCTCTTTTTCCATTTGGCTCATTCTGCTTTTGAAAGCATTCTTCTCCTCATTGGCTTTTTGAACCTCTTTTGCCAATTGAGTGAGCCTATTTTTCAAGGTGTTAATTTCCTCAGCATTTTTTTGGGTCTCCTTTACCAAGATATTGACTTTTTTTCATACTCTTCTTGCATCTTTGTCATTTCTCTTCCCAGTCTTTCCTCTACCTGTCTAACTTGCTTTTCAAAATCCTTTTTAAGCTCTTCCAAGGCCTGAGCCCACCCAACATCCCCCTGGGGTGTCTGGGGTACTGAGGCCCCACCCTCCACATCTTTCCCTGATGGGAAAAATACGTTCTCGTCCTCGCCATCAGATCCGAAGGTCGGGATCATTTGCATTTGTTGGAAAAAACTCTCTAAAGTCTTATTTTTCTTCCCCTTTCTAGGCATTTTCCCAGCCAGTTACTTGACTTCTGAGATTCCTTTCCACCCCCGCCTGGATCCGCCCAGCTAGTGCTTGGCCTCTGAGATTCAAATGCGCTTTCCGGAGGCAAGATTTAGTTCTGACGCAGGGGTGGGGGCAGGGCCGCCTCCTAAGTTCGGTCCCTCCGGGGCTTTCTGCAGAGACTTTCAGGAACGGAGCGGATGGGGGCGGGGTGGGGGCCCCGCCTCCTATGTTCAGCTCCCTTGGGGGTTTTATTCAGAGGCGTTCAGCAGTAGAGCAGGGTGGGGGCAGGGCCATCTCCCCGGCTCAGCTCCCTCAGGTTGGAAAGACCTTCAGTATTGAAGATCCTGCCTGCTGCTGGGGGATTCCTGAGTCCCAGGCCGCTGCCGCCTCAGCCGCCCGCCCACGCCTCTGCCTCCGCCGCTGCTTCCTCCCGAGGGGGCCCGAGTCACGTAGATGCTCCCGCTCCTCTCCCCTAGCGCAGCCTTCTTTCTTACTGACCTGTAGCTTCTGTGGGCGGAGGGACTTTCCCGGCTGCCAGAGCTTCCCCCGGAGCTTCCCTTTCTGAAGCCTGCTCGAGTCAGCTTCTCTGGGGCCGCGGCCAGGGTTGGGTGTGGGGTCCGCTTTCCGGAGTGCGATGGATCCCGGGGACGGCTCTCCAGGGTTCAGTGGAACGGAACTCTCTTCCCCTATGTTTATGCACCCCCTGCAGAGATTCAGAATTTATGGGGATCTCCTTTTACCTCAATTCCATGGGTTGTGGGCTCGGAGCTCGTAAATGTGCGTCCTTCTACTCCGCCATCTTGGCTCCGCCCCCTGGAGTTACTAAGATTAAGGAGAAGTGAGAAAGACTTATTAGAAGCTCAGACTTTAGTTGGGACTTGACAGACTTGGGAAAGGGGTACCACAACCACACGATCCTGGTAGTAGTGATCCAAGGCTAGACAAAGGAGTAGATGTGATCAGGTTGCATGATAAGGGACAGTCACAGGGAGGAAGCAGATCTCTTGAATGCCAGTAATTCTTGGCTACCTGATGCAGTGCCCTGGTTGTCCCCCCTTAGTCTAGCTCTCCAAAATACCACAGGGTATGGGAAAGAGCACTGAACTTTTAGCCAACAGACTTAGGGCTGGAGATCTGGCTTTGTCATACCTGCTGAATGGTGGTCACTTCATCCACCTCTCAGTGCCTCTGTATAAAATCCCATAAAATTATATAAAATATATAAATCTATAAAAATGAGAGTAATATAGTAGTACCTCACAGAGTTGTTGAAAGGAAAACATGAAGCTTAAATTGTGAAGAAATAAGAATTCTCATAAATTAATTTCTTTACTCAATTAATTTCATTTATTATGGGGCATCATTGTCTTGACTACTACACAACTGCCATTCACAGACAATTATGTATTTGATATTACGGTACACTTGCAGGTTCTCTGCATCTAATCATCTATCTTTCCCTTAAATTATTTTTTAAAGACATCTTTCCTTATATGTTCTCCCTATGTATTTCACAAATATGAATAATTTGGTAGCATATGCTCCAGGATAGAATTTTGCATGTTTTTGTATACTGCTTATTAATTAGTGGCACTTTTCCTACTAGTTGTCTTATTTCATTGGTATTGGGAGAGAATAATGACATTTTGATACTAGCTTTCCCATGTAGTCAGGCAGTCAGTAAACGTATTAAGTGCCTACTCTATATGTGTCAGTTACTGTGCTAAACTCTGAGGACACAAGGAATGCAAAGTCAGCATCTACTCTCAAGAAGCTCACAATCTTAGGGCAGCTAAGTGATGCAGTGAGTAGAACATCAACTCTGGAATCAGGAGTACCTGAGTTCAAATTCTGGTACCTAACACTTACTAGCTGTGTGACCTTGGGCAAGTCACTTAACCCCAATTGCCCTGAATTCCCCCCTCCAAAAAAAAAAGCAAAGAAAATGAAGTTCACAGTCTAACAGGGGAAGCAATGAGCAAATACATGTGTAAAAACAGGCTACATCCAGAGAAATGTCATTTTTTTTTGTATTGTTTCCAATACTTCTGTATGCCTTCCAGTGATGCAGCTCCCCAGCCACACATGTTTTCTAAACCTGTTTCACTCTTGTCCATGGCCTCCTGTGATTCAGTCATAGAGGTTGGGAATCAATGTACCACAGACCATCCTTACATTTTGTTAACATCACATTTATGGAGGACATGAATATATGTCTCAAGTATAAAAGACTCACATATATATATATATGTATATATATATATATATATATATATATATATACAGAGAAAGAGAGAGAGAGAGAGAGAGAGAGAGAGAGAGAGAGAGAGAGAGAGAGAGAGAGAGAGAGAGAGAGTCTTAGCTGTAGAATATGTCAGAGGTCATCTAATAACAACCTGTATCTTTCTAGGAATCCCCTTTGCAACATTTTCAACAAGGGATCACTAAGCTTTCACTTAAAAATGTTTTAACTGAGAACTCATTACTTTCTGAGCTATATCACTCATTTCTTTTTTGCTAGCTCTAGTAATTAATGAAGATTTTCCTGCAATTGACCCCATATCTAACTTTCTATTAATTTGATTGATTATTTCTAATGTGGTCTTCTCTGATCAGACAGAAAAGACTAATTTTCCTCCATTATATAGCTCTTTATACAGTATAGCTGTATATATATAAAATACTGTATAGCTCTTTATACTGCTATCATCATTCCCTATATATTCTCTAAGTTACCCATCTCCTTTTACTTCAAATTTATACTTATAAGGTTGTCTCCTGCCATCATTTGAACAGAGCTCCAGTTTATCTTCTCCCTAAAATTTTTAAAAAAATGTACACAATTCCAGATATAGTCTACATTGAACAGAGTGTCGCACATCTATACTTGCCCTCATTCTGGATTGCCTTGACCATATCCTACCTTGATCATATAATTTACTAGACTCTCCCAATTCTTTTTCACATAAACTGTTGTTAAGTCATGCCTCACCTGTCCTAACCTCATGTAATTACTGTTTTAAACTCGTGTACCACTTTCTATAAATCTGCATAAGATTTAAGTTGTAGCCTTTTTGGACTTCATTTCTCCCATCCAATATTGTTTATTTATCTATCCCTCTCAACTTTGTGTGGTTGGGAAATTTTATAATAGCCAATAATGAACATTTGTATGGTGCTTATTATGTATCAGACAGTGTTCTAGATATTTTAGTGATAAGGAGTTATCCTTTATCCATCTAAATGATAAGAATTTTGAATTTAATAGGGCCAGAGACAAGGTCCCAAGAAATTCCATTAGAGTTCTCCTTGCATTTGAAATCATTTCAGAAATTTACGCTCTTTAGTATTGGTCAATCAACCAATCAATCCTTTAGATTCTTTTTTTGTATAGCATACCTTCCTACATCTTTTCTTTGCTGTGTTTCAGTCATTTCAGCCCCTCTCTTCATGATTCCTTGGTCTAAGATAACGGAGTAGTTTGTCGTTTCCTTCTCCAGCTCATTTTACAGATGAGGAAACTTGGGTGAAGAGGGTTAAGTGATTTGCCCAAGGTCATACAGGTAGTAAATTTCTGAGGCTGGACTTTGACTCAAGAAGATGAGCCTTCCTGATTCCAAACTCAGTACTCTATCCACTGTTACCTCCTAGTTGTCCTCAGCTAGGACATCTTCTCTAAAATTCAATAAATATTTTTTAAAGTATTTACTATGTGCCAGGCACTGTACTAGACATTGGATATACAAATGAGAAAAAAAAGCTAGACAGCCCTTGTCCTCAAAGAGCTTACAATGTCATGGGGGAAGGACAATACAAAAGGGAAGCTGGAAAGGGAAGAGGGTGGGGAGAGACAGCTGGGGGTATCTTGTTTCATAGAGTTGAAACCAGACAGAATTGCATATGAAAAGTGGAGTGAGCTGAGAGTCCCATTTCTGCCCTCTATGAAGGAAGGTTTTGAGAGTAATTTAGCATTTCACCCTCCAGACCTCCAGACAGAGGGGAGAAGAGGCTAAGGGAGATGGCATCCCAGTTACATGGTGATATGATTAGAAGTGATCACCAAATCTTGGGAGATGCATCTTGTTTTGATGGTTTAGAATAAGCCGAGATACACATAATGGAAAGGAGTTATATCATGAAAGTCTTTGTGAAATATTTTGCTCAAATTCAACTTTACTTTGTCTGTGGTTTATCTATCAATCTAGTAAACCTATTAATTATGGGGATGAAATTGGTCTGGAAGGAATTTTTCCAGCTCATAGTCATCTTAAAATGCTTTAGAAATATGAGCTCTTATTACAAGTATATGTTTAAGATCATAGATACAGAGCTAAATTGGACCTTAGAGGTCATCTAGCCTAATGCCTTCACTATACTTGTGATAAAACTGACTTTTAGAGTGTTGACATGATTTACCCAACGTTCCCTGGTAGGAAGTAGATAAGCTGAGAGTCAAACTCAGTCTTTCCATGTGGCCTCCCAAGAACAGATATTTAATTCATCCTACAAAGTCGTGCAGCTCCTCAAATTGGCCTCCTCTTGTTCAGAATATGCTTCTCCTCTCCCTGTCCTTGGCTATTACTTGGTCTCCATATAGCTAATTATCAGTAAAACATGGAACTCAACTAACAGGATACTTCACTTGGCTTAAAAATTCTTCTCTATTGTGCCTTTAGTAGAAAAAGAAAAATGACAACAAAACAAGATTGACTTGGGAATTTCTTTAATTGAAAAAAGTCCATTTCCAGGATATGCCTTGTAATAAAGTCAGTCTGTTATACCTTCTACTTCCTGTTCACCAAAGGTCATCAGCATTCAGAAAATTGACCTTGAAACTGCTAGCTTATTAGTCATAATTTGACTCTGTTTGCCATACTCTGTTTACTAATAACACAATAAAGTATATTAATTGACCCGTCCTGCAGGCCAAACAGACGTGGGTGACCGAAACCGGAAAGCGCCGGGGGAGCAAGGCTCGAGGGAGGTCTAAGAGACCTGGGGACAAGATCACAAAGAGGAAGGAGACCGAGGCATAGTTGGTAGCAGGCAGTCTCTCTTTATTGCACCAGGGGAGGGTTTATATAAGCAATCACTACAAAGTCATATCCTGGGGGTGGAGTTTTTCATCTCATTGGTGTGAGCCCCTCCAGACCAAACCAAAAAAGGGCACGATTCCCTATCCCAGGTCGTATTCCCTTCTGGTTGGTTGGTGGCTGCTTAGTCTCAGACCAGGAAGTCTTTCTAGCGCTGGGCTGGCAGAGCCACGTGGGCAGACCAGGACTTCCTAGTACTCTCTTCCCCCCAGGAAGGGCTTTGGTCCATTGTGCCCTTAACAACTAAGAAGAGGGGAAGATAGTAACTGACAATTCAGTCTCCAGTCTCCAACATGTCCCCCGTTTTTATTTAAAAAGGGTAGGTGGCTGGCCTGTCTTAGGCTATGTGGCCTGACTCCATGCCTGGTACCGAAAGTGGGCAGGGCCCCTGTCTTAGGCTATGTGGGTGGCCCCCACCTCCAGCATTTCTGGTAGGTGGACCCACAATAATCCCGTCATTGGGTACCTCTGCAGCCAATGGTATGATTATCCAGGTCATGGGGCCACAATATTCCCGTCATTGGCGCAGTCCACAGCTTCCCTGTCGGGAACATAGTGGAGGAGATTCATAGAAATCAGAGTAAGGGTAAAGTATCAATATCACACACAAGGAATAACGGGAGCTAAGATGCTCAAGGATGGGGAGAACAGGGGAGGGGTTGGTGGGCTGTTCAGCAAGGGGAGCAGAGTCTCTTCTTCCACCGCCGGTACCAAGGTTCTTTAAGGAGATCTTCGGTAAACTGAAGCCGGTTATCTGGGGGCTCAGGGACGTCATGTTCCTGTAGCCTGCTGTAAAATATATGTCTCTTCCGGTCAATAGCTGAATCTATCTGAGATTTAACAAGGGTGGTTAGTTTGTTAAAGGCCCAAGGGCCGAAAGAAATGAGTAGGAGAAGGCCCAAGAGTGGTCCAAGAAGGCTAGGAAGGAGTGTAGAAAGCCACGGGGAGGCGGAGAACCAGTTCTTATACCAGGATTCTTGTTGTTCCCTCTCCTTTTTCCTTCTTTCTAAGCTCTCTCTGACCTTACTCAAGCTGTTTTCCACAAGTCCTAGCCTATCTGAGTAAAAGCAGCACTCTTCTTTCAGGGCTGCGCACAGACCTCCTTGTTGTAGGAAGAGGAGGTCCAAACCTCTTCTGTTTTGTAACACAACTTCCGCCAGAGATGCTACTGAGTCTTTGAGGTGCTGTAATCCTGTCTGTAATTCCTCTAGATCTTTGTCTATAGCTGCACTAAGCTGTGATATCTGTCTATCATTTTGAACGAGGGAGGCAATACCGGTACCCGTCCCTACAGCTCCTAGACCCAAAAGGACGGTTAACGTTAATGCAGTTAGTGGTTCTCTTTTTACCTTTTGGGAGCTTTCTCTCCCTTGTTGCCAGATATTTAAGAAGTCATCATTTAGATAAAAGGTGACATGAGGGAACAAAACTACCAATACACAGTAATCACGGGAGCTGATGAACTTGGAGATAACTAGAAAGGTGGTAAGGCCGGAGGAACAGGCAAAATAGTGGCCAGTAGGCGCAGAAGCATAAGTATGGTTATCAGAGACGATTACAGTCTGATTGCATATAGCTTCGAGCTGAAGAGGAGGGAGCGTATCGGGGCCCAGAATGCAGGTGCCAATGCCAGTAATTACGCTAAGTGTCAGGCCTTGTTTTTTGTCGTTACCCCACCTAAGTTGTGAAATCTCTGATGTATAGTTGGGTGCACCGAACTGAGCCATGCCTTCATAAAAGGGGGGAGCGGAGGAGTAGCAGACCCAGCATCCTTCAATGAATGATACGTTTAGAGTGTGTAGGGTTTGTATGGAGGCATTAACTAGACTTAGAATCATGGAGGCAGGCGGTGATGGTCCGTGGAGTATAGTGGGGCGAAAAAGAGTGGTGTTAGAGAGAGGGGGGATTGCTGTGTATGCCAGATTGCCCCCACAAACAAAAACTTGCCCTAGTGGGGGGTACAGGGGGTCAGAGGTATTCGTCCAGGAAGAGCAATTGGGGGGCAGGGAGGACCCAACATTGAGAGTAATAGAGTTATGGGGGGGTAATTCCGGCGTAGCAAGGGGAGGGGAGAGCAAAGGGAATGCCGGGCTGAACCTTAAAGTATTTAAAACCAAACCCATTCCAATTCCCAGGAATACCCTTCTATAGACAAGGTGGGAAACCTGTGACTAGTCCTAAAAAGTTAGTGTCTCTGAAAAAGAGTCCCATTATTATCATAGTATAGTCCATCATCTTTAAACATGTGAGAAATATTGCCTTGGATGATAAATTTGGTTATTGTCTCACTCCATGACATCACCCTTAACCATGGTGGATTCCTGACGAATGCCCATCTCTGTTGTTCCTTCGGTGCTGGGTCGATGGACGCAGTGTTCTTGAGTGTCATGATAAGTACGAGAAAAATGAAAGGAGTCATCGTGACCTAGTTGATTAAGCTTCTCCAGAAGTTTTTTCATCTGCCACCGATAGCACCTCCTCACTTCCTGTGACCGCTTCACCTTGGCAGTTGTCCTCTATCACTCTTATTCTTTTTCACTGGAACCCAAACTTCTTTATTATCATCTGTTAAAACACAAACATACCCTTTTCCCCACGTTAACATTGTATGAGGACCAAATCAATTTTTATTCTCATCGTGCCTCATTACTGGCTGCTTTCAGGGCACTTGTTATTGCTGATTCATTCTTTGCAGACTCCTTATTAGGAAATGTTAAGAATTTCATAGCAGCCAATAAGCCATCATTATCAAATTTTAAATAATTTAGAATATAAACAGCCAAACAGCCAATTGTAATTTGTCATCAATTTAGAGTATAAACAGCCAATTGCGAATTTATCAACTCCTGGTCCAACTCCTCCTTTTTCTTTTTGCAAGTAAGTGTCCAGGGATCGATTTTCTCGTTCCACTATAGCTTGACCAGTGGGATTATGGGGGATTCCAGTGACATGTAAAATGGAAAATTCCACCATGAACTGTTCAATGGCTTTACTGACATAAGCTGGACCATTGTTTGGTTTAATGCTTTCTGGTACTGCATGATTTAGAATGTGACCAAGTGTGTGTGATATAAAATATTGCTGTTTTGGCCCTTATTGGTAGTTGAACTTCCATAGTTATCTGTTTAATACTATCTGCCCTATCAGGAATATAGGCTGACTCTACTCTAGGTATCAATGGTACTGTATACTTTCTGTCTGTGATGATATTGCAAGGTTCTTTCACATATAATAATGCTTGCAATACTGCATATAATTCATTTTGTTGTGTAAAAGTAAATGTTGTTTTAAATTTATGCATCTCCTTTTTAGATGGAATATACATAGATGCCCTAAAATTTTTTGTTACATCTGTAAAAACATTAACTCCCTCTACCGGTGAGGAAGAGCATTTGTCGGCCCAAGACCATGGCCACGTGGCAAATTGCTGCCCAAAAGGAATTGGGAGCCCGTGTTGGAGATTCTGATTAATCAATATCTGCCATTCCACAAACTCTTCTATGCAGTTCTCTGTTTGTTGACTTGTATACATAGCATATATTGTGTGAGGTTTCTGTCCTATTAACATCCTTACTCTCTTCACTGCCTTATATATAACTTGGGCTACCAGCACAGCATAAAGCACACAAGCTCTGTTCTTTATCTGAGCCAAATGTACCCACTCAATAATCCCTTGTTTTTGATGTAAAACTCCAGTGGGTATTTTTTCAGTGAATAAAATTGTTACTTTCAAGTCCTGTGATTCTAATATCCTGCTAATAGTACACCCCATAATCTTTTTCTGCACTAATTTCAAACATTCCAGTGCTTCATCTGTCCATTCTCTGCATGAGTTTAATTGAGAAGGACCTTTCAATAAATCATATAATGGTTTCATTTGATCAGTTGTAATTCCCAACTGTGGCCTACACTACTGAATTTCTCCTATCAATTTCTGAAAGTCATTTAAAGTTGTAACCTTTGTAGAATCTATGATAGGTGACTTCAAACTTAAGCCTTACCACCTTACATCATTGTTTCACAGGCTAGTTTCTCCTTCTCTGATTACATTTACTCTGGAAAAAAAAACTTTTTAGAAATTAAGTTGTTAATAAGTTCAAATACTAAATTTAACTTTTGCTTAAGCCAAGGAATGACTACAAGTTCAGATTAAAAGAGCAAGATCTTTTCTGCTTCATAGACCATTACATATTAATTTACCAATACATTGTCTTGAAAATGAAAATTTAAAACCGTTTAAAATTTGTCCTGTTGTTAACAGTCACTAAACTTTTACAAAATTTAGTTGAAAACCTTCAAAATAATAGTTCTCTTCTCTTGATCTAATCTGGAATGATAAAAGTTACAATTCACTGTAGACCCAGCTGAATGATAGTTGGGACTGCAGGGCAAAAATCTTAATGGTTCCATCCTTTACTCAAGTAAATTTTACTTCTGTGTCCACTCCTTAAGAACTTCTTTGAATGAGAGAGTTTTTGAATTCCTCAGCTGAAGGGAGGGAGACTTCTGGACAACTGCCCAGTGGCGCCAAGTCTGTTCCATTCTGCTGGAGAGTTTCAAAAGCTTTATCTCTGCTGAGGTGTCCCTTTAAGATTTATGCATATTTCCAATTTGCCTAGTGCCAAATAATATAACAAATCCTGATCTGTTTTAAACATCCAATTAGGAGTGACACGTTTCACTTAAAATGTGACCAGAATAACTACCTTTTGGTTACTTCTCATTATACAAAATACTTTTCTTTTAGGTGAGATTTAGGTGAAAATGCTGATCAGCCTGCACCAGATCTCATCTCGTCTCTCTCCACCCTCACAATTTGGCCAGAATTGGAGGGTAAAGCGAGAGAGAGTTTAACCAAAAACTTTCAAATAATTTCCAAAACCTTTATGCTTTCCTTAAACTTCATATCCATGTTGTTTTCCTAATGGGCTTTGATTAAAGCCCCCTTTAAAACTGCACAGACACTATGTCCCTGCATTTCCCATCCAAGACTACACCTTGCAATCACATAAACTAAATAATATAAGATTAGTTCCTCTCTTTCTCTCTCCCATACTTCTCCCCGATGCTGCAGTCATCAGAGAGAAGGGAGGAGGGGGAGGGAAAGAGATAACATTCCAAGGTCCAGCCACCCTGGAGCTGACCGTAATAACTCACAAACACACGCACACCGAACATGTAAAGACAGAACACATATACAGACAATAAAAGAATCAAAAAACTGAGAAAAAATTGTCAGAAATCCTCTGTACACATTATAACTCTGGCTTAATTTCTATCACTGTGTAACTAAGCCTTGCATAAGATTCCCTGTCTAGACTTTCTCCCATACAAGACTGCTCTTTTAGACTTATTCCTGCAACTTTTTACTACACCACAGATATGTGCTGAGTGCCAGAAAAATCATAGAAGTCTTTCTTCTTAACCCTTATTCCTCTCTCTCCAAGGAGTCGTTTCAAATTCTGAACGAAAAGTTGCTCCTTAGAGAGTTGTGATCCCATGGTTGCGATAGACATGAACACTTACACTTACCTTAACGGGGTCCGGACGAACTGGGACGTCTATCGCGGCAGCAGACCAGCTTTTGGGGTCGCCCCACGTTTGGGCGCCAATTGACCCGTCCTGCAGGCCAAACAGACGTGGGTGACCGAAACCGGAAAGCGCCGGGGGAGCAAGGCTCGAGGGAGGTCTAAGAGACCTGGGGACAAGATCACAAAGAGGAAGGAGACCGAGGCATAGTTGGTAGCAGGCAGTCTCTCTTTATTGCACCAGGGGAGGGTTTATATAAGCAATCACTACAAAGTCATATCCTGGGGGTGGAGTTTTTCATCTCATTGGTGTGAGCCCCTCCAGACCAAACCAAAAAAGGGCACGATTCCCTATCCCAGGTCGTATTCCCTTCTGGTTGGTTGGTGGCTGCTTAGTCTCAGACCAGGAAGTCTTTCTAGCGCTGGGCTGGCAGAGCCACGTGGGCAGACCAGGACTTCCTAGTACTCTCTTCCCCCCAGGAAGGGCTTTGGTCCATTGTGCCCTTAACAACTAAGAAGAGGGGAAGATAGTAACTGACAATTCAGTCTCCAGTCTCCAACAATTAATAGTCTCCAGGGATTATCTTCTACAGGGTAGAAAAAAGAGATGTCTCTCAATTGGCTAATAGACAGGGAAGGAGTGACCTACTCCTTTTCAGTGGTCTTTTGCCAAAAGACTGTGTTGACTCTAATTCATCAATTAAATTGAACAAATATTACAAGCCTGCTATTTACAAGACACTGTCCTAGGTTCTGGGGTACAGAAACAAAAGTAAATTGTTCCTTCTCTCAAGAAATTTATGCCTTACAGGGTGATCACTGTATGTATGCAGATAAGTCAATACCGAGGAGAGATACAATACTACCTATTTGAGAGGGGTGGGATTAAGAAAAGTTTTATGTCAGAAGTAAAACACGATCTGAGTCTTTGAGGGAGGTAGGGATTCTGTAAAACAGGTGAGATGGATTGAGATTCCAACCACTGGGGCTGGCTTGTGTAAGGGTGTCAAGATGAGAGAAGGAATGTTGAGCTCAAGGAAAAGCTAGGAGGCCATTGGAACTAAAATGGATGACATGAAGTAAGTCTAGAATTGGCAGGTAGGAGCCATATTGCACAAGGTTTTAATGTCAGTTGAAGTTTAGCAAACAGTTGATATTGTGATACTGGAACTTAGGAGTGAGATCTGGGTTGGATAAATGGATTGGGGAATTGTCAGTGTAGAGGCAGTAATTGCACTGATGAGAATCAATGAGATCAATCAGATAGAGAGTTGAAAAAAAAACCAGAAGGTCCAACAGAGCTTGGGGAGACATCTGTGCTTAGTAAGAAAGAGACACATGATAGCTCAGCAAAAAAAGCTGAGGAATGGTCCAACAGGTAGCAGGAGAACCAAGGGAGAGCAGTGCCACAGAAGCCAAGGAAGTAAAAAAGTAGCAAGGAGGACACTGGAGGAAGGAAACTGACAGTGTTAAAAGTCTGCAGAGACCTAGTAGAATGAACACTGAGATAAAGGCATTGGATCTAGCAGTTAAAAGTTAAAAAAATGAAATTGGAAGTAGATTGCAAAGTGTTGAGAAGAGAGCAGGAGATAAAGAAATGGAGACAATTGATGAGCACAGGCAATTCTGTTGAAGGCAAAAGAGACATAGTAGGAGAGTTTGAAGGGATAATAGAGTGACCTGAAGAGATATTTAAGGATGGATGAGATACAAGTATATTTATAAGTAGCAAGGAAAACATAAAGGAGACAATGTGTCATAATGACCTCTCCTCAAGCCTCTCAAGCCATCTTAAGTCCCAGGAAGATGTTGGTTTTATCGGGATTTAAATTTCATTTCTGACACATCTTGGTTGTGTGACCTTGGATAAATTATTTCACCTCGCAGTTCTCTGATTAACTCTCTGATTCTATAAGTTTCAGGTAGATACCAACCTTTATTTGTAGAGGGAATTTCCTTACCTTGAATTCCCTCCACCAAGGAAGTTAAAGGCTTCATCCAGGGGTGGGGAATCCTGTGGCTTTGAGATCTCACGTGGCCCTCTATGTCCTCAAGTGCAGCCCTTTGACTGAATCTAAACTTCATAGAACAAATCCCCTTAAAAAAAGGATTTGTTCTGTAAAACTTGGACTCAGTCAAAAGGCTGTACCTGAGAACCTAGAAGGCCACATAAGACCTCAAGGTCACAGGTTCCCCACACCTAGTCTAGTCCCTATCCCTAGGGAAGGAGTATGTGAATAAAGAGAAATTGAAGATGAAAGAGAGAGGCAAAGATTGGAAAGGCAAGCTCCAACAAGAGACAGGAGATGGAGTCAAAGGTACAAGTAGAGTGGTTGCTCTTGGCAAGAAGAACCATATATTTCCCAGCAACTAGATCAAAGGAAGAAAGATCTGGGGAAGATGTTTAGAGAAAGGGTTAGTTTGAGAAAAGACACTTGTGATAAATGACTTACGCTGTCTCAGTAAACTAGCAAGTGAGGTCTTGATGTGAGAGGCAAGGGAAAAAGAAAAGAGGCTTAAGGAGAAAAGAGAAGGTTCCCAACAGTTACTGTGGGTAATATGAAAGAAAGTCAATGGAATCAACTGAAAAAATGACTGAACCATAAAAATGTACATGGTAAATCAACATTATTTGAATGGCCAGTGTACTTTGGTCATAATTATGGAAATGATGCCACCAAAAAAATATCTTGGAAGAATCTACAGGATGTCATTAGACAAATTGTGCTGGAGGTTATTTGGAATGCAAATAATTTTATATCAGGGATATTGTTCAGATGATCTCATTTAGGGATCTTTGCTTCCTTACTAAAACGTGGTTTTGCTCAGTGTTAGCAGTTGTTACTATACTGAGATTTCTCCCATCATAGTTTCATGTCACTTGCATAGAATGGTATTTTATATTTCTACATAAGTATATATGTATAATATACATATGTACATATATAAGTTTTACAATTTTCTTGGCACTGAGATTATTTGGTCAGATTTGATATTTTTCTTTGGAGCTCACAAAGGTAGAAATTTAGAGCTATAAAGGACCTTAAAGTTTATCTAATATGATCTTTTTTTTTTTTTTTAAAGATAAGGAACTTGTCTTTTAAAGTTAAGGAAATACTTAAATAGAAGGAATTTCTCAAGAGACTATGACATGCCTAGGGTTATACAAGTAGTCAGTATCAGATTAAGGGTTGGAATACAGATCTCTAACTCCAACCCCAGAGCTCTTTCCACTACACCTCACTATAGTTGGGATGGGGGTAGGAGTGGGTCCATTTCATCGGACATCATCGTAAGTTATTGCTGAATCCATAAAGGTATAACCAAAAACACCAAAGAAACTACCAGTTTGGATGCAGATTCTTAATAGGCTCACTTCCAAACTATTCGTGCTGATGTGGTTTTCTTGTCCCATAGATTGGTACGTTTGAAAAAGAGATCTAAGTTGTTTAGTTGTGAGTATGAAAGAATGAACCTTTCGCCTTTCTGTCCTACCCTTCTCCCACAGAAAAGAGTAAAATAAGACAGTCACTCCCGGCTCCCTTACAGTTTGGGCTATCTCCTGGTTAGACTTCACAGTTATTGAAATATATCCCATATTTAGGGCAAAATGGATCCAGTCCTACATTTTATTATTGATACAAGTATCTCATTGTAGCCTTTGCTTTGACTTCAGTAGATGAAAACTATATAAGTTCATGGGGAGTGTGAGCTATGTTTCTTTTTCTTGAATTCAAAAACCAACTCTACCACAGTTCCAGAAACCAATTCTATAACACTTCCACAGGCACCATCCGATTTGCTGAGTGTAATTGAGACAAGAGATGACAGGACTAAACCAGCCAAAAATTGTGAAGTCAATAAAGTTTATTTTGGATATTTCCAGTTTCCATTTATGGTATTCCTATCCCCTTTGTTTCTTCTTTGCGTATACCTCCTAGATTTCTTTCCAACTACCCTATATATCTTGTATATACCTATTTTTTTTTACTTATTGTCTCCTCCATTAGAATATATACTCCTTGAGAGCAGGGACTGTTTTTATCTTTTTATGGATCCTCAGATTTTAGCTCACATAATAAGTAATTAATAAATATTGACTGACTTATCTTTCTTAAGTCAAGGCATTGAAGTTCTCATGCTTTTCCAATAGTTCTGATCATAGAGGAAAGTGCACTTAGATATTAATTCACATTAAGGTGTTAAGGGATAGTATAGTGCCTGGCACAGTAAGAGCTGTAATAATGACAATGTTGATATTAATGACAATGAAGAATCTCTCTTTGGGAGTAATGAAATGAAATGCTCAATAACTTTCCCCCATTCTTTCATGCCAGTAGATGGAATTACTTTTAGATTAGGAGTACTTAAACTTATATATACACAGTATATTTTTTTGATAACTGTATCTAAGTACAATTGATTTCCTTTGTAATTCTAGCTACATTATTTTATGCATTGACAATATAACATTTTATGCAATATTTCTAAACATTGTTGTGAGAAAAGATCCATAGGTTTCAATAGACTGGTCAAAAGAGTGTGTGGTACACAAGAAAAGATTAAGGACTTCTATATTAGGTGAAACCTGGAACAAATATCTTTTTACTCTATTTGTCCATCAGCTTTCAGCAGGAATCAGAAACTGAAGTTTAAATTATGGGCAAATGCCTTCTTTCCTTCCCTGTTCTTTGGACAGGGGGCCCCTTGAAATACAAGAATTATTTGGAGAGTACTCATGCCTTTGGTAGAGAGGGTGATTACACACCCCATTCCCACTGACTTTGGAGTAAGAATAAGATACAGTGGAACTGGAGAATGGTGGTTTTTTTTGTTTTGTTTTGTTTTGTTTTTTTTGTAAGGCCAGGTTTTTGTAGCCCTGACCAGCTGGAGAGGAAAAATTAGTTAAACACAGCGACTGAGAAGCTTGTGTCTGGAGAGCTGTCTTAGAAAACTCCAAAGGACTCATATTGGTTTACAAAACAACGTGTAATTCTGCAACAATGCAAAACTTGTTACCTTATGTAGGAAGCCTGGGTATGTGGAAACCCACAGGAAGAGCTCCCCAGATGTGCAAACTTAAAGAACATACAGTGATTAATACCCTGCTCCTAAAATATGTGTAAATTTAGCATCAGCATTTTCTCAGACCAACTTCCAGCATTTAGAACTGGGGAGTCTTGCCACACAGATGCTATGTCTATATATGTTGCATGGAAAAAAATGTCTGATTAGTTTACCAAAGCCACAACATGTATTCATTTTCATCTTAATGGTCAAAAGAGATGCTTTCAGTTAATCTCTGACATTTTGGCAAAATTGTAAGACTTATTCACGTGCAGCAGTTTAAGGTTCAAAGAAGTTAATACATCATTAGCTCTGGAGAGATTTCAGAGGTTATCTAGTCTAATGACCCTAGCAGGTGAAAACATGGAGGATCATGACCCTAATTTGGTAACAACCTTGTAAATAGAGCAGCTTTCTAATTCCCAATCTGGGAAGCATCTCCTCATTGGCCAAGGGATCTCATGAACTACATATGGGAGAATCCCACTTAGCCATCTGAATGATGTATATATTAAATTCAGTTATTATATTTGCACAGTTCCTTGAATGGTTTGGTAACTTTTCCCCCATGTGCACACACTCAAACCTAGTACCAAATTGTCTTCTACATCCCAATGATGGAACCTTAATGAAGCTGCCCCCAGCCCCAATATTTTAACTTCCTTATGTGACCCTGGGCAAATCACTTAATCCTTTTGGCCTCAGTTTCCTAATCTGTAAAATGAACTGGAGAAGGAAATGGCAACCATTTCAGTATCTCTGCCAAGGAAACTCCACATGGGGTCATGAAGAGTTAGACCTGACTGAAACAAGTAAAGAAGAAAATGGCAAGAATTGATGTTTCTTTGAAATCCTATGTATTTTATTTTAAACATTTAAAAACACTCTTTTTAAGAAGAGGTTCATAGGTTTCACCAGACTACCATAGGGACCAGGATGACAACAAAAGGTTCTCTTCCCATGCCTGTAGAGATTATTGCAAACAATCATAAATATCTGTTCCCAAGGTAAAGTGCTTTGGATATTTTCTCATTTTCTCTCTGAAGTTATTCCTTTTTTCCTCTGTTCTTTCATTTTTTTTTTCTGAGCCTATGAGGAAGAAATGATCTTCTGTTAAATGTCCATAGCACCCCTCATAAGTTTAGTTTTGGGAAAGATTTTAGAAATCACCTTCTGTACCCCTCCCAATTACCGCATTTTGAGGCATGGAAGTCCAGTGGCAAGACAAAGGTGTAGACAACCAGAGATAGCCCAGGAAGCAGTGGATGAGCTTGGCCTTTCTAAAATTAAGGTCTTTTCCAGGATGCAGTTTGGATGAGGCAGAGCCCACTCTATGACTAAGGACTAGGTTGAGACAAAAGATAGCTCAATTTACCATCACAAAGAAATCAATCTGGGAGGGGAAGACCCCTGGTGTGTTCAGGCCAGAACAGAAAATAATTGCTATTTACCTTCATCCTAAATCATCAAAATGAATGAGCTGCTGAGATTTGGGTTGAGGCTATTGTTGGTCTGAAAGCCAGAGGGATTTGGATTTTAGAGAGGAGTCAAGTAGCTCTATTTAAAACACAATTGAGTTTTCAAAGCCTGTCCTTCCCAGTGCGGGGAGGTACTCTTTTGGTAAAGTAGTTAAAAATTCACCTGCCATAAATTGTTACTCACCTTGGTCCAGTTGGCAGGTGGTTAAACCAGGTTGATGCTAGTGTTTTCTGCATGTAGATAATCGACTCTCAACTGGCAAGGGAACAAAATGGCATATTCTGAAGGATTAATGTTAGGGCAAAGATGTGAATCACAGCTGTTCTCACTAAGCTTCTCAAAGGGGTCTTAAATGAAACAAACTGTTCACTTTGATGAGGTACCAGATTTAGCATGAAATAGAAAGAATGGTGAAACTCTCAGAAAGTCACACAAGTGATGGAACTTTTAATTTCTGTATTCCCCCTTGGGTGTTGCTGTCTCATATTTTGAATGTTTTGAATATTTAAGGATGTGGAACTGCTTTGTACTATTTTTGTTTGTTTTAAATCTCCTGTGGCATGAGCTGGCATCTGGGTTCATATTGACTTTCCTTATTTTTTTTTTTTGGAACAACACAGGCAACTACAATTTAGATAGTTTTTTGGAATGTTAGTGGCCATGGGGTGGGGTGAGGGAGATTGGGAGGAGTTTGGAGTAGAGAAGGACAGTGTGGATGCAGGTATAGACAAGTTAAGACTGCCATAAACTGGCAGCCCAAACAGCTTTATTCCTAAATCCCCTCCCCTAGGTGCCCCATGGCTGGGCATTATTTATTCTGAAGTTAAGATGTAAACCCAACTGCATTCTTTGTAAAATGAACATGAAACCTTGCATGAATTCAGCAAGAAACAGGTTGTTTACTTTTTACAAAAAACACACTTTTGATTGAAAAAAAAATTGCCACCAGTTGGGAGGTGGTACAGATGGGGAGAGATTGTTATTGAAATGGAATTAGAGCATACCAATTCTCTGGGTCACAGTAAAGAAAATGGGATAGAAAAACAATAGTAACAAAGATAAAAAAATCCAATTAACATTTCCAAAGACTGGCATCCAAGGGCAGAAACAAAATCACAAAATGTTTCAGGTAAAGGAAATTTTCAAGGATTTTTCTAATGGGTGTCTAAGGATCAAATCATCCATACTCTCGACTTAAAAGAACTACCCTAAACTCAAGGGCTGGATGGTATTGTAGGAAGGTTTTAGTATACTTCGCACAGTCACTACTGCTTTCTGCTTCCCAGAGAGATGTTGCTTTTTGAATATTGCAAGTGAAACTCATGATTTGTACAAGCATTTCATCAGGAAACAAGTAGGGATGTTCAGGAAAACCCCTTTGTGCTATAAAAGGACAATTCACATCTGGTAGAGAATTCACAGGGAATCATGAAAATGAATTTATTGGGACAGGTTCTGTGAAGGATCTCTTGTTGCATGCTCTTATTTATGGAGAGTGAATATCCTTGTTCTATTCCAGAAACATAGAAAAAAAAATTAGCCTGTATTTAACTTAAAACACAGACACACACAGATGCACACAGACACACACAAACACACACACACACAACAAAACACAAATTTACTCCTGTGGGGATGAGGATGAGGATATTACTTGCCTGTGAATATACAACTTGTCAAGAATTTCAGTACTTCAACAGACCTGTGATCTCAGTAATTCGAGTGCTCTGGATTCAACAACAGACCTGTGATCTCATTAATGCGAGTGCTCCGGATTCAACAGACCTGTGACCTCATTAATGAGAGTGCTCTGCATATGGTGCTGAACTTGAGCCAGTAACTCAGTCAGTTATTCAGTCAACAAGTTTTTATTAATCGCTTACAATATGCCAGGCACTGTACTTACTAAATGTGGGGAATACAAATTCAGGTTAAAAGATAGGTCCTGCTCTCAAGTTTACTTTAGAATTGAGGAAATCAACTACATAAGAAGATGGAGAAGGAGTCTATAAACATTTTTGTAACACACTGTGCTCCTTCTATGAGTGGCTGGCTAGGTGGCCTGGTAGATAGAGTGCTGGGGTAGGAGTCAGGAACATTCATCTTCCTGAGTTCAAATCTGGCCTCAGACATTGACTAGCTATGTAATCCTGGGCAAGGCTCTTACCCCTCTGCCTCACTTTCCTCATCTGTAAAATGAGTTGGAGAAGGAAATGATGCACTCCAATATTTTTGCTAAGAAAACCTCAAATGTGATCATGAAGAGACACAACATGTGCCACATACTGTGCTAAGTGTTTTTATAAAATATCTCATTTGGTCCCCGCAATAAACCTGAGGTAGGTGCTATTGTTATACTCATTTTAGAGTTGGAGAAACTGTGGCAAACAGAAGTTAAGCAACTTGCTATACAAATAGCGAATAACTGAGATTGTATTGGAACTCAGGTCTTCCTGACTCAAGCTAGGTCCAGTTCTCTATCCACCTAGTTGTCTCTAAAGAAGTTGAAGGGTGGTGGAGGAGGGGGTGGTAGGTTCTCAGTGGAGCATGAAGGAGAAAGTCTGTGTTGCAGAACTGGTAAGAAAAGAGGACTTTGTTGACTAGGTACCCTACTTCAATGGAGGTGGGGGTGGAGACTACTTCTAATGTGTGACTTTCAAGGGTGGAGGGAGCTATTAGGGTGAAGAGGTTTCTATGGCATAGTGGAGAAGTTTGGAATGTAGTCTGAGGAGAAAAGTGAAGTCAGTAAGTACAGAATCCTGCCTTTTTATTTTCTTAGCTATTATGGTGATGGGCAAATTACTTAACATCTCTTAGTCTCAGTTTCCTTATCTATAAAATGAGAAAAACAACAGTTATCCTACACATTTCAGTGATTATGAATGATTAACCTAAAAATCTTGCAGCCTAGGGGTACTGGAAACCCCTGATATTCAAGGGCAAAAGTTGCAGGTCCTGCCTGGAAAGAATTTGACTCTTCTTTCAGTCAGAGACAAGGTTTATGGTTTCGCCAGTAGAAACAGCCCAGACTCTTAAGGAATCTTAGCTGAATGATCTGATTGGGGCAAGATGGACACATATATAACAGTCAAGGAGAGGGTTCTAGATAGAATCAGAGTAGTGGTCTAGAGCGGGGCCAGGTGCAGACAATGACAGCCACAATGAAAGGGCAGTTGAAAGGATTTTACTACAATGGGCTGTACCTCAGGCAAACTCCAGGGACTGGGTCATATGGGAAAGTCCAGGGGCTTTTAGGGGTTTACCATTGATGTTCCATCATCTGCAATATATGGTCATAGAGCCTCTGATGGAAAATCTTGCACATTATGGACCTTAGTGCCCTCTGAGATCAAGCAGAACACCATTAATTTCTCTCAGATTAGAAAGATGTTTGACAATTTGCTTGTTTCTACTGCCACTTGGCACATTAAAAAGAGGGGACAGAGAGGTAGGAGAAATGGAGGGGTTGGTGAGAGAGAGACAGAGAGGGAGAGAAGGGAGAGAGAGGGAGAAAGAGCATGCATTTAAGGTTAAGGGAGGAAGAGAGAAACAGATGTGGAGACTGAAAGAGAGACAAAGAGAACTATTTGTGTCTAATGGTAGTCATCTCTAGGGTGGGGGAGGAGGGAAGAAAAAAAGGAAAACAAAAGAAATTTACGGGGTAATTTTATTATACATTTAAAGGAATAACAAGTTGTGTATACTTTGCAGGTTCGTGTGCAATCATCTATTTTTAATTTTATGATGTTATGGAAATGCTTCTTTTATTCCATAAATTAAGAATAAAATAAAATTTTAAAAAAGAGAGAAAAATAGAAAGAGTGAGAGATGGAGAGGGAGTGAAAGAGAGAAGGATTTTTTGGAGCAGAAAGGAAGAAAAATGCCTCTCCTTTCCCAAACTCTTGGAACAACTCTACCTAGCCCTCACACCAACCAATATGTGGTTTGGAGTCATCATTCTCTTTATCAATGAGGAGATCTTACACAAAAGATCTAGTTTTTCCAGGAAAGAACTGGCAAACTCTGAATGCTGATCAAAGCACACTTAAAAAAACCCCCAAAACACTTTATTTTTCTTGGGTTTTTTTTTTTATCTGTTTTCTTTTTGCAACATGGCTAATATGGAAATGTGTTTTATATGGCTGCACATGTATAATGTATAGAAAATTGTCGTTTCAAGGAGGGGAGAAGGGAGAGAATGGATGAATTTGGAATTCAAAATAAAAGAAATGAATGTTAAACATTGTTTTTACGTGTAGTTGAGAAAAAAATAAAATAAAGAAAAAAGATGTAGGTTTGAACTTAGAGTCATGAAAGAGAAAAGAAAAAAAGAAAAGAAAGAAAGGAGGAGAGAAACGGAAAGAAATGGAAGACACATAACATGATGATGCTGTGGTGCATGTGTCTGTGTGTTGGGGGAGGAGGGGCAAGGTAAGGCACAAGGAACAACAGGGCACTGGGTAATCTTTGTTATTTACCATTTGGTAGAATTAGACTGTTGTGGCATGTCCTGTATCTTTCTAGGTCTAGTAAAATATAACACAAGCTTCAGAAACTTGAATTATTAGATCTGTTGGTTAGATTACAATCTCAGATGATATTAGGGAATGTGAAGTGGAAGCATTTAAGAACTGCTGCTATCTTTGATTCTCTGCCCAGAGATGGGCATTAGGGTAACTTTGATGAACCTGAGAGGAAGATAGTACCCTAACTAGGAATAGGGGGAAAGGTCATGATGAAAAAAGGGGCAGAGAGGACCATGGAAGATAGAATGGGCAACTTTGATTTTACCAAATTAAAAAGGTTTTACACAAAATTAGCTCAGATAACATTTTATATATAATATATATATACTTATACAGATTTACAGATATATACATGCATATAATTTTTTTTAGAAAGAGATCTGAACATCACTGCATGTAAAAGTAGAAGATTTAATGTGTTATTTCCTCAGCAAAATAATTGGTTATCTACTGAGCCACTAAAAACACTGGGGACTTCAGCTCTGGAGTCTCTGACAACTTTCCCCAGGTTTAATGGGGCTGTTCTGAGTAATCATTTTTGCTGATCGTAGTTTGAACTCCAACCAATACAACTTTCTATTACGATGCAAGAATCAATAATCCAAGAACTAAAAATTTCAGGTCATAAAAGTAAAGTGTGAGAATAATTTTCTACCACCATATAAAAATCAATGCAATTTACCTCCTAAAGGAGTAGATGGGATAGAAAAATACCTGGGAGAAACTTTTGAAATGGTAGGGAAATTTGTCTCTCAGATTATGGGCAGACATGAAGAAATTGTCAATTGCTACTTTGTTTCATTTGAATGCAATATGGATTAAGTGTTAATTCTGTATTAGGCACCGTGTTTAGGAGCTGAGGATAAAAAATCAAAAATAAAACATTTGGTAGATCCTCATGGAATGAGTAGTTGGGCATTAAAAGAAAAAAATAAGAATCCTTGACCATGTGGAGTTTACATTGATTGACTGAGGAAAACAACATACCCCTAGGTGATAAATGTAAAATTCAAAAATTTCATGGCAGGGATAGTAACCACAAAGAAGATCAGGAAACAAACATTTTAGGAACCGGTAATTCAGCTATACCCTGAAGGGAACTGGGATTTCCTAGGGGGAGAGAGGAGGAGGGAGGGAATTTCAGAAATGTGGAACAACTTTTAAAAAGGCAGAGAACCGGGGAGTGGAATGTTGCGTACTAAACATTGTAAGCAGGCTAGTTTGTGTAGAATGTAGAGGGAATGAAGAGAGATAATATATACATATAGAAAACCTTGTTCCGGAAAGCAGTGGGAGCCAGATTTTGAAGGGTTCTGAAGGTCATAGTAGTTTGCATTTTATCTTAGAAGCAATGGGGAACTAAAAGAAATTTCCTGAGTCAGGTAGTGACGTAGCCAGATCAGTTGCTTTAAGAATATCTGTTTTAGCTGCAGTTCAAAGATTAGAGACCTGGGCTAAGGAAGCATTTTAGGAGCCTATTGCAAAAGCACAGGTAGGAGGGTAGGAAGGCTTTGATTTGGGAGGTGGGAGGAGAGAAGAGATAGATGTGGGAATGTGTTGGAGGTAAAATGCAAGAATTGGCCACAGTCACTTTGGGAGGCTGTTGAGACAGTAAGAATGAGTCTGAGGGTGGAAAATGCAAAACCCGAGGGTGGGAAACTTGGAATCAGTTTCTATTTATCTGCCAGATCCTTCCATATAAATTTAATAATTTGGGTTCCTGTCCTCTACCTTAGTATCTCCCCTTGATAACTTACTTTTCTTTCTTTAAGAGCTATCTGTTTAAATCTTTTTTTGGTCATTTGTCTATTGGGAAATGGCTCTTGTTCTTATGTATTTGTCGGTTTCTTACATCTTGGATATTAGAAAAAGTTACTGGCAAAGATTTTTCCTATTTTAATTATGCCCCTTCTCCTTTCAACTGCCTTGTTTTTGTTTATACAAAAGTCTCCTAATTTTATATAATGCAAATTGTCCGTTGTATTTTTTATGGTACTCTGTTTTATTCAGCATGAACTCTCCCTCAATCCATAATTCCTTGATCCTTTATTTGTTTTGTGAGAACCTTCATATATGGTTCCTGAATCCTTTTAGGGCTTATTCTTAATATGTTGTAAGATGATAGTATATTTAATTTATTGCAAACTGCTTTCCAGTTTTTCCAATCATTTTTTGAGTTAGTACTTAATCTAGTAGTTATAGTTTTAGAGTTTAATATCTAATGCTATGTTAAAATATTCCAGTGCTTCTCCATTTCCTGCACCTAATCTATTTCACTGATCAATTTTTCTAATTTTTAAACCAATGCAAAATAGTTATTAATGATTACTACTTTGTAGTGTGCCTTGAGATCCATTAATGCCAGCCTTTCCCCATTTTTTTCCCATTATGTTCCCGGAGATTCTAAACCTTCTGTTACTCCAGAAAAAATTTGTTATATGATTTTAGTATTATGCTATAATCTTTTTGAATTGTGTTTGACATGGTACTGGATAAATGTAGGTAATATACATATAATTGTATGTATATACATACATCTACACATGCACACATAATGTATGCATTTATGTGTATAGCATAGGCCACACATGAAAAATTAATATTTCTTGTTATTTAGTTCAATATTTAATACTATGATACTGTAAATAATGTCTTGTAGTTATACTTACATAATTCTTATGTGTGTCCTGGTAGGTTGGACTCCCAAACTTTTTTATACATTCTATAGTTATTTTAAATGTAATTTCTCTTTCAATCCTTTACTACGTCTTTAAAAAAAAATAATATACAAATACTGATGATTTCTGTGGGATTGTTTTATATCATAATTACTTTTCCAGAAATTAATTGCTTTAATTAATTTTTAGTGAAGTTCTTCTAAGTAGACTATTCTATCATCTGCAAAAGCAGTAATAGTTTTCTTTTTGTCCTGTGCCTGTTTCCTCAATTTTTTTATTGTTATAGTTAGCATTTCTAGAACCATATGAAATAACAGTGGACATCATTACTTTACTCTGGATCTTATTGAAAAAGTTTCTGTTATTGA
This sequence comes from Bettongia penicillata ogilbyi, assembly GCA_023548195.1. NCBI lineage: Eukaryota > Metazoa > Chordata > Mammalia > Diprotodontia > Potoroidae > Bettongia > Bettongia penicillata. The sequence continues at coordinate 3,575,225 of JAJHZJ010000287.1, read as the reverse complement.
TATTGCTTACTTTTGATTTTAAATAGAAACTATTCACCATATTAAGGAAATGTCCACATACCTGTGCCATTTAATGTTCGTAAAACAAAAATGAATATTGGATTTACTTTAGATGTATTCTGAATTATTCCTTGATATGCTTTCATTTTAATGCTTTAATCAAAGGTTCTTTATTAGAAACTATTGCACTGTGTTCAGTAAAGGATTTGTTAATTTTTCTGTATTTGTTAATATCTTTATTTCCTAGTACATAGTCAACTTTTGTGTAAGGTGCTCTGCGCAACTGAGAAATATTAATGTACTTTCTATTCCTATCCAGCAATTGTCAGAGATCTGTCTTATTATCTAACTCTTCTAAAGTTCTTTTCAGGCCGGTAGCTTATTGTTTGTTTAATCTTGTTTTTATTGATAAGCTGATTTAATCTCTTCTCTCAGCCCTCGTCTTTCTCTACCTATCTGCCGTATTTGTCCCTTCGGACCACGACTTTTGCTTCTTTGATAGCTGTACTCCTTGCTTGGTTTGGGTAACGTTTCAGTGCTTCTTTTACATGTCTATTTTATCTTCAGTTTTCTTTGCCAGTTCGTAACCCATCCCATAACCTCTAGCCATGGATGTTTCTCTTTTCTTTGTTCTGAGTTTTTCTTTTCTCACTTTACAAAGTATTTGTATAGGACTTTCCTGTATAGGAAGTTAACAAAGAAAGATAACATTCCTGAAATACTGGGGAGGTTACTTAACATAAAGGATCTAGGCCTGGAAGAAATGTCAGAGGCCACTCTAACACTTTGTAGATAAGGAAACCAGGTAGAGAGTGACATAGGTAGTATCAGAGGTGACATTTGAACCCAGTTTAGAGTCACAGCCAGTGTTCTTTCCAGTCTACCATGTTGATTCACTTATGGAGATGGAGAAAAAATAGCCATTGTTATAATTTCAAGTCTCTAGCTCATCTTCATAAGACAGTATGTATTATCTAATACTGATGGAAAAGAAACAAAAGCCAGGTTGAATAACCTGTACAATCTTCAGAGACTGTAGTTATATTTTGCTCCAAAAAGTTATAAATCCTAATTTTCTCCATAAGTGCCCTGATGAGTAAAGACACAAATGGCCTATGGAAAGCCTGGAACCAAAATGGTAAAGAAAATGAGGCAGTGGCCCTATTCTTTGTCCTTTCACACAAATGGACCACCCAAGTTTTACCAGGTATTACTTATTTAAGTAATGTGTATGTACATACTTTTTAATAAATATATTTAGAGACTGGTATTTTTATTGTAGTCAAGGATGTTAGTAAAGGGCAGCATGAAGAAATCCTTGGCCTGCAAATACATGTCCTTTTCTGACCTTCCTTATAATTTTTCTCATTCACTGGTTACCTAGTACACTGAGACATACCACTTTTCTTGTCATCAGTTGTGTGAGTAAGTAGTTATTCTAATCAGTTGTACTATTGGATTCATCCAAAGATCTCAAAACATTCCAGTCAGGAGTAGTGTAGGCAAAGTGAGCCCTAGGGCATACTTTTCATTTATACAAGATCACTGAGTAGAATACCTGAAATCCAACTCTGACAAGTCAAAATTGCTGGATTTTCTAAATGCGTTCCTTGGGAGGTTTGGTGTTTTTGTTTGAAGCATGCAGATTTTGAACTAAGCTCTTTCAAAATACTGGAATATTTACAACAGATTGGCAGGGTACCATCATGATTAAAGTGCTGGGCTGGAAGTCAGGAAGGCCTGAATTCAAATCCCTTTTATTTTTTAAAATTAACTTACTTTAGTTTTCGACATTGACATCCATAAGATTTTGAGTTCCAACTTTTATCCCCTTGACTTCCCTCTCCTGCCCCAAGATGGTGCGCAAGGCTCTACCTATACATTCATATTAAGCGTATTTTTACGTTAGTCAAGTTGTAAGGTCTAATTAGAACCAATGGAAAGAAACACGAGAAAGAAGTAGCAACAACAGAAAGAAAGCTGATTATATGCTTCGATTTGCATTCAGACTCCATAGCTCTTTTTCTGGATGTGGAGAGTTTCCATCATGAGTCTTTTGGAGCTGTCTCAGGTCCTTCCACTGTCAGTCTATCAAAGTTAGTGATCCCACAGCATTACTGTTACTGTGTACAGTGTCCTCCTGGTTATTCTCGCTTCATTCAGCATCTGTTCATGCAAGTCTTTCCAGGTTTTTCTGAAATCTGCCTGATCCGCCTGCCTGTCATTTCTTATGGAACAAGAGTATTCCTGTACATTCACAACTTGTTTAACCGTTCCCTAATTGATGGACATCCCCCCAATTTCCAACTCTTGGCCACCACAAAAGGAACTACTATGAATATTTCCCAAAGATATCATAAAAATGGAAAATATAGCAGCCATTTTTGTGATTGTCAAATTCTTTTTCTGACGAAGAGTGGATTGTGACCCTGTGCAAGTCACTTAAATTCTCAAAAGTTCTAGGAGACTCTCTAAGGCTACAATTGTCAGAGAAGGTACCAATCTACATTGTTGAGGATGTTTTCTCACCTGGAAGGTCCTTATCCCAATAAAATGACAAGTTCAGTCATTCTTTCTTGACCCCATATGGATTATAGTTATATTTTGTCTAGACTGGTTAGTTTTCTCATTCATTGATTATGTGGTTGACTCAGACACTACCTTTTTTTTTTTTTTAGAACCAATCATGAGTACACTAATTATAGAAATGAGTCTTGAAAGAATTCAAGCAATCTGAAAGTAGGGACAATATGTGAGAGAATACAAAAGGAAGTTGGATCAATGTTATCTGTAAAGGAGTCAGCTTTGGAAAGAAGGATCATCTTTTCAACAGACTGAAGAGAAGGAAGAAATATTGAGGGATGATGACATAAGAAGGATGAGACTGAGAAAGAAGGGAGAAGATGGGACATCTAATGAATGGTCTCAGTTATTTTGTTGAAGTATTAGATGAGGTCTTTGACTGGAAGGGTCAGGAGAAGGGGGTCTAATTAGAGACTTGAAGAGAAGCATAGGTTTGAATTGGATTAGTCTTTGTGGTGAGTAGGATAGAGAATAAATTATGAAGGGGTTGAAGGATTTGCATTGTAGGGGAAGCCCGCCCAACTGAGAATAGATAAACTTCTGATTCATTTGATCAGTATGGTTTTATTATTTCTTCCAGATCAATTAAACAACTTGTGGGTAGGAATGAAAGATGTTAATGTTGGGAGTAGTCCTGGTTTGGGTTTTGAAAAGGATGATTTATTGATAGGATGGAGATTAGACTAAGTCACTGAAAAGTGTTGAAATGTCTCTAGAGGTTAAGAAATAAATAGAAGAAATGGGAGAGTAGCCAATGCAGAAGTAATGTCTTGGGAGAATACTGAGGGGTAGAAGGATTAGAAATCATGATGAAGATGAAGAAGAAAATCTGAGATTGTAAGGCATAGCAAAATATGGAATGACAAAAGTTATTATTACTTAAAGGAATACCCAAGTTTATGAGCATGGAAGTATGTACTTCTGGGTGGTGGCAAGATCACCCAGGACCAGCCCTGTTTGTGGCTGAGATTGTAGGTCATAGAAACTAAGTGGATTGAAGAACTGGGAAGTTGGGGTATTAGAGAAAACATCAATGTATATGTTATAGTCCCTTAGTATGAAGGCGGAAGTTGAAGGAGAGGGAGGCATTTAAATCATTGTAAAAGGAGTGAGATTAGTAGGTAGCAGCCAAAAGTGTGATAGTGTGAACCCGAAAGGAGGAGAGAGGTTGTTGAATCATGGGAGCAGATGAAGATTCAGGAAGTAGAAATAGAGATCTGGTAGAATTTTTATTTAAATAGTGATGTTTGTGTGTACACGTGTGCGTGTGCATGTGTGTGTGTGTGTGTGTGTGTGTGTGTGTGTGTGTGTAGTTTTTAAGACATTGCAGTCAGTGATGAAACCTGATCTACATTGTTCATTTAAAAGTCAATATTGACAAATGAGTGTCACGGAGATTTTTATTTTTATAGAAGTTCAGGGTTTCATAGCACTCAATCGAAGTCAGATCAGTGCCACCAAAAATTACAGAAAGGTTGTCTTTAAGGAGTCCAGGTTTAATGTTTGATGATATTATCAGTTTGTAGAAATTGTGCAACAGATTGGGACATGTGACAGAAACTGGTCATCAGTTAGGACGCCTAGAAATATGTGATCAGGTGTTTGGATTGATACATCAACTTTTTATAGCCTAATAGATAACACTCAGCCAATAAATTGTGCTAGAACTAAGCACATTGCTACCAGGAGAAATGCTGGCTACAACTTCCTGGATTTCACAGGTTATAAATAATAATAAAAATCCTGGTTAATAAAAATTTAGGAATTAATAAATATTAATTAATATAATTTATGTAACATAACAATAAAAATGTAGGGATCAAGTTTGATATTTGTTGTCACATAAAACATATCTCCAAACTACATGAAATGTAAAGCTTTCAAAATAGAGATTTAGTGGAAGAAACTAAAATCATGTATATTATAACAGGTTGAGCTAGGTTATCTTTATCTTATCTGTTGTTGAAATAGTTCTGAAGTTTGTTTTGGTGAGTCTACAGAATATGAGCTCGTATCCCAATGCCCTTATTTCAATAAAAGAAATTAGGTATTTCATCTGATTGGACAATAGTCTGTATGACTTTAAATAAGTGAGAATAATAGAAGTATATCAATATATGTTGGACTTCTTTCTCTGATACAATTCAAGAAATGAGAACTAGATAATAGATGAAAACACCACCATTACCAAGAATAATAAGGCAGTATAGTGTAGTTGATAGAGCTCTAGCCTTGAAAATAGGATGACCTGGGTTCAAGTCCCTACTTCTGCCACATGTTGGTTGGTATGAGTCAAGGCAGGTCACCTAGCCCCTCCTTACTCTAGACCAGAGATGTCAAACTCTTCAGTGCAGTGGCCCCCAAATTCTTTAGTGCAACCCCAACCAGATTGACATGGGATTGGGAAACATTTAACAAAATAATTAAACACAATACAACAAAATGCTAATTTGTGATTTTCTAAGTTAATATGTGGCAGTGATCCGTGTTTATTTGACAGCGCTGTTCTAGGCAACACTCTTAAGAGTAAGTCACACAAAAAGTACTGACCTGAATTCAGTGAAATTATAAGTATTGTACCTATCCCCTAGTATAATAAGAAAAAAATATAAGAAAGCTGACTTTTTTCCACCTCTATAATCCACACAGGATATTGCATATAAAAAAAAAATAACAGAATTGTGCCTTGTTTTAGTTCTACTTGTGTCTGAATAAGAAAAAAAAAGATGAGAACGTGATTATCTCCATGATCTTGATTGAGAAACTTAAGGTTTAGAAAGCACTATTCATTATTTTAGTTGATTTCCATAATAATCTTGTGTGAGATAGGGTCTACACATTTTACAGATGGAGAAATTTAAGATTAATAATCTGGCTAGGGATTTTGAGTGGGGAAATCCATTGGTCATTCATTCTATACATGACTAGTGCTGAATTCACTTTTGCTGATTTTTTACCATTACATTATTCAATTAGGTTGTACCCTCAGTTTCTAGCAAGGCAGAATTTAATACAATATTTCAGTGGCTGTTATGTCTTTAGTAGCCAAACAGTGTTGTGAGCCATACTCCGAATAAGGAAGAACTTCATACAAAAGTCCTGCCTTTGACATGGACTGGTTGTGTGACCTGAGCAAGTCACTGCCTCTCGCAGCTCTGTTAAGCCAGAGGAGGTGTGTACCTGCAGTGGTAGAGGAAGTTTCCTCAAGTGGGAGTTCTCTTTGTCATTGAAAACTGCAAGGCTAATCCTGAACCCTAAATGCTATATTTCTCTTGCATGCATTAGGTTCTTAGTAAAAATTTTTGAAAAATTGAGTAAATCTTGTCTTTCTCATACAAAAATGCAAGTAAGAAATTTAAAATTCCTTTAAAATATTAACTAAATATTAAATTTTAACATTAATATTTTAACATCATTTAAGTTAATGTTAAATATTAAGATATTTATATCTACTAAAATCTACTAATACCTATAACTTAATAGCAATGTATGATTAATGTCTATGAAATTATACTATCTGTGAAAGTGGAATCTGTAACCTTGATTTGTATAAAATGCATTGGATAGGGTAGGGGCTTATGAAGCTGTTCAAAATAAAATAAGATATTCATGACTTGCTTGAAGATAACTGGAGGTTTTTAACCTAACGTGCCAGAATTTCAGATTAACTTTTAACAGAGATGGTCAGCCATTCTTAAATGTGATGTTTCACTCTTCAAGAACTCCAGCCTTCCTAATTCCAAGTCAGCTCTTTTATGTACTCTATGGTCCATTGGCCTAAAATCTTTTGGAGAGTAGAGGAGCCGTAGACCATGGGAAACACATAACTGAATTTCCATTTCTTCCATATTCAATGGAATCTATAAAATCCACCTACCTCCTACCTCTACCTTCTACTTCCTTTCTCAGAGAGAGAAAATGATTTTTAGAATCATAAAATATCTTAGAAATAAGAAAGGAAGAAATAATGCAATTCATGATGCCTATGAGTCATTTAGATACAGTTAGTCAACATTGCTGTAGCCTTTGATAAATATCCTTCCCTCACTGGATTGACCACAGCAATTCTCAAAGGCTATTTAAGTTATAAAAGGGCTGTGATTTGCATTGGTGGAGGCTGTACTTGCATGGATGAAATCTGGTGTCCACGAAGTATTGAAACTTATTTAAATATTTTAATGCTTATTTCCATTTTGCATGAGAAAAGAATCCAGAACATCCACACTTTCAGGTATGGATCAAGGCCTCAGTTAATAAATAAGTTCTAAAACTGACCAAAGAGGGTGGAAAATCTGGTCCTGCCCAAACTCAAATTGGAAATTGACAGAATCTCAGTAGAAGGGAACTCCAAGGCCATCTAATCCATCACATCCCTGAACAAGAATCTAGCCTATACTTAAGAATTCTAGTAGGTGGGTGAGTGGGACTTACCGAGGAAGTTCATTCTGCTTCCTGAGAGTTCTCTTTGCTAGGAAGCTTCCATTACAAAATACTCCTTTTTGTAACTTATGCATTGTTTCTAGTAGTTTCTTCTGGGGCCAAACAGAACAGATCTAATCTCTGTTTCACATGACAGCCCTTAAAACTTATTTTATTTTTCCTTTCTCCCATGTATACAATGATTTTGCTCTGACTCACGGTTTGTAAATTATGAAAGGAAGCAATCTTAACGTCCAAACTAGGAAGCAGAAAGACTGAAGTTTTTGTGTTACGAAACCTAGGCAGTTGCAGCCTGGTGGGAGATTGTTTCCAGAGCATTTGGGGATGTCAGTGAGAATCAGCATGACTTATACCATGTCACCCAGTGTCAGATCTGTTGCATTATTTTTTCCCTTCTTGCTTCTAATATACTTTATAACAATATTGAAGAACATTTATTTCTCTAAGGTAGGTCAGTTTTATAGGTTCCATTGAATATGGAGGAGATAGAAATTCATTTGCATGTGCTACCCATGGCCTGAATCTCCTACTTTCCAAAGGACTCTGGGTCAATGGACTAGGTTTAAACCGTGGAGCCAAACCCATTTCTTTATTATGTCTCTATCCCAGTTCTAAAGAAATCTCTAAAACAAAACTTAGTTATAGCTCATATCTAGGGTTTACCCCAGTAATAAGATTTCTTCCTTCAAAAATACTCAGTATGCAACATAGTTTTCAGGTATGAGATGTGATTTTATTTCTTCATTCAGAGAAAAGCATGACACAGTATCCTAGGATTCATAGATGAATCATATGATTCAGATTTCTCTGAACAAACACAGGATGCATAAAATACTCGAATAGCCCATTATAGATTTTAGACTCCCTCCATAAAGCTATTTGGGTGGGGAGGGGATGCTGAACAAATGCTCCCTATATACCTTTGGCTTTCAGCATCAAGCAGCTTGGCAATGTCATAGAGGATCACATAGCTCTCCAGGAACTTCAAAGTATGGTTTTAGTGTCCAGTTTCAGAATTCTTTTGTCTGAGAAGCATCTTGTTAAGGAAATCTACCTTTTAGAGACCGGTGCCCAACTAAAATACATTAACTCTCATGATCAGAATTATGCCTGAGGCTGGAAATGGCCATTTTCTGGATAGACATTCTCTGATTTGTGCTCAGAAAACAAAAGCCATAATTTGGAAATTTTGTTCACCTCTCAGGCTTCCTTGGGTAGGCATAGGCAACTCATCATCTATTTATCCCCTACATAGATTGCCATTTTCTTTCTTGTGTAGAGGGAACATGTGAGAGCACAAGAAAGAGAAATACTTCATTTTCATTTCAATTTAGAAGAGACAAAGTATACAAGAAGAATAGTAAAATTGATGGGCCATTTTACAGATGAATTTTATAGATCATAAAGGAGACAGAATTTTTCTTTCCCTTCTACCTACTCTGCCATGGGGTGGGTGGGAAATATGCCTTGCAAATATTTCACAAATTTGAAATTTTAAAAAATTAATTTAAAAAATTGTATATTCAATCCTTTATATCTTTGTCAGGACACAAAGAGTATTCTTCATTATCGGTCCTTTGAAATTTTCATTGGTTTTTGCTTCGATCAACATTAAGTCTTTCAAAGCTGTTCATTTAGACTATAACAGCATTGCATACCTTATAATCTCATCTAGATGAATTTCCGCTGATCTTCCCTCACATCCCCTTCCTCCATATTATGCAGATTCCAACCTATGACTTGGTACATCACATGCAGAGCTAACATTTTAAGGCTTACAAAATATTTATTCCAAATGATTTCATCTGAGCCTCAGAACCCCTTGGTGCAGTATGTATATACTGTAATTATTATCCCCATTTTATAGATAAGGAGACTGAGTAGGAGAGGGGTTAAGTGACTTGCCCAGGGTTACACAGCTAGTAGGTATCACAGCCCCACCCCTTCTTTAATCTCTAGCCACCGAATCTCTTCTAAGACAGTTACTAATCCCAGGTTAAAAATGGTGTGTTCCACCCCTGAATAGGCCAGGAAAGTACTTTTGGTGACAGTAGATACCACATCTTTCTCCTGTTTCTATTAGAAAGACATAATCAGTATGTGGTCATTGATTCCTGAAGTATGTTCCTATGTCACATCAAGTTAGGAGGACTGTACAATGCAGGAAAAATCTGAAGAAAGAGATAGGAGAAATGGAATTTCCAGGCACCAGGTAGCATGGGAAGTAGGCAAAACCACACCTAGAAAGCAAACCAACATATCAGAGTATTTGTAGACCATTACTTGGGATCTCTAGGAGCAGAGCAGTGACAAATGGGAAAGATTTTTGTGCCTTTTCCAGGAAGTTAAGTAACAAACTGAATAGTGTTAAGATGCTGATCCCCTTTACACCCTCTTCCACAGGCATCCATTAAAGTTAGGTGGCTCTAGAGGAATGAGCTGAATAGGATTAAGAAGAAGTAAGCATGGGGCAAAAATACCACCTTTTTTTTCTCACATATTCTCCTGTATGTATTAGTGAGAAGAGCTTTGATGTTAAACAGTAGCTGGGTGATCATGAGGAAGGCTCATAATTTCTGAGCTTCACTTTCCTCATCTATAAATGAAAATAATAATATTCACAGGGCTTGCTTTATAAGGCTGTTCTGAAGAAAATTCCAGAGGAATGTGTCCTTCAAGAGCAAAGACTGTATTTTTTTTTTTTTTTTTGGTCTTTGAATTCCTAGAGCTTAGCACAGAGTAGGTACTTAATAAATGTTTGAATTTAATTTTACTTAACCTTAAAGGACTATAAAAGTGAATTATGTTTCACAGATGTTAATTTGGCATCTATCTACACATTTTTCAAACCTTCTAAATATATTTCGTTATATCTTTAATAGCTATTTTGGTCTCTGAAAAGTTGATGACCCCCTTATAAAATGTGATATTGAAACTGGATCTGTTTTCTTAAGGAAATGACATTGGAAATATGAAACAGAAATGCAATTATCTTCCTATGATGAGAAAAATGTCTCATAGAAAATAAAATTCTCTTTTCCTGAATTAAATAAAAAAAGCCCCACCAAGTATATTTCTTTAAATTAAAAGAAATCAATCACTCTGAACTCATGCAAATAGTGTAAGATAGAGTCAGGCAGTTGTTGACTTTTGAAATCTGCAACAAAAGCCTCATGGTTCTACTTCCTTCTCCCATCCCCCCTGAGTAATTTCATATCTGTTTACTTTAGGGGAGGTAATCTTTGAGAGCAGAACAGAAATATACTGGCCTAGTTCATGAAAGGAAACATGTGCAGCTACAGATAGTACCTTGTGATATTTAAATTCACTAGTTAATTTTTATCCACCTCATTAATTGAAAGAGATTTTTTCTTTTCTCTTGTGTGACAGAGCAAACCAAAAATCCATCTGGCACCCTGAGGACACTGCTGGATACTCGTGTTAAAGAAAATTCTCTTTGAGTTATTCGGTTTCTTGCTTTCCTTTAGAAATGGGAGCTGTCAGTGGATTTATAAAATACTCTATGTTCATCTTCAACTTCATATTCTGGGTAAGTATATCTATATCTATATATTTTTTAAAACAATTTCATGATAGAAATGAGGTACAAAAAACCCCACCAAATTATGGATGAACCTGAATTGAAAGCTAGAGAAACAAAAGGGAAAAGGGAAAACTATTCTATGGATTTATTTTTATTTTGTTTTAGAAAGCAATTCTTTGACTAGTTTGAGTTTATTTGGGACATGAAAGATTTTTCAGAGTCTCCAAGATAAACATTTCATAAATGTTTTCGATTTTGTAGATATAAAATTGATGGACAGGACCAAAAATAAAAGTTCTTTGTAGTTGTCAATCCGGAAGGGATCTTTCCAAATGGTGAACACCATTGCACAGAAAAATCTCTGATCCATTTCTTTCTCTTACTTCATCTTCTCACCTTGGTAGGAAACAAGCAACAAGCATGTAAGTGAGGTTATAGAATGAAAAAATATACAGGAAAACAATGTCAGATAAAAACAATGGATTGGAAAAGATTGGAGAAAAAGGGACACAATTAGTACTTTAATTCTGAAAGCAATAAAGGCATTACCACTTTGAAGTTGACCAGTACATCTTAAATACTACCCTTAAAATGGAAACAAGTTTTATTTTTCAAGCATGATCCAAACTAGAAAGACCTGTGGTATAAACCAAAATTAAGTGCTATCTGCACTAGAAAATCCCTTGGTATAAATCAAAATCAAGCGGTAGTCAGACTAGAATGTCCTTTGATATAAACACAAATCAAGTGGTAAAAAAAAAAAAATCCAGATAGCACTGGAAAATCTGTAGGTAAGCAAAAGTAGGATGGGCCACTTCAGTGGATCCAGAGCGGGGTGGGAAGGGGAAATGACTATGAAAGTTCTATTGTGAGTACTCTTAGAGATGGTTTTTAAGTGAGTGGTCTAAAACCTCAGAAAATGGATGAAGGTATATTTTCAAAGTAAGTATAAATTTGCTTATGTCAAATAATGGCATAGAGGAGGAGGAATAATGGATACTGATTACTTTTAGTAATAGTTACTCAGTATACACACACACACACATCATAAATTGTTGAGGTTAGTGATGAAGATATCTATGCTTATTTTACATAAGGAATAGTTAAGTGACTTTTATTTTCATACAGTTAACTAGTAAATGTTAAAGCCATAATATGAACCCTAATCTCCTTTGACTTGGCTAAGTAATTCGTTACAGCATGCAACTCTGTGCTGCTTGGAGGAAATAGACTTGGTGTGAGGCATCTCGGGATTGGTTAGTGTTTTGCCATTACTATTTAGGTTTCATTAAAGATCCAAGATTTTTCAGGTGTGGAATATGGCATAATTGCATGAATAAGCTAATTGTTGATGAACTGACTTTTTTTTGATGGGGGTGGCAATCAGGGTTAAGTGACATGCCTTGGGTCACACAGCTAGTAAGTGTCTGAGACTGGATTTCAACTCAGGTCCAGTGCTCTATCCACTGTGCCAGCTAGCTGCCCCTTGGATTGTCTTTTTAAGCATTGGTAACTGGCTGTGAGAAGGACAAATAAATTTTGCTGGGTTGTTTCTCTTTCTCTAAATGAGTTTCAAACTCTGCTTGGAGGGTAAGTAGCCCAGGTGAAGGAGAAATCTGACTATCGTTACAGTTACAGAAGTACAAGAATTTAGTCCAGTACCTCGGATGAGTTGAGCAGGAGTTATTGATTAGAGAAAACTATGCTGCAGAGAAGCAGTTGATTAAAATGGGAAATTAGACAACCACTAGAATCTTCTAGAATGAATTTAGGCAATCACTTCTTCTAGAATGAGAGTTTGAAAGAGTTAGCACTAGGAAGGCTCATGCAATGGTTTCATTTAACCAACTTTTATTTTACATATGCACTTCAAATTTTCCCAGGTCACCCTTCTGCTTTTCTCCTTTTGTCTCATCACAACCTCATTATATTTCCGCGTACCTGCCACACTCCAACCACCATTAAAATTTCAGTTCCATGATGGCAGGCGCTTTTTTGTTATTGAATTGTTTCAGTAATGTCTGACCCTTTGTGATCCCATTTGGGATTTTCTTGGGCAAAGATACCGGAGTGCTGTGCCATTTCCTTCTGGCTAATTTTATAGATGAGGAAACTTAGGCAAACTAGGTGAAGTGACTTGCCCAGGGTCACACAACTAGTAAGTGTCTGAGGCTGAATTTGAACTCAGGAAAATGAGTGATTTCAGACCTGATACTTTACCAACTGTACGACCTAGCAGTGCCTAAAAAAATTCTCTGAACTGAGAGTTTGAAGCATCTCCAGAGCTCTGCACTGCACCTAATAGATATTGAATAAGTGAAATACGTTGAATTGAGGAAGGAAATAAGCCTGGACAGATGAAGTAACTTTCCCCAATGTCATAAGATATCTCGTGGCAGAGCTGTTTCTACAAACCATGTCTGAACACAATTCAATTTAGCAAACATTTGCAGCTCAAAAATTCTCCCCTGTCTGCAAAAAGACCACTAATGTTGGATACATATTTGTAATTATGTTATAATACTAATAGTTATGGGGATCAAGAAAGCTTTCTTACAGGAGAGGGCTCCTCAGTTGAACTTTGATGGAAACTGGGGATTCTAAGGAGCTGAGGGGTGAGGACTGAGGCATTCCAGGCATGGACTCTGATAAGAGCTGTGCCTTCTTTCTCTGCTTTCCCCTCTTCTGTAACCTCACTTCCCCAGGCCTGCTCCTCAGACCCCAGCTAGTCTACTTACCTTTTTTTTTAATTTAACTGTTTACACTGCTTGGATGAGATGAGTCACTAACTTTCTATATCAGTGAAATGGAGGAGCAGTAGGCCTTCCCATCCATCCCCCCTGTATTGCCTCCTAAGGTTCTCTAGGACCCACCATCTGTTCTATGTTTACACTCCTGGCCTGCCATCTGACCTACTGATGCAAACTGGGGATCCTTGGGGTCCTAATAACTGAAGCCTTAAGGCTTCCAGATGTTTTTATTTGCTGAAACTTCTTTGATGGGCTATCTTCCCCTGTTAGAATGTGAGTTCTTTTGGAACATGGGAGTATCTCACTGTTTCTGTCAGTATCTCTAGATTTTATCACAGTACTTGACTTAATGAATGCTTACACATTCACTGAGGTAAGAGATGAAAGGTCAAGTTTAGGGAACTGCACATAGGCCAATTTGGCTGGAACACAGAGTGCATAAAGGGGAGTAATAGGTAACAAGCTTTAAAAGGACATTAAATACAAGGCAAAGGATTTTTTTTAATCTTAGAGCCACTAAATGATAGGTAAGGAATTTGTTGTTTATCCTAGGGACTTTAAGTGCAAGATAAGCTATGTATTATTTTAATCGAGGAGCAGTAGGAGCTACTATTGGCAGTTGTTTGGAAGATACTATTTCGGGGCTAGGGCTGGACTCAAGAATAGTGAGTTTCTCAATCACACCGTCAACATATCTTGTTTCTAAGACATGTAATATGAAGAATGAGACATTCCTAGCTTTCTCTAAGAGGAGGAATGGCAGTATTGTATCTGTTCAATGGGAGTTCTTGGGCAGCGCTCCTGGACTCAGGACGATTTGGCCTCAGACATTTGACATGAGCTGTGTGACCTTGGGCAAGTCACTTAACTACTGATAGTTCTGTACATGTATATGAATTTTTGTGATGGTGCATGACATGTTGGAGATGGATGAACCAAACGGTGTATCTCGGAAAACATACTTGTCTCCTTCATGAAACCTGGCCAGATGAAATGGGAAACACACTGAATTCTGGTACTTACATTACCTTCATGGCACTCTGGAATACATCCCCTTCTTTTCACTCATGTGACAACCACCCAAATTCAAGCCCTCAGTACCTTCTACCCATGATATTAAAGAAATTGAGTTGTAACATGTAAAATAATTAGCACAAGTTTTAGTATTTTTTACTCTCTTGTTTTCATCTCAATGGTGAAATTAAAGAAAAAATGAGATATGATAAAAGCTCAGATTATTGAGAGATTTTACAGCCTACAAACTGCTTTCTTTACATAAACTCGAGGTAAATAGAACAGATATCTTGTCTGTCTCAGAAAAGAGAAAAATGAAGATCATAGAGTTAAAGTGTGACAACCAAAGCTGCCCAGTAATCCATCAATCTATAAACATTTATTAAGCACCTACTATGGACAGGTGCTGAAAATACAAAGAAAATGAAGAAGTCCTCTACTTCAAATACTTCACTGGGAGCAATAGCTTTTACACACTAAAAAAATACAGATAAAAGTTTATACAAAATATATACCATGTAAATCCAAGGTAATTTCAAAGATCAGATACATCTCCTGAAAGGTCTCATAAAGGGGTTGGTATTTGAACTGAACTTTGAAAAAAATCTAGCAATTCTAAGAGGAAGAATTAAGATGGGGTACATTCTAGACACAGAGAATGTCCTGTTCAAAGCAGTAAAAAGTAAGAATAAGGTTATTTTGGTTGGACCAAAGGGTTTGAGAATAGAAATAACATGCAAAATAAACTTGGAAAGGCTTTAAATGTCTAATAGAGGAAAATAGAATTGTATCCTGGAGGCAGAAGGAAGATACTAGAGATTAGTGAGCAAGGCATATGAATTATGAATGACACTTTTGTAGTTATGTGGAAGATGAACTGAAGAGGGGCTGAACTGAATCAGAGACCAAGTAGGTACCTACTTAAATGCCAGGTTGTATACTAGGTGAGGAATGAAAAGACAAAAATGCAACAGTCCCTTTTTTCAAGAAACTTACATTCTATTGGGGGAAACAACATGCACACATAATAGGTATTATTTTACTCTTATTATGAGAGGGATACCCCTGTTTAAGTGTCATCTCTGAAATATACTGGTTGTGTGAACTTGGGCAAGGAGGTTAACCTCTCAGTGCTCCACACACTTTCCAAGATTACAAGCTGCACAGAAAGTGCTGAGCTGTATTGGCAAAAAGAGTTTCTTCACCTGGGAATTTCCTATATCAATCCCAGGTCTAGCTACCTATCTTTATCATGATCATCATTTATCATCACCATCCTCATTGTCATCTTCTTCCTCTTCATTCTCCTCTTGTTTTGGGCAGTGTTTTCTGCAACTAGAAAACAAAAACTATTGAACTCTAAGCTCATTTTCTTTAGGATCACCGATAGCATCTTCTAGACCACTCTAGTAGCAGATACCAAGGATAATATGCACCTCATCCTATTCCCAAATGATTTTGATTTCTTCTGCAAAGCTTTCTGACAGACTTTCTTCCCATGTTGCTTAGAAATGATTTTTTTTGGTTTAGCAATGTCTATTGAAACCATTGCTCTTAGGTTATTATAGATCAATGGTATCCTTGGATAACTGTGGCCAAAATTCTGCTTGTGATAACACAGTTTCCAGTGGAGGTTACTGATAGGATTCTACAGGAAAGTTTGAGACCTCTACATAGTTTCTTTCATTTCCATGTATAATATGCATTGGTTAGTACATTTAGGCTCTTTAAGGATAATATATAACCTGATTTTGAATTGCCATTGTGAACCTTTCTGTTTCGAGAAAAAAATTCAGCATAACTCAGTCATTTGTTCAATGTTGAATTCATGCACATGCTACCCATGCATGGCATTTTTATCTTTTACTCAGACATTTTATTGACTTCATTTGAAGATGAACAATTTGTAGTTACATTGGATAAATCCAGTGGCATGGATATTGGTCACCTTTTGCTACTGCTCAATGAAATTGATGACCGCTTGTTCCAAAAGTACTTCTATAAGGTTCTATCACGCTTCTTGTGTACTTGAGAATGTCTATCAATCCTCTTCCTTACTTCTCAAGAGGAAGTGTTACTGTCTCTATAGCTACATCAGGGTGTTAGACTCAATGTTTTATTAGTAACATTGTTATTAATTATTTTTATATCATTATTATTATAGTATGTTATCATATAGCATATTATTATATCATTATACTTGTTACAAGCCCAGATTAGAGATGGTATATAGCAATGAACCAGTCCTTGAAAGAATTTCTGGTTTCTAGAGTACCTTATATAACCTTAATATTTCAGGTACAAATTCTACAATGCATTATCTGAAATTGGTCAAAGGTTGGAGTTTAGATAACACACATACAGGATGGTTTAAGGAAGAATCATAGGGATTTTTAGTGCGTTACTTTTATTGATTTATTATGTATTATTTTATGGCTCTGCCCAACTCCTAAATTCTATACTAATAAAGATATATTATCTTACACCTATATAAAGCTAACAAAGGTATCTCACTTATATACAGTTTGATACTTCTAATTTCCCTTGGGAGTGACAATGTAAATTTCCTTTCTCAAGGCATTTTGAGACCCACCCTATGCTGAGTTCATGCAGTGCAGCTTTTGAGTTAAAGGAACAGTTGTAAGGACTAGCGATACATCTTTTCAACCAATAGATCATGTCAGTACCTACAACTGAAGCACAGCATGGGGCAAGTACGGAGTTTATGAAAGAAATATTTCAAACCTTTCCACTCATTTCTCCACACATTTATTTTTTCATTTAGAATGGACCTGCTCACAGTTAACATTGTGATTTAAAAAGGAAAATCCTTCAAAGGAAATTAACAATTTGTCACAATCCTAATATTTATTGAAATTACAAATAATAAAAAGGTTAGACTGGTATGGTTTTTCTTTTTTTTATTTTAATTTTTTTTTAATGTTTTGCAATCATTTCCTTAAAGTTAAGATTTTATCCCCCCCACACTTCCCCCAACACCCCCCTCCCTCCCCGTAACAGCATACAATTTTGTATAGGTTCTACATATACTTTCCTATTGAGCACATTTTCACTATAGTCATGCTATGTAGTCGATAATGGATCGAAAATAAATGGAAGAAATCATATAACAAATCAAAACATAATACACTGAAACCTACCCACACACAAACATGATCTGCTACATTCTGCGAATGACTTCCATATTTCTTTCTCTGAGTGTGGAAGGCATTTTGCCTTAGAAGACCGACATTAGGATTTTTTTTTTTCTCAGTAAGTTCTTGTGTTATTGCAAAGTTCCAAGTCTACCAGAAAAAACTCTCACACACTGTGGTCGTTGCTGTGCACAAAGTTCTCCTGGTTCTGCTCCTTTCGCTCAGCATCAGGTCATATAAGTCCTTCCAGGCCTCCCTGAAGTCTTCTTGTTCATCATTTCTTATGGCACAATAGTACTCCATTACATTCATATACCATAATTTATTCAGTCATTCCCCAATCGATGGGCATCCCCTTGACTTCCAGTTTTTGCCTACCACAAAGAGTGCTGCTATAAATATTTTTGAACACGTGGGACCCTTTCCTGTTTTTATAATCTCTTGGGGATACAGTCCTAGTAGCAATATTTCTGGGTCAGAGGGTATGCACATTTTTGTAGCCTTTTGGGCATAGTTCCAAACCGTTCTCCAGAAGGGTTGGATGATCTCACAGCTCCACCAACAATGAATTAGTGTTCCAACTCTCCCACATCCTCTCCAGCATATATCATTTTCTTGTTCTGTCATGTTTGCCAATCTTATAGGTGTGATGTGGTACCTCAGAGTTGTTTTGATTTGCATCTCTCTAATTAGTAGTGATTTAGAGCACTTTTTCATATGATGATAGATATCTTTGATTTCTTCCCCTGAAAATTGCCTGTTCATATCCTTTGACCATTTATCAATTGGGGAATGACTTGTATGGTTATATATTTGAGTCAGTTCTCTATGTATTCTAGAAATGAGGCCTTTATCCCTGAGCTTAGCTGTAAAATTTTTTTCCCAATTTACTACATCCCTCTGAATTTTGGTTGCATTGGGTTTGGTTGTGCAAAAACTTTTCAATTTAAAGTAATCAAAATTATCCATCTTGCATTTCATAATGCTTTCTATGGTTTCTTTAGAAAAAAATTCTTCCCCTCTCCATAAATCTGATAAATACACTATTCCTTGCTTCTCCAGTTTATTCATGGTATCAATCTTTATACCTAAATCATGTACCCATTTGGACTTGATTCTTGTGTACGGTGTCAGACATGGGTCCATGCCTAATTTCCACCACACAGTTAACCAGTTTCCCAGCAATTTTTGTCGAACAGTGGGATCTTTGGGTTTATCAAACAGGAGGTTGCTATATTCTTTGCCTACTGTGTCTGAGTGCCAAGTCTATTCCATTTGTCTACCCCTCTGTTTCTTAGCCAGTACCAAGTGGTTTTGATAATTGCTGCTTTATAATTCAATTTGAGGTCTAGTAGCGCTAGGCCACCTTTCCAAGCATTTCTTTTCATTAGTCCCTTTGATATTCTGGACCTTTTGTTTTTCCAAATGAATTTTGATATTATTTTATCCAGCTCTAGAAAATAATTATCTGATAGTTTAATTTGTATGGCACTAAATAAGCAAATTAATTTAGGTAGAATTGTCATTTTTATTATATTAGCTTGGTCTACCCATGAACAACTGATGTTTTTCCACTTACTTAAATCTGACTTTATTTGTGCAAAAAGTGTCTTGTAATTGTGTTCATATAATCCCTGGGTTTGTTTTGTCAGGTAAACTCCTAAGTATTTTATAGTGTCTACTCTAGCTTTAAATGGGATTTCTCTTTCTATCTCTTGCTGTTGGACTTTGTTGCTAATATATAGGAATGCAGAAGATTTGTGTGGGTTTATTTTGTAACCTGCAACTTTGCCAAAGTTGTTTATTATTTCAAGTAGTTTTTTACTTGAATCTCTGGGATTCTCTAAGTATATCATCATATCATCTGCAAAGAGTGATAACTTAGTTTCTTCTTTGGCTATTTTTATTCCTTCAATTTCTTTATCTTGTCTAATTGCTACCGCTAACATTTCTAGTACCATATTGAATAATAATGGTGATAATGGCCATCCTTGTTTTACCCCTGACCTTATTGGAAATGCATCTAGCTTATCCCCATTGCATATAGTGCTTGCTGAAGGTTTTAGGTAGATACTGTTTATTATTTTGTGGAAAGTTCCCTTTATTATGTTCTCCAGTGTTTTTAATAGGAATGGGTGTTGTATTTTGTCAAAAGCTTTTTCTGCATCTATTGAGATAATCATGTGGTTTTTGTTAGTTTTGTTGTTGATATGATTAATAATGCTAATAGTTTTCCTAATATTGAACCAGCTCTGCATTCCTAGTATGAAACCTACCTGATCATAATGTATTATTCTCTTGATAAGATGCTGGTATGGTTTTTCTTGAAAATTCTTATCACCTTATATTTTCACAGTCACATTGTTTCTAGGGTGATTGCTTAGCTAGGGCTTGTTAAGATCAGATAGGTGTTTGAATATTTTCAAGTTATACATTTAGAACATCAATCTATGTTTGTGTCTTTGAAGGGAGATGACATGATGAGGTCACATAAATTTTTAGTGCTTTCTGTTTTCTAGAATTGCTGATAAAAGAACCATCAGCTTTAAAAATCACTATAGGAGAGTAAAAAACATTCCACATCATTCACTATAATATCTTGATTTATATCTGTATATACTGACGAGATGTCAGCCCTATGCTAAGGATATGTCAGCTTCGGACCATTTGATTTGTTAGGAGTTAAAACTGATTTTTTCAATTCTTTTTTTGGACTTTTAAATACTCTAGAAGCTGTAAACATGTAAAGAATACATGACTCTCCCTACAAATTCAGCTGCTCAAACATATTTTTCTGTGGAATATTGACAGAATAAAATGTGTGTGTGTGTGCGCGTGCGTGTGTGTTTTAACTCATGATCCTTCTGTGTGATTTTTGTCAAGGCATTTTGTATTTCAAGCCACTTCCTGGGACTTTAACTACTGACTCAAAGATGGACATTTGCTAAGAGTTTCCAAGAAATGATTTCTTGCTGACAAAAATCTCATGGCCTTTCAGGTGTAGTGACCCTGCTGCTGAAATGCCCTATAGTTCAGTTTGAGTACAGGTAAATGATGTATCTTTAAAATGAACCAACTATACCTAGTTCAGAGAGAAGTTCTATGGCTAAATTTGAATCAAGATGAAACAGGACAATCATAACTAAGGTATGAACAGTGCTTTTTCCTTAAGGCACAGGGATTCTTAACTTCCAGTTCTCAAACTCATTTTTTAATGATAGCTATTTTTTTTTGATAGCTATAATTCAATAGTTTATTTCCTTTATTTTTCCTTACAACATAGCATAGTATCTAGTAAAAAATAGGTGTTAGGTAAGTTTTCATTGATACATTATGTCTCCCATCATTTTTATATTACCAATTTGTTTAGTGAATTCTTTCTACATAAAATGAGACCACCTAGGACCAATGCTTACAAATATGAATTTGTGGAGTTTTGAACGAGATTCTAGTCTTCAAAATGGAAAAAAAAGCAAAAGAATTAGAAAGTCAACATGTTGTCTATCTCTTAACTCACTGTTGAAGGGAAAAATAAAAATAAAAACAACAAAAAGTCTCCAGTAATAAAATCCAACTTAACGAGGAATGATGTCATTGTTAGACCCTTAACTCTAAGAACATTGAAAATGTCATAGAAAAGGCTTAAAAAACTGCTGGAGTTATTTCAAAGGATCCAAATATACTTCCCTCCCATAATGGAATTCAATTTTGACTATGATTGAGGCTTTTTTTAGGCTAATATCAATTACGACACAATGGTAAATTTTAAGAAAAATACAAGATAAATGAGTTTTAAGAAGTAATATCAGCAAGCACTATATGTCACGTCACCAAAACTTAACATGAATTTAATCAGTGCCATCAGTGATCACTGATGGCATGAGTGAATAAAAAATACCTTTAAAATTTATTTAGAATAAATAGACCCATAGTCTTTTCATTTATGAAACTCATTGAACTGTGGCAATAAAACTGTGGTAGGTATAAACAAGCTTGTTTAGGCAACATAAAAGTCACAAGAAATTGTAGCTATTTTGGAAGGTTGCAGCTTGAGCAAAACAGTCTTAGTTTCTAAAATATTTAGATAATTACTCTTTTAATTCTTAGTTTACATTTATTTTTCCAATGACTTTCAAGACCGAAAGTTCTCATAAATAGGGAAAAAGAGCTGTTTTCGTTACCTTTCTGCATAGTTTGATCTTTAAAGTTATTAGGAGATTAAATTAAAATGTTTTTTATTTCAGGACTTCAGTGGGTGTATATCATTCCTGTGGATATTCCCTCTAATGATATAAATTGAAGTCTCTTCATGTTCTCATCCTATATGACTCTTGTCTATGTGCTTTCAATAGGAGGTCTACTGAAAATGATGGAGAAAGTCTTTTAGGTCATTTAACTTTATTCTGGTAGTAGTAGGCTAGCACTCAGCACATATGCTTATGTCATCCCTTACTCTGGTTATGCAATTTCCCAATAGCTCATCTCCTGGAGGATCTTTTTTAGCACATTCATTGTATATAGGTCGATATTTGTAACATCTTAAAATCTGTATAAGCTTACCAAACACCTCTCTATTACACTTTTGATCCTCCACAATTTTAATGTGTCAAAGACTACAGTGTAGGAGAATTCAAAGCCATAAAGAATAGTCCAAATAATATTGATGTTAAAAAAATAGACTTTGTTTAAGAAAATAACTTGAGAATCATTGAAAGCATTACACAATTTCCCTAAAGCCATATAGTTCATTCTCATTCTATTAAATTCTGACTGGGCCCAGCCTAGTGCTCATTGTCAGTGTCTGTCCGAGATAAACACAGATGGATCAGCTTGAAGAGTTGTCCACCTCACTGCATATTAAAGGCTCAAGAGTAGGCAGTCTCCATTCACTTCATTTTTCCTGTATGGATTTGACATTGATTTAAACACTTGAGTGTTTGTGGATCTTATTTGTTAAACTTCCCAGTGTTCTAGGGCTTAGTTCAATTAGCACAATGTCATCTACAAACAAGATTATCTGGAATATCCATTTACCATGGATAGAGAAGTTTTTCATTTAGTTCTCTGCCCCACAATGTCATTTATATTTGTTCCTGTCAAGGAATCTTTTGAGAGCTGATAGCATCTGTGAGAGGCATCTTATTCGATTACATTTATTTTCCCATGATTTCAACAAATAAAATTGTTAATATAAGTGGGAAGAAAATAAACACATGTTTTCTTTTGTCCAATTAAATAACTTTAAAATAATAATAAGCATAGTAATGTCTTTTATTTTCAATTTGTGAAAATAAGCCTATTTTCAGACCATTTACAAAAGTCTGTCTCTTCATATTTTTATCAAAGATACAGTTGGTGTATAGCTTATTCTAATAAAGATTTTTTTTATCAGTATAAGATAGTAGGTATACATGTCAGTACTTAATTGATATTGCCTATTGTCCTTTTTGGTAACAATACTATATGTAATTTTTTTTCAATCTCTTGACATGTCCTTCTGTTTCATTGTTGAGAATCTCTCCCACAGGGACCTCTAAGTTGTGCCACATTCAGCATGGGTTAACATTGTATGTTTAGTGTACTTTGGGTCCCTTTTATAAGGGACTTTCCTATCATATCTGGGCCTGAGAAAAGTATAAATATTGTAGCCCTTTGCCACAGATAAAGAAAAGTACTAATTATAGAAATGTTTACAGGTTATGTTTAATTTACTTACAATTCTTGTAGGTTAACCTTCAAATGTATAGCTTATGCAGATCTAGCTTAATTTAATCCCATGCTAAGCTTTCTACAATTTTCATTCTTTCTTCTACCTGTTTGTGCAGAAATACTCCTCATAATATTATACCATTTTTCTCTGTGACGTTTTAACGTTTTTCGTTGTTGGTTACTATGTTTTCCTCCCTGGAAAGGAGATCAGTTACTTGCTAGTTGTGGCATTTTCTAGGCTCTTTTGGCCTTCCTGTTGTGGTGACTGATTTATGTTAGTTAAACTTCCATAAGAAATGGTGGTAATGAATGTTCCCATATTATCCTTGAACCATTTCCCATTTTGTTCATTATCAACTGCTGTTTAAATAGATCTGGTTGGAAATAATTTTATGCTGTATATAAATGTAAATTTATTCTTTTAAAATATTAGTTTACAAAAATGTGAAAATTTTGAAACTCAAAAATTTTGATTTTAGCTTAAAAATATGAGGATTTTAATTTTGTTACAGTGGAAAGAACACTACTTCTTATCAGAAGAACTGGGTTCAAACCCAGTCTTCCTACTCTGGGGAGTAGGGTTGAGGAAGGATTAGCAAAGCTAATGGCAACCCCAAAAGAGGATCATTGAAATTGTGTTTTAAGATTGCAAAGAAGGGAGTTATTTCATACTGATTTTTGAAGCAAGGTATATGTTTCGCTGTGTTCATGTGAATTCTATCTGCTTCTCTCTTTTTGTCTCTCTGTCTTTACTTGTCTCTGTCTCTAACTCTGCCTCTTTGTCTTGTGTTTAGTTTCAGAATTTAAAAAAAAACCACTTTTTTTTTAGTGAGGCAATCTGGGTTAAGTGACCTGTTCAGTCACACAGCCAGTGTCAAATATCTGAGGCCAGCTTTGAATTGAGTTGTTCCTGACTAAAAGGTTGGTTCTCCATCTATTGTGCCACCTACCTGCCCTTCAGTTTGTTTTTTAAAGAAAGAAATGGAAGGTGGTAGAAGCTAGGATCCTAAGAGTTTAAAGACATATCTATTCCTAAGTCTCATCATAAAGGTGTGGGGGAGGAGGTCATCAGGGTCAAAATAGTGGTGGTACTCCTGAAGCCCCCTAGAATGTGGCACCAAAAAACTTTATGCCAATGTTACCATGAAGTGAACACCGAAATGTAAAATTTGAAACCAAAAATTATGAATTGTGGTTACTGAATTCCATTAGGGAGGGAGAAGTGTCTGTGGAAAGTAAGTTACTGTATTTTAGCTTCTTATTTCTCCTATCAGTATACTGACAAGGCCAGAGTAACTATAGTCCATTGTAGCTTCTGCCAGATGCATTATACTTCAACAGACACCTCAAAATCTCTTACCAATAAAGTTTCCTTGATTAATTCATTTTTTGGAGGCCATAATATACTCACCTTACTCACCCTGTTCCCTCAAATACAAGAATTTTACTTAAAATAAATCAATGTGTTTTACATTTTATGTAGTGGCTGTGGTCCAAATGAAATAATCTGCTAAAGTCATTTAGGAGTTGAAGACTCTCAAGCCCTGTTCCTCAATGTTTCTTTTACAAGAGAGTTCTATGACCAAAGAAAGAGGGGAACAAAAAGCAAGCATTCATTTTATTGGAATACACAAACCTTAACTCATCCTAAACACCAAATTTTGTAAATATCCTCTTGTCTCCTGCCTACCGCAAACAGCAACCTGCCTCTTGCATCATGAATGAATTGTTGGCAATTGGTTCATTTTATCCTTGGTCTAGAAAACCTCCTTGGAGGTGAGCCTCAAGACTACATTGTCTTTAAATGGCTGGAACTTATTTTTGACTTGGCACTGTTGATTAAAAATAGCATTGGAATTAAAGTGTGTGGGTGAGAAATATATATATGTGTGTGTGTATATATATGTATGTGTGTGTGTGTATATAATATATATTTTTTTCTACATTTCAATTCCTGTAGTGGGTGTGAATGAATGTGTGTTATATGATATATATATGTATATATGTATATATACATATATATGTACTGATATATGTGAATGAGTGTGTGTACAGATATTATATGTGCACACACTCATTCATACACTACAGGAATTGAAGTGTGGAAAAATATATTTATATTATATACATATATTTTATTTTATATTGTATGTTTTACACAAATATATTCTATTAGTATACACACATATATATATTTCTGAGGCACACACACTTCAATTCCAATAAAGTTTTTAATAGACAAATTTCAGCCATTTAAAGACAACACAGTCTTACTAATATATATGTGCATACACACACATTTACATTTCAATTTGAGATGATTTCGCTTCCACAGATACATAAACTGTATATGAAGCAGAGAAGTATTAATAGCTTTTAACCCCACATATAGTCATTAATGAATCTCTAATCTATCTGAATGTAACCTTGATTTATGAACATAGTTAGATGCCATAGAACTAGAGAATAATTTTCCTCTTAGGGGCAATATGGAGTAAGAGCAAGCAAAGTGGAATTTTTGTTGTTTTCCTTTTGGAGTTCAGTTTCCCAGGGTAATTGAAAATATCTGAAGACTCAATCTTCTCACAGCTGTGCTGAGTCATGTGGGTTGTGATGCCTTCTGATTCTAAGTCTATTAGTTGAAAACTATATATACCGGGAGGCTGGTATTTTGCTTTGGGGGTTTTGCTTATGAGAAGAAACTTCTATTTGCCTGCAGTAGCTATTTTTTAAGAGCTCCTTGACTACATAGATGTTGTTGGTGCTTCCGCATCTGATGGTGTATGTAGGTCTTTGTATTACCTTTTCAGACAGTTGGAACTCTGCCTGTTGATCTTTGTGCTATTTTCTCTTGGTATTTTCTCCACATTTGGGGTGTTGACCTTTCCCCTGAACTAGAGAATGAATGATATATATATATATATATAAAATTAAAGAAGGATTGTTAACCCCTTTAAAAGTTGCCTTTCATTTATAAAACAGATCAAAGAACCTGTGCTAGCAGGCCATCCTAGGTGTCCTAGGATGCTTGCTAATACGCATGGCACAGTGGATAGAGTTGGCTTTCAGTTCTTGCCTCTTCAACATTCTGGCTGTGTGATCCTGGAAAAGTCACTTTGCCCTGAGAGCTCTTGGCAGTTCTCTGAGACTCAGGAACTTTAACCAACATAATGACCAACCATTGCCCCAGAGGACTAATTCTGCTACCCACTTCCTGATAGAGGAGTGAAGGACTGAGTGCAGAATGAGATCTACATGATGCTTTGGACTTGACCAATGGGGAAATTTGCTTTGCTTGACTATGCATGCTTGTATTAGGGCATTTGTTTTTATTTCATTATGACTTGGGAAGGGGTGGATAGTTTGGAGAGAGGAAGAGAAGACAGTTTTTGTTGATTTGAAAAAAAATAAGAATTTAAAAAAGAGTATTCCAATAATTCATCTACTTCAGGAGATTCTTGTTCCCAGTAATTAAGGCTTAGCTGTTAAATCACAGATCAGATCCTGCGTATCAGTTTATTCTAACTTGACCTTTTTCCTTCTACCTCTAGGCATGTGGCTGTGTCATCCTGGGAGTAGCAATATATGCACGTGTCAGCGAACATGGTAACGAAGTAAGTTAAAGCTTCCCCCCAACTATTCCATTCTTGTTTATAAAAATGACTTGAGAGCAAAATTCTATTCTGAGTATGAACAAATAAGTGAGATCTCCAGGAAGCCTTTATTAAGTATATTCTATGTGCAGGTACTGTACTATTTAGGCACTGGAATCTTTATTTAAATTGCTGTGTCCATCCAAAAGTGGGGAAAGAGAGGGAGAATGTGCAAGAAGCTTGGGAAAAAGAGCCCATAGTTTGTCACTCAATGGGGTGTCAATGGATGGTTTGGGTCAAGGGAAGAAGGAGGGAAAAGGGGAAATAAAAAAGGAAGCAATCACTCTCTGCCTTTAAGGGCCAGCTCAAGTTACATTTCTATGTGATCACTATTGATTATTTCTTTGTCCAGCCCCAATTATTTCACATTTACTTTGTATTAACTTCTCTATGTCCATGGCACCCAACCTTCCCACTCCCCAGTATGATGTAAGCTTCTTGGGAATGAATATCTTTATTTTTTGTCTTCCTATCTTAGTTTCCTATCATAGTTCTATTTATATACCTAGCCAGGTGGTGTAGTGGACAGAGTGTGGAAAGAGAAAGATCTGAAGGCCTTTAGTCACTTGACATTGTCATGACTCATCACACGTCACTTAAGTCTTTCAGCCTCACTTTCCTCATCTGTAAAATGGATATAACAAATAGTACCTACCTCCCAAGGGTTGTTTTAAGGTGAAATGAGACATTTGTAAAAAGGACTCTGCAAACTTGGAAGCTCTATGTAAATGCTAGCTACCAATAAGTAGTAGTTGAATGTTGAAAATATGCCAGTGACACATGGCACTAAAAATAAAGACCCAAGGGAACAGATTGACTCTGAAATGGTTGTTTTGGTGACCATAATTCCCATAGATAATCTGAAGTAGAATATAAACCCTTTGAAGGCAGGGATTTTTTTTTTTTATTTCATCTTTGTATCTGTAACACCTAGCACAATGGCAGGTATTTAGGACATGCTTATTGGATTAGATTGAGTAGAATTGGAAATATCATAAAATAACCTTCCTCAATAAACTTATAAAAATACAAGCAAATGGTTACTCCCAAGCCCTTTTGTTGAGGAAGACACCAATAGGGGATAGAGAGGATATACATTATCCAACTGTCCCTCTTTTTTTGTACTCCCTCTTGGCCCTGAGAATCATCTCTTTCCCAGATCCAGGCCCATCAACCACCTAGTTATAGGGGCAGAACCAGAAGGTATATTTACTGAATACATGCGATTACAGGACATGGTTGAATACTGATGGTTCTATTTACACATTTTCCCCCTAGTCAAGCAATCCTGGTTTCTTGATAGTCTTAGGTGCTGGCTATGAGCCTAGGGAAGTATGCTGGAAGGTTATAGAGTAAAAAAAATGGTTTGAGGGCTAACTTAAAATCAATGACTAACCTAGAAATGACAGAAATTCCAGAGATAACAGACATCCACTGGGGGGGTGGGGTGGGAAACCTTGGCTTTTGGGAGGTGATTGGACTGCTTTTTCATGGCAGATATTAATGATATGAAAACATTATTCACTTCTTCCTCCACCAGTCCTTTTGATTGCCCTCCCCGCTTGTTAATAAACAAATTTGCTGTTTAGTCTGTTAGTATATCACACCTACTTAATCCATTGAAGAATTTCTGTCCGGGTGAGGCTGTGATTTGATGGTATGTGCTTTTGCATTTTTCACCTGCCTCCTCCACCCTAGTTCTTAAGGTTCTTATCTAAAAAAATTGCTAGGTTTTCCTACATAATCTCTGATGTCCCTTCCATTGTGAAACACCAAGTAGATTTTTAGAAAGAATCTAGAATTAAACTAATTCTCATGTGATGCTAATGAGCACTATGAAGCTAAAGCTGAATCTCCAGGAACAGGCAAACAAGTCCACACTGAGACACTGCTGAACAGATTTCGGAGGAGGAAATATATCTTTATTTGAATGAAAAAGAACCTAAATGTGTAAAAATTCATATTTTAAAGTGATAGGGATTTAGGAAAGATAGGCTAATATAAAATCATGAGTCACAGGAAAGAAGAAAGTTGGAGGTGGAGAATTTCTCCTTTCTAGGACATGCATTTTATGGTCCCTCCATGCTGGGAATGTTCTCCCTTCTCATCTGTATTTCCTGGCTTCCTTGGGTTCCTTCAAGTCCCTGCTAAAATCCCACCTTCTACAAGGAAGCCTTTCCTAATCTTACCTCTTCATTTCAGGGCTTTCCCTTTGTTCATTATTTCCAAATTTTCTTGTTATGTAGCTCATTTGTACACAGTTGTTTGCATGCTGTCTTTTCCCTTAGAACTATGATACAGCAACTTGAGATCAGGGACTGTCTATTTATTTTTTGGTATGCCCAGTGCTTAGCATCCTGCATGGTACGTAGTAGTGATTTAATAAATGTTAATTGACTAGTACTATTTCAAGAGACTCTTGTTTTCCCTCAGGACCACAATCACTAAACATCTCATCGTCACTTTCATACAGCTTCCTTAATTTCAGTGCATCTTGAACTGATGGTCATGGACTGCTCATTCATCTCTGCTTAGGAATTCTTTCACTGCCCTAACTAAAACCCATGCTTTCATATGGGAGTATGAAAACACGGTCTAGTCAAAAGACAACCTAAAATACTTCTTCTGTTCTTTGAAAGAAACCTCTGCTTTCTTTTCCACTTTTATTTGCATCCATTCATTTGATTCCACTAACTTTTCTTTAAGCTTTTCTCGAGAACAGGAATGCAGGGACAGCCAACATTTTTTGAAAAAATGTATTTATTTTTACTTTTCAACATTCACTTCCATAAGTTTTAAATTTTCTCCCCCTCCTTCCCCAAGACAGCATGCAATGTGATATGAATCTACAAGTACATTCCTATTAAATACATTTTCATATTAGTCATGTTGCATAGAAAATTTATAATGAATGAGAGAGAACAACACCTTTTTTAAATTTAATTAATTTATTTATTTTCAGTTTTCAGCAATCACTTCCATAAGTCTTAAATTTTCTCATCTACCCTCTCTCCTCCCTTCTCAAGATGGTATGCAATCTTATATGGGTTCTACACATGCACTCTTATTAAAAACATTTTCACAGTAGTCAAAACAATACCTTTCTTAAAAAATCTTTTTCTTACCACCTAAATTTCTCAGTAGGGGCAGGTGACCTTTCAGCTCCATAGAAAGTTATGGCTAGTATTTAACCTACCCAAATTTTAGTAAGTCACATGAAAGTTAAACTCATGATTTCTGAGTAAGTTATGTTCCTTAATCAGATCAATTCTTCTTTGTTGATTTCCTCTAACTCTCATAAGCATTTTCATGATCATCCCAAAAGGGGAACCTCATAATTACAGTACTCTAATGAGGGGATGACCAGTAATGAGCATCACATGAGAACCAATCTAATTCTAGATGCTTGCTAAAAAGCTGCTTTGGTGTTTCCACAATGGCAAGGACATTAGAGATTATCTAGGAATACCCATTATTTTTTAGATAAGAACATTGAGACCCAGAGTGGAGGACAGAAAGATGATAAATGCAAAAGCATGTACCAAGATAAGAGTTCCGGTGGGTTGAGATGCTAACTTACTGTTCTTTTTTTCCCTCCTCCCACACCCCACCATGTTTCTTCTCTGGCTGTTGAATAAGGAAAGACTAAAAGGAATTCACAAAGTTTATATATAAAGTGTCATCATAGCAATAACCACAGTAAGAAACAACCCAAACAATTCTCAAGTATATTAAGGCTATGTGACATAGCAGATAAAGACAGAGCAGATAAAGAACTGGCCTTAAGAGTCAGGAAGACCTGGTTTCAAAGTCTGCCTCGAATACATATTGAGTGAGTGACCCTGGGTAAGTTACTTGTCAGTGACCCAGGAAACTCTTTAAAACTAGAACAGAGGTGAATCTTCATTGGTGGAAAGAATTCTTCACTGGAAATTCCCTCTTATGAAACACCGATATAACCATAGTCATGATTTAATTTTTTTTAAAAGGTTAAATAAAATACTGATAGAAGACACTAAGGATAATAGATTCTCAAGGTGTAGGGAAGGGAAATTTTATGGTATTTTGAAAAGAATTTCTACTTAATATGTACAAAAATATCTTGAAGGAAGATGCACCATGAATTCTATCCAGAATACAAAATGGTGGTAGAGTCAGGAGAGCAGACTTGGGTGCTAATTCAGTTTCTTTCACCTACAAGCTTGGACAAGTCACCTCATACATCTCAGTCTCCTCATCTCAAGTTAAAATATCCCAAACATTTACTAACTACATACTAAAGCAAAGTTACTCTGCTGGATACTAGGATGACAATTACAAAGAGTGAAACAGTTTCTACTTTCACTTGCAAAATGAGGTGGTTGGTTGGGCTAGACGGTTTTTTCCTGTGATCACTTGAGTTTTTCCCAGTCCCCTTTAGCTTGAAGGGAGTTGAATAGATCTCATGACTTAACGAGTCAAGGTGGATGTCACGGAGACCTAGAACACCAGGTGTTATTCTATTGTTATTATATTAGGGTATTATTCTTTGGTTGATTGATTTAATGAACTACATGTTGCTTTGTTCCATTACAAATTCCATATAAGTCAGAGCCAAGAAAGGGGGGTAGCTCTTTAGACCTTGACTGACCTGTCATTTTCATGGAGAGTTACTGTTGTTACCAAACTAAGCCTGTCCCAGCGAATGGCTGGACCAGGAATAACTGCCAACTCAAATCCTTTTTAAAGTTTTTGTCTCTTTGCTGTTTTTATCCAACAAGGTAGCAAGCTTTTCTATAGTGCTTTAAGGTTTTCAAACTACTCTTTCAAACATTAAATACTTCCATTCTCACAACTGGGAGGTAGCTGCTATTAATTATGTCGATTTTACAGATGAGGAAACTGAGGCAAAGAGTCACATAGATTCTAAATGTCTGAGACTGGATTTGAACTCAGTTCTTCCTGACTCCAGCTCTGGCATTTTATCCACTGTACCCACTAGGTCTCATTGTAAAAGATTTTTTAATTTTTCTAACCAATTCATGGATTCAATGTCACCAAATCTTGACCTTGTGCTTAAGTTGAGTATATAACTGGTCTAATATATGACTGTAAGCCACAGATCATCTGAACTAAAAATTACACTAGCTATAGTGAAATTGTTTTCAAAGCTTTATTAGCCACTGAATTTCCTATTCAACTCTGGCAGTCATGATGATTATGATAAATAATAAGTAATATTTATCTATAATGCCTTAAGGTTTGCAAAGTGCTGTACAGATATCTCACTTTTTCCTCACAACAACCCTGTGAGGTAGTCAGTTACTCTATTTTTTTTTTTTATAGATGAAAAAAAGTGAGACATACAGAGGTTTAGTGCTTTGACCAGAGTTCCACAATTAGTAATAGACTGAGGCCAGACAGAAACTTGGTTCTTTCTGACCCTTCCTGACTCCAGGTCCTATTCTTAACTGTTTAAAAATATTTGTAGGGGTTTGGGGGACATGCTTAGCAAATTATTCATCACTGGAATAACTTAAAGAAAGGGTTATCTTGTGACTAACTTGTCTTTTGTCTCCAGATCATCAGTGGAGAAGCAAATACAATCAACATACATGCAGCTGCTAACCTCTTGATAGCTGTGGGTGCCATTATCATGGTCCTTGGTTTCCTGGGATGCTGTGGTGCTATGAAAGAAAGTCGTTGCATGCTGCTCTTGGTAGGTTTCAAGCTGAATTCTGGGAAGTCTGATGATACTTATCTTTCTTTCCTTAGGAATCTTACCAAGATCTATACAGTACTTATGTTTGTATTTAGGGATGGAATGTGGAAGTTGAGATAGCTGAGGAAAGATGGAAAGATTATTGGAACAGAGACCTGTGAGAAGTGTCTTTGGTTCTGGTTTCCACGTCTTGCTGGGTAGTGTATAGGATAGAGTGCTGAGCCTGGAATCAGGAAGATGTGAGTGCAAATCTGGCCTCAGCCACTTACTAGTTGTGTCACATTGGGCAAATCACAACCTTAGTTTCCTCAGCTGAAAATGGTAATAACAATAGCCCCTACCTTTTAAGGTTGTCATAAGGATCAAATGAGGAAAAATTTATAAATTGCGTAGTGCAATCTCTGGCTTATAGTAGATACTATGTAAAATTCAATAGTATTTTACTAGTTGGATGAGGACCATTTGTGCTGGCAACAATGTTGTTTAAAAAAAGATCTTGAGAGTCTAGCATATTGTGGCAAGCTTAATAAGATGTAATTTAGGAGGGAGAAAGGAAAAGTCATTTCGAAGAGATCAGGGGACTATAGAATTAGAGCTAAAAGGGAACTTGGGTCATTTAGTCCCTTGTCTTCATTTTATAGGTGACAAAACCCAAGTCCCAGAGTCTCAGGTGTGATAAATGTTAGAGCTGGGATTCAATCCCAAGTTCTCTGATCTCTCTCTAGGTTCACCTCCCACTATATTTGCTGTTATTGAGTAATTTTTCAGTTGGGTGATTTTGTGACTCCATTTGGGTTTTTGTTGGCAAAGATATTGGTATGGTTTCAAGTTTCCTCCATCTTATTTTACAGATGAGGAAACTGAGGCAAATAGGGTTAAGGGATTTGCCCAGGGTCATTTTCAGTAAGTATCTGAGGCCAGATTTGAGCCCAAGATGATGAGTCTTCCTGACTCCAGGTCCAGCATCCTATCCATGACTCCACCTAGCTGCCTCCCTAGCAATACCCTAATTGTTTTTCAACCAAAAAATTATTATATAACATATTATTATAATTAATTATTATTAAATCATTAAATTCATCATTAAATTATTAAAATTAATACCTAATTATTATAAGATTTATTTCTTATTGTTCCAGGATTTATGATGTAGGTGAGGTGACCATTATATTAAATTCATCAGCTCAAAGGCTTTGTTACTTTTATTTTTGGTGGAACAGGGGGAAGGGACTGTGTGGCTTTCTTTTCTACCTTTCTAAGCCCTAGTAAAAATTACCCTTTAAAATTTTATTTTATTTACCATAAAATTTTTGTGCAAATATGACTCAGAATTGCCTCATTCTTATGAACTATGTAGATGTTGAGGAAGGTTGGGATGTTGGAAGGAAGAAGCATATCTATGAATTTCAGTCTGTGAATTTCATTTTTGCAATCTAATCCCCAAACTTTGGCCTGAAGTTTCAACCTTCTCTTTTGCTGAACCATTCTTAGACATGGTAAGGAAACCTAATGATGCTTTTGGTTTCATTCAGTCAATTAACAGATATTTTTTTAAGCCCTTACTAATGAACCGGATACTATGCTGTTTCAATGCCTTCCTCTTCTGTCAAAGTATTGCTGAACAGTGAAATGGGAAAAAAAGACTCAATACCTTTTTAGAGGAAGTGGAAGGAAGGGAAAGGTGACAGGTTTGGTAATATACCATTTGTTGACTAACAGTGTCTGGAGTTGACCATGAAGTGCCATTTATTGTCAGGTTACAATGACCTTGGGTTATTATTGGATGAAATGTAACTGTCGTTTGCTCTCTTTTGCTTTCCCCAACAGTTCTTCATTGGCCTGCTTCTGATTGTGATCATTCAGATTGCTGCAGGTGTGGTAGGCATTGTCTACAAATCCAAGGTGAGTATACGGAAAATGGATGATGTTACACTAGGCCAGAACTGTGGTGCAACTCACTGCTGTGGCTCACTTTTTATATTTTATTGAACAGATTGAAGACACATTTAAAGAAAGTTTCCTGGAACAAGTGAAAAGTTTGACCCAAGAGGGTACTGAACATGAAACATTTAGAAAGAACTTGGAGAAAGTTCAAAAGGAGGTAATTGGAGAGCTTTATTGGATATCCTGGGAGTGAGGTGTGAGTCATCTGAGCTTTTCGATTTCCATCTTGTATATTGCTTCTAGAGAAGCATCAGAATGTCCATTTTACAGATTGTAGTCTAACTCTAAGGTTAGACTGTGAGTTCCTTGAATGCAGGACTATCTTTTGCTTATCTTTGCATCCCTGGGAACTTAAAAAAATATTAATTCACTAACCTATGGAAGAAAAGAATATGCAATTATAATTCATTATTTCTTTAGATGGAATTCAATGAGAGAGGGGACCATTTAATTTTTATCTTTGCATCCTTTTTACAGTACCTTTTACATAGGAGGACATTCACATTTTATACAACTAAGTTGAAAATGATGAATACAGGGGTTCTTAACCTGGGATCCATAGAAAAGGTCCCTGGAAAGATTTCTGTGGGCATGCTGTACATGGGGGAAAAGTACATATTTTTTCATTAACCTCTAATTGAAATTTAGCATTTCATTCAATAATTTTAAGGCTCTTATTCCGAGGCGCATCTAGGTGATGCAGTGAATGGTGCACTGGCTCTGGAGTCAGTAGGACCCGAGTTCAAATCTAACCTCAGGCACTTACAGACTATGTGACCCTTTTCTGAGTCATTTAGCCCTGATTGCCTACCTCACCCTCACAACAAGAATGGGGGAAAAATGTTATTCTGAGAATGGGTCCTGAGGCTTTACCAGACTTTATGGTCAAATGTGGCCATGGTACAAAAGGTTCAGAAGAAGATAATCATAAAAAAATATACTTTCAATTTTTAGGTTAAACTTTAATTGAACTAGCTGTGTGTTATAAATTTTCTTTTAGTATTTTTTTTTTTACTTTTGGTTAGGATCTATGATTTTTATCAGGGTGGAGAACTCCCTTGCGAGAATATTTTGTGATGTTGCTAGGTGACACCTAGTATGCAGAACACTGGGTCTCAAGTCGGGAGGGCCTGAGTTCAAATCCAGCCTCAGATTCTAGCACCTACCTCACAGGGTTCTTGTGTGAGAATCAAATGAAATAATATTTATAAAATAAAACAATTTAGTACAATGTCTATTGCACAATAGGTGCTTTATAGATGGTTATTTCCTTCCCTTTTCCCCCACCCCCTAATGTAGGTCAACAACTATTCTGCTGTCCATAATCTTAGAGAGTGATAGTCTGAGGATAACTTGCCAAGAGTCACATGTCTCAGAGGAAGGACTTATGAATTTAGGTCATCCTGGTTTTAAGACGAGAGCTCTACTACATACAAGGCTGCCTCTCAAAAGTTTTATTAATACGTAATGTTTAAAACTATAATGTTTATTGATTTTAATACTTTTGATTAGAAGTGTAATTAATTTCATGGAGGCAGTTTGGAGTTGGGACTTGTGAGTTCATCACTCTGCGTGCAAGTATCTCTTCTTATGGAAGATTCCTTTAGTTGAGTTCCATGAGGTTTAAGAGGCCCAGTTCCCAGTAAGCAAGAGCTGGTAAAGGTACAGTCTAGACAAGGCAACAGCTGGCAATTCAAGTGAGTTTAATACTGGGAGGCCTCCAGAGCACAAGAGAAGCCTCTGGAACAAAGCTAGCATCCTCAGGCTTAGATCTGGAGCTTCAGGGTGCCCTGATAAGACTGGAGCAAGGAGGTCACAGGATGTCAAACTGGATCCAGGCTAATTGCAGAGTTCACCAGAGCCAAGATAAGGGCTAAGATGGAAGGATGATTGTCCTTAATGAATACTTAGGATAACCCATCCTTAAGATGTAAAGACCGTGAATATCATTTTGTCCTTTTTATATATGAGGAAACGGAGTCTCAAAGGTTTCTTTGAAGTGACACTGTTGGTAAGGGCCTGGTCAAGATCTAAACTAGGTCTTCTAAAACGAAATTCAATATATGGGTGAATGGGCATCCTGATGACAACTTGGCATATCAATAGCTTCATAATAGAAAGAACATTGATCTGAGAGTTAGAAGACATGATTTCTGTTCCTATTGCTGGCCCTCTCTGGTCAAGTTCCTTTTCATCTCTCTGGATCAAATATCTAAAATGAGAGGATTTGCCTAGATAATCCAGAGTCTCTTTAAAATTTTGGGACATACTGAATAATCAAAAGGGATTTATTAGGAACCTATTTTATGCCAGGTACTGTACTAGTTACTGGGTATATAAGGAACAAAATTAAATGATCCCTGTCCACAAGGAGCTTACATTTTATTGGAGAGAACAACACACATGTGTAAATATATACAAAATTTATATCAAATAACTAAATATTTTTTGTTATCGGTTGACTGGGGTTTGACATGAGGTGGGATTAAGGAAAGACTTCATATGGAAGGTGAGTGACTCTTCAATTGAGTTTTTAAGTAGACTGAGATTTCTATGGTGAAGGGATTATTCAAAGACATGAAGATAGAGATTACAGAACAGGCAAACTAGCCATCTATTTTCTGTGTAAATGTTGAATGGACAATACATCAAAGAACTGGGATGGAGTGGAGTTACTTATGAGTAACATCATATAAGAAAGATACTACTAGTTACAGAGGTAAGTTTTCATCTCTCTTTGTCTTTCTACCTCACAGTTTAAATGCTGTGGCTTGGTTGATGGAGCTTCTGACTGGGGAAACTATTTTGACAAGTATTCTGCATCATGCGAATGTACAAATGTTACTAATGCAAAGGACACTTGTGTACAATATCAGGGAAAGCAAGTTTACAAACAGGTAAGAACCAGATGAATTTGGCATCATAAGTAAGTCATTTTTTTGTTCTCTTATGTCTGTGAAAATATTTATAACAAAGAAAATTTTAAGCAATTCAAACAATAGGCAAAAATTCAGAATTTTCTGCATTAAGGATTCTTTTTGAAAAGATCAAGAATATTAAGGCTGACATTAAAATAACAGTAAGTGAATGTCTCCACTTTTTTCCATGAGCTTGGCTTCATTTCTAGCCCACTCTGAACAATACTAGAGATGTTTTCTATAGTAAGGAGGAAAAAATTAAAAATGATCTAAGAGAAATGGTCTATTCTGTACAGTGAATTACATTAATATTTTTTTGAAGTTTGCTTCAAGGTTTTTGCCACATGGAATAAAAGAAACCTATCCTTTGAAAACTTCAGAACTTATTTTAAGGAAATAACTGTTGATTCTTAGTAGGAAATTGGGAAGAATTTTCATATATAAGTAGGACTTTGAATTTTAGCACATTCATTTAGCACTTTAGAGTCATTTGCCCTAGATAAGTAGTTAACTAGGAAACTATTGAGTTTGTAACACTGATATGTTTAGGGGATCTTTTAAATGGAAAGTATAATTTATACATAATCGAAAACTGACATTAATAAGATTGTATTTTACAATGACAAAAGGTTACATATGGCACTGGCAGTACTGGCTACCCTAATGGTGAAGTGAAAAACAAGGACAAAAAAACATTGAATGGGAAAAAAAACAATTTTTCCAAGCTTTTTATCTGCTTTTATCAAGACATTAGCAGGTCTGTTCTGAAGAACTTAATAGTGCCGCTTTCAGCTACAATAACCCACAAGGGACCACTGATGCACTGAACTTCAGCATCACATGACTAGTTTTACAATCCTATTACCCATTTTTGTGGGAAAACAGCTAAGCTATGGAAGTAAATATAGAATTATTTAACATTTTCTAGCTAGGCTTTTGGAAAAGCAAATAAATGTACTATTCATAAAGCTATTTTTTTCCTGTTAAAGATTTATTCCTAAGACTTTCCTGATTTTGAAAACCTCTGTAATGATCTATGACCATTAAAAAAGCACCCTATAAGTTCACACATAATTCAGTTGGATATAGGCTCACTGATATATCACTTTCCCAAAAGGCAGGTCATAAATTCACAAAACATTTCCATCTGCCTTGTATCATTTGTGAGAAGTCTGGAAACTACAAATCCTAGAATGATTGCAATTCATGTTTGTTTTGTTTTTATTTTTAGTTTTTGCAAAGATAACTGAGTTGTCTGGGAATTAAAAATGTGATTCTTGTCTGACATTTTCATTAGTTTCCTAGTTAACTCTGAATGAATTGTAAGCTTTCCAAATTGTGAATTCTATGTGAGTGGAAAAACACAGTAAGTTTTGAGAGAGGATGAGGATTATCTAATGCAATCTTGTAGGGGAATTTAAAAAACAAACGAAATAGTACTAAGTTTAAAAAAAGTCAGTTCACACATTTACAACTATTACCATACTAATTCTTGTCAAATCTAATCAAAAATGTCTATATCTGCTTGGTGGGGGAGCTGTACTTATTTCACTTGGCTCAAGTGCCCCAACTCAAACCTGAGGAAATCTCTTCATTGGACCGCCCTCAAAGCTGATTTCAGCTTCCTCCACTTGGAAGTATTCTGCCAACCTACCAGATCAGAATTGTTATTTATTAAAAGAAAGAAGCATTATGTAAGAAAAGAGTTAAGGAATTTTTCTACAACCCCACAACAAGGTGTGAAGGAGTACAAATGAGGTGTAAGTTTTTCCTGATTGACTGAGCAAATGAATTAGCTGCCCTTCTGAAGACTTTGAATAACTAATCCGAAGAGAATAGGAGGCAGTCAAGCTTTGTAGAGAAGATCCTTCTAAAGGGGGAAGAAAGACTTTTCTTTTCCTCTCCCTCCCCTCAAGTTGCCAAGTGTCTAGCAATATTTTGACTAGAACAAGAAACTGCCTTCAGCAATTTGAGTTTCTTGGTTCACAAGAATTCAAGTCACTTCAGGAGGTGCAGACAGATAGAAAGCAAAGGCAGTGGAAACAGCTTAAAAGAATGAGTCACTTGATAGCAGTGAAGAGATCTAGTGATCATCTTAAGAGAGCTATCCCTGGCAATCAAGAGTTGAACTGTAGAAAACAGAACTTGGATGCATAGTTCACCTTAGGGCGATTATGTGAATACTTTTTATAAAAAAAAAACAAAAAAAAAAAACTTCCAAGTCCTATGGTAATAGTTACATTGTTGCCTTTAACACATGTACATATTACATTTGTGGCTTTTTACCATTGTGTTTGAGCTGACTCTTCTCATCTATTTATTTGTGAGGGAAAATGCAAGCTAGGGTCATGGGGAAAATACTTTAGAAATATTTCTTAGGCTATGTCATCTAAGAAAATACCTTCCCTAACAATTGTGTCTACTATCTGACTGTTAATGGAAAATCCACTGATGGATGATTATTTGCTACAGCATTAGGAATGGGTATCCCTTTTCTTCAGACCTCACAGTAGTAATAGTAGCATCTCCCTTATAGCAACTAAATTCACAAATGTAGAAGTTAGGGAGGTAACCTAGAGGTGATACTTAGTTCTGCAATGTGTAAGTCCCAGCAACCTCAGATCCCACAGTATTTCTTAACTTGCCAGAAAAGCAAAATATTCCCAAGACAGGATATTAATTCAAAGTGCCTATTCTCCTTTGGAACTTAGCTTCTTACCTGAGCAAAAGGAAAGACAGCAACGCTTCCTTCTGTTTGTACACAGTTTTTGAAATTTAGCTGAATCTGGCCAATCCTTTCTACAATAGGAGGATAGTGTGGTACAACAGAGAGACTATTGGACTCAGAGAACAAACTTCACCACTTATTAACTGTACAACATTTGCCATATGAAGTCGCCTCTGAACCTAATTTCTTTATTGGAAAAATGGATATAATATGACAAATTGTTATCTCACAGGGTTATAGAACTATCTACTTATAGCTGGAAGGGACCTTAGAGATCATCTAGTCAAATTAACTCATGGATGAAGAAATTGAGGTCCACAGAGATTGTGATTTGTCAAAAGACACAAAGCTAGTAAATGACTGAATGAGGATTTAAAGCCTTGTTCTTTGATTCTAAATCCTAGAGGTCTTTCCAGTATACCATACTTCCTTTCTGAAGGAAATGGTTGCTGTTACCTTTACTTTACACCCTTTCCCTATTGGTCCAGGGATGTTCAAGACACCCCTGTTGATTTCCAATTTATTCTCACAAGGTATAAGTGTTCATTAATTTTAGAGCTTTCAATGACCAATTCTAAGTTAATATCTACCAGTCCCAGTGGAGCTGTGTCCTCAACAGTTCCTGACTCAGTCATACCCTAGATATCTGCCTATACTTCTCTGAAATTACTAGAGGAAGTTGGGACATTTTGAGCCCAGAATTTTGGCTTGAGCTTATTATTTATTAGCCAGACTCCAGTGGGACATTATACATACTTTGCAAATATTTAAAGTGTAGATGCTAATATGTTAGGCTACATTTTATATTTTGATTAACTCCATCTTTACAACTTTAAGATTTAGAGAAACAAAACTCATTTTAATATAGAATGGGCAAAAGAGATTAAGATTTCAAAATTCTTCTCCTGACCCATAGTAAAATTATAATTATGGATGTATCAGAGTTATGCTTAGATGTC
Organism: Bettongia penicillata ogilbyi; assembly: GCA_023548195.1. NCBI lineage: Eukaryota > Metazoa > Chordata > Mammalia > Diprotodontia > Potoroidae > Bettongia > Bettongia penicillata. The sequence continues at coordinate 3,534,127 of JAJHZJ010000287.1, read as the reverse complement.
AATAGTCCAGAAAGTCTGTTGCTTCATATAAGGTTATATATAAAAAAGGCATAGAAAATGGCTACAAGAAAGATCAAGGGTCATTGGAAATCTACAGTGTAGATGCTGAATGTGACCAGGAATGGCAGAGAACAGTCTGGATGCTACAACTCTCACAAAAACACCAACCCCATAGGCTCTAAAGAGCCCTACCCTAGGCTTTTTTTCCTGAGATGCCATAGAGGGCCTTGAAGGTCAAGTGCTCTGAAATTGAAAAGTCAAGGGGACCTAAACCCAGGAGGTCAAGTTCAGTGTGGGAGCTTAGGTGACTCAGAATGAGGCCAAGCAAGGATAACTATACCACCCAAAGGTGTAAAAGGGAGTAGAGCCTGGTCCTTGCAAAAAAACCCCAATGGGGGATGCTGGAGAGATTATTAAATAGACATCTATCACCATAAAGAATCATTTTAGATCCAGACATAACCCCAAATCTCAATACAAAAGGAGAGAATAAATTCATAACTCCAGATCAACTCAACTGAAAGGGGAAAAGATGGATTTTCCTTACAAAGAGATTCATGAATGCTTAGAAAAAATGAAGAAAGGTTTTCAATAAAGTAAATCCCTAAAAACCATGACTTTACCAAACTGTAAGAAACATTAGAAAAAAAAATCATAAGATTAAAAAAATGGAAAAAAGTGAACTGCTATAAAAAATAAGACAGGTCAAAGAAAAATAATTTAAGACATCTGATTTCTCAAGAATTATGACTTAAAAAATACTCTAAGTTCTAGTTCTCTAGTTAATCATAAATGACACTTCCAACATTTCCTGGGAGCACAGGGCAAAGTGAGTAAGTAATCCACTGATCACTTCCTGAAAAAAATCTTCCAAAAGAAATGCCACAAGAGCTTTTATGGTGAAGGAAATATATACTTTTAAGCAACCAGAAAGGGAGGAGTTTTCAGTGGCAGGGAACCATAGGCAGCATCACATGATCTGGCTTGTTTATAAACCATTTATAGACTTTCAACTCAGAATACCTTATCATGAGAAACTAAATGTAAACCTACAGTGGGGAAAAATGAACATTAATGGAATCAAGAGCTTTTAGGTATTCTTGATGAGAAAAAGACCAGAGATGAGTAGCATCTTTGAAGTGCATACATGAGTTAAACAAAACCTAGAAAAGTCATTTTATTTGAGCAGTTCAAGAGGCCACAAGGTAATGCAATAGTAAAATTCTGCTGGGGGAGAAGAAACAAGTGTATTTCAGAATCTTAATGTCTTCAATATAAATAAATCTTTCATAGTATTAAATCCCTTACCCCCCATTTTTTTTTACAGACATGTGGTGACTATATTATAGAATTTTTGAAGAAAAATTTGATTGTTGTAGCTGGAATTGCATTTGGAGTGGCAGTGATTGAGGTGAGTGGAATTTACTATTTTTACTTTTACTTATAGTTTTGTCTTTCAGATTTGATCAATGAGGGGCAGGGAGAAGATTACTTTTTGTGATTTCAGTATTAAAATCAAGGAATTAACCTAGACTTCTCCTTTGTTCTTAATCTCAATTGTCCTTTCCAACAGGAAACCAAAGTGAATCCAACTTTCATATATTTAGAGAAAAATGTTACAATTTCTCAGCTCCCTAAAAAATGAAAATTGAACCAGTGCAAGGCTCATCTTCCCCTCTTCTCCCCATTTCATTTTAGTCAAGGCAGATGAGTCTTAGAAATTAAACAGAACATTGCAACCCCATGCCCAGTCCCCATCTTAGAGTAAGGAACTTGAGTTCATTTTGATGAACTTCTGAATATTCCTTATGAACAGCTAAAATTAATTAATTAATCCCTCTAATTTACCAACGTTAAATATAAAATGATATCATACTTTGATAAGGTTAGGGACTAAACCTGTTACTTCATTAGCACAGGGAACTCCCAATGGAGGAAACTTCCACCAAATACAGTTCAGCATTTTTTCCATATCACTTAGAGTTTATGTGACTGGCCAAAGATCACAGACCTAGAATGTGTTAGTGTTAGAGGTAGGATGTGTGCCTAGCTCTTCTTATTTTTGAAAACATCTCTCTATCTTTTGCACCACCCTGCATCCATACCTTTCTGAAAGGGATTTAGTTTTTATATATTTTCTTTTTGTGGTTTGCTTATCCTTGATGGATACTTTTTTCACGTTTAAGAGAATAAACGATGACTCATTTTAGAGATCTGTATTTTGCAATTTTTCCAAACTTTGGAAAATCCATAATTCATTTATTTATATCCTTGACAAATATGTAGGTTTTCTCCTTCCTCCCCTGACCTCGTCTCCTTGCCTCTATTACAAATTTGGGATCATTTTTTGTGGCAGCTATACACATGCCTTCAGAATATCAGCTTCACTCACATGGAATGCCATACAATTTTCTCCCCAGAGTTTTTGTGTCTCATTAATCTCTAAGTGGAAACATAAAGTAGACAGGGAGAAATTCTACCAGGCACCATTGAGAAAGGATGCCACTTAGGTTACTTTAAAAAATGACATCATTTCCTAACCCAAGTTTTTTAGGGAAAGAAAGTGGCAATAAACACTAACTTGAAGGAAGGCACCCTAATATATCCCCTAAAGTTGATTGAATTCTAAGGGGTAAAGTTAATTCTGATACTAGGTAGCTGTGTGACCTTAAGCAAATCATTTAACTCTCTAGGCCTCAATTTCCTCATGTGTAAAATGAAGGTTTGGATAGATGATCTCTTGTATTCCCAATCCATGAACTAAATGAAGTATCACCTTGGTTTTCTCATCTTAGTCTTTTCTAAACTTGCCCTTGCTTCTGAATTATGAGTATGCTTCTTTTTCCATTTTTGACCTCACTTGTAATTTAATATGTGTAGGGAAACTTCCAGTGTAAAAAAAACAAATCCCTTTCTTCTAGATTTTCCTAGGTCGTTAGATCAGCAAGTGTCTTGCCATCAAATTGATAATGTTTGTCGGAAATATGACTTACACCCAGGTCTTCCCAACTGCACTGCCATTCACAGCATCATCATCTCCCAGATGACATGGAAGTAGAAGCTGTTGGTTACAGGCATGAGGGGACAGCTAGAAGACCTGGGCTCCAGGTTCTTAGATGTGCTTTTGGCAGGTGATGAATGAACAAGCCTCCACCTTAGAGACTTCATTCTTTCTACAGTAATCCTTAAATCAAAGGGGCAGTACATAAGGAGTAGGACATGAGAGTCATGAGCACATGGGATATTTTCTTAGTTGCCCCAAGGACAGCAGCAGTACAGGGAAATATCTTTTAAACACAGATCAGGTTATTCAAGGGGGGTTGACTGGGGAGGGAGAAGGAAGGCACTTTATGGCAGCTCCACAATGGAAATGAGGTGTGACCATGTTCTGAGACATACCACATAAATAAATTGGGAGGCTACGTTTTTCTCATAGTCCCTAAAATGGCTGTGATTAGAGTAAAAACAAAGACCCATATAAAAAACTATATTTTGCTGAATTCATTATATTGAACCTTTTTCAGCTTTTAATCAAGGTGATTTTATTTTGTAGTCCCTCAGGTGTTTTCCCCCACTGTATTTGTCTCCCTGTTTTAGGGCAGCCTTGGAAAGTTTCTGCTACTCTTGTGAAAATTTGAAATGAGTGTTAGTGTTTCACACACTTGCTAAGGCTGCTTTCCTATTTCTCAGTTCATCCTTAACTTTTCTTACTGTTCCCAAAATAACTCATTTGGGAAAATATTTCTGTTTAGAGCAAATAAACTTACTTAGATTAGGGTCATCTAGTCTAACCCTTCATCTTACAGATGAGGAAACTGAGATCCCGAGACGTTAAATGATTTACTTAAAGTCACATAGCTACTTAATATCCGAGGTAGGATTTGAACTCTAATCATCTCATTTAAAACCAGTCTTACCTGATCTTCAATGAGTTGCACCAATTTAAATGGAATTAGAAAAGACAAGTGATATTTGTTTGTTTAGACATCATTTAGATCAAATATTCTTAACTTTGTTGTGTTTGTTAACTATTACATTAGACCCCTCTAACAGTGTAAAGCTGATGTATCCCTTCCCAGAAGAACATTTTTAAATGCATAATATAAATTATAGGATTATAAAAGAAATTGATTATATTGAGTTTTATATATGTGTACATACAGTGTATACACAGACACACATATTTTAAAGCTGAGTTTATGCACCTCAGGTTGAAAACTGTTTTTCAGACTCTCAGATTTGCACCTGAAAAATTTGTCATAGAGTCAGTATTCCTGTCTCTGACATACTAGTCATGTGGCTATGAACAAGTTGCTCCATCTCCTAGAGCTTCATAAAATTCTCGTAAGTTACAGACTAGCTTCTCATCTGCATTTGTGGAGATTAAAAGCCTTCATGATGATCACAAAGTTGAAACTAGAACAGATCTTGGAAATTACCTTATTCAACTCCCTCACTGTACAGATGAGCAACAAATGAGGTCCAGAGACATTAAGTAACTCACTGGATCTGGTGCCTGAGAACCGCATTGTTCCCAACCTGAAAAGTCAGATCTCAACAAACAAAAAAAAAGTCCAGAATCCTATTGGCTCTGGAAAGTTACACCTTGATTTGTTATGCGGTTCTTGTTAGGGTTGATGACCCATCTCTTGAATCTGTCCTCTTAAGTTAATATTTAAGATCAATTAAAATATATTTTTTAAAAAACATTACCTTATCTTATTTTTCCCCAATTGCATGTTAATACAATTTTAACATTTTTTAAACTTCCAAATTCTATCCCTATCTCCTTACCTTCCCACCTTCCTCATTGAGACAGTAAGCAATTAGATATAGATTATACATATGCAATCATGTAAAACATTTACATATTAAAATGTTACATTTTCAAAGGAAGTTCCTCTTCCAAAGAAATTTCCACAGCCTTTGTCAAAATCAGAACTAGAAATAATCAAGACTATTAGATCTTCTCAGTTGATTACTGCAGCCAGCGAGCAAGGCAGTTTGGGTAAAGAGTAAGCCTCAAAACCCAGAAGACCAGTGTAAGTTCTGCCTTTGACACAAAGCAGTTGTATCACTCAGTGCTCTAGGTGACTCTCTAATACCCTAGATTGCTGAGGTAATGATGTCCTGCATTGTTAGAGGGAGTTTGCCTTCCCAGGAATCTCTTATACCATAGAAATCACAGATCTAATTTCTAACCAATGAGTGTTCTACTTCTCTAACAAAGGGCCACTGACCTTGTCAGTCAACACATCCCAGAGCTAGCCCAAAAAAGGCTAGCATGGTTATTACTCCCAGGAGTCCAGCACTCCTGGGTAAATGATGACAGAACAATTGTTCCAGGCAGTGCTTTTGAAAAGTATGAACTTTTCCTGTAGAGAAAGGCATGACATTTTTGCTACTTTATCCTGAATATGAATGGACTCTCTTAATTGTTTGCTCTTTCCCCAAACAATGATAGATCGTCTTTCTGCTGACAGCGTACTATGAGAAACTGAGTTATTAGTTGTCTTTTCAGCTAATGAATGTTGTTTGTGTTTCATGAATGGGGTGGTGGATTTTTGTTATCTTGCCTTTACCCATCATTTTGTTTATTTCCTTTTTTTGCTTTTATGCATATTCTTACATCTCCGCCCCCTCCCACCCCATCCTCTCTCCCCCGCTCTCCAAAGGCAAAGTGACAACTCTTCAGAACCATTTTTTCCCTAAAATTCAAATTAAAAATCCTACTTTGATGGAGAAAAGTCATTTTTTAAAGAGAAAAAAAGTAAATACTCCTAATCATTTTTGATCCACAACACTTAGAATCCCAAGTTTCAGTCAGTTCAAATACTGTCTTGTACGTCTATATGAAGGCTTTTCTATTCCTTCTAGATGGAAGTGATGGAATCATGCTGTCCCTAGCTTGAATACTCTAACTTCTTCATAGACTCACTGAACAACAGGCCCAGTGCCCTTACCTAGCCACTCTTCTGTTCCCACTCAATATCCAATGAAGTATGAAGAACAGACATGTCCATGAACTCATATTTCTCACAGAATAGCAGGCACGTCCATGTGATGGGACCCTAGCCGCTGCCTCTAGCTAGCCACTGCCCCACACTCATTGCTCATATTTCCCATAGAAAGAGCAGGTGTATCCATACACTCAACCACAACCACATTCATCTAGTCTCAGAAAGGACCACAATACTCATCCAATCAGAAAGCGGCACCATCAGGATGCCCAAGCAGGATGTGGATGTCAAAACAATAGGAGGAACTTTCGCTAAGTAGGTACCTGTGCAGTAATAGTAAAGAACTGGCCTAGGGTGAACTTATGAGAAAGAGGCTTATTATTTTTAAAAAAATATAGAATTAATTTTCAGTTTTCAACCTTCATTCCCACAAAATTTTGAATTCCAAATTTTCTCCCCATCTCTCCCCTCCCCCCACCCCAGAACAGCATGCACCCCAACCACTCCTTCCCCTAATATGCCCTCCCTTCTATCATCCACCCCCCCCTTTTCCATTCCCCTCCCTTCTATTTTCCTATCAGGTAAGATAGGTTTCTATACCCCATTGTCTGTACATCTTATTTCCCAATTGCATGCAAAACCAATTTTTAACATTCATTTTTAAAGCTTTGAGTTCCACATTCTCTTACTTTCTTCTTCCCTCCCCACCCACCCTCACTGAGAAAACAAGCAATTCAGTATAGGACATATATGTGTAGCTTTGCAAAACACTTCCATAACAGTCATGTTGTGAAAGATGATATAAAATACAATAAAATAAAAGGAAGAGGTGGTGGGAGAGCAGGTAGTGACATAATAGTGGTTGCTACTTCTATAGGAACCATAATGGAACTCACAATTAACTGATCGAAGACATTTGTTCTCAAGATAACCTCCATTATCATTCCTATTTTATTCTAAGTGTCTAGGCACTCAAGAAGAAAGTTGTCAATGTCCCAGATGGTTTGAGTAAGATTAGTACTGGAGGTGCCTAATGTTTGAATATTTGAAAGACTGCCATGCAGGAAAAGGATTAGATTTGTTCTTTTGAATCTTTGGGGAAAGAATTAGAAACAATAGAAGTTGCAAAGGGTAATTTAGACTGGAGAGCTAGAAAAACTCAATAATTGGAGTCATTCAGAAGTGGAGTAGACAGCCTTTAGGAAATGGTAGTTAATGGGGGATCTGCTCTCATGACTAAGGGAAGAGGGGTCTTTTTGAAGAGGTTAAATGAATATTTGGCATATATATATATATGTATATATACATATATATTATATATATATTTTGTAGAGGGAATACATGTTCAAAGGAACAGATAGATGATAAATATGGATGTGGATAAAAAACTGGAAAAATATAGATAGATGAAAGGTATTAGAAATAAATGGCTAGATAGACAGAAAAAACATTTGTTACATTCTTACTTATGTTTCAGGCTTTGTGCTAAGGGCTATGGATAATCATATAAATAAGCATGATTGTACCTGACCTCAAAAGACTATATGCTAATTGGAGGACAAGAACTTAAAAGGGAGCTGGAAAGTGGTAGGGCTAGGGGTAAGTGTCAGGGTAGTATGATCTTGAGGTGGCAAGATAAGAGGAAATCTGACAGCAATCTCTTGAAACCAGTGATCCCCTCTCTCCAAACCCCCACATAATGGTATGTTTTTTCTTTTTCTAGATACTTGGCTTGGTGTTTTCCATGGTCTTATACTGCCAGATTGGGAAAAAGTGAAACTACAGGAGTTAAGCTGTCCCCCAGTAAATCTACTTTTCAATTTTGCTTTGCTCTTTAAAAAAAAATACAACTTGGTGAAGAATATTTAATTTGCTAAAATATTGCATTTTGCTGAAAGCATGGATAATTTCATCATCCATCAGATGACTTAAAGGTTTAAGTGACAATAATGATATGAATGTATATTTTTATGCAGAATAAAGACACATTTTGTTTTAATTGACTTACTTCCTTTGGTCATTGTTTTCAAGTGGTAATATATTTTAAATGTTCATCAAGAGCTATTTGGTAGGACAATATTGATCTCCAAGTGATACTACAGTTATTTGAAGTTATAAATCTGGACTTTCTGAAATTATTTGCTTTTTGTATTTTTGTGGTTTGGAATATACCCAAAGTAAAATGGTGGACTAATTTTGTTGCTGGAAGCTAGTATAGGCTTCTCATTTTATGGTGAGGATAACGGATGGTCAGAAACATAAATGATTTACTCGGGGTTACACAATTACCTGACAGATTCAACACTCAAAGCTGATTTCTTGAATTTCCTATTAATAAAATTATAGATTTAAGTCTGAAAGGAACTTTAAGAAAACTGAAGTTCAGAGGGGTTAAATAATTGCTCATAGGTATACGAGATGGCTAGTTGTATTAGCAACCACCCTAGCACACCCAAGATGGCCTGCTAGCACAGGTTCTTTAATCTGCTTTTCTAAAGGAAAGACAGCTTCAAAGCAGTCAACAATCTAACTTTAATTACATATAAGTAGAAAGAAGTGAGTATCCAAGAGAGAATGCAATAGACAAGGCTCCAACTACCTAAACAGAAAAATGCAATTACTCACATACACCAGAAGACCAGAAGAGCACCAGCGTTTGAGCAGTGGGGGCCTCTTAACAAATGGCTACTCAGAATTCAGTCCAGGGAATCAAAAGGTCTTTCTCAAGAACAAGCCCCAAAGCAAAATCTCACCTCAGAATATATATATATATATGTGTGTGTGTGTGTGTGTGTGTGTGTGTGTGTGTATGTGTTTGTGTGTGTGTATGTATATATACATATATGTGTATATATATATACATATACACATATATGTATATATACACACACTTTCTACTAATAGGCTTAGAGCCAAAATGCATCACAACCCTCTTGACTTAGTGCCTAGTTAGTTACCTTAGTACCAAAGGGTGTGAAAGTACTTCCTACAAGTAGCAAAGTTTCTTGCTTGAAAAGTTTCTCCCCTAATGAGTTCTGTGTGAGTCTATTAATGGACTGGGGAAGATTTCCCTATTCCATTAACAATACACTAGTTTCAGTCAAGAATCCCTGATTCATAACAGTCAAAATAGGGTGATCTTCCAGCCAGTTGTGTTCCATGACCCACCATGACTGCCCAACCCCACTGTGTACCTCTTCTCCAGGGCCTCTTTCTGTTCTCAGTCTAGTATCTCTCTTGCCATACTATCTTCAATCATGCAGAGATCATGAATTTAGAAGCTGAAGGGACAACAGAGCCTACAACACCTAGCCCAAACCCATCTTTGTTACCTATGAGAAAATTCATTCCCCAGGAAGATTGTGACTTGCCTAAACTTATCTGAAGTTTTTCAATACTGGAGGCAAGATTTGAACCTAAGATTTGACCCCCAAGGCAAGACTCTACTGTTTCTTATTTTAATAGAGCACAAGGAAGTAGAAATAGCTTATATCACAATAGCTGGCCTTTGGATGAGTGTTCATTGGTAAATAAATCAGTATAATGATCCAGTGGGAAGTATGACCTGAGTTTTTAAACCTGTTTCAGATATTTACTAGTTGTATGACTTTGGCAGGTCACTTAACCATGTCTTAACCTCAGTCTTCTCAGCTATAAAATGGAAGTAGCTAGTACTTACCTTGTAATGGGTTGGATCATGATGGAATGTGTGTGAGATATGCATAGGACAATAATTCATTGGAAGGCAAGTTTAAATTCAGAATTTTCTTCACAAAGTATATAGGTTATTTCTAGCTAAGGAAATAATTTTGACTAATTGAAGAAAACTTGGAGAGGCACAGATTACAAAGAGCATATAAAGTCACCTTCTGATATTGACCACTTAAAATTTCAGTGCTTTTTGAAAAGGAGTTTCTGTTTTGAGAGCATCAGAATTACTGAGGGACACCTCGAGGGCTTTTGGTTTTATAAAAATATAAATCAGTTATGATAAAATCATTGAAATGTCAATCCAGTAAACCAAATGAGGGAGCTTTAACACAGCAACAACAAATTAGACTCCCTGGCTCATGTGGCAATATTTATTTTATCTAAATCAGTTTTTTTGCCATGGATCTTTTGGAATTTGGTGAAATTAGCCTATGGATCCTTTCCTATAAATGTATAAAATATAGGATTATAAGAAAACCATATAGTTAACAAAATAATTTAAAAGCAAGTTCATTATTAAAGAGCCCTTGATCTAAGAGAAGGATCTCTATTAAGATTAATATCTTTTGATTGGACAGATGAGAATTTTTTTGTGATTGATAAAATTAGATGTATGGACAACACAGTAAATATCCAAGGAGATGGAGATTGGCTAAACAAATTGTGATGCCTAAATGTAATGAGATAATACTATATCATATGAAACAATATGAAGAATACAGAGTTGTATTAGAAAGATACATGAATCTATGCTAAGTAAAGTAAGTAGGATCAGGAAACCAATATACACATTACAAAAAATAAATGAAAAGAAGAGGAAAAAATGAAACTGAATACCATGTATTCAGATCACTGGAACTAAGCTTGACCCCAAAGAAATGAAAAAATGCACCTTCCTACCACCTTTGAAAGGGGTGTGTGTGTGTGTGTGTGTGTGTGTGTGTTGGGGGAAGGAGAGGTTTGGCACTATGAGTGAACTGTTGCATTCACTGTGATAGCTGATCACTTGATTAGTTTTACTGAATGACTCTCAAAAAATTCCACCTTGAGTGTATCACTATGGCCAACACTTGGGAGGACCTGGATGAAGAGCATAGAGATGAGCTCAAATGGACAGATTATAAATTTCATTATTGGACTGATAAGACCAAAGACCCTTCTGAGTATTTGGGCTTCAGTTTTTCTTTTTCTTAGTTACATAGGATGTTTTATGAATGAAGATGTGGGGAGGGATATATTTGAAAGTGAAGAGGATAAAAATAAATCAGTAAAACTTTTTTAAAAAATAGAAGACATTCATCCCTTCACCTTCCAGGCCTAGAATTTCTGAAACAGAATTTGATGTTCAAGCTACCACATAAGTCATTGTTTTCCACAGCGAATGGATCCAAGATTCCATCTAGCTGTCAGGTGTGATCAGTGGAAGATAATGGGCCAAAGAAATTTCCCATGAAATGGCAATGAAAAATTACAAAGAAACATAAATGTCAATTTCAGGGATGTTTGAAAAACACAAGAACAAGAAGAATAATTAGACAACCCTAGTCATCTTTGCCAGGCAAGGTGAGACCCAAATAAGTCATTTCTGTTTAGGGCTATCTGAGGATCAACCAGAGCAAAGCCAAAAGGCACAGCTAAATAAAATGAACTTGACATTAGACCAGGCTTCAAATACCTCCACAGGAATTTTGTGACGCTGTTTCAAAGAATTCCAGTAGAGCCTGCTATTTTCCACAGGGATTAAATGTCTGGAAAACAGGTTTGAGTTCTTGGCAAAGTTTAAGCCTACATTTTTCAGGAATCTTCTTAAGCAACAAATTAATAGCTTGAAACTATAACTTAAAAAAGGAGAAATAACTTAAAAAGGACAACAACATGACAATAGACTTGCAGTATACTTGAGTCAAACAAAACGGAGCAAGTTCTTAGAAATGGAATAAAGCATCAATTTTACTTAATGGGCTGGAAAGATGCAGCATTTGCTGGATGAATGGGGAAAGAAACACACTCATGGGTCTGGGACTTGGAGACTTAATCTGTATTTTTGGTTTTGGAAGTTGCTTTGTATGACATTGGCCAAGTCTCTAAATCTTTATTCACATCTCATTTTTCTTATTAATTGCCTTAGTGGTTTTGAAAGACTAACGATTTCTCTAACACTGAGAAAGAAGGTGTGAAATTTTTATTCTTGGAGTGTATCCAGTTACAAAAATTAAAAAAAAAATCTCAACAGTAGCATATATACATCAAAAACTGTAACTGAAAGACAGTTTTTATCTCATTCAGTATACTTTCATATGTAGACAACCCATGTCTTTATGGCTGAATGTTAACAAACATTTATACCTGGTTAAACATCATTGTTTTATGTTTTTGGGAAAAGCATTTGAAATGGTGAGGGTAGGCTATGGTTTTTTGACTGGCCTCATGATTTCATTGGTATGTGAATATCCTGATAAATATATAATTTCATTAGTATTTTATATTCTTCGAGAGTTGCCTGGGGTTCTGAAAGTTTTCAGTGACTTTCCAAGAGTCATAGAGTCAATGAGTATCAGAGGGAGGGCTTCCTGATTATAAATAAGTTTGACTATTATACCATGCTGTTACATGGAGGTTTGATTGTATACTAATGTGGCTATTTTTGAGAATGATTGCTTAAATTGCAATATTGAGTGCTTTCTTTGGCGAAAAAATGATAAAATAAACAAAATGCCCAAGATGCCTATGGATCGTTGAATGGGAAGTGGATCTACTCCCTTATTTTTTCTTGTCATTTAAAGACCTTCACGATCTGGCTCTGGCCTACCTTTCCAGATTTATTTTGCATTATTTCCTTCCATGTTCTCCATGGTTCAGCCCATCTAGGCAATTTGGTGTTCTCTGAACACAACATTCTGATTCCCTCCTCCATGTTTGCATATATTATCTTACACATCTGGAATGAATTCTGCCCTCTGTTCTCTGTCTTAAGATTCCTGCCTTCCTTTATGATTAGCTCTGGTATTATCTCCTTCATGAAGCCTTTTTTGAAATCCACAGTAGATGCTGCCCTCTCCTCCTGTACATTACTTTGTTTTTGCCAGAAGTGAATGTATGTGTTATGTGTTTCTACAGTATATGTATAAATATACACGAAGTATATGGATATAGAAGTAATCACATAATTTGAGAGTTTGGGAGTATCTCAGTGGTCCTCTGTCTAGGCCAACCCCAAAACAAGAGGAATCTCAGTATAATAAATTTCTCAGGTGTTTGTCTGGGTTCTGCTTAAAGACCTCCAAGGAGGGAGAATCCATCATCAACTTGGGTATCAATCAATCAAGTTTTATTAAATGCCTACCATGTGCCAGGCATTGTGCCAAGCCCTGGGGATAAAAAAAGAGACAAAAATAGTCTCTGTCCTCCAGGAACTTACAATCTAATGGTGAAGACAACATGAAACCAAATAATATATACTATATATAGGAAAGATAGGAAATAATAGAGAGCAGGCACTAGAATTCAGAGAGGTTTCAGGAAGACTTTTTGTAGAAGGTGGGATTTTAGTGTTGACTTAAAGGAAGCTAGGGAAGCTGGTAGGCAGAACTGAGGGAGAATGTTCCAGGCATGGGAGACAACCAAGACTGAAGAGCCCAGAGTTGAAAAATGGAGGGCTTTGTTTATGAAACAGCCAGGAAGTCAGGGTCAATGGATGGAAGAGTACATGGTAGGGAGTACTGGGTGCTGTACCCAGGACAGTAAAACAAGTTTTGCCTTGGTATAGCTCTAAATGTCCAGAAGTTTTCCCTGACAGTTAGCCTAATTTTGCCTCTTTCCATGGTTCACCATTCCTTCTAGCTCTGCTTTCTGTGGCCAAATGGTACAAATCAAGTTTTTCCTTTATATGGCAAGTCTTCAAATGCTTAGACAGAACAATCATTGCTCTTTGCTCCATCCTCTTCCAATTCTTCTCCAAGTTAAACATGTATGACATGGATTCAAAGCTCTTCATGACTGCCATCCTCTGGACATTTTCCAGATTATGTGTGTAATTTTTTTTTTCATTCATTCATTCATTCATTCATTCATTCATTCATTCATTCATTCATTTATTTATTTATTTAACTTTTTACAATCATTTTCACAAAATTTTGGGTTCCAAATTTTCTCCCCTTTTAACCCCTCCCCCCACCCCAATACCCCAAGCAATCTAATTTTCCCTATCTCCAATCTACCCTCTCTTCTGTCATCCCTCCCTTCTCTTGTCTCCATCTTCTCTTTTCTCTTGTAGGGCCAGATGACTTTCTATTCCTCATTAACTGTATGTCTTCTTTCCTAGTAGCAATAGCAATACTAAACAGTTGTTCCTAAAACTTTGAGTTCCAAATTCTCCCCATCCCTCCCTCCCCACCCATTCCCTTTGGGAAGGCAGGCAATTCAATATAGGCCATATCTGTGTAATTTTGCAAATGTCTTCCCTGATAGTCGTGTTGTGTAAGACTAACTGAATTACCCTCCATCCTACCCTGCCCCTCATTGTTTCTCTTCTGTCTTTTGATCCTGTCCCTCCCCAAGTGTTGACTTCAAATTGCTCCCTCCTCCCTTTGCCCTCCCTTCCATCATCATCCCCCTTGCTTATCTCCTTCTCCCCCACTTTCCTATACTGTAAGATAGGTTTTTAAACCATGGTTCCCAGAACTGAATACAACACTATAGATGAGATGTGGTGAGGGCAGAGTAAAGACAAACTATTATCTTCCTGTTCCTGGAAGCTCTGCCCCTCTTCATTCAGCTCAAGAGTATATTAGTTATTTTTTTCACTGCTGTCTCATAACTGCTGATATACATTGAGCTTGTGGCCTAACTAACCAACCCATCTCTATTAATCTTTCTTTATAACATCCCCTATCTATCTGTGTCTCTCTTGTCTTTTATTTGTAAAGTTGCTTTTTGTTCCCAAGTGCAGGATTACATATTAATCCTCTATTGAATTTCTCTTATTAGATTTAGCTCAGTGCTGGAGCCTGTCAAGATCTCTTTGGAGCTTGGTTTTGTCATTTTCAGTGTAAGTTGTCCTTCTGAGCATTGTGTCATTCACAGATCTGATGAATTTACAATCCATACCTTTATATACATCACTAGTGACCCTGATAAGTAGCACAAAGCCAAACACAGATCTCTTGACTACACCACTGGAGACCCCTTACCATGCCAACAATGAACGGTTAATAACTTCTCTTTGAGTTTGGTCATCCCACAGCTCTGAATCCATCTGACTGTCTTAGAATTTAATCTGTATCTCTCCATTTTCTCCACAATAATAATACACTACTTTATCAAAAGCTTTGCTAAAATCTCAGCAAACCATATTTAGCACATTACCTTCTTCTACTGGTCTAAGTAATCCTATTAAAAATGAAAATTAAGTTAACTATGACCTGTGCTTGATGAAGCCCATGTTGGGTCATTGTAATTACTTCTTTTCTATGTTTATCAATCTCTTTAATGATCTTTTCCAGAGTTTTCCTAGGAAATCAATCAGTTTCCTTAGTATCAGAGATTACAACCATGAATAATTACATTTGGCCAAATACAAGCTTTTTTATACAATTCCTATTAGGTATTAGCATTCTTGTTTAGGTCATGGGATTAAAACTTCACCCCTATGAAGAAAGTTTAGTTATTTTCAATTAAAAGTAGTTAATATTCTTAAGTATTTACCTATAATTTCTTATGCTAATAAAGGCAGAACTTCAATTTCTATCTTTAAAAATGAGAAATCTCACATCTAGTACAGAAAGTGTTATAATTATATTAATAAACATTTCTATAGCACTTTTAAGATCACTGACCTCTAATTTAGAGGCACTGTTCTCTTTCCTTTTGCAAAACTGGGAGGATATCTGCCTTTTTTCCAATATTGTATTATTTACCTCAGCCATTGTCTTTCATACATACATCTTTCATGTATTATTTGATAGTGACTCAGCGGTCAAGTCAGTGACTTCTTTTAGCATCTTAAGGATGGAGTTTGTGGGGCCAGGTAATAGGAATTCATGAAAGGTAGTTACATAGTCTTTTACTTATTATGTATGTATGTGTATATAAACAAATAAATGAACGAATAAAAGAAAAATAGATAAAAATGGATGTGCACATGGATGTATATCTCCACATATCTAAACATATATATATATGCCTAAATTATATATAAAAATATATATACATGCACATATCTTTTATTTACTTGCCTTTTACTTTATTTACATATGTATATACATATTATTCTCCTAGTAGAATATAAACTGTCTGGGGGCAGGAGCTATTCATTTTTGTTTTTTGCCTTTGAATGCTCAGCACCTAGACCAGTGCTTTGCATATAGTACAAATGAGAGAATGAACACTAATCTATGAAGTGTTTACTATGATGTTCTAGGCCTGCCTATATGTGAGGTATTTATCAAATTCACATTGAATCCTGAACTAAAGCTAAGTTTTTAGAGAAGAATCAATTTATTTTAAATGTCACCTGATATCCCATGGATTCATAGCTAGCTACAGATAGTTGGATCAGCCAAAGGGACAAGAAAGGTAGCTGAGTAGCCCTTTTCTAACTTCCTATTTCCCATATGCCTTTCACACGGTGAGACCCAGAAATGGACATGGAAATTGAGTAAGATTTTGACAAATGAGTATAATGGGAAGGTTATTTCATGATCCTTGCATGTTTAATCCCCACGAGCGTGGTTCCTTTTCAAAAAATGCAATTATATGGTTGACTCACAGTCAACTCGTTATCCACTCTTCCCCTTAGATCATTTTACCCCTTTAATCTCATCTATCCCATCATTTCCTATTTTATATTGGTACAATTATTCCAGCTCTTAAGTGTATAAAGGACATCAATCTGTAAGCACTAGCCTTTTGTCATTACTCTGAGGGAGAGCCTTTGAAAAATAGATTTTGTAGAGAAGGTTAAGGAATTCCCATTGTGCTCAGCCATCCTGTAACTTATCAAAGCCAAATATATAAGATACTTTTTATGGTTCAGTAAAGGAGTGAGGAGTAAATGAATAACCAAATCATTTTAAAAGTACTTATTACTGTGCTTAAAAAAGGAAAGGGAAAGAAGAGAAAAGAGAGTGAGAGTATAAATACATGCGATTTGTTTCATTTGTTTTTTGAGACTAGGTCTTCCTTCCTTACTCAGGTTGGAAATGCAGCCATCACTCACAGAATTAATCTCACTCCTCATTGGCCTTGAACTTAGACTTGGACCATTTCTGCACGGGGCCAGTTCATCCTTCCTCAGGTAGCATGGTGGCCCACTGCTCTCAGGGGTTCATCATAGTGGTGCCAGACTTAGGGTGGATCATCTTAGCCCTCTTAGGTCATAACTCTCAAATTCAAAAGGTCTATCAAGCAGTTAGGTGGCACAGTGTATAGAGCACTGGGTTCAGATCCAGGAAGACCTGAGTTCAAATCTGGTCCAAATACTTATTAGCTATATGACTCTGGACTCTGCCTCATTTTCTTCCACTGTAAAACAGAGATAATAGCAGTACTACTTCATAGGGTTATTATAAGAATCAAATGAGATAATATTTACAAAACATTGGGCTTAGTAGCTGATCCATAGTAAATACTACATAAATGCTTATTTCCTCCCAAGGCTCAGTTTCCTTAGTATCAGAGATTACAACCATCAATAATTACATTTGGCCAAATACTAGCTTTTTTATACAATTCCTATTAGGTATTAGCACTCTCGTCCAGGTCATGGGATTAAAATTTCACCCCTATGAAAAAAGTTTAGTTATTTTCAATTAAAAAGTACTTAATATTCTTATGTCTTTACCTATAATTTCTTATGCAAATAAAGGCAGAACTTCAATTTCTATCTTTAAAAATGAGAAATCATATCTAGTACAGAAAGTGTTATAATCATCATCATAAACATTTCTTTAGCACTTTTAAGATTTACAAAGAGCTTTAAAAAATAAAATATCATAGGGTTGTTGTAAGAAAATTGCCATTATTCTCATTTGACAGATGAAGAAATTGACTTAAATTGATGTAATGACTTCCCTAGTTGGAATGAATCAGAGCCAGAATCCAAATGTATCCACATTAAACCCCCCTTTTCTAAAAGAGCGGTTCTGAAGCACAGTACGACCCAGCATTTGGAACTTTTGGAGCTACATTCACATCCAAAGCTGAGAGCCAAACAGAGAAGGATGCTGGGTAGGTTGGGCAAAAACCCAAACATTTCTGCAAGGGTAATTTCAATAATTCAGATAAAAATGAGTCTTGTGGGAATCTGGTTGGCTCCTGACTTATACATATAATAGTCTGCATTGCTTTTTTGCCTTTCTCCGTAAAGACGAAAAGATGTCCCTAAGGTGGTGTAACAAAGGCCAATAATAATAGGTAGCATTTATGCAAAGCACTTTGTATTATAT
The DNA here is from genome assembly GCA_023548195.1 of Bettongia penicillata ogilbyi. Taxonomy (NCBI): domain Eukaryota; kingdom Metazoa; phylum Chordata; class Mammalia; order Diprotodontia; family Potoroidae; genus Bettongia; species Bettongia penicillata. The sequence goes on along the minus strand of JAJHZJ010000287.1, from coordinate 3,516,012 downwards.
ACATTATCTCTTTTGGTCCATTCAACAATTCTGTGAGGTCCCCGACTACAAATACTCTCATTTCCATGCTATATTTACAGAAATTAAGGCTCATAAAGTTTGTTCCCTAGCCATGATCAGCTAGCCAGTGCCAGAGGTAGCATTTGAACGTAGATTTCTCCTGACTCCCAGGCTAGTGCTTTTCCTACTACACCAAGAAGATGAACTCCAGCTGAACTCTAAGGCAGAAGAGAGGAGGCAGATGTCTCTCTGTCTTTTTCATTAGCTTCAAGTGGTTCAGAGAGGGCAGATCAAGTCTTCCTAGGCCAGAGGCCCAAGCATCAGAGAGGAATTATGATTTGGAAGAGAAGAATTAACAGCAACATTTCAGGAAGCTATAGAGAATGTTGTAAAAATTAACAGGGGGCTGATGAAGGATGAGTCCAATTGCTTTGACTGGCCTTGTTCCTTTTCCCCCCTCCTAACTTGGATATGAGGACTGTGAAGAGGAAAAGAAATTATAAAAAATGGACACAAGAATTGAAAAGTATCATTGCGTGGGGCCATTATTGTAAAGAAAACAGCATGCAGGGGTGGGGAGCCTACAGCCTCAAGGCCACATGTGTCCCTCTAGGTCCTCAAGTATGGCCCTTTGATTGAAACCAAACTTCCTGTGGGTTTTAAAGTTGTGGAAGGTGAGTCTAAATTTTCTTTTTATATTTACTGGCTGGGTGACCCTGGGAAATTTACTCAATTTTAGTGTGCCACACGCAGTTTTGTAAGATGTGTCTGCTAAGTCATAGATGAGATGTGATCTGTGATGGAAAATTACAGATCCTTTCTATACTCATGGATGTCTGGGGGCAAAGAGAGAATACATCTTGATAACCACTGAGAGCATTACCATTACATCATGTATGTAGAAGATAGAAACATGCAGGCTGATATTCTGAGCTCCCTTGTCCTCCACATTGATCTGACTGCATCTGTACTGTCAAGCTTCGTTTTATTATATTCCTCTGTAATCCTATGTATTTTATTTTATGCATTTAAATACATTATTCTGGAAGGCATCTTTAAGTTTTGCAGGACTGCCAAAGTTTCCTTGACATAAACAAGGTTAAGAATTTCTTCTATAAAGGAAAACAATTAAGAGCCTTGATCAATGCAGTGACCAATTACAACTCCAGAAGAAAGATGGTGAATCATCTCACTTCTTGGCAGAGAAATGATGAACTAGAGTTGCAGAATAAGAAATAAATTTTCAATCATGACTAGGATATGAATCTGTTTAGCTTGAAAATGTTTGTTATAAGTGATTGCTTTTATTTCTTTTAGGGAGTTTGGGGGGAAGGAGATTTGAGAGGGGTAGTCAGTCAACAAGCATTTCTATGTGCCAAAGACTATGCTAAACAATGGATATAAAAAGAAAGGCAAAAATATAAACCCTTCTTATATTGCTCATATTATATAGTCAAGGAGTTCACATTCTAATGGGAAAGGAGGAGCTAACATGCTACATGGAAGTAGTAATCGTAATTCCTTTCCTTTAAAAAAAAAGAAAAGAACTTCAACAAAACGTTAAAAATATACAAGGAAAAAATACAGAAAGTTTAGAAGGGGAAACTGACAAACAAGGCAGTGTTGGAATCCACTGTGTTAAATAACATATGTGTATATGCATATATACATACAATTCATCTATCTATCCATACATACAGAAACATGCATGTGAATGTATACATGCATATGTGGATATATATGTGTACTTAGGAATTTTCATATTTTTGAATACCAAGGTTATACACAGTAGAGAATAACAGTGTCATATTTTCCCTTTTCTGCTTTTCTGTATATGAGGAAATATTCATTTGTCAAGTTCATAATAGTTGAAATTTTAAAATAGAAATGAAAATGTTTAGCAGGAAAAAGAAAAAACTTAGAACAGAAATGATACGTATATGTATATGTCTATTTGGCATATGAGAGGGGTTAGATTTATTCTGCTAAGACTCAGAAAGTCTTGGAGTTGAAAAGTCATCTAATCCAACATTCTTCTGATAGAGAATTCCCTTTGTAACACCCGTACAAATGTTCATATATCTCCTTGTGAAGCAAACTTTAAGAGTGGGATGTTGGGTTGGGTCTCATGTGTTTACCTTTATTTTGGTTTGTGATCCTAGTTTTTTCAAGTATGTAGGTGCATTTAATTTTCTGTGTTGTATGTTTTTAAAAAATGCAATAGGAACAAAATTTAAAAATACAATTATACAAATATTGTAAGAATTATTAGACTGACAGAGCAGTCTAATTTTGCTTTTGTTTCTTCTTTTTAAAAAATGGTTTGAATTTCATTTCTTTTTATTGAATAGAGAAAATGTTGATGTGTAGATTTTTGAATAGATTCATGAACTGAAGCAACATGGTTTAATGGTTAGATGATTGGCATTATAGTGAGGCAAGCCTGGGTTCCAGTTCTCTTTGCATGCTTGCTATATGATCATGACAAATCATTTCACCTCTGAGTGTCCTAGGGGACTTTATAACCCATGAGTTTTCAACAAATTAGAGTTGCCCATTCACATCAATAGGAAAAGCTTCACACATTAGAATTCCATACACTAATGAAGTCACAGATACAGGGACCTCTCTTATAATTCCCTTCCCCCTTCCCTTCCCCTCTGTATAGTATAATTTAAGTCAGGACATAGCCATACTGTTTATAATATCAATAAATGGTGGGGATAAAGCCTAGATTTGTCACTAATTATTTCACTATGTGATCTTGGGGAAATGGACACTTCTTTGAGTTTGTTTATCTCTCTGATGCCATGATTAAGAAGAATATGATGGGACAGGGGACAGAAATAAAGTTGAGAGAAGAAATTGAGACCTCAGATATCTCAAAAAATACAGTGTATTATAGACATATAAATGGAATGTAGGTAGTAGGTAGGAAGTAGGTAGAGGATGGTGTTGTTGATATAACTTTAAAATTATATCATTTAGCACAAAAAAAATCTAAAGAATATTTGGCAAATGAAAGTTGGCTAATATGAACAGGAGACTTAGAAGCATCATTTATTCACCAAGTGTTTGTTAAGTATCTATTATATTCTTGGCACTGGAAATAAAAAGATAAAAGTTAAAAAGTCCCCACCTTCAGGGAGCTTATAAGTATATGCCAAAAGGACAATGGAATCCACCCTGACAGCCCATCTTATCTTAGGGCTCTGGTCAGCATCTGGACTATACTGGGTCAGTGGTGTGAATAGTGTCTGACACATAAGGGTCACTCAAAAGCTTCTTACTGATAACCAAGAAATGAGATCAAGGTGATTATATCATCATCGTAAGCCATGAAGTAGCATGGGTAATGATGGATGGAAGGTTGACAAAGACAAATTGATGACTGAGTTCACACTCAGTCATTTTGCTATTGTTACAGATGCCACTGGGGGACAGGATTTGATATCCAATTCAACTTCCCCTTCCAGACAATGACCCTTAGGCTTATTGTACATTTGTCTAATAGGAAGTTGTAGCAGATCTCACTGAGACAAGACAAATATGGCTGACCTTAAAAATGGGTTGGACATGACTAAAACAATTGAAGAATGAATATATGTATGTATGTATGTATATGTATATACATATAATACATACACACATCATCACCATCACCATCATCATCCATGTTTCCCCCTTTATCCCTCTCCCTTTCCCCTCTTAGAAACCATCCTGTAAAACAAAGGATTGAAAAGTAAAAAAAAAGGAAAAGAAAAACCAGCAAAATTGATCAACACATGAAAATTATCTAAAATTATCAGAATCATCCCATATGATAAACAATTTTTTAAAAGAGAACAAAGAAGAAGAAAAGAAAAAATTATTTTAGTAAAATTTATTAATACACTGAAGAAATCTGATGTTATATGCAATGGACCCTGACCAAAAGAGTGAAAGGAGGTACATTTTCATATCTCTTCTTTGGGGGAGTCAAGTTTGCTTTTTTAAAAATGATTCCTTAGCTTTAATTTTTAACTGTTTTGTAGAAATTGTTCTTTCCATTAATTTTCTATAGTATACATATTGTTTTCCTGGTTTTGCTTCCTTCACATTGCATTAGTTCATATAAGTCTTTGTATGCTTTTCTATATTTATCATGTTTTCAATTTCTTATAGCAGTAATATTTCATTATATTTGTGTGCCACATTAAGTTTAGCCATTACCCAGTGAATGGACATCAACTTTATTTCCATTTCTTCACTACCATGAAATGCGTGTTTGTCTATGTATGTACACACATGTATGTATCTATATGAATACACATAAATACACACATATACAAACACTATATATAGATATATGCATACACAGTGGGAGAGAAAAAGAGAGAGAGAGAGAGAGACAGAGACAGAGAGAGAGAGAAAGCCTTTTGTTACCCTTTTTTTTGGAAGACAGGCCATTTTGAATTGGAAAATCCTGCCTTATAACAACAGATGTTTGTCTTTTTGATCCAATTGCATGAACTGTCTTTGTGAGTGTTGGTGGTAGCTGAGTCAAAAGAGCTAGAAGGTAATAAGATACTGATGAACAATTCGGAACCTACTTAGAGTACTTTCTCAGTTGGTCAATTTAAGAGCACTGTGAAACCCTTATTGCTATATTTAGCCCACAGAACTTGCTTAATAAATGTTTGTTGAAGTTAACTGATCTGGAAAAAAGTTTATGTTTAAGATAGGGGACATTCCATCATCTTAAGGCTGTAATAGTATTGAAGAAATAATTTAGTCCAATCCTTTCTTCCCACAAACTTTATAAATCATTCAAGAAGATGTCTATTAGCTCTAATTTTAGACATGCTCAAAGAATATTATGATATTCCTGATAGCTCATTCCAATCTACTTGCAATTTCATGACTTTTGGGGGGAGGTAGGGAGGAGAGGAAAAGAGAAAGTAAAGTGATACTGCTTGTTCCTTATTTGCCAGTCATTTTTTCTTCATTCTTGTGTACTGCTTAAAGGCAGAGTAGAGGATGGCAAGTCTTAGAGTCAGGAAGACCCCAGTTTAGATCTTGTCACATATTCCAGTGACTCTGTAGGACCACAGACAAGTCATTTAACTTTTTAGGGATCTGGGTAACTGACAATTCTCGAAGGCACTTGCTGGTGTATATCAATGAAAGCAAATTTTCCTATCAGTGATACCCCCACTGATGCTGCAATTTGAAATGTGTTCTTTATGTCTTATGTCCTTAGCTAAAGCTTTTTCTTAAGTGCAAAGATCATGTTGCATAATATGTACATATATATGCACATATGTGTGTGCATACATGTGTGTACATATTTTTTTATTTTTAAATTTCAGTAGGTCCATAATACTGGATTTGAAAAAAATGCATTTTTACTTAACCTTCGAATGAAAATATGCATTTCCTTCAAATACAAATTTTTAATAAATATGATTCTGAAAAAGAACTAATATTGTACTACCAAATGAATCCTTAATACAAAAAAGGTAAGAACCCTTGCTTTGTACTCTCCTAGTACCTAGCACAGTGATTCTTAATAAATATTTCTTTCTTGCTATTTTACAGAAAGCAACTAAAATAAAACCTCTTAACTTTTCTTTATTAATTACCCCTTCTTCATAGAATTAGTGACTCTTCATGATAAAAGAGTATAAATTTTGTGCCATTGGAAGGAGTCATCTTATGTAAATGATTCTTAATACAAGACTCACAGACATTTAGTCCATTTCCTCTCCCCATTCATGGGAGAAGTAGGCATATTCAGAGGGATAAGCTAAACACCCTGCTAAGAGAATAGAAAAGACTCAAAGTGATTTCAGTATGCTATAGGAGAAATGTGGGTTACATTAGGCAAGAGAAAAAGGTTTATCATGCTTAAAGAAAGGTTTCAAATGGCAAATGTCAGTTCTTACAAAAGCCAATTCTTACATAATGGATGCTTCCTTTTCAGAGAAAATGTGCATGGAAAGTTACAAGATTCTTTGGAATCTCTGCTTGCAAGAGAGAACTATTGTATGGTTTAATTTTCAAATCTGTGTGGATGCAAATCTACACAGTCAAAAGAGAAGATTGGGTATTTATTCTAACCTCTGGCAAGAGGACCCCATTCTCTGAAGTATCTTGCTGGCCCCTAAATTTATTAGATAAACATCTATTTCCCTTTGACTGGCCTGACCAGTCACTAGAGTGCTTGTGTATATATTCTTGGAATGCCCCAAATGATCAACTTTTAGGTTGACAGTCTGAGATATAATGCAAGAAAAACTTTAATTCATTCCAAAGGGGCCAAAGGGGAAAAGGCCACAAAGTTGAAGATTCAAAAAACAGAGAATTTTCAGGAAAATGTGCAAGGGACCAATAAATATATTTTTACATTGTGGTTATATCCTCATTCCCCCTAACATAAAACTGTACTCCAAAAGAACAAACAGAAATACTTGAAAAGGAGAAAAATCATTGCCTTCTGGGCCACTTTTCCTCCTCGTCAAAGTACATTTTAATTTGAATTCCATCAACAAGTGGACAAAGTCAGCACAACACAGACAAAACAAAAAGCTTGCAAAATACTCATAATTCTTGTGATTTGCACTTTGTTAATTAGATCTAACAAAACAAAGTGAAAGGTACACATATATTATTATCTTTACTAAAATCACTATCCTTACCATCATTTGAACAAGGATTTAAGATTTTCCAAAGTGCTGACATGACCGATGATATTTGGTCTTCACAAAAACCCTGTAAAATAAGGATTATATTTATTACACCCATTTTCCAAATGAGGAAATTGATGCTCTACATTAGATCTTTGGGACCTTTTTTTTTTAGTGGTAGAGAATTGATCAATCTCCTTGTCAAACCATGTTACCATCATTTTGTAGCCATTATTCTCAAAATGAACAGGTAAGTATGACGAAAGACAGAGAAAGTGAAGATGGTTCACATGCAAATTGTGTTTTTCCATTTTCTTCTAGGAAGAATATATATATATATATGTATATATATATATATATATATACATGTACATAAACATATACATATACATTGGACTGAAAACTAAAGTACAGTGGTAGTGAGACATATGTGTAGAGAATGAATATGCCAAGGAGTGTTTTGCAAATGTTGGCGCTAGGAGTCTTTTTTGTCCTTTGGTGCAGTCCTCCTGGGCTCTAGAATCAGAGCCTTTGGATCCCTTAGCCAGCATTCCTTAACATCTAGTTTATACTGTTGATTGATTCATTTAAGGTGGGGATGGGATCTATAGAATAATTATTCTTGGAGTCAGAAAGACTGACTCAAAAACCTCTGTAAGACTCTGGGCAGGTCACTGAACCTTTTTTAACCTCAATTTGCTTATCTACAAAATGAGGATAATAAAAGGACTCACCTCTCAGAGTTATCATGAGGATCAAATGAGCTAGCAAAAATAAAGCTCTTTGCAAACCCTAATGCATGGCGTAAATGCTAGCTATTACTGTCAAATGATCACTTATTATTGTAATATAGAGTAAGTCTTGTATTTAACATGTATTAATGGCCCATTGTTAGTTTTCTTGATTCCCAGAGTTTCTGGAATGATTGTTAGTAGACAAGGTGTTATTTGTGACATCTAATCCAAGATTCATGCTTTGAGGCTTTTGAAGATTCTAATTGGTTGAAAGGTTGAAGGGGGAGGGGAAAAAATGAATGGAGAGCAGAGGTAGATATCTTGTAAGGAACAGAGAGTGGACATCAAATTCAGGAAGGCCTGGCTCAAGTCTTGTCTCTAAAGAAATATCTCCTAAAAGGTGGGGAACCTGTGACCTCAAGGCCAAATGTCCATCCAGGATTAGTTTAGTACTTCAGATATTGGAATATCTTGTATATTTGAGATAGATCAGGCAGATGTGCACATGGGTCTGCAATAGACTTTTTTTCAAAAACATTTATCTTTTTCTGAATTTAAGACATAAAACAAGCATTTCCATAACATGGCAGAATAGAAAAGAGATGACTGCACATGAAACTGCAAATCTATTATGTATTCCTTTTAAATATATAATAAAATTATGTAACTCCTTTTTTCCTTCTCCCTCAACCTATCCTAGGGATGGCTTCCATTAGACACGAATATTCATAATATGAAATAATTCTATAAATACTTCTATTTATCAGTTCTTTCTTTGGATGCAGATATGTTCCCTCATGTCTTTTGTGGTTAATTTGGGTATTTACAACCATCAAAATGATGTAGTGACGCAAAGTCATTCTTAAAACAGTACTACTGTTACCGTATACAATATTCTATTGGTTCTCCTCATTGCACTTTTCATTATTTCATGCAAGTCTTTTCATGCTTTTCTAAGATCATTGAGCTCATCATTTCTTATAGCACAATACACTGCAATTTGCTCAGCCATCCACAATAGGTTTTCAGTTTGGGCTGAGACAAGTTAAATGACTTACCTAAAATCACATAACTCACTAGTTAAATATCAGAAGAACAATTCAAACCCTGGTCTTCTTGACTTTGAAGTCAGGTTGTTTGCTTTCATAACCCCTTCTGAAATATCTTTCTGTGTATTTAACAATTTTTTATTGTTAAATTTTTGTTTTTTATTTACAGAGTTTCAGTCTCTATAGATTTAAGATCCAGAATGAGATATACATTTTTGGACACATCCAATGTGGGAATATATGTATTTTTTGAGTATGGATTCTTGCTTTTTTAAAAAAAATTATTTTATTTGTTTTTACTGTTCTACAATCACTTCCATATATCTTAGATTTTTTTCTCCTCTCTCCCCTTTTCTCCCCATTCCCTCTCCACTCCCTGCCTGAGATGGCTTGCAATCCTATATAGGTTCTATACATATATTTCTATTAAATACATTTTCACCTTAGTCATGTTAAATAGAAGAATTAAAATGAATGGAAGAAATCATAAAACAAAACAAAACATAATACAAAAGAAAATGGTCTGCTACAACTTCTAAAACAATATTTTAATGTTTGTCTTGCTAAATTTATTTATAATTTCTTTAAACCATAGAATGTGATTAGCTTTTATAATTTTTCCTTTAAAAATAAGTTATGATGCTAGTTTAATGCAATCTTAATATTGATATTCTGCTATTAGTAGCAGGTGACAACTTCCAGGTCAGGGAATCCACAAGATGGTGGATTAGACATTTTCTTCAGATTTAGTTAACTCTCAGTAACTCCCTCAAAGGGTAATTTAAACCACATATAAAATAATCACAACTGAAACCATAGTACCAAAAGAAAAAATGCCTAGCAAGGTAAATATTCTTATGAATTAAACCAGAGAATATTAATTCTTAGAAAATGTACTCAGCATCCCTTCCCTATTACCCTCCATATTACCAGTAGGAATACACAAATTGAGCCATGGACTTCAGCCTGACACCCATTTTAGAATACCTTCTTCCCAAAAAAGACTTTGCTGGCACACCCTACCCTCATCTACCCTACAATCCATAGGTTAATAACAGCAGATATTGAGTATGCCCCATCAATTGAGGAGGAAAAGGGGGGGCAAGAGCATTTACGCCATGCATTATGGTTTGCAAAGAGCTTTATTTTTGCTAACTCATTTGATCCTCATGATAACTCTGAGAGGTGAGTCCTTTTATTATCCTCTTTGCTTGACACTGCACCTAGATTAAAGACCTTGGCACTCACAAGTCTTTAAATACTTCTTAGAACACCCTCCTTGTCTTTCTCTCTTAAAAAACATGGCAGATGATGATCCAACCCAGACAGAGAAGGAAAGGAGAGTCAAAACAGAAACATACAAATTCCCCTACTTTAACAAAGGGTATAGAATAGATTTAAAAACACAACCTAACAATGTGATATCTACAAGATAAAGACCCAAAAGATATAGACACAGATTCAAAAAAAATAAAATTTACTGACTTTGACTCTAGAAAATCAGAAATTTCAGTGGCTATATTTGACCATCATATATATATATATATATATATACACACATACATACATTCAAATTAGAAAGCATCAGATGAGATTAACATGTGAACTCCATATGCCTGAAGACAGAGGTCTACTGCAACCAGCTTATACTGGCTCTCCTTATGAGAACTCTCTTGATCATTTATCTACTTGAAAATGGCTTTTGTTCTTTCATAATTCTGTTGTTTATCTATATATCTTTTATCTTCAGAACTTTTACCGTTCTAGTCTGTTGAGATATTTTCAGATGCTAATGCTATCATTTATGATGTTAACTAGACCTCCAAGTTGTCTGAAATTTTAATGAGCTTCTAATCAATTTCTTTCTTCACAGTCATTGATGATATGTTGAAAAGAAGGGGGCCAGAGTCAGAAGCCTTTGGAACTCCAACAGAAGCCTCTTCCTTGGTTGATTGTTATTGTTTTGTTGTTTCAGTTGTGTCTGACTCTTTGTAATACCATTTTGGAATTTTCATGGCAAAGATACTGGGATGGTTTACCATTTTCTTCTCTAGCTCATTTTACAGATGAGGAAACTGAGGCAAACAGGGTTAAGTGATTTTTATCCTGAGTAAGTTTAGTAAGTATTTTAGGTTGGATTTGAACTCACAAAGATGATTCTTCAGGATTCCAAACCCAGTGATCTGTCCATTGTAATATCTAGCTTATTTCCTCCTCCCCCCCTATCGTGTTGCTATCAAACCATTAATCAGTACTTTAGGGATGCTGTTAGTGAACCATTTCTGAACACACCTAGAGGACTATTGTCAGAACATATATTGATTCCTTAAATCCTAGAATATCATGAAGGTTATAGCCCAAAATCTTACTGAATTCTAAAGGTGTCAGTAAAACAGGGAGAATAGAAATAATAACCATTTATTAAATACTTGCTATATACCAGGCACTGTGCTAGGTGGTTTTGCAAATATTATTTCATTTACTCCTTATGACAGCCTTGTGAGGTATGTTTTATTCTTATCCCCATTTTATGGTTGAGGAAACTGAGGCAGAGGTTAAATAACTTACTGAGGGTCATACAGTAAGTGGTCAAGGCCAGATTTGAACTCAGGTCTAGGCCCAGTGCTACCTAGCGGAATGAGACATTGCCTGAATTGAGGCAGCAATTATATGTCAGGACCTCAAGGAAGAAAAAGAAGCAAGCAATATTTCACATTGTATTGGAAAATTTTTCTGGGAATGTCCTTTTCCATTGTCAGGGTGGTCACAAGCTAAGTAATGATTGGTTTTCCAAGTACTTCCATCATGGTCTTAGCAGGAGCTATGTAATGGGAAAGGGGCTGCTATATCTCAAATCAAACTGGCCTGAACATGGTAATGGAAAAAAATGTGATAAGTGAATGGAGTGAAAAGTATCATGACATAGTTGGGAAAGCACTGGATTTAATAGAGTCGCCTGAATGAATTCAAATCCCAGCTCAGATACTTGTGGGTAGCATGATCTTTGACAAATCACTTAAAAACTGTATGCCTCAGTTTCCTCATCTGTACATGAGATGGTCAGATTTCATGGCCACTAAGGTCCCTCCCAAGCTCAAATCTCTGATTCCCTAAGTACATGGGGAGTCCAACTGATACCCAGCAGAGTATTACAACTTCTGTAATTGACTTTAATTGACTGTAGTTCTAGATGTTTCTCCTCTTATGGTGAGTTGGGATGTGCACAGCATACCATACAACAAGATCAGACTTAACCTACTCAAACTCGTACTCACCTGTTTGAATTGTGCTGGCTAAAATTACTCCTTGCTGTCCCCAAAGAAGGATACTGAATGATTTACATTGGCCATATACCAGCAATCTAGAATTTCACTAGAAATTAAAGTCAATCCTGTGGAACTTTAGTCTGAAACATTTACTTTTATACAAAAAAAAAGCAGGGACAAAATGTGTTCATCTCTTGTCCAGTGGCACATTTCCAATTTATCGTTATTCATCAAAGACAACTAAGGGTAATTATTTCCAGTTCTCAAAATCATGAGTGACTTGGAATAGAATTTTCCTATGCCAGACAACATTGATTTTTTTTTAAACATACTGAGGTATATAGCCTTATATTTTCCTTATTATTTAGATTCCAATTCTTATTAATTTCAGTCTGAAGGTAAAGAATCAAAACAAAATGGGGGTTGTGTAGCTCCACCCACTTTTTATCTTCCACAGACTTCAAAGTGATTTTTCTAAAGTCTAAGTCTGACCACATTATTTATTGTTTTGTCCTTCATTGCCAAAGGAGACCATGCCATCTGAGAAATGATGACAAGACTTGCACTTGACCTTCTTTTGAGTGAGGGAGGGCTGTCCAGGTCACCAGCCTCACTTCTCCTCCAGAGCCATCTGAATCCAGTAACCTGATATTCATCAGGATGACTGGAGATGACCCAGGTTGCACTGAGGCCCCTTTAGGCCAAGGTCTATTTAGGTTCTCACTTAGGGTGAGGTAACACCCATTCATCGAATAGGCCTGTTTAAGAGGTAGCCAGGGGGTGACCTCTAAATTCTTCATAATCTTACATTTAATTATGTATATTATTACAGAATCTTACATAATAATTATATAATTTAATTATCATATTTATATAATTAATTATTGTAATTGATATATAATTGTAATGATATAGTATAATTGTTAGATTATATAATTCCTGCCACTCAACACACTTCAAAATCCATCAAATCTGACCTTATTATTGCTAACTCATGGACAGTATTTAGGGGAGGGAGAGGGCAGTTAGAGTGCCTGGATTCAGGAAGATGAGTTCAAATCTGGTCTAAGACATTATGAGCATGTGAATCATGGCAGATCACTTAACCTCTGCTTGTTTCCTCAAATGTAAAATAGGATAATAATAGCACCTACCTCCTAAGGTTGTTGTGAGAATTAAATGAGACAATGATTGACAAGCACTTAACACAGTGGCTGGAACTTTGTAGGTGCTATTTAAATGCTAGCTATTGAATACAATTATTATTATCCTTCCATCTTTGTACCTTTGCATTGGCTGCCCACCTCCCCCATACCTGGAAAGGACCACCTCCTCACCTATACTTGTTGGAATCCCTGTTTTAATTAAAAAATCAGCTTTAGCACATTTTTTTTCTGCATAAAGTCCTCTCTAGTCTATAGAGAGGATAGAAGCTAGTGGCTTCTCTACCAAGATTACCTTATGTCCGTTTTTCATGTGTTTTGAATATTTCTGCAAATTTATATGTAGTCTCTCCCTTTGGAATCCAAGTTCTTTGAGACTGGGAATCATTTTATTATTATCTCTGTAGTTTTAGCTTACCTGCAGTAAGAAGGGATGACTTGGATGAAGATACAGCAAAGGAATTTGATAAGCAGCCAGATAGGCAGGAGAAGAGCCAGTAGAGAGTAGTGCCTAGAAAACCTAGAGGGTAAAATATCAAGGAGAAGAGGGGGAGACAGTGTTAAAGACTACAGAGAAGTTGAGAAAGATGAAGATGGAGAAAAGCCCATTGGATTGGTGAATTAAGAGATCAATGGTAACTTTGATAACCTTGGCATTTAATATGTCCTTGCTGATGGATTGATCATTAGTTAGCACATGTAATATTGGTTTATGTATAAGCTGAGACAAATGACTTAGTTGCAAGGAAGAATAATTATCATAGTAACTAACTATATCCCTGCTGGTTACTATATTTTTCTGGGTGTTCAGGTTTGAAAACTTGGAATCATTGACAGTATATTGACTTTCACTCCTTAAATCCAATCTGTCACCAAATCTCTTCTTCTTAAATGTCTCCCACCTCTGTCCTATGCCATCTTTCTCATTTCTAATGCCATTGGACTTATTCATGCCCTGTTAAATTTCATTATCTGTTTAATTTATCTCCTTTGTATTTATCAAAATGATTATTGCCTGTTAATTTCCCATTCACTCTTTAAACATTTGTTCATTGTTAGCTACTTACTGTGTGTAGTACTTGGCGCTAAGAGAAACAGAAATATAAATAAGATACAGTTCTTGACCTTGAAGAGCTTAGAATCTACCAGAAAATGATTTCCCAAATGGTATTCCACAAAGTTCTGGTATGAATAAATCCTGGTATAAATAAGAGTTTTCTCAGAAAGCTTCAATACTAATATTTCCTTCTCTAAAATATAGGATGATGATGATTTGTAAAAGAGGAGGTGGGGGTAGGGACTAGACGTGATTTAATTGACAGAAGGAATTTCCAGTGAGGAAATTGACTCCACAACTTAATGTTAGTAAGTGACTTGCTCAGAGTTATACTGTCATAATATGTTCGAGGTGGAACTCTCAAACCGTTCTACCATCCAGCCTCTGAAGTGTGAAATTACGCATTAAACACACTTCCTATCATAAGTTTGTAAGATGTAGTAATAGAAAAGACATTTAACAATGGAAGAGTCTAATCCCCTCATTTTATAAATGAGGAATCTTAAAGCCTAGAGAGGTACTAAGGGGCAGAGATGGAGTTTGAATCCTCATGAGTGGTATTTGTTTCCCAGTATAAAAATAGACTTCTTGTTCTCTAAAAATGACCTTAGGGCCATCCCAAGTTTATTAGAACAGCATTCATGAGTTGCACCACTATATTTCAAAGCCCTAAGTGACCTGTGGCCTAATTGATTTGGGCAATGTTCTAACTGAGGAGAATGCCTTTAAGTGTTCTGTGTATATTCAAATTTCCCAGAGCTTTGTAGCAGGGATTCTGACTCAGGTAATATTTTCATAAAATAACATTTGTCATTGCAGGGTGATAGATTTAGGACTTGGTAGGTCATATAATCCAGCCCCTCCAATTAGAGGAGGAAATTGAGAGGTGGACAAAGTCAGTTGCCCTGTCTCTTCAGTAGTAAGCAGCAGAGCTGAGATTTGAACCCAGGTACGTAGGCTCCAATTTGGCATTCTTTTCACAGCCCAAAGCTGCCTCCCTCAAGATATGAGGTTATATTTGCCTATCAAATTATAATTCTTTACAATGGAACCTCAAATGGGACCCTAATTAGTGGATTTATCAGTTGTGTTCCCTTCGTGGGGGTACTAACTCCTGATTGACCGACCATGGCATATACAACGTTTCTTTACAGTTAACAAGAGTGTTTGTATCCGGCGGGGAGCGGGGGTGGGGGGTGGGGGGGGGTGGGGGTGTGTGAGAAGTCCCATTCAGGCTCATTTGTCTTTTTTTTTTTGTTTTTGTCCTCATTCTATTTATTACTGGTTATGAATGCTTAGGAGGGGAAGCAGTCGGTCATGCATAATTAATCTCAAAAAATGCATCTTATGCTTTCCAAGTGTTAGGGGAGGAAGTCACATGCTGCTCTCTCCAAACATCATGAGCTGTCTAAGTGGGTTGGCGCCAAGGTAATTTATTCAAATGTGGCCCCAAGGACGATTGCCTTTGGAAAACAGCAGGGACCCTACTTTGTTGGTCTGCAACAAAGGCAACAATAAATATGGCAGAGTTCCTTCAGATAGTTCCAGTTGTCTTCTCCCACAGTTTCACCTGTGCTCTCAACTTACATGCCCTACAAGTCAGTAATTCCCTTGTTAAGGCTATAAGATCCTACAAGATTTGGTAGAATTCTTCCTAGTTATAGGATCATGGGTGACTTTTTTTTTTTATCATTCTGAGCCTCAATTTCCTCATCTGTAAATGAATGTAATAATATCTTTACACGAGGTCTTAACCTTTCTTAGTGTCACCAGTACCTTTGGAAGTCAGGTGAAGCCTATGGACCTCTTCTCCAAATCATGTTTGGAAATGCATTAAATAAGATACAGAGGAAGCCAAGTATATTGAAGTGATAATGTGATTCTTTTCCATCCAGGTTCATGGACCTCTTGAAATCTATTCTTGGGCCCTAGGTGAAGAAATTGCTACAGAATTCATTACTGTATTAGCTTATTATGAAGTTCAAATAAGATGATGTTGAGGAGAGCACTTTGCAAACATGAGGGTGGGTTTTATGTGTGTGTGTGTGTGTGTGTGTGAGTGAGTGTATACAGAGGACAAAATGCAGGGTCTGGACTCAGGAAGATCTGAGTTCAAATCCAGCCTCAGATGAGCTGTCACTTAAGGAAAGTCACTTCAACCTCTGGTTTGCCTCCATTTCCTCATTCATAAAATTGGGGTGATAATAGCATCCACCTGTCAAGGCTGCTGTGTGACCCTGGGCAAGTTAGATAGAAAGACAGAGATAGAGGTAGAGAGACACAAAGAGAGAGAGAGAGAGAGAGAGAGAGAGAGAGAGAGAGAGAGAGAGAGAGAGAGAGAGAGAGAGACAGAGAGACAGAGACAGAGAGAGAGACAGAGAGACACAAAGAGAGAGAGAAGGAGACAGAAAGACAGACACAGAGAGAGAAGAAGACAGAGAAAGAGAGAGAGACAGAGATGGGAGAGAGACACACACAGAGAGAGAGACAGAGACAGAGAGAAAGAAGGAGACAGAGAGAGAGAGAGAGAGAGAGAGAGAGCATGTTTAGCTTGTGGATGGTGAGACCTGTGCATGTGGGGGGGCTTGTGAAAATGTCTCCAATTGTCAATATTGACTGTATTCTCTGCTCCGCTGCTAGCATTCATAATATTAAAATATTAAAACAAACAAATGTAGCAGAATTGGAGCAAGCAAGGATATGAGTGTGGTCAGTTTCAACCTAGAACTAGCAAGTGAATTATACTAACTACTCTTGATGCTGTCCATAAATAGTGATCAAGTAATAGTAATGATAGCTATCATTTCTATTACTTGTATATCATTAATATGTATACAGTGCTTACTGTGTGCCAGGATCTGTGCGAAGTACTTTATAATTATTGCCTCACTTGATCTTCAGAGTAACCTTAAGAAGTATATGCTTAATAAAAATCTGTCAAATCTTCATTTGACAGAAAAGAAAATCAAAGTAGGCAGAAGTTAAGTGACTTGCCCAGGGTCACACAGCAACCTTGATAGGTAGGGGCTATTATCATCCCAATTTCATGCATGAGGAAATGGAGGCAAAACAGAAGTTTAAGTGACTTGCCTTAAGGGACAACTCATCTGTGGCTGGATTTGAACTCAGATTTTCACGAATCTGGACCCTGCATTTTGTTCTCCATGCTACCTACCTGCCTCTAATGATGGGCATTGGATATATATACAAGAATTTTAAAATTTTACCAGAAATTAAAGTCAATTCCATTGGCCCAATATGTAAAGTATTTACGTTCTGGAAAATTTAAAGAACATTTGCTCTTCTCCAGGTGGGGGTTGAATTTCCCATTCACCACCATTCCTCAGAGGCTTTATTCAAATGGCAGGTACTCTCAGGCTGGTGAAACCTAAGAATGCATCTCATGATTGAAACTGATTCATGTTAGTTAAAGGGACTCATTTCAGTGACAGGAAAGCTCTGACGTGGTTAAAGAAAGCCCTATTTAAATCTATTTCATACACTTACAGCTTCTGCTGATTAAAAAATTTCTGGGACCCAGCCAAAGTTGTTGTCATGTTGACTCTATGATGTTTTAAGCCAGCCTCAACATCCGTGTGGATCTGGCAGTTCAAAGCTTATTTACACTGGGAACCCTGATGGAGGAAAATGCTGTTGGTACTCAGGATGATGGCCTCTTCCAGCCTTATTTTTCATTTAAGATCAACCTAATCGGATATGTATTCTCCAGAGCAGAATCCAAATAGGAAATCTGGAACTTTTTGGCTTGAACTCCACTGGCCATCTGGCCTGCAGGTACCATGCTGGTTTTTATAGTAGGGCACTAGGAATGAAAAAGTCAAGTCCCTTTAAAACCACAATAAATTTTCTAAATGGGTCTGTGTGAAATGTTTAAAAGCTGAAGATGAAGGTTTTGGGTTGCCTTTAATTTGAAAGGGGGATAAGTGGAGCCAGGTGGGCTACTTACTCAATACTTACTCATGCCCATTTTCTGAATCTGCAAACATTATCCATGAGTGCAGGATGGAAATTGGAAGCAGTAAATTATCAACTTCAGGCCCTGTCATCCCAAACCTGTCCATGCACTGATGCACTTGTAAGGATCCTTTTGAATGTGGGATGCTGAAGTCTGTATAAAGAAAGATTTACTATCACCAGGGCATACAATGTGTATTGAAGAAGGGATGGAGAATGAAGAAACAGCTAACTGCTTCATGATACTGAAGTGTGTCATTCTTATAGCAGAGTATATTATATGAAACTATTTGGATCCAGTTCTATGATTTCACTGGCATATATAATCAAATGAGTCAATATATACAAAGCACTTTGGAAACTTTAAAACTTTAGACAAAAGTTAGCTTTTATGGGAATTGGGTAACTAGGTGGCAGAGTAAATAGAGTATTGGACCCCTAATATGCAAGTGTGTATGCACACATCATATACATGCATGCATGTACGTATAGAGAGATGCACACACAATACACATACAAATCCAATACACATACACAAATACATATACATATTTCTACACATTTTCATATATGGTCTACCAGTGGTGTCATTTTAAGTTTTAAAAAATTAAAACATTATGTATCTTATGGGATAGCTAGGTGGTACAGTGGATAGAGGTGGTACAGAAATAGGCCTACAGTCAGGGAAACTCATCCTCCTCAGTTCAAATCTGGGCTGTGTGGTTCTGGGCAAGTCACAACTCTTTGCCTCAGTTTTCCATCTGTAAAATGATCTGGAGGAGGAAATGGAAAATCACACCAGTATCTTTGCCAAAACAACCCAAATGGGGTCACAAAGAGTAAGATATGACTGAAACAACTCAGCAACAAGTTACAGGAAACTCCTAAAGAGGAAACTCTTTCCACCAATGTTGATCAACAATTATTTTGTAATTTGTAATTTTCTTAGTGAATTGCTTTCAGTTCTGAGATGGTAAGTCACTTTCCCTGAGTCTCACATGCAGTATATATCAGACTTGAACCCAGGTCTGCCTAACTCAGGCCAGAATTCTATCCACCACACTACTCTACTTTCATATATATATTACAAGTAGTTGTATAACATATATTTTCCTACTTCAGTGTCTCATCATAGCTTGGAGGACTCTCTTAGTTCTTAATGTTGTCAGGTGTGGGCCTAGCAACTGACTAAGTACATTGGGAAAGGACAAGTCTAGCTAAATTTGAAGAGGCTGATTATCAGATACTCAGCCATTGGGTGATTATTTTCTGCCACAACAGTCCCAAAGAAAGTGACTCATGTTGAATAGATGGCAGTCTAGACTCTGAACTGTTCCACCTCTACCTTTGTGGACCCTTTCTTTTTTTTCTATGAGTTTCTGTCTTAACTTCCATTTGGGGAAGTATTCTCACTTCAAACCCACCATTCTCACTTCAAACCCAACTCTCCTTATGACTCCTCAGATTTTTACACCTTGACTTCAGTTAGCATCTTCTTACCCCTCTACTTCTTTCATCTCTTTTATGTTTTGTCTTCTTCCATTAAATATATTAACCCTTTTTCCACAGAACAGATTTTGTTTGTCTCAGGCATGGGAACCTGCAGTATCCCCTTTCCATCACATTTTCTGTATTCCACTTATTCAACTGACAGTTTAGGAGGGGAGAAGGCAAATAATTGTGGGGCTTCTGTCAACCTCCCAGGCTCCCACTCAAGAACTGGAGCTCCTTTTTTTAAAAAGGCAAGTCTATCATAATACTGTAATTCGAATGTTGCCCAGGTACACACTGTCACTCCTACCTGGGTATGTTTGATAGTTTCAGATATAACAGTGTTCCATTAAAACTAAATGGATACTTTTACCTTATCTTACTTTTCCTCCATTTTAAATGTCATTTTCAGCATTTTTATTTGCATTAATTAAAACAGAGGAATGATATGTCACTAAAGTATCAAATAATTATACTAAATCCAGATTGAGTTACTGTTTCTATAGGCAAGATCTTTTATGGGTCTAGATATGGTTTAATTGTGTAGTGATGATGTAGATAGGGAATTCTTCTGTTTATTATAATTGTATTATATTGGATGAGATATTAGAAAATTAAATGACTTGCTTAGGGTCACAAAGCCAACATATGTTGAAGCTAGGTCTCAAACTAAGATCTTCCTTGCTTCAAGGCTGGTACTCAATCCATTATGTTGTCATGGACTTGAAATGCTATGAGAAGGGAAAGGTCATTTTTATCAGTTATCAGAAGACAAATTACTTTTTATAGAATACATTAACCATTAATGGATACATTAAAAGGCAAGGATTTTGTTTTTCAAAACTATACACTTAAAACTCCCTCATAGTCTCAGTGGCATTAATCAGCTCCTCAGTCATGATTGATAATTCCAAAGATAGGAAGAGCAGTGCCCCCTTATTGAGCTTTGTGATATGGTTGGGATAAGCATGACTTAAGTACATGGAGATAGCCAAGACTTGGCTGAATACAGTAGGCCAAGCTCTGCATGAATGGGGACTAGGTAATTATTCCAGACTGATGTGTAACAGATTTATTTGGATTAAATAGATTTGTAGGCGCCTCTCCTATGAAGTACCAAAGCTGGAAAGCAAAGAGTCCTTTGATTTTTTTCACTTTGTGCTGCCTAAGCAAATTTGTGTGTCTGAAAACGATTAATGAGGTTTGTTTTCACCTTAACTTAGAGACCTCAGGATGAAGAACACACATAGAAAAGGAATTTTGAAATGTACTGAGTTCAGTGAAAATGTTTGAGTCAAGGACAAAAATAGCCACATTTTTATTATGGTTCATTGGTTGGTTAGATTCATAGTGGTTGGTGGTTGAATCACGGAAGAAAATAGACCCAAAAGAATCTAGGCAGTATCTTGTATAATTATTAATTAGAAGGATGTTTATTAAACAGTGAATTCATTGGAGCTGGATTAAAAGTAATAATGGCCTCTACGAAGACTATCCTTTTAAAACTTTGACTTGTGTTGATAATGGTCTCTCTAGTAGGTCTATAGATGACGGGAATGTCTTGCTTTGTTCCATAAACATAATTTTGTCAGACATTGCTGTGAATTATCAGCCTGTGGTAAGAAGGGAGGAATCATAGGTCTCAGAATTTTAGAGGTTGACCATTTGGTCTAACTCTTAGTATTGTATGTTTTTCTATGTGAATTATTAACAGTACATGCTCATCATGGGACATATACCCCTAAATCACACATAGTTCCCCCAGAAAAGACTACTTCAGGTTCAGGGTATTCTGAAGTTCCATACGCTCTCAAAACCATAGCTCACAACCCCCTACCATTGTGATTGCTTTTATTTATCATCCAGAGGCACCATTATTCCAAAGGAAAGGCATTTAATGAAATAGCATATTAAAAAAGAAGAAATAAAACATTTCCCCCATAAAACTGGAATATACTGTCTCACAAATATACCCAAACTTAGTAGGAAGAGTGGAGTCACTTAAGGAACCGTCATGAAGAGGCACATATTGGGGGAGGGAGTGGAATGTGTGGACAAGGCATTTGTGTGGAAAGGCCCACATTTGGGGAACACATGTCACAGAGGTATATGCACAGAGGAGTAACTCATGCTTCTGATGCTACAGAGTCTCCGCTGTTTTCTCTTGATGCCATTGTGTTGCACCCCTTGGACACATTCTTATCTGGTCTTGATTGGTATAGTTTCTTTTGGATCAATACTTTCCATGGAAAGAATGGGTGCGATGGGTGGGTAAGCCTCTACTGGGTGTTACTTCCTGATGGTAATTCAGTTATTGCTTAGTGGTGACTTCTTATCTCATTTAATAAGGAATTCACAGGCATATCCTCTATTTTCACATAGTCAGGTTTCCTTTTCTGGCTGCATATTGCTGGAACATGTACTAGTGTTATCATAATTTTTTTCTTCCTTTTATCTTTATGACTCATAAATGTGTTCTTTGTCCTCTAAGTAGAATGTGATGGAGGGAACAAGGTAGACTGTCATCTTCTTTCTTCAAGGAATATCAGGAAATAATTTTGGAACAAGGATTCTTAACTTTTTTGTGTGTCCTGGACCTTTTTGGTAGCCTGGTGAAGTCAATGAATCCCTTCTCAAAACAAGATTTTTAAGTGCCCAAAATAAAAGATGTGGATTACAAAGAAAATTGGTTATATTCAAATATGGTTATCAAAAAAAACTCCAACAAAATAAAATAAAAAAGGAAAACAAATCCATAGACTCTAAGTTTAGGTGCTCATGAAGGTACTGTGCCCAAACTCTTGAAATCAGGAAATTTAAAGTTGGAGTTAACTGTTAGGAAAGTCTCAATGCTAATATTATCCAAGAAATATTTTCTTTTTTTTTTTTTGAGACTAGGTTCCCTATCTTGCTCAGGCTGGAAGTGCAGTTTGGGCCTTACCCCACTCCTTATTGGAATGGGAGCTTTGTCTGCTCCATTTCTGACCTGAGGTACTTCACTCCACTTTAGGCAGCCTAGTGGGTACCTCCCTGCCTCCAAGAGGTCACCTATTTGATGCCAGATTTAGTGTATACAGCTGATCAGTTTAGGGTATAGCCGCTCAGAATTCCTGAGTTGAAATAATTCACCTGCCCCATCCTTCCCAGTAGAAGGGTTATAAGCCTGTACCATCATGCCTGGCCAGGAAATCTTTTCCTTCACAAGAAGATTTAGATTAAATAATTATATTCCATAAAGAATTCAAAATACCCCTTGTAAGGTCTGGAATTCCCCTGACTGTGGGACCTTGTATCACTTCCATAACCCTGGAATGAGTTTGATACCAAAGAAAGAGGTTGGGGGCTCCAGATTGATTATATATATGATATATAGATTGATTAATCAATCATTATAAATACTTACAAACAGGAAGAATCTGGAGCAGCTGCCAGATAATTCAATGGATCCCAGCGAAAACCTCCAAAAATCCTCGTGGTATTTATAAAAATCAAAGTGAGGAGGAGCCATAGGATGTTTCCCTGTAGATTGGTGGATGTTTTAGCTTTTTCTGCTTAGTTAATTTCTTAGTTAATATTTTAGTTTATATAATAACTAATAGTTTTGTTTATGGTTTACGTTGAACCTGGTTCCCAAACATTCAGGCATTAATCCAACACCACTGGGTAAATGGGCAGGTACTCAAGGCTGGGCACTGGTGGTGACCACCAGTCAGGTACTAGTCACAGTATCTAAGTTCTGACTCAGTATTTGGATAGGATTAAGTATCTAAGTTAGGATTTTTCTTAACAGGTCATCATATTCAGGCATTAGGCATACCTTTCACATAATTTAAGTTATTGGCTTTTCATTTTTTACTTGGTATTATGGCTTTTCCCCAATTGGGACCCCAAACTCCTTTTCAACAAAGGAGTTTGAGGTTTGGGAATAGTACCCAATAATCCTTGTACCTCTCAGGGTGCCTATAAGCATACATCTGAATCCATACCCATGATGAAATGGACACCACTGCCCTCAGGAAATGGGGCTTTTTAAAGATTCCTGCCTCCTAGGTTTTCTCAACATGAAGGCAAGTTCAGGTAGATTTAGAAAAGGGCAATGAAGGTATAACGGACGCCCCCCAAAGAGAAAGTAACCTATTCTGGACCATTTGCTTCTACTGGAAGTCTTCATTGCTTCTTCTATTTGGGGAGTGGGAAACGGGAAGCAAGAAAGAAATTCCCTTATCCCTCATATCTTAGAAGAATTTAAAGGTTTTTCAAGAAGAGTGAGTTCTTGGAAACTGAGAGTGCCAGAGCAACTCTTGAAGACCATTTACTAAACTGGAGAATGGATATAAGTTGTATGGGTAGAGTGAGTACTCATACTGGGAATCCTTTCTGTATTGAAAAGCACAGAGAATTTGTGTGATCATTGGTTGTGGTTTAGGGACCACTTAGGGTAGTGGGACCTACCATATTATGTCTTCACCTGCTTTCTTAAATAGTCCTGTTTACCCATCCAATTGGCCAACTTCCTATAAGAAATAGAGGCTTTGAGACCTCTTTTCTTTTACTTTAACCTTTCATATTGTCTTAGAGTTACAGCCTGTACTGTTTATCTATATATAGTGCTGGGTCATGGGCAACTTAATATTCTGCTCAATTTTCTAAGGCTGTAAGTTTCATATGAATTGCTTATCTGAATCAGGGAAGGAAGATTCCAGAATGAGAATTTTCCACATCAATGACATCACAGGTTTGAAGACAGGCACCATCACCTTTTCAGTACACCAGGTTATTAACCTGAGAATTAGCCTTGACATCTTCAGCAATCTGTTGCCAAATCTTATTTTATTTTCCTCCAATTACATGTAAAGACAATTTTAAACATTCATTTAAAACAAATTTGAGGTCCAAATTTTCTCCCTCCCTTTTTCACCTCCCTCCTCCCTTAGACAGTAAGTAATTTGGTTTTGGTTATACATAATCATGCAAAAATATTTCCATATTAGTCATGTTGTGAAAGGAGACAGACCAAAAGAAAAAATTCCATGAATAAAATAAAGTGTGAAACAATATAATTTTATATTCATTCAGACTCCCATCAGCTCTTTCTCTGGATGTGGATAGCATTTTTCATCATGAATCCTTTGGAATTTTCTAATCATTGCATTTCTAAGAAGAGTTAAATCATTCATAGCTGGTCATTGTACACTTTTACTATTACTGTGTACAATGCTGTGGTTCTGCTCATTTCACTTTACATTGGTTTATCTAAGTCTTTCTTGTTTTTTTTTTCCCTGAAATCAGCCTGCTCATCATTTCTTGTAGCACAATGGTATTCCATTACAATCATATACCATAACTTGTTCAGTCATTCCCAGACTGATGGTCATCCCTTTAATTTCCAACTCTTTGCCACCACAAAAACAGTAGCTATAAACATTTTTGTACATATAGGTCTTCCCCATGCCCCCTTGAAATCTCCTTGGGATACAGACCTAGTATTGTTATTGTTGGATCAAAGAATATGTGCAGTTTTATAACCCTTTGGGTATTGTGCCAAATGGCTCTTCAGAATGGTTAGATCAGTTCACAACTCCACCAGCAGTGCATTAATGCCCCAATTTCCTCGCATCCTCTCCAACATTTATCATTCTTCTTTTCTGTCATATTAGCCAATCTGATAGGTGTGAGGAGGTATCTCATAGTAATTGTAATTTGCATTTCTCTAGTCAATAGTGATTTAAAGCATTCTTTCATATCACTATACATAGAGATTTCTTCATCTGAAAACTGCCTGTTCATAGCTTTTGAGCATTTATAAATTGGGTTTATGATACTACTTACACAGCTACTATGCTAATTCAGGCCTCCCATAATCTCTGATAGAGATGATTACAATGGTCTCTTAGCTGGTGTCCCTGACTTGTCACTCCTTTTTCTAATGTATCTCCTATACAGCTGCCAAAGTGATTTTTCTGAAGTACAAGACTGAATGTTTCCCTACTGAATAAATTCCAATGCTTCTGTATTTTTTCTAGAATCAAATATAAACACTTTTCTTTGGTATTCAAACAGTTCACAACCTGACCTCAGCCTCCTTTTCTAGGCTTATTATATTTTCATTTTCCCATACTCTGTGTTCCTGCCAAACTTCTTGCCAGTTTTCAGTCTACAACATGCCATCTTTTGTCTCCATGCCTTTGCACTCTCTGTTCCTGACGTCTGGGATGTTCTCTCTCTTTCCTTCAGCCTCTTCAAATGCCTTTTTTTCAGCTCAACCTCCACCTTTTATGTGAACTTTTCCTTATTCTAGCTAGTTGATACTGACTCTCATCATCATCCTTGTATTTATTCTACATGCTTTCTAAATACTATTATATGTATGTCTCCTTAATAGAATGTATTTATTCTACATGTTTTCTAAATACTATTATATGTACGTCTCCTTAATAGAATGTAAGTTCTTTAAGAGCAGGGACTGTTTCAATTTTTTCTTTATATTACATTAATTTTTAATTGCTGAATGTGGGTGGACAGTTTATTTTTATATTTTTCACATAAGTGGTCCAGCTTTTTAGTACCATTAGCGACAACCAGGGAATTCACTTTGGCAGAATAGCCATCCTTTATATGTACCTCTTTGTACACCTATCAGGCTAATCCTTTAGGTCAGTCATGGCGCACTTTCAATGTTACTGAGAGGACTTGCTATATGAAGCAAGAAGCAGAATAGTTGGTGAGTCACAGGTACATTTCCCCTACAAGATCAACTGCAAGGTCATTCCAATCTTGTCATTAATGCCAAGTGCTCTGTGTCAGATCTGACTCAGGATGGTCCAATGGCTCAGCCTCAGGACTAGAAAACAATGAGATATTCATCGATCATCTAACATTTAAACAGAAGAAGTTTATTTAATCACAGCATGGAAAGGACATTCCACCATGATACACCATTGGTACAGGTGGACATAGTGTCCCTCAACTCCATAATAATCAGGAGGGTGTGATGACGCATTTGGCACTGGGGAAACCTGTCGAGTTGGAAGCTCTGCACTTCCTCATTGTCCTGACTTTTACGTTATCAGTTAGTCAGTAAATCAATAAACTTTTTTCAGTATCAGCTATGTTCCAGGTACGAGGCTAAGAACTGGGGATACAAAGAAACATAAAAGACAATCCCTGTCTCATGGAACTTGCAGACTAAATGGCAAGGCAACATGCAAATAACTATGTGCACATAAGCACAGGATAAATAGGAAATAATCAACAAAAACTTTTGGCAGAAGATGGGATTTTAGCTGAGACTTGAAGGAGTCAAGGAATCCAGGAGATAGAGATAAGAAGAGAGAGTATTCTAAAGGTGGGGAACAGCAAATGAAAATTCCCAGAGTCAAGAAACAGAGTGTCTGGTTTAAGGAAAAGTAAGGAACAAGAATATAGCTTGATCAAAAAGCCCATAAGTAAGGGATTTGGGGGAGCAGT
Source organism: Bettongia penicillata ogilbyi (assembly GCA_023548195.1). Taxonomy (NCBI): domain Eukaryota; kingdom Metazoa; phylum Chordata; class Mammalia; order Diprotodontia; family Potoroidae; genus Bettongia; species Bettongia penicillata. Next base: position 3,489,142 of record JAJHZJ010000287.1, on the reverse strand, counting down.
GTAAGGTATAGAAAGCATGGAAAGATGGGATGCAAGGTTATGAGCAACTTTGAATGCCAGACAGAGAATGTGATATTGGATCTTAGAAGTAATATTGAGTAAGAGATGACAAAGTTGGAACAGTATTTTCAGGATGATCACTTTGACAACTCAGGGAGGATGAAATGAAATGGTGAAAGTTTGTGGCAAGCAGGCCAACCAGCAGACTATGGCAATAATCCAGCCATGAGTTACTGAGTTTTGTGCCAGAGTGGTGGAAATGTCAGAAGAGAGAAGGAGGCATATGAAAGATATCAGAAAAGGTAAAATTGTCAGTCCTTGACATCACTTTGGATATGGGGAGTGGAGGATGACACCAAGGTTGTCACCTTGCAGGAGTAGGAAGGCAGTGGTATATTTGACAGTAATAAAGAAGACTGGAAGGGGAGATCATTGCGGGGAAAATAATGAGTTTAGTTTTGGACATGTGGAGTTTACGAGGTCTACAAGAAACACATCCAGTTTGAGATGATCAAAAAGCAGTTAGAGATTTGAGACTGAGGATCAGCAGAGACATTAGGGCTAGATAAATACATTTGAGAACTGTCAGCAGAGAGATGATAGTTGAACTCACTGGAGCTGGTGAGATGACCAAGAGAAATATTATAAAGTAAGAAGACAAAAGGTCCCAGGACAGAACTCTGACAGTTACCCAAGGTTAGAAGGCTTGACCTAGATCCAGCAAGAGACTGAGAAGGAGCTATCCAATCTTCTGCTTCCAATAGAAGCAGAAGAGAACAGTTTCATGAAAATCTAGAGAGCAGAAAATTTAAACAGAAGAGGGTGATTGATTGTGTTAAAAGAGTACAAGAAAAGTCAAGAAGGATGTGGATTGAGAAAAGGCCATTGAATTGGGCAATTCAGAGTTAATTTTGGCTAAATATTGAGGTTGAAAGTTAGACTATAGAAACTTAGAAGAAGGAAGCACAGAGTGTACCCAGCACAGCCCAAGAATCACAGAGTGCAGCCTGATGTGTCAGGGACAGGACCCTGAACAGACTTCAGGGAGCCACCAGCAGCAGTTCCCAGATTGCTCAACCCACAAACACCACAGACAGCTTCAAAGGGCAGTGGGAGGCCCCAGTCACCCAGGAGAGGGGAATGCTTTGGACCCTAGCAGCAGCCACCACAGCTGCAGCTTCCATTTTTGGAGCCTTCCACCTTCCCCCTGGAGGAATTGAACAGCTGGTCTGAATCTCAGCCCTGAGTGGCAGCCCTGAAAAAGAACTCAAAAGTCAAGTAACTGTCTGGTAAAATTCCCAAAAAAGGGAAAAAGAAAAAGATGATAGAAGGTTACTTTGTTGGCGAGGAGGTATTTTCTTCCATCCTTTCTGATGAGGATGAACAATTTAGGTCTTCAGAGGAAGATCTAAAAGTCAAGGTTCCTGCATCCAAAACCTTCAAAGTCAACAGCTTGCTAAAGGAGACCCAAAAAATGCTGAAGAAATTAACACCTTAAAAATAGACTAATTCAAATGGCAAAAGAGGTCCAAAAAGCCCATGAGGAGAAGAATGCTTTAAAGAGCAGAATTAGCCAAATGGAAAAGGAGATTCAAAAGCTCAGTGAAGAAAAGTAGAATGGAGCAGATGAAAGCTAATGACTTTATAAGAAACCAAGAAATTACAAAACAAAACCAAAAGAATGAGAAAATAGAAGACTGTGTGAAATATCTCATTGGAAAAACAACTGAATTGGAAAATAGATCCAGGAGAAACAATTTAAAAATTATGGGATTACCTGAAAGCCATGATTAAAAAAAGAACCTAGACATCATCTTTCATGAAATTATCAAGGAAAACTGCCCTGATATTCTAGAACCAGAGGTAAAATAAATATTGAAAGAATCCACCAAACACCTCCTGAGATTCCAAAAAAAAAAAACTCCTAGGAATATGGTAGTCAAATTCCAGAGTTCCCAGGTCAAGGAGAAAATATTACAAGCAGGTAGAAATAAACAATTCTAGTATTGTAGAAATACAATCAGGATAATGCAGGCTCTGGCAGCTTCTACATTAAAAGGTCAAAGGGCTTGTAATATGATATTCCAGAAGTCAAAAGAACCAGGATTAAAACCAAGAATTACTTACCCAGCAAAACTGAGTATAATACTTTAGGGGAAAAAATGGTCATTCAGTGATATAGAGGACTTTCAAACATTCTTGATGAAAAGACCAGACTTGAAAAGAAAATTTGGATTTTAAACACAAGAATCAAGAAAAGCATGAAAAGGTAAACAAGAATGAGAAATCATAAAGGACTTTCTAAAGTTGAACTGTTTACATTCCTACATGGAAAGATAATACTCGTAACTCTCGAGACTTTTTTTCAGTATTTAGGTAGTTAGAGGGATTATACATACACAAATGTGTATACACACATACACACACATATATATATGTATATATACATATATACATACATACATATATATATATATATATATAGACAGCGAGCACAGGGTGAGTTGAATAAGAAGAGATGATATGAAAAAAAATAAAATTAAGAGGTGAGAGAGGAATATATTGGAAGGAGAAAGGGAGAAATGGAATGGGGCAAGTTATCACTTATAAAAGAGGCAAGAATAAGCTTATTCAATGGAGGAGAAAAGGGAGGAGGTAAGCGGGAAAAAGTGAAGCTTAATCTCTTCACATTTGGCTAAAGGAGGGAATAACATGCTCACTCAATTTGGTATAAAAATCTATATTACGCTACAGGAAAGTAGGGGAGAAGGGAACAAGAAGGGTGAGGAGGATGATAGAAGGGGGGACAAATGGGAGAAAGGAGTAATTAGAAGTAAACACTTATGGGGAGGGACAAGATCAAAAGAGAGAGTAGAATAAATGGGGAGCAGGATAGGATGGAGAGAAATATAGTTAGTCTTACACAACATGACTATTATGGAAGTCTTATGAAAAACTACATATATATATAGCCTATATTGAATTGGTTGCCTTTTCAGTGGGGACGGGTGGGGACGAAGAAAGGGAGAGAAGTTTGAATTCAAAGTATTAGGAACGAATGTTGAGAAACGTTTTTGCATACAACTGGGAAATGAGAAATATGGGTAATGGGCTATAGAAATCTATTTTGCCATACAAGAAAACAGAGAAGATGGGGATAAGGGAAAGAGGGGTATGGTGGAAGGGAGGGCATATTGAGGGAAGGGAAGATCAGAATGCAAGGTGTTATGGGGTGGGAGAGGGGAGAGATGGGGAGAAAATTTAGAACTCAAAATTTTGAGGAAATGAATGTTGAAAACTAAAACTAAAAATAAATAAATAAACATTTAAATAAAAAAATACAATGAAAGAAGAAAGTTAGAAGAAAATAAGAGGAAGAGAGAGAGAGAGAATTGGAAGTGGATCAGTCATATTTTATGCAAGAAGGAGTTCCTAGGTTGAGTCTTGCCAGAAAGATAAAGCTATATTTCCAGCCTGGAGGAAAGCTTTAGAAAACCAAAAAAGTAAAAGTTTGGAGAATGTCTAGCTATCTACTTTGACTCCCAATATGTGAAGGGGAAGGATATAAATTAAGGTCAAAAAGGTAAGTTGAGACCTTTGGAAACCAACCTGTATTTGGATTGAATCCAGTTTAGTTGAGTTCAATTCATTTCAGTTAATTCAATAAATATTCAATTGAATATTATGTGTATTTATGATTTCTTTTTATCCTTACTTTTGAGGGGAGAGAAAGAAGTAAAAATACTGATTTCAGTTCTCACTATATTTATGACCCTGGACATGAAAATCACTCAAGCTTTCTGGATCTTAATTTTCCACTGGTAAAATGAGAAAGTTGGACTAGACCTCTAAGATCCTTTTGTTTCTAGATCTATGGTCCTACTGAACTCATATAACATATGAGAAAGTCATGTGTAGAGCCTTCAAGACTTAAGGTGACTCATTTGGCAAAGCTGAGGAAGTCTCATGTCTCCAGTTTTCAGGCCAATACTTACACCTCACTTCCTACTGAGTTAGGGATAATAAAATCTCCTCTTACCTCCATTACTAGGCATTATTAGATGGTGCACTGAATGGAGCACTGGGCCTGGAGCCAGTAAGACCTGAGTTCAAATCCAGACTCAGGTACTTATTAGCTATGTGACCTTGAGCAAGTCACATAACCCTGTTTGCCTAAATTTCCTTATCTATAAAATGAACTGGAGAAGGAAATGCCAAACCACTCCAGTATCTCTATCAAGAAAACCCAAACTGAGTCATGAAACGCCAGACATGACTGAAAAGATTGGGCAATAATATAATAAATAATCATAATAACTAGCATTTACATAGCTCTTTAAAGTTCACAAAGCTCTTTAAAAAATATCTCATTTGATCCTCACTATGACCCCTGAAAGTAATTAGTATTATAACAAAATAAATGCGGTGTGAAAGCATTTTTTACAATCCAACTTACTGTTACTGAACCTATGATTTCTACAGCGTAGAGATCACTCACAGTGGAAATCCCTTTCACTGATATAGAATGGTTATTTCTTTGTTATGTAGTCGTGGAGAGGGGCACTGAAAGAACTAAATAACTTGTCTATGGTCACATGAGTCTTCTTGATTCTGAGGCTTGCTCCCTCCTAACTATGCCAGGATGACATTTTTATTTCTCTGTTCCCAGATATCTTTGGAAGACAATTTGGGCTTCGGGATCTAATCATCTTCTTCCTGTTAATTATACTGAAGAGTAGGCATAATTGATTGGCATAAGAAAATTCACACCAAAAGTAGAATCCCAGTTTTATCCTCTCAGGCAAGGACCTTTTTATGGAACTCCTGAAAACATGTATTTTAAACAAATGTGTATGCCATACTGGACCTCAGCATTTCAACTTGCATACAAAGAAGAGGTTTTTTAAAAAAATTAGAATTCAGTGAAGAAAAACTGCTCAATACATTTTTTGTCAGCCCAATTATGTAAGCCCACAAGGTTTCTATCATTTTGACATGCTTTTAATAAATATCTAAATTGAACCAGAACTCAAAATCTTTTGAAGTTCATCCATCACTAAATTTAACCTACCCCATCCCCCCACTATGAATTTTGAGTGGCTCTACTAGTTTTTTGAATTATCAAGTATAATATCTCCCCCCCTCAACAAGTCTATCTCCTTGGTGTGTGTGTGTGTGTGTGTGTGTGTGTGTGTGTGTGTGTGTGTGTGTGTGTGAGACTTAGGAGGAAGAAGAGTTCTGTAAACTTTGGGGCATGCAAATATGAGAAAGCAGAAGCAGGAGCAGTTTTAATAGAGGTTTTCATTCTATTTCATGTCTATTCTTTTGGAGACTATTTTACTTTAATCATTAACCTGTATGGGCACTGGTAAAAGCCGAGTTATTCTAAACCTAACCAATTACATTAAATTGAACTGTAGCTGTTTGGGTGGATATACAAAAAGTTGCATTTATTTAAAAGATTATAAGTAAATTTTTTTCTAAATCATTAAGCTGATATATCTTGTATCTTCAGTAGAATTTACAGTGACATTGCCAGAACCCCAGGGATGTTTATTAGGACTTTATTTGAACATGGATTTGAAAACCAAATTAAGAAGAATATATTATCCGAAGCCTCCCAGGGTCAAAGATTTTTCTTTTCTTAAAATCAAATTTTCTTTTTTATTATGAACTTAATTATTGTCCAACACATTTCAATACACGAGGAAGTATGGAAAGAGGATTATTTGTGAAATGGTGAACTCCTGTTACAAAGTTTGTCTGTAAAAGAGCTATATTAAACTTAACCAGCTAGTAATGAAGTTGTCCCCTTTGCGTTCGTTTCTGAACTTTTTAGTTTGTTTTCTGCAGATTCCTTCTCAGTAGAAGACTTTCCCCTTGGAATTTATGCCTTCCTGGGTTTCCCAGATCCCTGACTTTTAGGATGGGGCACAACACATAGTTTGCCAGCTACTCTGTTCTGGGAACGTAAGAGGGAAAGGGTATTGTTTTAAAGAATTCAGTGCTATTTTTGTAGCTAATTATTATTATCCTTGGGTGTTCCATTTAACAAGGATTATTAACATTTTAGTGCACCCTGGGACCAATGTTAAGGAGACAACTTTATATAACTATACCCTTTACATTCACTTGACCACCCATGCTGCCTAATTGGCCCTCATCCATTTGGGTGGTTTATAGCACTCCGATCGATCAAGTTACACTATTCATTAACAGATATTAATTAGCCATCTAGTATGTACAGAATGCTGGTTGGTGTTGAGAGGGCTACAATGTTCACATAAGTCCCTGCCCTTATGGAGCTCATGATCTAGTAGAGATGATAAAATATTAACATAAATAACTGCAAAATATAGAACTATTTGCTAAGTGCACTTGAGAGTTAGCACTATGGCATAATAATAGCTGGTTAATGGTGGTATGGGACTGGAAGAATGGACATTTCCATGTTTCTATGAGTGTGGATTGTAATGTTAATATAAGGTTAATGGTGAGTGGGGGGATGAGTTAAAGATCTTCCCCATCCATTAATAGGACAGAAGTTGAGGTACTTGGTCAGAGGGTCCTGCCCTTCGGCTGTGAAAAGTGCATAAATACTCTGAGGTGAGGTTTTTCTTTGGGGCTTACTCATTGGAAGTATTTGGCCAAATAATATTCTGGGAAGCCTCCAAGGAGCCCCCCAACTTTGAAAACCCTTCCCTCTCTGTGCTTCCCTCTCTGTAACTATGTATGTATGTAATAGTCAGAGAGTTGGAAGCTCTGTCTGTTGGTTTATTTCTCTACTCCTTTATTTCCCTACTTGTATTTTCTGTTGGTGAATGTAATTAAAGAAGATTGTTGACCTCCCCCCCAAAACTTGCTTTCCTTTTAGAGAAGCAGATCTAACAACCTGTATAGCAGGCCCTTCTGTGTATGTCAGTTTCCTTGCTGTTACAGAGTGCCAGGTCTGGAGTCTGGAAGACTCCTTATCCTGAGTTCAAATTTGGACTCAGACACTTAATAGCTAGGTGACCCTGGGCAAGTCACTTCACCGTTTGCCTCAAATTCTTCATCTGTAAAAGGAGCTGCAGAAGGAAATGGAAAACTGATCCAGTATCTCAGTCAATAAAACACTAAATAGGGTCCCAGAGAATGAGACATGACTGAAAATGACCGAACCACAACCACAACAGTACATGTGAACTAACACCTCAAAACATTTCCTTGTCAAGTAGCTTAGAAATTTACTTTCCTCCCTGCTGTCAGCACTTGAAATTCTGCTCTTTCTCCAGTGCTTTTCTCCCATACATCATGGGACCTCTCCCCACCTAGGTGCTCTGGTTATATTTTCTCAAAATTAGGGAATTCTATTTGTACTTAGTGATAGTTACCTAGCACTAACATAACTTTAAGGTTTCTAAAGTCCTTTACAAATCTTAACTCATTTGATCCTCACTATAGCCGTGGGAGGTAAGTGTGATTATAATCCCCATTTTACAGATGAGGAAAGTTGGGTTAGCCCACAGTAATACAGATAGTAAGTGATTCTTATTAGCAGAATTTAAACTCAAACATAACCCCAAGTCCAGGGTTCTCTATCAATCACGCCACCTTGTCACCTCTGATCACAAGCAGGAGAACCAACTTTTTGGGAATGGGGAAGTGCAGAGTACATATGCACATTTCCTTTCTTCCTTTGTTCCTTCGTTCCTTCATTCCTTCATTCCTTCCTTCTTTCCTTCCTTCCTTCCTTCCTCCCTTTCTTTCTTTGTTTAATAGCAGTGATTTTAATAAAAAGCAGCAAAAACAAACCATCATTTTTGTAACTGATCTCTGAAAGAAAGTTAAACAAATTATTGCTGCATAAGCCATTTGAAAATTAGGTATTCTACTGTCCAGGTAAAACATATTCCTTAGCTGGTATTTCAATAGCAAAGACTCAAACTTTCCTAAGGAAAACTCAAATAGTACAGCTCCCAGTTTGGACCCTTCAAGTTGCTTTTTTTAGTAGGTTCAGAAATCGACATTCAAAACCAAGACTTCCCCCAGATATGAAAATCTTCAAGTTTTCAGAAACAGGCAGGGAAACACAGAAATTTTCAGTGTTCTTTTTTTGCTTCTAGTTGCATATCTAAAAACATTATATGAACACATTATATGCACATTTCTTAATTCTACATACAAACAGAATTTGTTTTCTTGAGGTTCTCAGGGAATCTCACATGCAAGTAGGTGTCCCTAAGATTTACTCTACCTGAACCTTATCCTTCCTTACCAGACTGATTTGTTTAATTATGTTAAATCTACATGTAAACATTATTTATGTCAGCGTACTTTCATGTCAAGGGATATGTGTTATTCTGAGAGATATTATACATCTCTCTTGCTTATGGGAAATTGAAATGGGCTTAAACTCTAGCTTTCTCCCAGAGCCTTGGCTTTCCCTGAAAGAGAACAGCTCCCATTTCTTAATCAGGTCAAAGACTTCTTAAATTACTGCTTAGTTGTATCAGTTTTGTCTGACTCTTTGCCACTCTGTTTGGGGTTTTCTTGGCAAAGATACTGGAGTGGTTTGTCATTTCCTTTTCCAGCTCATTTCACAGATGAGGAAACTGTGGCAAACAGAGTTAAGTGACTTGCCCAGGGTCACATAGCTAGCAAGGATCCGAGGCCAGGTTTAAATTCAGAAAAATAAGTCTTCCTGATTTTAGGTCTGGCCCTCTATCCACTGTGCCACATACCAAAAAAGTATTAGTGGCTAAATTTATGAGAAAAATGGGTGTATATGAGAATATAGAGGGAGTATAGTCAGGAATTAAACAAGGGTAGCCACTGTCTGCTTTTGACTAGCCATATAGGGGAAACATTTGTCTCTTCTCCCCTTAACCTAGTAGAAAGAAAGATAAGACTGACAGTAAACACACCACTGGTTAGCTGGGAATTAGGGCCTTTGAGCTAATCTCCTTGGTGGGTGCTGAAAAGAAGCCAATACCCAGACATTCTCAGAGATTAATCTTCACCAACACTCCAGTCCAACCAATCAATTCTGATTTCCACCATACTACAACAGCAGCCCACAAGAGTTCTACTATTCAAGAGATACAGTGCCAGGGGTAGGGTATCCCTCTAATACCACAATTCAGAACTTGGCTTCCATGTGGCTCTCAAAAGGAAAATGTCTTTTGACAGGTCGTTTCACCAAGTCTTGATGCCATGTTCAAAACACTGACAAACTAGGGAATTCTGGGAGAGTCTGTTTGGTCGTTTTTGTAAGTTGAAGTTTCTATGTCAATATTTGTCACTGTTTTATATGAACATGCAAATAAACATTTATAGACATATCCATATATGATACACATGCATGCATTTATAGTGTTTATTATATATGGTTGCTGTCCATCTTCAAAGAGGACCAAAATGACATCACCATTGTAAAGTGAAATTTCATTGTGTCTGACTGGCTGAACAGGCCAGAGCTCAGAATGCTCTGCAACAGGTTGGCATAGATAGCCCATGTGAATATTTCTGGTGAATATCCCAAATTTGTGCATTCTGTGTTTACTTTGTGCTGTCTCAATTCTGCTTTGCTCAAAGAGCTCAGCACCCTTTCTGATGTGAGCCCACCATGCTGAGCGGTCCTGTGCCAGTGTCTCCATGTTGCACAGTCAAATCCAAAGTTCTTGTGAGAGGCCTTGAGAGCGTCTCTATATTATTTCTTCTGGCCACCATGTGATCGCCTGCCCCATGCAAGTTGTCCATAAAATAACATTCTGCATTTGAACAATGTGGACAGCTCATCATAGCTGTACTCTCTGAAGCATAGTTTGAATACTTGGCAGTTCAGCTCAAGCAAGGACTTCAGCGTCTGGTACCTTATCCTGCTAGGTGCCTATACATAGACATACTATATATATATATATATATATATATATATACATATATATATATATGTATATATATATATATATACATATATATGTATATATACACACACATATCCATACACATACACATATACATATTCTATACACATACATGGAATACCAAATATCTTAGTGTCATTTTAAGTTTTAATAAATTAGAATTTAATATATATCACATGGGGCAGTTACATGATACAGCGGACAGAGCACTAGATCTGGAGGAAGGAAGGTTCATCTTTCTGAGTTCAGATCTGGCTTCAGACCCTAACTAGCTGTGTGACCCTGGGCAGGTCACTTAACCCTGTTTGCCTGTTTCTTCATTTGCAAAATGAGTTGGAGAAGAAAATGCAAAGTACTCTGGTTATCTTTGCCAAGAAAACCCGAAATGGGGGTCACAGAGTTGGACATGGCTGAAACGGCTGAATAATGAGAATACTAGAAGGTACTTTCTTCTCCAGGCTCACTAAAAGCATCCTCCACACAACTTCAGTAGCAGACTAAATATCAGTGCTCACAGACACCTCATTCGCTTTCCACATGGCTTCTATTTCTACTGCCAGTCCTCCGTATTTTGAACCTAACTTGAAGTTTATGATCACATCATATGTTGACATTTATTAAAAACATTCTTGAATTTTTATAGATCATTATATCTGAACAGTTGCGGGCAAGAGTTTGATTCATGATAAAATACATTTCTAGCACAGTTTACTGGTGGAGTTCTGAAGATTTGTATTTGTGCTATGGAGTTTTGCCATCTGTCAGTCCTGCTTCTGAATACACACACACACATATGTATATGTGTGTATATGTATATTTATCTTACCAGATCATGAATTGCTAATTATTCAATAGATGCTAAAGATGATGTGTTGCACAGTTTCTGTAATTTCTTTGCAAAGCGTACATTGATCACTAACTGTGGGCCCCTTGCAGATGATTCTTTTGTAATTTCTGGTTGAGATGACCTCATCTATGTCTGCCCTAGAGATATATACTGATGGAAAAGTTCTATGGTTATTCATCCAAAAGCATATTGAAATCTGCACAATTGACATTTCACATCTACTTGCTCTTTCCCATGTGGATGTATAAACCAAGCTCTTTTGAATGATTACAGATCTCTTCCAGAAGACCCTGAAGTGTTCTGGGACTTGATGCTATTGTCACATCATCTAAAAATAGGTGCACCTGGAGAACCTCACCATCCACAAGAAATCCTTCTTTGACCTTGACTCCTGGCTAGATATTCTCCATCACAATGGTGAATGAATATCTTTGGCAAATGTACATCTCTATATTTTATGCCTCACCTGATGCTTATTATCACAGTATCATTGAACAAGGATAATTCTGTTGCTACATTTTCCAAGAAATCTTAAATGATTTTAATATAAACATGGGAAACATCTTGCTATATAAAAGAGCTTTTGATTCTACTGAATCAAATGCTTTTTATCCTAATGGACAAAAAATAAGTACGATGGGATCTTACACTTGCTATATCTTTCAGTTAACAAAATAGAAAAGATGTGGTCTATTATTGAGCATCACTTGTGATAGTGTGATTGATTTCTACCAATGCCCTCATTGAGGATACTCTTGATTAATGTATAGATGACTGTTGTAAAACTCTTGTAGAGAAGGGAGCATATACATGAATGTAATTGGTTATTAATGTTCTCAGGTATCCTTTGCTTGAGTATTATAAGATCTGACTCCCCCTGCACTTCCACTATGCCTTTCATAGTTTTCCTTCTTTAGTTACCGTGTTATATCAATTCTTCAACTCTCACCATTCAGTCACCTGCAGAATTCCCTTTCTCTGTGTACCCTTGGTTCAGTCCAGTCTTTCCCCATTCTTTCTCTCTTTAGTATCATTTCTATTACTGCTAGAAGTGCTTTTGTGCCCTTGATGCATTTGTGCAAACTGTGGTGATTCCATTGTCCTTAACTGGGAAAAGAGATGGTCATAATGAAACTTGAAAAGATTTTCCAGCTTCATTTTGTTTGTAATCATCTTTCCGTCCTCATCCTTGAATGCTTTGGAATAATTCCTTCTAGTTTAATATCCTGCAAAGCTTTCTTCAAACAGGTTGGTTCTCCACTGTTTCTCTCCCCCTTATGAAATGATACTGCTTTTAAGCATCCATCATCCATCTTCACAAGATTTTGCAGATGAATTTATATTCAAGTCCAGCTTTGCCTTTCTTGGTCATTTTCTCCTTTTGGCACATGAGTCAGATATCTGCTGACTAAAGTATTTTCTGGACTCCTTCGATCTCCTTGTTTTGGCAATTAATTTTCATTGGTTAAACTTTTGGATAAAACTATTGTAATCCATGACCATGTCATTTCTTTTGTCCATGGTTGATTATATATTACTTGTTTGAATGGTTCAGTATTAAGTTGTTTTGGTGTTATATCATTCTCTTTTATCAATATGCTTTTTTCTTGCTTTAAAAAAACTAATTCTGATATTAATTTTAACAAGTCAAGATTCTATTTACAGATAACTAACTTAAGAATAACTCTTATATCAATAACAAGTCTTTATCTGTCTGTCAAAATGTAAATTATTTTATTCTTATTTTGTTCTAGCCAGGTCCAGCACCTACCCATTCTTTCTCAAATAAAGTATTCATTATATAGAGTTTTGAGGCTTTTGTCTAGTCTACAGGGCTTTAACTTCTCTCTTTTTCTTCTGTGTGAAACATGCTTTGCCATATATTTCTCCCCATCCTTACATTTTCCCACCTTTGTGTTGAAGTCATCAAGTTTCCCAGTATCCTGTGTGGATGTGAACATAATGATTCCTTAAAATAAACATGGGGAAATTTCCCTTCCACAGGATTAAAAAAAAGTAGTCCTTTACTAGGCTTCATATCATGGCAATAGAAGAGCAGCTGTTCTTGATCAATTTCATCAACCTTAGGATTCCATCAGTGATTGTTAATTTTCTTTCTCCATAAGTAAATTTTGGCCTTTTCCTGTTATAAATTCATGATCAGAATTAATGACTCAGGGACATAATCTTAGGACTTATTATTGGAAGAAAATAAATCTAGAATAAACAGAGATGTCCATGTTAGCAAAAAAAAAAATTAAATGGATTAGTTCAATGAAGTTCAAACAACAAATGGAATGAAAGTACCAGCAATATGTAGTATTAATTAACTTCAAACAGAGCAGGCTCTGAAGTCTGAGTTTGAACTTTACTTCTGCCATGATAAGAGATCACAGGGTTATGGATTTGGAGTTGGTAGGGATATGAGAGATCAATAACTCCCTCATCTTAGAAAATTTGACCTAGGGAATTTAAGTGACTAATTCAGGGTTAGTTGCATAGCTGTTAAGTGATTGAGACAGGATGGGAACCTAAGTCTTCTTGACTCCAGGTCTAACATTCTAGCCACTATACCATACTGCTTTGAAGACATTTTGGTAGAGTATGCAGTGGTCTGTGTATATAATGAGGCAGCTAAGTGGATAGAATTTGGAGTCTGGACTCAGGAAGATTCATCTTTCTGTGTTTAAATCTGGTCTCAGACACTAGCTTGTATAACCCTGTTTGCCTCAGTTTCTTCATCTGTAAAATGAGCTGGTGAAGGAAATGTAAACCACTCAGGTATTTTTGCCAAGAAAAACCCAAATGGGGTCAGACAGGGCTGAAATGACTGAACAGCAAGTGTGTATAATGGAAGACTTACTTGTTCTTCTTTCTTAATTATCTCAGTAACTAAGGCAGCTAGGTAGTGCAATGGCCAGAGTTTTTGACCTGTAGTCAGAAAAACTTGAGTTCAAAGGCGGCCTCAGACATTTATTAGCTGTGGGAACCTGGGAGAGTTGCGACTTCTGTCTGGCCCATTTTCCTCATCTGGAAAATAGGGACAGTAATAGCACCTGTGTCCCAGGTTGTTTTGAAGATAAAATGAAATAATATTTGTAAAGTGTTTTACAAAGCTTAAAACACTTCATAAATGCTAGCCATTATTAACTTCCATAGCAGGTATTTTTCCCACCATGAGTGGATGTCATGTTGTAATCACTATCTCAGCATCATTTAGCACACTCCCTTTTCAGACAAATATAGATACATTTTGGACTTTATTTTAGCTGACTTTTCTTAACAGTTTTTGTTTCTTGTTTTTTTTTTATTTAAAAGGAAAATACGGAATAAATGTTGTTAAGAGAGAAAAAATCTTGCAAATGAGTTTCTGGAAATTTGAAGTGTTTTTTCTCAGTGAATCAGTTCAGTTAGTAAATAAAGAAAGTCATTTTCAAAGTAGTAACGTATAGGAAGTGTGGTAGTCCAACATCTATCAATCTCACATTCACATCAGTGATGTCTGAATGCTTTCTTTATACTAAAGCCTTATGAGAAGTGTGGAATTCTAGCAAAGGGTAGGCCTGTATCTTTTTGACAACAGGTCACAGCACCTTGGTCATCAATCCCATTTAAAGAAAGAGCATTTCCAGCCTGTTTTCATAGTCTGAGATCTTGCTCAAGAAGAAGAGGAAAGAAAAGAGACAAATTAAAAGAGGAGGAGTCAGTGATGAGACTCAATGTGTGTGTGCACATGTATGATGTGTGTGTGTGTGTATGTGTGTGTGATGAGGGCAGTATGAATGTGTGTCAAGAAATTAGAATGCTGATGATAGATTTCCCAAGGAGCCTTCCTTCCTAGCTATGACACATTTAGCCTACTGCAGTGGATATATAGGCCCTGGTCTGGAGTCAGGAGAACCTGAGTTCAGATGCTGCCTCAAATACTAGGTGTGTGACCTTAGGTAAGTCATTTAACCCTGTTTACCTCAGTTTCCACCTATATAAAATGAGCTGGAGAAGGAAATGGCAAACTATTCCAGTGTCTTTGACAAGAAAACCCTAAATGGGATCACAGAAAGTTGGATATGACTGGAACAGCACAACCACCAAAGTTCATAGAATGATAGGATTTAGAGCTGGAGGACACCCTAGAGAATTTCAACACACTTGATGAACTCATTTGACATGATCCTAGGTTAGAAAATGTGTCTAGGTGGTTCAAGCAAAGCCCCAAGAATTTTTCTCTGCCTCAGTTTTTGCGCACGTGTGAAATAGAAGTATCCCCATTCTTCTATCCTTATGCCCCATTCTTTCCTTGTATCCTCAGCTGCCAAAAGGAAAATGTGGCTTAGATTTGATGGAATAAAATCTACCAGAGTTGTGTAGGATCATGCCCCAGAATGTGCTAAACTGTCTGAGTGCTGGAAGCAAAAGGAGAACATGGGGAATAAGGTAAAATCTGAAATTGTAAAGAGTCCAGGGGAAAGCCTGCAACAGTAAAGTAGGTGTCAGACTAGAGAACACAGGTAGCAGAGAAGGAAAGGATGGAGAAAAAAAGAAATCAAATGCAGATTTAGAGGAGAGATATCGGAGACAGCTTGCAGGGAAACTGGATTTTCAGGAAAGAAAGGTTGGGCAAGAAAGAGCACCTTAATTAAAGAGAAGGTAAGGAAAAAACCTACAGTCTTCTAATAAAACTTATAATAACACTATTTCATAAATAAATTCAGTTCAATTCATCAAGTGCTACCATACTCCAAGTGTTGTGTGGGCACTAAGAGTACTACTAGAAATGAAACTTCCTGCCCTCAAGTTGTTTCCATCTCATTGGAGGAAACAGCATGTACATACAAACTTAAATACAAAATATATACAAAGTTATTTTGCAGGGGGAGGGCAACATAAGAACAGGGATTCCAAAGGGTATCATGGAAAAGTGAGGTAGATGGGATGGGGCTAAGGTGGATGAATATGCAGGATTGGGGAATGGGGGGTGTGGGAGGGAACTGTCTTGTAGGCAGCTTCCAATTCAGAATTAGAATCATCTGGCTTTATTGTCTTTGCTTTGGTCAATGAGAACCTGTGCTTTAGTTTCTGGGAAACCTAAACAACCAAACGTTCCAGCCAGGAAGGTGACACTGTGCGTCTATGGGTCTTCAGAGTCCTCCTCAGACCTCAGACCTACACGAGCTGTGTGGTCTTGGATCATGTGTTACCTAGCCACTGGGGTCGCTGGCAGGAGGGTTGGGTTGACACTCATCCATTCTTATTTAGATGAAGTGAGAAGCTGTATTTTTGGAAAGCATGTTAGTGGTGGTTTTGATCATCACTATTTATTATTTATAGAGTGCTGTTGTTTTACAGGGGGCTGCATGGAACACACACCAGACAGGGCTTTCCTCCAAAGAGCTGCAAATGGAATTCAGATGGTCATGGTACAATAAAGCTGGTTTGGGGTGTGTGTACAGGGTGTGTGTGGGGCAAACACAGTGAGCCATGAGATCAGCTTTGGAATACGCTGCTAGAGCAAAGATTTGAAAGGATATGGGGGAGGGAGGGTGTTGTTTGGCAAAGAGAGATCAGGACATGGTTCCAGGTGTAGGGAGCATCTTAAGCACCCAGCAACAAAGGAGAAAATGAGGTGGGATGCAGGGGCTCCATCCAAAAAACTTTGCCAAGATCATATCAACCACCTAAGCGAATTGAGAAGGGGAGAGGGGGCAAGTGGTTAAGAACTTCCATGTCAGTGTCTCTGCTACAGAACAATCTCTGTTATCCTTCTACAGACCAAAACAACATGCTATGGTTTGTTAAGGAAAGTGGCTTCACATGATCATATGCCTGCCTTGTTCAGGATAGGAGTGTAAAGTTATATTACATCTGTACTTGTTTTTAATCTTCTGTGGGCTTTGTTTGTTCAAGTTAATGAAAATGATGTGCTATTGTTAGAAAGCTCTGCCAGAAAAAAGTTTCACCAGAGACTTCAAAAATGTTTTTGGGATTCTGCCCAGTTTCATGTGGTTTCACTTTTCTCCTCCTCTTCGTCTTCTTCCTCCTCTGCTCCCTCCTCTCTCCTTCCACTCCCTCTTCTGCTCCAAAGTCTTTGCTGATATTGATTGATTAATGTCATGTGAATAGAGGGACATTTGTACAGAATAGAGCTAAGTAGGCATAGCCATATGTAAAAGGTGCTTTGAAGTTAGCTAGGGAGATCCCGGAAAATATAAGGGATGAAAATACTCAGTGACTTTTGTTAATCATGAAACTAAACTGTCTTGGCTACTCACAATTAATAGAGATAGGAAATCTGCCTGTTACTCTCCTGTCTCTCAAAGCATTTTCTTTGGAATTTATAGTCTTAGAGAGTTGATCTGAGACATTGAGAAATTAAGGACTTACTTAGGACCACACCCAGTCAAGCGTCAGAGGCAAGATTTGAACCTATGTCTTCCAGATTGAGATCAATCATTTATGGTCTACCATGTTGTTATTGTTGTTCTGTTGTTTCAGTTGTGTCCAACTCTTTGGGATCCCATTTGGTTTTCTTGGCAAAGATACTGGGATGGTTTGCCATTTCCTTCTCCAGCTCATTTTATAGATGAGGAAACTGAGATAAGCAAGGTCAAGTGACTTGCCCAGGGTCATGCATATAAGATCTGAGGCAGAATTTGAACTTGTTTTCTTGACAGGTCAATATTTTATTTACTATGCTGCCCTAGCTGTCTCCCTAAGACTAACTATGTTCTGCTATGTTACCTCTCATCATAAGTAGTAGCTCCTCAATTGATTTTACATTCTACCAAAGCAGGTAAGCATTTTCTCTGAAATTTATAGTCTTAGAAAGTAGTCTAAGACACTGAGAAGTTGAGGACTTACTCAGGGCCATATATCCAGTTATTGTCAGAGGCAAAAATGTGAATCAAGATAAATTATCTATGGTCTGCCATGCTACCTTTCATCAAATTTAGTAGCTTTTCCCAGTGATTACATATTGGGACAATCCTATAGTAAGGGAGAGTATGTAAGTTACTAACTTTTAGAAAGGGTAGCAATGGCTTTCATTTACCAAGTTGCTTTAGTGTCAGAGATTGTGATGTGCTCACATAATATGTATTCAAATTAAGACAAATCAACTAATTTGCTTTCCTAAACTGAATTAAACTAAATTTGAATTAGCTATACCAGAATTTTTCTGATCCTTTTCATTTCCTTCTTGGACCCATGATGCCGAAGACAATGTAAAATCCTCTTGTCATCTTGATGTTCTGCCATCTGCGCTCTGCCATCTGGCCCCAACCAACCCCTTAGTGCTGCCCATTGTTCCTTTCCTTCCAGTTAAAATGGAGGTTGTTATACTCATTGTACTTGTATCCCTATCATCTAGGACAGTCCCTGGCACATAGTGGGTGCTTAATAAATGCTTGTCCATTGATAAATCTTCTAATTAACCCAAACTACATGTATGATTATTGTCTCCAAGAGGTACCATACAGCCTTCTGATTTTTGCTTTTGCTTATTTCTCATGGTTCCACCCACCTAGAATTCTGAAACCTCTCTCATCTGGCAAATCTATTTATCCCCTATCCTTCAAGGTACAGCCTGGACCTCATGGGAGCAAATTGTAATCTTTCCGAAGAGGATGGACAGAATGGCGAGGGGATTTGACAACAAACCAAAGGAATTGGTAAGAACCCTAAAGAAGAGATAACTTAGGAAAGCTCTTGTTAAGTATCAGAAGTATTATCATATGGAAGAGGGAATAGACTTATTTCATCCGTCCCCATATGTTAGAACTAGGAACAAAGCACTCAAGTCACAGAAATGAATATTTCGACCGGATGTCAGGAAAAACTTCTGAATAATCAGTGTTGCCTAAACATGTGATAGGTTCTCTTGGTAGGTAATGAGTTTCCCATCGCTCAGGGTTTTCAAGTGAAAGATGACTAATGAGCTGTCATAGATAGTAACAACTGACTTTTATGGAGTAAAATACATGACATCCTGTTAGTTCATTTGAATCTCAGCAATGACCCTGTGTGGTATGTATGACGGATATTTTAATTACTACCTTCAGATGAGGAAACTGAAACTTAAAGCGATAAAGTGACTATTTGGACTTCGTTTTTCTCATCTATAGGAAGCATATGTGGGGGATAACTAAGTGGTATAGTGGCTAGAGCACTGGGCCTAGAGTTTGCCTCAGTTTCACATCTGTAAAATGAGCTGGAGAAGGAAATGACAAACTACTTAAAATCCCAAATGGGGTCCTGAAGAGTCAGATGGACACAACTGAAATGGCTGATTATCTATGGGGGGCATATGTGGGAGATAGGTGGTGCAGTGGATGGAATGTTGGGCCTGGAATCAGGAATACTCATCTTCCTGAGTTCAAATCCAGTCTCAGACACTTTCTAAGTGTGTGACCTTGGACAAGTCACTCAACCCTATTTGCCTCAGTTTCTTCATCTGTAAAATGAGCTGGAGAGGGGAATGGCAGACCACTCCACTATCTTTGCCAAGAAAACCTCAAAGGGGATCATGAAGAATGGATATGAATGAAATGACTGATCATTCCTCATCTATGGAGTGACAGGCGTGGACTAGATGGTTTCCAAGTTGACTTCCAGCTTTACGTCTAAGACCCTATGACTTGCCCATAGTAATATTACTGAGAAGAGTCAGAAGTAGGAAACAAACCCAGTTATCTCCTGGTATAAGGCCCAGGGCTGTCATCACTATCTATTTTATAGAGGGGATTGTTGTTCAGGTCCACAGATGGACTGGATGACTTCTGAGGTCCTTTCAAAATCTAAGATGCTGTAATTCGAAAACACTACTTCTTCTGCCTTGACCGTCCCAACTCCAAATAATTTATTCCTTGCACTCTGACAGTATTTTCTGTCTTTGGCAAGCATGTGGGAGTTGGCATCTGGTGACTTCCCCTTTCACTTTTCATGTGTGTTGTCTTCCTAGCTAAATGAGAAGCAAGAATCTCTCAGAGTTTCTTGTCATGTGCATTCTTTTATTTATTTTTCCTTCTTATTATGAACTTGACACACACCAACAAACATGAACATTTCAATATACACAGAAAAGGATGATTGTATATAAAACTGTGAAGTTATATGTACAGTTTGTTCTTGTGCATTTTTGTATCTCTCCCAACACTTGGCTTAAAACCTTGCACATTGTAGATTCATAAAGTTTTAATTCTCCTTGACTTCTCTGCAGCCTTTTCTGCTGTTGAGCACCTGTTCCTCCTTCATACTCTCTCTGATTCTGTGACCTCTCCTGATTCTGTGGCTTCCTGTCTGACCGCTCCTCTTTTTCCTTTCCTGAAGGAGTTCAAATCCAGCCCTCTAACCATAGATGTCCCTCAGGGTTCTACCTTGGGCCTTCTTCTTTCTCTGTACTACTTCATTTGATGATCTCATGAACTTCCACGGATTTAATTACCATCTCTATGTTGATGATTCTCAAATCCACTTATCTTGCTCCAATCTCTCTATTGATCTCTGATCTCCCATTTCTAAAGCTCTTTCAAATATCTTAAACTGGATGTCCAGCAGACATCTTTAACTTAATATGAACAAAATGGAACATTCTATCTGTCTTCCTAAATACTCTCCACTCTCCTTCCCAGTCCCTCAAGCTCACAACCTCAGAGTTATCCCAGATTTCTTGCCATCTCTTATCCTGATATCCAAATTGCCACCAAGGGTTGTTAATTTCACCTTTGCAGCATCTCTCAAATATGCCCTCTTCATTCCTCTAACACTGCCACCACTCTAGCACAGAACCTCATCTCATGACTGGATTATTTCAAAAACTTGCTTGTGGGTTGTATTTCCAAGGCAATATTCACAGCACCAAGGGTGACTATGAATATGCTGGTGTAGTTCAGAATCACAAAGTATAATAGACTCTCTATGTAGAAGGCAGAAGAAAAACATTTATTCAGACACCAGAAAGCCAAATCCATTACAGTAACCAAGAAGTCAATACACATTATCACAACAGAGGACAAAGCTGTTCCCAAGCCTTTCCCTGCCTCCCCCACCCTGCTGGGGCCTTGCCACAAACACTCACAAGACTAGCTGTGCCTGCCTACATCCTCTTTCCTCTGCCCCTAACCATTTTCACCAACTTCCTCTGAGTACTTCTCCATCATTCCTGTTCAGCAAATTCCTCCCATCACATGTGACTTAGGCTTCCATGTGTTTTAAGCAGGTCACATGAATCTATTAATGAATGGGAAAGATCTTCCCATTTAAATTGCCATTACATAGGTCTGCTTGCTTCTAGTCTCTACCCATTCCAATCTAACTTCCATTTAGATATTAATGTGATTTTCTTAAATTGTGACCCCACTACTCAATAAATTCTAGTGACTTTCTATTGCCTCTAGGAGTCAATAAAAAATGCTCTGTCATTCAAAGCCCTTTATAATCTAGCTAACTTTTACCTTTCCAATGTTCTTATTTGACATGTACTCTTCAATCCAGTGACTTTGGCTTCCTGACTATTCCACAAACAAGACTCTCTCCATCTATCTACTCCAGGGATTTTCACTGGCTGTCCCTCAAACTTAGGATGCTCTCCCTTTTCTGCTCTGACTACTGACCTCCCTGCCTTCTTTTAAGACTCAACTAAAATCTCCTTTTACTACAGGAAGCCTTCTCCAAACCTTCTTAATTCTAGTGCCTTCTCCCTTATTTCCTATTTACCCTGTATATAGCTTGCCTTGTATATATTTGTTTGCATGTTATCTCCCTCATTAGACTACAAGCTTCTTGAGGGCAAGAAGCATCATTTGCATATTTTTGTATCCTCCATACTTAGCACAATGCCTGGAACTTAGTAGGCACTTAATCAATTTGTTTATTTATTGATTAATGGGCAACCCATCTTTCCATGAGCAGCATCATGACAAGCAGAAAAAGAGTAAGCCTATGGGTGAGAAAGACCTGTGTACAAGGTCTCCTTCTAACACATGCTGGCTGCATGACCCTGGGCAAGAGACAACTGCTTGGTTCTACAGATAACTATCTAAAATCACAAATTGCAAAATAGTTGCCAATCTGCATGTGGTGGGAAGGAGTTTCTTCTGTGGGAGTTCCCTAAATCATTGAAATAATTGATCTAGAGCAAATCTGTCCATGTTTGTTTCATGGAACCTTCTAGTCATCTCCAAATCACTCTATGTGCATTCTCTTTTTCCTCTTCTTCCCTCCAGAACTTGGACTCCTGCTCCTTGAACTTTGGTGGTAAGATTCCATCTTATCTTACCTGGGACCATACCACTTACTGGACTTCTCCAAACTAGGCTACTGTGTTCATGCTCTTCATGACATGACACACATGTCCTTTCTAATTCGAGCTGCTCTAGATAATTTGTTTTTTTCCCTAGTGGAATATAAGCTCCTTGGGGAATCTCTCCCTTTTGTATTTGCATTCACAACACTTAGCACACAGTACTTGGCACATAGTAAGCATTCAATAAAAGTCTTTTCATTTATCCATTTATGGAATGTGTTACCATGGTTTCAATTTCATATTTAAGGCCATGAGGTCAATATAGCCCCAGTAATAGAGAACTTGCCTTGGAGCTAGGAAAACCTGGGTTCAAATGCTGCTTCTGACATGTAATGGCTTTGTGACTTTTGGTGTTAGAAGCTCTCTAAGGTTACAGACAAAGGTGCTAATTAGCATCGTTAGAGGAAATTTCCCCTGAAGCAGTACTTCACATCAATGAAATTGCTGGTACAGTTAGAGAAATCAAGGTCACTTGTAATATGGAATATTTTTGAATAGACACTCTAGAGGACTTTTAATGAATGGACCAGCTCCAAATCAAAGAATAGTAAAAGCTAGGCTAGGAAGGGATTAGATCAGAGTTGAGTCTGGAATTCGGGTCACAACTGTGATGAAAACACAACTCAAAATTAGACTTTCACTTTCTGTTTTCCGCAGTTCCTATTTTTCTTTCATCTCTCCATGCTAACAAAAGATGTAGAGTGGAGACCCAGTGTCATAGCATAATGATTACTAGATATCAGGCTCAGAGGGCTTGGGTTTAAAGGTCATTTTTGTTCTTTACAATGTCTTTGATCTTGGAAAAGTCACCTACTACGTTGAACCTCAGGAAAGATTCCAACAATTTGAAGGGGCTGACCTAATAAGTGCTAAATCCTGCTAAGGGGGTGTGAAGCTTTATTTTTGTCTCAGACAGTAATAATTACAAAATTGAAATCACTGAATTCAGAAACATGAAATTACTCTTCTTCCGGATAGTATTTAAAATCAGGGACTCGATTTTTGGTATCATCTGCTTGGTGACATAAGTCATTAGATCCCATTGGAAAACTAGTATGGGAACACTGGCACATGAATTCAAAAGTAGAAAAGCCTGGAATGATCCTCAAGTATATGATTTCCAGACTAATATTTCTTAGTAGATTCCTTTCCATAACCAATTATGCATATGATTCAGAACAAGAAGAGACTATAGAGATTATATCCACTGTGCCTTCCAAATGCCAACCCCCTTTTTTTCAATTAGTTATGTCTGACTCTTCATGACCCCATTTGGGATTTTCTTGACAAAGGTACTGGAGTCATTTGCCATTTCATTCTCTAGCTCATTTTACAGATGAGGAAACTGAGACAAACAAGGTTAAGTGATTTGTGCAGTTCACAACTAGTTTCTGAGGCTAGATTTGAACTTGTAAAGATGAGTTTTCCTGACTCCAGGCCTAGCAACTGATCTACTTCCTTAGCTACAGCCCTGAAGTCAGGAAGATCTTCCTTTGAAAAGAACCTTTGACTATCTATTGACAAATTGCTTTTGCTTTCCAATATTTGAGTTTATATATGTATATGTGTGTGTATATATATATACACACACCCACATACATGCACACATTCATGTATACACACATATGTGTATATAAAAATATGCACATAGACATGTATATATACACATATACTTATATGCTAATATATTTATATACATATATACATATATATGCCCATACATACACTGACACTATCAGATATTTAACAGAGAAACTTGCAGAGAAACAAATATTAGTTGTCCTAGTCAACCATTTCCCTTCTAATTCAAATTGCATTTATTTTATTTATGCAGAGGCTTTTCAGTTTTGTGCAATAAAAATGGTCTTTCTTTTGTGTGATCCTCTCTGGCCATCTTTTGATCAAGAACTCTTCCCTTATCTATAGTTGTAGAATTTGTCTCCTTATGTGCTCCTCTGATTTGATGATATGATCTTTTACAATTAGATCATGTATCCATTTTCACTTATTGTAGCATCTGAGATCTTGATCTAAATCAAATTTCCAATATTTCCAGTAATTTTTATGCAGGGCAAGTTCTTATTCCAGTAATTTTTGTCTTTGGGGTTTATTTAATATTCATTTACTTCTATATGTTATGCAATTAATTTGTTCCATGGATTGATGTTTATATTTTTTTAACAAAAAATTTCTGATGATTATGGTATTTTAATATGTTTGAGGTCTGCTACTACTACCATCTTAGTGCAGGCCCCAATCATCTCTCTTAGGCTATTTCAATGGTCTCCCTAAATGGTCAACTTGCCTCAAGTTCTTCCCCACTCCAGTCTATCCTACACACTGCTGTAAAAGTAATCTTTAAGCTCACTTCTCACCACATGACTTCTCTCCTTTCAAGTCTAGTGGCTTCCTATTACCTCTCAAATAAAGCATAAATTCCTCTGTTTAGCTACTAAAGCCCCACAAAACCTGGCCCCGTTCTATTTTTCCAGTCTCACTGGGTATTATTTCTGTTTTTGCACACTGTGATTCAGCCAAGTGGCATCAACTCTCTTAATCCCTATCTGAAATACAATATTCACTTCTGGGCGCTCCATTTTAAGAAGAAAAAAGAATAAGTTGGAGAGTGAATGAGGTGAGAAGACTGAAAACCTTGCCATATAATCATAGGATGATAGAGCTAGAACTGCAAGGAACCAAGGGCCAGCAGTAATGAATCAATTACAAGTGAAGGGTGCTGATTACCCCAAACCGAATATAATCGTGGATATTTGATAATTTGTCTGGCTGACTGACTCACTTAAATAAGGATCTCTCTGCCCCTAGACATTGCCGCTTTCCTGGATATATCTACCTTGTCATGTAGCAGAGCCTAAATTTAACCACAGGCTTATAATAAACTCTTTTCTTTGGGGGCAGAATAGGAGGCTTCAGGTAGAACTCTCAGATAGGCAAATTTTTACTCACAAAACATGACTAAAAATAAGAGCTATGCCAAAGTAGAATTGACTACCTTGGTGGGGAAGAGAATTCCCTCTTGCCAGATCTTCAAGGAGAGGCTGGATCTCTACTTGATGGGGAGATTGTAGAGGAAATTATCAGTCAGGTAGAGGTTGGACCTTCTGATCCTGAGATTCTGTGAAGATATGTAGAATGCAACTCCCCAACACCTGATCACATACTTACTTGAGCATTAACTTCTTATTTTTCCCAGTCATAAATATGGACCTATGTTTTTGGAAGAGGAAAAACATGTTATCCCAGAACTGTATTGACTTTTGAGGAAGATTTTTGATGGAACTCCAACATTTTCATAGGTGCTTCCCTAATCAGATCATGCAGCATTAAGCAAAGAATGTCTCGGTAATTGTGATCTCTTTTAAAGTTAAATGTGGATACACATATTCATTTTACCCTAAATATAAGACCAGTTTAAGTTGACTCTTTTGTGCATTTGATTGTATAGGTGGAGTAGGTAGGTGGAACGGTGGATAGAATGCTGGACCTAGAGTCGGGAAGACTCATCTTACTGAGTTCAAATCTGGTTTCAGACACTTACTACTACTGTGTGACCCTAGGCAAGTTACTTAACCCTATGTGTAAAATGATATGGAGAAGGAAATGGCAAACCACTCTAGTATCTCTGCCAAGAAAACTCCTAATAGCATCACGAAGAGGCAGATATAACCAAAATCTCTGAACAAAAACAAGTAGATGGAATGGGCAGAAGCACTGATCTTATGAGATCAGTTGACTAGAAACTGATCACAACCTAGTGACACATAATTTATGTGTGTGTGTGTGTGTGTGTGTGTGTGTGCGCTTCCATTTTTGGATTATGAATAACTTCTTTATTCTAGAATACTACCATCTAGTGGTCTCCAACTATGCCTTCTTTGCCATTCAAAATTTTGGAACTTGGGTGATTACTTATAATATGTGGCTCCTCGTACTTTTCTCAAGGAGTTGTATGGGAAAGGTGTTAGACATCAGGGGAAGTCTAGTGAAGTCACCTAGGGCCTGGGTGTCAAAGAATAGTGACTATATTTATGTGTATGCCTTAGGCCCCTTTGATTATCCAACTCCTAGGATTACATCATGACTAAGAACCCCTATGAGCACTGGGCTTGCACTAAATTTATCTATGTCCCTCTATTTGGAGTTGGAATGTAGAAGAATCTCTAGAAGGGAAAACTTCCCAGATAATTCTCAGATTATCTTGGATACGATAATAGCAACCAAGTAAATACTTTTCCATAGGCACTGTATGCTAGTGGGGATGATTGACTGATACCATACTTTGGGATAGTTGGGTAGTTCTAGGATAAATACAGCTGTCTTAGTTGTAAAGAATCACAACAGGTTGTTTCACATAGGAAAGGTGGAACATTACTTCTGCTCTGCAAAATTCCCCATGGGGCTCATTCTTTTCATTTTGATGAATTGATAGGTTCCTTTGAGCAGGCAGCTGTAGCAAGATCACAAAGTAACAGAGAGCCTTGGACAAAAAAATGAAGTACTTTAATAAGCATTAAATATTTTAAGTATTTGGCTTCACTCACAACAAATAGAGTTCTTATAAACCTCAGCTACATCTGAGAAATCATTTGGAACGTGACTGGTAATTGAACCTAGAAATCCAGGTATCCATAACCAGTGGCATTTTTATTACACAAATCAGTTACTGTTGACAAAAATCGATTCAAAAGCTTATACCGATTTTGTTTATATCTTTTCCATCCTCCCAGGTCTAATATGAGTAGTCCTTGAATCCTACTTGATTTGACTTTATTGTAGAATGCTACCATCTAAGAGTCCCTTATCAACTGAATGGAGATGTTTTTCCTAGTTTGGTGATGTGGTGGGAGATATTTAGACTTATATTTTGTTCATTTCCTACTGGACCTTTTAATGGTAGAATGGAGAACACCCATGCTATAGCATACATATGTTTGCTTGCTTATGGATTGACATATGAATTTATGAACCCTTTGCAATAACCCCTCCAGTTCTGTAGGAATTCTCCCAAGATTAGATACCACTGATCTAGTCCAATCCCCTCATTTTACAGATAAGACAACTGAATTCCCAAAATGTTTTAAACAATGGAACTTTATTGGAGAAAAATGTATAACCTCCTGAGGTGAGCACTTTAGAGGAGGGAATACACATTCAGATGTACCTTTTCATCAAAAAAACCCCTCAGTTTTAAGTTGATAGTGACCTCATAAGTACTGAAAACTGTCCATGGATGATATTGTCCAAATGGATTACAAAAGTATGGAGGGAATGTAGGAAGGGATCATGGGACTTATTTAGTCAAGAAAGGCATATGAGAGAAGGTAAGTCTTGAGCCAGGTACGAAGGGAGTGACAGGTTTGGTACAGAGAAAAGAATACAGGTTCTGAAGAAAGGATCTGCAGACAAAACCCCACTCTGAATCAAGATTGGGCAAATCACTTAATCTGCCCCAAGTCCCAGTTTCCACATCTCTAAAAGGAAGATGATGGACTTCATAGTTCCCAAGCTTCCTTCTAGCTCTTTGGTAGGGGAAAAAAGCAAAAGCAGTAAGTGAAGATATTTGGGGTGGGGGGGAAAGGCATAAATAAATTAACCTCTTGGGATCAGAAGAGATATAGTGTTATTTATTATCATTTTTCCCCAAATTTATTAATTTATTTGTTTTCAATTTTCAACATTCACTTCTATAAGTTTTAAATTCTTTCCCCTTCTCTCCCCAAGGTGGCATGCAATCTTATATGAGCTCTACATATACATTCCTATTAAACACATTTTCACATTAGTCATGTTGCATAGAAGAATTAAAACGAATGGGAGAAACCATGAGAAAAACAAAACAAAACATAACAAAACAAAAAAGAAAATAGTCGGCTTCATTTTGTGTCCCGACTGCATAGTTCTTTCTCTGGATGTGGATGGCATTTTGCATCATGAATCTTTTGGAAATGTTTTAAATCCTTGCATTGCTGTGAAGGGCTAAGTCTGTCAAAATCAGTCCTCAAACATGGTGGCTATAACTATGCATAATATTCTCCTGGTTCTCCTCACTTCACTCAACATCAGTTCATATAAGTCTTTCCAGGTTTTTTCTGAAGTCTGCCTTTTCATCATTTCTTATAGCACAATAGAATAGAAGAGATATACTTTTAAAAGGATGGAGGATAGTCAGACCAATAAGCAATGAGGAAGGGTAGGAATGTGCATCAATAGATAAAGAGCTTTGAATGCTAAGCCAAGTCATCCATTTTATTAATTTCTTTGCTTCAGATTTGATCAGACAGGACATGGAGATAAATGTGACTTCTTGACCAGAGTAGTGAGCTCAGAATGTTTGGGCAGATGATTCCACTGGCTACTGGATGGCATAGGGTTATAAGGAGCACTGGTCATCAAAAGAATAAGAATTTGCTCTTTGTCAGATTTCACTCTGTTAGTTTTTCATGTGCTTTGTTTATTGGAATGCTTTTCAACAGAAAAAGAATTCCTCAGTCAGTCATCTCCCACCTCCATTACTTTGCATAGTTTGTCCTACATGTCTATACTTCCTTCTTTCTGTTATCTCAAATAACCTTAGTACCAAAGCATTAGAACTTAAGCATTCCTTACTAGGGGCAGCTAAATGATGTAGTGGATAGAGTGTTGGGCCTGGAATGAGGAAGACTCATCTTCCTGAGTTTAAATATGGACTCAGATACCTACTAACTTTGTGATCCTGAGTAAGTCACATCACACTGTTTGCCTCAGTTTTCTCATCTGTCAAGTGAGTTGGAGGAGGAAGTTGGCAAACCACTCAATTATCTTTGTCAAATCCCCTCTAAATGGGGTCACAGTGTTGGATATGACTAAAACAACTCAAATGTTCTGTAGTACCTATACTTCTTTCAAGGCTCAATTAAGGTATTCTTTCCTACTTGGAACTTTTTGTTTTCCCCCAGTCTTCTGGTTGTTCATGCCTTTTCTCTCCTCAAATTGAGCTTACTTATCTGTGTAGACTTGGATTCCCCCTAGTTAGAATATAAGCTTCCTGAGGGGGAGGAGTGGTCTTTGTTTAGTGTTTTTGTTCCCCGTGCCTCATGGGTAGCATGCACTTACATCTAAAGGGCAAGATTCAAGGCTGGTTAAAATGAACTGAAATTAATTTTTTTTATTGATATGGAAGGTCTCATTTTTCCATAGATCTATTTATTTTATTTTAGCCCAGGTCTTTGAAGACATTGCCAAAAGTCAGTATCATCTTTATTGTTCAGAAAAACAAAAGATCAATATTGCGAAGATAGAGGTGGAGAACATAGAAGGGCTTAGTCTTACTTTCATCTAATTCTCCTCCGTTCCCTGATTCAAATGGATTGGACATCATTATATATCAGCGATTACTTGGGATTTTACTGTATTTGCAAATATTAAATTGTCTTTGTGAGACATTGTTGATCATTTTCCATTTTTCTTTCATCAGATGTAATATTTTGGGAGCCTGGGACCTTCAGCCAGGAGTGTTAGCTTATGTACAAAACAAAAAATACCATGGAAGGCAACTGTAAGGTCCATGGAAGATTGATTAGACTTAATGGGACTCTCCCATTTTCATTTTAATGCTATGTATGATGGAGTTATCAAAAAGACAGACTTATCTGAGTTAGTTTGGTGGATATTTGCCTCCACTGATCACTAGCTTTGTGGCCATGGGCAAATCAGGCAACCACTCTGATCATCAGTTTTCTCATCTGTGAAACGTGAATGTTCATAAATTCAGTATCTACTTTGCAGTGCTGTTGTAGTTCTAATGAGATATGCATATAAAGAACTGTGAAAATCTTAATGGACATTATAAATTTTGGTGATGATGATGATAACAACCATTACAAATATAATTCTTCAATCAACTGGATTATGACAAAAAATGGATTTATAGCCTATCACAAAATAAAAGGTCCTTTTTTGACCTTTTAAAATTATCTTTTGACTCCAGAGGGAATTGCATCAGTGAGCTAGAAATGAAAAGATCTGAATTCTTTCACTAATTATGTAAGACATCTATGTCCCAAGTGCTTATTCTTGGGACAAGATAGAAAATGGAATTATTATTCAAAAGGGTCCTTCCAATCTTATTATTTATGACTCTCTGATTTCTTAACTTCCTTCCTGCTTTTTGCTTCTCTCCATTGTAATATCATTTTTCATGGGTAAATACAAGAATTCCTGTTTCTTGTTCTGGTTTTCCATATGTTGTCCAACTCACATCAGCATGATCAGAAACGATCACTCCACACTCAGATACTTGTCCAAACTCTTACTCTGTAACGTTAGGTGTGAGTTAGAGAGATAGAGATCAGTATGTTGATAGAATTTTAAAGTACATCCAACATCTTTTTTTTTTTTTTATATTTTGGCATTCTGTGATTGTATCTTCCAAGGCCTTTTCTTTAAAGTACTTTTATTTTTTATTTTACTTTTTGATGTTTAATACTGTTATTGATGATGATAATTACAATTAGTCCTGTTATGCAAATGAGATCATTTCAAGGTGCATAATTTGTAAAGTTTATTTTTAAAATTTATTTTTCTCAATTACCTGTAAGAACTATATAATAATTTCTACCCAATTATATGTTGATGATTTTCTTAACTTTTTTTAAGTTTTGAGTTCCAAATTGTATCCTTCCTTTCCTCCCTCCCTCTCCTACCCCCTCCCATATATGGCAAGTAATCAGATATAATCATGTAAAACATTTACACATTAGTTATTTTGTATGAAGAGACTTAAATAAAACAAAAACAATGAAAGTTAAAAATAGCATTCTCTAATCTGTATTCAAACAATATTAATTCTTTCTCTGGAGTCAGATACTATACTTCTCTACTAGTCCTTTGGTATTATCTTCGGTCATTGTACTACTGAGAAAAACTACATCATTCACATTTCTTTATCAAACTATATTGCTGTTACTGTATACAACATTCTCCTGGTTCTGTTCAATTCACTTTGCATCAGTACAAGTAAGTCTTTCCAGGTTTTTCTGAAACCATCCAGCTTGTTATTTCTTATAGTACAATAATACTCCACTACAATCATATATCACAGATTGTTTAGTCATTCCCCATTTGATGGGCATTTCTTTGATTTCCAGTGCTTAGCCATCATAAAAAAAGCTGCTACAAATATTTTTATACAAATAGATCCTTTCCATCATTCCTGTTTTTGATGGCTTTTGGACATAGACCTAGCAAAGATATTGATAGATCAAGGGCATGCAGTTTTAGAGTTCATTGGACATAGTTCCAAATTGTGCTCCAGAGAGGTTGGATCAGGTCACAACTCCACCAATACTGCATTAGTGTTCCAGTTTTCTCACATCCACTCCCACATCCATCATTTTCCATTTTTGTCGTGTTAGTCAATCTGACAGGTGTGAGGTGGTACCTCAAAGTTGTTTCAATTTGTACTTCTCAAAACAACAGTGGAGTAAAAACAATTTTAACATTAATTTTTAAATGTCTGATTTCCAAATTTTCTTCTTCTCTCCTTCTTTCTCCTCTTCCGCATTGGGAAGGCAAGAAATTTGATAAAGGTTGTATAGATGCAGTCATACACACATACATACGTAGTCATGCAAAACATATTTTTTATTAGTCATATTGTGAAAGAAAAGAAAGAATACACTGATCTGCATTCAAACTCTATCAGTTCTTTCTCTAGAGGTGGATAGCATTTTTTCATCATAAGTCCCTTGAAATTGTCTTGTATTACTACATTGCTGAGAATAGCTAAGTCATTCATAGTTTATCATTGTACAATATTGCTTAGTCATTTCTAAATTGATAGACACCCCTCAATGTCCGGTTCTTTGCCACCGCAAAAACTGGTGCTACAAATATTTTTGTACATGTAGATCCTTTTCCTTTTTGGTTTTTATCTTTTTGGGATAGAGACCTGGTACTGGTATTGCTGAGTCAGATTATTCAGTTTTATAATCTTTTGGGAATAATTTCAAATTTCTCTCCAGAAAGGTTGCACCAGTTCATGACTTCACCAACAGTGCATTAGTTTCTCAATTTTCCCACATACTCTCAAACATTTGTCACTTTTCTTTTCTATCATATTAGCCATCTGATAGGTATGGGGTGGTACCTTAGAGTTGTTTTAATTTGTATTTCTCTAATCAATAGTGATTTAAAGCATTCTTTCATATGACTATAGATGATTTTGACTATTTCATCTGAAAACTTCTTGTTCTTATCCTTTGACCATTTATCAACTGAGGAATCACTGGTATTCTTATAAATTTGACTCAGTTTTCTTTATATTTGAGAAATGAGGCATTAAGCAGAGAAAATTGATGTAAATTTTTTCATAGTTATGATTACTAACTGTATATTTCCCTTCATTCTATTTTCCCCATTTATCCTACTCTTTCCTCTCACCCTGTACATACTCAAACCAGATGGCTTAGGAGGAGAAAGTGAGGCTGGTAACTTTGCACAGCCCTCCCTCATTCAAATCAAAGTCAACTGCAAGTCATGTCATCATTTCCCTGATATATGGTCATCATCAAAAATGAAGGCCAAACACAACCTGTGAGTAGACCAAGCTACCTGAATAGGGACATTGCCAGTTGAGTAACTCAGCTCTTCCTCTCCCTCTCCTTCTCCTTCTCCTTCTAGCTCTCCCTATAATGATAAAGTTTTTGAAGTTTCAATTACCATTTTCCCGTGCAGGAATATCAACTATCTAAATTTATTGAATCCCTTATGATTTCTCTTTACTGTTTACCTTTTTATGCTTCTCTTGAGTATTGTATAGTGTAACTAAAAGTCACAATTTCAATTCAGTTCTCATTTTTTCATTAGGAATATTTGAAAGTCCTCTATTTAATTGAATGTCCATTTTTCCCCATGAAGGGTTATACTCAGTTTTGTAGGGTAGGTGATTCTTGGTTGTAATTCTAGTTCCTTTGTCCTCTAGAATATCATATATCAAGTCCTCTGATTTTTTTTTTAACATAGAAGCTACTAAATCTTATGTTACCCTGACTGTTGATTCATGATATTTAAATTTCTTTTTCTTTCTGGTCTGCTTGCAATATTTTCTCCTTGACCTAGGAGCTCCTAAATTTGGCTATAATATTTTTGGTAGTTTTCATTTTGGGATCTCTTTCAGGAGGTGATCAGTGATTTCTTTCTATTTCCATTTTGCCGTCTGGTTCTAGAATATCAAAGCAATTTTTCTTGATAATTTCTTGAAAGATGATATCTAGGTCCTTTTGATCATGGCTTTCAAGTAGTTTAATAACTCTTAAATTATTTCTCCTGGGGTTTATTTTCCAGATTAGTTGTGTTTTCAATGAGACATTTCACATTTTCTTCAATTTTTCATTATTTTCATTTTGTTTTATTGTTTATTGATGTCTCATGGGGTCATTAGTTTCCACTTGTCCATTCTAATTTCTAAGGAATTATTTTTTACTTTCTTTTCCACTTGACCAATTCTACTTTTTAAGGAGTTCTGTTCAGTGGATTTTTGTATCTCTTTTTACCATTTGGCCTATTTTGTTTTTTAAGGTGCTATTTTCTTCAGTATTTTTTGTGCCTCCTTTACAAAGCTGTTGACTCTTTTTTCATTATTTTCTTGCATCAGCATCCTTTCTTTTCCTAATTTTTCCTCTACCTTTTTTATTTAATTCTTAAAATACTTTGTGAGCTCTTCCAGGAGTTCTTCAGGATCTGAGACCAATTCACATTTTCTTTGAGGTTTTCTATGTAGCAGTTTTGATTTGTTGTCTTCTGAGTCTGTGGGTTGAGTTCCCTGTCACCACACTAACTTCTATCATTAGGGTTTTTGTGGTTTGCTCATTTTTCCAGTCTATTTTTTGAGTTTTAATTTTTAAAATTGAGCTCTGTTCCCAGAATAAAAGGGGTACTGTTCTAAGCTTTAGAATTTTGTGCAGTTCAGAATGTCCAGAGCTAGTTCTGGGTGGGTGGTCTTTAAGTTTTCAGTTCTTATAAGGTGATATGATCAAAAGACAGGTGTGCTTACTACTCTTCTGGCCTGTGCTTTAGTCTGTGAGTGGCCATAAGTATTGTTTTCTCTTCTGGAATTGTGACCAGGGTTCCTATTCTCCTTTACCCACACAAGCTCTGGTGTGCTAGTGTTCATTCTCACCCTGGGACTGCTGCCAAGGACTGTAACCTAGATCCACATCTGGGCAATGCACCCAGTGCCAGCAAAGGGACCCCTGTAATCTCCTGTAGGCTGAGAGCTCAGAAAGCTACTGCTGTTGATTCAATTGCCCACAAGGGCTACTGCTGTTTTTAGGGTATTTCCTGTGCTGAATTGTGTTCCACGCTCACCTCAGTGAAACAGATCTTTCCTGCCAATCTTCTAAATTTTCTTGGGTTAAACGATTATTTTATTCTTTCCTTTTGTGGGTTCTGTCACTTGAAAATTTGTTTCAAAGCATTATTTTAAAGTTGTTTGGAAGGAAATCTGGGAGAGCTTAAGAGGTTTCTGCCTCTTCTCTGACATCTTGGCTCTACTCCTTAAAATTTATTTTAAAAGATTTTGCTAATATTCCATCTTTGACAGAGTAGATTTTTAAAAGACCTCCTAGGGTGACCTTTGGTATATACAAAATACTCCCACTATTTCCTGCCTATAGCAAAAATAAGCATGCTTTGGCAGAGGTAGGACAAATTGTTCCATAAACAAGCAAGGGGATTGTTTATTGTCTGTTTAAAAAAAGGACTAATCTATAAAATAGGGCAAGAGCTGTGAGTTCTCTCCTCTGGATAAAGTCTCTAAAACACAGTCCTCTGGGACTGTGGGATTGAAGTGTGTTGGACAACCTAGCAAATTAAAAAAAGGTGTCTGTTACTATATACATATTATGTATACATATATAAGACCTGTCAATTTTCCATCTGTAGAGGTCATTTTTATTAACACAACTATGTTGAAGTCTTTTCCACCAAGAACTTCTGCTGGGTATGAATCTATAGGTAGTAGGAGTGAGGTTGATGGGGAGGGCAAGTCAGAGGACTGACTCTCATGTATAGAGATAGAGACAAACTTTCAAAAATTCCCATCAATACATTCATTCATTCATTTATTTCTTCATGAAAGAGATAGTTCTACAGTACTTCCTATGAACAAGACACTATTCTGGGTACTTTGGGGAAATATAAAGATAATAAAAATGATCCCTGTCCTCTAACTCCTTTAGAGTTTAGTAAATTGTGAAGTTAGTCAACTTTTCTCCATTGTTCTATATTGGTTTATTCAGGCAACATGCTACTATCAATATAATCTCAGTTCTTCCCAAATGATGTACTTTCCCTTTCTGCAAACTATTCTTCATGTAGAACCAAGATGATTCCTAAAATGCAAAAGGATTTATTCTGTAAAATTTGGACTCAGTTCAAAGGGCTGCTCTTGAAGACCTAGATCACCACATGTGGTCTCAAGGCTACGTTTCCCACCCTTGTCCTATACAATTCTCATGATCACCCTATAAGGTAGATGCTATTATTTCCCCCATTTTACAGAAAAAAAGCTCTGAGGATCAGACAGGCTAGCTGAATTTCTAAGGGGTTATACAACTAATAAGTCTCTGTGACATATTTTGAACTCAGGTTTACCTATTTCCCATACCAGCATTTATCTACTATTTCACCTAGCTCTTTTTTAGAATATATATTGCTTACTTTGTTGAAATTTTGGATCAAAACTAAATATGTCAATATAATAGCTATATCATTACCATAAGAAATTATACCAATAACAAGTAGTTCAAAAGTTTTGTGATGCTTAAATGAGATAATGTGCGGAAAGTGTTTTAAAAATAAAGAGCTATATAAAAGTCAGCTATAGAGACCTCTGACTTTTTAATACATAAATCCCAACTGTCATTGACAAATCAAATATAGGGGAGAATGAGAACAGAAGGGGATACTGATGAAAAGGATTAAAAATTATAATTCTGATGATATATCTCTAGCCAACCTTTACTATTGATTTAGAAAATTGGTCTCTGTTCCAAAAAGATTTCCATAAATTCTTCACCATTGTGATGTGCTCTGGCAACTTCTAGTGATCCTCTACCTGCTTTGATAGGGAAATGCTATTTTCTAAAATAGCTAGTTGTTTGGACACTATATATATCTATTGTCATTAATTTCACTATGCCAAAAGCATTTCATATTTTAAGACTGATATTGCCTATGTGTTATTTACTCTAAATGTATTCTTTCTAGTTAAGCTTTGACTTCAGTTTGCCAGTGAATGTCTGAATACACACAGTTTTCTCTTTTATAGCCTGACACTTGAAATGTCTTTCTTGGAGGAGACCAAGGTATTTGTAAATATTTTCTGCCTCCACTGGTTTGATCTGACTTCTGGATCAAGGTCAAAATATTCAGTCTCCATTCTTACTTAGAGCCCATGATAAACTGTACTCTTTTTTAGTCTAACTGACATTTTGATATTGTTTGAGAAAGTTTCCATGAGATTAGGTAGATATTTTATATATTTTGGGCCACGTATAGTTACATTAGACATGTATGTCAAGAGAAATATAATTTTGTTGGATTCCATCTTTTACTTGAAGGAGGAACTCAGTTTTATCTAAAAATGTTGTTAAGTTGTGTCCAACTCCTTGTGACCCCATTTGTGATTTTCTTGGCAAAGATACTAGAATGGTTTTGCCATTTCTTTCTCTAGTTCATTTTACAGATGAGGAATCTGAGGCAAACAGGGTAAAGTGACTTGCTCAGGGTCACACAATTAGTAAGTATCTGAAGCTGGATTTGAGCTCTCATCTTCTTAACTCCAGGCCTAGTGCTCTATCAATTGGACCACCTAGCTACCCCTGTTGC
The DNA here is from genome assembly GCA_023548195.1 of Bettongia penicillata ogilbyi. Classification (NCBI taxonomy): domain Eukaryota; kingdom Metazoa; phylum Chordata; class Mammalia; order Diprotodontia; family Potoroidae; genus Bettongia; species Bettongia penicillata. Next base: position 3,452,202 of record JAJHZJ010000287.1, on the reverse strand, counting down.
AAATCACTTTTCGCACAAAAGAAATTCAAACCACATTTAATCCCCGCAAGCACTCATTGACAGAAATATTTAAATAAGTGGCAGCAAATTATAACTACATTTATAATTTCCTGGTGGCAATGGGGTATACTTATATAATCAGTGGCTCAAAACTCATTTGAGGGAAAGGACTTTTTTTTTTTCCACTTATACTTGTATTTTTTTTTTTTTACAATGAGCAGGATATAGTAAATGCTTAATAAATGCTTGTTGACTTGACACTATGCCAGTCTATAGCCCCATTGGAGCCAACCTCTGAGGGGGTCTGGCCCCCATTTTGTACACAACTAATACAGATGACTAGAAAACTTTCAATATCCCTTCTAGGGTTAGCTCCAGTCCTATAATATCTTCTCAAGCTTCTGTTTTAGGATCTTTGATTTATGTTAGACTGCTAATTTTGTTATTTTCACTGCTTTGACTTCTGATGTTTTAACCTTTTGACTTTTGTTTTAGTGAGGGATTAAAGAAAATTAAATTCTATTTTCTGAAATATCTTCTGAATTTTTAAATTGCATTTAGTTGAGTTGTATGGAGTTGAAGTTGTTTCCTTCATGTATCAGATACATATTCATAATCTTACAATGTCTTTCCACTAATTTTCAATAGCTCCTTGAAATGATTTCTGCCAGGATCTCGTTTTATTTCTATGCTTAAAAGTATTCTGAGAAGGCTCAACATTTAGTTCTTTGGTTCTTAACATGTCCACAGCTGCACCATGTATTTCTTTGCATGGATCTTAAAATGTATTTATGCTTTCTTTCATATACTATGAGAGAATTTATTCATTCATAATAGTGGCAGTAGATACCTGCTCTTCCATATTACTCTGTTTGGATATAAATGGTCTGTTAGCTGAACTCAGCAGTCCAACTGAAAAAAGAATTTTCAGAACTATAGTCTAAGAGTGGCCATCTCCCTTTCAAAAGTATTTGAGGCAATCATGATATCTTTGCCAACTGGTTCATTAAGTATGATTTCTAGAGTTTGTATTCAGTGAAGATTTTCAGTGACCTTATAGTCTTGACATTTCTGTACTTCAGATTTTAGCAGCTTCTTGAGTTCATTTTTAACTGTCAAATCTAGGTATAAGGATAAAAATGTTTTTTCTAATTGCTTTGTAATTGTTGTATGCCTTGGTTTGATATATAGACAAGTGAAGCAAGTACAAAGCTCTTATTTAAAACATATTAGTCATTTGGTTAAAATAATAAGTTTTACTATCTGGTAGGCTCTGTGCTACGCACTGAAATACAAAAAAAAAAGACAAAAGACACCTCCTGAGCTTCTAATAAGCCACTGAAATCTTTCCCATTTTGTCATGATATAGTACTGGTATATAATGAAAATAATCACATATTCAGTTTTTTTTCTTGGTTTGCCTTTTTTTGTCACCAGCATCATTTTCACTGAAGCATTTTCAGCAAGTGAGGCACTGGTATTTCTAATTTGTTCCAATGTACCTATATTTTGATACCTTCAAGTACTAGAATATGAAGAAGCACTAGTCAGTGGAAGAATATCAAACATATTTCTAGTTTTTGTTTTAGAAATAATATTTTTTCTGCTCTAGAATGCCTGAGAAAAGCTTTGTAGATAGAGAGACTGAGTCTCAAAAGAATAAACAAAAATTATGTAAATAAATTTAAAAATAAACTGATATAAAATATGGGATATGATGATGTTCCCATGATTTGTGATTCTTGTAACATTTTTATAGAGGGAAGATTTAGGAATCAGAGATGTTAAATACTTTCAACAATTGGAACTAGGTCATTTGAAAAGACAAGGATAGATAGTCTTGAATTTTGTTTGTTTCCAAAGTCCAATCACTAAAATTTGATATATTTTTTCCCAGGTTCCTCCTGCTGCCCTGAGATTTGGTGACAATTAGACTGACTTGCTGGAAGGAAGAAAGATAAAAATGGTAACTTTGAAGCCTTGATGTAGGACTTCCAAATCCCTTCAGAAATATTAAGAGTATTTGACTCTTCTCTGATCAACTCAGGTCAACAGAAGTTGTATTATTTATGACTACTTTGGAATGGAGTAGTGAATCTGTCTTTGTTGTGTTATACTCTGTGGCTCTCAAGGCATGCTCAGGGGCATAATAAGTCAGAGTTATCACATTCTGTTGCATCTGATGCCTTTGCTCTAGCTGTGTTAATTTCCCCTGGTGGCCACTTAGATTTGCTGTCTTTGAATTCAGTGAGTTGAGATAGTCATCAAGGCTTCAAATTCTAGTCTCAATATTGAGAGGTCTATTCATTATCTCTGACAATGTTCCATTTTTTCATGACAATTTTTCAGTATTTGGGGGAAAACCTTGCTGTTGAGTTATAGTCAAGGGATTCTTTTATATAACTATTTGTGAGTAGAAGGGGAAATTAGTAGTTACTAAAGGGATCTGGGTTATCTCTATGTATATCCACCTGTTGTTAGTTTTCATCGACTTCTTGGTCCTCGGTGTGGTTTCTAATTTACCATTGACTTAGTTAAACATCATTACCTTATAAATCAATGCTGTAAGGCAAGGCTAAGTCCTTTAGGGACTTTTGGGGTGGGCTAAATCACTAGTTGGAAGGAAAATGCAGAACTATTCCTATTTGTACTCCAGACAGTAAATCCTAATGTTTTTTTCTACACAAACACAGCTGAAATGAATAGAAATAAAACATTAAATCCGGCTGAGTTCACTATGGTCCATCTTCACTACTCTGCCTAGTTATAGACCAGCAGAGACAGAGAGGGTCCGAGGCATCAGACAGTAGACAGAGCCTACCTGTTGTGATATAAAAGCAGCAGGAAAGCCCACTTGCCCTGAAATGCCTCCCCCAGTCTAGTGCCTTGGAGTCTGAAATTAAGTCATTAGAAATTCACTGCTTAAAGCATATTGTAGTTTCGCTATTTATCTATTTATTTATTTGGGTAGCTAGGTGGTGCAGTGGATAGAGCACCAGTGCAGGAGTCAGGAGGACCTGAGTTCAAATCTCACTTCAGACACTTGACACTCACTAACTGTGTGACCTGGGGCAAGTCACTTAACCCCAGCTCATCCTAGGTCACCTCCAGTCATCCTGATGAACATCTGGTTGCTGGATTCAGATGGCTTTGGAGGAGACGTAAGGCTGGTGACCTGCACAGCCCTCCCTCACTGAAAACAAAGGCAAGTCATGTCATCATTTCTGTGATGGCATGGTCATCTTCAGCAACGAAGGACAAACACACACAAATTTATCCATTTGTCAGTTTTTAATGTTGTCTGTCATGATTGCTACCCATTTTTTTAAATTAACCTAGGGTTCAGGAAATTTTATTTCATTCTCATATGACTCATGAGGATGGCTACCCAGGATGGTTTGCATAGGCATTGGAATGGGCAGTTTTGTGGGTAAATTTTACCTAAATTTACTTTTACTAGAGATGGGGAACTCAGCTTAGGGTTTGGAGACCAAAAACTGCAGATTTTCAAGCACACTTCCCACTGGGGCTTTGAGTCTGATTTCTAATCGTTTCTGCCATCCTTCTTCATTTTATGGTTGAGTTCATGTCACTCATATTCAGTTGACTTTTAGGTGTGCTTTTCTCTCAACATGTCCTATTAAAATATTTTTTCTCTTTGCTCCCATTCTGCTCTTCAAAAGAGAAAAGAAAGATGAGAAAGTAAAGGAATGAGAGGAATATGAGTATTCTACAATTCTAAAATTAGTATCCTATAATAACATTAATTTTCTATAATTTGACAAATTAATGTTCTATATACATATTAGTATAACATAATTCTATAACTAATATTCTATAATGGTTTGATCTTACTCTTTTGCCCTTCTGCTAGATTTTACCCTTTCCTTTTAATTTCCTCTATTTCTCTTTTGTCTTTATGGTATTTAAATGTTAAAATATTGTCTTCTTTTGCCCATTTCAGGCAAAAGTGAAGTTCAGGAGATCCCTGTTTTTTCTACCTCTAGTATCATAAAATTCCCAATTATGACAAATAATCAATTCTCTTCTTTCTTAATTCTTCCTTGGCATATTCAGTGCCAATGTGATATTCACAGTGCCTATGGTGGCCATGAATGTCCTGTCACAATTCTGAATCATGAAATACAACACACTCTCCACATGGAAGATAGAACCAAAACATTTCTTCAGACACGGGAAAACCAAAGCCATCATAGTAACACAAATCTCTATACACAATAACAATGCAAAGAACAACACCTGCCCCAAGTATTCCCTCTGTTAGGCTTCCCACAAACCAGCTCTATTAAACAAATCACAAGCAGGAGTCCCTTAAGCAAAATTCTCCTCACACTCACAGTCAGCTGCAGGTTTGCCTGCATCCTTCAGTTCTGACTGCTCTCATGACAAACTTTCTCTCAAGTTTGCGGCAACTCTGTCTCTTCTTGTTCTACCCATTCAGCAAACTCCTCGCACCACAGGCTCCATGTGACTCAGACTCATATGATTCAGGCAAGTCATATGGGTCTATTAATGAATATGGAAGATCTCCCCATTTAAATGATCATTACAGCATGTTACTCTTCCTCTTTATTAAAACAAATAAAACACCTAGACCCTAAGTTTGTCTTTGTTCTACCCCTCCTTAACTCTGCCACCATCTGTCTCTACAGCTGCTTCTCCCTCCCTCCATCTACCTCCACTTCTCTCTCTCTCTGACTCAAGTGTTTGGTACTATGCTATGTCATCACTAAATGTCCTTTCCACATTGTTATTAAGTGGTCCTCTTTTTGTTAAGTGTTAGATGGTGTCTATGTGTGTCATTGAATACCAGTTAAGCCTGACTCCTCATATTGGATTGAGTGGGATTTGGAAAGGACAATGTTCTCTTCTGGTTCATCCATTAAAATACAAGAATTTCATCATTATTTGACTCTTTCAATAGTTCAATTGTATTTATTTTCCTAAATTTCACTAATTTCTAGTGTTTGTATTTAAAGATCCAACCCAACTATGGTTTTCTCCTTAGAAATGCTGGAACATTCTGTTAAATGTATTTATTATACTTAAAAGCACTAAAGACAATGAAACAACATCAATATTCAATGTATTTACCCAATGGAATAGCACATTAAAGGAAAAGATAAGTAAGCTACTGAAAAAAATAATTATTGGAGATTTTAATGTGCCTCTTTCAGATCTTGATAAATATAACATGAAAATAAACAAGAAAGAAATTAGGGACCTAAATAGAATTTAAAGAAAGTAGTTAAGATAGATTTCTGGTTGTTACTAATTGGAATTCATAAATACCATATAGTTCCCTCATCCTCAAATGGCACCTTTATAAAGTTGATATGTTAGGACACAAAATAACTTATTAAAGTTCAGAAATATTAAAGACAACCTTTCATGAACACAGAATAATATACTACCATAGTAATAGAAAATTGAAGAAAGAATTCAAACATAAATAATATAGACTACATAATGTAATCCTAAACAGTGGATTGAGTGCTGAGTCTATAGTCAGAAAGACTGATCTTCCTGAGTTTAAATTTGACCCCTGACACTCACCACTTGTGTGGCCTTGGGCAAGTCACTTAATCCCATTTGCTTCAGTTTTCTCATCTGTAAAGTGAACTGGAGAAAGAAATGGCAAGCCAGTCCAATATTTTTGCCAAGAAAACTCCAAATGAAGCCAGGAAGAGTTAGACTTGATTTGAATGACCAAATTAAACAGCAAATAATGAGTGGGTCAAAGAACAAATTATAGAGACAATAAATAATTTTATCAAAGAAAATTATAACAATGCTGTAACATAACAAAATCTTTGGTGTGTGCTATAAAGTTTCTGATAAAAAAGAGCAACGTCATTGAAGAGTTTCCTAGAAATCATGTTAATGGTTTCTTATCTATTATAAAATGATAAATCTTTATTATATTTACTAAAACTAAAAACCATGTTTAATAATCAGTGATAATTACACAATACACAATATTAAATATTTTCATGAATCTAAGTGCTTAGAAGCCTCAAATTTTTTGCAATGATTTAACCCACATTTCTGCAATTTTGTTTTGATATATTTACAAGGATTTACAAGTGCTCCATCAGAAATTCTCCTGGCCATTCTGCAGAATAAAAAAAATGGAAGTTAAAAAAGTTTTTGCAGTTCATTTATTATTAGGCAAGAGACTTACAAAATCCCCAGGAAAGTCCCAAATTAAAATGAGACAAGTGTAGGCAGAATGATTTGACTAGAGGGCTAATCAAATCAGGGGCAATTCAGGAATGAAAATGAATGATTTGGTCTGTATGGAAACAATTGAATTTCTGTCCTCCCTGGAGAGTGAGTGCATAATTAAAAATAGAACATAATTAGTGTTCTCTAGTATATAAAAGAAAAGTCAGCAAGCAAATGGCAGCTGGAAAATTAAACTGCAGGTGAAGGCAACTTGGGAGGTAACCATCACACAGTTTATATAGTGCCACAAATTAAGTAACAGATGTACATCTCATTGGAGTATGTACTAGATAGCAGTTTTTCATGCTACATGCAGCAGGAGCTCACTCTGTTGAATTATTGCTACTTATAAATGAAAGGGAAAAATCTGTATCAAGAACTTGAACCAGTTTGTGAACCTCAAATCAAATTGGACCCCAGAATCTGGGAGCATTGGATACGTAGATAAGCTCAATCAGAGTTTGAAGTGGCCCCGTCCTATCCTCTAATTTCTTACATTTTACTCTTTTCCACGTATTCTACGCCCTCCTCACCAAACACAATAATTCGTTTCTGTGTTCTGTGCCTTTTTTCACTGTCCCTAGAATGCTTTTCCTCCTCATCAAATTCAGTTTCCTTTGAAACTCAGCTCAAATCCTCCTTTCTACAAGAAGTTTTGCCTCTCCCAACACAAGTACCTTCCCTCTGAAGTAACTTCCAGTTTAGCCTGCACATATTGTACATAGCTGTTTGCATGGTTGTCCTTGTCACTAGAAGATGAATTCCTTGAGGGAAGGGATTGGTTTTAGTGTTCTTTGTATCTCGGGTACTTAGTACAGTGCCTGACATATATTAAGCACATAACAAATGCTTTCTTACTTGACTTGACTAGACTTGAACAATGTGATGCTACCAAAAAAGCTAATGTGATTTGAGGCATTAAGAAAGGTATAGCATCATCTCTAGGGAGGTGTGTCCCAACTATATTGAGTCTTGGTCAGATTACATAGAGAGTAGAGTTCCCTTCTATAGTGTGGGAGTTAGGTGCATAGTGTCCCCAGAATCTGGGAAATCCATGTAAAATTTTTTTGCCCTCCCTTCATACCAGAGAAGAAGTGTGATTTTTTTCCTTTTCTCCTATGGGGTATTTACATATTTACTTATTATAAATTTAGGTTAAGTCTTTGGTCGTAGGCTATATATATATAGGTCAATGTTAAGTAAAAGTACTATATAAAAATAAAACCTTTTTACTTATTTTTAACTTTGAAAGTGAACTTGTACATATTTATGGTATTGGAAGGTAAAATATATTATACAATTTTCTCTCTACATATATGTATATATATGGATCTTCGGCATTTTCAACTTTCTAAACATTTTCTGTGTTGTCTGCTGTCCTTCACATGTTGCCAAAGTCCCCCCGAAACTTCCCTATAATTTCTTATGCCAACCTGTGATATATCAAAAGTGTGAAAGTGGCAAAAGTCACAATATGGAAAGGATAACTGTATTCCCCTCACGTTGAAGCACAAGATTTTAGAAAGGACATTACTAATCTGACGAACATCCAAAGGAGAATGGTTAGGATGGTAAAAGCACTGGGAATCAGACCACAGAAGGATCCAGTTGAGGGAAATGAGAATATTAAACTTGTAGTAGAAAAAATGTAGAGAACATGATTGCTGTGTTCAAATATTTGAAGGACTGTCATGAAGGAGGAATTTAATTTGTTCTACTTGGCCCCAGAGAGCAGAACAATGAACAAAGGGAAGTGAAGCAGGTCGGACTCAAATGTTGGCTTGGTGCAAGGAAAAACTTTCTAACAATTAGAATTGTCCCCAACTAGAATGGGCTGCCCCAGGAAGCAGGGTGTCCTCCCCTCACTGGAGGTCTTCAAACAAAAGATGAATGACTACTTGCCTGGCACATTATAGAAAGGATTCTTCTTTCAAAGTATGTGTTGGATTAAAATGCTACGTGTTCTCTCGATTTCCTCACAATCTCAACATTCTATAATTCTGAAATCCAATTTTCTGTTTTCACTTGATTATGAACTAACTAAATTTGCATTTTTGCTTTTGTTTTTGTTTTACTTTTAATTGCATCTTGTGAGTTAACCTGCTTTGAAAAGGAACTATTACCCCAAACCATTAAAACAAATGAAATGAGAACATCAAAATGTTTTCTGAACTCTGCCAATATTTTATTCAAAGTGGGATCCTGAATGAGAGATGATACTTTCCCACATGTCTATAGATGTGTTAATTTTTAAAATTGATATATTTTGTATTTATATCATCTTTGTGTTTCCCCTTCCCAAGTTAGTCCCTACAATAAAGAACTAGAAAGAGAGGGAAAAAAGTTTTACATAGCTAATTAAATTTGACAGTATGTGCAGTGTTCCATATCCAGTTTTACTTTACCTCCTCCTCATTCCTACACCTCTGCAAAGAAGGAAAAGATGTACATTCTCATAGCTTTTCCTTGGGGCTAATGCTGGCCATTATAACTTCACTAAATTCATATCTGGTTGTTTATTTGTTATGATTCTTCTCATTTTCATTGTCATAATCATTTTATTTATCGTTTTGATGACTTCGCTTTGCATCTGTTCATATTAGTCTTCACAGGTCTGTTGATTTCCATCATATTCATCATTTCTTACAACTTAATAATATTCCATCATATTCATAAGCTATAATTTATTTAGCCTTTATGAGACTGGGTGCATCTGATTTGTTTGCTACTACAAAAAGTGGGCAGCATTCATTTTATAGATGGTATTCTCTGTTAGACAAAGAATAAACAAAAAAGGAATGGAAAGAATTTATTATGCATAATGTTTACCAGATTTAAGTCCTACCTTCTGCAAGAAGCTTTTCCTGATAGAGTTTAACACTAGTGCCTTCCCTCTGTTGAGTCTCTCCAATTTGTCCTGCATGTATGTTGTCTATTTCTAGCTTTTTGAAGGTTGTTAACCCAATTAGATTGTAGGTTCTTTGAGAGAAAGCGTTGCTTTTTGCCTTCCTTTGTATCCACAGCACCTAGCAGAGTGCCTGGTACATAGTAGGTGCTCAATGATGTTTGTTAACAATTGAGCTTTAGTTTTCTCACTTGCAGAGCTAGGATAACACTCTGAGTACTTGTTGTGAATGAACTTCTTTGTTAACTATAAAATATTATGTAACTGTCTATTCCCCTCCCCTTCACCTCAAAAACCAGAAAAAAAATAGATTTCCACTATATTTAGTCTGTTCTACTAGAGATAATAAAGGAGAGTAAAATGGTGCATGGAAAGAAGGTTACATTTGAGTTCGAAATACCTAGATCTGAATCCCAGCTCGACCACTTCTTAGATGTGAGAACTAGGGTAAGTCACATGTCACCTCTCTAGGCCTCAGTTTCCTCATCTGTAAAATGATGAAATTGGACTAGATGACTTTTAAGGTCTACAGATCTAAATCTATGACCCTCAGTCAGTGCTTGCTCTATTTCTGTTTGCTAAATATTGGGATGAAAGAAGAAAGGGGGAAGGGATTCCAAAGACAGGGATTAAGAAAATAAGAGGAACAAATACGTAAGGAGGGTCCAGAAACCTCCTGTGAAAAAGCTTCGTAAGCCTTAGAGCATTTATGGTAAATACAAGTCCTTGTTGTTACACCTGTCACCAATCCAACAGGAATTTTGCTGTTGTTTTTGCTACGGTTATTGTAGAGCATTTAAATAATAATAATATGTTATTAATTATAAAGAGAAAGATTATCACGATGATGGTGATATTCTGTAAAATCTACAAGTCCCTGGCTGGCATCGCACATTTCCTTCTCCTGAGCCATACTTTCTCACATATTTCTCTCCATCCTCATCCTTTCCCACATTTGTATTCAAGCAGTGACTTGAAATATCAGACTTCATGTTTATTTGTTTTTAAAGGTCTTGCTAAGTTCAAAGTAGAATTTTCCCATTATTTTATTCTTCACAAGCATTTTTGGTGCATGAACTGCAATTATTATGATGGCGATCGTTCTGTGAATATTTATCATTACTATTGGAATACATGATGAACAAATGCTACATGAAATATTATTTCTTGATCCTACGGGTGAGATAAAACCCATTGATTGTTGGAGGAAACTCCCTAATCAATCAGATCACAGATACATTTGAGCATCTGAGTAATATGCAGGAGGACATTCTAGGGCTAGGGCATAGAATTTATGAAGCCATTTTCCATACTGAGACAATCCCTACTCAACGCTGATTCACAAACTCCTCATCTTCATTTGAGTCTCAACAGGGCTGCAACCTCTAACAAGGGAAAAACATCCTTACTTGATCACCTCAGTTGTTGATGTTTCTGTCCTCTTCAAATCACTTCATTAAATTCAATTTTTTAAAAAAAAATTGTATCCTTGGTTTCCCTCCCACTTCCCAAAAGAGGAGTTGGAAGGTAATTAATGTGAGTTGTCATTATTGTTTTTGAAAGGAATTCGGTGAGCCTTTTTATATAATAACACATTAAAATCCTTTTTTGGGGGGGTCACATTTTAGTATGGAGATGACTATGGGTCATCTGAAAGGTGTGGAGCATAAAATTTAACCAGTCTGACAATGTTGGAAAGCTTGAAAAAATCCAAGATGCTCTTTAGATTGGTGTAAATTTTACCCTAAACAACTTTTGGAGATCTTCTACAAGGGTATAGAAAAGTCACACTACACATTAGTGGAGGGACTTCATGATAATGAAGTGAAATTCAGATTCTTGAAGTATGATTAGGAAAATTGATAAGTAGATTCTGCTTATCTATAACTTTTTCTCTTGGGCAGGTCTAGTGATGTCATAGGTATAGGATGCTTCCAGTGAGGAATTTCCACTACCAATTAGGATGGGTACCTCCACTATAATTTATAGTTTTTATAGAGTTGCTTAGGACACTGAGAGATTGTGATTTGATTAGGATTGATTGCCCTTGGTTTGATTAGGATTGATTGTTGGTGTATATGAAAGGCAGAACTTAAACCCTCATCTTCCAGAGGTCAACACTACTCCATACTGTCTTTCAGGCACCATTATCAATGTTTGAAATGATAACCTAAGGATAGGAACTAGATCCGTGATGTCATTGTTTTAGGGAATATGTAGATGAGAAAACTACATTTACCACTGAAGTTCAGCACCATCTCTGCAAACTATAGATTTAAATAATTGCCTAGAACAGTAAGACAACAAATGACTTCCCTGGGCTTATGCAGCCAGTATATATCTGAAGTAAGATTAGAAGCCAGGGTCTGTCACTCTCCAAGGGCAATTCTTGATCCATTATTTCATGCTGGCTCAATTTTATTCACATTCAAGATGATTATAATTAGAAGTTGAGAATTACTTCACTTTGTTCTCACCCTAGGCCACCCTTGATTTGTATTACTTGATTTGTTTCACTGCTAGCCTTACCAAATTTATGGGTACTCATCCCTGAAGTTTTTGCTGTTTTCTCAATATCATCCTCACTGTCTCAGAATTCTGATAGAGATTTTCTCCTTTTCCTCTTCCTGTGTCCTAACATTCCACAAAACCCAAGTATTATTTTTGCAGTTTGACTATGGGAAGACAAATCACATATAATAAATTATTTTATAGGAAATACATTGAGTAGAGACAATAATGATAATTATTATAAATATCTCTATATTGGTTATTATATACCTGACATTGTAGCACTTTCTAGTTCTTATCTCATTTGATCCTCACAGCAGCTCTGGGTTAGGTGCCATTATTATCCTTATTTTACAGATAAGGAAACTGAGGTGAACAGAGGTTAAGTGATTTGCTCCGGATCACACAGCTAATAAGTGTCTGAGGCCATATTTGAACTCAGCTCTTCTGACTCCAGTTCCAGTGCTCTGTCCCTTGTGCTGAAATGAGATATTGCCTGAATTGAGGAAGCAATTGCATGTCAGGACCTATCTTAATCTGATTTAAGAGAGGGACCAGTAATGCCAAAAAACAAACAAGAAAAATCAATAAAAAAGATTCCTTGGAAATTTTCTTTAATGAATAGAGGAGAGTATAAGGAAGGACAGAAGGAGAAACAGAGAAGTGGGACAGCTTTGAAAGTTACACGTTATCTAAATAAATACAATAATGAATAAATATAATAAAATAATTTTACAGAGTAAAGATTTGCAGTTTCATATACATCTCCACTTCTTTTCTAATATGCATATAGAAATATTCATTTTATTCTGTTATATTCAGAATAAAAAATGATAATCTATTAGTTGGAACTCTGAAGTTTTAAAAAAGCTGTTTTTTTATATGCTTACAAATAAATGAGAAATTGTGTATATAAATCAGTATTTTTTCCTTCAAAGCACTCAAGCTCCATACTTATTCCAAATTGGCAGCCATTGCTAAAAAATGTTTGGGGAATAACTCTTTTGGAATCATCATCTGAGCCTGCTGTACATTATAATAATTATTTTTAAAGATTTTACTGTTGCCTTTTGTTTTTGCACAGTTTTGCACAGTGTTCTCTCCTTAACACGATATACATGGCCTCTACTCATTGAATCCTTGCTCGAAACAGAGAAAAACACTTAAGTCAAACCAAACAGTATCACACTTGCTTCATTATTTTGAGTATCCTCAGGGGTGGCAAATCTCAATCCTTTGAAGGAGAGATTTTTTTTTTAAGAAATGGCCAGAAATAACATTTGGTGTTTAAGATGGGTGTTCATACTAGAAATAATTGTTTTCGTAAGAAAATTAAAAAATGAGGTGTGACGGTTAAGTCATGCAACTGATTTTCTCGCATAGTTTGTAAGATACATCAGACAGCAATTCTAATAAAGAAGTTCCTCAAATGTTTTATACAAAGCCATTGATCTTTTCCTTTGGCTCCTTGTGCACAATCTGTGCCTTCTCTATTTCAGTTGCTAGTGCCACTCCCTTCCCATGTCCCATTAAGAGGGGTGTACCCCAACAGTTTCTCCTTAGCCCTCCTTTTTCTCTATGCCATTTCCCTTGGAAATCTTACCCACCCCTTTAACTGCAATTATCATTACTGCACAGATGACTCCAAATCAACATCTCTACTTTTTCCTTGTCCCCAGAGCTAAAGCCTGCAGACTCCTATTACCAACAGAACATTCCCACTTGGACTTTTTGCCAATATCTCCGAGTAAACATTCAGTACTGGCATTAACATCTTTGCCCTAAAACATGATCCTTTGAGTGACCTCATTATATCCACTCATAGCAACACCATTTGTGTGCTTTCCATATTTGAAAGCTAGCATTCCTCTTGATTTTATTTACTCTTCTCATAATTTGTCAGTGAGACAGCTGAGGACTATTGTTGATAGACTGCTTGACTTGGAGTCAGAAAGACCTGAGTTTAAATCCCGCTTCAGACATTTAGTGTCTGAAGAACCCTGGGCTTAAATGTCCTCATATGTAAAACTAGGAGATTGAACTCAGTTCCTCCTGGTTGACTATCTGTCTTTCCTCCATATTTCTGTTGATACCCTATATCTATCTTGAACTATTGCAATAATCTCTTAATAATTATTGCTGATATACTTGGTGTCCATTCCATTGCATCCTTTCTAACAAAACCAGACTTATTTTCCTAGTGAATATGCAGTAGGGGTTGGATTGGAGTATATCCCATGGAAGACTGATCCTGAAGCCTGGATATTACCAGGCATGATGGCATGATGAAGGGGCAGGACCTTTAAAAAAGAGTGAACCCACCTTTAGTCTCTCTCTTCTGTTCCCTTCTTCTGACTATAGCAGGAATCTTCAAGTTACCACCTGAAAAATGGAGAATGGAAATGACAAAATGTAAACACATGACAACTGATGCACATATGTAGATTTAAGGCCCCTGGTTGTTGCTCCTAGTTTATTTCTTTCCTGAGTATAGTTGATTAAACCGGAAATCTGAGTTGGATATGTCCAGCATCAGAGGCAATGTTATGAGTTCTGGAGGTTCAGAGATCCTTGGTCTTTTGATTGTATCTTCCTGGGACACTGAGAGCTAAGTGATTGGCCCTCTTAGAGTCAGAGGCAAGACTTGAACCAAGATCTTCCTAATTCTGAGACTAACTCTATTCATTGCTTGTCATGTTGCCTGACTCTTCTGGGGAGAGACTCTAAGACTCTTGCTATAGTAAAGCAGATGAGGATGGAGTTGCTCCTTTTTTAACCATCCACTGAGTCAGCACTCTTTCTACTTAAGGGCCAATATGTCACCCTAAGTTCCCCAAGTCCTTCAATACTTAGTTGTTTCCACAAAAATGGTCATGGTACATTCTTAGTATATTTCCTATTCCTATAATAGTATGCTGATTAGACAATTAATGAAATAACAATTTGTAGCATACTCTGATTTCACAATGAAAATTTAATAATTAGGTTCTAGGGAATCATATTAAAGTTGACTCTACTATGCCTCTGGGTGTATGACATTTCAACTGTTGCTACCTACCTCAGATTTGATCATGTAATTGCTATGTTTAAGATCCTTCAATGTATCCTGATTGATCAAGCGAGATAATATTTGTGAAACATGTAGTCCAGTGCCTGGCACATAGTTGGTGCTATATAAATGCTAGCTGTTGTTATTAATGACATAATGATAGCAATTATTATTATTATTGATTGCCTCCAAGGTATTCACAAAAGATGCTTAGACAACAAAGAGGTAAGATGGGAGGAGAAGCAGTGAAAGTCTAAGCACCAGAGAGAGAAGAAAAATAAAAGGAAGAGGCATGAAGGGATTGGAAGCAGGCTTTCTTCTTAGGATCTCAAAAAAAGCCACAGAAAGCTTCTTTTTGTGTAGGGGCTTTGACAGTAACATGCTATTTACAGATTAGAGGCAACTGAACAATTTGTTGTCATATCCACTTCCCCTAAGCCCTGAGCTGCAGTTGCATGACTGAATTTCAGTCTAAACAACAGAATGCTACCTTTTATGATTTCTCCCTTTTCTGTCTTACCAAGCAATACCATAAATGCTTTGCCTTTGCTTGAGTCAGGAGACACGTGGTTTCAAAGTCAGGCTCCATGATTTACCAACTGTGATCATGAGCTACTTAATAATCTCTTTGATTTTCATTTCTCTGAATCGCAAAATGAGAATTAGAGCATGTACACTACTTACCTCACTAGGGATGGTCATTATGTTGGGGCAATGGAAAGAGCATTAGACTTGGAGTCAAGAGTCAGGAAGACCTGAGTTCAAATCTAGTTTCAGACGCTGACTAGTTGTCTGACCCTGGGCAAACTGTTTCACTTCTATTTGTTTCAGTTTGCTCATCTGTAAAATGGGGTTGTAATAGTAGCATCTACCTCCCAGGGTAGTTGTGAGAATTGAATGAGAACATACATGTAAAGCACTTTGCAAACCTTAAAGGGCTGTGTAAATGCTAGATATTAGGATGCTGCGGCTGCTCACATAGTGAGATGGTGTATCCATAGTGCTTCGCAAACTTACAGAATATGGGAAGTATTAATTATTCTTTTGATTAACTGAAATCAATTTCACTGCTGCATTATTCAGTCATACTTCTGTGCAAAATACCTGAGCTGTGACAGATAGGTTTAGTTCTTTGTGGCTTAGCTTTGTTGTTTACTGAAACTTCCCCTGCAGCTATGTAATGCTCTCCATCTATTATCTATGTTTCACTTGTAGATAAACAGCAACAATTGTAACTTTTTTTAACTTTAAGGCTTTAAATGTGTTTTTCACCTCTTATTTCACTTGACCCAACAATTTTATGATACAGTTATTATTGTTATCTCCGTTTTACCAGGTGAGGAAACTGACATTAACAAAAGTTATGTGTTTTTCTCCAGGTTACATGACTAATAAATGTCTTAGACAGGATTTGAATTCATGACTTCTTGACTCTAGGTCCAGCACTTTTATCATGTAGCCACCTAACTACCCTAGGAAAGCCATCTGAAAACTTAATTCATATCAAACTATTAGTGATAATTTGTTACTCTTCCCAGAATGATCTGTAGTTTTAAAGAGGGTCATCAAGAAAGGACAATACAGAAGATTCATTGATGGTAAAATTTCAAGCAAAGTGATAGGTCATTGAAGGGGACCTATTTCTTTGTGTAAGAATCATCTCAAATTCCTCTATTTGGCATTTAAACCCCTTCATAATCTGATTTCTACCTTTGTTGTTTTCTTACAACTTATTTCCCTTCCCATCCTCTGCCATCCAGTGACATTGGTTTCCTGGCTGTTCCTCAGAAGAATCATTTTTATCTCCCAATTCCATGTATTTTCACAGATTGTCCCCTATGCCTGGGACTGTCTCCCTTTTCAACTCAAATGTCAGCTACAATCCCACCTTCTAGAAGGTCTTTACAGGGTTCCCTTAATGGTAATGCCTTCTCTCACAGATAATATCCAATTTATATCTTGTATATCCATAGCTATTTGCTGAACTTCCCTCCCCCCCACTAGATTGTGAGAGACTATTTTTGCCTGTATTTCCCAGGATTTGGCACAATGACTGGCACATAGTAGGTGCTTAATAAATATTTGTTGACTTGACTGTTACAGATCTGGTTCTCTCATACTTCCAAAATTTCTTATCCTTAATTTTAATTAAACCATGATTGAGTAGGTGACATGGCAAATCTACAGAGCCAAATGATAATTTAATAATTGGATTTTAGATTTGGAAGAAAACTTAAAAATTATCTAGCGCTACTCCATCATTTTACCAATGAGAAAACTGAGGCCCAGAGAGTGTAGTAGTAGACCAACCTCTCATTGGCTGTTTAACTTCTCAGTTAAACCACTTGAACCTGAATGCAATCCTGATAAATTCAGCCCTTTTCTCTGCTGACTCATGGGATTGTATCCCAATTTATTTTAGATATCTTACAATTTTCTTATCTCTCCTTGAGAGTATTCTTGAGTATTTCATTCCCATTTTGCCGTTGGACAAAAACAACTGTTCCCCTCTAATTATGAGCAGGACCAAACATACTCAAGTTTCTATCCAAAGTAAAAAAAAAAAAAAAGATCTAGGACAAGAGGAGCAATCCTGATAACCACTATAGCCATTTCCTATTTTTGTCCCTTTCATTCAATGTTATTGTGATAGGAATAATTCATTTTTTCTGATTAAGATACGCCCGAACTTTGTCCCCTACAAGAGACAAGGCTAGACTTATCTTCCCATGGGATTTGGGCACACCTGTAATTATTCTGCTTCTCCACTGGATGTCAATACTGCTTAACACAATGCAGCTCTCAGAACATTTCAGTGAGCACTGCATTGCACTATTGGGAAGGATCCTGAGTATAGAAGGAGAAGACTTCTCTCTCTCTCACTCCCCTTCTGCTCCTTCTCTCCCTCCCTCCCTCTCTCCCTCCCCTCTTTCCTCTTTCCCTCTCCCTCCATTTTTTCTTCCCCATTCCCTCCATCTCCCTCCCTCTCTCTCTGTCTCTCTCTGTCTCTCTCTCTCCCTCCCTCTCTCTCTCTCTCTCTCTCTCTGTATTTTTTGAACTCAGGTCCTCCTGACTCCTACACTGGTGCTCTATCCACTGCAATGTGCAAGAGAGAATTCCTCTTTTAAAAAAACTGCTAATGAGCTCATAGATAGACATAAGAGCCCTGGAGTGGCAAACCCTTCACCCCTACCATTGGCTCTGCCTCAAGTCCAGCTTTCCACAACCATTTTTCAGAGAAGCAATACCTGTAGAGAAGGAATCCACCAATCACCACTCACGGTGCAGGCAGGCCAGCCTCACTAAAGCAGTAAGGAGCATTAATGAAGTGACAGGAGGCAGCATAGCAAGTTAAATCACCATGATCACTTTGTCCACCATCTCCCCTTATACTTCAGTGAGACATCCCAGGCTCCTGAACCCAAAAGGCTTTGGAGTAGCGCTTCTTCTAGTCCACAGCTGACAGGCATCATCTTATGATGCTACCACCATGAAGATGCAGCCTTGTAGCTACTCTTACAGATGCTATAGAATCTTTTATTAAAGGCCCAAAAAAGAAAGTTTTTGCCAACGAAGTCCTTGGCACATTCAACATCAATAAGTGTTATGATTTGGTTGGTGGAAATGACATTAAAGAGGAGACATTACCATCCATTTTGCTGCTGCACCCTAATGACCTTTCCATCTATCTTGGAGATGAACCCTTCCATATGTGTGGTCTATAAGCTCCTTGAGAGTATAAGTTATCTTACTACTTCTATCTGTACCCCGAGTGCTTTGCATATAATGCATGATCAATATGTGTTTTATTCATTTATTATTCATTCCTTACAAATTTTTCTTTGCCAGAGGAACTGGTAAGTTTATTCTTCTTAAAACTGGTTCAGATCCACTTTTCACTTAGCCTTTGTGAAGCTAGAAAAATGTAAACAAATGAAGTTTCTTATACAACTTGTAGAGCTTGTTTCTCGTATAGCAATAAAGTGTTTTGTTCAACTCTGAGCCTACATGTAGCCATTTCATCTATTCTTGGGTAATTTACCTGTTGCTTTTCTTTTGATGGTATTTGAACTAGGAAGTACAAAAATACACATATACAGATGAATCTGGAGGAGAAGTGAGGCTGGTGACCTGCATAGCCCTCCCTCACTCAAAACAAAGTCAAGTACAAGTCATGTCATCATTTCTTTGATGGCATGGTTTTCTTCAGTGACAAAGGACGAATGCATACTCTGCCAGTATAATTCAGAGGCAAGACTTGAATCCTGACTCAAATTTCCATCTTTATGAATTTCTATGGCTGACACATCTTTTGACTCACCTCTTGGTGATGACACTCTCCCAATCTGTTTCTTGGATGGCAAATACATCTGTGTCTGGGCCTGTCCTTAGAATTTTTTTAGGTTGGTGGGATCAACCAGAGCTTTTGAGACTGCTGGTATAGTCTTCAAGGCCCAGGTATCAGCTCCATACCACAGATGAAGTGTTTGAATAGGATTTTAAGGGGGAGGAAGCATGTCTTAAAGACAAAAAGGATCCAACATGGATCAGTGATTTTGTATCATCTTTATGAAGATGCTGGTATACTGGGCCATCACCCTCATCTTACCACTGGACGTTGATGACTCTGGAAGGAAGAGTGAGGCTGATAACTGATGGGAATAAAGGATGAACTACAAAAGCACAAAGATGCTAGGGGTTAAGAAAAATTCTAGTCTTTTAAAGTAACAAACCTAAAAATTTAGAGTTGTAGAATTTTGCTTTTTTTTTTAATGACGTGCATTTCTTTTATACCTGCTCATTCTGACTATCCATCTACCATAGAGGAGTGATATATGATCATAAAGCCTCAGTAGCAGAACTCTCAGGATAATGTCCTTGATTTCCTTCCTGGTCCTAGGAACCACATATGCTTTACTGTTATGCTTGCATGTTTCTTGGAGACTTTAGTTAACCATAGGACATGAAGAATTCAGAGGTATGCAATTTGGCATCTTAGTGCCAGATTTTCCAAAGTATTTATATTTACCAATTATAATGATTTTTTCCCATCTTCTTTATCTTTTTCTCTCTTATTTTAAGAGTTTTTGTTACAAGGGGTAGCTCTCAGGGAGGGAGAAAAGGGAAGACATAAAGGAAAAGTCTAATTGGTGGAAAGACAAAAGATATGAATTAAATTTTATTTGAAAAAATTCCATAGAATTTCCATAGAAATTTATTCTATTTATTCTATTTCCATAGAATAGCCAGATTTGCAAAATATGGCAGATTTTTGGTATTGGAAGGTTCCTTTCTTTAAGGGTTAGGAGCATTGAGCAGAGAAATAAAATAAAAGAATAATATTAGTTCCTTGTATGCAAAAAGGAGATAACATAAAAGAGGCAGGTTGAATTTAGTGGTTAAATACCTACAACAATCTAGATTTTAATCAATCAGTAAGCACTTATTACGTACCTACTATGAGCCAATCAAAGGCAAAACTGAAATTAACCCCTCCCTGAAGGAGGTGATATGTTATGGGAGAGATGATACACACACACACACACACACACACACACACATACACACACCTATATGCAATTTCTATTTTGAATAGGTGAGAAAAAAGAGGTGAGGAAGGGAGGCATTCTAGGCTGGAAAAAAGAAATGGACATGGGAGATGGAAGATGGAACATCACATGTGAGAGAGAAAAAACACATTTGGATAGACCACTGAGTATGTGAGAAAAAATAATGTAATAATTAGAAAGGCAGATTAGAGGTAAGTTGTGAAAGCATTCATTTTTTAAAAATATATTTATTATTAATATATTTTAATATTCATTTATAAATTCCTAGTGCTATAAGTTTCTAATTCTCCCCTTTTCTGCCCCTCCCCTACCAAATGAGAAAGCAAGCAATGTGATCAATTATACATGTAGAATTATACAAAAGATATTTCCATATTAACCATATTACAAAAAGAAAAGCAAATAAAGTGAAAAAAGTATGTTTCAATCTGCACTCAGAACTCATCAGTTCTCTCTCTTGGAGGTGGATAGCATTTTCTTCATGAGTCTTTCAGAAGTGTCTTGGCTCATTGTATGGGTCAGAGTAATTAAGTTTTTCACAGTTAATCATCATTACACTATCGCTATGACTGTGCACAGTGTTCTCCTAGTTCTGTTCACTTGTGAAGAGATTTAATTTTATAAACAAAAGAGTTGTAATTGATCCTAAAGGTAATAGAGTGACTAGAACTTGTTGAGCAAAGATATGCAACATTTGAGAAAAAATGCAGTCCCTCTGCCCAAATACTAGATGGTACATTGAACAAATTAAACTGAACAAACATTTGTTAAGCACCTACTACCGTGTATGCAAGGCGCTGTGATAAACATGTGAGCTATAAAGACAGAAACTAAGCCATCCCTACCTGCTGGGAGCTGGCATTCAATTTTATTACATATATTTTAAAGAAGCAGCACATAGGGCATGCTCTCTCAAAAGCAGGTCCTCAGAAAAGTAATCCCAAGTTCAAGGCAAAGGACCCTTTACTCAAAACTATAGCTCTTGAGTCCCTACCAGTGCATTTACTTTTAGGAGTCAGGCACTAGCAGATATATTAGTATTTTAAAAAAGTATTTAATCAAACATCATAGCAAATAAAGCAACAAGAAATTCTGCCCACATCCACATGGGAGTACACAATCCAAGAGATTACAGTCCCACCATCATGGAAGAGTACACATAAACATATGACAAAAGAATGTAGGGAAGATTATAAGGACTGGTATCACATATAACTAGTGAATCTTTGTGGAATGGCAGACAACAAGATGTATTGTGACCAGAAGACCTTGCTTCATAGGGAAGAGAAAGACCATGTACAAAAACAGTCATTCCTGTTTGTTATGGACAAATATTCAAGTGCTATTGCTAGACCAAACTTATAGATGTGATCTGAATTGAGAGAGACTGGTTTGTTTCTCTAATCTACTTGACCAGATTTGGCAGGTGAGTTTTGGGATGAGGGGGCTAGCTATACCACGTATATTGAGTTGTTACAAACCCCAAACTGGAAACAACTGTAGGAAACCACTCAAATCTTCAGCATTAATGAGCTGGCCTTGTTGAGAGTGTACCAGCGACACCCTGAGATTTCGCCTGATGAAGCTGGTAAAATTTAGCTGGTATATGGTTTTAATAAAACACAGTGACAAGATTGTGTCCTAGCATGCACATGGTATTTATTTGGCCTTTTCCTTCACTGTGTCGTACATTTCAGATTTCTGTAATCATATACATGCATTGGACACCAGCCCAAACGTTTGAGCTATTATTCATACCCTGGAGTTTCTGACAGATTCAAAAATTAACAATAGTTTTATTTATCAGATTTGCTCATGGCACATAGCAGACTGGGGCTGTCTGCTTGTATCTCATGATTTGAACATTTTTTTCCTATAGGTTTCTGGCAAAGGATCCAGAGAATTTCAAAGGTGTAAATCATAACGTTGCAGAGCAGAAAGCTTTGTTCCTTACACTGACCTGGCAGAAAACAAACCAAAAAAAACCCAAACCCTGGATTGGTTTTCTGTAAGCCCAGAGTCATTGTTTTAGGGCCTTTATTTCCATTCCAAATTATATCACTGAGGTTATTTCTTCTGTTTTGACATTATTTCGCATTTTAGTCTCATCTTTCAAATGTCCAAGTTAAGATATTCTCTGATTTTATTTATCAGACCAAAGGGATGGTGATCCTGGAAGGTTACTTAGAATTTGGATAACCATTTCTTCCTTCAGAATGAAATACAGATACTCTACAAAAACTGGAGCATGCTACTAACCTTGGACATATTGCATACATTGATGGGAATAGACAGATGTTCAAAGAGGAATCCATGGTCCTAGAATTGCAGCTCAAACCTGGGTCTCATCACATGGCAAGTTTTCCACTTAAAAATTAATTAAACCAAGTTTTAACTTGTGTGGCACAATAAATCTCCCTTTTTATGTGTGTGTTTTTCATTTGTAGGAACTATGAATAACCTTTGGGTTGGTATTTTTGTGTTTCATATTAAGAAACTCTTATCCCTGACTGGAGTGGGAAAAAGGGAAAAGAAAACTAACCCTCTTCTAGACAAATAAAACAGATGTTATGGGATCAGAAGTTCTCTTAAATAGTATTTTGTTCTAAAGATGGTACTCACATAAATTGGGTTCTGTGGCAATGTATTAGATATGTCTTAAGGAAAATAATTTTAATATAGATTTCACCATCAAAGAATCCTTTGGGTAGAGGGAGTAAGGATGAATTTTTCTTGTTTGGATTTTAATGTCACCTTATTAAGAGAAAGGAAGGGAATCAGATACAAATCTCCCTATACAAAGACACTAACTGAATTCCAGGCTCTTGAAGCTTACCAACATTATTCAGTTCTTCTCATTTAATTTATTTACAAATTCCTTTCCTCCTATTAATTCTGATAAATAAATTGGCTTTGTGGAGATATTAGTATTCTAAGCAAGAAATAAAGGGATGTCTTGGATTCTCTCTTTTCTGTCCTGCCAATTAAAATGAGATAAAGAACATTGTTTTAAAAATACTGTCTTGATGCTTTGGTGGAGGTGTGATCTCATGGATGTGACTATTGTCGTCTTAGTTACAGGCCACAATTTAGAATGAGAGAATCAAATAATTTTGAGTCTGAAGGAATCCCTCTCATCACCTGGTCCAAACAATACCTAAAAGAAACACCTGCTATAACCCTGACACTCTCAACAAGGCCAGCTTATTAACACGTATTCAAAGATTAGGGGAGTTTCCTACAGTTGTTTCCAGTTTGGGGCTTGTAACAACTTGATACGTATGATATAGCTAGCCCACTCATTACAAAATCCCCTGCTATTCAAATGGTCATTCAGTTTCTTCTTCACATCCTCTAATGAGTGGAAAGTTACTACTTTCTGAGGCAATATATTCCACTCATGGACAACTCTAAAGGTTAGAAAGGTATTCTGTACATGAAGTCTAAATTTTGCCTCTTTGCTCCACCCAGTTCATTGCTATTATTTCTGTCCATTGAGACCAAACACAAGTCTAACACATCTTGTACCAGAGAGCCCTGAAAATGTCCCAACAGCTATTATTTCTCCTGGAATCTTTTCTTTTTTATCAGATTTATTATCTCTAATTCCCTCAACCTACCTTATATGACATACTCAAGACCTTTGCATCCTAGCTGCCACCTCTGACAATTCTCAACTCGTTAATGTGGTTAAACATTAATTGAACAGATAAACAAGTTGAAATTGAAAAAAATCCTCAGCAATATTTTAAAGTATTTTTTGTTATTTATCCTTCATTTTTAAAGAAGAATAATGACATCATTTAATGGGTGATGTCTTGACTTGTGCCTGAATTGGATTTAAGTGAGGTAGAGGTGCACAGGAATCAATTTTACTCTATCTTCAGGAATCAACAAGGTTTAGGGTCAGGGCAAGAGTCAAGATTGGTGATAGCTTGGGTTGCAGTGGAGGACATTGGCATCTTAGATGTCTGACCAAGCTTTTAGCTCTCCACAGTGCTACTTCAGTCACCTCCATGGCTGTTGGAGCAAATTGTTCCCATCTGCCCATTCTGCCAAGGGCAAGTCGTCACGTGTTTGGGGGTAGACATCTCCCTAACTCACAGAGAGGCTTGAGACATGTCAGTTACCCTCAACCTGGTTTAGCCACATCTGCCAAAATGGTTTTGCTGGGGTGTGGCTGCTATGCATGCTTTATCTTTGTGGTGCTACAGGTGAGAGTTTAATTCTAAAATATAGTATTAAGTTGATGTTGACTCAAGACTCAGGGTTGCCTGAATTGAACAAGATGCTTCAAATATGGATTTACTAAGACAGAATATAAAGGGAGTGTCACTACCCATTTGGGGAAGCTAAGACTTTTTAAAAAATAATATATTTTTATTAATATCTTTCATTTTTATATCACTGAAATTTCCCCTTTGTATTCCTCCCCATTCCCCCTTTAAGAGGGTCATCCCTCTAAAAAAAGAGTATTTTTTAAAAAGAAAAAAGTAATTAGCAGGACTACTGAATATATTGAAACAGTATGAAAAAATACACAGTGTTCCACACCTATGGAACTCCTGCTTCCGGAAAGGAGTGGTGTGGCGATGGTCTCTTCTGATATGTCTTCTTTGGGGTCATACTCATTCTTCGTAACTTTGCAACGTTCACTTCACTTGTTTTGTTGTTGTTCTCTCCATTTATATTGTAGTCATTGTTTATATTGTTTTCTTGGCCTTTATTAACATAGCCCAAGATCATATTATGTTAATTAGCTGCCACATGTTGCTGACTCATATTTAACTTGCAGTCCAAAATAATTATTCCAGATCTTTTTCAGACTCATATCTAACAACTGCCACCACCATCACAACCACAACGCTGAGCATTTGTGTAGCATCTACTCTGTGCTAGGAACTGTGTTCAACACTTTACAAATAGCTTTTCATTTGATTCACACAACAACCCTGGGAGGTAGGTTCTATTAATATGTTGACCTTATAAAGTTTATTTTTTTAGCCCATATGTAAGACTTTGTATTTAGCTCTTAGATTAAGGAATCAATCCTCAAGGTATATCTAAACCAGGGCTGGGGAACCTGTGGCCTTGAGGCTACATGTGGCCCTTTAGACCCTCAAGTATGACCCTTTGATGGAATCCAAATTTCACAGAAGAAATCCCTGATTTAAACAATTTTATTCCCATATTCTGTGAATCTGATACAAAAGAGAGACAGCAAGATATATATATATATAATGTATACACTCACATATGTGTGTATGCATATGTATATATGTCTATATATCCACACATATTCACATGTATATAAGTATATATGAATACCTATACAACACAGAAAGGCGTATACACCTCTCTCTCTAGGTCTCTCTCTGTGTCTCCAAACTGGTCTAAATGTCATGAAGGCCTAGATTCAAGTGTCACCTCTGACACATGCTGACCATATGACCCAAGGACAGGTCACTTCATTTCCCCAGACTTTCTAAAACAAGTTGCCAATCTGCACTAATGAAAGGAATTTCCACAGCAAGAATTCCTCTCAAGGATGAAATCCAGGTCTGTCTCTCTGATCCAAAACACTAAATGCCAGAGAAAGTATTAAGGAAATTCTCCTCTTCTTTTGTATCCTTTAGTAAACCCAGAAAAGCCCAAGAGACTCTCTTAATGTCAAATACACCATCTTACAGAAAAACAATAAAAAAAAGGTCTTGACCACAAAATCATTAGAGATCATAGGTCGTTTTTCCATAGAGTAAATAGATGTTAACCACAGTGCCCTGGGTATATTCTAACTAATGTAATTAGATGCTGTCTGACTAAATTATCTTAAGAGATTCAATTAAATTTGACCCTCCTATAAGCACTGCGCCTCAATAGTTATGCTGTACTAACTCCAAGAGGCCATGAAAAGTGATGCCTGGGTCAAGCCAAATCTTGGCAGATCATTATGAATTAAATTCTCCTACTAGTCTGCCAATTCTCACTTGTGTAAAATCCCAAATGCTTTTGAGATGACAGACAGTAAAAAGGATTTCACTTTCCTTAATTCTCCCTCATCCGCAGGCCAATAGCCTCATTCCAGGTGGTTGGTCTGCTTTTTTGTTTGTTCCTTTGCAACTTGTTGACAGAACAGAGTCACACAGAGCCTGGACACATCCCTTGAATTCCTTTTGCATCCTTAAGTTAACTACAATTTGAATTGGCCACTTACATTTTATGGTCTTGAGCCCGGATTCCCAAAGAATCCAAGTTATGATGACAGATAGCAACATGAATGGTTTGTTTAGATAAAAGTAGATGATTCAATCTAAGTTTCATTTTATATATTGTGTCCTGGGACTCTGACATTTAGATAATTAGCTTAAAATAAGTTTTGAACCCCAAAGGTCAACTGATCCTAACTAATATGAAACAACATCTCTAAATTTTTGTATTTTCATTGAACTCTCCCTTCCTCAATATATTATATGTGTGTGTAGATAGACAGATAGATAGAGAAATAGATATAGATACTATATCTAGTAGGTTTAGGTTACTGAAGACAATTCCAGTGGTTAGACAGAGAATTCTGACCTTTGGAAACCTTGAGGCTATACTATGTTTTTTTCTTTTTGGCTTTTGCTCAGATGATTGCTCAGATCAGACACCTGATCTTTGGGAATGGTGAGGATATGACTTTTTTTTACATAGCTTTTTATCCTATCTCACACTAAAGGAAATACAAGCTGAAAATCTCAAGCAACAGGTGAGCACACTTAAGAGAAGACAGAACTCCTTTACCACTGTTGTATAATCATTTCAGTCCTATCTAGCTATCTGTGACCCCTTTGTGGTTTTCTCTGTGAAGATACTGGAGTGGTTTGCCATTTCCTCCTCCACCTCTTTTTACAGTTGAGGAAACTGAGGGAAACAGGTTAAGTGACTTGCCTAAGGTCACATAGCTACTAAGTATCTGAGGCCAGATTTGAACTTACAAAGATGAGTCTTCCTGACTCCAGATCCACAACTCCATCCACTACACCAACTAGCTGCCCTCAGTTTATGAGAGTTGAGCTTAGCTCCTGGGGACTAACCTCTGCTTTTGCTGCCACTTCTATGAACAAATGAGAAGCTGACCTATCCCCAACCAATGAAGGAGAGACTATAGCTGTGTGAGTAATCACAATATTATATATTATATAAAAATATGCTTACACTTACCAGCTACTATTGAAATAAAAATTGGGGTTAGCCCAAAGCAATGTTGGTGTATATGGATTTCATTTGCTCAAGGGAAATAGAGAAGTTGGGTTATCATCAGTTAAAAAGGAAACGTGAAGGAATTTCCCTTTTGCACACTTCTGCTATCTCACTTCCATCCCTCTCTTTTCACCTGCTGGGATCTTGAAAAGTAACACTTTTTGTCAAAAGCATATTATTAAACTCACCAAAACCAGAAATTGAAATTGATTTGGACTATTTATAGCATTGTCTGGCACTCTAACCCTAAAGATTTTGCTATCCACATCCCCATACCCAATGTGATGTTCTAGATTCAGGGAAATGAAAAACACCTTTATCCTCACAAAAGGTCAGTAAACTTGCTTTGGAGGAGAAGTTGGTTAGTTTTAAGCACACTTCTCACAGCTAGTCTTAAAATATAGCACAAAAAAGATGGTAAAAATCTTCCATTTCTTGAGTAACTCCTGGAGATTCATTAGAAAGATACAATTAAATGAAAAATTATTTTATTTTGTAGCTCTTTATATCTAAAAATCCCAAAATGTGCCTTTTCAGGTACAAAATATAGGTCAACAAGTAGTGCAAATGGAAGATTATTTGAATTTGAGTCAGTTTAGATATTGTAATTATTTTTAAATCTTCTGGACATGACTATACATGCAATAATGAGTAAAGAAAGAATCTATTCTGCAAATGTTATATGTACAGAAAAAAAATTAGTGGAAAATACTATCATTAATATTTACAAAGAAGTATAGAGGATCTGTTCCAAATTATATATCACAACAATGTAATTTTCATTTTAAAATATGAATCCTATAAATTTCATAGTATTGGGATGATTTGAATAACTAAAATAAATAACTTTAAAACAATCTTGTTCTTTTCTTTTTTGACTGTGCCTTACAAAATTAGTAAGGGTATACCATCGAAGTACTGTGATACTTGGCTATTTTAATACATAAATATTAATTTGATGGAAAGAGATTTTCTGTGATGTTTGATTATGGAAAAAATCTATAGGACTGCAAAACAAATAAGGTATTTGTGGTCATGGATACATCCAAAAACAGTTCTTCAGGTTCTATTCCATAAAAGTCATGGAAAACCACAATCCCAGATCAGAAAATTGAACTGAGGACTAATTTCAGTAATCAGCAATCTAGGATTTTCATGTTGTGATTATTATTTGTTACTTTCTATTTATAAAAATCATGCATTAAAGACCCATTATGATGCCTCATTGTAAACCAGATAATCCTGATTTTAAATATCATCTCCATGTAGATGACTCCCAAATCTACAAGTTCAACCCTTACCTCTCTGGAGTTCCAGTTCCAAATCTTCAACTACTTGTTATTGTAATCCCATTGGTCCAGGACTCTGTCCTTATTGGAGAAGATGAATACCTTCCTTTAGTACTGGTCAAGTTTCAACTTTTCTTTAAGCATTGAATCAGTTTCCATCTTGGAAAGCGAAGGAATAGACCAGTATCTCTTCAGATTGCCAAAAGAAATTACTTTGAGAAGACATAAGAGGAACGAATAGTTTCCATTATGTCCTCATTTCCATCTTGCTACTCAAGAAACTATGGGAAATTTCCCTTTGGATGAGATCCCAGACCCTCTCTCTTTGTTGAGTCGAGTTAATCACTCCCAGTAGAAGATCTTCATTCTGTACTCTGGAATATATCCTTCCAAATATACCTCCTCTGATTTCTGTTTTGGATTTGATTTGGTTTGGGTTATGATCTCCCCATCTCTCCCCTCCCCTGACCCCAAAATTCCATGCATTCTGATTACTCCTTCCCCCAATTTACCCTCCCTTCTATCACACTCCTTCCTTCCCTTATCCCCATCTTCTTGCTTTTCTGGTAGGGCAAGATAGATTTTTATACCCCATTACCTGTATTTCTTATTCCCCAGTTACATGCAAAAACAATTCTCAACATTTATTCCTAAAAGTTTGAGTTCCAACTTCTCTCCCTTCCTCCCGTCCCAACCATCCACACTGAGAAGGCAAGCAATTCAATATAGGCTATATATGTGTAGTTTTTGCTAAAGACTTTCATAATAGTCATGTTGTGAAAGACTAATTATATTTCCCTCCATCCTATCCTGCTCCCCGATTTGTTCTATTCTGTCTTTTGACCTTATCCCTCCCCAAAAGTGTTTACTTCTAATTACCCCCTCCTTTCATTTGCCATCCTTTCTATCACCTCCCCACACCCCACTTATCCTTTTCTTCCCTACTTTCCTGTAGTGTAAGATAGATTTTCATACCAAATTGAATGTGCATGTTATTCCCTCCCTAAACTAAATGTGATGAGAGTAAGCTTCACTTTTTCTCACTCAATTTCCCCTTTTCCCCTCTACTGAAAAAGTTTTTCTTGCTTCATTTATGAAAGATAGTTTGCCCCATTCCTTGCTCCTTTTCTCCTCCCAATATAGTCCTCTTTCATCCCTTAAATTTATTTATTTAGATATCATCCCTTCCTATTCAGCCTGTGCCCTCTGTCTATATACATGTGTATAATCCCTCCAACAATCCAAATCCTGAAAAAAGTTTCAAGAGTTGCAAATATTATCTTTCCATGTAGGAATGTAAACAGTTCTGCTTTTGTAAATCCCTTATGATTTCTCTTTCCTGTTTACCTTTTCATGTTTCTTTTGATTCTTGTGTTGGAAAGTCAGATTTTCTATTTAGCTCTGGTCTTTTCATCAAGAATGTTTGAAAGTCCTCTATTTCACTGAATGATCATTTTTATCCTTTGAAGTATTATACTCAGTTTTGCTGTGTAGGTGATTCTTGGTTTTAGCCCTACTTCCTTTGACTTCTGGAATATCATGTTGCAAGCCCTTCGATCTTTTAATGTAGAAGCTGCCCAATCCTGTGTTATCCTTATTGTATTTCCACAGTACTTGAATTGTTTCTCTCTGGTTGCTTGCAATATTTTCTCCTTGACCTGAGAACTCTGGAATTCAGCAACAATATTCCTAGGAGTTTCTCTTTTTGGATTTCTTTCAGGAGGTGAGCAGTGGATTCTTTCAATATTTATTTTACCTTCTGGTTCCAGAATATCAGGGCAGTTTTCCTTGATAATTTCATGAAAAATGATGTTCAGGTTCTTTTTTTGATCATGGCTTTCAGGTAGTCCCATAATTTTTAAATTGTCTCTCCTGGATCTATTTTCCAGGTCAGTTGTTTTTCCCATGAGATATTTCACGTTATCTTCTATTTTTTCATGTTTTTGGTTTTGCTTTGTGATTTCTTGGCTTCTCATAAATTCATTAGCCTCCCTCTCTTCCACTCTAATTTTTAAAGAACTATTTTCTTCAGTGAGCTTTTTGAACATCCTTTTATATTTGGCTAATTTTGCTCTTTAAAGCATTTTTCTCCTCATTGGCTTTTTGGGCCTCTTTTGCCATTTAAGTTAGTGTATTTTTGAAGGTTTTAAATTCTTTAGCATTTTTTTGATCCCCTTTAGCAAACTGTTGATTTACTTTTCATGATTTTCTTACATTGCTCTCATTTCTCTTCCCAATTTTTCCTCCACCTCTTTTGCTTGATTTTCAAAATCCGTTTTGAGCTCTTCCATGACCTGAGACAATTGAATATTTATTTTGGAGGTTTTAGATGCAGAAGCCTTGATTTTTAGGTCTTCCTCTGATGGTATACATTGCTCCTCCTCATCAGAAAGGATGAAAGAAAATACCAGCTCACCAATAAAGTAACCTTTTATTGTCTTATTCTTTTTCCCTTTTGGGGGCATTTTCCCAGCCACTTACTTGACTTTCCAGTTCTTTGTCAAGGGAAGGGTATACTCTGGGAAGCTATACTCAGTTCTCAGTTCCTTCAAGGTGGCACAATTAAGGCAGAGGAGTTTATTCCTCTGGTGGCCTGTGCTTTGCTCTGTGAGCAGGATTCCCTCTCCAGAGCCTCCACCAGCTCTACCATGCTGGCACTCCTCCTCATCCCAGGGCAGCCACTCAGTGCTGAGATTCAGATCAGCTGCTCAATTCCTCCAGGGGCTTTAGGTCAGGGCTCCAACAACGGAAGCTGCTGCTGCCTGGAGCCAGGGCTAGATCACTGTGCTCCCTTCTCACCCAAGTGAAAGAGCTTTCTCACTGACCTTTGAAGCTGTCTTTGACATTTGTGAGTTAAGGAATCTGGGACCCACAGCTACTGTCAATGGCATGGCGCCTTAAAACCTGCTCCATCCAGTCCTGTCCTTGCCACAGTGCGAACATGCTGTACTGCAGTCCACTCCATGCAGGTGCTGGGCTGAGCTCCCCTGAGCTCAAATTTTACTGAACAAATCCTTTTATTAAGAAGATTTGTTCTGTGAAGTTTGGATTCAATCAAAGGCTACACTTGAGGACCTAGAGGGTGTCATGTGGCCTCAAGGCTGCAGGTTCCCCACCCCTGCCCTAGAATGAACAATAAAAGAGCAGATAATCTACTTCTAGCCTGGTACTCCTTCTTTCTGAGGATAGCAGAGTGACCTCTGGCCCCAACCTCCTACTTTTCCTTCTGATAGTAAAGACAGTCTCTTTCGAGAAGAGGCTAGAAATATTTATTCTGTCTCCCTTTGAACCACAAACAATGACAGCTTCCTCTCTACATGTGGAGTTCCATTCTGCTACATGTCAGGCCTCCTCTGGGATATATGGA
Source organism: Bettongia penicillata ogilbyi (assembly GCA_023548195.1). Classification (NCBI taxonomy): domain Eukaryota; kingdom Metazoa; phylum Chordata; class Mammalia; order Diprotodontia; family Potoroidae; genus Bettongia; species Bettongia penicillata. Next base: position 3,420,020 of record JAJHZJ010000287.1, on the reverse strand, counting down.
ATTCACCTCCACTAATACAGAGAGATTTTCCTTCCTATGGGCTTTTGGACAGGAGTTATACTCGAATTTTCCATCTGGAGACATAATAGGCATATCAAATTCAATAGGTCTCAAATTCAACTCATAATCTTTTCTCCTAAACACATTTCTCCTCATAACTTCCTTACTTCTGTTGGGAGAACTTTTATCCTCCCAGTCCACACGAACAAGTTTCAAGTCATCCTTGACTCTTGATCCCATCCCTACTACCAACTAGTGAGTTGCTAAAGCTTGTCTTTTCTCAACATCTCTACAATCAATCCCCTTCTATTATTTCACCCTCTCTTCCAACTCATATTGAAACATTGTATGGTTCAGTTTTATACTTCATCATTCAACTGAACCTGCTCTCCTCAATATTACCACTGTCTTAATGGTCAGTTCTGATGGTCTTTCCTCAGTCCTCATTCTTCTTAACCCTGTTTACTGTTGGCTACCATCTTCTCCTATATACTCTGAATTTTCATGACAGTTTTCTCTCTTGGTTCTCTTCCTACCTGTCTGATCATTTCCGGTCTCCTTTCCTAGCTCATCATTAATGTTATGTCACTTTACTGTGAGTGCTCCTGGAGGCTCTGCCTTGGATCCTCTTATAGTCTTTCTCTACACTCTTTCACTCAGAAACCTCATTAACTCCATTAGTTCTTATTATTTTGTTGTAGATAAGTGCAAATTTATATATACAGTCCTACTCTTTCCTCAGCTCCAGTTAAACATCCCTAATTATCTATTAGATATTTCAGGAATCTCAAAATAAATAAATTCCAAAATACACTCATTACATTTTCCTAAAACCTATCCTTTTTTAAATTTCCTATTTCTGTTAAGTATAGTGCACCTCCATCCTTGTGAAAATCTAGTTTACAGAAAGATTACCATCTTGCCCACATCATTCTTGAAACAAGTTTTAGCAATTGATGCATAAAGTAAAAGAGTGAATCCATGTTTAAAGCATTCATTAAACCTAGAATCTGAAAAAAGAGTAGACTACTAGCAAATTTTGTTGTTCATTGTTAAAAAAAGAGGTTGCTAAAATATCCTTAGGTGTTTCATGTGACTGGAAGTCAGAAAGAAGCTGCTCCTAGTCAAAAGAAGAAAAATACTATGACTTTTTCAGTTCCTCCTACCTTTAGTAAGGCCTCATCAATGACTGTGAAGCATTCTAGCATCACACGTCCAATTTAACTCAACTCAACAAGTACTCATTAAGAATTTACTATGTACTAGGCATCATACTAGGTTCTAGGGATCAAAAGACAATGAGAGAAGTCCTTCTATCAAAAGACACATACTCTACTTGGGTGGGAGAGTGGGAAGAAACACTCTGTAACACACACAATTGTATTTAATACATGTAACACAATGTATTTTATTATACATTATAACATGTATTATATGCAATATATTATGATATACATGATATAGAATATGTTATAATTAATTGTAATAATTTTGATAATATTTATTAATGAATGATTATTGATGTCATAGATATTATGCTATTACAGATATATAATATAATATAATAGCATAGAATATCTAAAAAGTAATTTGGGGTTGGAAACCCTAGCAACTGGAATCTGGGTGGAACAGAGAGCCTAGAACTAGAGATTTCAGGAAGCAGAGAACTTATATATTTTGCATTTAAGTATGGGGACTTAACCTGTGATTTTATTACTATTAGGAAACCTGGGGTGAGGAAAATCCATCTACTAATTTTATATGGAACTTTCTTTGCTTCTTGTATACTTAGAGAAATGCTTAAAGGACAAAGAAGTTAAGTACCTCACTCAAGTTTCCCTAGGCAGGATGTACCAGAGTCAGGACTTCAGAGTATGTAGGTCTTCTGGCTTTGGGGCTGACTTTTTCTTTACTACACCACACTGTCTTTCTTGGCATTTAGACAGAGGAGTTTTCTCAAAAGAAATTAGAAGGAAAAAAAGAATGTTTATAGATATAGATGGATATAGATATAGATATACACACATATTCTTTAGGGTCAGGGACTTCATTTTCACATCCATACTATCTAGCACTCTAAGAGACACTCATTAGAAGTCTTTAAGTGTGGATTCAGTAACCAATTTTGGGAGAGGAGTAAGAGAAGTATCTTGGTCAATTACGTTGTTGGATTTTACGTTTTTGAAATCCATTCCAAATATGATTCTATAAGTTTCCTGTATTATGATCTCTGTTAAAGATAAAAGGGACTGAGGAGATAGAATATACTCTTTTAGCTCTTAGCCAAATATCTATCTATCTATCTATCTATCTATCTATCTATCTATCTATCTATCTATCTATTCTACTGTTGGAATAGTGTCATATATTGGCATTTTATACTAATAGAATTAGAGAAATAGCTAAAAGCTAGGTAAAAATAAAAGCCCTGGCTACAACACAGATGTTTACTGTGTATTATTTCATTTGATTCTCACAATAACTCTGTGTTATAATTATGCTTATTTTACAGGTAAGGAAATTGAGACTGAGAGTTGTCTATTGGCATGCCCATGGTTACACTGTTGGTAAATGCTGTCAGTCAAGATTTGGAATTAGATCTTCCATATAATAAACCCAACATGCTCTATCTATTGAGACCTGTAGCTAACAAATGCCCTAGTACTGTTCTGGTACAGTTCTGGCCCTGTACCACTATGGTGGTCCAAGATAGGTCTTTCTACTTCTTTCTAGATAGGGAATTTTCTGTAGATCCCCATGTAGGGAGAGAGAGAGAGAAAGAGAGAGAGACAGAGACAGAGACAAAGAGAGATGGAAAAGTAATATTAACAATTATAAAATATTTCTTTTATAATGATGTATTTTCTCCTTGGGAAGCTTTAACCTCTTTAAAAGAATTATAAAGAGATCAAGAAATTTTTGTGTGTATGTTTATGGATGTCAATGCCTGCAGCTTGACTTTGTAATTACTGAGAAATGGTTCTCTACTTTTCTGTTTGACATAACTCATTGAGTTACTTTGTATAATAGTTATTCAATTATCAAAGGCAATTTGACAGATTGAAGAAAGCCATGCAAACAGAGCTTAAACGCCTGACTTTCCATTCACCACACTCATCCAATTTATCAACATTTATTGCAGCTACTTCCTCCAAACACATAACTTGGATCTTCTCTCAATTGTATCACCAGGCTCAGATTCTTAGTCATCTCGTGCCAGAATTCCTCCTATGATCTCACTATCTTGCCTCCAAGACCCTAACATCAATATTAGCATTTGATTAGATCTCCAGTAACCTCTTCCAAACTTTCTATATTCTCACTCTCCCATTTCTCTCCATATCAAATTTCAGCTCCTCATTTTAAACTTTAAGCCTCATTTCCAGAGAGCAATGCTGCAGGTAAAGCATGTGTATTGTATTACAGAAACTATCCGAATCCTAGCTGGTGTTGGTCAATAGTACTGGAAACCAGTATTTGAGGAAAATCTTTAGGTATATAGTCAAATCAGCACAGGAATACAAAAAGAGGTTTTAATTTTTATTGTACTATGGGGTGTAGACTGAAAGGTTATTTAAAATTGAATTCTCTAAAGGAAAAATTACCCCAAGGGCTGGAGAATAAAAGAAAAAGAAAAACATTAGCTTTGTGACTGAATATCCCTGCAAAACGATAAAAACAAACCTATATATTTACTTTGAGAGACAGTTATGGTTTTTCATTGGCTCACATGTTGGCATATTTCGTACCATAGATTTATAAAGATTTTGTTTGCTGGCAGAGAGCATTGAACTGTGCAGATACCTCTTAATCATTTCGATTTATGCATTTTCATCAGCTAAACAATATATCCAGTGTACATGTTTGGAATCAATAGTCATGAATAGCCTTATTTTCTCTCCCCAAACTTTATGTCGCCCCATAATCTATTCAGGCTGCTCTGGCTTAGAGTCTGGCTACTGAAATCTCTGCAAGCAGCAAAGCAATCCACTATTGTACCAACACATAGACATATTTTCCCTCAAGTAATTTGTAAAGCAGCTAATTATGTAGATTACTAGCTATATGAATTCCACTTCCCAATCCACACAAAAATCTATCAGAGATTCATCAACTGGAAATAAATTCTTAGGAAATGCCTTACTAAAGATATGACTTACAGGAGTATATCATCAAAAAAGCTTCCACAATCACAATAATATTAATGGTAGCACTTTTTAGAATTGTAAACAAAATAGATGCTCATGAATTGGGGAATGGTAAAACAAATACTAATGCATGAATATTATGGCAACATAGGAACAATGGGAAGAATATTGAATTTAGAGACAGAAGGTTTAAGTTAAAACTTCTAGTTCAGTCAATTACTAACTATGTGAAATTGACAAGTAACATCTCTCTCTCTGGGACTCAGTTTTTTCTTCAATAAAATGAATTAGATAAATCAGGGGTGATCCTTAGGGGATTTGTTCTGTGAAGTTTGGATTCAGTCAAAGGGTCACACTTGAGGACCTAGAGGGCCATATGTGGCCTCGAGGTTGCAGGTTCCCCCCTCCCCCTGGACTAGATGATCTCTAAAGTCACTTACAGCTCTAGATTTATGATTCTTGATCAATGAACTTATGTAAACAGAACGAGGAAAACAATATGCATAATGATTCCAATGATATAAGTTGAAAGAAAATAGATATAATTTAATTATAATTTTCAAACTTAGTGTGAATGAGCATTTACTTTAATGCAGTCAAGCACATTTAGCTTGTCTCCAATATTTTATCTTTCCAAATCTTCAATCAAAAAGAGATCTCATATGCTTCCTTGAGAAAATTTTCTTCAATTTATCTCAGATTCATTTTTTTCCTCATCCAACTGGAATTCACTGGTGAATACATTATATCATGGATTAAGTATTTCTATATGCTATGCACTGTGCGAAGTCCTGGGGACATAAATTCAAAACGTGAAAATAACCCTTATAGTCAATGAGCTTATATTCCAATGAGGGAGACTGCATACAAAGGGAAGTGGTGGCCAGGAAGTGCATTTTGGTAAAACTTGTATGGACAGTGAGTGGTGGTTGTTCTTTGTGCTTGAAGAGGACTCAATGACATCAGTAAGTCGGGGTCAAAGTATAGTGTGTCTGACTGTGGCTGATCAAATTAATATGAGCTCAGAAGGCTCTGCCACAGGCCATATGAATGTTTGGAGTGGATATTTTTCTAAATTTGCACATCTCATGTTTCTTTTCAGCTACTGCAATTCTGCTTCGCAGGATAGCGAGTTCCCAGTAAGGAAACAGAATAACACAATTACAATTGTGAACACGATATCATAGTGATACTTGAATATGGTTCATGTTTCCAGAACTAGAGGATGGGGAGAGGTTAATGGAGGAGAAATGGTAACTAGTTTCTCTAAGATTAGAAGGCAACTGGTAAGGATAAAGTGGTCAGGGTCAGGAGTGAAGAGCAGTATGGCTGGGGTTTTTCCTGAAAAAATGCTTCAGGAGAAATAGGTACAATGAGTAAAGCCAGATTCCAGTGTAAATTTTTTTTTCCTATGGTGGGAAGGTAGCTTGCAAGGTCATAGAGGATAAATGGCCTTAGATGACCAAATAGTTGGTGTATATGTTGTCATTTGTGGGTTCAATGCCCTTTCCCACTGTATTGCCAACTTACTTTTCCAAATGCATTTGTCAAATGCTAAATCCTTTCCTTTATAAGAGAGGTGAGGAGTCATAGGTATAGAACGTTGCCTGTGCTGTTATAAGCAGCCTATCTGTCAGTTAACTTTGATCAACATGGATTGCAGTTGTGTGTGTGTGTGTGTGTGTGTGTGTGATAAAGACAAGTTTATTGGCTTCAGGGAAGATCATATTCAGAAGTAACAATATAAAAACAAAGGTCATCAATAATTTAAAAATGCCAATCCCTTTCTCAATTTTCATTTTCTAAAGTTTTGTTAATCACTATTCTTTTGTACTCGTTTGATTAGATGTCTGGTATTTCCATTCTGATCTAGTGTTTTATTTCTCAATTTTCCCCTAGTACTATATAATATAATATTTAGGAGTTTTACATTAGTCATTAGAAAAAATAGTTTTTTTCTTTTTTAGCGTTATCTTTACCTGGTTTTAAAATCAAAACCATATTTGCCTTATAAAAAGTATTGGGCAATATTCCATCTTCCTACTTTATTGTGAATAATCTGTGTAACAGAGATTACTTGTTCTTAGTAACTTTAAAGGAATTCTATTATAAAACCATCTGGAACAGGTGGTTTTATTGTTTTTTTTTAAGGAGTAATTCTTTGGTGATTTGTCTCATTTTTTTTCCCTCTGAGATTCATCTGTTTAAGTTACTTCTTTCCCATTGTGTCAGTCTGGGCAATTTATACTTTTGTAGAAAGTCAACTGGTTCTGTCAAATTATCTTATTTGCTATACTATCATTTTGTGTTATATTCCCTAATGATAGCCACCATTTCCTATTTTTAAGACTATGTTTCACTCCTTCACCTGGGTTGGAAATTCAGGCCCTATCCTTCTACTGGGAACTTTGACCTGCTCTGTCCCTCCTCATTTCTGTTGCACCCACTTCCAGGGTTCACCATATTAATACAAAATGGAGTGCAGACATCTTATTTGAACATCCTAGTATAATCCAAACTCCTGAGTTCAAGAAAAATATAAGCCTAAAGCCTCACAAGTAGCTAGTATTATAATCATTTGTCACCATGTCTGATATTTCCTGTTTTTCTTGGAACTTCTACATTTGTAATTTTCTGATGTGCATTTATCTTCCTTTTGAAAAAAATATTAAACTTGTTAATGTTCTGTAAATTTCTTGCTTTTTTGAATGAACTGTTAATTTTAGTTGTTTACTCATTCTTTCATTTTCTATTATATTGTAATTTCTGTTTTATCCTTTATTACCTTTTTTAAACTACTTTGTTAAGAAAAAACTTTGGTTTTTTGGTTTTTTTCCTTTCCTAGAGATTTTAGGTATAATATATATCCTTTCTTTCAAGTTAATATGGGCACTTAGTAATATAAGTTTACCACTAAGCTTGCCTTTGGCTGAATCACATAGGTTTGCATATGTGGTATATATATATCTTTGTCTATCAAATGTTATAATTCTCTGATTTCTCTTTTACCAAGTCATTTTAAAATGTTATTTCAAAGACTCTTGAGGCAAAATGCCATCCACATCCAGAGAAAGACTTATGGAATTGAAGTGCAGAATGAAGCAGACCATTTTCTCTTGCGTTATGTTTCGTTTTGTTTTTTCTCATGGTTTCTCCCATTCATTTTAATTCTTCTATGTGACATTACTAAGGTGAAAATATGTTTAATAAGACTTTATGTGTAGAACCCATATAAGACATCATGGGGAGGGAAGGAGGAGGGAGAGGAAGAAAATGTAAAACTTATGGAAGTGATTGTTGAAAACTAAAACAAATTAATTAAAAAAACAAAACAAAAAATATGATTTCAATTTCCATGTGGTTTTATAACTGTTGCTAATGTTATGATTGTTTTCCTCTCATTTGTTACATTGTTATTGTTGTTATTAAAGAGGACTTCAATTCAAAGAGGACTGATGACATCATGAGGTGATGTCTTGACTTGTACTTGAACTGAATTTAAGTGAGGCAGAGATACACCAAGTTGTCAGTTTCACTCTCTCTTCCAGAGTCATAGAAGTCCAGTGACAAATCCAAAGTCAGTACACCTGGAGATGGCCCAGGGTACAGTGAATGACCTTGGAGTTTTTGATGTTTGACTAAGCCCTAAGCACTCCACAGCACCTCCTTCGTGACTGTTGCAACAAATTGTTCTCATCTGCTGGAGGGATATCTTCACATCACTGGGGTAGATAGATTTGTAACCTGTTGGTTGTCTTCATCCTGGTTTAGCCACTTGCTGAGATGGTTTTACTGGGTGTGGCTGTTGTTAATGCTATAGCTTTATGGAACCACAGGTGAGAGCTGGGTGAAGGTGGACACAAAGATGGATGAGCAGACATGAAAGGGACTCGGCAAGACCTCATACCAGAAGTGCTAGTCCTCCCTGAACACCTTATATACTTTGTTGCTTTATAAACCAAAGCAAAGTGTGTATAATTTCTGTCTTTTTTAATTTATGAGAACTTCTTTAAGACCTTATACATAATCTTTTTTATGAGAATTTCATTTGTGCTTGAAAAGAATGTTCATTCTTCCTTTTCATATTTAGATTTCTACATAGCTATTAATTCCAAATTATGGGATTTAGAAAAATCTTGCTATTTGACTAATCACATTCTAATAAAGGAATATTGAGTTATTGTTACATTTTATCTCGTCTGATAATTTTTATTTTATCAATTCAAGTGTCAAATTGCTCAGCATTACAGTATATTTGTTATTTTCTTTTTCTTTCACCATTATATATCCATGTTTGTCTCTCCCATTGTTTTCTAGCTAGAATCCCACTGCATAAAATGTCATTATGGGTACTCCTAATTTTTAATGAACTTGCCATTATTATTGTTGCTGTATTTGTCCTTTTTTTGAAAAGGACTATGACATCAGAGAAATGATGACATGACTTGCACTGGACTTTGTTTTGAGTGAGGGAGGGCTGTGCAAGGTCACCAGCCTCACTTTCTCCTCCTAAGTCATCTGGATCCAGTGACCAGATATTCATCAGGATGACTGGGAATAGCCCAGGATGCAATGGGAAACATTGGCCTTTTAGGCTAAGGCCTTTTCAGGTACTCACTTAAAGTGAGGAAATGTCCATTCAGTGAAGAGGCTTTTTTAAAAGTAGTCATGGGGATGATCCCTTTAATAGAAAAGAAAAAATATAGACAAAACACACTGGGAGGGGTGGGACCAAGTGGGATAGCATCCAAATTCTTAGAGAAGAAGTTTAGGGGAGTTCTGGAAGAAATAGAAAGCAAAACTGTGCTAGTGGGAAACTTTGTCGACTCCCTCTCAGAACTGCATAATCTAGCCACAAAATAAATAAGAAAGAAGTTAAAGAGATGAATTAAACCTTAGAAAAGTTAGATATGATAGACCTATATAGAAAATTTAATGGGGGTAGAAAGAATAAAACTTTTTCTCAGTGGTATATGGCACTATGCAAAAACTGACCATATACTGGGGTATAAAAACCCCAGACTCCAATGCAGTAAGGCAGAAATATTAAATATATCCTTTACAGAACATAATGTAATAAAAATTACATGTAATAACAAACCATGGAAAGACAAATGAAAATTTAATTTGAAACCAAATGATCTATCCTTAAGAATGAGTAGGTCAAACAACCAGTCACAGACACAATCAATCACTTCATCCAAGACAATGACAATAATGAGACAACATACCAAAACTTACAAGATGCAGCCAAAGCAGTTCTTAGTGGAAAATTTAAATCTTAAATGCTTACATGAATAAAATACAGGAAGAGGAGATCAATGAATTGGGCATGCAACTAAAAGAAAAAAAGCTAGAAAAACAAGTAATTAAAAATCCCAATTAAATATCAAATTAGAAATTCTGAAAAATTAAAGAGATTAATGAAATGGAAATTAAGAAAACGATTGCACTAATACACAAAACTAAGAGCTGGTTTCATGAAAAAATAACATATAAATCCCTGGTTAATTTGGTTTAAAAAAAGAAAATTCAATGCAGTGAAGATTAGAAGGAAAACAGAAATCCAAAGGAAAATTTGCACCGCCAGTTTCTTGGATAAAATCTCATTTCTCAAATACATAATCTCAGTTAAATCTATAAGAAAATGAGGCATTCCCTATTTGATAAATAATAAAGGCTATGAACAGACAGTATATAGAAGAAGCAATCAAAGCTTAGTCACATAAAAAAACTCTAAATCACTATTGATTAGAAAAGTGTAATTTAAAACAGCCCTGAGATATACCTCAAACCTATCAGACTGGCTAATATAGCAGAAAAGGGAAATGATAAATGTTAGAAGGGATAGGGAAAAATAGGAACACATATATTGTTTGTGGAGTTGTAAAACTGATCCAATCATTCTGAAGAGAATCTGGAATTTTGCCTCAAAAGCTGTAAAATTCATTGATACAGCAATAATGCCACTAACTAGGTTTGTAGCCCAAAGAGAATTTTTTAAAAATACCTATCAGAACAAAATTATTTGTAGCGCTTTTTGTGATGACAATAAATTGGAGATTGAGTGGATGCCTATCAATTGGGGAATAAATGAACCAGCTGCAGAATATGATTGTGATGAAATACTATTATGCTATAAGAAATGATGAACAAGATGGTTTCAGGAAAACCTGGAAAGACTTACATGAACTGATATATGATTTATTTATAGATCAATCTTTTGATTTTGATCTAGCAATATATTTTTAAAATCAAATTTCTTTTATTTAAGTAACAATATATGATGAGTTTTGGTTATTGAAATATTCTATATTTTTTAAATTTTTCATAGAATTTATATTCATAGACATTTTTATAAGTAATAAATTTGGTTTGTCTTCACTCATGTTATCTTGTTCTTGGCTTTATTGAAAAAGAGTGAATTATATCTTAATCTTCTGAAACTGTTTCAACGATTTTAACTAGTATAGCATCCATTACTCTCTGAACTCAAACTTATCCTGGATCTCCAGAGCACTTTTAATTCCTCTTAAGGTTTTAACAGTTGCCCTGAAGAGATTGGCTTTTTATACTCATTAGACATGCTGTACTAGTCAGTAAATCATACTAGACTTCTGTTTATTAGACTATTAAAGCTCATACTTCCTAAAGGTTTCACCATACTTTAAAAAATACCGTACAGAGGAATTTTATTTTAGGATTAACAAATTTTTTTCTTTCTACTGCCTCCCACTTTTTTTTATTTGTTTCCTAGCATAGTTAAAAATGTTAAATATAAATTAAAATAATTGAAAACCTATAAAGTATCAGAGTAGGAAATTACCTCACAAAATAGTCAACATTCCTTACATTACAATAAAAAATTCAGGTCAAATATTAGCAAGTTAGATGAAAAGGAAAGTGGAAATCTTTCTTTTTTTTCAGTTCATTAATTATTAGTTTCCAATGTTCACTTCCATAAGTTTTAGATTTTCTCCATCTCCCTTCCCTCCCACATCCCTAAGAAAGCATGCAATGTGACATATGCTCTATGTATACATTCTTATTAAATATTTTCACATTAGTCATGTTGTATAGAAGTATTGGAATGAATGGGAGGAACCATGAGAAAGAAAAAACAAAACAAAAAAAAGAGAACAAATAGTATGCTTTGATCTACATTCAGACTTCAAAGTTCTTTCTCTGGTTGTGGATGGAATTTTCTATCATGAGTGTCTTGGAGTTATTTTAGGTCCTTACATTTTTTAAAAAAATTATTTTATTTGTTTTCAGTTTTCTACAATCATTTCCATATATCTTAGATATTTTCCCTCCCTTCCCCACTGCCTTGCCAAGACAGTATTCAGTCTAACATAGGTTTTACACATACATTCGCATTAAATGTATTTTCACCTTAGTCATGTTGCACAGAAGAATTAAAATGAATGGGGAAAACCATAAAATAAAACAAAGCATAACACAAGAAAAAATGGTCTGCTTCATTCTGTGATCCAATTCCATAGTTCTTTTTCTGGATGTGGAAGGAGTTTTGCCTTAAGAGTCCATGGGAAATTTTTTAAGTCCTTGAATTATTTTGAAGGACTAAGTCTACCAGACTCACACATTGTGGTTGTTGCTGTGTACAAAGTTCTCCTGGTTCTGCACCTTTCACCCAGCATCAGTTCATATGAATCCTTCCAGGTCTCTATGAAGTCTTTCTGTTTATGATTTCTTATAGCAAAATAGTACTCTATTACATTCATACATCACAACTTGCACAGTCATTCCCCAATTAATGGGCATCCCCTTGATTTCCAGTTTTTGGCTACCACAAAGAGAGCTGCTATAAATATTTTTGTGTATGTAGAACCCTTCACCATTTTTACGATCTCTTTGGGATACAATCCTAGAAGCAATATTGCTGGGTCAAAGTGCATGCACATTTTTGTAGCCTTTGGGCATAGGTTCAAATTGTTCTCCAGAATGGTTGGATCAGCTCACAGCTCCACTAACAATGAATTAGTGTTCTAGCTCTTCCATTTCTTCTCAAACAACAGATTGCTACATTCATTGACTACTGTGTCTTGAGTACCTAACTTATTCTACTAGTTAACTCCTCTATTTCTTAGCCAGTACCAAGTGGTTTTGATGATTGCTGCTTTATAATACAATTTGAGATCTGGTAGGGCTAGGCTACTTCCCTAGTATCTCTTTTCATTAGTTTCCTCGATATTCTATAACTTTTGTTCTTTCAAATGAATTTTGATATCATTTTTTTCTACCTCTAGCAAAGAATAATTGGTAGCTTGATTGGTATGGCACTGAATAAGTAAATTAATTTAGGAAGAATTGTCATTTTCATTATATTAGCTCGACCTACCCACGAGCTATGGATGTTTTTCCACTTACTTAGATCTGGATTTATTTGTGAGAAAAGTGTTTTGTAATTACATTCATATAGTCCCTGGGTTTGTTTTGGCAGGTAGATTTCCAGATATTTTATACTGTCTACTGTAGCTTTAAATGGAATTTCTCTTTCTATCTCTTGCTGTTAAGCTTTGTTAGTAACATATAGAAATGTAGATGACTTATTTGAGTTTATTTTGAAACCTGAAACATTGCCAAAGTTGTTTATTATTTCAAATAGTTTTTCACTTGATTGGGATTCTCTAAGAATATCATTATATCATCTGCAAAGAGTGATAATGTAGTCTTTTCTTTGTTTATTCTAATTCCTTCAATTTCTTTCTCTTCTCATATTGCTAAAGCTAATATTTCTAATATCATAATGAGTAACAGTGGTGATAATGGACATCCTTGTTTCCCCCCTGATCTTATTGGAAATGCATCGAGCTTATCTCCATCACAAATAATACTTGCTGATGGTTTTAGGTAGATGTACTTATCATTTTTAGGAAGGCTCCATTTATTCCTGTGCTCTCTAGCGTTTTTAATGGGAATGGGTGTTGTATTTTTCAAAAGCTTTTTCTGCATCTAATGAGATAATCATATGGCTTCTGTTAGTTTTGTTGTTGATATGATCAATGATGCTGATAGTTTTCCTAATATTGAACCATCATTGCATTACTGGTATAAATTCTACCTGGTCATAGATTATTATTCTCAGTGAATTGTGATAATTTTTTTGTTAGTATTTATTTTAAAAAATTTGCATCTATATTCATTAAGGAAATTAGTTTATAGTTTTTTTTCTTTTTTGACTTTTCATGATTTAGGTAACAGTACCATATAGGTATCAAAAAAGAATTTGGTAAGACTCCTTTTTTTACTAATTTTCCCAAATAGTATATAATATATTGGAATTAATTGTTCTTTACATGTTTGATAGAATTCACTTGTAAATCTATCTGGCTCTGGAGTTTTTTTTCCCATAGAGTTCATTGAGGATTTGTTTAATTTCTTTATCTGAGATGCAGTTGAGTATTTTACTTGCTATTCCATTAGCCCAGGCAATTTATATTTTCACAAATATTCATCCATTCATTAAGACTGTAAAATTTATTGACATGAAGTTGGGCAAAACAACTCTTAATTATTGTTTTGATTGCCTCTTCACTGGTGGTGAATTCATTTTAAAGTTTTGATATTGGTGATTTGTTTTTCTTCCTTCTTTTTTTTAAAAATTAAATTAACAAAGGGTGGAATTGAGATGGCAGAGTAGAAGGATGGACCTGTTCCAACTCTCCCCCCATATCCCATAAAATACCTCCAAAAATAACTCTACAGAAATACTAGAGGTGTAGAAGCCACAACATGACAGAGTGAAATAGATTTCCGCCCCACGACATCCTGGAAGAGCAACAGGAAAAGTCTATTGCACAAGATTCAAAGCACACAGCCTGGTATGGGCCATGTGGCAAAGACAGGACTGGAGCAGGCTTCAGGGTACAGAATCACAGCTGGCAGCTGCAGTTCCCAGATTTCTTAACTCACAACTTCCAAAGAAAGCCTCAAAAGTCAGTAAGAAAGCTCTTTCACCTGATTTTGAGGGGAGTGTAGTGCAGCCCCAATTCTGGCCCCAGGGTGGTGGCAGCCCCTGTGGCAGCAACATAGTATGCACTTTTGTGACTCTTGGCCTAAAGACCCTGGGGGAAATGAGCATCTCATCTGGGTATCAGTCCTAAGTGGCAGTCCTGGGGTGAGGAGGAGCATTGGGGTGGTGGATCTGGTGGCGGCAGAGGAAAGCGAATCCTATTCACAGTTCCAGGGCAGAAAGGAGTTCATGTGGTTGCTCAAAGACCGGATTGTATGCCAGGAGAGTAGTAAACTCTCCCTTGATTGTGTCACCTTGGAAGAACAGAGAACTTACAGGTCCCTAGAGTTATCTCAGAGAACAGCTACATAAAATCTCTGAAGCCTATGGTGCCATACACTCTATTTGACAAAGGACTCAAAAGTCAAGTAGCTGGCTGGGGAAAGGCCCCAAAAATGGAAAAAAATAAGACTATAGAACGTTACTTTCTTGGTGAAAAGGTATTTTCTTCCATCTTTTCAGGCGAGGAAGAGCAAAGCTTATCATCAGAGGAAAACATCAAAGTCAACGATTCTACGTCCAAAAGCTTCAAAAAATATGCAGTGGTCTCAGGCCATGGAAGAGCACAAAAAGGATTTTGAAAATCAAGTAAGAGAGGTGGAGGAAAAATTGGGAAGAGAAATGAGAGTGATGCAAGAAAACCATAAAAAAGCAAGTCAACAGCTTGCTAAAAGAGACTCAAAAATGCTGAAGAAAATAACACCTTTAAAAATGGGTTAGCTCAATTGGCAAAAGAGGTCCAAAAAGCCAATGAGGAGAATCCTTTAAAAAGCAGAATTATCCAAATGGAAAAGGAGGTTCAAAAGCTCACTGAAGAAAATAGTTCTTTAAAAATTAGAATGGAGCAGATAGAAGCTAATGATCTTATGAGAAACCACACACACACACACACACATATATGTATATATATATGTATGTATAGGCAGAGAGCACAGGGTGAGTTGAAAAAGAAGGGATGATATCTAAAAAAATAAAATTAAGGGATGAGAGAGGAATATACTGAGAGGAGAAAGGGAGAAATGGAATGAGGCAAATTATTTCTCATAAAGGAGGCAAGAAATAGCTTTTTCAATGGAGGAGAAAAGGAGGGAGGTGAGAGGGAAAAACTGAAGCTTACTCTCATCACATTTGCCTTAAGGAGAGAATAACATGCAAACTCAATTTGGTATGAAAATCTATCTTACACTACAGGAATGTAAGGGAGAAGGGGATAAGTGGGGATGGGGATGATAGATGGGAAGGCAAAATGGAGCAGAGAGTAACTGGAGGTAAACAAGGTCAAAAAAGAGAATAGAATAAATGGGGGGCAGGATAGGAGGAAGGGAAATATAGTTTTTCACAACATGACTTTTATGGAAATCTTTAGCAAAACTAGACACATACAACCTGTTCGGGGCGATTCCCCGACCTCTATGCACGGGGCTATTCCCCGGCCTCGGCTTAGTTGGGTTTCTATGCACGGGGCTATTCCCCGGCGCGGCCTAGTTGGGCTTCTTAACCCCAACTGATCCCTCCAGGCTACCTCAGCCCGATCTCCTAACCCCAACTGACCCTACCAGGCTCCCTCAGCCGGGTCTTCGCTTGCTCACCTGTTCCCTGGTCTTCGGACGTCTCCGGTCCCTGCCGTGCGACCGTATGGCCTAGCTGTGCGACAGGGCTGTCCCCTCCTCCACGGAGGGAACAATGACTACACACTCACCCGAGGATGTCAGTGCTCTTCACTTTATTGATGGCGTCCTTCTACATCTCTTTCTTGGTTACATCTCTCTCCAATCCCTCCCCGACAGCTCCTTATATCCCCAGCCAGAGCCCCACCCATGTTCCTCCCTAAGGGCAGAGCCAGCTCCCAAGGCTGGTCCAGAGCTTGGCCCCTAACACAACCTATATTGAATTGCTTGTCTTCTCAGTTGGGATGGGTGGGGAAGGAGGAAGATAGAGAAGTTGAAACTCAAAGTTTTAGGAACAAATGTTGAGAATTATTTTTGCATGCAACTGGGAAATAATAAATACAAGGTAAGGTGATATAGAAATCTATCTTGCCCTACCAGAAAAGAGAGATAATGGGTATAAAGGAAAGGAGGTATGTGATTCAAGAAAGGGCAGATTGGGGGAATGGGCAATCAGAATGCATGGCATTTGGGGTAGGGGAGGGGAGAGATGGGGAGAATGCTGAAAACTAAAAATAAAGAAATTTTTAAAAAGAAATTTACTATGAAAAGATCTCTCCAAATATTTTCTTCAGTGGTTTTAATAATCTCTGTCATTTACTCCCTGGGAACTTTCCCTTCAAAATAAAGGCCACTGTTTCTTACTTAAAAAAAAAAGAATCAAGAGAAACATGAAAAGATAAACAGGAAAGATTCACCTTAAGGAATTCATTAAAGTTGAACTGTTTCTATTCCTCCATGGAAAGATATTATTTGTAACTCATGAGACCTTTTTCAGTATTAGGGAAGTTAGAGGGAAGTGTATGAATATATACGTATGTAGGTGTATATTATACGTGTTTAGTATGTATATGTACACGGGTATGTGTGTGTATGTACATAGGTATATGTGTGTGTATATACATGTATAGGTACATGTATATGTACATATATATACACACATAGAGGGCACAGGGTGAACTGAATATGAAGGGAGGATACCTAAAAAATAAAATTTATTGTTGCATAGAATGTACTAGGGGTAAGAGAAAGGGAGAGGAAGAATATAGCAAATCATATAACATAAAAGAGGGAAGAAAGAACTTTTACAATGGATGGGAAGAGCAGGGAGATGAAAGGTAATAAGTGAGCCTTAATCTCATGGGATTTGGCTTAAGGAGGAATACCGCACACATTCCATCGGTAATGGAAATTTTTTTACCCTGCAGAAAGACAAGAAGAAGGGGGTAGGGGAGGGAAGATAATAGAAGGGACAGCAAACTGGGGAAAGTGATAATCAGAAGAAAACACTTTTGTGGAAGGACAGGTCAATGGAGAGAATGGAATAAATGGAGGGCAGGATAATACAGAGAGAAATGTGGTTAGTCTTTTACAACATAACTATTATGGGAGTGCTTTCATAGTTGTACATCTATGACCTATATTGAATTGCCTGTTTTCTCAATGAGAGTGTGTGATGAATGAATGTTGAAAATTGTTTTATCATGCAACTAGAAATTAAGCTATACAGAAAATGGAATATAGAAATCTATTTTGCCCTACAGGAAAATATAGGGGAAGGACGTTGGAAGAAGGGTGGGTAGTAGAAGGGAGGGCAGACTGGAGTAAGAGGTGGATGGGGTGCATGCTGTCCTGGGATGAGGGATGAGGAGAGATGGGGAGAAAACTTTGAATTCAAATTCTTATGGAAGTGAATGTGGAGAACTGAAAAATAAATTATATAAAAAAATAAATTAAATTAACAAAAGGTTTACCTATTTTATTGTTTTTTAAACCGACTCTTAGTTATATCCATTAGTACAACAGTTTTCTTAATTTCAATTTTATTAATCTCTCCGTTGGCTTTCAGTATTCCTAATTTGGTGTTTAGTAGGAGATTTTTAATTTGTTCTTTTCCTAGCTTTTTTAGTTACCTTCCTAATTCATTGATCTCCTCTTTCTCTATTTTATTCATGTAAACATTCTGAGATGTAAAACTTCACCTAAGAACCATTTTCACTACATCCCATAAGTCTTGATGTGTTGTCTCATTATTGTCATTCATTTGGATTAAGTTTTTTATTTTTTCTGTGATTTATTGTTTTCCCTACTCATTCTTTAGGTTTAGATTGTTTAGTTTCCAATGAATTTTTAGTCTATATTTCCATAGCCATTTGTTACATATAATTTTTATTGCATCATGATTTAAAAGGATTCTTTTAATATTTCTGCCTTCCTGACTTCGATTGTGAGAGTTTTATGCCACAGTATATGGTCAGTTCTTGTGTAGGTGCCATGTACCACTGAGGAAAAAGTTATATTTCTCTCTATCCCCATTCAATTTTTTTCAGAGGTCTACCATATCTAACTTTTCTAAAATTCTATTAACCTCCTTAACTTTTTTCTTGTTTATTTCCTGGTTAGATTTTTTTATTTCAGAGAGGGGGAGGTTGAGGTTCCCCACTAGTATAGTTTTGTTCTCTATTTCTTCCTCTAACTCCCTCAACTTCTCCAAGACTCCAGATACTATACCACTTGGTGCATACATGTTTAGTAATGATATTACTTCATTATTCATAGTGCCTCTTAGCAGGATACAGTTTCTTTCCTTAACTCTTTTAATTAGATCTCTTTTTACTTTTGCTTTGTCTGAACAACATGTTGTAGGAGTATGGTTTTTAATCTATTCTGCTATGTGCTTCCCTTTTTTTCATCATGACTGTCAGGTAGATCAATTATCTCTCCTAGATCTATTTTCTAGGTCAATTGTTTTTCTAATGGGGTATTTTGCATTTTCTTCTAATTTTTCATTCTTTTTATTTTATTTGACTGATTCTTAATGCTCCACTTGTCCATTTCTAGTTTTTAACAAATTGTTAGTTTTTTTAACTCCTTTTCCAGTTGAGCAATTCTACTTTTGAATAGTTATTTTCTTCAGTGCATCCTCCATTTTGTCTATTATATTTTTAAAGGGATTGTTTAATTTTTCTTATACCTCTTGAATTTAACTTTTGAAGTCCATCTTCAGTTCTTTCAAGAAGATTTTTTGGGCTTGAGATCACTTTATATTTCCCCTTTGAGGTTTCAGATGTGAGTAGAGTGACAGTGCTGTTGTCTTCTGAATTTGTGTTTTGATCTTCTCTGTCTCCATAATAAGAATCTATGGTGTTTGTTTTTCTGTGTTGCCTTTTGCTCAGGATGCTTGCCTTTTTCCTGGCTTTTAGAGTTGATCTATTCATCTAAAGCACAGGGTTCACCATCCCAAACTTCTTGTGCAAGGTGTTAGGGGGGCCTAGTTAGTGCCTTTATGTTGGGGCCTCAGGTTCTGGCAGCTGCAGACTGTAGAGATTGTAGCTTACCTGTTGATGACATGGAGCTAGTAGTGGTGCCCAGCTTACACTTAAGCTTGTGAGGTGAGGTGTGGGGGTCTAGCCAATGGAGGTTGCCTCCTCACTGGAGTCTGAGGTAGAGTGTAGATAGCCTCAACTACTGGTGGATACCCATCTACTATGCAAGCGGGGGTTCTTTGCAGTGGGGTCTGTTGGTTCCCCTGGCTTTGTGAATGCTTGCTTGTTCCACCACCATGGGGCTCAGGATCTTTCACTGGTATGCTGAGGTGGGGCTTTCCACTGGTTTGCCAGGACACCTCTTATCTTGCACTACTCCTCTTCAGCCTCAGCAAGAGGGACCATTGCCATTAATGAACTAGACTCATGAACTAAATAAGGGTTACATCCCCTCTTTCTCCTGGCTCCACTATTCCAGGATTTTTCCTGGGGTGATATTTTCTGGGTTTTTCAAGCTCAGTAAGGGAGAGAGAGAGCAACTTATTACTTAGTCCACCAACTTGACTCCTGGAAGAGGGAGACATTTTTCATAACTGTAGATGGAGGAGAATTCTTCACCAAAGGACAGAGAAGGTTTTTGGTCTGATCCCTACCCCTACATCCAGGGGCAACCCAGCACTGAAATTTCTTACTTGCAGTGACAATAAAGCCATATCCATTACCAAGCTTCCTCTAGACCCTAGGTAAGAGTCATTAAAAAACTCTGGTACCTCAGGTCATTGCATAGTGTACAGGTAAACACTAAGAGTTAATCCTGGGTAATTTGGCACTGTGTGCCTCAGTCATCAGGTGGGAGACACTTTATTAGCTCTTTAGAACAGACCTTTAAGATCTTTTTTGTCTTTTATCAAGGTTGCCTACCCTCTTATTTCCTTTTCTTACACACAAATTTCTGTTGACTTTTTCTATCCTTGGCACTTAGTATAGAGCCTGGCACATAGTTGGCACTTAACAATCGTAGGCTTATAATAAAATTATAGGTTTTTTAATTGATTGTGGGAGGCATGTTGTCTTTTCCCAATAGTTCAAGCAGGACAGATCTATTCTTCTCTTATTCTTATTGGGAAGGCAAACCCAAACCAGTCTCAGTGGCCTGTAAAATGCTTAGATTATCTGGAAAGTCTTCATAACCAATACCCCTTCCTATTCTTTGAATATTTCATTCTGTAGCCTGGGAGAAGGACAAGTAATGTGAGATAGTCATACCTTCATTAATTCCTTAATCCACCACCCAAGTAGTCTAGGCTTTTTTGTCACTCATGAATTCCACATCACAGCCTGGGCTTCTTACTTTGAGTCCCATAAATAAAAATTCTTGTGTGTAACATTTCTCCAAGTTTGTGGTTGCTGTTTCCTATCCTTTAAGCTCCTTAAGAATAGTTGGTTCTTTGTTGTCTTCTTATTTTCAGTACAGAAAAATGCCTGGCACAAATCAAGTGCTTAAAAAATGCTTGCTGTTTTAGTGCATTGCGTAATTGTATCTACAGCCTAATATGAGACTCATTGATAAAGTCAGAAGGGAAAATATTTTTATTGTTATTATTGTTATTTTTGGTTTTTATGCCCACTGTATTTTTCCTCCATTCTAAGTCAAATTTTATGAAAATGAGTAGTATTCAAGTATGATTTATTTATTTCAGATACATATTTGGTTTTGGCATTATCTCTTTTATCACTCAGATAAATTTCATCTACATATTTCTATAGATTCAAATTTGAATTATTTTTTCCTGCTAGCTATCACTGATTTTATACTTAACACATGATTATATTCTTAAGTTAAAATGTATATGCATATCATAAGGTTTTAATATTATGTTACCCAATATAGCTTAGAATCTGGTATGATAACATACAGGTATTTGTCATAACACCTCAGCAGTCTTTTTACTCAGTTTATCTATACAGAGATGGGGCGGAGCCAAGATTCTGTAGAAAAGGCAAGGATTCTTTTGATCTCCTCAAAATTTCCCTTCAAACTCCTTAAAATAAATTCCTGAGTGACAGATCCACAAAAGACAGGATGAAACAATTATCCAGCCCAAAACAACTTAGAAGGTTGGCAGGAAAGTCTGTCGCACGAAGCGAGAGTGGAATGAAGTGGAGTGAAGTGCAGGCAATGTTCTGGCAAACCATCAGCAGACCTTAGGGGCAACTGAATCAACCACAGTAGGTTCTGGAGCTCTTACTCGCAGACACTAAGGAGGTCAGATAACTGGTCAGAAGGAGGTTACAGGGGTTCCTTGGATGGCACTGGATGGCAGACTCTGTTGCATTGCCCATAGATGTATTTGGGTTGCAGGCCAGGGTTGTAGTCTCAGTGTGACAATAAACACTAGCACAAGAGAGTGTGTGGCTGCATTTGGAGGTGGGGGTGGTGAAACCCTGGTTAAAGTTCCAGAGCAGAAAAGAGTGCATGTGGTAGCTCATAGACCGGAGTGCAGGCCAGGAGAATAGTAAACACACCTCTTCTTATATCATATCACCTTAGAAGAACTGGAAACTTACAGAGCCCCAGAACTAACTCTAAAGAGAGCTGCACAAAACACGTGAAACTTGGGACAGTGCCTCCTCCACTGTGAGAGCAAAGCCACACTTTAACATATAAGGTTAAAAATCAAGAAACTGGCTTTAAATTGAGCAAAGAGCAAAAAGAGAACCTGACAACAGAAAGTAAGTTTAGGGACAGAAAATGTCAAAACACAAACTCAGAAGAAGACAGCAGAGTCAAAATCACTACATTCAAAGACTTGAAGAAACATTTGAATTGGTTTCAGGCCCAAAAAGTATTTCTGGAAGCTCAACAAGGCTTTTTAAAAATCAAATGAGAGGTAGAGGAAAAATTATGAAAAAATAAAAGTGATGCAAGAAACATGAAAAAAAGAATCAATATTTCATTAAAGGAGGCACAAAAATACTGAAGAAAATAACACTTTCAAGAATAGAGTAGGCCAAATGGCAAAAGGAAAATTGACCACATGGAAAACGATGCACAAAAATTCAATGAAAATGAACTCTCTAAAAAGTAGAATTAGCCTAATGGAAAAAAGAGCTACAAAAGCTCACTGAATAAAATGATTACTCAAAAATTAGCATTGGGTAAGTGGAAGTTAATGACTTCATGAGACTTTAAGGAACAACAAAACAGAAATTAAAGGAAAAAAATAGAAGAAAATGTGAAATATCTCATTGGAAAAACAATTCGCAAAGAAAATAGATTGACGAGAGATCATTTAAAAATTTTTGGACTGCCTGAAATCCATGATAAAAAAGAGCCTAGACATCATCTTTCAAGAAATTATCAAGGAAAACTGCCCTAATATTCTATAACAAGCTGGTAAGATAGAAATTGAAAGAATCATCTGATCACTTCCTGAAGTAGATCCCAATATAAAAATTCCAAGGAGCACTGGAGTCAAATTCCAGAGCTCTCAGGTCAAGGAGAAAATATTGCAAGCAGCTAGAAATAAATAATTCAGTTATCATGGATCCACCCTCAGGATAGCACAAGATTTAACAGCTTCCATGTTAAAGGAGCAGAGGGTTCAGAATATAATATTCCAGAAAAGTAAAGGAGTTAGGATTACAATCAGGAATAACCTATGAGACAAAACTGAGTATCATCTTTAAGGGGAAAGTGTGAAAATTCCATGAAACAGAGGAGTTTCAAGTATTACTAATGAAAAGACAAGAGCTGAATAGAAAATTTGACTTTCAAATACAAAACTCAGGAGAAGCATAAAAAAGTAAATAGGAAAGAGAAATCACAAGGGACTTAATAAAGTTAAACTGTTTACATTCCTAGATGGGAAGATGATACTTGCAACTTTTAAGATCTTTATCATAATTAGTGCAATTAGAAGGAGTATACATAAACAGAGGGTGCATGTATGAGTTGAATATGATAGGATGATATCTAAAAAATAAAATTAAAGGATGAGAAAGAGAAATGCAATGTGAGAAGAGGGAAGGGAGAGGTAGAATGGGGTAAATTATCTCACATAAAAGGAGCATAAAATGACTTTTACAGTTGAAGAGAAAAGTGGGTGTAAGAAGGAGAAGACGAATCTTATTCTTATTGAAACTGGGAGGGAACAATATACATATTTAATTAGGTATAAAAGTCTATCTTTCCCTCTTGAAGAGGAAAGGGAGTCTGATTGAGTGAAGGGTGGATTAGGGGAGGCAGTAGTCACAAGCAAAACATTTTTGAGGATGGACAGAATGAAAGAGAGAGTAGGAAAAATGGTGGAAAATAGGATAGAAGGAAATATACAGTGAGAATCATAATTGTGAAAAATTACAGTATGTTTCTCTTATAAAGGCCTCATTTCTCAAATTAATAAAAAAACTGAGTTAAATTTATGAAAATGAGAGTCATTCTCCAATTGATAAGTGGTCAAAGATACAAATAAGCAGTTTTCAGATGAATTAATCAAAGCTATGCAGTCATGAAAAAATTCTCTAAATAACCATTGATTAGAGAAATGCAAATTAAAAATATTTTGAGATACTACTCCATACTTATCATATTGGCTAATATGACAGAAAAGGAAGTTGACAGGTATAGGAAGAGGTGTGATAAAATTGAGACACTAATGCATTGTTGGTGCAGTTGTGAACTGATTCAACCACTCTGGAGAGCAATTTGGAGTGCAATGTACAAAGGGGGGCAAAATTGTGCATACTTTTTGACCTAGTAATACCATTATCAAGTCTGTATCACAAAGAGATTAAAAAAACCCAAAAAGAATAAAAAAGACCTATATATACAAAAATATTTATAGCAGTTCTTTTTGTGGTGACAAAGAAATGGAAATTGAGGAGATGACCATCACTTGGGGAATTGTTGAAAAAGTTGTGGCATATGATTCTGATGAAATACTATTGCATTATAGGAAATGATGAGCAGGGTAATTTCAGAAAAAGCAGGAAATATTTATGTGAACTGATACAAAGAGAAGTGATCAGAAGCAGAACATGGTAAACAGTATCAGCAATATTGTATAATGATCAACTGTGAATGACTTAGGTATTCTCAGCAATACAACGATCCCAGACAATTGTGAAGACAATATGATGAAAAGTGCTGTCCCTCTCCATTGAAAGAACTGATAGAGTCTGAATGCAGACTGATGGATGGGCAGGGAGGGATGATATGGTCAGACTTTTATTTTAGAAAAATCAATTTGACCACCGAGTGGAGGATGGATTAGAATGGGAGAGATTTAAGACAAGAAGTCCAACCGTCAGGTTATTGCAATAGTTCAACTGTGAGAAGACAAAGAACTGTGTCAAGATGTTTGCTGTGTCAGAAGAGAGAATGGCATGCGTTGGAAAGATAGAGATGGCAGGACTTGACAACTGGTTGGCTGTGGGGAGGTGAGAGAGTGAGGAGTTGAAGATAACACTTAGTTTTGAGAGCCTGGGTCATTAGGAGGATGAATCTTTAATAATATTAGAGAAGCTAAGAAAAGGGGAAAATAATAAGCTCGTTTTGGACATGTTAAGTATCAGGTATCTCTAAGACATCCGGTTTGTCATGCCTAATAAGCAGTTGGACATGTGAGACAAGTTGGGAGGAGGTGAGGGCTGGATGTGGAGATCTAAAAGTTATCTGTATAGAAATACCTCATCAAAAACATGGGAGCTGATAAGATCACCAAATGAAATAGTATAGGGGAGAAGAAAAGAGACCCCAGGGAAGACACCTGGGGGACACCTATGGGTAATTGGTGTGACGTAGATAAAGATCCAATAGACACATAGGAGATGAATGAGACGAAGCAGTGTCACCTGGAGAGAAGAGAGTATCCCAAAGAGTGTCAGAAATAGTGCCAATGGCTGAAGGAGGATGAAGACTGCAAAAAAAAAGCCTTTAGATCTGAAAATGGAAAGTTTAAAGTGACTGGAAAAATCTGTCATGGTTAAATGATGAGATTGGAAGTCAGGATGGAAAAAAATAAGAGTAGGAAGAAAAAAAGTGGAAGTAGTTATTGTAGATGGTGCCCTTAAAGAGCTTAGAGGAGAGATATAAGATAGTGGTGGGATGCATGGACTGATTGAGTGTGTTTTGAGGATGGGAGAACTCCTGCATATATTCATAGACAATAGGGAAGCAGTCAGTACACAGTAATAGAAGGAAAGAACTGCTGAAGATGAGATCAAATGGGATGACTTTTGTTTGTAGAGGAATCGGTTTTGGCAAAGAAAGGGGCCACTTTTCAGATGAAACAGGCGTAGAAGAGGATGGCAAAAGACATCCGAAGAATGTGAGATGAGGAACAGGAGAAAAGAGGGAGCTCTTTGTGAATGGCCACATTTTTTTTCAGTGAAAAATGAGGCAAGGCTGCTAAATGAAAGAATAGGTGAGGGGGAAATTGGGGGAAATCTGAGGAGAACTAGGTTATTGAGAAAGTCTTAAATATTCACCTGCAGTTAAATATGAAACTAGTTGATATTTTAATTGCTGGGTATAGTAAAAGTTTTGGAAACATCACATTTCAGGAAATTCCAAGTTAGTGGATAATACATATAATTTTAAAATGGATTTTTCGATACTAGTGAATACAATGAAAATGATTCATTATATATACTTACCACTATATATGTATATACATATAAATGTATAAATAAATACACAGTGGTATGTCTATATCTATCTATATTTATATAGATATATAACATGTTTGTGCCCCAGGGAATTTTTCCAACATTCCCAGTATTATGCAGCACAGAGGGAATTTACACACAAATGAAATTACATATATAGCACAAAGAAAATATCTTTAAATTTAAAGTGCTGTGGAAGTGAAAGGACCACTGGTCTTAAAGCCAGAAGAGTTTAGAATTTGAATTTTGGCTCTGCCACTTGTTAGTTGTGTGAATATAGTTGTCATCTTTCTTCTCATCCTCAGTTTCCTTATCTGTAAAATGAGAATTACTATGCTTATGGTATGAAAATCACAGAGTTGCTGTGGGAATGAAGTGAAGTAATGCATGCCAAATATTTTCTAAGTGTTACGTGAATGACAGCTCTTTTTGGTTTTTTTAATTTTTGGATTAATGGGATTTTATTGGTGTGAGGAACTTCTGGTCATAAAGCTCCCTCTCCCAAATAATCTTAGCTTCTTGGGGCACTAAGAGATTAAGTGACTTGCCCAGGGAGACACAGTCAGTATGTGTCAGAGATAGAATTAGAACCTAGGTCTTGTTGATTCCAAGGCCAGTTATCTGTTTAAAATACAAGATGTAACATTGTAACCTGATTTGTAGTCTATGGGTAGCTAGTTGCATTGAGTACTGAATCTGGAGTTAGAAAGACCAACGTTCACATCTGACCTCAGACACTAGCTCTGTGACTCCAGGCAAGTCATTTAGCCCTGTTTGCCTCAGTTTCCCCATCTGTAAAATGAACTGGAGAAAGAACCAGCAAACTACTCCAATATCTTTGCCAAGAAATTTCCAAATGGGGTCACACAGTCAAACATGGCTGAAACAACTTAACAACATGGAGAAATTTCAGGATGTCCATAAACTTGGATAAAAAAATTTCATCTTTAATCTCTAACTGAAATTAAGCATTTCTTTAATTATTTAAAACCTTATTCTTAGCAGGGGTCCATAGACTTCTCCTGACTGTCAAAAGGATCTATGACAAACTATGTTAAGAACTCCTGAGTCACACTATTCTGGCAGTTGTTATTATTAACAACAAAGTGGAACAAAATTGCCATGTAGGAGAACGTAAGTCATAGCTAGATCACTGATAAGTCCATCATGTGCCTTTTAAATATGTGTCAGTGTCAGGGACATTGAATGCAAAATATTAACTGTGCCAAGGGCACACTTTCTCTGAATTGTATTTATTTAAGGTTATAGAAGTTGGTGGAAATAAATTTTAGATTATTGCATTGTAGTTTAACTCTTATCAACTGGAAAACTTAGAAACAATGACATCCTCACACTGTTCATGTGGGTTTGGCTGGTTTGATGTAACTTTTAGTTTAGTGTTTGCTTAGCTCTTACAAGTGACTTCTTTAACATGTCAGTTTTGAAGTCTGTTCACATAACCAACTGCGGAAAAGCATCCTTGGCTGTCCATTGACCTTTGGTGCATGTGCTTACTAATTAGATACATTTGACCTTACCAGTGCCTTTCAAAGCGGAGTCATGATGAATATGAAGAAAATCATTTGGTTTCCCATGGAATTTTTCAGATTTCCCAGATTTCACTGAAGCCTGAACATTGCCTCTAAAATCTGACCCAATAGATCTCATTCAGTGTCTTTAATTTTGTTGAAGAAAAAGAAAGTCTATATTGTACTCTTTGTTTTAGGCACAAATTTTCCAGAAGTAATTTGATTTCATTTAGCATTAATCTAATATTCCAAGTCATTTCTGTCAGAGACAGATCAACAGGGATAGATAGACCCAGATAGGAAGATAAAAATATGCAAAATGAAATGGTTCCCCAATGCCCTCTAATTTATCTCACTGTCTCAAAAAAATTTTAAGTAAGAGTTATGGAATTCTTGAAGAAAACATCATAATATGTAAGTACACTTAACAAGGAGTTAAGAGGAGAGGCTCCTGCCCCTCCAAGTGTGATTTATTTATTTATTTTTTCTTTTCTATTAAAGGAGCCATCCTCCTGATTACTTTTTAAAGAGACCTATTCACTGAATGAGCATTACCTTGCTTTAAGTGAGGACCTGAAAAAGCCTAGCCTAATAGGCCAAGGTCACCCACTGCATCTTGCACCATCTCTAGTCATCTTGATGAATATCTGGTCACTGGATCTATATGGCTCAGGAGGAGAAGGTGAGGCTGGTGACTTTGCACAGCCCTCCCTCACTCAAAACAAAGTCAAGTGCAAGTCATGTCATCATTTCTCTGACGACATGGTCCTCTTAAAAAACAAAGGATGTACACAACACAATCACAATATGTAAAATACAGTTTGGGATTAACGTTCCAGAGTAATTGAATAACAAAGTATCATCCCATAACCACTCACTTCAAGGAATCAATGGAACTCCTTCCAGAGATGAATATTAAAAATCTCTTCTGAAGAGAAAACAACGAATGAATCTCTTCTTGAGTAATACAAGACTATTTGGAAGAGAGGACACTTCCCTTAGGTGAGTCTCTTCACAAGTAAATAAGAGGAAACTACATTACAACTGGTCAATAACTCTAAGGCATGGCCTATACAAGATGAGATTTTTTTTCTCTCTTAAATGATTTTGTTATCACTCTTAATTCAATTAAAAATCCAATTAAGCTATGGCAGTTAGGTGGTACATTAGAGTATGGACCTCTAGACCAGAAGATTCAAGTCCAAATACAACCTCCAATATGTACTAGCTCAATGCACCTATACAGGCAATTTTAATTTCTATTTGCCTCAGTTTCCTCATTAGTAAAAAGTAGATAATAATGGTACCTATCTCCCAGTATTGTCATGAAGATAACATTTTATAGAATTATAAAAGCCTTTGCAAACTTTAAAGCACCATATAAATGTTAGCTATAATAATAATGGTTATTATAATAATTCTTTAATGAAGGTCCTTTGTTCTACCTACTTTCTTAGAGAAGAAAATCTGAATCTTTTTTAGATTTCTTAACATGTTTAGAGAAGATAAATTAGAGATTTTAAAATTTGCATGCACAAATTGTGAGAGAAATACCTAGGCAATATTCCAAAAAAGAGAACATGGAAATGAACTTTTTGGTTATATCTGCCTGTTATTTCACTTACAACTTATGATAATAACATAAATACCACCAACAGGAACATACTCAAGTGATCTAATTCAATTTTACAAGTATTTATTAAGCATTTTAAAAATCCTCAACACATTGTGCTTGGTGCTACAAAGAGAAACTAAAATACACTTCTTAAGTTGTTTATAATCTAGTTTAAGAATACCACATAAGGTATATGTTATATACATAACATAAGGTTATTGGATGATAGATATAGAGCCAGAGGGTACCTTGGAGATTATATGACCCAGCTCTCTCATTGTGCATATCTGCTAACTAAGATGGGAAAAGGTAAAATTATATAATAATACCGCAGGAATGGAGAAAACTACAACTGAGGAGATCAGGACAAATTTTGAAGCGCATGGCATGAGAGTTGAATCTGTAAATTACAACTATATAATGATTCGATGCTTACTGGGACAGGTAGTCTAAGTATTATGAATTTCAATTTCACACATAAGGAAACTGAAATTTGAAGAGATTAGATGATTTGTCCATGGTCACAGAACTTGTTTGGAAACCAGGATGAAAAACCAAAATCTTTTCCTTTGCTGTTTCTCCATTTTAGCATATATTTATCCTAGTTAGCACTGTTGTATATTGTCTTAGAATATAGGCTTCTTGAAAGTAGAGATTTGTCTGTCAGTGTATCTTCAAGTCCCCAGCATGGTGCCTAGGAGTACTGTAGGTGTTTAATGCATACTTGTTAATTGAATAGAATTCTTCTTTTTTCTCTTTTTTCTTGAAATTTATATTTACTTATTTTTAGATTTCAACATTCATTTCTACATAATTTTGAGTTCCAATTTTTCTTCCCATCTCTCCCCTCCCACACCCCATAATACCTTGCATTCTGATTACCCCATCCCTCAACATATTCTCCCTTCTATCACACCCCACCCTTCCCTTATCACCATCTTCTCTATTTTCTTATAGGGCAAGATAAATTTCTATGCCCCATTACCTGTATTTCTTATTTCCCAGTTATATGCAATAATAATTCTCAACGTTCATTTCTAATTCTTTCTAATTCTAATTCTCTCTCTCTCCCTCCCTCCCTCCCCATCCCCACTGAGAAGGCAAGCAATTCAATACAGACTATATATATGTGTTGTTTTGCAAAAGACTTTCATAATAGTCATATTGTGTAAGACTAACTATATTGCCCTCCATCCTACCCTGTCCCTTCCTTTTTTTTCTGTTCTTTCATTTGACCTTGTCCCTTCCCAAAAGGGTTTACTTCTAGTTGCTCCCTTCTCCCATTTACCCTTCCTTCTATCATCTCCTTCACCCCACTTGTCCCCTTCTCCCCTACTTTCCTATAGTGTAAGATATATTTTCATACCAAATTTAGTGGGCATGTTATTCCCTCCTTAAGCCATATGTGAAGAGAGTAAGCTTCATTTTTCACCTTCTTCCTCTCTTTTGTCATCCATTGAACAAGATTTTTCTTATCTCTTTTATGAGTGATAGCTTGCCCCATTTCTCCCTTTCTCCTCCCAATATTTTCCTCTCTCACTCCTTAATTTAATTTTTTTTATGGATATCATCTCTTCTAATTCAACACAACCTATACTCTCTGTCGATGTGTGTGTGTGTGTGTGTGTGTGTGTGTGTGTAATCCCTTTATCTACCTTTTTGAGAAAAGTCTCAAGAGTTACAAATATTATCTTTCCACATAGGAATATAAATAGTTCAGCTTTAGAAAGTCCTTTATGATTTTTCTTTCCTGTTTACCTTTTCTTGCTTCTCTTGATTCTTATGTCTGAAAGTCAAATTTTCTATTCAGGTCTGGTCTTTTCTCCATGAATACTTGAAAATCTTCTGTATCATTGAATTCCCTTGAATATCATCTATTCCCATACTCAGTTTTACTAGGTAGGTGATTCTTGGTTTTAATTCCAGTTCCTTTGACTTCTGGAATATCATATTTAAAGTTCTTTGATCCCTTAATGAAGAAGCTGCCAAATCCTGTGTCATCCTGATTGTATTTCCACAATACTCAAATTGTCTCTTTCTAGCTGCTTGCAACATTTTCTCCTTGACCTGGGAACTCTGAAATTTGGCCACAATATTCCAAAAAAAGGAGTTTCTCTTTTCAGGTCTCTTTCAGGAGGTGATTGGTGGAGTCTTTCTATATTTATTTT
Organism: Bettongia penicillata ogilbyi; assembly: GCA_023548195.1. Classification (NCBI taxonomy): domain Eukaryota; kingdom Metazoa; phylum Chordata; class Mammalia; order Diprotodontia; family Potoroidae; genus Bettongia; species Bettongia penicillata. Next base: position 3,388,919 of record JAJHZJ010000287.1, on the reverse strand, counting down.
GCCTTCTAGTTCTAGAATGTCAGGTCGATTTTCCTTGATAATTTCATGAAAGATAATGTCTTGGCTCTTTTTTTTTGATCATGATCTTCAAGTAGTCCCATAGTTTTAAAATTGTCTCTCCTGGATCTATTTTCTAGGTCAGTTGTTTTTTCAATGAGATGTTTCACATTATCTTCTGTTTTTTTCAATCTTTTGGTTTTGTTTTTTAACTTCTTGATTTTACTCATAGTCATTAACTTCCCTGAACTCCAGTTTCTCTTTTAAAGAACTATTTTGTTCAGTGAACTTTTGAACCTTCTTTTCCATTTGGTTAATTCTGCTTTTTAAACCCTCCTCCTCTTTGACTTTTTGGACCTCTTTTTCCAATTGAGTTAGCCTATTTTTAAAGATGTTATTTTCCTCAGCATTTTTTTGGGTCTCCTTTAGCAAGTTGCTGACTCACTTTTCAAGCTCTTTTATGGCTTTAACCCATTTCATATTCATTTTGGAGGTACTGGAGTTAAAAGTCTTGACTTTCTCTGGCAGTATGCCTTGTTCTTCCTCACCCAAAAGGATGGAAGGAGACACCTATTCACCAAGAAAGTGACCTTCTATGTTCTTATTTTTTTCCCTTTGTTGAGCATTTCCTCAGCCAATTATTTGACTTCTGAGTCCTTTGTCAAGAGGAAGGTCTGAGTGCTCCTCCTCCCCCCAGTGGTATGCTTAAGGCTAAGGTTCAGATCACCTGCTCAATACCCCCAGAGGGTTTAAGCTAAATTGCTTGAAAAATGGACCCAGGCTTCTTCCACCACCACCATAGCCATCCACCACCACCTGCTGCTGCTGCTGGGGCCATTGCCTCTACTGTGGGGAACCCTGCTCCCCTCTCACCCATCTGGGAAAGCCTTCTCACACTGACCTTTGGAGCTTTCTTTTTAGCTTGTGGGTTGAGGGATCTGGGACCCTCCCTGTTGAGAACTCTGCCCCAGAGGCCTTTTCAGGTCCTATTCCTCCCAGCACCAGGCTGCAGCCAGGGCTGGGCTCTGCTCAGCCTCCCATGAGATCCATGTCAGCCTTCCAGGTTACCTTTCACTGGAAACCTCTTTCTCTCTGTTATTCTGTGGCTTCTGTTGCTCTACAATGTGTTGAGAGTCCTTTTTACAGGTATTTTGTGGGCTGCGGGGGAAGCACTAGAGTATATGCAGTTTTCTACTCCACCATCTTGTCTCCACCCTCTGAATTGAATTCTTCTTTTCCCTTAATCTTTCACTCTTCTTACTCTTAATTTGCATGATTTGAACTCCAAGGTTGATGCTTTTCACTTAGGTACTCCCTGGTGGGGGGTGTCTACCCAAAGGCATATGAAGACTCCCTAGTGGAATGAATGAATGTGAACACTTTGTGCAAGGACCACAAACACAGTTGAAGTGGGTTCTATGGAGACCTTAGGCTTGGTCACACATCAAAGATGCCAAGATCATCTATTGCATCTCAGGTCATTGCCAGTCATCTTGACTGTTGTCTTGCCACTGGACGTAAATGACTCTGGAAAAGAGAGTGATGTGAATGACTTTGTGTCACTCTTGTCTCATTTAAATCCAGTTCATGCACAAGTCAAGACATCCCTCATGAGGTCACAAGTCCCCTTTGAAATTGCAGAACAAATAATAGCTACAATTTCTGCCCCATATCCCTGCTTCTTCTCACAAGCTTAAACAATATGCAATTTGTTTGTCCTCTTCAAAAGGCAAGTGACAAGTAATAAAACAGACATCATTTATTTGTAACATATCAAAGTAAATATAGTTTGTAATCCTCATCACCTTTGTACTTTTCTTCCTCTTTCAAATAACTTTCATGAATGCCTACCATTAATTGTGAAAGTATTCATTTCAGGTTATCCAAGACAGATGATTGTGTAGCTCCTAATGAGACAAAACAATTAGCTGATAAAAATGTAACAAATCATTATCTTCTCCTTGAATAACTAATCTGCTGTCCTAAATTGAGATGTGTGAGATTCTAATGGATCACACATCCAGTACTCCTATCACTACTGGCTAAGGTGGCATAGCAACATAAATCAAGTCTTTTTGTGTAGGGCTTTTCAGAAAACTACCTCAGTTCTGAAAGCACAGGCGTCAGAGGAGAGAGAGAAAGAGTAAAAATCCCTTTTGTTTTTTAAAATATTTTTGTTATGAACTTTAAGAAACATGAATATTTCAATATATAAAACCAGAAAAGAAATCATGAAAAACTGTTTTGTGTAGTTTTTAGAAAGTGTATATTAAATTGAACACAAAACTAAAAAAACTACACTGTTTGTATATTTTATCACCTGAACTTTTCTATAGTCTTTTCTTTTAAAAATATTTAATTTTTTTTCCAATTTCATGCAAATTTTTAAAATATGGTACAAATCTCTTTTCCCTAATGGCTAAAAATGTCAATAATAGCAATAGTAACAAAAGACCCCACCCAATAATAACCCAGTCATCAGAAACCCTGTATAAACAATTCTGTAAATGATAAGTGGACAAAATTGGGGGTGCATAGCTGAGGAAAAAGAAGAACTTGTGGAATAAAATAGTTGTCTCTAAATACTTGCAGGGCTGTCTGTAGGACTGTGCTAGCAATTGTTAAACAATCCAATAATCCAATCCAATCAATATTTAATAAGCAGGGATTTTACTAAGTATTAGGGATAGAATGAATAAAAAAAAAGAGTTTTTGCCTTATAGGAACTTACCATCCAATGAGGAAGGAGGAGAGACATTACACAAAAGGAAGTAAGAAAGTGGAGAGGGTGGGGGGAGAGCAAGGAATGGGATGCCAGAGGGTACCAGGTATACGGACATCCTGTTCCATGGAGGAAAGAGCAGCAGATGAAAAGGGGAAGGGTTGAGCACAATTTTTGTTCTGTACAAAGGAAGGCATTTGGGAAGAGACTGATACTCTGCCCTCCAGTCAGAGAGGAGAGGAGGCTGAGGGAGATGGTTTCAATCAAGGCTTGAGTAAGCAGCATGAGGGGGAGATTCGAAGTCATGAGCTTATTCTGAGAGTGACATCTTGCTCCATGGAGTTGAATCCAGGCAGAAATATGTTGAACAAATTTTTCTGCTCTCCAAAATAAAGTATGTGTGATACACTTCAAAATCTAATCTGCATTATTAACATTTTCTCCAACACTTTCTTAAGTACAGACAATCAATAAAGCAATAAATCAAACCCAGATTTATAGCATTTGCTGATTTCTAAGGGGATAAATGCCCATACTGAATATTCTCTGTGTGTGTGTGTGTGTGTGTGTCTCTCTTTTTCTCTGTCTCTCTTTCTCTGTCTCTCTGTCTCTCTCTGTCTCTGTCTCTCTCTGTCTCTGTCTCTCTATCTCTCTCTGTCTCTCTCTCTCTCTGTCTCTCTCTCTCTCTCTCTCTCTCTCTCTCTCTCTCTCTCTCTTTCCTGCTCTCAGTTCTTTCTATCTGTTCCTTACAGTCTCTTAGGCAAGAAAAATTTATTAAGTGCCTACTATGTGCCAAACATTTTGGTGGATGCTAGAGATATAAAGAAAGGCAAAACCACTGCTGCTGGTCTCAAGGAGCTCCCATTTCAATATTGGAAACAAAAACCAATAACTACATATTTCAAGATACATAGAGAGAATATGAAAGGTGACCTTGGAAAATAAGTCTTTCGTAGCTGAGAGTCCTGAGAGAGGCACCCTGAAGAAGTTATAATTACTGCTGGATTTTAATAGAAGTCAGAAATTCTTCAGAGGTAAGTAAGCAGCATTGGAGAAAAAGACAGTGCAAAGACAGCGAGGCTAGAGATAGTGTCACTTGTGAGGAATATCACATAGGTCATGACAGTCACCTCATCAAATGATAATTAACTGTTTCTCCCCCAAGACTTAAAGTTAATGATGATATTATCCACTGTATTTGTAGGAGGCGGTAGTGGAAGCTGGTGTTTTATACATAGATATACACTCACATACACACCCACACACATGCAGACCTACACAGATATATTTAAATCAACTTAATTTCTCAATATTTTCTATTCCCTTTGTCAGAATTCCATCCCTATAACAAAGAATTTTTTAAAAGCAAGAAAAAGGAAGACAAGAAATTTAGTAAAACTAACATATCAACACAGCTTGACAATATGTGCAATGTTCCACACCCAGAGTTTCCAACCTTACCAAGGAAGGGAGGGAGTGTATATTTTTCATCTCTTATTTCAAGACAACCATGAGTACCATAATCATACAACATACTATTTAGTTTTATTATTTTTGTTGTTTTCCCGTTGGTATTGTTTCTGTAATTGTGTACTTTGACTTCATAGTTCCGCTTGCTTCACTTTGTGTCAATTTACATAACTTTTGTCATAATTCTCTGTATTCTTCATGTCCATCGTTCCATTTTTTAATGTCCATGTGCCACAATTTTTTCCTAGTTTTTTGGTCCCCACATAGTAGAGATCTTCAAATAAGACTGTATGGGCACTTATTGGTGATGTCTTAAAGGATAATTTTTATTAGCAAACCCCAAGGAATTTAAGTGAATGAATCAGTCAAACAGATATTTCAAAGTATGTACCTGTTGATTGGGGCATTGCACCTAATCAGGTGACTGAAAATATAACTTAATAGAATAAAATAAACTATGTCCCGTATGGTAAGACTTGGTACCTTCAGATGACCTCGAAGATCTAGTCTTGCTCATGATAAAAATGTGTGATTGCCAATTCAGTGTAACTTCAAAGACTCTAAGAAATCTAGCTTTCTTACACCACAATTCCTCATGGCCCCTCCCCATCCACCAACATCGTCTTCCACATGATTCCTGAAATTTTATGTTGGGGAACTGTATTTCTTTAATCTTTAGACTTTAATCCCTTTAAAAATTGAAGTATTTTATGCCCAAAGGAACTCTTTAAACATGTGAAAGAGTTGAGAATAGTGTCTCACTACTGACTTTTCAGAATGTTCATGGTGGTAAACTGAGGCATTAGAAGAAGTAGAATCATGTGATAGTAGCAGTTCAGAAAAGGAGAATGATTGGACTGAGTTTCATGAAACAAAAATTGATTTAGTAAATTTAGGAATATCTTTTTCAAGTTCCTTTCAGAAGACAAATGTGGGTTTCCTCTTATAACTGGACTAAAACACAAGCAATGACATATTCCCTTTAAGACCCACTAGCTTGTAGCTCCATTTGTAACCTTCCCACTATCCCTCCAAAAACACCTCTTTAAAAATTAATTAAATGAATTGATCTATAGTCATTGTGTTAATAATAGATTCTTTTCAAGTGAAATTTAGAGTGTGATATTTTATGAGCTAAACAATCTAAATATTTTAAAAGAATAGAAGGATTTCAGAACTGAAGAGGGAAATAAAATGAACTATTAAGTATGCAACAGGACATTGGAGAGCAGAGTCATCTGGCAAACGTACATTTGTCAGTGTGTACCTATTCAAGCACCTGAGAGTCATGGAGACTGTTATTTGACAGACTAAACTAATGTGACGATGAGACCCAGAATCAAAACTCAAGACAGAGAAGGATTAAAGATACTAAGAGAAAGAAAAACTGAACCATTTAGAAATCATACAGAAAGGATACAGAGTATCTGGTACCTTTCATGCTGCCGAAAACACCTAGTGAATCATTTACTTTCCTATTCATTACTTCACTAACACTCTCATCCCTCTTTCTAGAGAAGCTTGTTTTCCAATCCTTGTTTAAGAATTTCCTCTTGCTTTCTATTTTATTATCTCTGAGATAAGTGGTTTACCATTACCAAACTGTATACTGTGTTTTTGTGTTTCCTAGTTCAAATACCATCAAAAGAAGGGTAATAGGTAAATTACCCAAGAGTAGAAGAAATGGCTGCTTGGAACAAGGCAGGCTCAGACTTGAACAGAACACTTTATTGCTATATGAGAAACAAGTTATATAAGAAACTTTATTCATTTGCATTTTTCTAGCTTCACAAAGGCTAAGTGAGAAGTGAATCTGAACCAGTTTTAAGAAGAATAAGCTATCCAGTTCCTCTGGTAAAGGAAGGTTTGTAAGGAATGAATAATAAATGAATAAAACACATATTGATCATATACTATATGTGAAGCACTGGGGATACACATAGAAGTAGTAAGAAAGCTTCTCCTCTCAAGGAGCTTATAGACCACACATATGGAAGGGTTCATCTACAAGTCAGATGGAAAGGTCATTAGGGTGCAGCAGCAAAATAGATGGTACTGCCTCCTCTTTAACGTCATTTCCACCAACAAAATCATAACAGTTATTGATGTTGAATCATTTGAAAGTTCCAAGGACTTTGCTGGCAAAAACTTTCTTTTCTAGGCCCCCAATAAAGGATGCTATAGCATCTGTAAGAGTAGCTACAAGGCTCTATCTTCATGGTGGTGGCATCATAAGATGATGGCTGTGAGCTGTGGACTAGAAGAAGCGCTACTCCAAAGCCTCTTGGGTTCAGGATCCTGGGATGTCTCACTGAAGTATAAGGGGCGATGGTGGACAAAGTTATCATGCTGATTTAACTTGCAGTGCTGCTTCCTATCACTTCATTAAGGCTCCTTACTGCTTTAGTGAGGCTGGCCTGCCTGCACTGTGAGTGGTTATTGGTGGATTCCTTCTTTACAGGTGTTGCTTCCCTGAAAAATGGTTGTGGAGAGCTGGACTTGGGGCAGAGCCAATGGTAGGGGTGAAGGGTCTGCCACTCCAGGGCTCTTATGTCTATCTATGAGCTCATCAGCAGTTTTGCTGGTGGTAATGAGGAAAGTAAGTCTTTTCTTTCCAATGATTTCTCCCCCTAGGATTTCTTTAATTTGTAATGATTTGGAGCTTTCCCCCCTCACATGGTTATAGATAACCTGAGTTTCATCCCTTGACAGTTGATTCATATCCTCATACAATTTAGTGGCAAAGAGTTGAAAAAAGGAAAATGATAAATGCTGAAGAGACTCTGTGAAAAGAGGTAGATTGATGCACAGATAGTAGACCTTCAAAAGAATATAATTATTCTGGAAAACAAAAACAAAACACAAATAATTACTAAAGAGCATCCTCTTCCTCAGCTATACTCCTGCTAAGCCAAATCCAAAGGAGATCAAACCATTTATGTACAGAAATAGTTATAGCAACTATTTTTTGTGGGGACAAAATATCTCCCAAATAACCAAGACAACAACTGTAGACTAAGAGGGCACCAAATGCTTGAGAAATGGTTAGATAAGTTGTAGTATATATATATATATATACTATATATATACATATATATGCACACAAATATATGTATATATATTATATATAACATATAATATATACATATGTACATATATATGATGGAGTACTATTGTGCAATAACTAATGAGGAATTAAATTATTTCAAAAAGAAATGGAAAGAATTATATGAAATGATGTGGAGTGAATTGAGCAGAAACAGACAATAACATCAATATTATGAATGAAATTTTTTAAGGATTTTTATAAACTGATAATGAAATGAAAATAGAAGGAGAACAATTTGTGCTATAACAAGAGCATTGTAAGTAAAATAAGCAACTTTGAAAGTTTTAAGGGCTATGATTAGTACAATTACATTCCTGATTTCCAAAAATCAGTGATGAAACTTACAATCCATGACAGAGAGATGGTGGGTTTAGATTAAAGAATAATATATAAGCACTTATATGCATATACACATATATTTTTTCATACCATTATTAAGGGAATTTGTTTTGCTTTACTACATATGCTACAAGAAATTTGTTTTTTTCTTTTTTTTCCCCAATGAGATAGGGATGTGAGGGAGAGAAGATAGACTGGTTATTATTTTTTAAATAATGTTCTTTCAGATGAGGTCACCTATTACCATTTTTCCTTTTTTTAAAATATCTTTTCTTTAAAAAGATTTTTCGTAAAGTAGGAATTATCTGTAAATGCAACATAAAAACAAAACATATCTGCAAAAACTTTCCAAAAAAATGATTTTCCCTACCCCTCCTTGATGGGTTGAAAACAGGTTCTTGGTGGTTTGAGGGCCACCGCTATTCCCAAGGCTTCGAGTCAAACTTCTGGACTGTCTACATGGAGATGGTGGTCAATGTGATGGTGGTGTTTTGCCTTCCTTCGTCTTGGAACTGAGCTGGGTTTCTTGATTTATTGCCTGAGTCAGTTTTTGCTTCCCATTGCTTGTAACCTTCTAAACAAAACAAAACACTTCTGCCAAGGAGAGAAACCTAGTAAGTGAGTGGAAAGAAAAGTTATATGCAAGAAAAGAAAGGCCCAAAGAAAGAGCTGTGAAATATACCTGAATATTTGTGGGGAAGGGTCAGAAAGAGGGCATAGCCCATCTAACCATTACCACACACACACACACAAGTGCTAAAACTGATTGAGTGATTGATTGATTGATAGATAGATAGATAGATAGATAGATAGATAGATAGATAGATAGAAAAAAGGATTATAGCTTTAGATGTCTAATAGGCCTTAGAGTTTAACTCTCTCATTTTATAGTAGGAGAAACTCAGACCCAGAGAGGTTAAATGATTTGCCAAAGGCCACCCAAGTAGGATATGGCAGAATCAGGGTTCTAGCCCAGATCTCCTGATTCCAAACATGACATTATTTCTACTACATCAACTTTATTTTTCTCATCTTTCCAATTTTTTTAATCAAAGTAGATTTAGATTGAATTGGGTAGAAGCATAGAGGTGGCCACATGAGAGAAATAGTAAAATTGTCACCAAGGGAGGTAAATGATGCAAAACAGGAACATCAAGGTTAAAAATAAAATTATTCATTAATAGATTGAACAGAAATTTTTTGTGTCCTGTAGATGTGGTCTTAAAATAGACTTCAATGTCCGTTTCTTATTTTCAGTCATTTATACTAGATGCTATGTGGTTTTAGAAAATTCACTAATCATAGGATTGTAGATTTAGAGATAGGATGACAAAAGGAAATACAAGCAGTAACCAAGGTTTCTCAGAAGAACTCACAATTGGCTCATTTCATCAACTCCCCCACTTCCTCTTTTATAAATTTAATAAATACATTTAATAAATAAAATAACTCTTAAAAAGTTGACCCTCTTTAAATTGACCTATCAGTGCTGGCTGTTCAATTTCCCTGACACTTGTTGACACGGAAACATTTCAATGCCATTGGATTTCCTATCCACACAATTTGTAAATAACATTTACCTAGAGAACTGATGAGAATCTAGTCCAATAAATTTCATTTTCAGATTATACAACTATAATCTAATCTGTTTTTTAATGTCGCATATTGTACAGATGACATAGAGGCTAGGCTTTGAAGGCATGAAGATAGGAATTCTAATCTCTCTAATATGTACTGAGTAACTCTAACAAAACCACTTAACCTCAGTACTCTAGGGAATTTTCTAATAATATAAATTGCAAAGAAAATGCTAATTTGCAGTGATAGAGATTTCTTTCCCAGCTCTTTACTAATAAAATTATAGCTCCTGACTTTGTGCTTAACACACTTCATACGGAAAATATTCTAAAAAAATGTTTCTTCCTCTCAGATTAATCACAAGGATGTCTTGATCATATATCATACATCTTTTGAATGACATAGGATGACAGCTATAAGCATGCAAGAATATGGCTGATTTTGAGTGAGAATAGTGGATAGATTGCAGAAATCAGGCTTTTCAGTAAAAGGTGTGTGTGTGGTAGTGGTTAAAAAGAAGTATTAAGTGTAATATGAAATATTGCATCCATATGTTGGTGAAAACCACATGTCCAACAGAAGGAAGGGTAGATGATCAAAGTAGCAACTTGAGTTTTGTTGGATTTGCACGTGACCTCCTAGCTGGTACACTAAACAGAACACTTCATTGCTTAAATAACCTTGGATAAATATTGCCACTAAAATCCAACTTTTGGGATGAATTCCATAATTTTCTGAAAAAAGATTGTGTTCTTTTATAATAAATATTTGAGGTATTTGGCAATGGGTAAATCCATATGCAAAAACTGTCTTCATAGGGAATTTTTTTTTAGTATTTTTAAGCAAATAGAAAGAATGAAGACACTGACATAAAGCAGGTATAGCTAACAGCAAGCTACTCATGAACGGCTAAACGTACCCTGAACAGTCCTTGGTGATGTTACTGGATACTAAAATGGCATGCATTATGTATGAAATATAGACTTCCCTTTCATGATTAGAGGTATTTTGAGCTTTATTTGATTCTCTCAAGTGCAGAGATGTCTCTGTTCAAATTATTTAGCACATCACTTTAGTGACATTTTTCTGGATTCAGTTGGTGGCCAGGAGAGCAGTAAGTCACACTTCATGAGTCCATTTCAAAACAAAATAAGAACTTCTATTTGGCGTCTGTGAAACTTCCCAGGAAATCATGTCATTGATTTTTTTTTTTAGTTTTTAGAATCAGCATTATAGAATTACAGGTTTTTAACTGGAAGGTATCTCAGATCAACTGTTCCAATTTGTTCACTTTTACAAGTGGGGAGACTGAGGTTGAGTGGCTAAATGACTTAACCAACATTCCATGTTAATGTCAGAACCAGAATTAATTCCAGGTCCTCTGGCTTAAAATTTTATTATAAAATATATAATATTATATATTAGAGTTTATACAATATAATATATAAAACAAATTTTATATATCTATATAATGAAATAAAAATTTATTATAAAAATACTGCCTTCTCTGTTATATAAAATCGTAATTATTAGAGAGAGTAGAATTCTAAGTTGCAAGGTCTGCATCGCAGAGCTATTCAGGAGTAAAATTTTAAGAAACCTTTTGGGAATGAAGTCTACTGTTGTAATTGTTGGAAGGCAGGTCAGTTGGAGTGATGTCAATGTGGTCCTAATATTCATCGGTTATTTTTTAGCCAATGATATAAGTAAGGCTCTCCCAACTGAGCTGAGAGCTAATAACTCATTTTTAATAGTACTTATAAATTTACCAAATGGTTTCATCACGACCTCATGAAGTAAGCTCTGTAAGCATTATTTGCCCCCTTTTCAGCAGGGGCATATAAGACTTAAAGCAGTAAAGTGACTTCTCCCTGACCACAAAACCCTCTTTCAAGAAGATTGAGATTTCACAGAATCTCAGGATTGGAAGGGACCCCAAAGATGGTCTAGTCCAAACATGGACTCATCATGGCCTGTTCTTAAGCATGAGTTTCTTCTATAATTCACATGACAAGTAAAATCTGGCATACTATTTCAGTGTGTGTATGTGTGTGTGTGTTTGAGTGTGTGTGTTTGTCCTTTGTTGTCAATGAAGACTGTGCCATCAGAGAAATAATGACATGACTTGTGCTTGACTCTGTTTTGAGTGAGGGAGGGCTGTGCAGGTCACCAGCCTCACTTCTCCTCCAGAGCCATCTGAATCCAGTGACCAGATATTCATCAGGATGACTGGAGATGGCCCACAATGAGGCAGTTGGGGTTAAGTGACTTACCCAAGGTTACACAGCTAGTGACTGTGAAGTGTCTGAGGTGAGATTTGAATTCAGGTCCTCCTGACTCATGCACTGGTGTTCTATCTACTGTACCACCTAGCTGCCCTTACCATTTCAGTATCTCTGTAAAGAAAACCATGAATGGGATCATGAAGAACTGAACATGACTGAAAACAATTGAACAACACTTCGTAGTACAACAACACTTGTCTTACATCTGTGTCACAGTTTGTCATTTAGCATTCATTTACAGTCTTACTTCCATCATCTTTTTTTTTTGAAACTAAGTTGATCGATAGTTTATCTGCGCATCCACATTAGTCTCTTTACACAACTTAATCCTGTGCTCCCACCCCAGTTTTTTTGTTTTTCACTGAATTTTCAAAATTCTGTTCTTGTGATATAACCATCCTTCCTAGTTACCACAGTTGAATTTTAGTCTGGGTCTCCTGTGTGTCTTTTATGTAAATGGGGGCCTAAATAGATGACCTCTAAGCTCCATTTCAACTCTATATGATCTTCTTATCCTTTTGAAATCTGTTCTCCGAAAATGTGGAGGAAATTTGAACCTATATCTTGTCATTTCAATTCCTACATTTTCCCCCACTGGATAGCCCTGTTTTTCTAATTTAAAAGTGAGAAATAAAAGAATGAGATGATGCTCCCTCTACTCTAAACCTGCCAACCTCAATTCCTTCGATTTCTCTTACTATATGTAAGATTTGATGAAAATCTAACCACACAGGTCCTGGTTTCAGCTACTCTTTTCTCTATTTTGGTCTTATTCAATCCCAGTATTCCCTTTTATCAGCCTTTAGTATGAGTTTCCACGAAGTCTCAGAGTCAAAAACAGGCCTAGACTATCTGCTAATGAGTTTTATCACTAGTTTGAGTTCGTTGTCATCACATAGTTTGAGTTCATAGCAATAGGCTTGTGATTGGTTTCTCTGCCTCCCATTCTTTCCCCATTTCAGTCTATCCTCCACTCAGCTACCAAAGAGACCTTCCTAAAATGAACATATCACATGCATATTTAATAAAATCTAGTGGTTTCCTATTACTTCCTAGATCAAATAGAAAATCATTTGTTTGGTTTCTAAAGCCCTGAGGACCTCTCCAGGTTCTTTCAGGTTTTTCATCAACTTGCTCTATGATACAGCAATAGTGACTTCTTTGCTTTTCCTTACACAACATGCCATCTCCCAACTCTATACATTTTTACAGGCTGTCTTCAAGACCTGGAATTCTATCCCTCCTACTCTTGGTCTCTTGGCTTTCCTGGCTTCCTTTAAGGCTCAGCTAAATCCCCATCATCTGCAAGAAGCCTTTCCTGGGGCTCCCTTAATACTAATGCCTTCTCTCTGAGATTCTATCTAATATAGCCTGTATATATGTCTTGAATATAAATAGTCGTATGTGAGTAATCTCTCTTAGAATATGAATTCCTTGAGATTAAGGACTGGCTCTACTTTTCTTCAAATCTTCTGTGCTTAGCACATATATTGACATGTGTTAAAATATTAATAAATGTTTGTTGAATAAGTGAAACGATCAATTCTCAGATATTTGGAAATATTTACATGAAGGACCATATTGTTCACTTTTATCTTGATCTTTGGCATTCTGTAGAGAAAACCTAATGGTTCTGCCATTACACAAACTTCTCAGTTTTGCTCTTTATTGAATGAAGATAACAATTCCCTCCTGACTGAAAGCTTCCTGGTTAGCCATGACTAACTATTCTTATTTTAAAACCCTCTTCATTTAGAAGGCTTTATGAGTATAGAAGATTATTTAAAGTCAGAAAGGAAAAGGAGCTTAGTAGTTTGAGTGTGTGTGTGTGTGTGTGTATGTGTGTGTATGCATGGATTATAATGTCTCAAATCTACTTTGTCAATGAATTCCTTAAATAGAAATATGGCAATAAAAGTCACTATTCCTGACCAAAAATAGATGTTCATTATGTGTATATATATGTATATATATATATGTATATATTCAAATGATACATATGTTTTGTATATTACACATAGGGTAAATATACAGAGCTGACAGTTTATTTTTACCTGAAAAAGACTAGGATTCAATTTAAATTACTCCTTAGAAAAATACATACCCAGTGATTATAAAAAATAAAACTGTTGAAATTTACTTCATAATTCCAGAAAACTAACAGAAATGTAAACCCAACTTATGATAAACCTATATGTGCTACATGGTGCAATAGATGGATCACTAGCCTGGAGTTAGGAGGACCTTAGTTGAAATCTGAGCTCAGACACTTACTAGGAGTATTGCCTAGAAAGCAACACAAATTTTGTTGTTATATGTATCATTAAAGTTATATTATAAAATTATTCTTAAAAGTAATAAAATGCTTTTATTCTCCTTGAAATTGAAAGAATCCTTTCTGATAAGCTTCTCACCGTCCTCACATACTCTCATCTTTGCTTTGAAATCAATTAATATAAAATTATATATTGAATTAATTTGGAGAATTTACACAAGCAAACATGGTTCAGGAAGAAGGAATGAGAAAAGCATAAGTTTATAAACTACACAGTAGGCTCATTCTTTGCATCACAAATACTTTGAGAGAAGAATCTCTAATACATATTGAAAAATGAAACTGATTTTATTTAAATAGATGGAAAAAAAATCCCAACTAGTTATCAGTGTAGGAAGTCAATCATCATTGACTTTATTAAATTCTAACCCTGGATTACTTCTGCCATGGACCTAGTTTATTCCCACTTATGTGCTGAGGATCAGAGTTGAGGGGAAATCATAAAATGGAGTTGACTGGGTTCAAATTTACATGATGTCAACTGTTCACTCATTATAGTAAAATATTCCTACTCCTTTTTCATAGGTTCTCTCTCCCCACTTATGGCAATAATTTTTCCAAAACTTCTCAAGTCTCTCAAAACATTTCCTCTTACCTTTTTAGGTGAGGACTTTGCCTCATGCTTCACCAAAAAATTGAGGGCATTCATGATGAAATTCTTTCTCCCTTCTCATAACATCTATCACCATCTCCTCCATCCCTCCAATCGCTGATGAAAAGGTGACCCTTCTGCTTGATAAAGCAAATCTTTTTACATATGCCCTTGATTCCCTTTTCTCTGGCTTTCTTTATCCACTAACATTCCCCTCCTTTACTACTCTCCATTCCCCGCAATCTTCATTATGTATCTATTAATTCCTTCCCTACTACATTCAAACATGCAAAAGCTTCCTCTAACTCTAAAATATTCAATAAAACAAAAACATCTTTTTTTTGACATTTTTAGGATCTTTAGATTCTTTTATAATATATTCACCCACGTTACATTCACTGATTTTTGGTATAACTCAATCTCTGTCATGGACCCTCTTCTCTTTTCTTTCTATTTTCTCTCAAACTTCCTTAACCCCAGAGTCTGCCTTTGTAATCAGCAAAGCAACAGTGATAAAATTGATTTTATTAGCTCACAGGGGTTCAGCCATCACCCTTATGCAGACAGTTCCCAGAACCATATGGAGACCTGGTCTTTCTCCTGAGCTTCCACATCACAAACTGCTTATTAGACACTTAGAATTGGATGACCCAGGGGCATTTCAAATTAAGTATGTCCTAAACAGAGTGTTTTCCTTGAAATCCACCCTTCTGAATATCCCTATTATTGTCAAAGGCAATACCATCCTTCCTGACCTCGTTTTCAGCATTGGTATAATAATCAGATCTTCATTCTCAGATAAATCAAAGAGTTAATCAAGCACAAAATATTATCATTTCTATCTCTATGCCATGTCTCCTCTCCCTTCTCTCCATTCATGTAGGCACTCCCCAAATACAAGCCCCATTACCTTTCACCCTGGCTATTAGAATAGCCATTTGATTGATTTCCCTTCCTTCAATCTATTTTTATTCCCGTCTATCCTTCTATATTACTAACAAAGTGATTTTCCTAAAGTCCATGTCTCACCATATCTTTTTTTGGGGGGGGGGCATCATTTTTCAGCTGTGTGTGACTCTTCATGATCCCATTTGGGGTTTTCTTGGCAAAGATATTGGAGTGGTTTGCCATTTCCTTCTCCACAGAAGAGAAAACTGAGGGTTACGTGGTTTGCCCAGGGTCACACAGCCACTACATTTCAACTCAGGAAGATGACTCCAGGCCCAGTACTCTATACACTGCACCACCTCAATGCTTCATTATATCATGCCACTACTCAATAAAGTCTCATGGTTCTCTATTAACTCCAGAATCAGATATAAATTCCTCTATTTGACATTCAAAGCTCTTCACAACTTAGCTCATTTCCACCCTTCTAGTTCTCTAAAATAATTCTTCCTTGCATATACTTTCCAATATGGCTATATTGGCCCACTTGCATGTACCACTTACATATTATGTCATACATGTCATACTCCATTTTCTGCCACTGCACTTTTGTACTGGTTGTGCCCCCTCACTTCCATCTTGTAGAATCCTTGGTTTCCTTCAAGACTAGATTCAAATGCCACTTTGTGCTGAAAACCTTTCCTAATCCCCTAAATACTAATACTTTACCTTGTAAGGCAAGGATGGGGACCCTGCAGCCTCAAGGCCACATGTGGTCCTCAAGGTCCTCACATGCAGCCCTTTGACTGAATCCAAACAAATTCTGGATTTGTTCTGTGAAGTTTGGATTGAGTTAAAGAGCTGTACATGAGGACCTTGAAGGCCACATGTGGCCTTGAGGTCATAGGTTCCCCACCCTTGTTCTAGGATTATCTTGTTTCCACTCTGCCTTTATCTTGTATATCCTTTTTTTATTACGTGTTCTCTCCCTCATTAGAATATCAATTTTTGTCCTATTTTTTTCTTTTTACCCTCGAGTTGTAGCAAAATGTGTGAGATATACTAAGTATTTAATAAAAGCTTATTGATTAATTGAGTGGCTAATTAATATTGAGAAAGGTATTATACAATTAAAGAAATCAATCCTGAACTATTTAAACTGATAATGGAAAATGAATACTAGATAACAGAAATGACATTGACACTGAATAACAAATTTATTTGGAATTTTCAGCAGCCTAAATCAATTGTTAAAAGAAGACCAAAGAAGCACATATGTATTCTTAGCCATTAAATGTTTGATTTAATTTCCAAGAAGAAAATGATCACAGACAAAGCGGCACCACTTTAGAATGGAAACACAGCAGATGACTAAGGAATAATATCTCAGAAAATTAATAGTAGCAGTGGAGGATAAAACCATTATAATAAAAACAGCAGTAGCCAACTAAACAAAGTTATCATGGGACATTTAAGGAAAAATTGGAATAAGGACAGAAATTAGAAGAAAATATGCAAAGATTTTCACATATTTGCAAAGATATGAAAAGTTATGCAAATATTTTCATGACAAACTGTTTTCACCATAAGGACAGTGTATGCACCATACTAATTTCCAAGGACTTGAGTGGCTTTAGGGGAGGTAAAACTAGCATTAAAGAGAAAAATGATAGGAAAGGCAAGAAAATTTGACCAAGTGTATATACAGTCTTTGCTGGAAGCAATATAATTGTGAGGGTGTTGAAGTATCAATTTACAAGATATCTGAAATTAGGAGAAGATACAAAATGCATGGGGAAAATATCTTAGCTCTTATTAACTCTTTTTAAAAAGGAACTGAGAGAACCTCAATAAACATGGACTTAGGTGATTTCTTTCCCATCTAGCCAAAAGCTTCTTAGGACTCCTATACATACTAATAAAATATATTCTTGATAAGGGAATTAGGAGGGATCAGGGGGGTTTCCTACAAACAGTATTTTACAACAGAATACATCTTCGTTACTTTGTAATTTGAAAAAAAATAGACAAAACAGTTTCTCATTGGGTTTATTGTTTGCTGTGATAAAATATTAGATTTGGTAGATTAAAATTTCACTGTAAAGACCCTCCTCCTACAAAGGTAGATTACACATTCAAAATCCTTCAAAGTTTCTTAAGATATATAACAATAGATATAAACCTGATCCACTTATAAATATCAGGTAAGGCATAGCATAAGGAGATGTATATTTCACAAAGGTGTACCCACCTGTGATGGAGGAGAGTCTGTGTAGGGACAGAATTGAATAGGGATTCCTGCTAAGGTTGAAGTACTCCACATGTTCCTGTTGGGGGATAATACTGCATTGGAAGTATCAAGCTCCAGAATATTGAGCTTACAGGAAAAGATTTATAACTTCTCAGAATAATTTGACTTGACCATCGATACAGAAAGACCAAATGGCAAAGTATGACACACAACTGGATAAACAATTTATGGATAGTACAAATGGACTAGGAGTTGGACTCGAAGCTAAACAGAGGAAAACGAGTGGGATTAATGTCTGGAAATTTCAAAATTCCTTTGTTTCTGATGAAAGTAAAGGCCTATTTTTTTAATACAAACTTTCCATACCAGTGCTTCTCTTTGACTAGGAGATATAAAATATGGAACCTAACAATCTCCAAAGGATTGAAAATGAACATCACATAGAGGAAATAGAAAGACATAGGATGAATATAAACAGGAAAAGACATCATTAGGTAAATATAGATAATAGGAGATAAGATGAACTATTTTCATAGAAAGTGCAAAGAATCACATATGGGCAACCTGAGCTAGTATAATTGTGCTGTTTGTAGAAAGAGAGAGAGATTTCTAACACAGTAGGTGGAACTCCAAAGTTGAACTTAGAGAAGACATAGACAAGAGTTGAATAGGTTGGACAGGCATGAGTGGGCTTCAATCTACATTAATGGAGAGAATACTCAAGTGAGTAAAATCATAGATCTATTTGATTACTGAGAATAGAATAATAGCAATAGGTTATATGTATACAATATATTTCAGATTCCAAAGTGCCTTTATGTTCACTAAGAGTTAGAATGAACCAGCAGAAAGCTTGTTGTGCCTGAATTCAAAACTAGTCTCTGATTTTTACTAGCTGTGTGATCTTGGTCAAGTTCCTTAACCCCAGAGTCTATTTTTGTCATTTACGAAGTGACAGTAATAATAGGTGTAGAACGTGACTTACAGTTATTGCGATGATAAAGTTAGCTAATGTTTATAAAGAGCATCCCAAAAGTCTTAGTGCAGTTGAACTATACCAAGGTATTATAGCTTTACTAATGTATTATTACTTAGAGCAATTAATCTGCACTAAGACTTTTTGGATGTGCTGTAGTATGCTGTCTGCATACCTATTATTATTAATAATTTCATTTAAAAGTGAAGATTGTCTGATTTTCTTCTCAACGTTAAAATTAAACAAGGTGCCAGTCCTGATCATTCTAACTGAAGTAGATTAACATTTTATTCTCTCAGAACAAAAATAGTCTACTTATGCATCAATTAGCCATGGGAAATTTTAATAAATTATGTCTGTTATCTGGTCTAGTTAAATTCAGAATTTTGTCAGATTAATAACATATTGAACCAAAGGAACTCCACAAATGAAGATTAAAGTAAAAATTCTTAATTTGTATGCTGCTTGATTTTCTTTAAGCTCTAGATGACTTTTTCTATATTGCAGTGACAGTTGACCTACATTGTTAGAGGGAGTTTCCTCATCCAGGAATTTCCTATAGCAATGAAACCAGATTCTAATCATTTTCCTTCGTAGGTTTCAAAGAAATTTACATGCATTATCTCATGTAACTCTCTTAACAACCATGTATGGTGAATGGGGTAGGTATTTTTCCCCATAACAAAATGGAGAAGGTGAAAAGTAAAAGATTTGCCAAGGTAACACAATCAAGATGTAGGAAAGTCAAGTTTAGAATTCAGATTATAAAAAGTTTGGTGATTGATTTTCTGCTCCAGACCACAATATACAACTTCTGTTGCCTATCTCTGATAACCTGAGAAGAACAGATTTTCTTCAATGCAGTTCTCTTAAAGATAATGAGAGGGGAAGAAAGTACAATCTTTCTGATTAGATATAGATAAGAGATTGCATTTTAATGGAGTTTGTTTTAATGCTATTTGTTTCATAATGAATTGTTTACTCCCCCTCACCTCCCATTTTTAACATCCTTCTAAGTGTGAGGCTTTTCCTGACATATGCAAGATGAACAGATGGCTTTAAAAATAAAATTTTTTTACACTTAAATTATATAGCATTACTAAGTCAACACACTGGAAGGAATCTTAAATGACAATGTAATCCATTCCTCTGACTCATGAGAGTACCACAACCAAACTACAGCGAACTAGCTTTTGGTGTATTTATAATGAAGCAATTCTTTGAAAATGGCCAATTCTGTGAAAAGACTTTTACATTGCATTAGCAATGTGGCAAATCCTTTGAACAGCCCATTACAATTTGATCTAGAACATGGTATTGAAGTTAGGTACATTATAATCTTATTTTGATTTATCACTGTTTGTTGCTATGACTATTATTATTACTTAAAGATTCATTGTGGCAGCTAGGTGACACAATAGATAGATAGAAGTATTGGCCTTGGGGTCAGAAAGAACTGAGTTCAAATCTGGCCTGGGTCACTTAGCCCTGTTTGTCTCAGTTTCCTCATTTATAAAATGAACTGGAAAAAGAAATGGCAAAGCATCCCTGTTTCTTTGCCAAGAAAACCCCAAACAGGATCACAAAGAGTTGGACATGGCTGAAATGAATGAACAGCAAAAATTTTTAGGGCATTCATAAACTTAGATTAAAAAAAATCTGTCTTTATATACATTAACCTCTATCTGAAATTTTGTATTTAAAGTTATTTTAAAAGCTTATTCTGATTTGTATCCTATCTCATGTCATATATTTTTTGGGAGGGACTTATAGGAAGTCTTTCCCAACCTCTTTTAATTCAAGTGCTTTCTCTCTTTCAATTATTATTTCTTTTTTATCCCGTATGTAACTTGTTTGTACACATTTGTTTGCTTGATATCTCCACCTGTATGACCTTGAGTGCAGGGAATATCATTTGCTTCCTTTGTATCCACAGTGTTTAGCACAGTGCCTGGAATATAGTAAGCACTTAATAGATGCTTACTGACTGACAGTAGTTCATGAAACCCCATCATTTTACTTCCCCTATTGAAAATCAGTTGATCTCCATTAGTCATTCAAATAATTAGTTTTAGGAAAAGGATATTCATTAAGCTGGTATACAGAGAACAGTTTCTGTAAAAACATCCCACTGAAAGCCTGTTGTACACTCTTGCACAGGCATATACAAGATCTTGGGGAAATGGGATTGAAATATATTACATGTAGCAAAGACAGAAAACTCACAACAAAACTGTTGTCCTTTGAGTTTGAGTAGCTTTGTGCTGGGCTTCTTGTAGGGATGTTTTTCCTCACTATATCTATTTTTTCAGATTCCAGGCCAGGAGCACTATGATTTCTGTGATGTTGCTAGAATTCCTCTCAGAATTTCAAATCTTTCAGCCCTCCAAAGTTCACAAGATCATGTTCTGGTTAAGGAGGGGAAATAGACAAGTTCCATCTCTATCCTATCCTTTCCCTCCCAAATGATTCCCTGTCACACATATAAGATTTCAAGAATTGTTCTGTTATTTTATAGTATCATGATTGTCTACTCAGTCAATACCTATGCACTGCCTGGGTAGTATTAGTTCACTTCATCCAGTAGCCTTTACTTTTTTCAAACTGATTAACTAGAAACAGCTGAGAGTAGCCATGGATTGAGTGTTGGAGATGGAGTCAGGAAGACAAGTTCAAAGTGAGACCCAGATACTAACCAGATATGGGACTCTGGGAAAGTTCTTTGACATTTACCAGCTTCAGTTTCCTCATTTGCAAAATGGGGATAATAGTAACACTTTTTCTCCAGGGTTGTTGTGAGGATAACATTTGTAAAGTGTTTTTCTAACTTTGAAGTATTACATAAATGTTAGCTATCATTATTTACTAAGTTGTTCAAACAGTTCAATGCCTTTGCTTAATTAAATATTAATTAAAAATAATTAAATAATAAATTAATTATCTTGTTACGGCATTAAGGCTAGAGTATTCTGTTAGTTGCTTTAAGGAGTTATTGAATGATTGACTCTATCAAACTGTCACCCTTGCTAACACATATACTTCCATGGCAAAGACATCAGCTGGGTTGGTTATGCCCAAACTGGACCAAATTAGAAGAAGGATTCGCTTGTGTTTGGCATTTGTTGCCAAAGACCATGGCGTCAGAGAAATGATGACATGATTTGCGCTTGACTTTGTTTTGAGTGACGGAGGGCTGTGCAAGGTCACCAGCCTCATTACTTCTTCTTCAGAGCCATCTGAATCCAGTGACCAGATATTCATCAGGATGACTGAGGATGGCCCCGGATGCACTGGGAGACCTGGGGCTCTTTAGGCCAAGGTCTTTGCAGGTACTCACTTAGGGTGAGGTAAAACTCATTCATTGAATGGGCCTGTTTAAGAAGTAGCCCTTTAATGATGCCAAGAAAAAGGAAGATATCAGGCTGGGAGGGAAACAGTAATAGTTACTACTGATAATCACTCTAAAGCCAGGAGGGTCCAGAAGAACCCTTAGGCAGGGGCCCATTGGTGTCTCAACTTCAGAGTGGTACAGGAATTGTGGCTGCTGAAATAGAGAGGTAGGATATGGCAGGGGCAAAATGGAGGCTATGTATGCATTCCATTCACAGTACTATGCCACCTGATTGGAAGTCTGCTCCTGGAAGAGACTCAGAGTTGGCAGCTGAAGACTTTCCAAGGATGTCAACAGAGAGAGGAGAGAGCTGACAGAAAAAGAGGATGGGAGAGAAGTAGAAGTTTCGACAATTTTTTTCAGGAAGAAAAATTCAATTTTTCCAAAAGCTGGAAAAAAAGAGATTTCAGGCATATAGGCAATGATTTGTAGGAGGGAACGTGTGTGTGTGTGTGTGTGTGTGTGTGTGTGTGTGTGTGTGTGTGTATGTGAGCAGCCCTCCCCACACACACCCACTCCCACACCCATGCATCTCCCAGCCTTTCTCAACATGGCTTTCCCCTTTCTTCTAAAGAGTGAGATTTGCAAATTTGGCTCTGCTATGCCTGGGGTTGTTGTCCTCCTTCTCCTCCTAATTCCCCTCCTTTTCCTTCTTCTCCTTGGTAGTATAGGGTGGTAAATGATTTTGAGAAGTGTTAACTTTAATTTTCACTGAGTCTTTTGCATATGAATAGATGTAAGCCTGTTTGTGAGAAGAGGAGATACCTCCCTGGGTTATTTAAACAGACACTTTGAGAAAGTGAGACTTTTATTTTCTAATAGGGAAATGACTGAGTTTGTCAGAATTTCTTGTGTCTCACTGACTTGTCTCGTTATTGAATAGGAAAAGAAGGACACATGAAGAAAAGAGAGGAAAGGGGTGTGTCTTCCTTTAATTTTCAAAATTAATTGCATTGTAAATCTCTTCTAAAGGAATAAATGACTCAAGGGGGTCATGGATGAATACCGATTTCTGAATGGTGATGGAAATGAATTTTGACTACTTTCTATGCTCAAACACCTGAATAGGATTTTCTTAGTTGTATCCCCTTCCCCTGGATTATTACAGTTAGGATTTTACAAAATTTTTGTACAAATGTATGCATAATGGAGAAGGTCCCCATTCTCCTCCCATCCCTCCCTTCCTCCTCTCCCTCAGAAGTGCCCTTTACAGCAGGAATGATATTTGTAGGGTAAAAGAGTTATTCATATATATATAAATGATTTCTCTCTCCTCTCCATCTTCCTTCTCCATAGATTTTTCTAATTTTTATTGGAACTATGACTCAGAACGGAGCACACACACACACACACACACACACACACAGAGCAGGGAAGGCTCTACTCTAGCTTTAATGAGAACCCCTAGTATAATAGAAGACATATTGAAAAGAGAGTTATCTCTTGTAGCTGGCAGGTGAGCTAAAGAGAACAAGCCAAGAGACCCCAGATACTCAACTTGCCCAGGAAATAGATTGTGCCCTCTGAGGAGGAGAGTGTAGACATTGTAAAGAGAGAGAGGAGATACAGGAGATATCAATAAAAAGCGGAGACATCAACTTGCCAACAAAGGTCTGTATAGTTAAGCAATGGTTTTTCCAGGAGCAATGTTTGGCTGTGAGAGTAGACTAAAAGGAAAGCTGAGTGCTGTAGAATCTATGCTTTCAAATTGTGCTGGAGAAGACTTTCGAGAGTCCCTTGGACAGCAAAGAGATAGAATAAGACAATACTTAAAGCAATTACTCCACTGAAAGGTCAAATGCTGAAACTGAAGCTAAAGTTCTTTGGCACATAATGAGAAGACAGAATTCATTGGAAAAGACTCTGATATTGGGAAAGATTGAAGACCAAAGGAAAAGGAGATGACAGAGGGTGAGATGGATAGATAACGTCATGGAAACAATGAACATGAACTTGAACAGATTTCTAGAGAAAATGTAGGTTAGAAGGACCTGGCATGCTATGGTCCATGGGATCATGAAGTGTTAGAATTGACTGAGCAACTGCAAAACAACAAATGTAGTCTGAGTTTATGCCCATTCTTACCACACATATTATGTATATTAGTGGGAAAGGGAGACCCAATTTTATGACGGTGTGTGTAGGTTTTAACTATTATCCTTTTTATGTCATTTTATTAAATGCCTTTGTTGTGATCTAATTGTGTCTACTGACCATCTATTAAATGAAAGAACACTCATTGAGACCTATTAGCTATTTGTTTTAGAAATACATTCTCACTAAGAACTTTTGAATCCTGGTCACAGTATTAACTCCTTCTGCCCTGACCACTACTAAGGACCCAACTTGGAAGGGTTGAGTTAGGGAAGCAGAAAGGGTATCACCTAAAAATATAATAGTACAATAGTGAAGTTCCAGGACAATTTCTATTTAAAACTCATAAAAAGATACGAAATACAGAACAAGAACAAGAATACTAAACCAACTGCATTTGGGACATGTCAGAGATACCTCAAATTAGTTTTCACATGTTTGGAGTTTTACCAAGTCAAGTCCTTAACAAAGATTTAATCCATATGTTACATTTCATTCATCGCCATTTAAATCATACACCAGCTGCTTAATAGTAACTATCGAGGCCCAAGAAACCTTTGAACATTTTTCTAAAACATTTGGAGACCCCCAAATTTAGGAGATACTCTCTGTCATGAAATGTTTAAGTTGAAAATGTGTTTCCCTATATGTGTATGTACATATAAACAAAGTGTATTTCTTTACATATGTAGCTTAATATATGTATATGTACAAAAACAATAATGTTACAACATGCAGATATAATATATATAGAAGACATATTTTCTAATTAATTTGGAATATAAAGAAAATATGGTCCATAAGTGGGACATCAACTTCTTGTTTACTAAGGCTAAACATAGAACCTCTTTTCCCCTATTTCTTGCTATCGTCACCCCCTAAGATAGGTCGACTTAACATTTTTGTGCCAGATCAGTTTCCTTCATCTCTTGCCTTCACATCACTTTTCGTACAAAAAAACATCAGAATGTACAAGACATGAAGAAAGGTAAAAATAATCTTACTCCTTGGTTTCACAAGGAGGTGAAAGATTAATAAAAGGGAATAATAAAAACCTAAAAATCTGAAGTTCTTCCACCAAAAAAAAGTCAGTTGGAACTGATATGTCACGTTTTAAAAGGAAAATCAGATTATAGAATTTTTGAGATGGAAATTTATTTCCAAAATGCAGTTCTGTGTAGTTGCTCAGTGATAGAAAAATTTGAAATTTTAGTGAAATTGAATAAAATCACTTGAAGCAATTAAATGAAACTAGATAATAATACTCTTTGCCCAAAGCTGTAGCAAACCTAAATAACATCTCAATAAACCATTTATTTTATCCTTGAGTTAGGGGCACCTTAAATTTTAAGATTCAGATCAAAAATCTTATGTGAACTTCTCTTTCCAACTCATGTGTCCTTTTGAAAGTTGCAACTTGCACTGAAGTGATCTATATTGAGAAATACAGTCTTCCTTGGCAATTTGTTAACTGGTATATAAAATGGTAGCTACACTGTCCTTGGGCTCTTTATCATTTGTAAACTTTAAAGCACAACAAAAGTGCTATTATAATTACCATCATTATAAATGTCATTATCATTACCACCCTTATAAAATCAATATTGATTTTCAGAATCTGAAATCCAACAATATGATTTGTAGAAGAGTTTGATGACCTCTACTCTATTGAAAGGGGAAACATCTCATTATAGGTTCCAAAAGTCCAGTGGATCTATTATGTCTTTATTATAGGCCTGCTCTCTACTGGTATAAATTACAACCCCTTTATGCCTTCTCATTTTGTCAGGATATCATCAACAGCCTCCTGTAAGTTCATCAAAATGGGTCCACTCAACATGCTGGGGATTTTCCTTGCTTTCTCTTGAGGTCAGAGGATAATGATGGAGCACATTCAGCTGATCATCATTTATATTTCCTTTTTTCCAGGTGATTGGTCCATGTGATTTCTCAATCATTCACTTCTTTGAAAACATCCTTTACATAGCTTCTCCTGTACCATTCCTTGTTTGTATTGTACTGTAGCCTGCTCACAACCAACATCTGCCTGTCCATTTTCATTTGGGTGATCTTAACTGTCAGTTCTTTAGTGACTACCATTTTCTGTGAATTGCAGCCATGTAATGTACTTGGAAGAATTTTGATGTTGAAAGGATGAGCATTGTATTTCAGGAACAAACTTGCAATCATTGAAAGAACTCAATTTCTCATAGGAAATCCATCCTCCTCTCCAATTTCTGTTCAATTCTGGCCCCAGCTCATTGTCAATTTGCATTGTCTATCCTGACACTGGAAACAAAATGGGGCAATTACATATAAGTAACCTTTAATTCTTTCTGTGTAATTTATTCTAATTCTTTTAAATACAAAAGTAAACAAAAAGAATGAATATTGAAGACATTAATGAAATTTAATATCTAACTTTCAAGTCAGAATTACAGCCATCATGATTATGAAAAGTTCATAGGATTTTTGATTTGGAAGGGAACAAGGAAATCATCAAATCCAGCTCCATTTTATGGATGAAGGCACTGGGGGCCAAAGAGGGGAAGGACCTGCCCATTTATCTAGTTTTTTAAAACGCACCAACAGCTTCAGTTTCAGCATTTGACCTTCCAGTGAATAGTCTGAATTAATTGCTTTGGAGTTTACCATTAAATCACCTAAATACCTGTGCTTAAGATCTCTCTGAATTACAGATCTTCTCTATCATTCTCTTTTCATTGCATAAATTCTGAGAGAGTTTGAAGAGTTCATGATTCCCATCTTTCTGCTACATCTAGATTTCAGTCATGGTCATAATACTCCTTCCTGAGACTGAGTTAGGCCAGCTTCCCCTCAGATTTAGGTGTAGAAATGAAGAAGCTCTGCATTTGTACAGGGTTTGGCTATATTTTTCCACTACTATATCAAATTGCTCCCTGGTGTGGGTTATTTCAACCTCTGAGTTAAGTGATAGACTTTAACAAATTGTTTATGGAGAATTATCAATTACTTCTTTCTTAATTCACCATTTACTCTGGTTCATTTTCTGGTCACTGTATATGATTATGTGTGTGGACATGATATGTGTGTATACCTCCATTGCACATATACATATGTATACTGTGAAACAGAGATCTGTTTTTCAAATGGGCATATGTTGCTTTCCTGGGAACATCTGGATTCACTTTCCTATAACAATGTTTCCAAATGTGTTGTGATCCATATTTGTAAGTGGTGAGCCAAGATTTCACTTTTAATTAAGAAGGGAATTTCCAAAACATTGGCTTACCCCATTCTAATCTTTCACCAGGCCCAAGCTATCCAAAAGACTTTGTACCTATCCAGAACTGGTGTCGCATTATTTCAAAACATTCTATTAATTTTCAATTATTTCTGGGAGAATGCAGTCCATGGCTGTGTGTTG
This sequence comes from Bettongia penicillata ogilbyi, assembly GCA_023548195.1. Taxonomy (NCBI): domain Eukaryota; kingdom Metazoa; phylum Chordata; class Mammalia; order Diprotodontia; family Potoroidae; genus Bettongia; species Bettongia penicillata. Next base: position 3,361,483 of record JAJHZJ010000287.1, on the reverse strand, counting down.
CTTCTTGTGAGTGATTTATTTGCTGTTTGATTTCTAGTACTGATTAAAGAATATGAAATGAAATATTGAATCCATTGCTCGCTTGGGAAAGTTCTACATCTCTTGGTTTTGTCTTGGGTGTTTTACTTCAATTGTAATCCATGGAAATGGTGAGGCATTTGTTATCAATAAAATGGATTGGATTTGCAAAAACACACCCATGGGAAGACAACTTCCCAGCTGCTAGTCAATAGTGAATTTTGACCAGTCAGCATGACTTTTACTATAAAATATTCTTCCTTCTAGAAAAATGATTAAACTTAAAAGTCCTACATCCTCTCTGTTGTCCTCTTCTCTATTTTCTTCCTCCTACCTCTAGCATGACACTCTGTCCAAATATGGCTCTTTCCAGCCCTCTAGCTTTTCAACCCAATCCCCAGATCCCAAGACCTGAGAGGTCCTGAGTATTTTGATCCTTTTTAAAACCAGTTTAATGGCATAATTTAAAAAGATAATTTCCTCCCTAATCTTTTTTGCCTGAAATTCAAGCATCTAATACCAAAGGACAGTAGGGACTTAGGTTAGGGTGTGCAGATGGGAGAAGAGTTATTTTTAGACTGGAAGTTATATTTTCCATGTAAGTCTGACAAGACAGCACTCAATACATATCGAATAGCTATGGTGACAATAACAATGATGGAGTTTTCCCTGACTAAATCAGCTGTTTAACTTGCTAGTTCTATTTTCAGATTTAGCTGTTAGTGGGTTTTTTTTTTCTTTCTTCACCTAATCATGCTGAAATCTCCAATTGGCATAAATAGTTTATCTCTCTTTTGGAGTGATTTGTCTTTCAGATAGCTTTAACCACAATTTCAACCTTTTTTCTAATAGTTCATTGAAGTTAGATCTGAGATTACTTAAATAGGAGTTTTAAGTCAACCCTTAGGAGACAATTATCATAGTAGGTGTGACCTGGATGAAGATTTATCACAGGAAACTAAAATAGTGCCCTCAGACAAGTAGGAAGAAATTCAGGAGAGAGAAAGAGGAAAAGCTAGAAAGGAGAAAGAAAAGATACTATTTGATATTGTTGAATGCTGAAGAGAGGTCGAGAAACATGAGGGTTGGGAAAAATCCATTTGATCTGATGATAAAAGGATCATTGATAATTTTGGAGGAAATAGTTTTAGTTGAATGATGGTGAGCTAGATTGCAGAGCTTTAGAAGGGAATGAGAGCAGAGGAAATAGAAACTATGTTTATTGCTTTCTCTAGGAGTTAATTTCAAAGGGAAGGGGAGACATAGGATGATATCAAACTGGCAGGGAATGGTTAAGTGAGGGAGTTTTTTTTTAAGTATGGGAGAGACACGATAATGTTTGTAGGCAGTAGACAAGGAGCCAGAACATAGGGAGATAATGAAGATTAGAGAACATGTGAATGATAGCGGGGACCATCTGCTAAAAAAGACAGGAATAATATAAAGGGTGCAAGTAGAGGCACTGATCTGGGCAAAGAAAGAACCTATATCTTCACCTTAGATATAGATGAAGGAGGAAATAGTGGAAGAAGATATATGAGATATGTGAGCTAAAGAGAAGGCTGAAGATAAAAATCTAGATAGATATAGCCAGAAACAATGGGCTGACAAAGCAAAGAAGGCATCCTAGGCTGATTTTTGGGAAAAACTTTCTAGGAATTTGAGTTGCCCCAAAATGGAATAGACTGCATTGAAAGGTCATGTGTTCCCCCTTCTTGGAGGTTTTCAAGCAGAGAATGTATGGCCATTTTCTTGTATGCTATAGTGGGTATTCTTTTAGTGTTGAATTAGATGGCTATTGAGGTCTCTTCCAACTCAAACATACTGTGATTCTTAGATTAATTATTTTGTATCATGAAAAGAATGAGAGCTCCTACTTCTCTCTTCCTCTACTTATATCACTTAGATATTTTTATTTATTTATTTATTTATTTATCCTTTAATTGGTTTCAGATAAGGAGGTACTTTTTCTATTTGATAATGGAACCCTTCTCTGTATGTTTCCATGATGCCATCCTAATGATTCCTGCTAGGTATTATCCTATATCTCTCCTCCTCTACACTTAGTGCCTCTTCCTGTCTTCAGCAATCTAGCTCCTAACCTCACTATCCAAATGAAATTACAGTCCTTTAAATACCACATCTAATGGCCTTATCTGCAGTATTTGAGACCATTCATTATGATCTCCTTCTGGCTACTCTGTTCTCTCTCTCTCTCTCTCTCTCTCTCTCTCTCTCTCTCTCTCTCTCTCTCTCTCTCTCTCTCTCTCTCTCTCTCTCTCTTTCCCTCCCTCTCTGTCTGTCTGTCTGTGTCTGTCTCTCTCTACAGGGTTTGTTTTTCCTTCTCAAAGACAATCATGACATCGGGGAGGTGATGACATAACTTGCAATTGACTTTGATTTGAGGGAGAGAAAATTGTGCAAAGTCACCAGCCTCACTTTCTCCTTGAGGGCCTTCTGGGTCAAGTGAGGAGATACTCATCAGGAAGCCTGGAGATGACCCAGGATGCAGTGGGAGACCTTGTTTTAAACTGAGTTCTTTTCAAGTGCTAACCTTTGAGCGAGACAACACCCATTCAGTGAACAAGCCTTTTTAAGAAGTGAATCAAGAGATGGCCCTTTTGAAAAAAAAATCAAACTGGGAGGGGAAGACCCTCAGAATTGCTGGTCGGAAGAGAAACATTTACTATTTACACTCACTCTGAGCCAAGTTATTCTCTGTCCTAGCCTTGCTTTGCTAGTTCTCATTGCTGTCAGAAAGACTAACTGTAGTTGTCCCCCAGGCACTATCCTAGGGCTTTCTTTTCTTCTTCCTCAATATCATTTCACTTGGTTATCTCAGCCCCCAAGGGTGTCATGATCACCTCTACATAAATGATTTTCCTTATCATTATGTAAAGCCGTTGTCTTTCTGCTGAGGTAGTTGAACTCATCCACCTGCCTCTTAGATATCGAAAACTGGATGTAGGCATCTCAAATTCAACATAGCTAAAACAATTCATCATCTTTTCCCCCCAATACTCCTCTTCAGATGTACTTATTGTGATCAAGACACCACCAATTTCCCCGTTACTAGACCTACAACTCTGATGCTATCCTTGACTTCTCACTCTCACTAAGACCATGTATTGAATCTCTTGTCAAATTTTCTTGTTTATACTTTTACATTTCTGGTGTATACATCCTTATCTCTATACCCTAATTGGAAACAGTAACTATAAGCTCAGTAAGATTTAAAAACATATTATGAGTCATAAGAGCTAACATTATTAGATTCTGTGGAAACAAAATTTTTTGGGGGGGAAATGATCCTATTTAGAAGACTATGCCTAATGAGTATTGTGTTTAGCCTTATATTCAGAGAACAACTAGCATGACCTCAAATTTATATCACAGAAGGAGAGGTTGAGGACAGAGATGGGGAGCCTGCAGCCTCAAGGCCACTTATGGCCCTCTAGGTCCTCAAGTGAGGGCCTTTGACTGAATCCAGACTTCACAGAACAAATCTCCTTTAAAAAAGTATTTGTTCTATAAAATTGGGACTCATTCAAAAGGTCAAACCCAAGTACCCAGATGGAAACGTGACTTTGAGGACACAGGTTCCCCATCCCTAATAGGAATATTTAACACAGACAAGAGACTCAAGGAATGAGGTACAATTATGGTCTATAAATATTTGAAAATCTGTCGTATGGAAGATTGATTTGTCTCCTTCTCTTTGGACTTGTGAAAGTCATTGCAAAAGTTGAAGAAATAAAAGCAAATTTAGGATTAAAAGAATAACTTTAAAGGTTTAAATAATATCTTATTTTTTCCTAATCACATGTAATATTAAGTTTTAGCATTCATTTGAAATTATTTTTGAGTTCCAAATTTTCTTTCTCCCTCACCTCTCCCCTCCTTAGACAGTAAGCAATTTGATATAGGTTATGCATGTGCAATCATGCAAAAATTTCCATATTAATTATGGAAGAATTAAGTTATGAAAGAAGATACAGACTCCCCCGCAAAACCCATAAAAATAAAGTGAAAATAGGATGCTTTGATTGGCATTCAGACTCCATTTGTTCTTTCTCTTGATGTAAATAGTATTTTTCATTGTAAGTCCTTTAGAATTATCTCAAATTGTATTGCTAAGAATAGCTAATTGATCACTGCAAAATGTTGTTGCTGTGTACAATGTTTTCATAGTTCTGTTCATGTCACTTTGCATCAGTTCATATAAATCTTTACAGGTTTTTCTGAAATTAGCCTGTTCATCATTTCTTATAGCACAATAGTATTAGAATATAATCATATACCACAACTTTTCCCACCATTCTCCAATTGATGGGCATCCTCTCAATGTCCAATTCTTTGCCACAAAAAGAGTTGCTATTAATATTTTTGTACAAGTAGGTCCTTCTCCCTCCTCTTTATTTATGACTTTGGGGAATGAATAACTTCCTAACAATTCTATCTACACAGAAGTGGAATGGGAAAAAGTGAGTTTCCACTTACAAAAGGGTCTAGCAAGTAGATAGATGACTATTTGTCTGGTATGTTTTGCTTAGTTATAGTATGGACCAGACACTGAGAATCTGTAATTCTGTCAAAGTACTTGTCTTACTGAAGATAGGACGGTAGTACAATTCTGAGCACATGATAGCATACAATGGCATTACAATAAAATAATATAGTTCAGAACCAGTAAACGTGGAGAGTTTAAATAAACTGATGAAGACATGGATGACCTGATGCAGAATGAATTAAGTGGAAGTAGGAGAAAATTTGTATGATGACCGTGATAATGTAAAGCATATTAACTTCAAGGGCCTCAGAAGAATAATGATAAAGCAGGACTCCTTCTTCTTGGCTAAGTGGTGATGGACTAGAAGTGCAAAATGAGAAACACTTTCAGATATTTTCAATGTATCAATTTGTTTTCCCTGACTATGCCAATTTGTTACAAGTATATTGGTCTCTTTAAGGGTACTCTCTAATTCCCACTGTCAGATTTTCAGATAGGTCCTCAGAGGATGTCATTGTCTAAGCATGACTGTGTGCATCTATACTCCTAATACTATAGCTCATGAACCTACTATTGTACTTCCCATTAACAATCATCCCGTAGACAAAATTAGTTTTTAGAAAAATCCCCTACGGTGCTGCCACAGTAGACAGTAGCTACAAAACCTCCCCCTGTTAAACCTATAGCAAGCTTTCCCACAAATACACACAATGTCTATAGGAAAGGTGGGCTCAGACTTAGAATACAATGGCAGATGAAGCACACCATAGAATAAAAATATGGGGAAAGCATCACACAACTCCTGGTATTACAGACTAAGGCAGTCACTTCTCTTTTTGTAAAAACCTTACTAAGCTCTCCTCAGATGTGTCTCTGCTTGGTGGATTGTTCAGCTAAGTTTCTGTGGTCTGCTCTTCTCTATAAATCAACACTCTTTTATGTTCCTAGGGGTCCTAGTCATCAAAAGTATCTCCTCTCTGGAATATTATCTTACTGCATCAATTTCTCCCTCTAATGAGATTTGACGCTCTCATAATGGTGAAGTCTCAAACTGCTTGCTCTGATGTCTTTCTTTGGAAAAATCAATTCTAGAAATCTTGAGTTTTGGTGGGTGATGAGAGAGAGGAAGAAAAATAAACTCCTCTTCCTACACTTCACAGTATTCTTCTAAGTCTTGCGCTGCCCTCCCCACTCCCAATTCCCTGAAGCTTGGTTGTTTAAAAATCATGTGGTTTTGGCTGTTATTTTTTTTTTACTTAAACAATCATATTGTTCTCCTTTGATACACTCAAGGGACTCATAAAGGTATAACTCCAAGTATGACACCATGCTACCACAATAACCAAATCCTCTGACATCAACTGAAGTATACATTATGAAGGGGCACCACTCCTTTATAGAAAGGAGAGCTTCTATTTGAGTGAGTCTGGGTTGATCTAGTAGAAAATATTAGTAATAAAAAAAGGAAGAAAGTTATGAAAAGGGTATCAGTAAAAAAAAAAGAAAAAAATGGTTTTTTTAAATACAAAGAAAAAATTTCAGAAGGGCACACAAATAAACTGGGTAATTTTGATAATTTTTGATTAAGTTTAATATAATTAAAATACATAAGAAGTTCATGCTTTCAAATGCAAATTTTTTTATTCAGATAAATTTTTTTTATTCTTTGTGCTTCTGGGTTTTTTACTGATTGTTAAAAAAATTAAAGTAAATCCAGAAGAAAATGTTTCAAGGGTTGAACCTAATATTTTAACAAATGTAACAAGCAAAGTAGGATCTTTTGCTATTTGAATTTTAGCCAATACAGTGCTTTGATTGAGTCTTGTCTTTAATTGATTCAATCAATAGTCTGATTAGAAAAAGGAGATATATATATATATATATACACATACATATATATATATGTATGTATGTATGTATGTATGTATGTTAGGAAGAGCAGTCAGAAGCAGGACTGAGAGGGAAGAGACAGAAGCTGAGCTGAGAGAGAAGTGACCATGAGCTGGTTAGGGGAACTTGTGGTTGGGGAGAGCTAACAGCAAGAATGCTTGTGATGTTGGCTCTCTGTCTTGATCTGTGTTAATTCCTCAGACAGAACCCATGTCTGTTGATTTGTGTTGATTTCTCAAACAGAAGTCCTGTCTGTTGGTCTGTGTTAATTTCTCAGACAGAAGTCTTGTCTGTTTGTCGTTAGGAGTAAATTGAGAAGATGGTGTTGGTAATGTGTATAAATGTTGTTATAGCCCTGTTAAGTTTTATTTTCCTAGAAACAGGGAAGAGTTTGGAGTGGAACAGTCCCTGTAAGCTAAGACAAGGAGCAGGAGCTGAGAGCTCCTGTGTGAATGCCAGGCAAGAGCCAGGAGCAGTTGGCCCATAGAGGAGAAGCCACAGTGTTTGGAAGTCAGCCTCGATTGAAGGTGAGAGAGGATTTCACTTGGACACTGTGTATTGATTAAGAATATTGTTCTAACAGTGATTTAGGGGTGGAAGGTGTGATATTTTGAAAAAGGACTATACATGGATACTTGGAGCTGATTAAGGATATTGCTATTGTTATGACATATGTGTGTGTATGTATGTATGTGTATGTGTGTTGAATGACATGTTTTACTTAAGGATGTTGCTATGAATGTTATGCTTTACTTTATTAAACAATGTTTCATTTGCTGCTGAATAGAGAGTTCATTAAAATCATTCACAGCAGTAGTCCTCAGGTGTGTTGCCATGATTGGCTTTACAATCAGTGAGTCAATGAATTATCTTCAGTAGAAAACATGTTAAGGCAATGTTTTTCCCAACTATGGCAGATGCAGTGTCTAGCAGGAATCAGTAGGTCTGATTAAGCGCAGTTGGTAAGATGGATGTGGGAGTAAGTGAAAGCATTTCAAATTCTCTGCTCTTTAGTGAATCTGGTGCCCCAACTCTATCAGAGAACATTGACTTGCTCAAATGGACACTTGAGTAAGTCTACATTGACTCGACTTATGATTTAAAATTCCAGCTGAATTTCTTGAATGAAAATTCAAGTGTGATCATGGTTTGAATAACAGTTAACTACATGGATAAAGATTGAATAAATAGATTTCTGAAACAGAATGACTGGGTGGATTCTGTTCTGCAATCTCTGTTCTATTTTCTAGGGCATGAAATATTTTACTGGGATTTTCAAGGTATGTAGAAATGTTGAAATAAATATAAAATCACAATTTGGGGGAAAAGCTTTGATTTATCCAAGGCTTAATAGGTATGGAGGGCAAGTCATATTTAGCATGATTAGAGTAGAATAGGCAAAATTGGGAAGTGCTAGAAAGGACAGAGACTGCTTGTTTCTTGGAAGCAAACAGAAAACCTATTTTATATCTCTTGAAAAATTGGTAATTAGCAATCAGGGACTGGCAAAATTTATCTAGGTATGTATTTAAAGGATCTAAAATTTTGTCTGCCCAATTTTGCTGCTCCTCATGTTCTATAAAATCCCACTCAAATAGAGTCACTAAAATATCAGAAATGTTAATGATTTAGGGCACATAGCTATTGCAACTGAATACATACAAGAAAAAATAGTAAATATATCTTTTATAGACTCTGCAAGCATGTGCACGCGTGCGCACACACACATACCCACACAATCAGATCCGGGATCATAAACAAAAGACACAAACCCAAATAAAAACTTAACAGTGAAATCCTAAGTAATCAGTAGGTTAAAGAACAAATCAAAAAACAATAATTATGTGAAGGAAAATAATAATATGGAACAAAATACCAAAATTTCTAGGTTGTAACTAAAGTAATACTTAGGGGGAAATCATAAAACTACAAACAGGAAAATAAAAGAAATACTTAACTGAATAATTCATTTTTTGAAAAATTGGATAGTCAAAAATAAATAACAAAACAAGCAGAAAAGAGGTGATATTAATAAAACAGAAGAATTAGATAAGCTAGAAACAAAAAAAATAAGAAATTATAAATTTCTTTGAGAAGGCTAATAAAACTGACATTGATCCAATCAGTTTTTTTAATGGCAGAAAATCAAATCACAAAATAGCAAACAAGGAAGGAGAAATCTTAACAAAACTAGTATTAAAAAGAATTAGTAAAACCTATTATACCTACATACAAAACTGAGAACACAAAAAAAAAGTAAGAATAATGTCAAAAATATAAAATGCTCAAACTAGTAGAAGACCAAGCAGAAATCTTAAGTAACTTAATCTCATACAATGAAATAGAACTAGCTACAAAGGAGCCATAAAAAAAATCTTGGTCTAGGTGGATTCATAGTAGCATTATATTAAATTTTTAAAGAACAAATACTACAATACTAATATATATATATATATATATGTATGTGTGTGTGTATATATATATATATATATACATACATATATGGAAATTTAGAAAGAAGGCCATATTCTTCTTACAAGACAAATATAGTCCCAATACCTAGATTAGGGAAGCAAAGAAGGAAAGCTATATGCCAATATCATTCATGAATGTTGATTCAAAAGTTTCAATAAAATCCTGTCAGCTATATAATTCAAGAAATCATTCATTATGACCAATTTGGATTTATACTAGGGTTGTAAGGATGGATAGATGATAGGAAAACAATAAATATAATTAATTATGTAAACAAAAATATCCTAAACCATATGATTATTTCAATAAAAGTGGTGAAAACCTTTGACAAAGTTCTACAGTTATACTAAAAATCCTACAAGATAAAGGCATAGATGTGCCCTTTTTATAATCATAAAATATATTTATCTAAAACCAAAAGCAAGCATCATATGCAATAGTGACATACTAGGATACTTACCAATAAATACAGGCTAAAAGGAAAGATGTGCATTATTTGATACAGCTCTGGAAATGCTAGGGGGAGCAATAAGTCAAGAGAAAGAAAATAAAGGCACAACAATAGGTAAAGAAAAGGTAAAACTATTCTTATTTGCTAATGCTATGATAATTTTAAATTCAAGGGAATCAGCAAAGATAATCATTTAGAGAATAGCTTTATTAAAGTTTCAGGATGCAATATAAACTCAAAATTTAACTACATTTCTACATAATGGTAACAAAACTCAAGAGGCAATAATAAAAATATCAAAGACATAAAACATCTAGGCATCAATATACCAAAATACACAAAACAGTCATATGGATTCAATTATAAAATCCTCTTTTGAAATAAAGAACAATTTAAATTTGGGGGGAATATTCATTGTTCATGGATAGGTCAGACCAATTAGAAGCAGTTGATGACACAGCACTGTGCCTGATGTCAGGAAGACCTAAGTTAAATTTGGCCCCAGAAACTAACTGTGTTAACCATAGGGAAGTCAATTAACTTCTATTTGACTCAGTTTCCTCAGCTGTAAATATGGATAATAATAGCACCAACCTCCTAAAGGTTGTGAAGATCAAATGATGAAATATTTGTAAAAAGCATTTATCACCATGCCTGGAACAATGTAAGTGCTGTATGAATGCTTATCCTCTTCCCCCAATATGATGAAAATGACTATACTACCAAAGTTACCTTTCTACAAAGTTTTAAATGAAATTTTTTGCTTCCTCCAGTTTCCCCCAATATTCTTCTTTCCCATGCCCTCCAAAAGAGATATCTCATTTGACAAATAGCATCTTTAAAGACAAAAAAGAGAGGTAAACAGTGTAAGTGGGCAATACATCAAACAAGTCTGAAAAATATATGGAATGTACAACATTTTGGGGCTTTCATTTTCTCTGAAGAGGTGGGGTCAGTTTTTGTGAATCGTGTTTCTACTTTATAATTAAGCAATGCTCCCTTTAGGTTGTATGTGTGGTTGTTCTTTCAATTTAGACTCATTCATTGAATATGTGGAGTTCTTGTCTCTGCTTACTCTTCTCTATCATTTCATTTATATCATTCCATGCTTGTCTGTATGCATAACATTCACCATTTCTTACAGCACAATAATATTCCATTATATTTAGGTGCCACAATGTTTAGCTATTCCTCAAACACTGGACATTTCTTTTGTCTCCAATTCTTTGCTATCAAAAAAAAATTTGTTATCAATCTTTGGTGTATATAAAGATTTTCTTCATATCAATAACCTCCTTGCCCTTTAAATAAACTCAGATCCCTAGGTCAAAGAATACAGATATATAAGTCAACTTATTTGCATAATTGCATATTTCTTTTAAAAATATTAGCACTGATTAACAGTTTCTCCAATGAACATTAGTGTGTCTATCTTTGGATAACTTCTTTGATGTGGAGTACTCCTACCTTTTTTCATCTTTGCCAATTTTTAGGGAATGAGATAATATATTGGGAATGTTTTGATTTGAATTCTCTTATTATTAATGTTTTGGAGCAATCTTTCATGTGGTTATTAATAGTTTGTGATTTTTCTTTTAAGAACTATCTTTAACTATGAGAACTATAACTTCAATAATTTAGAAGTAATATTGACCATTGTGTTTAACTTGAATTATATTACTATTTAACACTGTTTTCATTTGTAATTTAGTCCTTTTAATTCAGTTTTTTGTCATTCTTAATTTAGCCATAGAAGTTTCAGAATTAATCATATTTATTATTCCTTGTAAGGGAATAGTATTCCATCATAACAACGTGCCAGAATTTGTTTAATCAATCTTTGGGTACTTATACTCATTGTTTGCCATTATAAATAGAATTCCTTTAAATATTGTAAGAGATATGAGCCCTTTCTATCATTTACCTTCTTGAAATATAAACTCAGCTGCACAATTTCTAGATGAAAGGGTAAAAAAAATTATGGTGGGTTTTATCACATAATTTCAAATTATACTAGGGAACTAGTGTGCCTATCTTCCCAATACCCTCTAAACATTGACTTTTTACATCTTTCATCACCTTTCCAAATATGATGGGTGTGAAATAATATTTCAGAGTTGCTTAAGTTAGCATTTGTTTTGTGATTTTGAACACTTTTTCATAGCTATTCATATCAGTTGACCATTTGTCTATTGAGCAATAGCTCTTCACCTTATGTTAATGTCAATTCTACTCAATTCTATATGTATTTTTGATGTGAGTTCTTTTATGAGAATTTAATGCAAAATTCTATTTTCCCCATCTAAATTATTTCTTTTTATTCTGGTTCCATTGATTTTGTCTAGATAAAATCTTAATTTTATATATTATTTTTGTTTACATATATACATAGATATATGTTTACTATATACATAGATATAAATATAATATCAATATTATCTATACTTCTTCAACTTTCTGTTCAATTTCGTATTCCCTCCAAAACTGTTATAAAAGATTAAATCTTCTATTCATAGTTAACTTTTAATGGCATAACTTTGTATTTATTACATTTTATCCATTGGTCATGTATCATGGAACATGGTATAAAATGTTGGTCTAATGCTTTCTCACCAATCTGTATTTCAAGTATTCCAGGCAGCTGTTGTTGAAAAAAGTACCTCCATAGTAGCATTGTTTGACAGGTAATAGACTAAGGAAGATGATTGTTTCTATCTTGCTTCTTTAGTCTGTTCTACTGATATATCCTTCTGTTTGTTTTCTTTTTTAAAAAAAAAACAATATCAGATAGTCATAAGAATTATGATTTATAAGATAATTTGAGATCAGGTAATGCTAGCATTCTATCATTGCTGTTTTTTCTCATCTTGTAATATCTTTTTCATATGATAGACCTTTAGTCTTTCCATAGGAGTTTCACAATTAAAAATGTATGGGGTATTCCCTTGAGAAGATCATTTGTAAGTTTGCAGACTAATTTTGTTACTGTCTTTAAAAAAATATTTATATTGTCAATACACAAACATGTTCTATCTCTCCAATTGTTTAGGTTTCTATTATTCCTACAAATTTTGATTTGCAAATTTCATTAAATAGTCTCCTTTGTGCCTTGACAGATTAAGAGCCAGATATTTATGCAAATTGTAGCTATTGCAAATGAAAATTTCTTTACATCATTTATTCCTGGCTTAGTAAATTTTACTAAGTAGCAAAATAAAATAAAAATTAAAAAGTAGTAAAATACAGTAATATAAATTTTTGTATTCTTCTTTTGTATTTTCTTCTTTTGTGAACTATATCAATTATCTCAGTTTTTTAGGGATGCCTATCAATTGAGAAAATCACTGAATAAGTTTGTGGTATATAATTGTGATGGAATATTATTATGCAATAAGAAATGACAAGCAGGATGGCTTCATAAAAATCTTTGGAAGGCATATATGAACTGATGCAAAGAGAAACGAGCAGAACCAGGAGAACATTTGACACAGGAACAGCAACATTATAAGGATGATCAACTGTGAAAGATTTTGTTTCTCTTATCAAGACAATGATCTGAGACAATTCCAAAGAACTGATGTTGAAAAATGCTATCTGCCTCCATAGAGGAAACTGATGAACTCTGAATGCAGAGTAAAGTATACTTTTTTTAAAATCACTTTCTTCATTTGTATCATTTTGTTTTCGAGTGTTTTCTTTTGCAACATGGATAATATAGAATTATTTTTGTATGACTTTACATTTATAATTGATATCAAATTTTTTGCTTTCTCAAAGAAGGGGGAAGAGTGGTAGAGAGCAAGAGGATTAAGAACTCAATTTTTTTAAAAAGTATTAAAATGTTTTTATATGTAATTGGAAAATAATAAATAACTTTTTTTAAAAAAAGAAGCATACATTTTATTCTAAGGGCAATGGGAAGTGATTGAAAATTTTTGAATGAGGAATGGCATGGCTAGATTTGTGTCATAAGAAGATTATTTTGACAGCTGGAAGAAGCATGGATTAGACAATAATCTTGGAAGCAAAGAGACCAATAATGAGGGTAAGGTAAGAATTTAGGCAACTAGTGATAAGGGCCTAAACAAGAATAGTTTTCATTTAAATGAAGAAGGGAACGATGTGAAAGTTGTAAAGACATAATCAACAAGACTTGACAGCTGATTGGATCCAGGAGATGAAGGAAAGTGAAGAATTAAAAAGAATTCTTGAGGTTGCAAACCCATGTGGCTAGGAAAATAATGGTGTCCTCAATAGGGAAAGACTAGGGAAATTATGAAACAGGGAGAATTTGGGCAGAAAAAAATCCATTTTGGGCATTAGTCTGTGATGTTTACAGGATATCTAGATGGCAATGTTCAGTTCCCTATCAATAATGCAGATCTAGAACTCAGGAATCATGTCTATGGCTCTTTTCTTTCTCCTGATATTTAAAGATGGAGCTGAGAGCTGCATGGATATATTTAACAGTCATTTGCATTAGAGATAATACTTGAACCTATGGGGATTAATGAGATTTCTAAGAGAGTGCTTGACGTGCAAGTGAATCTATTCATATCTGTTGCCATTATTATCATTAAATATTCACTTTCACCTGTTAAAGGGTCAGAAGATATGGAAGAGCTAATTCTACTGCACACATTCCAGCCTTTGTATCCAACATATTTCTGTCAGAGAATAGAGGTAGCTTTATGAGAAGCAGAAAGTGGGAAATTAGGTTAATATTTTATTCATGCTCCATTCTGTCCATGTCTAGAGCAACCTTGGGAAGCAAGGAGGGATGCCTTATGGAAATCCTTCAGTTCCTATGAAAACCATTGTAGCAATCAATTAAAACACAAGAAATTCTGTATTCAAAAAGTGAAGGTAGGAGGATTAGATTTTAAGACCATGAAGGCTAAAGAATTTTTGTTGTACAGACAACGCTGCCCCTTTCTTTATGCCTATGTTTTGCCTCCTGAATTTCAGATTGCTATTGCCATGTTTTCCCTTATAGCTTTCACTGGCCAAGAATTTAAACACCTCTCTTCTGGGAAGCAATTTTCTTTCCTTTATGTTCCCATTTCTCCCCATCAATATGTGTTTTCTTTTTTGTTGTTGTTACTACTAACTTAATTTCTCTTATCCTTCTTTTTAGATCTTTGGCATCTTTCACTATTAAACTCTTCCTTTGATATCTCATTATTACATAGACATTATTCCAGAATCTTAGAATTTAAAGGACTCTCAAAAGTCATCTAGTTAAGCGGCAGCTAGGGGGCACAGTGAATAGAGCAGCAGACTCAGATCCAGGAGGACTTGAGTTCAAATCTGGCTCAGACACTAGTTACATGACCCTAGATTAGTCACATAATCCTAATGGCCTCCACCAAAAAAAGTCATCTAGTCCAACCTGAAGACTCTCCTTTGCAACATCTCTCACAAAAGTTCACTTAGACTTTGCTTGAAGACCATTAGTGAACAGATTCTACTTTCGAATAGTTCTAGCTATTAGGAAAATTTCCCCTACTTTAGGCCTAAAGTCACCATTCCATAGTTCTTACTCTTTGGAAAGAAGTAGAAATAGGGATTGGATCTGTGTTTTTGTTGATATAAGGAACTCTGGAAGAGGAAAATCTAATGGAGGCCATTACTTTCCCCGAAACTTATCTGGAATTGTATAGGGCACTGAGTGATTAAGTGACTTATACAGGGTCACAGATATGATAGAAATGGGACTTGAACTCAGGTCTTTCTGGCTCCAAGAACAGCTCTCTCTCCTATATTACACTGCTTCACTCACTCACATGTTGGGTTTCCAAATATTTGATGATAGATGAACCCTCAAACTGTCTCTGAAGCTTACAAGTTATATGACCCTGGGTAAAAACCTAACTTCACTGACTCTATTTTGGCATCTGTAAAATAAAGCAATGTAGTTTGAGATCACTAAACGTAGATTTGAGTTTATACTTAAATTCTGATACTTATTAGGTATGTGATGTTAGTGAAGTTCACCTCTATACTTGCCCTTTCAACCATTTTTTCTCCTAGTTGAAAATAATTGGAGTCATGCTACTATCCATAGTGGCCCTTTCCAAAGCTTTTTCATGTTCTCATCCTCCCTCTCACCTTTACCTTCTTCACTCTTGGCAGATGCCAAGTAATCTCATCTCTTATTTTACTGAGAACAAGGCCATCTTAGGAAGCTTCTTCAAGAAGATAACCATCATAAAATATGTACTGTCACAGTTACTCCCTTGTATAAAAAAACAAACAATAAACCTGCAATGATTTCTATTGCCTACCAAATAAATTCCAAACTGCTTACGACAAAGAAGGTCCTTAACCATGTTCTACCTTGCCTTTCAAAACTTACAGCTTGAGTGAATTGAGCAGAACCAGGAGAATATTGTACACTAACAGCCACATTGTGCAATGACTGGTTTTGATGGACTTGACTCGTCTCAGCAATGCAGGGATCTAAGACAACTCCAAAAGACTCATGATGGAAAATGCTCTCCACATCCAGAAAGAGATGTAAGCACACCATCTGCTCTTTTATTCTTTTGTTGTTTTATTTTGTTTTTTATTTCTCATGGTTCCTCCCATTGGTTGTAACTCTTCTTTACATCATGACTAATGTGAAAATGTTTGATATGAATGTATATGTAGAGTTATAACAGATTGCATGCCTTTTTGGGAAGGGAGGAAGAGAGGAAGGGGGAGAAAATTTCAAACAAAATCTTATGAAAATAAATGTTGAAAACTAAAAATAAATAAATTATAAAAAAAAAACTTACAGCTTACTATCTTCTTATACCCTAGCCAATCTAAACTATTTGCCATTCTCCAGATATACCTTCTGCTATTCTATCTCTGCGAATTTGTCCCTGCAATCCTACCTGTAATACTCTCCTCTCCACTGAACAAGACTATTGATATCTTACCCACCCTCAAAAAAACAGCTCAGTTCTTTCTTCCTTTGTGAAACTGTTATGTAACCCCTCAGACAGAAGTGATAGCTCCTTATTTCTCTTTTGCTTTCCCTTTTCTGAACTTTCTCACTCCCTCCTCGGATACCACTTTCTATCACTCTTAACTCACTTATCCCATACTGTGTTATACTGTCCTTATTCTGTATATTATTGTCTTGACTACCTGACTGCATAGTCTTTGAGGGAAGGAGCTGAGTCTTATTTTTGTATCTTCTTTTGTGTTTTGTGCATAGCATGTCTTCTATGGATGCTTGTTGAAAGAAAGAATGAATGAATACAACCACTGACCTAATTTGTATTGCTAGGCAATAAAGAGTGTGACATTTGGGTACAAGTTTGTTCTCTTTCCTTAAGTTTTATTTAAACTCAATTTAAAGTGAATCTCTCTTCATAAATTGACTCCACAGGGAGCAGTATCAAATGAGGTAGCAGTCCTTGTATGTTTGAGTGGGAAATTTTGTAATAGCTAAAGGATGGAAAGACAGGAGGTGACACAGTTTAAAATTACTCTTGGGGACTTTTCTGTTATGAATATCTCTATGCCAATGATATTATTTTTTCCACTGAGACTGAGATGTCAATTCAATCTAAGCTCCCTTGATAGAGTAAATTACAAATTTGGCAGGAAAAGCTCCTTGAGCCTAGAATTTGATTTGCAGTGATCTCAGCCCCAAATAGATTTGCAAGATTCAAAATCTAAATTCAGGAACTTTGCCCTTTTAGTTTAAGGTCTTCTGATTAGGCATATGTAATGGGGAAAGAATAAGGTACATACAAAACTAATCTTCCTGTTTATGCCCATGTGTGACTCAGTGCTGAAAGGACTTGGTACATTGGTCTGATCAGGTAAACCTTGGGTAGTCCTTTGATTTTCCCCTGGCCCATAATTATGGCAAGGATACCAGATTTATTAATTTAAAAAGAGAGACCGCTTTTAGAAATTTAATTGTTCCATGTACAGGAGTTTTTGTTGTAGTTCTTGTTGTTGAGAAGCATCATAGTATAGTGAAAAAATTTGTGAATTTAGAGCCAGATAAGCTGGATACAAATCTTGACTTTTCCAATGTTCAAAGTTATTACTTTTTTCAATTTATAAGCATGTATTTTCTCTTCATCCTATCTCATCTCCCACTGGAAAAGCAAAAAAAAGAAAAAGGAAGGAAGGAAGGAAGGAGGAAGGAAGGAAGGAAGGAAGGAAGGAAGGAAGGAAGGAAGGAAGGAAGGAAGGAAGGAGGGAGGAAGGAAGGAAGGAAGGAAGGAAGGAAGCCTTAGTAACAAATGTACATAGTCAAGCCAAACCAGTTCTCAATTTGGTCATGTCCAAAAAATGTGAGCCTCACATTACCTCTTCCTAAGGAGCTGCCACTTGACACCATTATGTGACTATGGGCATACCATTTAACCACTTTTTGTCTCAGTCTTCTCATAGGTATAATGAGTTTGTCTAGGTAATGTCTAATATTCATTCCAACTCTTTATCTTTGAATTTGTATTTGCTATGAGAAGGTAGGGAAGAGAAGGGTATACTTTCTCCCTACTATAAAGCTTTTCTTATATGGATGTGTATTTAGCAAGGAAAACTTCTACCTGAGACCCTATATTTTCCTCTTTGTGTTTCCTTTCCCTGAATGGGTTAAAAAAAGACCATTCTAACAATGGACATGTTCAGGTTTGGTTATAACCTTATGGATCTCAGAGGTCCAAGGTTAAACAGTTCTAGTTAACTGATGTCAAGCGAAGTTTCTACTTTGGAGAAAATGATGATCAGCAGAAGACATGAACTGGGTTAAATAAAGAAGATACCTGATAGAGGAGGTAAAATCAAATGGCAGAAAAAAGGCAGGGACTTGCCTGAGTTTTTCCAAATTTCCCTCTAAACGACTTTGAAATAATGCTTCAAAATGAATTCTAAAGTGCAGAAGTCACAAAAAACTGATGTAAAACAATTTTTCAGCCCAAGACAGTCTAGAAGGTTCAGGAAAGTCTGTCACACTGGGGTAAGTGCAAAATACCCACTGCAAGCAATGCCCAGCAAGACAACAGACAGTAGCCTTTGGGGACAATTGAATCAGCAGCAAAATTTTCTGGAGCTCTCAGCCCACAAATAGTAAGGAGATTGGACAAATGGACAGAAGGTAATTACAGAAAAGAATTGATGTTGTATGTGTATTGTTAATTCAGTAAGCCTATAAACTACTTCCATTCTGATGAAGTTTAAGTAGCAGTCACTTGAATATAACAAGAGTTATATGTCAAATTACTAAATTCTGTTTTAAGTCATCTTGTCAATATACACCATGAGTCTTTTATTTCTCTTATCATTTCTTTAATATGTGAGAAATAAATACCTATCCTATACCTGGTTCATATTGTATATTAAGACCTTTCTGCTCTGCCCTTGGGGAGAACCTAGATATGAGCATAAGCTACTCTATAAATATTTGTCTGAGTTCCATGGTGGAAAATATAAGGAGCTAAAGAGTATAAGGAAAGAAATCTGACCCTTTTTCAAGATGTTTGGGATCCCTCAGGACCAAACTCTGTCTGGATCTCATGCATAGGTACAGAGCAGATGGTTCTTTTTAGTAACTAAGGGGTGGGCAGAGCAGTAGACCCTTGGGTCTAGCAGCAGTTTTTAATATTATACATATGTTAAAGTGTCTGATTAGAAGGCAATATAATTATCAGGTTAAACTGTTCAAATGTTGCTATTGATATTAAATTTAACAATTGATATTATCATTAATCAGTCAACAAGCATTTATCAAGATCAGCAACTGGAAATGAAGTGCTAGAGAAACAGACAAAATTATCAATCTTTGCCTTAAGGAGTTTACATACCATGGGGGGAGCAATATGTCCTTAATAGGAATTACTTCTCCTTAGGAATCAACTATAGTATTTGGATCAAGAAAAGACATTAGAGGGCATCTAGTCCAACTTCATGATTTTCTCAGTCCACATCTGTAAACTCAGGCCCAGAGAATTTGTATGACTTGATGAATGTAACAGGTAATGAGTTGAACCAAAATTAAAAACCCTGGTTCTTATACTTCAAATCCATGCTCTTTCTCTTTTTTTCTTTTCTTTTTTATTTATTTAAATTTTTTACACTCATTTTCACAAAATTTGGGTGCCAAATTTTCCCCCCATTTGTCCCCTACCCCTACCTCAATACACCGAACATTCTAATTTCCCCTATCACCAATCAGCCCTCTCTTCTATCATCCCTCCTTTCCCTTGTCCCCATCTTCTCTTTTGTCCTGTAGGGCCAGATAACTTTCTATTTCCCATTACCTGTATTTCTTATTTCCTAGTAACAAGAACAACACTTGACAGTTGTTCCTAAAGCTTTGAGTTCCAACTTCTCCCCAACCCTCCCTCCCCACCCATTCCCTTTGGGAAGGCAAGCAATTCAATATAGGCCATATCTGTGTAGTTTTGCAAATAACTTCCATAAGTTGTGTAAGACTAACTATATTTCCCTCCATCCTGTCCTGCCTCCATTGCTTCTAATCTCTCTTTTGATCCTGTCCCTCCCCAAGTGTTGACTTCAAATTGCTCCCTCCTCCCAGTGCTCTCCCGTCCATTATCCCCCCCACCCTGCTTATCCCCTTCTTCCCCACTTTCCAGTATTGTAAGATAGGTTTTCATACCAAAATGAGTGTGCATTTTATTCCTTCCTTTAGTTGAATGTGATGAGAGTAAACTTCATGTTTTTCTCTCAGCTCCCCTCTTTTTCCTCCACTAAAAGTCTTCTGCCTCTTCTATGAGAGATAATTTTCCCCATTCCATTTCTCCCTCTCTCCTCCCAATACATTTCTCTCTCACTGCTTAACTTCGATATTTAAAGATATAATCCCATTCTATTCAATTCTCTCTGTGCTCTGTCTCTGTGTGTACATGTGCACTTGTGTGTATGTGTGTGTGTGTGTGTGTGATCCAGCAACTACCCAGATACTGAAAAGTTTCAAGAGTTACAAATATTGTCTTTCCATGTAGGAATGCAAACAATGCAACTTTAATAAGTCCCTTATGACTTCTCTTTGCTGTTTACCTTTTCATGCTTCTCTTCATTCCTTTGTTTGAAAGTCAAATTTTCTTTTCAGCTCTGGTCTTTTCATCAAGAATGCTTGAAAGCCCTCTATTTCATTGAAAGACCATTTTTTCCCCTGAAGTATTATACTCAGTTTTGCTGGGCAGGTGATTCTTGGTTTTAGTCCTAGTTCATTTGACTTCTGGAATATCCTATTCCACACCCTTCAATCCCTTAATGTAGAAGCTGCTAGATCTTGTGTTATCCTGATTGTATTTCCACAATACTTGAATTGTTTCTTTCTAGCTACTTGCAATATTTTCTCCTTGACCAGGGAACTCTGGAATTTGGCCACAATATTCTTAGGAGTTTCTATTTTTGGATCTCTTTCAGGCAGTGATCATGGCTTTCAGGTAGTCCCATAATTTTTAAATTGTCTCTCCTGGATCTATTTTCCAGGTCAGTTGTTTTTCCAATGAGATATTTCACATTATCTTCTATTTTTTTCATTCTTTTGGTTTTGTTTTGTGATTTCTTGGTTTGTCATAAAGTCATTAGCCTCCATCTGCTCCATTCTAATTTTTAAAGATCTGTTTTCTTCAGTGAGCTTTTGAACCTCCTTTTCCATTTGGCTAATTCTGCTTTTTAAAGCCTTCTTCTCCTCATTGGATTTTTGAACCTCTTTTGCCAGTTGAGTTAGCCTATTTTTCAAGGTGTTATTTTCTTCAGCATTTTCTTGGGTCTCCTTTAGCAAGGTGTTGACCTGCTTTTCATACTTTTCTTGCATCTCTCTCATTTCTCTTCCCAGTTTTTCCTCCACCTCTCTAACTTGATTTTCAAAATCCTTTTTGAGCTCTTCCATGGCCTGAGCCCATTGAATATTTATTTTGGGTGTTTGGGATGCAGAAGCCTTGACTTCTATGTCTTTCCCTGATGGTAAGCATTGCTCTTCCTCATCTGAAAGGATGGGAGGAGATATCTGTTCACCAAGAAAGTAACCTTCTATGGTCTTATTTTTTTTCCCTTTTCTGGGCACTTTCCCAGCCATACCCCCTTGCCTCCAGACCAATCCAGCTAGTGCTTGGGGGCTGAGGTTCCAATTCTGCTTCCCAGTCTCAGGGCTTTCAGTGGGGGTGGGACTACTATTCAGTGTGAGATTAAGTTCAGGTGCTTGGGTCGGGGCAGGGCCACCCCATGGGGCTCAGTTCCCTCTGTAGGTTTAGGTAAGGGCAGGGCAGCTGCACAGGTGTCAGTTCCCTCAGGGGGTTTATGTGGAGACCTTCCACAATAGATCTGGGCTCCTGCCTGCTTTGGGAGCCCCCTGTCTGCTGCTGCCTCCATTGTTGCCTCCCAAGGGGGCCTGAGTTATGTAGGCACCCCACTCTGCTCTTGGCCAGCCAAAAATACTCTCTCACTGACCTTTGGTGCCTGTGGGTGGAGAGACCTGTGTGGCCGATGGAGATTCCATCCCCGAAGCCTGCTTGATCTGCTCCTCTTGGTGCCATGTCCAAGGCAGGACTGGGCTCTGCTCCCAGTCCAGTACTCGATGGACCTTTGGTGTCAGTTTTTCAGGGCTCTCTGGAACAGAAATCTCCTCCACTCCGTTGTTGTGTGGCTTCTGCTGCTCCAGAATTTGGTGGGAGTTTTTCTTTACAGGTATTTTATGGGCTGTGGGTTAGGAGCAAGCATATGTGTTTCTTTCTACTCCACCATCTTGGCTCCTCCCCCTTTCTTTTTTTTCAAATCCATGCTCTTTCCAATAACACTGTTTCTCCTGCCTCCTCAAATCCCTTTGAAAATTGTCTGAAATGAGCTCTTGGTACTGGCAGTGGTAATCACAGGAATGTTCTGAAAAAACAGACCTGAATGTGTCAATTCCACTCAACAAACTTTGATGGGCAAAACACAGAGATCACAAAAGGCAAAACAAAAACAAACACAAAATAACACAAAATCATTTCTACTCTCAAAGAGCTTGCATTCTAGTGCAGAAATACAAAAAGAACACAAATAAACATAAATAAAATATAATACAGTATAGTTCAATTTTTTAAAAAAGTTTTATAGACTTGAAAGTCTATAGGACTTCCATGAAGATTTTTAGTGTTATAGACTTAAAATAGATATAAATCACATAATTACATCATTAGATGCAGAAAAAGCTATTGGCAAAATACAATACCCATTTCTATTGTAAGCACTAGAAAGCATTGGGATAAATGGAGTTTTTCTTAAAATGATAAGTAACAAATATCTGAAAGCAAAAGCAAGTATTATCTATTATGGGGTATAATGGTAATTTAAATGGAATGGTCTTTCTCATTCACTAATAATCTGGAAAGGTCTTGTAAAGGAGGTATGCCATGAACCCAGTTTGGGAAACATTGTCAAGCCCTGACCTGAGTGGGTGGGGGAATGCTCTTTTTAAGTGAAACATCTGCTTACAAGATAGTTTTCTCATTATAATACCTGATGATGATGGTATAACAATAAGGATAGCATATATAAGAGATAGAGAAGTTTTAAAGTCTGCAGATTATCTTATTTGAGCCTGTAATGGAATGAACCTCCCCTTCTACCCACCCCCTGCACACACAGACAGGGGCAGGAGGAGGGAGATTGGTAGAATTTATTTGCAGAAACCAGAAAACAGGGAAGTAATTGGAGCTGGCAATGGAGAGTTATTGTTATCAAAGCTAATTTTTTTGAAATTAAGTTAGAAACCATTCCAGTGGCTTCCTATTGCCTTTAAAATAAAATGGAAGATCTTTCCATGAGCTTAAAGCCTTACAATTGCTGGTCCCAATATATCTTTGTAGTATCATTGAATATTACTTCCTCTCACTTTGTAATTCAACCAAAATATCTTTTTTTCTTTTGTTATACACATGCAAACACATACACACAGATACATACACGTGCATGCACATACACTCACTTATGCACACACACACACACACACACACACTTTATCTCTTATCTCAATGCTTTTGTCCTGGACAACCTTAGTGTCTGGAGTGTGCTTTTTTCTTAGCTTTTTTTTTCTTCCTTTAAGATGCCACATGAGCAATACTCCCTGAAGGCTTTCTGATCTCTTCAAATGCTAACACTCTCACTCTCAAAATATCTTTTATTTATTTTTATTTATTAACTTTATATTTATGCTATATTGACATACATATGTATATATACATACATACATACATATATATATATATATATATACTTTCATGTAGACACAAACATATATCACATCAAGGATAAAATATGGTGGAAAGGAAACAGTTAGGAAGGAAAAGGGAGTTTGAAAAGCAAGACTAAGGTCCCCATATTTGTCAGACAGGACCAGAATCCACTCTAAGGGAAGATTGCTGACTCCTTTAGCTTCTTATTCTAGTTCTCTTCCCTATACACTTCCCTGTAATGTGTCTTAAAACACACAAACACATATGCAGCCAAGATGTAAAATGTGTATCTCAAAATATTTACATAAAATCAATGAACTGGTCATGCAACTAAAAAATAAAAATGAAAATTTCCAATTAAACACCAAAAATAGAAATCCTAAAAATCATAAAATTTAAAATAAGAAATTGAAGTAGCAAATAAAACTAGGACCTTGTTTTAGAGGAGAAACAAGAAGCTGGATAAGTCATTGACTAATTTGACTTAAAAAAAGGAAACCAAAATTTTCAGTATCAAAATCAAAAGGGTTATGAAAAACCAAAGAAGATGAAATGAAAGAAATTATTAGGAGTTATTTTGCCCAATTATATGCCAATAAAATTGACAATTTATATTAAATGGATGAATGTTTACAATAATAGAAATTATACAAATTAACAGAAGATGAAATAAAATATTTAAATAACTCTATCTTGGAAAAAGATTTTGAATAACTCATAAATAAATTCCTGAGTTAAAAAAAAATCCCAGGACCAGTTGTATTCACAAGTGAATTCTATCAAACATAGAACAATTAATTCCAATATTATAATACTGTTTAAAAAAAAAGGTAAAGAAAGAGTCTTACTAAATTCTTTCTATGCCATAAATAAGACTTTGATATCTTAACCAGGGAGAACAAAAACAGAGAAAGAAAACCACAGATGAATTTCCCCTGTGAATATGATGCAAACATTTTAAATAAAACACTAACAAGGAGATTACAGCAATATATCAAAGTTGATATGCTATAACCAGGAGTGTAGGGTTTATTTAATAGTAAGAAAACTACAAGTATTAATTGACCATATCAATATCCTAAACAACATAAATCACATAATTACATCATTAGATGCAGAAAAAGCTATTGGCAAAAATACCTGTTTCTGTTGTAAACACTAGAAAGCATTGAAATAAATGGAGTTTTTCCTAAAATGATAAGTAATATCTATATAAAACCAAAAGCGAGTATTTTCTGTAATGGGACATAATGGTAATTTAAATGGGAAGATCTTTCCCATTCATTAATAAGCTCATGTGACCTGCTTATGTCACATGGAAGCCTGAGTCCCATGAGTCTAAGTCACATGGAACAGGAAGGGGTGGAGGAGGAAGGGTGGAACAGACAGAAGTGGAGCTAGAGTAGAGCTGAGAGGAAACTTGATCAGAACGGTCACAATTGAGGGAGCGATTGGAGGCTGACAGCTAGGCTCATGAGTGTTTGTTTGTGGGAAGGCCCTAGTATGGGGAAGGTTTGCACTCTGCATTTTCTTTGTTACTATGATGGATCTGGCTTTCTGGTGTCTGAATAAATGTTTTGTTTATGCCTTCCGTGTGGAGAGTCTGTTGTATTTCCTGATTCAGAATTGTGCTGGCATATTCATGTGCATCGTAGACACCGTGAATATTGCATTGATGCTACATAGGATTAAACTATAAACCTTTCTAAGAACATCAGAGATGAAGGAAGGATGTCCATTATCAACATAATTATTCAATATTACACTACAAATGCTAATTATAGCAATAAGACAAGAGAAGAAAATTGAAGGTATACACGAAAACAATAAGAGAAGAAAATGATTGCTTTTTGCAGATGATATGATTGTATACTTAGAGAATACTAGAGAGTTGACTAAAAACTAGCCAAAACAATTAACAGCTTCAATAAAGAGGTAGGGTACAAAATATTCCTGTGCAAATCATTAACATTACCATATATTACTCACAAAATCAAGTAGGAGATAATAGAAAGAGAAGCTCCATTTAAGATAACTGAAGAAATATAAAATACTTGATAGTCTACCTGTCAAGAAACACACAGGAACTTTATGAACACAATAATAAAATACTTCCCACACAAATAAAGACAGATCTAAACAATTAGAGAAATTTTAATTGCTTGTGGTGAGGCTGAACCGATTGATATAATAAAAATTACAATACTACCTAAACTGATTTTGCTTATATTAATTTTGCCACAAGCTACTACAGAATTATTTTATAGAGCCAGAAAAATTAATCACAAAATTCATCTAGAGGAACAAAAGATCAAAGGTATCAAGGCAATTAATGAAAAGAAATGTCAAGGAAGGAGACCTAAAAGAACTGGATCTCAAACTATCCTACTAAGTTATAATAAAGCAATCTGGTACAAGGTAAGAAATAGAGAGTTTAATCAATGGAACAAATTAGGCACACAATGTACAGAAACAAATGAACAGAGGACGCTACTATTTGGTAAACTCAAAGATCCCAATTAATGGGACAAGAAGTCATTATTTGCAAAAGCTTTTAAGAAAAATGAAAAGTAGTCTGGCAGAAACTAGGTAGAGATCAACATCTCATACCTTATCGAGATAAACTCAAAGTGGGTACATGTTTTAAATATAAAGAATAATATCAGAAGCCAATTAGGGGAACATGAAAGAAATGAGCTTCCAGATTTATGGATGGGGAAGAATTCATGTCCAAAGGAGATAAATAGGTTCATAGAACTAACATGGATAATTTTGATCATGTAATATTTTTTGAAAATGTGCAAACAAAACCAGTGCAAATAAAATTAGAAGAGAAGTAGGAAACTAGGGAAATATTTCCACAAGTATCTCTGACAAAGTTCTCAATTTTCAAATATATAGGGAAGTAAGCAAAACTTGTTAGAATAAAAGCCATTCCCCAGTTGATGTGTGTCTGTACTTCATTGCTGAAGAAGACCATGCCATTGGAGAAAAGATGACATGATTTGCACTTGACTTTGTTTTGAGTGAGGGAAGGCTGTGGAGGTCAGCAGCCTCACTTCGTCTCCAGAGCCATCTGAATCCAGTGACCAGATATTCACCAGGATCACTGGAGATGACCCAGGATGAGGCAATTGGGGTTAAGTGACTTGCCCAAGGTCACACAACTAGTGAGTGTCAAGTGTCTGAGTTTGAGATTTGAACTCAGGTCCTCCTGACTCCTGCACTGGTGCTCTATCCACTGCACCACTTAGCTACCCCTCCCCAGTTAATAAATGGTCAAGGGATATAAAGAGGCAGTTTTCGGAGGAAAAAAAAAAACTATCAATGAGTTTATGAAAAAATATTCTAAATCACTTATAATTGGAGAAATACAAATTAAAACAACTCAGAAGTACCACCTTACACCCATCAGATTGACTAAGATGGCAGGAAAGGAAAATGAGCAATGTTAGAGGAGATGTGAGAAAATAGGTACCCTAATGTACTGTTGGTAGAGCTCAACCATTCTGATGAACAGTTTAGAACTATGCCCCCAAAGCTATAAAACTGCATGCCATTTGACCAAGCAATACCACTAGTAGGCTTAAACCCCAAAGGGGAAAGGATGCAAATGTACAAAGATATTTGTAGCAATTCTTTTTGTAGCAAGAAAGAATTGGAAACCTAGCCGATGTCCATCAATTAGGGAATGGTTGAACAAATTATGGCATATGAATACATTGGAATACTATTGTGCTATAAGAAGTGATGGAGGGGATGATTTAAGGAAAACCTGGAAGGACCTGTATGAACTGATGCAGAGTGAGGTAAACAGAACCAGAAGAGAAAATTATACAATAATAGCAATATTGTAAAGACAATCTACTGTGAAATATTTGGTAACCATAGTCAAAATAATGAGCCACCACAGTTCCAAAGGACTCATGATGAAAAACGCTATACACCTCCAGACAGAGAACTAAACAACTCAGAACACAAATTGAACTGTATGTTTTTCTCTTTCTTTCTTTGCTTTTCAAACATGACTAATGTGGAAATATGTTTTGCATGACTTCATATTTATAAAGGATATTGCAATTCTTGCCTTTTCAATGAATGGGGGAAGGGGGAGAAGAATGGAGAGGATTGGGAACTGAAAAGAAAAATAAAATTGAAAACATATACACACACATACACAATGTGGTACAATAAAAAGGGAATTGAACTTCCAGTCAAAGAATCTAGGCTAAAATCTTAGCTCTGCTCTTTACTCAGTTTCCATATATGTAAAAAAGGAAGAAACAATCACTGTTCTCTACTAAATTCAGTGTTATTGTAGGACTTTTGGCAAACACTTAACTTTGCTGGGCCTCAGTTTCCTCATCTTTACAATTACAGTTATAAGAGCAGCCAGGTGGTACAGTGGATAGAAGACTAACCCTAAAGTTAGGAGGCTCTGAGTGAAAATTTGGTCTTAGACATTTACCAGTTGTATAACCCTGGGCAAGTCACTTAACCTTGATTGCCTCCAAAAAAATTTATGGTTGGACTATGTTGCCTCTGAGGACCTTTCCAGCTCTTGAACTATGATCCTATAATCTCAAAGCAGGGTTCTTAATCAATTTTGTGTCACAGACCCTTTGACAATCTGGAAGAGCTCATGAACTTCTTCATAGAACAATAACTTCAAATGGATAAAATAAAAATGTAGGATCACAAAAGAAACTAATCCTATTGAAATACAATTATCAGTTTTTATGAACTTTATGGACCCCACTTTAAGAAACTGTATTTTATGGGTTGTCTGCTCTTTTTTAGGGAACAGGGCAGAGGAAAAGAAAAATTATCTTTTTCTCCTCCCCTACCTGGAACAATGGAAGGCAATTTAGGATATAGAGGAGTGGAAAGCAAAAGGAACCTATGGGGGCACCAATGAGATAAATATGGGAGTTAACCAGGAGGATAAATGGAGGTAGGATATGGTAGGATAGCTTCAGTCCATTAACCTTATGAAAGACATATAGATATTATTGCTTTCATAGGGCAAGCTAAGAACTCCCACCTCCCCGTGAAAGTCTAGCACAGTTTGGCTTATTCCATGCTAACTCTTAAGTGTTAGGTTAGATAACTCAGCTCAGTATCATGAAGAAGAAAAATCTATACATAATTTTAAATGTTCAGCCTCAAATAAAGATACATGGACTAGACCTTGTACCTTGAATGTTAATAGACTACATAATTTCTTAGCCAATGGTTCTAGCTGTCTTAATAACTGATGAGAATCCCTGCACAATTAATTCAGTTGCAGGAATCAGTATCGATTGTGAACAGGACTGGAATTAGTCAATTAGAGAAGATTGTGGTGCATTTTGTCCACAAAATACAAATTTTTCCAGGATATCTGATAAAACCTGGAGCTTAGTTACCCAGGGCTATAGTGAGGTTCATTGGAACTTTAATATATCCTCAACTGCATCAAAGTAGGATAGTAATAACAAGTAATATTTCATTTCACAAACCAAGAACCATAAAATAACTTGGAGTGGGGGAAAGAGGAGGGTAGTTTTGGTTGCATTTTAAAAATTAAGTTGCTGGAAGAATCCTTTATAATCGTCTTATCACTGACTACAGTGTAAACTTTGGGGCAAAAGGGTATGGACATTTTTCTAAAATAGTAAACTTTGCAATTTATTCTAAAGTTTAGAGTTCTTAACAAGACATCCATAAACTTAAAAAATATATAGCTGTATTTCAACATAATTGATTTCCTTTGCAATCCTAAGTATTTTATTTTAAACATTTAAAATAATTATTCTGAGAAGATTTTACCATTTTACTATTCTGTCAAAGGTGTCTGTAACATAAAACCTGTAGTCTAAAGTAGAGCCATCAAAACCATATTCAGGCCCACAATATTCCCCAGTGTGGCCGGAATAAAATTGAAATATAAGTGGGAAATGTTTAACAAAATGAATAAGGATATAATACAACACAGATCATGTTCATCTGTGGTCCTCTAAGTCAATATGTGGTCCTGTAGGGATGCATTTCTATTTTATCTGGACACCACTGGTTTAAAACATAAACTCTGGCTTCAGGTTCCAAGAACAATCTGCCCCCTGCATCTCCAAGTTTTATTTTCCCTGGCTTCCTTCAAGACTCAGATCAAATCCCATGACTGCCAGTGCCTATTAGTGCTTCCTCCTCGTCATGCAATTTTCCCTTTATTCTATGTATTTGTACATGCCTAGCAATTTTTATATTGTTTCTCTCACTAGAGTGTAAGTCTTTGATGACAACAATATTTTTACCTTTCTTTGTAACCTTTTAGCCTCTGTGAGCCCTGCAAATAGTAAGTGCTTGTTAAATACTTATTGACTGACTGACAAATGAATGGATCCAACCATTCTGGAAAATAATCTGAAATCTTTCAAATAAAATAACCGAAAGGTCTAGATTATTTGCACCTGAGATTACACTGACAGACATATGCCCAAATATGGTCAGATGATGAGATGAAGATCTCCAGACACAATAAAACATTTACAGCAATACCTTTTGTAGTTGAAAAACAAAAACTGGAAAGAAACTAAATGCCCATAGCATTTGGCTAGATTAGCATGAGTGTGAGTGCATGAGTATAATGGAATGTTATAGTAGTGTAAAAAATTAAAATATGAAAAATACAATCATGGGAAAACATACGATGCAAGGTGAAATAAACAGAGCCAAGAAAAAACAAAATAAACAATTAAAACAATACAGTGAAATTGGAGTGAGCAAAATTATTTCTAAAGTTACCTCCCCTTCTTTGCAGAATTGAGATATTATCAGTGTGGCAAATTACATTAAATGTCAGGTTTTTCAGATGTGTTGATGAGTTTTGCCAAACATTCTCCCCCTCCTCCCTTTTTTATTCTTTCTCATGAAAGATGGAATTATGGGAGAGAGGAGGAACACAAGGAATGGGTTTATGTAAAAATGAAAATGATCAGTTATTCTTTTAAAGGAAAACATGAAAGATAATTTTTCATATATAAGAAGAATTCATGCTCATATTTCATTATATCCTGATGCCCATGTGGAATTGTTTGATTTCGCCTGGTTGGTCCAAAAGTCATGCCGATCAGGCCATTAACCTTCACATGAGTGTGGCAATGTGATATAACGAAGAAAATCATGAAGATTCCTAATTTCAAGTCTTGTCTTTAATATATACTAGTTGTATGATCCTGAAGAAGTCACAATCCTTGTTTTACCTGGTAATAATGATAATACTTTAAAGTTTCTAAAGCACTTTTACTTATGCTAACTCATTCCTCACAAAAAAACTTGTAAGATAAGTTCTGTTGTTTTCTCCATTTTATAGATGAGGGAATTGAGGTTGAGAGAGGGTAGATGACTTGCCCAGGGTCATACAATTATTAACAAGTGTCTAAGATAAGATTTGAACTCACCTCTGACTCATGTCCAACACTACAACACCTAGTTGCCAAGTAATTACAGACTACAGTTGAATTATTGATTTTTATTCATTGAGGGCATTTCAGATTAGGAATTCTACTCACCTATGGGTCTGAGCCAAAACAGATATATGCTTGTTAGCTTTGCTATGTTCCTGATCCCAGAAAGGAACTTTCATCTACACAAAGGAGTTTACACTTGGATGGTCTTATGTATGCCATCAAATCATCACTACTGTAAAATTGAATTACAACAATCTAAAGTACAAACTTCTAGAACAATAAGCCAATACTATATTTGTATAAAAAAAGAGGGGCATGTATTTCATTTCACAAACATATATACACATTTCCTATACACATGTGTGTATGTGTAATGTATATATAAAATATGTGCATGTAGCACATATGTGTATATGTATAGGTATGTAATACGTATGTGTATAAATGTGTATATATGATGTGTGTATACCTTTTCTTTTTACAGATTGCTTTGCTACTTTTGTCAAGAAAGACCATTGGAATATTCTGCCATGATATAACTCCATCTTGCTTATTCCTCATCTGAGTCCTGCAGGTTAAGTGGTTACAGATTTTTATTTTTTCTACTAAGACTCAGCTCCTCTCTTTTCAATTCACTTCCTGGATATGTGATGGAACAAATTTTGTATGTCAAGCAATCAGTCCCCTTATCAGCCCCTGTTGTCAAGCACTCAATGAGTTCATCAGTATGATTTTAGCTTAGTTTCGGAAGTCATGTACAAAAGATCAGATGTTCAGTTCGCTTAGATGGGTGGAGATATCAAAGAATACATTTTTGTCTTTTCCATTTCTGTTTTTCCATTTTATTTAAGGATTGATTGAAACTCAGTTGATTGTACTAATTTTCAAGATAAAACCTTCACTCTTTTAAAATATTGATTCCATTTTGTTTATGCCCCTGATCTCCCCCTCCCTTTCTGGATTCTTATTAGTTTTTGCATCCTTTATTTTAAGTAACCACTGTTATTAATTCATTTAGCTTGTCAGTTGTACTCCACTCCCTTAGCCATTAGTTAATCCTCAATGGCATATCACATGGCCTTGCTAATTTGTATATTTTCAATTTTCCTGAAGTATTCCCTCAGCTGCTTTTTGTCAACAGTGGCACTGACAAGTTGATTCTTAATTCTCAATCATCTATCCTGTTCCTTTTTAAAGAACAAAAAAAAGGGGATAAAAAAGTACATTACCTTTTCAGTCGCCCTAAATGCTCATTCATTTTCTTTCTGTGCTTTTCTCCTGATCATTTTTTTTTCTTTTTAGCATTTTCTCCTTTTGTCTTTGTAGCAATAAATACTCTTTTCTGGTCCCAGGGGTTTTAAAGTCAGTCCTCCCCATTTCCATAAAGACAGAATGGGTTCCATCTTGTGGGAGCATCGCCATTTCAGAGAATGGTCAGGATCTTTTTTCTTGTATTCCTTGGTTCTTTGTACTTTCATGCCAAAATCCAAGGAAAACCACTTAAACTTTTGTTTAGACTTACGTTTAGGGTCTCCCCTAAAGTGGATAATAAAAAGGGACTCAATACATAATGTAAATCAGAATAGTTTTATATTTCCTCTCTATAAAAGAAATGCTTAAAACACACAAGAGCCATAAACATGAGCTGAGAAAAACTTAACTGATGAGATTATTAGAATTATTGATATTTTCCTCTAGAAGCTGAGATTTAAAACCATCAAAATATGAAGTAGTTTTCAAGAGTGATGAATTAGCATTTCAGATTTCACTTTGACTCTGCCATGTTCAAACCATTCCCACCAGGTCCTTAATTTCTGGAAAGCCTGACTAAGGACTCAGCTTATCTTCTTACTAAGGTTGTAGTCTCTTCCAAGACATCCTATAACTGATATGGAGAGGATAACTCCCATAGCACAATTTCTAGTTGCTGAGGATTCAGAATCTCCTGGCTTCTGAAATTCATGATACACCCTTCAAATCTGGACATGTCTACCTCAGGATCATCATTTAGTCACGTATGAGCAGACAAAGAAAGATAAAGCAGGAAAAGTAGTGAGGGTACCAGACTCAAAAGTGCTTAGCTGAACCCCCGAATGCTTTCTCTAGATGCTGTGTGGGAACAGTTACCATGGCTGCTAGGATGGAAAAGGTCATCTCTCTTCCACTCTTCAACGTAACTCTCCACACATCTGTCAGCTTCTGGAGCATAGATTCCCAGAGTGGGCAATACTCCTCCTGGGTGTGTGTGTGTGTGTGTGTGCTGGAATGATCCAGGGGTAGTGGTGGTGGTAGTAGCCTTGGGTGCAATTGGGGGGTGTTGAATAAAAATGAGGGGCCTGTGGAAGCATAGCAAAAGAAGAGAATTTTGAAAAACTGTTCACACATGTTTCTTCTGTTGCATAACAGTTAAAATTGCAGTGATTACATTATTTCCCAAATAAACATACAAAAAGCAAGTTATAACCAATCAATTGTCAAGTCACTTCACAGTTCTTAACAAAAATATGTTGACAGGGGAGCTTGGGAAGTATAGCATCAATTGGCAGAAATATGTGTGTCTAATGATTCGTTTATATTATGGTACTACATGGTTAAATGATGCAATATTGCATCATCAAAATTTCAATGTGAGAAAAATTCTTTAAATTTACAATAAATTATTAAATTTAAGATGCATCATCTAAAAATATAAATGATGCAAATTTCAAAAAAAAATCATTAATGGGTTAAAGAAAGTAGCTTTCCATGGTGGGGTACTGAGAAATTTTTTTTGAAAAAGGGGTGCTACGTCAAATAATTTTGGGAACCTCTGATATGGAGAATCAAAGGAAAGAGAGAGCTAGAGGGTGGTATCCTTTGATTTTAAAAGCTAGCCTCTCTTGTTGCTCAGTGACCAATAAGAAAACTGATTGCATCATCATCTCAAAGTGGCAAGTCCTTTTAGTGTCGGACCCACAAATGTCCTTGGGACATGAGACACCAGGGGGTGAATATTTCTCACAGGTTTCACCAGTACCCTGTAGCTATTTATTCCCCAAACTGTAGCTTACCAGCATCAACCTTTGTGTAGCCAATTTAGCAACTTATATTGAAAACTTGCCCCTTTCCAGTTACTTGAAGCTATCATTTCTTCTCCCACAAATTATATACTTCCACGCCCAGTAAAATTTCCAGCCATTAAAACCAGATTATCGTTAGTGACCCTCAGATAAATCTTAACTTCATATCCTCTTTCTGTTTTAATGATTAAATTCAGACATTATGGGAAAATTGGAATGAAACTGATATCTTAATGTCTATGCAGACATAATATTTTATATCAATTATATATGCATTTATATACATATGTAATTGGTAGATTTATATATCAAACACACATATAATATAAATATATGAAACTACTTCCATCCTTTTAGGCTCAAGAATAATACAGAACCATTTTGCTCTAGCTTGGCCAGCTGTATTTTAAAGCTATGTTTTCATATTGAGCAAACTTGCCTTTCTAAAATGGATAAATGGTTTTTATTCCAAAAGACCTTTAAGAGTCAGCCAGCAGACACAATTAGTGCAAAGCAAATGCATTTTTGAGAAGGCATAGCAAGAATAATGGACAGAAAACTTTCCCTGGGTAATCTCGGGTACATTCTCATCAAAATACGGAGTATCAATGGAAAGAGTGAATACGCACAAAGGGTACAATGATAATGAGGATAAGTTTAGAGAGGAAGTAGAGATAACATTTCTGTTGGGCAGGTTACTCCGCTAGACTCCCTGGGTTTGCTTGGGTAGTGGGACTGTCCATCATCTCCAACTTCAGTCGAACTGAAACCTTAGGTTCAGTATTTCTCTGATTTTTTTTAACTGAGGAAGAACAGGGTCTCTTTTTGTCTGAGACTAACACAAGCCTCCCCAACTGTATTCTACTCTGAGACCTGTCATCTCCAATATAGAAAGATAGAAAGCAGGATCAACAGGGCAAGCTAATGCTTGAGATTCCTTTTTCTTTCTATAATTCTTCTTTGTTCTGATCAGACCCCCTTAGTGAGAGACTTTATTCTTACTCATGGTGACTAACTAGCATCTTCCCCAAATCTTTTTCTCTGCAGGCTAAGCTATAATCAGGCAATGGCCATTTGCCCAGTAATCACCAAGCAGCTCTGGGGTGGTGGTGGTGGTGGTGATGATGGGGTATGTGTGTGTGTGTGTGTGTGTGTGTGTGTGTGTGTGCAGTTCTCTATTTAAAAAAAAACCCCACAAGCTTTGCCTTTTAGTCTATGCAAATGATAGGGTGACGAAAAGGTTTGCTATCTCTGCTGGCTGAACAGATGTTTTCCTCACCTTTTAATATGCAAATATTCTTCTAAAAATCTCACATCCTTTAGGAGGTGCAAAGGAACCTACTAAATGTTTTATATCCTTTACATTGTGTAAAATGATCCACTCACTTCTGAAAGGGGTTTACCCTTTACAAGGTGCAAATATAATCTGAAAACTAAGAAAATGACTACAACAGTTCCCTTTGACCCAGATATCCCAGGGTTAGCCACATATTCCAGAGATCAAAGAGAAAGAGTTCCCAAATATAATACAAAATGAAGAGCAATTGTTGCCCATTGATTGGGGAATAGCTAAGCAATTTGTGCTACACTAATGGGATTGAATATAATTTTACTCTTAAGACGCAATGAATACAAAGAATTTAGTGAAACATGGGAAGCAAAATAGTTGTTTTGCTGACTTATGAAGAGATAAGTAAGAAAAACTAGGAAAACAGTACAAGTGATGAGTGCAATAATGTAAATAGAAAAATGAAACTGAATGGTGTGCAATTTGAAAAAGTAAATTGGATCCCAGAGAGGAGATTAGACATGTACCTCCTTACCTGCATTAGAGAAGTGGATGACTAAGGCTGTGGAATATTGTATGCCTTGTCTGTTGCGATAGATGTGTCTCTTGGATTTGTTAACCTTTTCTTTTGTTAATCTGCCTGTGTACTTGATTGGTCTCCCAGGTGACAGCTGAGGTAGCAGTAGCATTTCGTATCCAACTCTCTTCCTGAAAAAGAGAAAGCTGTCATTTTATTAATTAATTTACAAACCAGTAAGGGCATGTATCATATAATTTGGCCACCAGGTAGTGCCACACTTTAGTCACTAGCCAAGTGGTTTGGTAAAATGATCTCCAGTGGACATGAGCTGGATTTCCCAAAGGCTGTAATATTCCCACAAACTCTAGAGCTCTTAGTTCATGCTATGAAGCTACTTTCTTTCCCATTGTCCTGAGTGACTATGGAAATAGGTATGAATGTATTCATATGTACATATATTAATAGTTAGATGTGTGTATATCTATCTATCTATCTAGATATCTATATATATATGTGTGTGTGTGTATGTGTGTGTGTGTGTATGTGTGTGTGTGTGTGTGTGTGTATTGAGAGAAATGATTACTAATAGTCAATGATTTGGGGAGATCCAGAATTTCCCCTTTTTCTATAGTTCTTATTTCAAAGTCTCTTAAAGGACATTACTGATAATGAGATTGAATTAACTCTCCACCATCTTGGTCAGACTCCACCCAACCTTACAAGGAATTTTTATTTCATTGTGTTCTACTAAGGTTTGGATAGGGATAAATTCTTTGATTAGATTGCCCAAGGCTGGGGCTAATTTAGAAGTAAGTGACATAATCAAAGCTGATTAGAATAGTTCCAGACTTTCATTGTAATTTCATTTTCTCTCATTACTTCTTAACCAATTGAAGTTGATTATCATCCTTTGGAACACCTACTTTTCCAAGGTCATATAAGCCTTGAGTCTACTGCCATGAGGTCTTTGACATTTGAGAATGCCACTGACCTCTTTTATTAAAATACTTGCATTAATAATAAAATGACTAATTACTCAGAAATTGCCTCTTAAACTTTTAAAATGCCAGGATGTATGCATGTGTGTATGTGTATACACATATGATTATACATACATATGTACACATACATATACAAACATATGTATCAAATGTATTTTGTCTATAAAGAGGTACCTAAATATGTATGCACATACATTTTGGAAATCTTGGAAAACTCTTTTTAGCTCACCCCCCACCTTGTATCTGAGAGACTTCTTTCAATATGATAGATCTTTTAAAAATATATTCAGCAGGTAATTTACACTATGACAAAACAGTTTATAAAATATTGTAAAATTCATTGGTAAAGAATTACTTCAACCCACACCTTCTCCCAGCCCATAGATTGAGGGAAAGATAAATGGGAGAGATCATATATTTAGTAGGTGTTTAAAAAACAAGATAATAACAGTATGAGGAGAAAGAGCCTTATTATCACCAACTTGTTTAATATTTTTCTTTGCTGTGAATGATTAGTACTGGCCCTCTGAAACATGGCCCTGGCATCAATGCTGCCTGAAATCTCAGCTTTCTGCTTGCTTCTCTGTTCCAGGTGAAGTTGTCAGCTCTGTCTGGTTCTGATCACAGCAGATAGAATCTCAGATAGCTCAAGAGTTGCAGCAGGAACAGTGCCTGGTGACTGCATCCTTCCCTATCTTTCCCTTTTTCTCAGTTCTCTGATACCTAACTGGTACTGAAGAAGGAAGAAAAGGCAAGTTAGTGAAGGAATCAGCTGTTCACAAAGACAAAGCCTTTATAAGGTCAAACAGGAAAGGATTGTGTTGAAAATCTTGCATGCAAAATCTTGCTCTGAATTTCCTTCCACTCAGCTCTATTCTTGACCTATATCCAGCAGTGATTGAAGACTCAGGAAAGGTTCACCAGATGAGGGAGGGTGGATGAATGAATGAATGAAAAATCTTTTATAAAATCCTTAATATGACTGTGCTTAGCACTGGAAATTCAAATAGAAAAGTAAGGTAATCCTTGTTTTCAAGGAGTTCACATTCATATACACACATATGGAAATGGATGTGATATGAAAGTCAATTTAATGAAAAAAAGAAAAAGATAAACAGAAATATAAGACCTTGAGCAGAGCAACTGTAGCAAATTTATTTAATGCTGTTCTGTAGGCAAGGGTCAGAGATCTAGCAAAGTCAATTGTGTCAATTTTCCAAATGACCATAATTCAGAGAAAATCATCTATTTTGGACTAAATTATTTGGGCCACTCAGGTGAAAGTGGGGCTATTTTGGTTGGAATTAACAAAGCAATCTTTATTTTGTCTATTTTGCTTTGAACTTTACCTCCCTACTATATTATCCTTCATGTAGAGTTCCAGGCTAGACTTGTCTTTTTAAACCTCTGAATACTGGGTCATTTTTTGTGTATGTGATGGAGTCTATAGAAACCTGGTCAATAAAAGACCCCAAAAAGTAGGTATTAAAAAAGGGTAGCTAGCCACCCTGGTCATTTTATCTTAACCATTGTTTTAGAATACAGTTGATTCAGGGTTCTTAACATCTAAGCTGGTGGGATATAAGATTTGTCAATTTCTCATAAAGTTCAAAAGTCTTTGAATATGGTCTTACTGAGAGGCTAAATCTGTTTTCTATGGAAAATTAAATTATACATATATAGTCTCTCTCTCTATATATATATACAATACACATATGCATATATACATACATATATACATGAATGCAAGCCTATTTATACATATATGTTTGACTTTGGCAGTTTAACTTTGAGGTGATGAAATTCTTTGGGCATGCCAATCAACAAAACAGAGGAAAATACAAAATGACCCTCAGTCCTGTGTTGTGTTCTTCTGTTTGAAGTTACTAATAAGGGAACAGATGATGCATAATTTTTTCAACTGTTTGTTAAAAATGACTGTTTGTATTTTATTTGTGAAATCTTTGTTAATTATCAATGAGTTCCTTGGCCTCTGCAAAAGAGAAAGACCTTAGCACTGAAAATGAGAAATCAAAAATGGTTCCCACAAAGTTGATAGCCAAGAAACATTAATATTTACTTTACCTTGAGGAATTCAAATCATATAGCCCAGGTAAACAACACACTTGAGTACAAAAGAAATGGCAGACACTGATTAGAGAGTGGCTAAACACATCACGGTGGCATCAATACAATTGAATATTACATTGTTTTAAGAAACAACGAGCATGATAATTACAAAGAAGTATCAAAATATGGGAACTGATGGTAAAGACATACAGGAAAAGAAACTATACAATGACTACTTCAAAGTCAAATGAAAAGAATAATTACCATAAAATAATAGAAAATGTTACAAAAATGTTTTAATATGTGCTTGGCCCCAAAAAAGAGTTATTGTACAGCACCTTTTCCACTTACTACTTTGCAGAGGTTTCTGATACAAGATTCTTGGATAATGCATGTAAATATCAGATTCTTCAGTTTGGTTTTGTTGGTGTTTTTTCTTCCTCTTCTTTTTCTTTTTTCCCTCCTTTTAAAATGTGTTGTTATAAGTAATTTTTTTCTAGGAGATAGAGGGGAATTTAGGGAAATCTAGTCATGTAGAAGCAAAAGATATAAAAACTCTATTAAGTAAAATTAAGTACCATCAGACTTCTGAGCCACTGTCAATGAAATTCAAAGGACTGTGAAAAACTACAGTGCTACCCAATGACTGAAATTTTCAGAAAAAGAAACAGTCTGTGAACGGAGATCAGCAGGCTTAACTTTGTTTTCTCAGAAAATTTGAGAATGGATCATTAAAGAGATGGCTAATGAACATCTGGGAAAAGAAGCAGTGATTAACAAAAGCCAGCATGGTTTCATCAAGACCAGGTCATGCAAGGCTAATCTTATTTCCTTTTTTGACAGGGTGACTAAACAAGTATATAAGAAGAGAAAAGCAGAGAAGTTGGCAGAGTTTTGTTT
The DNA here is from genome assembly GCA_023548195.1 of Bettongia penicillata ogilbyi. Taxonomy (NCBI): domain Eukaryota; kingdom Metazoa; phylum Chordata; class Mammalia; order Diprotodontia; family Potoroidae; genus Bettongia; species Bettongia penicillata. The sequence goes on along the minus strand of JAJHZJ010000287.1, from coordinate 3,321,655 downwards.
CATTTTGTTCTTGAAAACTTTGATACCGTTATATCATGGGACACTCAATCATCTTGTCTTACACAAGTATAAGCAAAGAAGTAAGATCATTTTGTTTACCAACATCTATATCAGAAGAGAAAATGGTATGGAAAGTGCCACTAAGAATTTGACAAGCTGCTTAGCCAGGGTATGTGCTGGACAGAGCCAGCTCTAACTGAATTTGACAAGCTGCTTAGCCAGGGTATGTGCTGGACAGAGCCAGCTCTAACAGTTAAATACCCAACGTTATACGAGTTAAGGGTTTGGTTCATGGTTTTGCTGATTTTTTAGACTTAAGAAAGTGTTGATAACGTAGATTAACTTTAAAGTGTATGTATAAATGTTTTCCCTTAAGATCCCAGTTAAATATTTACCAGCACACCACAGTATTACTCTATAAATGTTGCTAGAGCTCAGGAGGAGTTCAGTAGAAGGCTCAGAGAAAAGTTATCACCAGACTGGAGGCCTGGTAATTGTAGACTACCAGTAATAAAAACGATAACTGGCATTTATATAGCCCATTGGGGTTTACAAAGTGTTTTATATCCATTATCTCATTTTAGTCTGAAACACACATCCTTAGCATAGTGTCTAGCATATAGTAGGCACTTAATAAATGCTTGCTGATTATCTAATGACCATTCAAATCAAGTCAACATATATTTTGATACTTGGTGACTTTCATTAGAAGATTTAAGAAAATTTAGAAGATATGTTTTGTATTTTTATCAATTAAAAATGCCAAAAATATAAAGATTACTCTGAATAATTTCTTCAGTGTCAGAAAATACTAGATATCATGATCTTTGAACATTTTCATGAACACACAAATTGATTTGTTTCTCTTACTCTATCTTACTTATTATTGAAATAGAGGTCACATTAAAATCATCTGCCTGTACAATCAGTTTTATAGTCTCTGTACAGACTAGTTAGAACAAATGTCAAAGTCATCATCAAATAAGAATGGATAAGAATGAGAAAAAATAAATGAGTGTATGAATGAAACAGTTACAACCTGGTTTTTGTAAATGAGCTAGTGATGCTTGAAAAAAAAAGTACCTGAATTGGAAAAATGAGAACACATTGCATTGATTATTACCATTTCCTTGTTATCATTCAGTTGTTTCAATTGTGTCCAACCCTTCATGACTCCATTTGAGGCTTTCCTGGCACGGATACTAGAGTGGTTTGTCATTTCCTCCTCTAGTTCATTTTACAAATGAAGAAACTGAGGCAAGTTGGGTCAAGTGACTTGCCCACGGTCACATAGCTAGTAAGTATCTAAGGCTAAATTTGAGATGGAGCATTCTTGACTCCAAGCCTGACACCCTATCCACTATGCCACCCAACTGCCTTATCCTAGCTTACTATTTCCTCTAAGAGTTTAACCCATGTAAAACAGTTTCCATAATGAGAAGGCCAAATGGACTCAGAAACCACGTTAGCTATAAAATACATGATCTCATTGTCAAGTAGCAAGATAGAGCAGTTAAGAACAGCATTGATTTAGAATACAGATTCACTTGTAAGATACTGTAGAGGTAAATAATGAATGATTATGAGCACAATCACCTTAAAACATAGAAAAGCAGTAACTTTACCCGATCATATGTGAATAGATATCTATGTTGGAGTTGATAGATTTAAAAAAGGAGATAAATTATTTTTCAAAAAAATCACAGTCACAAAACATGCACGTCATTTGATTCCAATCCAATAATTCCTCTTGATATGAGTGCTATGAGAGTAGAGGATATGAGACAAGTCCAGTTTGACTGGACTATACAATGCAGGAAGGCTGAGGAAGTTAAAGGTCAGCATTAATAGAATACTGGGCTTGAAGTCAGGAAAGTCTGAGTCCAAATCTGGCCTCAGATACTTGTAAGATGTGTGAGTTGAGGAAGTTGTAAAAACCTCTGCCTGTCTCAGTTTACTCAATTATAAAATTAGGACAATAATAGCATCTAAACCACAAGGTTGTTCTGAGGATTAAATGAGATATTTGTATAGTGCTTGGCATAATGCCTGGCCCATAGTAGCCACCTAGTATTTGTCCCTTTCTCCTTGCTAGCCTTCATATAAATTTGCTTACAAAAATTGAGTCTGTTTTATATTCTAAAGTGATTTCAATTGAAAAATGTGAAAACATACAAGAAAATTTTCTAGTTGTTATGATTTGATTTTCATCAGATTATAAATTTCTTAAGGGTATGGATGCCTTGGATTCTTTTGGTATCTCCAGAGTTTATCACAGTGCCTGTCACATAGTATGCACTTTACAAATGTTTATTGACTGACTCAAAAAGCAATATTTTTCATAGAAATGTTTGATTTTTTTCTTCAATATCACATATACTTAAAATTCCAGATCCAGAGTTTTTACAGACTAAGTGCTGTATAGGTGATGAGACATTGCTTTCTATGCTAAATATTATAATATTTCACCTTCTCACCTCTTTTGCTTAATCAAAGTGTAATATTGGAAGTGTTTAGGTTAGCAGAGAACTAGCTCCTACAAGTCCTCCCTTCATAGAGGTATTGGAAGTATGCTTTTCTTTTAGTCATTGATTGCACTCTGCCCCATATGGATTATTTTGCTGAGAGAAAGTAATGAGTAAAATAAACTTCTTTGAGGTACTATTATAGCTCCTGAATCTCCAAATGGGGTAGGACCTCCTTGATAGGTCCAAGCCTTGGTCCCTTTTACTTTGCCACAATGGGCCCATCTTTCTCTGACTTTTCCTGACTAGTAATGAAACACATAGATGAATAATAGCTATGGTCAGTGACTTTATATAACTTGTAAATTCAAAATTAATTAAACTGAAATCATTAATGGAACTTTTAAGGCTATGAAAATGTGCATTTTGACATGTCTTTCCAGACAAGAAGGGGAGGTAGGCATTTCATTGTCTGAATGAGTTGTCTGTCAGGATCGTTTAGCATAGATTGGACAAGCCTCTCTCTCTGGCCTCAGGCTGTTCCAGTTGGTCATGGTTGGGGAAGGTAATGGCAGAGACTGGTCGATCTTAAATAATAACTACTCAGATAGTCCCCTAAACACTGTCCTCTATCCCCTTCAATCTGCCTCTTCTGTCTCTGTTTCACTTCCTGGATGAAGGGTTCTGTTTTCCACTGTCAGGATAGGGCAAAAATAGACTGGGTTTTTTTTCCATTGGAAGTGACAGTCTAGCTGCTTTCAGAGATTGGCAAAGATAGATGCTTGATGACCTTCTCTTTGACCTCAGAGGAATGGTTTTTCAATCCCTCAACTTTCCAGGTAGATTATTTTTTGAGAGAGAAATCATTACTTTGATATATAGTAAAAAATTTAATATTAATATTAATAACTTTATTATAACTTTGTTCTTATTGAATAGATAGAAAGACAAGCATACAGCTATATAATAGATAGTTTATAAAACACTGGAAATACTAAGAAATAAATTTAAAAAAAACAAGAAAGACAGCCCCTCCTCTCAAAGAACTGGCATTCAAATGGAAGAAGAGAAGACATAAACGGGTAACATTCCCCCAGCGATGGTCATTCAGTCAGGAAAGAAGCATTTATTAAGCACTTATTATGTGCCAGGGTCTGTGCTAAGCACCTGTACAATGTTGTTTGTCCTTCATTCTTGAAGAGGACAGAAAACATCTTCACAAGGGCGATGTCTTGACTTTATAGTGGATTGGATTTAAGTGAGGCAGGGCTTCTTAAAGTCATTAACCTCACTCTCTCCTCTAGAGTTCTCTGAATCCAGTGGCAAGATATAAGTCAAGATGACTGGAGATGGTTCAGCTAAACACTGTGCAACACAAGTAGAAAGAAAGAAGATCCCTGCCCTCAAGAAGCTTACATTCTAATGGGTGAAGACAACTGTATCGATAATGTATTTTTTCTTATTGTTAATATAATTTTGCTTCTTAATAGAAAGATCTTTCCCATTCATTAATAAGCCCAGGTGATATGCTTGGGTCACATAGAAATCTGAGTCACATGGAACCTGTGGTGGGAAGAACTTGCTGAATGGATGGAACAGGGAGGGTGGAGCTTGAGCAGAGATGAGAGGAAATGAGCAAGAGAGCTCTCAGAACTGAAGGATGCAGGCAAGCCAGCAGCTCTCTGTGAGTATGAGAAGGGCATTTGTTTAAGACAGTCTGTGTGATATTTGTTTAAGGGAACTGGTTTGTGGGAAGCCTGGCAGGGGGAAGGCTTGGGTTGGTGATGTTCTCTGCATTGTTATTATGTATAGATTTTTATTGCTATGATGGATTTGGCTTTCTGGTGTCTGAATAAATGTTTTGGTTCTGTCTTCCATGTGGAGAGTCGGTTGAATTTCATGATTCAGAATTGTTCTGGGATATCCATGGCTGCCATAGGCACTGTGAATATCTTATTGACACTAAAACAATATATAAAAGGAAGGAGAAAATGTGAAGGAGGGGAGACAAAGGTAGCAAGAGTGGGGGCATGATAACAGGAGAGATTAGCCTAGAGAGTAATGAGACATGGCTTAAATGAAGATTCTGTGAGGAGCCATCCAGCCAGATGGAGAGACATCAGTAGTAGGGAGTACTTGCAATGTAGGAATTCTAAGACTGGAATAGGGCTTTAAGGTAAAGAGTTGACTCATAGTAAAGGAGATTGAGAAGGAAACCTAGAAAGGAGTGATCTGGAGGTGGCTGGGAAGTGAGGTAAAGGCCTTGATCCAAGCAGGGTAAGGAGAAAGTTCATGTATACATATATATATATATATATGTATATATATATATATATATACATATATATATGTATGTATTATATATGTGTATATGTATATACATGCACATACATATATGTATATATGTAGACATACATATACATATATGTGTGTATATGTATACATATATGTGTATATGTATGTCTACATATATCCACTTATTTATTTATATAGGGTTGGGGGATGAGGGAAGTCAAGGTGAGAAGATTAAATCTCCAGTTGTTTGCTGATTGGTTGGCTTTTAGCATTCTTTCTGACTGTTTATTAAGCTAAAATATAATACAGATTCATGTTTGGAAAGATGGTCTGTTTTTCTCTTGAATGAGTGTGCCACTAATAATCAGTAAGTGTAAGGCTCACGAATAGCTCCTGAGCTCCTCATTGACATAGAATTTCTTTGATTTGAAGGTAGAAGAGACATTGGAGATAATCTGGTCCAACGCCTTCAATTTTACATAACGAACAAAGGTGCCAAGATGCCCCAATTTACACAGGGAGATAAAAGGGGGTGGGAATAGGATTTGAACTTAGGTTCTCAGACTCCGGATCCTTTGATTTTTATTTCACATGATGAAACAGTAACAGCTCAAGGAGAAATGATCACTTTTGAGGTAAATTAAATGCAAGGCTCTGGGAGTGGTTAAAATGGCTGGGGGCAGGGGGTGTAGGTAGGGGTAGTGATTGGGAAGCATTAAGGATGGCCTGGAAAAAAGCAAATAACCAAAACAGAAATTTGACAGAAGAAAAATGATAATTTCCTAAGGGAGAGACAATGGGTGGGAAATGGTATATAATTGGGGACTTAAATTTCATTTCCAAGAACACTGAGAACTATCTTAAGGTTCTGAGATGAAATGTTAAATGAGTTATCCCGGCATCTTAATTCTAGCATTTTCTCAGAGAATATAATATCAATTTCACAACCTGAAATAGATTTTTAAAAAAATTACACATGCCACTGACTATACTACTTCACTGCCTATGCTGGCTTAAATGTGTTGCTCATCCTTTAATTTCATTGTCTAGATTGTATTAATGACAGGAGCTTATGGCCCTATTGTTATTATCCTACATTGTGATGAAATTCACTTAACTCAAACTAGCTTCAATGAAGGGAAAGACATAGGAACTGAATTAAAAACAAAGAATGAAGTGATAGCAATTGTCATTTTCTATTTTAAAAAGGAACTAAAGGGTTAAACAGCCTTTGCCTATGTATCTCTTTGCACACTCATCTTTCAGAGATGGTGATTTCCATGAAAATGGTGACTGCAAACTCTATCATAAGAAGCATCAGGCTTTTATTGTAAGGTAAGTTTCATGGAACATAACAGCACACTGTTAGCAATAACTTACTGTGCACATAACTGATGATTCCTACTGTTCTCGACTGCTTGTACTTCATTTGTTGCTGGCAGGAGACAGAACCTCAGGCTGTGATCTTACCAGAACTCTCTTTTCCAATAATGTCCCACCTACACAAGCCTATTTATAAGAGAGAAATACAAAGGAGAAAAAAAAATAGTCATTGACCCAAACATCAGGTTTCTTTTGAAAAGAAAATGGATGATAAAGAAATAATTAGCTATACCTAATAGTAAGAAACTCTATCCATAGACAGCTCTTAAAAACTATTTTTTCTGGTGATGATATCTTTTAGATATGAAATTATGTTGAAGGAGAGAATCATGTTCCGTAGACTTCAGGTTTCAATGGGACCATCAAGTTAGACGTATGTGGAAAAAAAGCTCTGGTACAAATAATGTCTTCTTCAATTCCTCACACCCTGAAAGATACCTATATTCCAGCTTTGTGCTAGAGGTGTTTGTTGGTCCACTTTAGAAGAGATTCTGTTTAGAGTACACTTTGAGGTCAGACCTAAAATCTCTTTGGCCTCCCAGGGTATGAAGAGACTGGAAGTGATTTAGTACCAAGCTATACCTCTCTTGATTTCTCTGGACAATGTAGGTTCTATATTATTCAATCACATCAACAAGAATTTTTTTAAGGATCTACTATGTGCCAGGGACTATGTCAGATTCTGGGGATACCAAGACAAAAATAAAATATTGGCTGATCTCAAGGAGTTTACATTCTCTGTAGAGAGGCAACATATAAATATAAAAAATATACAAAAAAGCAAGGTTAATCTTTGAGGAAAGAAAGGACATCAGAAGCTGCAATTATCGGGAAAAATTTCATGTGGAAGGTAATCCTTGAGCAGAATTTTTTAAAATTATTTTTTCAATTAATAAGGAATCATCTTCTCTTTTGTCCACCCAGTGTCTCCCAATACACCCTTCAAAATAAAAACAAATCCCTAATAACAATATGCATATATATATGGAAATAAATTCCCATATTGTCCCTATTTTGAAATATGTATCTCATCTATGTATTTATTTGATCAGCTCTCTCCCAGAAGAGGGGTAGCATTCTTTGTCATTATCCCTCTGTAATCATGATTAGTCTTTGATTTGATCAGACTTTGAAATTTGTTAATTTTCACAATGTATTATAACATAAATTTTTCCCCTGGTTCCACTCACTTTATTATATATCAGTTCATACAAGTCTTTCCAGGTGCCTCTAGAATTTTCCCCTTCATCTATTTTCTAATAGCACAATAGACTTCAATTACATCTATATACCATAATTTGTTTAGCCATTCTCCAATTGTTGAGCACCTCCTTTGTTTCTACTTAATCTTGACAAACAGTTGCTAAACAGAACTCGAGGGAAACAAAGAATTTCACAATTCAGAAGTGAGTTGGGGTTCACTGGAGCAAAGAGAACAGCAAGTACAAAGATGTGGCACCTAGAGGTGGAATATTGTCTGTGAGGAGCAGTACAATGGTTAATTGGGCTAAACTGTAGAGTGAGAGATGGAGAGGAAGGCATAATATGAGGACAGATTAAGAAGACCTTGAAAATCTAAAGGACTTTATATATTTCATCATACAGCCACTAGAGGGACACTGAACTTTATTGAGGAGGGAATGACGTGGTCAACTTGTACTTTAGGACAGTGACAACTGTGTGAATGATGGATTGGAGTGGGAAACAGTAGAGGTAGAAAGAATAATTTGGAGTCAGTTGCAGCAGTATAGAGGGGATGAGGGTCTACAAGAGGTGGTCACTATTTCAGGAGAAATAAAGGAAACAGATGCAAGAGATGGTATGAAAGTAGAAATGACAAGACTCGGCAACTGATGAAATATATGTCTACTGGTTTAGGGCTGCCATCCCTGGGATTAGTCTGCAACTAAACAAAGGATAGGTGAGTTAGATATTACAGATATAATAATAACAAATTTTACTTATATATACACACATGTACACACATGTGTGCATGCATGTATGTGAGTGTGTATGTGTAATAAGATGAAACTGAGATCTTAAAACAAGGAAGTCAATTTCACCCCATCTATCTCTGAAAATGGACTGTGACTTATATCTAGAATATGGCTACGGAATGGTTATCACAGACACTTGATAAAGTTTAATCGACAATAATATGGTTATGGAATAGCATATCTTATTCAAAAGGGACAGGATCGATTCCATTTAATCCATTATAATTATAAATCTTAATTATACTTAATACTTAGTTATAAATCAAGTATTGTAATAGTTTTAGGGTATGCAGAGAATAAAATTAAATATTCTTTGTCCTTAGGACATTTACACTCTATTTGGATTTTTAATTTCCATCATATATAATAATGTTTCATATTTTATAATGCTTTGTGATTTACAAAACATTTTCCCCCAACAGTGCTGTAAGGCAGGTAGTTCAGGTATTATTATCCTTTTACTATAACCCCTTTTAAAGAGAAATAATTGTTCACAATCCTACATCTAGTAAATGGCAGAGCTTAAATCTGGACCTAGGTCTCCTGTCTCTAAGTTCAATACTCTTTCCATTTGGTGGGAGAAGCAATGGAAAGAACTGTTATTCTAGATTTGATTCATACCAAGAATAATGATGTTAAAATAGAAAGCTTCAGAAAGGTGTAGAAGTTGGCATTTTATGTAGAGGAAGAGAAGTAAATAGAGCGCTTGGACATCCCCCACCTAAAGCTTATGGGAAGTATCTAGTAGTAGAATATGAGCATACTGATTAAATACACACACATATGTATGGACATATGTATTTGTATAAATCCCATATATCAGTCAACAAATCATGATAAAACCAGACTTCATAATTCCCCATGAGCATATTTGTGTTAAAACAATTTCAAGAGAGGAAAGATACTTTTTAAGAAAGATGATTCAGGAAACTTTACTCCCCTTCCCCAGTTTCCCCTAAAAGTCTAGATTGGTACTGAGTTAGGAAGAGTATACAGGCAATAATAACTAGAGAAATTCACAGCCTTTCCCCAGAAAGAAGGATAAGCTGGGAAAAGATGGCTCTATCCATATAAAGTGAGAGTAGCTAGTCCATTAACCTAAAAATCTTCAGCCTCAGAGACCATTATAGAAGGGATAATATATGAATGTTTTTTAAAACTTTGCCAGTACTGGAACTAAAGTACTTTGTTTTTGGGAGTATATGGACAAGTGGAAGAGCTTTTTTTTAAAAAATATGTAATTTATTTGTTTTTCAGTTATCAATATTCACTTCCACAAGAATTTGAATTCAAAATTTTCTCCCCATCTCTCCCCACTTCCACCCCAGAACAGCATGCACCCCATTCACCCCTTCCTCCAGTCTGTTGTCCCATCTATTACCTTCTTCCATCCCTCTTCCTCTCTATTTTCTTGCAGGGCAAAACTGATTTCTATATTCCATTGCCTATATAGCTTAATTTCCAGTTGCATGCTAAAATAATTTTTAACATTCATTCTTAAAGCTTTGAGTTTCATATTCTCTCCCTCCCTCAATATAGGTCATATATGTATAACAATGCAAAGCTCTTCCATAATAGTTAAGCTGTAAAAGACTAAACATATTTCCCTCTGTCCTATCCTGCCCTACATTTATTCCATTCTCTCCCTTGACCTGTCCTCCCACACTAGTGTTTGCTTCTGATTGTCCCTTTCCTCAATTTGCTATCCCTTCTATTATCTTCCCTCCTCTATCCCCTTCTCCCTTGCCTTTCTCCAGGGTAAAATAGAGTTCCATATCCAATTCAGTTTGTATTATTCCTGCCTTAAACCAAATCCCATGAGAGTAAGGTTCAATTATTTCCTTTCATCCCCACCCCCATCTTTCCCTCCAATGTAAAAGTTCTTTCTTCCTTCTTTTATGTGAGATGATTTGCTACATTCTACCTCTCCCTTTCTCTTACTCCTAGTACATTCCACTCAACAGTAAATTTTTTTTTAGGTATTCTTTCATATTCAGCTCACTTTGTGCCCTCTGCATATATATATATTCCCTCAACCCTAATACTGAAAAAGGTCTCATGAGTTATAAAGAATATCTTTCCATGTAGGAATGTAAACAGTTCAACTTCAATGATTTCCTTAAGTCTTCTCTTTCCTTTTTGCGTTTTCAGGTTTCTTGTGATTCTTGTATTTGAAAGTCAAATTTTCTATTCAGTTGTAGTCTTTTTAACAAGAATGCTTGGAAGTCCTCTATTTCATTGAAATTCCATTTTTTCCCCTAAAGTATTATACTCAGTTTTTCTGGGTAGGTGATTCTTGGTTTAATTCTATGTCCTTTGACCTCTAGAATATCATATTACAAGCTCTTTGATCCCTTAGTGTAGAAGCTGCTAAATCCTGTGTTATCCTGATTGTATTTCCACAACACTTGAATTGTATCTTTCTGGCTGCTTAGAATATTTTCTCCTTGACTTGGGAACTTTGGAACTTGACTACAATATTCCTAGGAGTTTTCCTTTTGGGATCTCTTTAAGGAGATGATTGGTGAATTCTTTCCATTTCTATTTTACCCTCTGGGTCTAGAATATCAGGGCAGTTTTCTTTGATAATTTCTTGGAAAATGATGTCTAAGCTCTTTTTCTGATGGTGATTTCCAGATAGACTAGTAATTTTTAAATTATCTCTCCTGGATCTATTTTCCATATCAGTTGTTTTTCCAATGAGATATTTCATATTGTCTTCTATTTTTCATTCTTTTGATTTTGTTTTGTGATTTCTTGGTTTCTCATAAAGTCATTAGCTTCCATCTGTTCCATTTTAATTTTTAAAGAACTATTTTCCTGAGTGAGCTTTTCAACCTCCTTTTCCATTTGGCCCATTCTGATTTTTAAAACATTCTTCTCATCTGTTTTTTGGACCTCTTTTATCATTTGGGTTGGTTTATTTTTAAAGGTGTTATTTTCTTCAGCATTTTTGGAGGGGTTTCCTTTAGCAAGCTGTTGACTCACTTTTCATGATTTTCATGTATTGCTTTCATTTCTCTTCCCAATTTTTCTTCTACCTCTCTTACTTGATTTTCAAAATCCTTTTTGAGTTCTTCCATGACCCAAGACCATTGCAGATTTTTTTTGGAGGTTTTGGATGTAGAAACCTTGACTTTGATATCTTCCCCTGATGATATTCTTTGTTCTTCCTCATCAGAAAAGATGGAAGAAAATATCTGCTCACCAAGAAAGTAACCTTCTGTAGTCTTATTTTTTTCTCTTTGGGGGCATTCTCCCAGCCAGTTACTTGACTTTTGAATCCTTGGTCAAATGGAAAGTATACGCTAAGGACCTGTAATCTCTTGGTTCCTCCAAGATGCCACAATCAAGGGAGAGGAGTTTATTCCTCTCCTGGCCTGAACTCTCTTCTGGGAGCAGTCACTAGCACTCTTTTCTTCCCAAAATCTGTGAGTAGGATTCCCTATCCACAGCTACCACCAGCTCCACCACACCAGTGCTCCTCCTCAGCCCAGAATCACCACCGAGAACTGAGACTCAGTTCAGCTGCTTGATTCCCCCAGAGTCTTTAGGCCAAAGGCCCCCAAAATGGATGTTGCTGCTGCAGTGGCTGTTTCTGCCCTGGGGTCAGGGCTGGGGCCAGACAGCACCCCCCTCTCACCCAGGTAAAAGAGCTTTCTTACTGACCTTTGAAGCTGTCTTTGGCATTTGTGGGTTGAGAAATCTGGGAACCACAGCTGCTACCCATGATTCCGTGCCTGAAGCCTGCTCCAGTCCTGCCTTTGCCTCATGGCCCATGCTAGGTTGTGCACTCTGAGCCTGGTGTGATAGACTTTTCCTGTCAGCTTTCCAGGCTATCTTGGGTTGGAAATCTCTTTTACTCTGTCATTTTGTGGCTTCTGCTCCTTTAGAATTTATTTACAGTCAATTTTTACAGGTATTTTATGGGCCATGGGGGGAGAGCTAGAGTAGGTCCATCCTTGTACTCCACCATCTTGACTCTGCCCCCACTCACTCCTCCCCAACAAACTAGAGAGCTTTTAAAGTAGGACAGCCACATTGGCCAAAGACCTCATGTTTGAAGAATCAACTGTAGAAAAGGAGAAAATTTTTAAATATAGAAAAGAGAAAATGTTATGGTAGTTACCATCAAGTAAATGATAGAAAATATGGAATAAACTTATTCTACTTGAATCTAACTTGCAGAACAATTAACAAGAGGAAAAGGCAAAGAGCCACATAGATTTTGATGAGATATTATAAAATATACTAACAATTAAGATTGCTCAGAAGTGGAATGAGTTGCGCTAGGTGGTAATGAGTTCTTCATCACTGGATTATTCCAGTAAATCTTAATATTAAGGATGTTGTAGGGGAAAGTCTTACTTAGAAATATCCTTTCCAATTTTTCTTGAAATAGTGATCATTGATGAGTTGCCAGGTGTCACATTGTTTATGATGCCCATTATGGGTTATTAGTCGTAATCAAGTAACCAAGACCCTCAGTTCTTAATAGAAGCCCTTTACTATCAATCCTGACCATCAGGAATAAAGACTTTTCTGGATCCTGTCTGGACATCAGATAGTTTAATGCATGAAATAAAGATAACAGTTTGTTCTGCTAGTCTTTTCAAAACTATTTTCTCCAAATGTGATACTGATTAATATTCTTCCAAATGTAACACTCTATAAACTTGTTATTCCAGCTTACATGTTTTTCAATTGTCCAGATGTGAAACAAACATAAGCCTATGCTTGGGATTTGAAGGATATTGGCTGCTACATCACATTGTGTCTGTACAAAACATTTTTATTTGTACTCTTCCAAATTTGGAATTATGTTCAGGTACTGATTACTGCTTTCCTTTTTACTACTTTTAGTTAAAAAACTAGATATCACATTTTGGAAAGAATATTGACAAACTGCAAAGCATCCATATAAGAACAATGATGTTGGAGAGTGATCCTGATTTCATACAATATGGGGACAAGTTGGAAGAACTGGGGATTTTTAATGTTGAGAAGTGTCAGAAATCACAGGATAACTTGCTTCAAGTATGTGAAGCACTATTTTATGGAAGAGGCAACAAATCTGTTCCATTTGACCAAGGAGGAAGGAAAGAGAAAAACAGGGTGGGTGTTAAAAATAAAAGCCTTGCCTTTAGAAAAGTTATCCTTATTAAAGTTATCTAAAAATTGAAATGAACTGATTTTGGAAATAGTGAATGCTTTTTCACAGGAAATTTTCAACCAAAGACTGAATGATGGATGACCTTTTTACTTTGTTGAAGAGAGGATTCCTGTTAAGGCATGGGTTGAACCTGATAGCCATTAAGATCCCTTCTAAGTCAAAAATTATGTGATTCTATAAAATATAAACTTATGATTTGCTTAGATATGGATAAACATTTTAGACAATAGGATGACAAAGCATTTTCTCAGTGGCAGGCAATTACTGGGTTTTAGGGAGAATAAATCTAGAAATGAATGATACTATATTGATATACATGATCAGGACAAAGTTCATTTATACAGCAAACATTTTGAGTATCATTTTGTTATCCGGGCAATAAAAAAGAATAAGACTACTTCTGCTTTCAGTTTAATTTCAGCATCAGTTATTGCCATTGGTTAATATGTGAAATGTAGCTACAATATGTAAGGTAAGATGGTCTTGTGGGGAAAGCACCGAATTTGAAATCAGAAACTTGGCTTTTCTATTTATTACTTGTCTGACTTTTGGCAAGTCACTGGATTTTACTTTCTTCATTTAAAAAACAAGAGAGACATACTAGATTACCTCTAAGTTCCTTTCTAGCTTTAAATTTTTGATCCAGAAGGAAAGCTAATCTTTTGGTAAGATGGTGCTGCCCATCTACTATACAACGTTCGCCATTAATAGACTTCTGGCTAGTGCACCTTTATGAAGAATCTCAAATGGATTTGCTTTCTGCGTATTCTCTGATGACTATAAAAAGTACACAGATTGGTTCAGCACTAGATTTTCCATGAAGATTTCTACCTTTGTCTTGTCCAAAATCTCATGGTGCTGTTTGTATCTCTCTCACTCCCTTATCACATTCCACTGAAATAGTGGAATTAGTTATTAGCATTCATGTTACCATCTAGATTAGTAGATGAAGACAGTAAATATAACTTTTCTATCTTTGTAGATCCTTCAGTGCCCTGCACATAATTGTTAAAAAAAAAAAAAAGCATGTATAAAGTGCTATGTGAATTCAAGGTATATCATTATCATCATAACCACCATATTTTTGGACCTGTAATTGGCTTAAATTTTGACATTAAAATGCTTCATAACCTGCTACCAATTTGCCATTCGAACCATAGTATATACATTCATATACTTTTTTCAGTCAAGTGGGCCTTCTTGGTATTCCTTGCATATGACATTTTATCTCCCACTTCCATTCCTTTGCATAGCCTGACCCTCATGCCTGAAATGCACTCCCCCCTTGTCTTTGCTTCTTGCAATTCTTCTTGTTGTTCGGTCCTTTATTTTTAAAATGTTGAGCTGAATGGGTTTTGACCCAGCATGAAAGCTTTGAATGAAGAATAAATGTTATAGAATATACAGGGATATATTCACTGAGTATGAGTCTATTGAGCAGTATATTTCATACCCTCTTGGGAAAAAATGAACTACCCTAAATTTTTGGCGATCATGAAGCTTTATTGATGTGTAAGATGTGGAGCATCTTTTAGATAAATCAGAATCTCAAATACATGCATTTTGCTCAGGCACATTGTATAGATTGAGAATGCTCTCTAAGGGCTCTGGTCTCCATAAATCAATGTTTGGTTTGTTTCAGCAAGAATAGGGGTAATAGATTTATGTTAATATTTAATAATATGCATAGAAATGACTATAACCAGGACTTTACTGCAGTCTATTTTCAAATGCACCAAAAAGTGTATACAAGGAGCACAAACAGTGAGAGGCAGAGACATCCATTCCTTTAAAATGCCTCTCTGGGATAGCGCTTCCCACCCACTATCCAGCATTTGCCATTAACGCACTGCTGTCTGTGCTCCCTTTATCAGGATCCCAAAATGGATTTGTTTTCTGCACATTCCCGAGTATGCGTAGGAGGTAGCCAAACTGAGAAGTACCACTCCAGAAAAGCTATCCAGCCGGTGGCAGGCTGCCTGTGCAAGAGGGAAAGAAAAGCTTCTCTCCATTTGAGTGAATCAATTGTGTTATAATGGAATGAATGTTGCACTTGGAGTCAGGAAAGACTTGTGCCCCACGTCCTGACACTTAATTCTTTTGTGACCTTTGGAAAAGTCACAGGGTTGTTGTGACAAAAGTACTTTGCAAAGATGTAAATAGATTGATCGATAAGATAAATGATGGACAATATAAAGATAGACTACATAAACATGGATAATACATTATGTAAACAGAGATGATGAAATATATAAGCAGATGATAAAGATAAGATATATAAATAGATAATGAATTGCTATATCTGCACAATCAAGTAAGATTTATTTGGTGCCTATATGTGCAAGTTACTGTGCTAAACAGCTATTGCTGTTTCTCCTTCATTTTCAAAGATGACCAGTAACATCATGGGGTAATGTCTTGCTTTTTGCATAAATTGGATTTCAGTGAGGCAGAGATGTACAAAGTCATCAATGTCACTCTCTCTTCCCGAGTCATCAAAATCCAGTGGCAGGATGAAAGTCAAGACGATTGATGATGGCCCAGGATGCGATGGATGATCTAGGTATCTTTGATTCTGTCCAAACTCTAAATGTTCCTCATCATCTGCTTCTGATACCTTAATAACTGTTGGAACAAATTGTTCTCATCTGCCCATTTCTCCAGAGAAGTCTTCACATACTTCGAGTAGACATCCTACCAATTCACCAATAGGTTTGAGACCTGCTGGTTACCTTCAGCTTGGTGTACCCCATCTGCCAAGATGGTTTACCAGAGTGTGGCCACTGCACATGCTCTGGCTTCTTCAAGCCACAGGTGACAGTTGAGTGAAACAGGTGGACACCGAAGGTAGATAAACAGCCCTGAAAATGGTTCCGCCTTCACATCAGAGCTGCTAGTCCTCCTGAACACCACATACATTCCTCACCTCTGGATACACATATATATTCATGAACATACATGCAAATATGTACATGTTTTTGTACATATGTGTACATCTCATTAAATAGATTGAGTTATTAGTGAGAAAACTGTTACACACAGTTGCATAACTGTGGTTTATTAATCAATTTGGTAAGTACTTATTGGATTCTTATTTGTTAAATATAAAGAGAATGCTAGGTTTGGAGCCAGAAACACCTGAACTCAGCTGCCACCTATATTTACTTTCTCTCTGGTCATAGACAAGTCACTTAGTCTCTCTGAACTGTGGTTTTCTCATCTATAAGATGGGAATAACAACACCTAAATTTCCTCTTTCATAATTTTATTAGGATAGGGACTATACTTTTTCTTTGATATAGTCAGTCAACCTCCCTTTACTAAGCGATTAGCATGTTCTAAGCACCGTGTTGAGAGGGGAATAAAAACAAAGGCAGAAACGGTCCTTATCTTCAAGAAATTCACATTTTTTATAGTGGGTATAACATAAAAATAACTAAGTATACAGAAAAAATTGGCTATGTGTGGCCTTGACAAAATCTAGTCAATTCATTAAGAGCCCAAGTCACAGAGAATGACTCTATTTTGGGGCTTCCTTGGCAATGATATTGGAGTGGTTTGTCATTTCCTTCTCCAGCTCATTTTACAGAAGAGGAAACTGAGGCAAACAGGATTAAGTGATTTTCCCAGGGTGAGATTGGTAGTAAAGAGTCTGAGACTGGATTTGAACTCATAAGAGGTCTTCCTGATTCCAAGTCCAGTGCTCTATCCACTGCACCACCTAACTGCTCCCTGTATTTATCATAGGTATTCACATTTTTATCCCTGTGATCTAGCCCCAATCTGACCCTTATTATGAGGGAGTTTTTTTTAAGTCATCTGATTCTCCCTTGAGTGGGTTATAAGAATCCTTAGCAGAGCAGTACCCAGGGAGAGGCAATCTTAAGTTTGTCTAAGAGCAGAAAATTAAGAAAACTGAACTCAGAGGCAACATGGGTAATAGGACCTGAGTTCAAATGTGACTTCACATACTAGCCCTGTGACCCTGCCTAAGTCACTTAACCTTTCCATGCCTCAGTTTCCTCATCTGTAAAATAGGGATAAGATAGTACCTAATCTCTCAAGGCTGCTGTGAGTATAAAATGAGATAATACTTGTAAAGCACTTTGCAAACCTTGAAGTGATACATAAGCACAGGCTATTATTAACATGATGAAAATACTTCTCCTTGGGATTCTTCCTTCTCTGCCAGACCTTATGGAAAGGCTCCTGCACCAGAACTTTTTCTTCCTGGAAGTTGCAAATTTCAACAGCATAGAAATCATAGAACTCACTTCCACTCCACCAAAAATGCACCCAAGGTAAGCTTCCCTTTTCTATGCACACAATTCTTTCATCTTTTAGAACGCTTGAAATAGGTTAAAATATCATTAATTACTCTTCTTTTCATCAGCCCTGAAAGCGGTAAGAAGATTGACTTCAATTTCAAGGTAAAACTTTTAGCTCATACTTTATTGCACTTTGGCAACATATAACTAGGTTCTAGAGAGGATGGGTATTTAGAAAGCTAGCTTCTTTATTGGGTAATGGAGGGGAGCTAAGAAGACTTGTGTTTACCAGACACAAGATAGTTTTTTCCAACAGTGGTCATTATGGGAGAGTGGTTTTCTTTTTTTTTTTTCTGTGGGATTTTTTCTTTGGAAGCTAAACTGAGACAGATCATCTAGCAAAATTGTTCCTTTGTGATCTTGTTATGGAACAGAGAAAGTTTGGGGTCTGTCAGCTTGGTTTTCTGACAACTGTATTTCAAGTACATTTCATAACTGACTTGTTTGTAATCCTATATCCTTTATTTTGTGGATTTATTTCTCAAAGAGGCCTTTAGACTTCATTAGATAGCTAAAATGTTCCATGACACAAAATGGTTAGCAGTATTTTCATCTGTATACATCAAATCTAAAGGACATTCTTATAACTTTAAAATTAGCCACATTCATACTATATGGCTTATCATACTTAGTATCTTCCATGTGCCAAACTGAAAAGAAAATTGAAGGGTTTTAGTATGATTTCATACCTGAAGTGAGGAAGGTAGGCTGGTAAAAGAGGCTGCTTATTTACAAGGCTGTATTATTATTAGAAGGGATAAACCGCAAGTATAGTCCATGATACATGGCATGAGATAATGGTATTTGGAGTTTAAATCGATCATATATTCCACTGATTCTCGTCTTGAATTTTATAGATGAGAAAACTGACATCCAGAGATGATCTGATTTGAATGCCCCTAGTCACAAAAATAGTAATGAATAGTCAAGATTCAAACCTGGACCCCGTGAAGCAAAGGTTCTCAACTGTAATGCCTTTCTGCAGTGTATCTCTGATTTATATAGACACTCAGGTAGATAAAACATCTATTAGTCAGTCAGCCAACAGGCATTTGTGAAGAACTTTCTATCTACCAAGCACTGAGAATATAAGTGAAAACAAAAAGGAAGTCTTTACCATCAAAGAACTATTAGTGGGAAAAGACAATATATACTAGGAGAACTGAAAAGGAATTTGGGGTGTGGAAGGAGATGCCTGTATGGGGTCACAGTTGCTGTCTGAAGAATGAGGAATGGCCAGTGTGAGTCATTCCCCAAAATGGTTCTGTAAAGAAAACACCCATGTGAGGAGTTAGCAAAGTAGTCAGGAGGCAGCTACTATAAACATTGACTATACATCAGACCTCATTCTAATAGAAATTCAACTAAGCAAAACAGTTCCATCCCTCAAAGAATTTATAATGGGAGAAGATAGTACATATAATATATTGGAAGTGAGGTTACCAGAATGGTCTACAGAAGTCCAAGAAGTGAGGTGAAAGCCCATATGGGGCAAGGTAAGAAAAAAAGGCTTACTTATTGGAGTCCAGAGTTCCAACAATACTGTCTAAGTCAGGGCTCCATAAACTTTTTCTACTTATGACCCCTTTTTGCTTGAGAGATTTTTACATGACCCTGCATGTATGAGTAATTGACATAGGCATGCAGAAATCTTTTACTGTTGCCAAATTTTTTGGGACCCCCACATTCATTTATACAACCCTGTATAATGTCATGACCCACAGTTTAATAAACACTAGGGAGGAAGTGGGAATGGAGACCAGAGTGGGGGTTTCATTGATGTAGATTTCCCCCTAACTGTGGACTGTTCAACCTATCTATACATAATATCTAATATTTTTTCATATTATTTCTCTGTAACAGCTCCACCTAATGCAGTGGATGATCTCCTCTGATCTTATTAATATTTCATGGATCCCATTGTAACACTTGGGCTTTATGTATGTTATCCACTCATTATATGTGACTAACCCTGTCTCCTTTTCAGGTTATACATATCTTTGTTGACAACTTTTATTCTACTTGTTGATAACTTTTATTCTACTTCTCATCTATCCATATCTCTAAATAAATCTAAATAAATAAATTAATAGTTTGCAGCCTTATTAACACCCTTCCCTGCCCTGCATATCATTCCCCTACCCTTGGAGTCACCTACCATTTTGGAGCTTTTGAAAGCAGGGTGTTCCATGATTCCTAGGAATATGGCATCACTAGGAAAATAATGGTATTCAAACAGCATGAGATGGATGCATTAGATGTGATGCATGAATTACTCTGCAAACTTTAGAATCCATCTTTGAAATGTTCTGCAGGATGCTGGAATCTATTCTTTTCACTTCATCTTGGAGGAGAGGAATAACAGATGCTACCAGTCTCTAAGTTCTCCTTTGACTGTCTCTCTCCTGTGGGAGGGATTGTAGCCAACAAGACCATGATAGAGGTTAAGCATCTGATTCTGGTTTTGTTTTGCACTTAGTATTAAAGGATTTCAGTTTCCTGGCACTTGGTGAGTTTTTAACCAAAAATCCCACAATAACTTAGGAAATGAGGCAATTTTAGGCATGTTCCTCCAAGTTGGAATATCAGGGATGGAAATCCGCATGACAGAGTTAGGATTCTGGAGGGTTTACTTGATGCTTTAGTGGAAACATGTGGTTTTTCAAAAAGTAAATGCAAAGGAAGGATTAACAAAATATCATGAGACAACAGTCCTCATATACTTCCTGAAATGATCTTTGGCAAGTCTTCAGTACCAAATTGTGTGGAAACTTTCTAGGAGAAGGCATCCTCAAACGACGGAGCTGTAGAATAAAAATCCCATGTCTGAAACTCTAACATCCTCTTTGGGCTCACTCTTCCAAAACCCACTTGCTCTGGATAGAAGAAAAGAAATACCACTTGAGAATGTAACAGTGCCTCCCCCACCTTGGAAGTCTGCTTCAGTTGTCATTCCTGGTAACCATATGGAAGAATAGGGGCAGAGGAAAGAAAATTTATGGCCATATACCTCTATCATTGAGGGGTTTGTAATACAAGATGAAGAAAAACCCTCTAACTGGGTCCTGGGCCAGAGGGGCTGATAACTCAGTGGACTTGCTAAGAGAGAGTTTACAGATTATGTTTGCTCGATTGCAGATCTTTAGGTGACAAGATGTGATTCCAATGAGAAGTGGAAAAGAATGATCTTTCTCTGTCAGGATATAATGATAACCCCACTGCTGTACTGAAAGTGAAGTATGTACTCATCTAGAGGGACTTGTATCAGGGGCCCTTGTTTGACTTTGCCGTGTGTGTGTGTGTGTGTGTGTGTGTGTGTGTGTGTGTGTGTGTTTATTTTCTTTTAGTAGGTGACCTAGCAAATTTTGAAAGATCTGAACATCATCTGTAGTGACATTACCTACCAAAATCGTTGTAGCAGGGACAGAGGAGTATTGTCAGAAAGGACAGCTTTTATCAGAGTGTTTGTGCTTTTAGAAGTAGCTTGTTGAAAGCATGGGAAGAACTGGCATAGGGGATAATGGTCACTAGAAAGATCAAATTTGACTGTTTGAGCAGAAAATGCCAAATGGAGGTACAAACATAAAATGATTAATTACAAGCCTTTCAAAAACCAGGCTTAACTATCAGCCTTCCAGGACATTGTACCAGCAGCTATGAATTAAGTTACTGAATTCTGTTCTAGTCATTCTGTTAATGGGCTCTATGATCTATTTATGTTAAGCATCATGTTTGTAAGCAAGAATAAATCACCTGACCTACATCCAATGTACTAGAAGCCACTTTTAGCTTCCCCTTTTGAAAAGCTCTAGAAGAACTATAAGGAAAATTTACTGATGAAGCAATGAATGTGAGCCCAAATGAACTCACTTTCCCTACTTAGAGATTCAGTTTCCTTAGCAATGATTTTTGATACAAAACCACATGTCTGGGTACAAGAGTGGGAATATTACAGGTAGCCAGCCCTGTTCTCCCACTAGCAGGTCCTCTATGCTACAGTGGGATTTAGTCTTATAACTAAAAGGAACAATGAAGTGATCTAGTTCAAGTCTCATTTTTAAGACATGGGGAAACCAAGATCCAGAGAGGTGATAGAATTTGCCCAAGGTGATAAGGGGGCAAAGTCAAGATTCAAGTGAGTGTCTTCTCACTTAAAATTCAGTGCTCTTTTTCATTATGCCCTGTTGCTTCCTTTTATACATAATAGAATCCTAGATACAGTTGGAAGGAATATGAGAGTCTATATAGCTCAAAATTCTTATTCTACAAATGGGAATAGTGATGTTTAGGAAAGAGAAGTGACTTGCCCAAGGTCATTCAGGGAGTTAGAAGAGGCATAATTGGACCCTAGCTTCTCTGACTCCAGAAGCCACATTGTTTCCACTGTATTATTCCATATTACTAATATGTAAACTAACAGAGGAAATGTGCTTTAATTCAATTCAACTAAAATTTGCTTAGAGTCCATTTACTATTCAAGGCATTATAAATGGATAAATGGATAAAATGATTATCCTTGTAAATATCACCATAATCACCACCATCTTTTCAAAGAGTTAGCATTTTCTCTATGATGAACAACCACTCCGCCTCTATTTCAGTTACAATTTTGAGACAGAAATTCAGGTAAGAAATAAGAATAGCAATAGTTAACACATATATAACATTTTGAAGTTTGTAAAACTCATATTTCTCTGTAGGAACATCTACATATATATGCATGTACGTATATATATATACATCTACACACATACATGTGTATACAGATACATATATCTGTATACCTATATACACATATGTATATAGGTATACAGACACATATATATCTGTATACATGTATATATATGTGTGTGTGTGTGTGTGTGTGTATATATATATATACAGGGAGTATATATATATATATATATATACATATATATATATATGTGTGTATATATATATATATATTCAGGGAGAATCTAATTTTCATATATATATATATATGAAAATTAGATTCTCCCTGAAGTAAGTGCTGTCTTAGCACCAATTTAGAGATGAGGACACTGAAACTGAGATAATAAATGACTTGTCCAGAGTCATACATCTAGTAAGTATCTGAGACCAGATTTGAACTCAGATCTTCCCAATTCCCAGTCCAGCACTCTATCCACCATGCCAATACCCTTAGAATTGCTTGTAATATTTATAGAAATCATTTGATTGCTTCTTTCTATTCCATTGCATTTATTATGACACAATCTAAAGTTATCCAAGTGAGATATCAAGGGGATAACAAAAAACAAAGCCACCAAATTTTTCTACCTTTATCCTTAAATTAGATGGGAACCTAAATTGAAATGTATTTATTTGTGCTTCTACTTATTTGGTAGAAATTCAGGTGTGACTCATATCTTCCAGTGTTATGTTCCTGTCATCTACTTTTGACAGTTAAGCGTCTCCTCTCTCATTAGGGTTCTTGCTGGTTCACTAAGATAGAAATTCAATGTCACCAAGCCTGTCATTCCCATTCTCCAGCATATTTAAAACGTTAAGAAAAAAAACTGAGCACCATTTAAATGGCTTTTCTTGGCAACAAATATTAGTTCACATTAACAGATGTGCTTTTAAATAAAACAATTCACTCATGAGTTTAGATAGAGAAAAGCTAATATTTATAAAGGGAAATTAAAAATGTCATATTGCCACTTGCTTATTTCCTAGAAGCAGAAAGGACATATTGTATCTTCTTGAAAACCAGGGGAGAACAATCCCATCTAATTCTACTTAGGCTTGAATTTTTAATAAAACAAAATTGAATATCATTTCATTTTGGACAAGCAAATGTGCTTAATTTCATGAAAAAATGTTTTATCTATTTCCTGTGTGCCATTACCACTGGCACAGACCTGATGAAAAACATTTAAAAACTGGACCTTATGCTAACTGAATAAATCAGATAGCTCTTTCTCCCCTCTATCCTGAAACACTTTCAGAATTTTCCATATGCCTTGGTTCTGTAAAAATGAATATACTTTAATTCTTTCACATTCTAAGTAATATGCTATGGAATTTAACATTTTAAAAGCATAGTCTAATTTCCTTTAAAAGCTCCAAGTGGAGGCATAATTTCAACCAAAATATTTAAAAAATAGTAGTAAGAAAGCAAATCATGATAGCTCATATTTGGCAGGGCCTCAGTTATCAACCAGAAGTATCAAACATGCACCTTGAGGGCTGCTTGCAGCCCACAACAATACCAAATGTAGCCTGAACCAGACTAATATGTAATTGGGAAATATTTCTAAAAAACAATTAAATTCAGGGTTGTAGGAGTGGCAGGTAGGTAGCTTAGTGTATTGAACACTGGCTCTAGAGTCAGGAAGACCTAAGCTCAAAACCAGTCTCAGATACTTGCTAGCTGTGTGACTCTAGGCAAGTCATTTACCCTGATTGCCCCCCAAAATGCTGTATTTTCATATTAAAACCAAGCCGACATGCCACCCACTGGGATCCTTATATATGGATCTGTGGTCTCCATTTTTATTTGTTTGAGATCACTGATCTAGAGTCAGGAAAGTCTGAGTTAAAATATAGCCTCTGACACTCACTAGCTGTATGACCCTGAGAAAGCTATTTTACTTCTATATGTCTTAATTTTCTCTTTTATAAAGTGTGGATAGTAGCTTCTACTTCAAGGTCATTATGAGGACCAAATGAGATATTTGTAAAGTCTTCCTTTTAAAGTCATTCATTAACGTGTCTTTACCTAACTTTCAGTCTCACTACACATTTTTCCTCTTCCTATACCCAATGGTATGGCAAACTTGCTTTCTTTCTGTTCCTAACAAAGAAAACTACATGTCCTTTTTCTATGCCTTTACTAAATCTTTATCCATATGAAGCTTCCAAAGGTTCTGTCCTGGACCCCCTTCTCGTTTCTTTCTATACTTTCCCACTTGCTGACCTTACCAGCTTGAATGGTTCAATCTCTCCAATAAGTCCAAATCTCATCTCTAAGTACCCCCTTCTTACCTTCACCCTTACTTCCTTCAAGAATTTGCTTAAGCACTTCCTTCCTCCTGAAGCTTTTCCTGATCCTCTCAGCTGTTAGTTCCCTCCCTCCTGAAACTATCTTCTACTTATTTTGTATGTAATGATGTGAATATTCTCTATACTTCAGCAAAAATTAAGGTAGGAAGGGGTAATATACAGAGATAATGAAATGTAATGGAGAAGCTGTCTTCTCTATACTTTAGAAGACGACTTCATCTTGAATAGCTCAATTTTATGTGGAAAACCCAGCTTGGGAGGGAGTCCTTTATAACTACTATGATTGGCATGACATTTGAGTAAATGCATTTTCTAAATGCTAATTGAATTTACTGACTGATTGTAAAGGGGAAGTACATCGATGGGGGCTTATAAGTTACAGTCAGAAGTCATCACTTCGGGGACTTTATTTGATGTCTAAGCATAGAGAGGGTACTGTGTCTGCAAATTAATCAGTCAACATTTATCAAGCTCCTGCTATGTGCCAACCACTATGCTACATGTTCTATTTCCCAATAGAATGTAAGTATCTTGAGAGGAAAGATTTTCATTTTTGTCTTTGTGTCACCAGTGTCAGGCACTTAGAAGTCCCTCAGTAAATGATATTCAATTAATTATTTCTTTTATAATGCTTGTCATTAAAGTTCCCATATTAGAAAAACAGATTACCCTTGCTCACTTCAAAGAGCTCGCAAAGTTTCAAAGAATGGTGGAGTTTCATGAAATATTAAAGATCCTCTAATCTTTGGCAATATAATCTTATCATCCTTGGCAATATTATCATCATGGGATCCTAACCATTGATTTAACTCATACTTTGGGATCCAGAATGAAAAGTAGTATTCAGCCTCCAAGTTCTTTCCCTGGTACAGCCATGTGGGTACAAGATACTTTGGAACCCTTGAATCTTGGGACACTTGAACAGGCAGTAGTCATTCGCTGATCTTGCTTAATTTTTCAGTTAGCACCCACTTCTCAAAAAAAAAAAAAAAGAACTTTGACTAGCCAAAACACCCTTATGACCCCAAAAGGGTGTAATCTGAAAATGTCAGGCAGATAGGGATACATCTGGCTGAGAGTCTTTTGTTGGCAGCCTTCAAATTCCCCAAGTAGGAAGCTGACTATTATTTCCATGTAAATTTTTATATAGACATATATTTCTACAGACCTATTTATATAGTAATTATTTCTATATAAATATGCACTCATTTTAAGTAATTCCTTTGAACCTCTGGAAGGTCCTGAGAAAAGTGAGATAGCAGGGAGTTGTGCCTAAGAGCATGATTTGTTCTTACACAATTGAGGTAAAGTAGTAAAAGTCTCACACATGGGAGAGATTAGTGAGAACTTCTATCTCAACATAAAGAAGAATGTTTTTCCTGGTTTCTCTGATATCCCTTCCCTTAGAGTTGAAGAATCTGACTGAATCTCTAATTCCAAGATCTCATACCTGAAGGTCCCTGATAAATGGATTTGAACGATGAAAGACATGTCATTGAAATGAAAACAAAACAAAACAAACTTTCCCATCAAATCTTTCCACGTACAGAGGAAAGAAACACCAACTGTTTTGCTTCCTTAGTCATCATCATAATAGGGAGAGAGTGAAATGTTTTGTTTCTGTCTTTTGGTGAGGTTGCTGGCCCAAGAATTGTGATTGCCACCTTTATCTCCAAACTATTTATTATCTTCTTACAAGGGAGAAGAGATTTCCAAAACTCACCACTCATAACTCTTCTCTCTTGGAGTAGAGAGCAGTCTTTTGAGGTTTGTATTAGAAAAAGAAACTAAGGAGAAGCAGCAGGGGATCTTGGATTAAGAGCTCTGTTTTAAGGAAGAAATGGAAAGTCATTAGCAGGTTAACTTCTTTTTATTCAGAATCTTCCTCTATAGTACAATGTGTTGATTCTCCCCACCCTCCACATCAGTTAATTCATTCAGCAAACAGGTATCTTAGCAATTATGTACTAAAAACTGTGCTATTTTGGGGGGAAATATAATAAATGTAAACTTTTCCAAGTTTTTAAAAATTTTATGATTTAAATTGAAGGAGACACGCCATATGTGAATGATAATGTGAAATACAACAAAAATACAAGAAGAATGCATACAAGATGTTATAAGAAGTGGTAGGAAGATGAGATCACTTCCAGTCAGGAAAGGTTATCTCTCAGAGTATTATATCTCAGAGTATTCAATTAAGCTGGAAGTTGAAGGATGAACAAGAGCATACACCATTGATATTCTCTTTAAGCTTTTGAGTGGGGGTAAACAGGAATATAAAATATCTCTTTAAAAAGTTAATATTCTTTTTATTACACTAAGTATCTGAATGAAATGTCAGCTTTCTCTGGTGGGGAGCAAGACAGACTTAGAGTGAAACGACTTGGATTCAAATGCTGATGGTTCAATTTACTACCCTTGTGTCCTTATACAATTTAACAACTTGGGCTCTTAGTTTCTTCAATTACAAAATAAGGGCACTGAATTAGTTGACCCCAAAGGTCCTTTTTAGTTCTAAATCTATGATCTTCTGATGAGTGATTAAAAAAAAGGAATGACAAAATGAAGTGTATTCCATACAACCTTTATTCTTCTTATGAGATATGTAGGTGGTGATATGGATATAGCCCCCCTCCTGGATCACTGCTTTGTCATGGCAGAAGGGCTTGAGTAGCTCAATGAAATCATAAGCTTTGCCATGCAGCATTAACATTAAAAAAAAAACTACACCCATAGCATATGATCCCATCACTTGCGAGGGAGAAGAAATGGAAACAGTGTCAGATTTTCCACTTTGGGGCTCAAAGATTACTGCAGAAGGTGACCATGGCCAAGCTTGTTCTTTGGAAGGAAAGTTATGGCAAACCTGGACAGTATACTAAAAAGCAGAGACATTTACCTTACTGACAAAGGTCCGTGTAGTCCAAGCTATGATTTTTTCCAGTAGTGATGTAAACTGTGAGAGTTGGACAATAAGGTAAGCTGAGCGCTGGAGAATTGATGCTTTCAAATTGTGGTAATGGAGAAGTTTTTTGAGAGTTCCTTGGACAACAAAGAGATCAAATCAATCAATACTTAAAGAAATTGACTCTGAGTATTCATTGGAAGGAAAAATACTGGAGTGGAAGCTTAAATACGTTGGCTTCATTGACAGGACTCATTGGAAAAGACTCTGTTGCTGGGAAAGATTGAAGGCATGAGGAGAGAGAATGGTAGAGGATGAGACTGATACGTAGTGTCATGGAAGCTAGGAACATGAACTTGGACAGACATCAGGAGATAGTTGAGGATAGAAGGATCTGATGTACTATGGTCCATGGGGTCACAAAGAGTTGGACGTGAATGACTGACTAAACAACTATAATGGATATAATTCTAAGTTTGGTGTCAGAAAGACAAGTTCAAATCATGCTCTTAGTTGTGAGACTTTAGTTTCCTCATATGCAAAATGAGGCGGTATGAATTTGGTCTCTAAAATTCCTTCCAGGAGCAGCTAAGTAGTGCAGTGAATAGAGCACCAGTCCTGGAGTCAGAAGGACCTGAGTTCAAATCTGGCCTCAGATACTTGACACTTGCTAGCTATGTGACCTTGAGCAAGTCACTTAACCCCAAGTGCCTTGCCTTCCCTCTAAATAAATAAATAAAATTCCTTCCAGCTATAAATGTATTATCTTATAGTTTAGAGATATAATGATAATTTTTAAAATAAAATTCTTTGACTAAGGTTTAACAATATCCACATGTAAGGAAAATATTCTTACAATATCATTTGGCTCTTTATCAACAAAATTTCTCTTCATAAGTACTGAAAGCTTATTTTATTGTATCTATAAAGTAAGAGGCTATTCTAGATTAGATAAGAGAGTTACATTTAGAATTTAGTATTCTCACTGGAAGGGGGGATATGTTATGTGATCTACACGTACCTATAGTCTGTCATTTGATCCAATTTGAGAATGTGAAGAGCAGTTCACCATACTTTTAAATTCAAACTATATTTTGGGAGGGGTTACTGAATAAAGATACTGGTTTTCATAATGCATGGAAAGACACAAAAGAAAATCATCTAGGAAAACTTTTCAGATGGCAATTTTATCAGAATGTCATCTCAACATTTGCCTAGACTCCAAACTTCAGTACACAAACAAATGAAGAAATAGATGACATAAAGAATGTTCATATAAATTTAAGTAATGGGAATAAAATCCACAACAGGATTGGAGAGGTAGCTAGAGTTAACAATTCCACTTAGAGTTTGGTTTTGATTAAAGAACTGATAAGTTGGATATAAACAGGCTATTATATCTTCAAGGCAATGGCCCTGTATTATTAGAGTGACCACATCAGAGAAGGCAAGTGTTGCCTGTTAACTTTGAAATACTTGACATACTTTGAAATGCTAGAAATAAATTACACAGAAATATGTGCTATATCAACACATTGCAACAATAGAATAACAAAGTAATGTACAATAATATAATTTTAATAATGTATAATAAATTAATAATAACAAGCATTTTTGAATGCTTACAGGTTGCTCAAGCTCTTTCCATATGTTAACAGCACATATTTGACTCCCACAACATTTTGAGTTACTTGCTATTATTATCCCAGTTTTGCAGTTAAGAAAACTGAGACACAGAAAGGTTAAGTGACTTGCCCAGAGTCTCCCATCTAGTAAATGTCTAAGGTAAGATTTAAACTCAGGTGTTTCTGTCAGTTGTAACAGTAAGCAATCCAACATCTACAGTGGGACCTGCTATCATAGGTTCTTATATCTGCATTTATAAAAGGGAAGGCAACTTTTGATGTATTAACAATCACTTTAATCAAGCACATACATCATTCACCTAATTAAGGGAAGTCAACACCCCAAACTTCAAAGAAAATACATGGCTTCTTCTGCCTGACCATCAACAGACAGGTCCATCTGTCTGATTATAGTTACCAGAGAGGGAAGCACTGACATCTGAGTTTTCCAAACCAGGGGGTTCCTTAGTGGCTTCCCAAAGTCCTTGTCTGGCCAAACAAACACTTCTTATCAGTAAGTCCCAAAGTAAAACTTCACCTTTGGAGTATTTATACACTTTTCAGAGCCAGAGGGCATCACATCCCTTGAGAATCAGTGCCTCATTAACAAAAGGCATGGACCTTCCTACAAATCTTCTCAGGCTTGACAATGGATGGAAAAGATCCTCCTTAATTACATTATTCAGAGGCACTTTTAGTAAAACGAAAACAGCAAAAGATCCTACTTTGCTTGCCCTTACATCAGTCCTGCTGGCTATCCACTGTACAACTTAGATGCATTAGGTTATATTTTGAGCTAATTGTTAGTGCTGAACTTGGCATCAGGCAATGGTTTCAAATCCTTCCTTTGACATTTTGCTTGCTGGGCTATGATGGATCAGTTACTTTGTAAGGTCCCAGTTTTATTATCTACACATAAATAATGGTTATTATAACTTATATTTACACAAGGCAATGTTTGACTCCAAAGTAGTGTTTTAGAACTTAGTTTCTCTTCCAGGTAAGGGGAACAGATGTCTATTTGGATCAGAATTCGCAGAAATTCATATAGCTAGAGCTAGACTCTAGCAGCCTGAAACCAGGCCACCAAAGGGATACAGAAGTAAATAGATATACCAGTTTTTCAATGTTCCATCCTCATCACAAATAGAGCAGAACAACAATGCTTGGACTATTCAAAGTGTTAGGAAATAGCAATGAGAATTAAAAAGATGACATTGGAAAGAGCAGTTGAAGTTTACCAAGAACACAGAGAAGAAATTCCCAGTAAAGGAGACACTTTTAACAGCACTCAGATTAATTAAGATTTCTCACAAAGAGAAAAGTACAAAGGGGATGACAAATTAGGGGGTATAGTTTTACTTTAAAAAGAAGATGATCAAAGAAACATTAAAAACTAACTGACCCCTATACCCTGTTTGCTATTCTCTATTAAATCTTTGCAAGAATGGTCTATGCATGAATCAAGGTTATCCATGATAAAATAGAATGAATGGTCAGGCAGACTTTCAGAAAAAAATTCTTTTTTTTTTATTGTTGCTGTGTGTCCTTTATTTTCTTTTTGTTAAAAAAAATTATTTATTTTAAGTTTTAAACATTCATTTCCACAAAATTTTGAGTTCCAAATTTTCTCCCCATCTCTCCCCTCCCCCCACCCCAAAGTGCCAAGCATTTTAATTACCCCTACCATCAATCCATCCTCCCATCTAACATCCCTCCCTTCCCTTATCCTCATCTTCTCTTTTGTCCTGAAGGGCAAGATGAATTTCTATACCCCATTACCTGTATTTCTTGTTTCACAGTTGTATGCAAGAACAATACTCAACAGTTATTCATAAAACTTTAAGTTCCAACTTCTCCTCCTTCCTCCCTTCCCACCCATCCCCACCGGGAAAGCAAGCAATTCAATATAGGCTATATATGTGTAGTTTTGCAAATGACTTCCATAATAGTCATGTTGTGTAAGACTATATTTCCCTCCACCCTATCTTGCCCCCCATTTCTTCTATTCTCTCTTTTGACCTTGTCCCTCCCCCAAAGTGTTGACTTCTAATTGTTCCCTCCTCCCATTGCCCTCCCTTCCCTCCCTTCCATTGTCTCCCCAACCCTGCCTATGCCTTTCTCCCACACTTTCCTGTATTGTAAGATAGGTTTTCATAACAAAATGAGTGCATTTTATCCCTTCCTTGAGTCAAATGTGATGGGAGTAAGCTTCATGTTTTCCCATTCACCTCTCCCCCTTTTCCCTCCATTGAAAAGTCTTTTTCTTGCCTCTTTTATGAGAGATAATTTGTCTCATTCCATGTCTCCCTTTCTCCTCCCAATATATTCCTCTCTCCCCCCTTAATTTAATTTCTTTAGATATGATCCCTTCCTATTCAACGCACCCTGTGCTCTCATCTCTTTGTCTCTCTCTCTGTCTTGCTCTCTCTCTCTCTCTCTCTCTCTCTCTCTATATATATATATATATATATATATATATATATACATACACATATATATGTGTGTGTGTGCATGCGCACACATATGTGTTTGCGTATGTGTGTGTATAATCCCACCAACTACCCAGATACTGAAAAAAGTTTCAAGAATTGCAAATATTGTCTTTCCATGTAGGAATGTAAACAGTTCAACTTTAGTGAATCCCTTACAATTTCTCTTTCCTGTTTACCTTTTCATGCTTCTCTTGATTCTTGTGTTTGAAAGTAAAATTTTCTTTTCAGCTCTGATTTTTTCATCAGGAATTCTTGAAAGTCCTCTATTTCATTGAAAGATTATTTTTTCCTCTGAAGTCTACACTCAGTTTTTCTGGGTAGGTGATTCTTGGTTTTAGTCCTAGTTCCTTTGACTTCTGGAATATCATATTAAAAGTTCTTTGATCCTTTAATGTAGAAGCTGCTAAATCTTGTGTTATCCTGATTGTATTTCCACAATACTCAAATTGTTTCTTTCTAGCTGCTTGCAATATGTTCTCCTTGACCTGGTAACTCTGGAATTTGACCACAATGTTCCTAGGAGTTTCTCTTTTTGGATCTCTTTCAGGAGGTGATTGGTGGATTCTTTCAATATTTATTGTGCCCTCTGGTTCTAGAATATCAGGGCAGTTTTCCTTTATAATTTCATGAAAGATGATGTCTAGGCTCTTTTTTTAGTTGTAGCTTTCAGGTAGTCCCATAATTTTTAAATTGTCTCTCTTGGATCTATTTTCCAGGTCAGTTGTTTTTCCAATGAGATAGTTCACATTGTCTTCCATTTTTTCATTCTTTTGGTTTTGTTTTGTGATTTCTTGGCTTCTCATAAAGTCATTAGCCTCCATCTGTTCCATTCTAATTTTTAAAGATCTGTTTTCTTCAGTGAGCTTTTGAACCTCCTTTTCCATTTGGCTAATTCTGTTTTTCAAAGCCTTATTCTCCTCATTGGCTTTTTGAACCTCTTCTGCCAATTGAGTTAGCCTATTTTTTGAGGTGTTATTTTCTTCAGCATTTTTGGGGTCTCCTTTAGCAACTTGTTGACTCATTCTTCATGATTTTCTTGCATCTCTGTCATTTCTCTTCCCAGAAAAAAAAAATGTTCATGGCAGAATGCACATATGCACATACACACACACACACACACACACACACACACACAAACACACACAATTGACAGAAAATAATAGGAAAAAAATTCTCCTGAATTCATTACTATCAAAAGCATTTTGACTCTAGAGAACAAAATCATGTCTTAAAGGCACCCTTTCAACAAGATGTGAGACATGCATATATTCAATTCCTTGATAGATGAAATTCAAGATAACTTTTCTCAGCTGCCCTTAATATCAGTATCAATTAATACATAAACTCAGAAACTTTAAATCCAGAAACAGTGTGTGCAAATGTCATGGAGAACGAACCGTCAAAATCCAAATGGAAGAGGTGAGATTATCCACTTTCTCCTATTTATGGATTACATGCTAATTGAATTGTGTCATTATACCACAAAGTCAATATAGCAATCTACACAAGAATAACCAAGTGAATAAATAATGTATATTGTCTAGATTATATCATGTAGTTGGATAATCATCCAATCAGTAAGCTTTTATCAAGCACCTACTATGCAGCAGTCACTATACTAGCACCAGGCTGCAAAAAGAGGCAAAAGTCAGTTAAAACAGGAGTACTCTTTCAGGACATATATTTTGATCAGACATAACAGATAGATCATTAATTGGGCCCAGAACTAGTAGGAAGAGAAGGCACAAAATTTGCACCTGGGAAATTATGCAGCTGATTCCTTATTTCAATTGGCCAGGAAAACCCAGGTTCATATGCTCTCTCTGACATATATTGACTGTGTGACTGTTTGCAAGGCACTTAACCCCTCGGTTTCCTAGGCAACTCTCTAAGGACTATAAATTACAAAGAAGGTGTTGACCTGCTTTGGTTGAGGGGCTTTTCTAGATCAATGAAATTTCAGGTCCAGTTCCTATTTCTTTGTAGCACTGAAAGTTTTCTACTCCTACCAAGTCTTCAAAAAAATAGAAACATTATTAATCATTTATAATTTCCTCTGTTCATGTGCTTAGAAAGCACTTTGGATTGTTGTTCCATTTTACATATGGACAAGTCAAGTTTAAAACAATCTACCAGAAATAAAGTAATATTAATTGTTGAACACCTCACTTCCTAAGCATCCAACTTTTTCTTCTGTTCTATTCCCTTTTTCATAAGCTAGCTAATATCACAACCATTTCAACTGAATGTTAAGAGAAAGAAAAAAAGGAACAATATTAGAAAAACTTCTTTTTCCTTTTGAAGAGTGAGCATTACTTAATTGGAATAAAATTGATATTAGCTAAAATACTGAAATTGATATCCTTCCTCTAGAAAACAGCACTGTGAAACCCTTCAAATTGATGTCATTCAGAAAATTTAAATAGAAGGGATAAGAACTTAACCAACATTATTATATCTTTGAAGGGAATAATCTAATGAAACAAAATATGAGCATGGTCTCATGCAAAGAAAACTATATTTGGAATCCAAAGATGTAGATTCAAGTCCCAGCTTAAATATTAATTAGTTATATGCATTTTGATACTTACTGCATGTGTGCAAATTGCTTTACCCCTTGGAGGCTTACTTTCTCCCTTGTCTTCAAAAAGGAGATAATAATATTTGTATTAGCTGACCCACAGGGTTATAATAAGGAAAACATTTTGTGATATATTCTAAAAGTGAGTTATTACTACAAGTTTAGCTTATCAAGTTTCTCATCCTCATTTTTTTCTATGTGCTTGCCCAGATCATTATCCTATTTCTTAGACCAGTATTAATTTAAATGGCTGAGTTGTATGCCTAGTCAGTAACAGAGTCAGAAATAGAAACTAAATATTCTATGTCTTGGCACAGTGCTTTAGACTGACTGATGACCTCTACTAGCATAAGAGAATTGGGGACCAAGAATGACTTCACCTATAGATTTACACATTGAATTTTTTTAATAAAATCATTTTATCTATTTTTAATTGCATATTGCATTTTTTAAAAAGTTTAGAGAGCAATTCAAAAAAGCAAAGAATGATATACTACTTAGTAGTACACTTTATGTGCTCAACTTGCACTTTCACAACATCACTTCCACTGGAGGGGAGGGTTGCTAGATTGGCTTCCCTAAGTAATTTCCATATTCTTTCTTTACAAATAAATTCTAATCACCAATAGCACAATTCACTTGAGAAGAGAATATTTTTAGTCTAGTGCACTATTCTGGTATTATGCTAAAATGGAAAAAAAATTACTCTTCATGGAATGGATCTATTGCACAGTTTGAGAATTCAGACATGTACCCTTGGGAGCTGGAAATAGCTATCAGGCTACTCATTGATAAAATCACAGGCAATTACATTAATTGAAACTTACAACTCGCCCCCCCCCCCCCCCATACACACACAAGGGAGGTTTTGAACTACATGTGGTAAAATATGGTGCCTACTGTCTTACTATTTGGCTATTGTTTCACTGATATATATATATATATACATATATATATATGTATATATATATATATATGCATACCCATTTCCTTCACTGTAACACATTTTTCTTCTATGGAAAAGTTTCCTTTTCTAGAGACCTTTCTATGTAAGGATACTAACTGAATTTAGGCAGGGAATGATAGTAGCACCTCTCTTTAAGAGATGGTGCCCCTTCCCTAAAGGGTGGCAGGTATACCACAAACTGCTAGAATTGTGAGTTAGGTAAATTATTTAAACTTTACTGTCAAACAAATGCTCTCAATTTATTGAGGCTTCCAGAGAGCATGACTGTTGATCACCAAAATGGATTTTGCTTGTTTTGTCTTTTCCTACTCAAATCACAGGAGAGCTCCAGAGTAGCAAAATATCAGTATTTTCAATGTACAACACATTTTTCACTTATACCAATGCAATCTTGTCTCTTTCTACATGTGCGTACAAATCAATCAGCATTTGACCTGAAATCAATTGAATTTTTACCAAGTATGTGGTATAGCATTTGAAATGCTACCTGATTAAAGCTGTTTGTGTGTGGTTGACCACTATTTATCCTAACTTCACTAAATACTATGGAGGAATACATTCATTTGAATATTCCATTAAATTCAATAAGTATATATTAGCACATGCTATGTCTGGGATTGCATTATATCCTAGTAGGGATGCAGGATAATTAGCAGAGTCTTTTAAGGAACCCACAATCTAATTCAGGAGAAATATATAAATACAAGAAATTATTTTAAAGTGAGTCTAAGTAAATAAATTTTCAAGTATGAGATAATATTTGGGAATTCATCAGTATGGGAATTAAAAGTGAGAAAAGACCACCATGGTGTAGGATTAGACATAGGTGAGGAAGGAGGTGTCATGAGTTGGACCCTGTGCAGAATATGTTAGTGGAGAAAAGGGCAAAATATATACCCTGGGGAGGAACATCACAAGCAAAAAAACAAGAAGAAAGGAATAAGAAGAGAATGTTCAGAGAAAGTTGAGAAAATCAAATCAAAGTATTATCTGAGAGTAATTTTTTTTTTCAGTTTGTGGGCAGTACTTTTATTTACTTTTTACCCAATAGTGTATTGGGTATTACAATTCTCAATTCCTAGGATGACTTACAAATTTTGGTATCTGAGGGTAATTTATTACTCGACTACATGGTTTGTGAACATGACATGCTTGAAGGTCTTAGAAGTAAGTAGGTGACCATCTGGCTTCAATGGTTTAAGTGCCAGAATACTTGAGGCATGGAAAAGAGTAGGGGAGAGACTGAGGTGAGGTGAAGCTATTTCGTTCACTTTGTTGTGGGTGTTGGTTGAAAATGTAGCATAAAATGGAGATTAGGTGATTGTGTGGATGACCAAAAAAACCTCCACCTACTTTTGCTTCCATTTTCTGCCTTGCATTTTCAAGTAAAAGTCTTTTAGGAGAATTGACTAACAATGGCAATATTTGGTGTTTTACTTACATACTCGAACTGAGGCCAGAATAAAAGGAATGAGAAGGAAGCCATAGAGAAGGGATTGGGGGTTGGTGGGACCATGCAAGAAATTCGAGAAAGAATGAAAAATAAAGAACTAACATCTCATCCGAGCAGCAAAAAATCAGAGAATCAACCTTTATCCCTGCAGATAAATTCTTTGGGGTGATTCATCCAAGCAAGTGGGCCTTCTTTAAGTAAGAAAAGGGGGTGTTTGGGCAACAAGGTAAACCTTTATCATTGTGCTTAATGTTTTCCCACCTGTCCCCCAGGCTCTCTTAGTCTCAGAAACTACAGTCCCTTTGATAATCCCAAAGCACAGCCCCCTTTCCAATTCTGTGGGGTCTGTGATCCCCTCAGCTGCTGCTAAGAGCTGGAGAAGTGGAATCCTAAGTTGAAACTCCAATGTGGTTCTAGTACAGAAACTGGGCATGCTCAGTAGCCAAGGCAGGTTTGGGTTGCTAATAAGACGCTTTCTCACTCCACATGCAGCAGAACTGGCAGGCTGGGAAGGGACAGACAGTAATGCAATCAGAAATTCATTCCCTACTGGGTTCGCAGTGAGTGCTTGTTCCCGAAGGCATTAACCATAATTGATCAGGCATCTGTCCCAAGCCTACTTGGAACCCGACCCTGCTCCCTCCTCCCGCCCTCTCTTTCCCTCTATCCACTTCCCCTCCCCTTGGGAAAGCTAGGAAAGGAGGGTTTGCTGCTGGTTTCTGTCAGCGCCACAGACCTCTCCACAATATCCAGGGCGAGATCTAGGAATCTTCGAACACGAACAGGGAAACAGGAAGACACTTGGCCATCGACAGTTATTGCGCTTTGCCAGTGGTGAGATCGCTGTGGGTTGATTCTCCTCACCTCTCCATGCAGTCACTATGCAGAGAGCAATCGGCTTCCCTGCACTGTGCCTGCTTGTTAATCTCCACGCTGCAGGTAAGATACTGCCGCGCTTTTAGCCAGGGACCTAAATGAGCCTAGCAGTCGCACATGCTTGAGAACTGGGGGAAGATCATCCCGGTCTTGGGATGTCAGTGATAGGATTGGAAAAGGGAAGGAAGGACGGTGCCTGGTGGGAAGAGAATGAGGGACGCACCTGTTGGTGGATGAAGGCAAGGAGCTTGAGCTAAAATTGGAACTGGCATATATGTATATACAATATATGTATATATGTGTGTATATACACATGAGTGCATCACATGAGTGCAACGAGATACATCGTAGACATGTCTTATTCATAATACTAATATTTATGTTTTCACTGAACGTGCAGAATTTTAATTCCCCCAGACCTACTTGTGTGTGATGTACCTGGATCCGTCTTTAGTAGAGTGGTAAAGATTTCTGCTCGAAGGTAACCTCGTCTATAACTATAGGTTCTCTGGGTAAGCAGATTTAGGGAGAGCTCCCATAAATGCATTGGCCCTAATCTGGTGGACCACATCCCCGCCCAAAGGATCTAAATAAATGGCCCACATCAAACTGCTTAGATTACTCCTCGGATATTTGGTCCCTTTCCTTGTCAATCGAATCTTCTCCACCAATAGCTGGAATGAGTGGATCCAGCCGAGACCCGGCCTCATGCGTTCAGAACCATGGTCAGCGGCTGCTGGTAATAAAAATTGAACCATAGTTTTAAATCCTAAACACTGCGGTAGGCACTGTCCCTAAAACAGATTTACTACTCTATTGGAAAAAGCAGCTGTGAGATTGACCAAAATCTCACGGCAGTTTGTATTAAACCAGACCCAGGTGTCTTAGTGAAGCAAACCAGGAGATATAAGAATAGACCTGGGGCGTTATATGAAGTCACCAAAGGCCATGCTTTATAGACGTGAAGTGCATCTCTGTAATGTAGCCTGAAAGGACCTGCTAAACAGACGGAACAAATTCTTTATGTACCAAAAAAAAAAAAAAAAAAAAAGACTATGGCAGGGAGGTTTTAGGAATATTGCTGCAACAGCAGTCTTCTTTTAGCACTCAAGCAACCATAAGACTGTGAATCTTTCATGAGCTTGCATAATTAAGAAATTTCATGAAGGGAAAAAAATGCCTTGCAATTTTTGTTGTTAATGGCCCTGAAGTAGCTGTTAGAGTTGTGTTGTTGGGTTGTGTTTTTTTGTTTTTGTTTTTTTTTTTTTTTTTGTAATTTGTGGTGTTTTTGTAGTGAAACAATCAGATTTTAAAATTACACTTTTCTATTTCTTCCTGAAGCTTTCCTCAGTTTTAACATATTATGGATCATGGAGAATGCAGTAGATATACCTATTAAGACTGCAATCAAATAAGAGTTTCAATCGTTGTAAATACAGCATTCCATTTTGAGGTTTTCTGTAGTTCCATAGTACTTTTCAAGTGGTACGATTTGATTGCTGACTTCATTAAGTTAATCACAAACACAATTTTGATTTTATATCCCCCACTTTTCACAGTTCCTTACAAATCCCATATATCCTCACATATCGAGATCAGGGCTCATATGGGAAGTAATAAGGTTGACTTCCAAAATATTCTATCAAATAACATGCTTGCATTTATATTTTGACAAAAATACAATTCCTCACCCTAATTTAGATATTAATCAAGTGGCCTATCACATAATTAATTTATTCATTTTAAGCAAAACATCATGAAGCCTATAAAATCAAGATGCCAATATTGAATGTCACATACATCATGTACAGATGGTCTCTATCTTTTAAATTACATTTAGAGAAATCAGAAGTGTAAGTATGTACAGCACTGACAACTTACTGAAGAAGATGTCTGTAATAAGATGGAGTGGAGACTCTTGTTCAGAGGGAAAGGCTGGAAATCTTAAGTCCTACATTATATCCAAAGCTTTGCCAAGGGAACTGCGTAAACAAAGTCAAATCTATTAATCTCTGTTGCCATCTGAAAATAGAAATGACCATGTTGTTTAGTAATTTCAGTTATGTCCAGCTCTTCATAACCCCATTTGGGGTTTTCTTGGCAAAGGTATTGGAGCTGTTTGCCATTTCCTTCCCCAGCTCATTTTACAGATGAGGAGCTGAGGCAAACAGGCATAAGTGATTTCTACAAAATCACACAGCTAGTAAATGTCTGAAGCCAGATTTGAACTCAAGACAATGAATCTTCAGACCATTCTATTCATTAGGCCACCTAGGTACCTGGAAATGACCATGCTCCCTATTTAAATTTAATGAAAAAAATGCACATTAATTTTTTCCTTCAATAATCTTAGATGCAAAATACTTTAAACTAATAAATTATACTTACCTTTCATTAATTTCCCAAATGAGTGTTTTGTTAGAGCAGATTGCAATTTTGACATTTTGGTAATTCTCAGTTATATATCAATGCATTTTAATTCAAACAAAGTGGGAGACATGAGCTGTCAGATTAAAATTCAAAACTGCTGTCTTTCAGAATGTTTTTATTATAGAACTGAGACAAAGACTGATTCTTTCCTTTGTGTCTTGTTCATTTGGTTCAAATATGGGGGGACTGCGCTTGAGGGGAGAGACAAACTATCATCCTTATGAACTGCTAGCTTGTCGACCACTAGAGCTTGTTTCCATAGTAGCAGTTTGGGGGTATCGGAATAGATGAAAACTTTATAAAGAAAGGAAAGACTTCTCTACTCATATATTTTAAATTAAAAAGTTGATTGATTCAATTGAGGCATTCTAATAATACCAAAAATTGTGGTATGCTGGTGCAACTTAAGGTACGAAGGGAGATTACGGTGAGTATTTAAAGTTTTTTGAGATGAGAGAAACACAAGTTGGTAATAGAATTGGAAAATTGGATGCTTTGTTGCTTCCCTTATCAGTAAGCTGTTTTGGATAGGTAGACATTGGGTGGATCAGGGAGAAATATCAGGTAGACTCTACATAACCCTTAGATTCATCTTTTCCTCCATCGTAAAAAGCATTGCATTGTGACTTAGAAGAACCAGGTCTTTGTAGACTCAGACTTTGGATGTCCACTAAAGCACAACTTTCAGTGCCTTACAGTGGTGCACAGCTGATCCTACATTCTCAATGACTTTGCCAGAAGGACACAAATTTTGGTAGGTTCCAGCAAACTTGAAAGGTCAGGCATGCCTACTATTGGTCAAGGATAAGCTTATCTCAGTTCAGAGAAGCTCATCAGAGGTTGCCTATCAGGTAACAGTTTATGGCTATAACAGCTCATGAAAAGTAACTACAACACTATGGATGAGGCTGTGATGTATACAATAAAATGATGGACCTTTTGAAATATTAAAATATGATATAACTTGAGTAGGCTCAAAGTTCCAGGATATCTTAGAAAATTTCCCTTTGAGGAATATAATTCTCAGATGAATTGCCATGATCTATTTCTGTTTATCCCTTCCTTCTAGAGTCTTGTAGGATTTTCAGAGGGATGAGAGAGAGCAGTTATAACCACATTTTATTGAAGTCTACTTTCTGCTGTTTGCAATGGTCCAAATCTCTACCTTCCCTGGTAGCACACACAATCTATCTAAATGTGCCACCGTAAGTGGAACCTTAAGTCCAAGTTTCCTTTGTCTCTAAATAGTACGCCAGTCATCATCTCCTTATTTTCCTTTCTTTTCAGGGCAATTTGTGTTTATATCTAATTTTGTGTATGGTTAAGGTGAGGTTCATTAATTAAAGAATCTTGAGAAATACCAACCTAGAAGATATGACAGATTCCACATGAAACTGATGAGGGAAAGGCATATGAACCTTGGGCTTCTCTTGTTACTTCCACAAGTGATTACAGAGAGACTCAATATCCATTTTCTCTCCTTTCTCTGTCTCTCTGTCTCTCTCTCTCTCTCTCTCTCTCTCTCTCTCTCTCTCTCTCTCTCTCTCTCTCTCTCTCTCTCTCAGTATATCACTTTTATATCTCTGAGTTCAGTTTCAAAGATAACTGCCTATTGGCATCAATACCATATTTTAGTCAACCAGCCTCGAATTGCTCAAAACGTTCCACGGGAATGACCTGAACCTCAGAGATTATTGCACCCACTAGGACTCAAATTTCTAGAGCTCAAACCTCGAATAATTTAGACAATTATTAATGTTCAATTATTGCAGACATAATGCACTAGGTGGTAACATAGATTGTGCTGTCACAAAGCTGGAATAATTTGCTTTAGTGACAAAGTAATTTGAATTTCTTCCCAAGCCTTACACAAACCAACTCTTTATATGCTACATTTTTCTTTTTTTTTTTAAAGCAGTGGTTTTTGTGCTCTGTAGTATAACTTCAGTGACTTGAAAGGATTGATGTAGTTAATTTACAAATGCAATTAGGCCACTACTGAGAACTTGGCATACTAGTAACAGACATGGTAAATTACATATAATGAAGTCCAGGAGTGCTAAAGATGTTCTGAAAAGGCAATATTTTTGAATTTTGCTAAAGTCCTCAATGAAGTCCTTATTTGTCATTTAAAAAGATAGTGTAGATGTAATCCTATAACACCTAGGACTCGTTTTTTTTTATCAATCTCATAGTGGTATGAAGATTAGTATCAATATATTACATTTGTAATG
Source organism: Bettongia penicillata ogilbyi (assembly GCA_023548195.1). NCBI lineage: Eukaryota > Metazoa > Chordata > Mammalia > Diprotodontia > Potoroidae > Bettongia > Bettongia penicillata. Next base: position 3,279,416 of record JAJHZJ010000287.1, on the reverse strand, counting down.
CTTCTTGAATTGTTGGAATTATATTTCAAGATGGAGAAGAAAATATGTAAATGAAGAATAACAGTAATAATTTGCTATATCTAATTTATTTTTCTTCAATTCCTATTGCCTCCCCCAGACCAAACCTTGTCCTGTACCTGACTTTCCTATTTCTATCAATAGCATAACCATCTAGACTTGAAATATTAGTCATCTTAGATTTCTCCCTGTTCTTATCTCCCCACATTCGGTCATTCAAAAAGTCCTATTGATTTTTCTTTCGCTGTGTTTCTGTGATCTGTCTTTTCTTCTCCACTCCACTTCTTGCCTCAGTAGTTCTCATCACCATAATTTCATTTATTTATTTATTTATTTATTAATGGAAGGCAAAGCAATTGAGGTTAAGTGACTTGTTCAAGGTCACACAAGTAGTAAGCATCAAGTGTCTGAGGCAGGATTTGAACTCAGGTCTTCCTGACTCCAGAGCAAGCTCTCTATTCACTGCACCACCTAGCTGTCCTTATATTATTATTTTATATTAACTATTGTTGTAGCCTCCTGACTTATCTTTCAACTTCCAACCATTTCCATCTTCCATCTGCCCTACCCCCAACATTGCTTTCCTAAACTGTTGCTTTGATTACATAATTGTACTTCTGAAAAAAAATATAAACTTTGACTACAGGATTGAATATAAACTACTTAGCTTGGCATTCAAGGTCCTTAAAAATCTATTCCCAACCCATCCCCAGCCTACATTTCCAACTTTCCCTAAATTAACACATGAAGAGGCTCTAGTCACTATCACTTCAAGACATAATGTTTATTCCTACTTCAGTGCTTTTCTTCACACCTTTATTCCTCACTTGAAATACCTTATTTTTCCTTTATATTTCTGGAATAATAGTAACAAGCATTTATATAACATTTTAAGGTTAGTAAAACACTTTTACAAATATTGTCTTGAGAGCTAGGTACTATTATTATCTCAGTTTTACAGATGAGAAAACTAAGGCAGCCATGGCTGAATGACTTGCCCAGGATTACACAGTTTGTAAATATCTAATGAATTTAAATTCAGATCTTCCAACTCCAAGTTCACTGTACCAGCTAATTACTGGAAACCTACCTATCCTCAAAACCCAATGTAAACCCTATTTATAATGATCATAGTTGATACTTTTAATTTAATCTCCCTGATATGCCTTGCTTTGTACAGTATAACTGACTGAAAGATATACTTAGACAACATGAAATACCAACTTGTATGGAATTCTGAGAAACATGAGGAGATTTTTATGAACTGATACAGAATGAAATATACAGAGTCAAAAGAACAAAGTATTTAGTGATTACAACAATGAAAATGTAAAGGAAATGAGCAAATCCCTAAAACGAAGCTAAATCCTGAGTAAATGAAGAACTAAAAATAGTCCCAGAGAAGATTAATGAAGCATACCTAAATTCTCTGGGCAGAAAGTACTTTAACAACAGAGTACTTTAAACATTGGTAAAGGTGGTCATTGTGACAGATGTTTTTGCTTAACAGTCTTACTCTCTTACAAGGGAAGGTTCAGTTTGGTTTGGGAGGGAAAGTATTTCTACAAATGATAGTTATATAAAAGCAGAAAGCATACATATCCCATATATAAACATATAGACACATACAAATATGAGCACACATAAATATGTGTGGATATACATATGGGAGGCAGCTAGATGGCTCAGTGGATAATACTGAACCTGGAGTCAGAAAGACTTGAGGTCAAATCTAGTCTCATACACTTACTGGCTGCATGAGCCTGAGCAAGTCACTTAACTTTTGTATGCCTTAATCCACTGGGGAAAGGAATGGTAAACCATGCCAGTATCTTTATTTATGAAGAAAATCTCATAGACAGGATGGTCCATGAGATCCTGAAGAGCTGGACATGATTGAATGATTGAACAGCAATATGTATACACACACACACGTATATTTAACTTAAGAAAAATTATAAAATTTGGGAGTTGGAATAAATAATCTTTGAGGTCTTTTGCAGGTCCAATACCCTATGATTTCCTGTAAGCCCAGGTAATCAAAGCACTGGACAAGATATGTTGGGGATATAAAAATAAATATGAAATGAGGCCATTCTCTTGAGTTTTCAGTCTAATTGTCTTACTTGTTCAACTTCTATGAACTCTTGAAAGAGGTCAAATCTTATGCTTCTTTTTATTGGACCACAGGTCCTAGTAATAGTAATGCCTTGTTTAGAGTATATGCTTAATACATACTTAATTGTGAAAATAAGTGCAATACCTTTAGTTACATTCATAAAGCCATGCCTTTTCTGACCACAAATGGCAGGAATGACTCCATTATTTCCCATTTGCATTTACTGAACAAAGAGGACCAGGAAGTAGATAAATAAGAGGTAGGGCTAATTATACTTTAGTGAACTTCTTAGTGTAGTCCAATAGATAATGATGAATTTTTAGGGCTCACTTTTCATCAAGCAGTAGAACACAATGAACATTTCTAGAATTTAAGAGACTTCTTGAGCTTCATCGATGTGGGAAGATATTTACTAACCAGTTCTCAACACTGATGTGATACCTGCAGGACAAATGATTTTCATTAGAAAGAAGTGGAATAAGCTGAAAGAGCGGGTCAAGTATGTATCTCAGAATCAACTTAAGTTTTTCCATCCTGAGTCTCAAGTGAGAATCGAGTTCATGTCCTCTAACCACTTACCTGCTGTATGAATTCCTCCTACAACACACCAGACAAGTCACTCACCCAGAAGAAAATCACAACATCATTAATATTTTTGTTCATTTTAGGACCTGCTTCCTAATATTAAATCAGTATCTTTTTCCCTCTAACTTCAACTCCTCAGAGGACCCTAGTTCACCTCTTAGTAACTTCCTAGAATAAATCTGACCCTTCTATGGTAGCCCTGAAAGTATTCGAAGATAGCTAATAGTGAAAATGACTTAGCTATTTATTTGCACCTAATGGTGTAATTAAAATTGATCACAGTTTTGTTTTTTTTTTTGAAATTTCCTAAGGACACAAAGCAAAACATCCAAACAACGTATGTAGGCATTTAGTAGGATTAAACACACAGAATACTGCAGATAAGGCTGCAAGTAACCTTTAATTTTATATTTGAATGGCTTGCAAATATCAATAGACTTTTTGCCCACTGAAGGTTTTTCTAATCATCTATTAGAAGGAAAGGAAAAGAAGAGGAGTCTTCCTAGAGCACAACTTTAAATTCCAGACTGAGATGTTTGTATTTTATCCTGTAGGCAATGGGAAACTACTCAGGCCTGTGCCTTAGGAAGATAATTTGGCCAGTTGTGTAAAGGATGGATTGGAAAGGGGGAAATTCTGGCAGCCCAGGCAAAAGTTAGAAGGCTATACAGAGCAAGCAATTAGGAAGTTATTTCATAGTCCAAGTTAGTATGGTGAAGGCCTGGTTTGGGGCAGTAATTAGATAAATACCAAGAAGAGAATATGGAAGAATCTGGGTCGGTTGGAAAGGACCATGGAATCTGACTTATACATAGTGTCCTAAAAGTCAGTGCAGTTTCAAACTTTAATACCTTTAAGATTTAAGACTTTGGGAACAGGACGTACTCATCGGAAATATTTGCCTTCAGAAGAAATACGGTTTAAATGTAAAGAGATCAAAATTATAATTATTCTTAGAACTAAGGAGTGATTCAGTTCAATAAACTTTTATTATGCACCTAGTACTAAGTAACTACCTTAAGTCAAGTTCTGAGGACTTGTATAAGGTATACAACAATTAAGCTCTCAAGGAACCTGTAGCCTTGTTGGGGCAAGGTAGAGGATAAATGTTTTAACAACTCTGATCAGTTCAGGGGAGAGATCCCAGATAGTGCTACAAGAAATTTAAGAAGAAATCTTTTTCAACCTTGGGATAAATAGAAAGGGAGTTCAATAGGAGGTGGCATCTAAACTGGCTTTAAACAAAGAGAGTCAATTCTAAATGATATGTGCCTACTTATATTTTGTGAAAGACTTTTAGTCATTTAAATATATATTTTTTGTATTTGTCCATAAAAGCAAATAAAGTTATAGTGTGTTCCTTTCAGTAAAGGCTTTTTGACAAATATGGGCTCATTTGTATAATGCTTAGCACTTATGTGGATTTTTAATCCTCAAACCACTTACAAAGGATGACATGTAGGATGAGTTTGGATGTCAAGGGTTCTTTATAACTTGAAGAAAGACAGAGAGGCTTCTGGGAAGATGGAAGAGGAGGTCAGAAAATTTTAAGCTCTCAAGGTTTTCTTCCACAAAAGAGATAAAATAGCTCTTCTGAGCAAACATAGAATGGTGAAAACAAGTTAGAATAGGGGCAGAACAGGGGTCGTCTTGGGACAATTGGAGAAGATCTGAAGAAAAATCCCAGGACCAGATTTCCTGCCAGTGAAGAGAAAACACCTCCAGACTAGGGTCCTCTTTAACAAAGCAGCAAGATAATTAAACACCAAGCAGCAAGCCCTGAGGCTGGTTAGTTTGAGAGGCTGCCTCAGCCCCATTTAAATATCCCTGGGACAGTGACAGGATTTGGACTTCTGACCTAAAGAAGATCTAGGCAACCTCTGTTAACAAGCAAAGCCAGACCCACATATGCTTGGGAGAGCAGCAAGAAGGATGCCTGATGAGTGCAGAGGCAGTGGGCACTTACAGGAGGCTGGAAGTCTTGGTTTGAGTTCATGGGCAGGGGGGAGACCTTAAGAGGATCAGAGGCCAGAGGCGCTATCCCCCAAACCCCAGGACTCGAGGCGATTATAAAAACTAAATTGTCATATGAAAAAATGCACAAGTGGAGGAGAAATATGACCTATTATCAAGATTATTTTTCCTTCATATGGATCCTCAATTTGCCTCTCCATAGCTTCTGCTCATTGCTCCCGGTAATTCTCTCTGGGCCAAGAAGATAAATCTAATCCCTCGTTTTGGACAGTCCTTCAGATACTTGAGGGCAGCTAAAATATCTGCCCTAGTTGTCTTCAGGCTAAATATCCTTAATTACTTCCTCTGACCCTCAAATGTCATAATTCCCCTAGCAATCCTGGCAGCCTTCCTTTGGACACACTCCAATTTAGCAATGTCTTCCTTAACTGAAGACTATATTCCAGATAACAAAACTGATTGATATTTAAATAGTGCTTTAATATTGGTACAGTGATTTTGCACACATAGCATTACTTGAACATCACAACAGTCCAAGAAGTCAGATGCTACAGACATTATTATCTACAGTTTACAGATGCGGAAAGGAAGACTCAGATTAAATTACTTGCCAATAGTCACACAGCTAGCAATTATTGGAAGTCAGATTTGAATCCAAATCTTGCACCGCATGTTCATCTCACCAGGTTTTGTATTTCAGCTCCTTCCTTCCTTCCATCCTTCCTTCCATCCTTCTTTCTTTTTTTCTTGTATTTATATCTCCAGAGCTTAGCACAATACTTGACACATAATAAAGATTTAGGCACTTGATGAGTATTTATTGACAATGGACTATACTATTGTCTTAGATGTGTTCTGACAAAGTACAATGAAACTAACCTTTTGGGTGCTATGCTTATTATAGTATTAGGATTTTATTGGTTGTTACATCATATTAAATTATAATTAGCTTAAAATCTAATAGGACCCTATTACTTAAGTAGTCTTCCTCTCTCCCTCCCTCAACATCATGGGAAAGCTATCCTAGATTCAAAGAATTCTTTGGATCAAGATCCACAAATCATGAGCTCCCACCAATATTTCTCTTTTGCCAGATTCAGTGAGAGCACACACTAATTAAAACAAAAGCAATTAGTTAAACAACATACTAAAGTAAATAACCAAGACTACATATAGCCAGGACAACTCAAGCTTGTAGAGTTACATCCAGTTGTACTTTCCGCTCCATAAGCCACTACTTGACACATCCCTACAGAGCTGCTGCTGTCATCTACTGTTCTGCTGATGTCACCTAGTGGGCCACTTCTGCTGTGATATGAGTTGTTGGTGTCATCTGCTGGGCTACTTATTCATCTGACCTGTGAGCAATTATTACCTTCGAATAGACTATTTTCTCTAGCGCATTTCTATTTATTAGTTCTCTACGCTGATTACTTATTGATCTGTTTCCTTCTATTTTTCTCTACTTCACCTTTTACCTTCAGAGAAAATCTTTCAATGAACCCTTGCTATACAATAAGAGCTATTACAATTTTTTCTTTTGTTAGATCCATATTAATACAGTCAGAAAAAGTTACTTCTTGATTAAACTTCCTTGATCCTCTTTTAACTGCAACTCCTTTAGGATGAGAAATTGCCTTTCAACTTCTATTATACTTCTGGCTACTACTTTTGAATCAATGGAAATTACCATGGACTTTTCATTTAGTAAGACTAGAGAAGCAACATTTGCTTTTAGATCTTCATTCTGCATTCTGGTGGGCAACACAACTGTGATTCAATCTATGTCTACTATTTCTTTATTCAGAAGTTGTGACAGGGAAAGGGAAGGACCATGGGATATCAGTTTAGTGTATTTCAATATACACATATATGTGTCTGTGTGGGTTTATTCTAATCTTCGGTTAAAAAATAAACACATACCCATTTGAATTTTGATCCATTTGGGTGACCACATAGAATTAAACTTCGAAAATCAATACATATATTAGATGTTCATAATTATAGATCTTTTAGAAATGATATATTTTAACTGGTTAAGTAGCATGAAATAATCAAACAGACCTATCATTTCATAGATAAAATATTTGCTCCTATTATGCAGATCATGAGTCATCCATGCCTTACCATCTTGTGCAACTCTTGCACATCTCCTCTTGTAAGTTTGACAAATGGAGTAGTTCCTCTATTTCTCCTAATATCATAAAGATTATCATTGGAGAACTCAGGCTGTCTACCATACAATCAGCACATCTTTTTTGATCATCTATTTCCCTGATGACACCCTGTGATCCATTTTTTGAAGTTTTTTGTTTGTTAAATGTTGCAATCTGCTCATACCCTCCAAACACTTTTTATTCTACTCTATATTATATTCATTTTTCTTTCTTTAGAGATTCTTTATCTCACAGACATATTATAAGGCTTGTGTAATACTACCTTTAAAAAGTATATGTATATATATATATATATCTTCATTAATGAGCTTGTAAACTTGTCTACTCAAACGCATGTCATACAGTATATACTAGATATTCACTATCCACTTACTTTTTAATGTTATGGATGGTTTGGATAAAGTCTTTGAATGGTTACAACTCTATTGTAAGAGGCTGAGCAGTGTTCTGGGGCTTGATATAGCCAGCACATCACAATATCATTCCAAAACAAGAATATCTTGCTAATTTCACTATCCAGATGAAATCTTTGTTCAATGACTTCATCATGGGATCTTCTTTATTACAGGTTCATAGCTTTAGAACTCTAAGAGACTGTAGAAGCCATCTAATCTAACTTCATTTTATATATGAAGAAAGGAAACCCAAAGAGCATATGACTTGTCCAAAGGTCATAAAGGTAGTAAAAGGCAATCAAGATTTCAGCTCAGGTCCTGTGACCCCAGTGCCAGCATGCTTCTCACTATACCACTTGTAGCAGCAAATACTTTTGGTGGTTGTATTTCTTTCATTTTCTTAGCTGATGTTTGTGATCAAAGGGTCATTAAACCAGGTCATTTTTATTTCATATTGCTCAAGAAATCTTTAATTATTTTCTTTCATGAATGAGAACAATGCAGAAAAATTATGACCTGTGGAAATGTACTCAAAGCTCACTTGATAGTTGTTCAGTTACCATGCCCCAGATTTGTTTTCCTTACTGTAGAATGGGTTTTATAAACTGTGGAGAGATGTATAAATATGAGCCATTGTTACCGTCTTGATATGGGCCTGTGCTTTCTTTGGTGTAAGAAACTCTCCATCGATGCAGATCAGCAGCTGCTTGGCAACTTGTAGATCTTAGTGAGTTGCTTGGAAGCACTGAGGAGCAGAGTGACTCCCCTAAGGTCACATTGCCCTTATATGTTTCAAGTGGGATTTGAGTCCATGACTTCCTGCTCCCAAAGTCAACTTTTTAATGCACTCTGCCATACTGTTTCCCTATTACCAATTACTACTAGTGTATATGTGTGTGTGTGTGTATAAAATGAACACAAACACTTGAAAAACAACTCTACCCATCATATCAATCTATTATTATGGTTATTGATTTATATGTCACAAATATGAAAATCTTAAGGTGAAAAAATAAGCACCTGTGTATATTACTTTATGGTAGGTTTAAGATTTATTTCTGCTTTAAAATTGTAGCATTTTCTTCCTCCACCTCTCTAACTTGATTTTCAAAATCCTTTTTGAGCTCTTCCATGGCCTGAGCCTATTGAATATTTATTTTGGATGTTTGGGATACAGAAGCCTTGACTTCTATGTCTTTCCCTGATGGTAAGCATTGTTCTTCCTCATCCAAAAGGATGGGAGGAGATAGCTGTTCACCAAGAAAGTAACCTTCTATGGTTGTATTTTTCCCCCCTTTTCTGGGCATTTTTCCAGCCAGTTATTTGACTTCGGAGTTTCCTCTTCACACCCACCATGCCTCCAGATCCACCCAGCCAGCACTTGGGGTCTGATATTCAAATGCTGCTTCCCAGCCTCAGGGCTTTGGAGGGCAGGGCTGCTATTCAGTGTGAAATTAAGTTCAGGTGCTCAGGTGGGGGCAGGGCTGCCACAAGGGGCTCAGTTCCCTGCAGGGGTTTATGCAGAGATCTTCAACAATGGATCTGAGCTCCTGTCTGCTTTGGGAGCCTCTGTCTGCTGCTGCCTCTGCTGCTGCCTCCCGAGGGGGCCTGAGTTATGGGGACACCCCACTCCCCTCTCGTCCAGCCAAAAAGGCCCTCTCACTGACCTTTGGTGCCTGTGGGTGGAGGGACCTGTGCAGCTGCTGGAAATTCTGCCCCTGAAGCCTGCTGGGATCTGCTCCTGTTGGTGCTGTGCAGCCAAGGCTGGGCTGGGCTCTGCTCTGAGTCCGGTGCACAACGGGCCTTTTGTGCAGGTTTTTCAGGTCTCTCTGGAACAGATATCTCCTCCACTCCATTGTTCTGTGGTTTCTGCTGTTCCAGAATTTGTTGGGAGTTATTCTTTACAGCTATTTTATGGGCTGTGAGTTAGGAGGTAGCATATGTGTATCTTTCTACTCTGCCATCTTGGCTCCTCCCCCCCAAAATTGTAGCATATTCTTAATTTTATGTGAAGAAAATTTAAGATAAAAACATTACTTGTATAGACTGTTTGTTAACAGTGGCCAGATGGTACAAAAATTATTATTATTCATAAAATTGCAAGTGGGTTTTTTTTTTAAATAGAGATTAGAAACTACTGCATTAGACTATCTCAAAACCAGACTTGGGAGTCTCTGTCCTAGAGACTTCAAAGGAAGTACCAAAAAAGAATATAAAGAAGTCACTTCATGTTGCTTCTTCATGGGTTAATATCCATCAGGATTTTGCACTTTCTAAGAGGTTGCTTCTGTGTTAGAATTTCTCCAAAGCTCTCATGTCTGAATAGTATCCTTTCTTCATGCCTGGATAGGATTTAAGGTATAGTAACATTCAGTACTGTTAGTAGTCTCTCAGACCTTGCTCTCAGACCTAATTCTTCTTCAAAGCTATCTCTAGCAGCTGCAGAGTTGTCCGCACAAAAACCTAATCTCCTCCAAAGTGTCGTAGCTTTCAAATACATCAATCCAATGACCTTAGAGATTCCCATTCCTTCTACAGAATTTTCATTCAGTTGTACTGTCTGCAGTCCTATGCTATGCTAATTCTGAAAATGTATTACATATTACATGAAAAAATACTGCATTAAGGCCATGTAGATAATGGATACTTGAAATTCCTTCATTGGTTATCATCTTAGCTCCAATATATGGCTTATAATAGAAATCTGGGGAAATAAAGGGCATCTAGTGGCACAGTGGACACAGCACTGGGGCTGGAATCAGGAAGACCTGAGTTCAAATCTGACCTCTGATACTCAGATGTATGACTTTATTATTTGCTTCAGTTTCCCCATCTGTAAAATAGAGATAATAATAGCACCTACTCCCCAGGGTTGTTGTGAGGATCAACTGAGCTAATAATTGTAAAATGACTATATGATTAGTGCCTAGTACATAAAATATACTATGTAAATGATAGCTGTTGTACCACCACCACTACCTAGTGATATTCAAATTCTCCATTAGATTTTCTTACCATGATACCACTCACAAAACTTGCATTGTTCTCAGTAGATGAGACAAGTAGAAGTTTTACAGAATCAGTTTTAGCTAAGTGGAGTTCTAAATAATTTTATTAATTAATTAATTTTTAGTTTTCAATATTCACTTCCACAAGATTTTGGGTTCCAAATATTCTCCCTATCTTTCCCTTCTGCATCCCAGGAGAGTATGCATTCTGATTACCCCTTCCCCCAATCTGTCCTCTTTTCTATTAACTCCCTTCTCTTATCCCCTTCCATTCTATTTTTCATGTAACACAAAATAGATTTATATACCCCATTGCCTCTATATCTTATTTCCCAGTTGCATATAAAAACAATTTGTAACATTCATTTTTAAAACTTTGAGTTTCAAATTCTTCCCTTTCCTCCATTCTCGCCCACTCTCATTGAGAAGGCAAGCAATTCAATATAGGTTATACATGTGTAGTCATGCAACACACTTCCATTATAGTCATGTTGTGAAAGACTAACTATATTTCCCTCCATCCTATCCCATCCTCCATTTATTCTATTCCTTCCTTTGACCCAATCCCTCCTCAAAGTGTTTTCTTCTGATTACCCCCTCCCTCAAACTGTCTTCCCTTCTATCATCCCCCTTCTCATGCCCTTTCCCTCTATTTTCCTGTAGGATAAGATAAATTTCCATACCCAATTCAATGTGTATTTATGCCATTCTTAAGCCAAATCCAATGAGAGTAAGATTCACTCATTCCCTCTCACCTTCTTCCTCTTTCCCTCTACTGTAAGATCTTTTGCTTGCTTCTTTTATGTGAGATTCTATATCTTACTTTTTCCTTCTCCCAGTACATTCCTTTCTCACCCCTTAATTTTATTTTTACATATCATCCCTTCATATTCAACTGACCCTGTGCCCTCTATGTCTATGTCTATATCTATCTATCTATCTATCTATCTATCTATCTATCTATCTATCTATCTATCTATCCATCCATCCATCTATCTTCCCTCCAATTACCCTAATAATGGAAAACTTCTTGTGAGTTACAAATGTCATCTTTCCACATAGAAATGTAAACAGTTTAATAAATCCATTATGATTTCTCTTTCCTGTTTACCTTTTCATGCTTCTCTTGATTCTTATATTTGAAAGCCAAATTTTCTATTTGGCTCTGGTCTTTTCATCAAGAATGCTTGAAAGTTCTGTATTATATTGAATGGCCACTTTATCCCCTGAAGGATTATACTCAGTTTTGCTGAGTAGGTGATTCTTGGTTTTAATTTGAGCTCCTTTGATCTCCAGAATATCATATTCCAAGCCCTCTGATCCCTTTACATGGAAGCTGCTAAATCTTGTGTTATTCTGATTGTTTTCACGATACTGAAATTGTTTCTTTCTGGCTGCTTGTAATATTTTCTCTTTTACCTGGAAGCTCTGGAATTTGGCCAGAATATTGCCAAGAGTTTTCCTTTTGGGGTCTCTTTTAGGAGGTAATTGGTGGATTTTTTCAATTTCTATTTTACCCTCTCATTCTAGACAATCAAGGCAATTTTCCTTGATAATTTCTTGAAGATGATGTCTAGGCTCTTTTTTTAATTGTGCCTTTCAGGTAATCCAATAATTTCTAAATTATCTCTCCTGGTTTTTTTCCAGTTTGGTTGTTTTTCTGGTGATATTTCACATTGTTTTGTATTTTTTCCATTCTTGTAGCATTGTTTTATAACTTCTTAATTTCTCATAGACTCATTAACTTTCATTTGCTCCATTCTAATTTTGAAGAAATTTTTTCTTCAATGAACTTTTGGACCTCCTTTTCCATTTGGTCAATTCTGCTTTTTAAGACATTCTTCTCTTTATTGGCTTTTTGTACCTCTTTTGCCATTTGGGTTGGTCCATTTTTAAAGGTGTTATTTTCTTCAGCATTTTGGGGGTCTCCTTTAGCAAGCTATTGACTTACTTTTCATGATTTTCTTGAATCATTCTCATTTCTCTTCCCAATTTTTCCTCCACCTCTCTTACTTGATTTTCAGAATCCTTTTTGAGCTTTTCCATAGCCTGAGATTATTGCACATTTTTTTGGAGCCTTTGCATGTACAAACCTTGACCTTGCTGTCTTCCTCTGATTATATGCTTTGCTCTTCCTCATCCAAAATGGTGGAAGAAAATACCTTTTCACCAAGAAAGTAAACTTCTACAGTCTTATTTTTTCCCCACTTGGGGCATTTTTCCAGCCAGTTACCTGGCTTTTGAGTCCTTTGTCAAGTGGAAAGTATACTACACTAGGCCTCAGAGGTTTTGTGCAGCTGTTCTCTGAGATATCTCTAGGGACCTGTAAATTTTCTGTTCCTCCAAGGTGGCAAAATCAAGACAGAGGAATTTACTCCTCTCCTAGCCTGCACTCTGGTCTTTGAGCAACCAAAAATAATCTTTTCTGCCCTATTACTATGAGTAGGATCCCCTCTCCACAACTGCCACCAGCCCTGCCACACTGGTACTCCTCTTCCCCCTGGGATTACCACTCAGGACTGAAATGGAGATCAGCCATTTGACTCCGATTGAGTCTTTTTAAATATATATATATATATATATATATATATATATATATATATATATATATATATATATATATATATATATAAAAATTTATTTATTTAACTTTTTACATTCATTTTCACAAAATTTTGGGTTCCAAATTTTCTCCCCATTTATCCCCTCCCCCACCTCAATACACCGAGAATTCTAATTTTCCCTATCACCAATCTGCCCAATAGGGCCAGATGACTTTCTATTCCCCATTAACTATATTTCTTTTTTCCTAGTAGCAAGAACAATACTCAACAGTTGTTCCTAAAACTTTGAGTTCCAAATTCTCCCCATCCCTCCCTCCCCACCCATTCCCTTTGGGAAGGCAAGCAATTCAATATAGGCCATATCTGTGTAGTTTTGCAAATGACTTCGATAACAGTTGTGTTGTGTAAGACTAACTGTATTTCCCTCCATCCTATCCTGCCTCACATTGTTTCTATTCTGTCTTTTGATCCTGTCCCTCCCTGAGTGTTGACTTCAAATTGCTCCCTTCTCCCATTGCCCTCCCTTCCATCATCCCTCCCTCCCTGCTTATCTCCTTCTCCCCCACTTTCCTGTACTGTAAGATAGGTTTTCATTCCAAAATGAGTGTGCATTTTACTCCTTCCTTTAGTCGAATGTGATGAGAGTAAACTTCATGTTTTTTTCTCAGCTCTCCTCTTTTTCCTTCCACTAAGAGGTCTCCTGTTTCCCTCTGGAATGAGATATAATTTAGCCCCTTCCATTTCACCCTCTTTCCTCCCACTACATTTCTCTCTCACCGTTTACCTTAATTTCTTTTAAGATACGGTCCCATCATATTCTATTCACTCTGTGCTCTTTGTCTCTGTGTGTGCATGCATGTGTATATGTGTGTGCACACACGCGTGTACGTGTGTGTGTGTGTGTGTGTGTGTGTGTGTGTGTGTGTGTGTGTGGTCCCACCAACTACCCAGATACTGAAAACTTTTAAGAGTTACAAATATTGTCTTTCCATGTAGGAATGTAAACAGTTCACCTTTGGTAAGTCCCTTATGACTTCTCTTTGCTGTTTACTTTTCCATGCTTCTTCTCATTCCTGTGTTTGAAAGTCAAATTTTCTTTTCAGCTCCGGTCTTTTCATCAAGAATGATTGAAAGCCCTCTGTTTCATTGAAAGACCATATTTTCCCCTGAAGTATTATACTCAGTTTAGCTGGGTAGGTGATTCTTGGTTTGAGTCCTAGTTCCTTTGACTTCTGGAATATCCTATTCCACTCCCTTCGATGCCTTAATGTAGAAACTGCTAGAACTTGAGTTATCCTGATTGTATTTCCACAATACTGGAATTGTTTCTTTCTAGCTGCTTGAAAGATTTTCTCCTTGAACTGGGAATTCTGGAATTTGGCCACAATGTTCCTAGGAGTTTCTCTTTTTGGATCTCTTTCAGGCAGTGATTGATGGATTCCTTCAATACTTATTTTGCCCTCTGGTTCTAGAATATCAGGGCAGTTTTCCTCGATAATTTCATGGAAGATGATGTCTAGGCTCTTTTTTGATCATGGCTTTCAGGTAGTCCCATAATTTTTAAATTGTCTCTCCTGGATCTATTTTCCAGGTCAGTTGTTTTTCCAATGAGATAGTTCACATTCTCTTCCATTTTTTCCTTCTTTTCGTTTTGTTTTGTGATTTCTTGGTTTCTCAGAAAGTCATTAGACTCCATCTGTTCCATTCTAATTTTGAAAGAACCATTATCTTCAGTGAGATTTTGAACCTCTTTTTCCATTTGGCTAATTCTGCTTTTGAAGGCAGTCTTCTCCTCATTGGCTTTTTGAACCTCTTTTGCCAATTGAGTTAGCCTATTTTTCAAGGTGTTATTTTCTTCAGCATTTTTTTGGGTCTCCTTTAGCAAGGTATTGACCCGCTTTTCATGCTTTTCTTGCATCTCTCTCATTTCTCTTCCCAGTTTTTCCTCCACCTGTCTAACTTGCTTTTTAAAATCCTTTTTTGAGCTCTTCCATGGCCTGAGCCCACCGGACATCCATCTTGGATGTCTGGGATAGAGAGGCCCCAACCTCCACGTCTTTCCCTGATGGTAAGAATAGTTCCTTATCATCAGAATTGAAAGGTGGGAACATCTGTACCCCATCAAAGTAGCTTTCTATTGTCTTATTTTTCTTCCCTTTTCTGGGCATTTTCCCAGCCAGTTACTTGACTTCTGAGATTCATGTCCACTCCCGCCTAGATCCGCCCAGCTAGTGCTTGGGGTCTGAGATTCAAATGGGCTTTCTGCAGCAGGTGCAGCTGCTATTCAATGTGAGCTTAAGTTCTGGTGCTTAGGTGGGGGCAGGGCCACCTTCCAGGCTCTGTTCACTCAGGGGGTTTATGCAGAGACCTTCAGTATAGGAGCTCCTGCTTGCCCCGGGACTTCCGGACCTCTGCCTCTGCTGCTGCCTCTGCCACTGCCTCCCGAAGGGGCCCGAGCCATGGAGACACCCCGCTCCCCTCTCGGCCAGCCCAGACGTCTCTCTCACTGACCTGTAGCGTCTGTGGGTGGAGGGACCCGTGAGTGGCCGCCAGAGATTCCGTCCCTGAAGCCTGCTTGGATCTGCTCCTCTGGGGCCATGTGGCCAGGGCAGCACAGGTGTGGACTCCACTGTCCAGAGCACGATGGACCCCTGGGGATGGCTCTCCAGGGCTCTCTGGAATGGAAATCTTTTCCACTGTGTTTCTGTGTGCCTTGCAGTGCTCCAGAATTTGTGGGGAGTTCTTCTTGCAGGAAATATATGGGCTGTGTGTTCGGAGCTAGCATACATGAGTCTTTCTACTCTGCCATCTTGGCTCCACCCCCCTCACTTGATAATTTTTATATTTATAGCATATAAAATTAATAACTTTAATAATATATTGATATAATGTGTAGATTTATTTTTCATCATAAAATTTCTTGAAACATGGCATCATTCATGATATTGCAACTCATAATTCTTTTTAATCATTAACAAACATCAATTTTTAAATTTTTATAGCACCTAAAACAGAAAAAACTTTCACATAACTAAGATATTATGAAAGGCAGTAGAATGTCCATTGCTTTAATTGTTAAGCTAGACAATTATTTAGCCATAGTCAAACGTTAAGTTAATTTTCAATTCAAGTTCTTGTTTTAGTGTACAGGTGTAGGTTTCCAAAGTAACAAAATATTTCCTAACATACTTTTCAATGACTTACTGTGCTTATGCAATCAAATGAGTATCTTTAACTACTTTTATTTCATCCATTTGTGACTGTAAAATAGAAAAATTTTAGTTCCTCAATAGATCACAAAAATTTCAGACTTCTGGACAATTCTCCTTACTATCACATTATCTGCAAGTGGAACCATTTGAAGCTGATTTACATATAATTTCTAACTATTTTTCAATTATATCAAGAGGTACAAGCAATACCAATATTTATCTTATTAAATCATGCTTTTGCCTCTAGCAATCCTTAAGTATACACATATGATGCAAACAGTTTTGAAAAAAAAATTAGTTTTTCCCTCTTAAAGACATCAAATTTTTAAAAATTCTGCTTAACTATTTTCTATGTGCATATTTTCGAGATGTTTCAATTTATTGGGTGTCATTTCACAAAAATAGCACATGTATAAAACAAGTATAGTAGTCTTTCTTCTCCATTAATACTAGAACTTGTGGATTCCAGTGATGAATTTTATGAGTCTCAACTCTTTGGTATTTTTCCAAATTCTCCAGTTAAATTATCTCTGATGTCTTTACTGTTAGTAAAGTAGATTAAATGGATTTTTGTAGCAAATCAGTTATATATTTCTCCATCACAGAGAAATACTGTTTCACTTTTAAGAGTCAGAATGAAAACAATTAAATTTAAATTGCATTGCTGTGAAGATCAAACTATTATCTATTATCATTTTCAAATTCTGATTTCTTAAGTTTCAGGCTTTTTGGAAATCAGCTTATTATACTGTAGTTACCTAAATGAATGGTATTAAGAAATATAGCCGATATCATGGTACTTTTAATTCTACTTCAAAGATCATTTAACTTCAAGTTTACATTTTTTGCATTTTCAAATGCAGCATTCAATGCATTGACATAATTTATCTATTCCATGAGCCTACACCAATGGACAGTATGACAGTGGCAGATCATTCTTACATAAAGTTTCAATTTAAGTGCCGATACACATTTTTTACCTCCTTTGTGACTGTCATTAAATAATTGTTTCACAGTCAGTTGGAAATTTTTACCATATGCCAATACAACTGATGATTTTTATTTTGGACTTTAATAATATTTTTGTTTTTATTATTTATTTTCCAAATTATTTATTTTCCAAGTATACACCCCTCCTTTTTCTACCCAGCAAAACTTCCTCTTAAAGACCTAAAAGTTGGGGATGGGTGGAAAGGGAAAGCATAACTTGTGTTTCTATTTTTTAAATGTTTGTATCTATATTTGTTGGATTTGAAAATATTCATTTGTTTTGACTATGGTTTCTTGAGTCTCTTGAGGCTTTTTCCTCCTGCCTAGGGATAGAGGTGGGGACAAAATAAAAACTTTTAGCAAACTGCTGTATTGTCACCAATTATTTCTTGTTATTATTCTTGTTTTCTAGCACAAACTGAGTTTAATTCATTTATTTTGAGTGTCCCTGATTTCCCTCTAGTGCTTTCTCCAATTCACTATGTTGCCTTCTCACACTGAGTGAAATAAGCAGAACTGGAGGACAGCATATGCAATGTCTTCAATAATAGAAAAGAAAAGAACACTAAGTAAAACAAAGCCAAAACTTCCTTGAGTAACTCTTATAACCAACCTTGACAGAAGAAAATGAGGAAATGTGCTCCTTTCATTAGAGAAGTGAAGGATGAGTATAGAGTGTTTACATGTTCATGTCAGATTCAATTACCACATTGGTTGGGTTTGGACTAATTGTAATTTACTTTTCTTCCCAGGGAACTGACCAAAGGGGGCTTATATGATGTAAAAAGAAATGGGTGTTTTTGAATAAAAGTTTACATTTACTCATATGGAAGATGGGAAGAAAAAGAAGGGATAGCATAACTTTAAATCCCATATCTGAGGCAGAAAGTGACTATGATGCTTGAAATAATATGATTCCCTTTTCACAAAAAGACACACCTTCTTTATGATTGTGATTGTACATTTCTATCTCTTCAGGAAGAACTGGTCTATTCTATTCTTCCTTTCATAAGCACTGACATTGATTTAAAGTACTTCTCTCTAAGAGTTCATTCTGGGAGTGACTATACAAGGCCACTCTGCCTGACAAAGCCAGGAATTATATACATTGCTTTTGAAATAATCAATCATAATACGATCTGCCCTCACAGCAACTCAATATACTTCTCTTCTCTCAGCGCAATGTTTCTTCCATTATGGTCATATCTGGAATCAATTTCCAATTGAGTTGTTTCATAGTCCCCATAAATACAAATACTCTTTCCACCCACATTTTGTGCTAGATGTTATTCATTGCATAAGATGCACCATCCCCCTATTCTGGACATTTTCACCATCTGTGCCTCATGCTTAGAATTCTCATTTTCCCCTTTTTTCCTCCTGGCTTTCCTTCATTCCTTCAAGTTCCAGTCCTACCTTCCATAAGAACCCTTTCCTGATCTCCCTTAATGCTAATGCATCGCCTCAGTTGATTATCTCCAATTTATTCTGTTTGTACTTGTTTGCACACAGTTGTTTGCTTGTTGTCTCCTGCATTAGACCAAGAGCATGAGGGCAAGAGCGATTTTTCACCTTTTTTCACATCTTTAATATTTAGCACAGTGACTGGCATATAGTGGACCGCTAGTTGGCACCGTGGATAGAGAATAGGGTTTGGAATCAGTAACATTCATCTTTCTGAGTTTAAATATGACCTCAGACACTTACTAGCTGTGTGACCCTGGACAAGTCACTTAACCTTATTTGCTTCAGTTTCTCGTGTCTAAAACGAACTGAAGAAGGAAATAGCAAATGACTCTAGTATCTTTACCAAGAAAACCTCAAATCGGGTCTTGAAGAGTTGGGACACAACTGAACATCAACTGACTCAATAAATACTTTTGATTGACTAACTGATGATAGAGCAATTTTTCATAAATACATATTAGCATCTTTGGGTTACTACTAATTACATATTCTGTCATATTTCCCAACAAGGCTAGACCTCAAGAAAATTGTGAAATTGACAAGATTTTTTCAGTCCCTTTTTATCTCCTTTCAGTGCATAGCCCTTTCTACCATCCTCCTCAATTATATATGCTCATTTCACAATGCTCAATGCTCCCACACTGCCTTCTTTGGAAAGAAAGTAATTTGTCAAATTTAAGCACACCAATGTGTTAAATATCTATTGTGTAAGGTGCTACATGATGAACTCGTTATCTTCCATATTCTGAACTTTCTCAGTTTTCTTGAAGACTTTTTGAATAGGTCTGGATTTGATGAAGGGATAAACTAATTTATAGGTTTTTCTCTTTGCTTTCTTTATCAAGGCTCTCTCTGTCACATTTCAAATTGTTAGGCCAGGTATTTATGGCAGATATGAGACCTTCTAGATCCTAACATATTACCATCTTCTAACAGTTACATAGAGTACCATGTTGAGAAAAGCAAAGGATTCTAAGCCAGAAGTTCTGGGTTCAAATCCTGATTCAGGCACTCACTACCTGACTGCTTTTTGAAAGTCACTTAATCTTTATAGATTAAAATGCCTCTAAGTTCTTTGGCACTTTGGATCAATCTGTTCATATCTTCTCTTTCAGGAGGAAACATTCCTTTCTATGTTATTACTAGCTACCAATTTACCTGTGCCAAAAATTGAGATACTAACTCTTATTTACACTGAATGGTAGTGCCATTCTCCAAAAGCTCTGTGAACCATAAAGTAATTCAAAATCTTTCAAATATTTAAGAAACATTAATCCAGGGTTGCTGTACTTTAGATCCTACAGATCTTCAAATGCATGACATTTAGTACTTTTAAAGAAGCAATTCACATTATTTATTTCTGCTGACTGAGGACACATTGAAGTTCTAGATTGCTAACATTTTCCCCATGAAAGATCACTGCTGAGAAAATCATTATGTTGGTCCTTTTTTGTGTTCTATACCATAATATGTTGTGCTATTCACAGATGGCATTAACGGTAAAGAACACTAATCCCTGTTCCCTAGCACTCACTCAGCACCTGCTCTCCCACTGGCCCCCAAACTTTGGAAAGGCAGCACAGGTATTCTGCTTTAGGACCCACTCAGCAATTCCTTTGTCACTATTTCAGTCTCTGCCAGTACACTCTCTTGCCTGTGCCATCACCTTACCATTTGATGCAACAAACCATGGAAATCAGCTTTACCCTCCCTCACTTCCCCACCGTGTGAAAGAAGTGGAAGTATGAGAAGATTGTCCTCTGTGTTTTGCCCAGACCATCAGTGCTACATTGCAGTAGTGTTCATTCACAGAGTTAAAGAACAGAGGCAACTTGGATAAGGCAACAGCACATACGTGGGGACTGACATTTAGCTAATGTCAGTCTTGTCCCAAAAGAAGCCACTTGGGTTGAAACTATGGTGCAGTGTGGGAGAAGACAAAGACAGCTTAGAGCTGCATTTCTCAGGGAAACCACTATCAAAGAGGAAAGAGCTGAAGAGTGAGTGACAAGATACTCTAAGGAAGAAAAATGAAATTGCCAAAGATCTCAGAAGTAAAGAAACTCAATTAAAAACCTTGAGTGCAGGCTTATATACCAAACAGGAAAGGTGTCAATAACAGAAGGGAAGATGGCCTCCAAACATCTAAATGAGTCCAAACATCTCAAAATAAAAACTGCAAGATAAAGGAAAATGAATCAAATCAAATGAAGCAGAGGACTCTAAATTTCCAAAAGAAAATGGAGATGCACTCCCAAATTATTTAAGAAAAAATGACTTATTAAAACAGAATTTATAATTCAGGCAGCAGAAATCATTGGTAAAATAGAAAACTTGAATCCATGACTGAGTCTCTCCAAAGAATGTAAATACACAAAAGTAAAGGAAAATCTGGAAGAAAAGCAACAAATAATAATTTTTTAAAGAATACAATTTATATATGGTAAAATTATATTGATCTCAAATATGAGATGCATATGAACAATATAAGAACTGTAATTCTCCTAGAAGAAAACAAGTTAAATTTTAAAAGAATACTCAATACTCCATAAATTCTCCAAAAAATGAGAAAAAATACTCTATAAAACACAATTTTGTGAAATAAATATAATATCTAAACTAGGGAAGAATCAAGCAAAGATAATAGACCAATATAATTAAAGTATATCAGTTCCAAAGTTATAAATAAAATCCTGGTGAAAGATTATGAATATACTATATAAGTTTGTATGTAGTATTAGATATATTTGTACACATGTGCATGTAGGTGGGAACATATATGTGTGTGCGTGTGTGTGCATGTATGTATGTATTCCCTATTGTCAAGTTGGATTTATACCAGTGTTACAAGGATAGTTTGATATTAAGAAAGTAGTTAAACAGTCATATTAAAGCAAAAATCTTAGCCATTTATTATATCCATTAACTTTTGAAAGACTTTCACCAAATAGAATGTTCATTTATGCTTAAAACCCCAGCAAATATAATCATAGAAGAATCTTTTATATGATAAAAACTTGTCTCACATCAAAAGCTACCATTATGCAAAATTGAAATAGTCTAGAACTTTCCTAATAAATTGAGAAATCAAGTAAGAGTCCTCTGCCTCCCTTTCCTTCCTGTTTTTTGACATGGTTTTAGAAGTGCAAATAACAGTAACATAATAAGAGAAGGAAATTTTCAGCATATACGTAAGCAAAGAGGATTCAAAAATATTTCTCTTTCCTGATGCTATGACAGTTATTTTACATGGAGGATATCCAAGAGTCAGTAAAGAAACTAAATGAAATGACTAATAACTTCAGTTAAATAATAGGTTACAAAATAAATGTGCAAAAGTATTTCTTTATAGCAATAGTCAAACCCAGGAGGGAATAATTGAATAGAAAGTTCCATTCAAAACAACTAAAAATGCATAAAATATCTGAAAATCAGTCTACTGCAGAACACTCAACACATATAGATAGGATTACAAAATGCTTAAAAAATCAAGAATAATTCCAATAACTGGAGGTATATTAATTGCTCATGGTGTGGCTACAACAGTATAATAAGTAATGGTGATGTTACTTAAATTAATTATATAGAATATATGAATCAAAGCACCAAAGTGACACTTTATAGGATGAATAAAAATAATATCATTCATTTGGAAAAGCAAAAATCTAAACTCTTACAGGAAATAATGGAAGGGGAAAGTAGGAATTAAAGAGACATAATATTTCTGTAACTCAAATTGCATTGTAAAGTGGTGATTATTAAAAACTACTTAGTACTGGCTTGAAAAGTAGAGAAGTAGAACAGAATATATAAAGAGATACATAAATAAATGAATTTGATAAACTAAGAAAACAAACTACTTTTAAGAGAAATCCAAATTAAAAAAACCCCTGAAGCCTCATGTTACACTCAGATAATTTTCAAAGATGGCTAAAGATACAGATAGCATTGAAGGTGTTGTGTTAAAATAGGAACATTAAAAAATTGCTGGTGGAAATGTGGATTTGTCCAAACATTCTGGAAAAGAAGTTAAAATTAAACTAAGAAAATGACTAAAATACATATACAATTTGAATCAGATGTCTCACTGCTAGATATATACTCTGAGGTCATTAAAGTAAAGGTGTTCAATAATCACCAAAATATTCGGAACAGCAGCTTTTATGGTAGAAAAGAACTGGAAACCAAATAGATGCCTATTGAACAAGGGATGGTTAAGTTAAATGTAGGTGAATGTAGTGGAATATTAATGTATTATTAGCAATAATGAGTATGAAGTCTTTAGGTAAAACATACAAACTGATAAAAAAAAGTGAAAAAGAACCAGGAAAATACCATATGCCATAATTATGATAATAAGCATAGAAAACACAGTAACAGCTGTAACAAAATCGAACAAACTACTATTCCTTCTAAGATTACTCTCTATCAATTCTGTATTTATTTTGTATATTGTGATTTATATATGTTGTCTCCCTGCATTGGAATGTAAGTACCTTTAGGTCAGGGACTGTTTTTCCTTTTTCTTTATATTTCCAGTGCTAAGCACCATGCCTGGAACATAGTTACTCTTAACAAACACTTGTCAATTCTTTGAAACTAGATGCTGTATGCTAATAAGAATCAGTCTTCATCCCACAGAAGTGAGATGAAAATACACTTTTATCCCTCTTTTGTAGAAATGGATGGAGGTTGGAATGGGGAGATTAAAGATATGAAAAACAATATATAGTGCTGGACTTGACAGATATGATTAGTTTGCTAAACTTTTTATTCTATTTTCACTACCTTTTAAAATATTTTAGTTATATGGGATGTCTAACTGGGTGGGAGAGGGAAGAGGGATTGATCAGGAATTCAAGATGACATAAAAAAGACCAAGTTATATTATTTTTTAAAAGGTAAGGGAACAACTTGATATTTCATTGAGAAAAAAAATTTACTTAGATTTTTTTTTGTTTTCTACTGGCTAGTTTATATTCATAAAGTAATGTCTTTGGTAATCCCTCATTCCTCCATGATTTACTCACCTCTTTTTCTATTTATATCTCTTTATTATTGTTTAAAATTATATTGATGACTCCTGCAAACTAACAGTGGAGTAAAGAGTAAATTGCTTGGTTCTTCCATATTCACCTCCAAACAACCACAAAATAGTATCCCAAACAAATCCTGGAACAGCAGAATGAGCAAAAAGACAGGGGTGAAACAGTCTTTGAGCCAAAGAAACTTGTAAGATTGTCAAGAAAGGTCTGTCTTACTTGTGTAAAAGGAGAGCAAAGTCCAGGACAGAAAGCATTCCAGCAAGCCAACAACAAGCCTCACCTCAGGAAACCTGTGGTAGATCTTGAGCTCCAGCAGAGTGGAGCAGCTAAATGTTAACAGCAAGACCCCTAACATGCCTCAGCATAGCTAGGGGAATGGGCAGACTCCAGTTCTGAGAACTGCCATATACTTCAGCATAGCACTGAGCAAACAGGCAATGTCCTATGGCCAGACCATCATGTGCTTCAGTGTGGCACTGGGAAAAGGCAAAAACACCCCAGCAACCTCAGCACATGCCAAACGCCAGCTCTAGGACCCTGGCTCAGCACCAGATCAGCTACTAAACCCCCATAGCCTCCAGAAGCACCAGCCATCCTCTAAGTACAGCAATAGATATGAGGGTGCCTGTTGGCTCAGGGTAGCATCAGTGCAGCACCAGATATACAGCTAGAGTCTTCTGCCTCTGTTACAAGAAATCTGAGACGGCACCCCTTCCATTTCAGGAGTAGAGCTCAAATTTCAAATAAAGGAAAAAGGTCAAAACAAGAGCAACCTCCTCCCCAAGAATCTGACAATAGAAAGTTATTATGGTGAAGGGAATATCAAGACACAAACTCAGAAGAGGACAACAATGCCAAAATACCTATAGGCAAAACCTCAAAGTAAAATGTGAAGTGATCTTAAGTTCAGAAAAAATTCATGGAAGAGCTCAAAAGGGAGCTTAAAACTCATATAAGAGAAGTAGAAGAAAAATTAGGAAAACAAATATCAGTGATGCAAGAGAATTATGAAAAAAGAATCAATAGGTTCAAAAAAAGAAAACAACTGCTTAGAAAAGAAAGTATAAAAACTAAATGAGAAAAACAACTTTTTAAAAGTTAGAATTGGGCAAGTGAAAGGTAATGACTCTATGAGACATTAAGAATCAATCAAAAAAATTCAAAATAATGAAAGAAAATAGAAGATAATATAAAATACCTCATGGCATAAACAATTGACCAAGAAGTTAGATGCAAGAGAGGTAATCTCAGAATCACTGGACCACCTGAAAGCCACAATCAAAAGAAAGACCCGGACAGCATCTTCCAAGAAATTATCGAGGAAAATTGCCCTGATGTTCTGGAACCAGAGGGCAGAAAAAAATCTGCTGATCACCTCAGAAAAGAGATCCCAAAATAGAAACTCAAAGGAACATTATAGCCAAAATTCAGAACTATCAGATTATAGAAAAAAATACTTCAAGTAGCCAGAAAGAAGCAATTTAAATATCAGGGAGCCACAATTAGTATTATACAGAACTTAGCAGCTGCATGATTAAAAAATCAGTTTTTGATTCTGGAAAGTATAGGAGCTAAAACCACGACTGAGAATCAGTTACCTGGTGAAATTAAGCATAATACATCAGGAGAAAAAAAAATGGTCATTCAATGAAATAGAAAGACTTTAAGCTTTCATAAAGAGAAGACCAGAATTAAACAAAAAAAAAACTGATCTCCAATATCAAGAGAAACATAAACAGGTAAAAAGGGGAAAGAATACATAAGGGATTCAATAAAGCCCAACTGTTTACATTCCTATACAGGAAGATAATACTTCTAATTCTTAAAAATTGTATCATCAACAGTACAGCTAGAAGGAATAAACATAGACAGAGGGGAAAATTATAAGATGAATTTAAGAGAGTCAAACAAAAAAATAACTAAGGGATGAAAAAGTGGAGTACACTGGATATAGAATGAAAGAAGAGATAGAATGGGGTAAATTATTTCATGAAGAGGAGCAAAAGACCTATTACAGTGGAGGGGGGAATATGAAAGAGTGAGTGATGAGCATCATTTGAATCTTACTCTCATCTCTATTGGCTCAAAGAAGAAATAATATGCACAATCAGTTGAATATAGAAATCTACCTTACCTGACAGGGAAGTAGGAGGGGAGGAATTCAAGTAAAAGGTTGGGGTGGGGGGCAATGACAGAGGGGAGGGTAGCTGAGGGGAACTGGTATTAAGAAGAAAACACTGGTGAGGAGGGAAAGGGTGAAAAGAGAGGAAAAGCAGGAGGAAAAATAGGGTAGAGGGAAATACACAGTAATCATAACCGTGAATGTGAATGGGATAAACTCCAGCATAAAACAGAAGCAGATAGCAGAGTGGATAAAAACCAGAATCTTACAATATGTTTTTTTTTTTAACCAAAGAGCAGTTATTTATTCCATCTCTGATTTCAAATGTTACAGAACATGATGGACAAATAAGGCAAATAAAGCAAACTATTTTCTTCATCTCAATTAACCATGTTCAAGTGTCAAAGTATTCAAGAGACCTTGTAAACAACTGTCTTCCACCAACTCATGCAGGATAGTCTATAGCTCAAGTGGTGGGTGTCATTTCTATCAGCATTTTTTTATAGTCACTATCACCATTCATGAAACAGGCTAAGCATCAACAAAATCTTATTCCTGCATATTTTAGTACCTTCATAGCTAAATTCACAAGATTTAGAGGAAACTAGGAATCACCTTAATTTGTGCCAAACTTTGGGAGCTCAAAATGGTTTCTTTAGAAGCCTCCAAGAACTTCCTGTTTTGTTTTGATTCCATCTGAATCTTCTTTTTAAAAGTAGGCAGTTGTCTCCTAAAGACAGATCCCTTTTTGGCTAGCTCCACAACTTTAACCATTATTCAGTCTTTATCCAAACAAAATGTTGCTATTTAAATGCTGAAGTCACTCCCAGAGCATCAGAGGTGTGGTTCCAGGAAAAAAAAAATTAATACTTAGCAGCATGGATTCATCATTCAGGACAACCTAGCCATTCTGACTCAGGAGTACATATATTGATATTTCTGTGCAAACCACATACGTGCAGCAGACCAAGTAACATTTTGATCATCTGAAGAATTGTTCTCTTATGCTATGTCTGGTACTGCAAGATGCCACATCAGTGAGGTGCCATCCATCACCTGAAAGCAAATAATAAAGGTCTATCTGATCCTTTCTGTAAATAAACCTAAGGGACCCTTCCTCTAAAAAGCTCCTAAAAACCGGTCATCTCCAGATACCACAGTCTTTTTGATGTCTGAATGTTTGTAGTTGAAAAGGTCATCTTGAAAGTGGCTGTCAAGGTCAAGGATAGCTTTCTGACTTCTCTTTGCTATGGCCCATGAACTCCAGACCTTCTATAGGAATTCCTTCTCCTTGATTGCTTTCTGCACACACTACTGGTAGCGCTTGAAGAGATTGGTGCAGAGGTCCCCTGAGCCATCGCCCTTGAGGAACTTCTCAGTGAATCAGCGGTTGAAGCACTGGTCATACTCTCACTTCATGAGGTTGGTGCAGGCCTCTCCCACACTGTTCCAATATGTTGTTTACAAGAAACACATCTGAAGCAGAGAAATGCACAGAGTAAAGGTAAGGGGCTGAGGTAGAATTTATTATGGTTCAGATGAAGTAAAAAAAAAAAAGATCAGGGCTAGCAATTCTTACCTCAAACAAATAAAAAGCAAAAATAGACCTAATTTAAAAACATAAGGAAGTACTAAACATGTATGTACCAAGTGGTATAGCATCCAAATTCTTAAAGGAGAAGTTAAAGGAGTTACAGGAAGAAATTGCAAAACTATACTAGTGGAGTACCTCAACTGTCCCCTCTCAAAACTTGATAAATTGAATCAAAAAAGATACAAAAAAGAAACTAAGGAGGTAAAAAGAATATTAGGAAAGTTAGATATGACTGCCATTTGGAGAAAACTGAATGGAAACAGAAAAGAACATACCCTTTTCTCAGTAGCGCATGGTACCTACAGAAAAACTGACCATGTATTAGGGCAAAAATACCTCAAAATCAAATGCAGAAAAGCAGAAATAATAGCTGTATTCATTTTAGTTTATAATGCAATAAAATTACATTCAGCAAAGGGTAGTGGAAAAATTAAAAATTAATTGGAAACTATAATTAATCCTAAAGAATAAATGGGTCAAAGAACAAATGATAGAAGCAATCAATAATTTCATTAAAGAGAATGACAAGAATGAGACAACATTCCAAAATTTGTGTGATACAAAGTGGGATACTTAAGGGAAATTTTGTTTCTCTAAATTCTTACATCACCCAAATAGAAAAAGACAGATCAATAAATTGTGCATGAAACCAAAAAGAAACTAGAAAAAGAACAAATTAGAAATCCCCAAACTGAACACCAAATTGAAAATCACATGTGAGATTAATAAGATTAAAAGTGGAAAAAAAAGACAAAAAAACTCAAAAAATTATTGAGCCAGTAAACAAATAGAGGAGCTGGTTTTATAAAAACATATAGATAAGTCATTGGTTAATTTGACTAACAAAATAAAGAACACCAGATATCAAAAATGAAAGGGGTGAAATCACTACCACTGAAGAAGAAATTGAAACAATTATTAGGAAATATTTTGCCCAATTATATGCCAATAAATCTGACAATCTGAGTGAAATCAGTGATTATTTATGAAAATATAAATCACCCAGATTAACAGATCAGGAAGTAGAATGCCTAAATAATGCCATCTTAGAAAAAAAAAAGAAATTGAAGAAGTCATTAATGAATTCCTAAGAAAAAATTCCCAGGGACAGATGGGTTCACAAATGAATTCTACCAAACATTCAAAGATCAATTAGTTC
The DNA here is from genome assembly GCA_023548195.1 of Bettongia penicillata ogilbyi. Lineage (NCBI taxonomy): Eukaryota > Metazoa > Chordata > Mammalia > Diprotodontia > Potoroidae > Bettongia > Bettongia penicillata. The sequence continues at coordinate 3,250,987 of JAJHZJ010000287.1, read as the reverse complement.
CAATACTATACAAATTATTTGGAAAAGTAGATGAAAAAGAAGTCCTATCAAATGCCAAATATTATGCTGATGTCTAAACAAGGAGTTAAACAGAGAAAGAAAATCATAGTCCAATTTCCCTAATGAATATCGATGCTTTTTGAACAATTTGAACATTTGAAAATTTTGAACAAAATACTAGGAAGACAATTACAGAAATATATCACAAGAATTATATCCTATGACCAGGTGGAATTTATACCAGGAATGCAGGCTTGGTTCACTATTAGGAAAACTATCAACATAATCAATCATATCAATAACAAAACCACCAAAAATCATATGATTATCTCAATACATGCTGAAAAAGCTTGTGACATAATACAGCACCCATTCTACTAGAGAGTGTACTATCTATCTACTACAGAGTATAGAAATAAATGAAGTTTTCCTTAAAATAATAAGTGGCACCTCTAAATCAATAAACAAGAATTATCTGTAATAGGAATAAGCTAGAAGCCTTCCCAATAGGGGCAGGATGAAGCAAGCATGCCCATTATCACTACATTATTCAATATAGTACTAGAAATATTAGCTATATCAATAAGAACAAGAAATAGAAAGAATTAGAATAGGCAATGAGGAAACAAAACTATCATTTTTTGCAGATGATATGATGATCTACTTAGAGAACCCTAGAGAATCAACTAAAAAAATATTTGAAATAATGAATGGCTTTTTCAAAGTCTCAGGACTTAAGATAAACCCGTATAAGTCATTAGCATTTCTTTCTATGATCAATAAAGCCCAGCATCAAGAGATAGAAAGAGAAATTCCATTTAAAATAACTGTAAACAATAAAAAATACTTGGGAGTCAACCTGCCAAAATAAATCCTGTAAATATATTAACACAATTACCAAGCATTTTTCACACAAATAAAGTCAGATCTCAACAATTGGAAAAATATCAACTACTCATGGGTAGGCTTGGTCAATATAATAAAAATTACAATTCTAATTAAACTAATTTACTTATTCAGTGTCATACCGATCAAATTACCAAAATACTTGATAGAGCTGGAGAAAGAAACAACAAAATTCATCTGCAAGATCTAAAGTTCATTAATATCAAGGGAATTAATGAAAAAATTTCAAAGGAAGGTTGCCTAGAAATACTAGATTTAAAAATATATTATAAAGCAGTAATCATCAAAACTATCTGGTATTGGCTAAGAAACAGAGTGGTGGATCAGTGGAATAAATCAGGTACACAGACACAGTACTCAGTGACCATAGTAACACAGTATTTGATAAACAAGACATAGTAGTCAATGACCATAGTAACCTAGCATTTGATAAACCTGAAGACCCCAAACTTTGGGATAAGAACTCACTATCTGACAAAGACTTCTGGGAAACTAGAAAACTGGAAAAAATAAGACACAAAGTAGGTATAGATCAACATTTTACACTGTACACCAAGATAAAGTCAAAATGGGTACATGGTTGAGATAGAAAGAATAAAACCATAAGCAAATAAAAAAAGACTAAATAAAATAAAAAATAGTCCACCTATCAGGTCTATGGGGAAGGTAAGAACTCATGACCAAACAAGAGATAGAGAGAATTACGGAAAGTAAAATAGAAAATTTTGATTATGTCAACATTAAAAGTTTTTGTTCAAATAAAACCAATGCAACCTAAATTAGAATAGAAGCAGAAAGCTGGAGGAAAAATCTTTGCAGTGTCTCTGATAAAGGCCTCATTTCTCAAATACATAGACAACCAAGTCAAATTTATAATATAAGCCATTCCTCAGTTGATAAATGGTCAAAAGGTATAAACAGGAGTTTTGAGAAGAAGAAATAAAAGCTATCTATAAACATAAGAAGTAATATAAATCTCTTTTGATTAGAGAAATGCAAATGAAGACAACTCTGAGGTACTACCTCACACCTATCAGATTGCTTAATATGACAGAAAAGGAAAATGACAAATGCTGGAGAAGATGTGGGAAAATTGAGACACTAATGTCCTGTTGATGGAGTTGTGAACTGATGCAGACATTCTGGAGAGCAGCTTGATGGCCAAAGGGTAACCAAACTGTGCATATCCTTTGATCCAGCAATGCTGCTATTACATTTATATCCCAAAGAGATCATAAAAAAAAGAAAGGGGTCTACATGTGCAAAAATATTTTTAACAGCCCTTTTTGTGGTGGAAAAATATTGGAAATAGAGAGGATGCCCATCAATTGGGAAATGACTGAACAAGCTGTGGTATATGAATGTAATGTAATGCTTTGTTCTGAAAGAGAAAGAAAATAACTATATTGTGCTATAAGAAATGATGAATGGACAGTTTTCGGAAAACCTGGAAAGGCTTGTATAAACTGATGCATAGTGAAATGAGTAGATCCAGGAAAACATTGTACACTCTATCAGAAACACTGTGCGATGATCATCTATGAACGTTCTTCTCAGCAACACAATGATCCAAAACAAGTACAAAGGACTCAAGAAGAAAAACACTACTGATATCCAGATAGAGAACTGATGGACTCTGAATGCAGATTGAAGCATATATTTTCACTTTCTTTATTTCTTCCCATTTTTTCTTTTTGATTTAATTCTTTTTCTTTTACAACTGTGACTAACATGGAAATATGTCTTACAATATATATAGCACATGTATAATCTATATCAAATTGCCCTCCATTTACAGAAGAGGGGAGGGGAGGGAGAAAAATCTGGAACTCAAAATCTTGTAAAAATAAATGCTAAAATTATCTTGACATTATTGGTAAAATAAAAATTATTAAAAATAAAATAATGTTAATATCATGTTTGTGCATCACTTTCATTTCCCAAAATATCTCTCTCCCCTTCTTTCTCATTTCTCTTCTGTTCCCAGAGAACTGTGGCATGTAACAAAGAATAAAAAAAATAGAGAAGGCAAAGCTCATCAACATATCAACCAAGTCCAACATTCAAAGCCCTCTGCTATATTTGTAGTACTCACCTTTGCAATTATGGATAGGAAATTTTGTAGATATTTTAATACCAACTTCTGTGTGCAATTCTTTTCAATTTTTTTTAAATTATGAACTTAAGAAACATCAACAAAGTGAGCATTTGAATCTGTAAAGTATCAAAAAAGAGGATTGTATGTGAAACAATTCCTAATTAGTACAATCTTTTAAAAATGTGAATTAGATTTGTCACAATAATATCAAGCCCTCTTTGCTTTTCTGTCCCCTTTTGAACTTTCTTCTTTTCTCTTCTGAATTTATAAACTGGATCATTGATACTTCTTCCTTTTTTTCTTTCTCCTCCTCCTCCTTTTTCTTCTTCTCCTCCTTCTTCTTCCTTTTCCTTCTCCTCCTCCTCCTCTTCCTCTTCTATGTGAATATTGGTTGAAGAAATTACAAATATTTGGCCTAGAGAAGAGATCTGGTGGTTGAGAGGGGGGATTAGATATGATCAAATACTTGAAGAATTGTCATGTAAAGGATAAATTCCATTTACTTTCATTTGCTCGCTGACAGCAAAATGTGTGGGAATTGCAGAGAGGCCAATTTAAGTTTAATATAAAGACAAATTTACTAACAATTAGAGTTGTCTAAAAGTGGAATGGGTTTACTTGTTAAATAATGAGCTGTCCTGGAGGAAAGTCACTAAAGTTATTCCGGTGGAGGCTTCAAACAGAATCCTTAATGTAACTATTGAAAGAGAATTATTTGACGTGATTTTAAGGAAAGTGGTTTCAGCAATGTTCCTTCAGTACACCATCTAGTAAGGCTGTATAAAAATTTTTCTAGATATTGAGGGAGATGTAAAGATACATAAGACAGTTTCTGATCTTAATTAAGTCTAATTCAACAAATGTTTATTGGGTTCCCTATTGTGTGATGCTGAGGATACAGAAAAATAAAAACAAAATAACCCCTACTCTTAAAAACTCTCTATTGTGTTGTGGGGAAATATATATGCAGATTAGAAAATACAACTATATAGTATATATATAGTTTATTTATATTTGTAGATATTATATGTAATATATATTATTATTTATATAAATAAATGAAAGTCAATCAAAATAATTTAGAAAGGAACACTAAACTGGGTAAAAACAGGAAAGGTCTCTTGAAAGATACGGTACTTGAGCCGGTGGTTAGTCATTGTCCTTTGCTCTCAAAGAGGACCAAAATGACATCACTATGTTGGGGTCAAGGTACAGCGTGTCTGACTGTGGCTAATCAGACCAATCAGCTTGGAAGGCTTTCCCACAGGTCAAGAACAAATAGTTCATTTGAACACTTGGAGTGAAGGCATCTTTAAATTTGCACATCTCATGGTTCTTTTGAGTTACTGCAGTTCTGCTTTGCTTATGAAGCACGGTGCCCTCTTTGAGGGGGCATGCCATGCTTGGCAGTCCTGTGCCAATGTCTCCCATGTCTCAAATCATTTCCAAAGTTCTTCAGAGAGACCTTGACAATATGCTTGTGTTACTTCTTCTGCCTCCATGTCAGCACTTGCTTTGTGTGAGTTCTCCATAAAATAGTCTTTTAGGCAAACATACTTTTGGCATTAGAAACACCTGGCCAGTCCATCAAAATTATGTTCTCTGCAGCAGAGTTTGGATGCTTGGAAGTTTAGTTTGAGAAAGGACCTCAGTGTTTGGTACCTTATCCTGCCAGGTGATCTTCAGAATCTTCCTAAGACAATTCAAATGAAAGTGATTCATTTTCCTGGTGTGGTGCTAATAAACTATCTAGATTTCATGGTAGTTAGGGTAAAGGGATTCAAAAGGTAGAGATGAGAAAAGAAAATATTGCAGGCATGTGGGACATTCCATACAATGGTGTGGGGATGAGAGATCAAATGTCATGGATGGGAAATAATAATCTGTACAGTTTGGCCTAAAACAGATATGACTGGGAATGATGTAAAATCAGCCCAGAGAGATGAATTAGTGCCAAAATGTGAAGCATTTTAAATAGTTTTATTTTTATTTTTTGGTGTTCTACAATCACTTCCTTAAAATTAAGATTTTATCCCCCCTCCTTCCCCGAGACAGCATACAATTCTGTATAGGTTCTACATATACTTTCCTATTGAGTACATTTTCACAATAGTCATGTTACGTACTCGAACTATTGAGCACATTTTCACTATAGTCATGCTAGGTAGTCGAATTAAAATAAATGGAAGAAATCATATAACAAATCAAAACATAATACACTAAAACCTACACACATACAAACATGATCTGCTACATTTTGCGAATGACTTCCATATTTCTTTCTCTGAGTGTGGAAGACATTTGTGTTAGAATACTACCATTGGGATTTTTTTTTAGTAAGTTCTTGCATTATTACGAAGTTCCAAGTCTACCAGAAAAAAACTCTCACACACTGTGGTCATTGCTGTGCACAAAATTCTCCTGACTCCGCTCCTTTCACTCAGCATCAGATCATATAAGTCCTTCCAGGCCTCCCTGAAGTCTTCTTGTTCATCATTTCTTATGGCACAATAGTACTCCATTACATTCATATACCATAATTTATTCAGCCATTCCCCAATTGATGGGCATCCCCTTGATTTCCAGTTCTTGGCAACCACAAAGAGTGCTGCTATAAATATTTTTGTACATGTGGGACCCTTTCCCATTTATATAATCGCTTGGGGATACAGTCCTAGTAGTGATATTGCTGGGTCAAAGGGTATGCACATTTTTGTAGCCTTTTGGGCATAGTTCCAAACCGTTCTCCAGAAGGGTTGGATGATCTCACAGCTCCACCAACAATGAATTAGTGTTCCAACTCTCCCACATCCTCTCCAGCATTTATCATTTTCCTGTTCTGTCATGTTTGCCAATCTTATAGGATGACCAATTAATTAAAGATTATTGAAATAATCTTTATGAAATGCAATGATGCCCTGAACTGGGGGTGGGAGCATGGTATGGCTATGTGAACAGAGGAAAAGACACAAATGTGAGATATTTGTGGATTGCTCCTCCTATACCCTGGAGGGTGCCGGTGAATGCCATCTCATCATTTCCCGCCTAGGTGTGTATATCTAGGGGGTGTTGATTGGTATCCTGTGATTAGAGAGGGTGGAGGGTGGATAGTGGAGAGCTTCTTCCAGATCCCTCACCCAGGGCAGCCACCTCATCTTTTTCCACCTGGTTGCAATTCATTGGTCTTGGATCTCAACATGCCTCCATGCTACAGGGTGCCCTTTCTCTCTGTTTTAGCTTCTTTTTATGTGATGTTTTAGCCCATTGGATGATGACCTCCTTGAGAGCAAGGCCCTTCTTTTTCCTTTCTCTGTATTCCCGACACAGCATAGTCTCAGTAGAAATTCATGGAGATAAGAGATGAACTATTATGTATGAGAAACTGTAGGAAGTCCAGTTTTACTATCCTACAGGATCCATTATGTGGAATAATAAGTAATCCTGAAAAGTAAGTTGGGGCCAGTTTGTTACTGGTTTTAAATGCCAGAGAAGTTTATATTTGACTCTAGAAGAAATGAGACAATATTAGAGAAAATGAGATCATATTTGTAATATGATATAAAGTATTAAAGGAGGACTGGTACCTCCAGTGTGAGGACTGCTGAGCTCTTATCAGGGCTGCTACCCTTTGTATCTAACCAGTCATCCCACTCTCACCTGTGTCTCCAATCCATCTTGGTAGACAGGGTTTAGAGGAGCCAACAGGTCTCAGACCCATCTGTATATTAGGGGAATGTCTGCCTCAAGCATGTGAAAACTTCCCCTGGTGCAGTGGACAGATGAGAACAATTTGTTCCAACAGCCATGAAAGAGGTTGAAGCAGGTGCTGTGGAGCACTTAGGGTTTGGTCAGATGTTGAAGATGCCAAGGTCATCCACAGCATCCAAGGCCATTGCCAGTCATTCTGGCTTCTGTCTAACCATTGAACTTTGATGACTCTGGGAGAGAAAGTGAGGCTGACAACATTGTGCAACTCTGCCTCACTTAAATCCCATTCAAGCAAAAGTCAAGTTATCACCCTATGATGTCATAGGTCCTCTTTGAAAACCTTGACAAACCACAACTTGGCACATTACCTGGCACATAGAAGGTTCTATGTTGTAGAGATAAAATTAACATGAATTGTCAACTAATTTTAGGGAGTTGACAGATCAAGACCCTAATGTTGCTGAGGCTATATATGTAAAATGAGAAAAATCTTTTAGAAATCATGAGACTTCTTGGAAGGATGCAAATGTTTTATCCGATAGGTTTATCCATCTATAACAATTTGATTTCTAACTCCTATCTTTCTCCTTTTTCCCTTACAGGATGCTTTTCAGGAGATAGTGACCACCTCTTGGCAATTCATCAGAGGAAGAGTGGGAAACCTGTATTTATCTACCATCATGTGCAAACTATTGAGAAGAGCTTGGACACAAGCCATGAAAAAACATATAAGCACAGCTTCCATTCTCCTTCTTATGTGCAAACAAGTAAAAGACACCCTGGCATAATTGTTAAGTCCACATTTCCTAGACCTGCCTATGATCCCTCTCTCAACCTGCTAGCAATGACTGGTCAGGATCTGGAAGTGGAAAACCTTCCGATCCCTGAAGCAAATGTGATTATTGTGGTGAGTGGTATTTTTAGTTATTCCTGCTATTTTTCTTTTCTTTGTGGGGGGAGGGGGAGGAGAGGAGTAGCATGAAAGGTCTGATTCATTAATGTCATGATTCACAAGGTAATTTGCAAGGGAACATATTTATAAAGCATAGTAGCTTGGGCAGAGTGATTGTTAGAAAGTTCAACTAAGTAGAATAGACTTGCTCTTAGTTTCAGAAACTCAACATTCTCACTTGGTTTTGATAACCCTTGAATATATACTCTAATTCTGAACTTCCTCTGTCCTAATCAATAGAAGATGGATTCTTAACCCTTTCTATGCCATAGACAAATTTTTGAAGGCTGGAGGGGCTGGGGAACCCTTCTCAGAATGATGATGTTTTTAAATAATTCAAGGAAATACAAAATTTCAAAGATTAGTGGAAATAAAGATGTTTTAAATTCACAGACCTCTCAACCCCTTCCCACAATTCTGTCTATAGAGACCATGGGAATTCATTGATCCCAGGTTAAAATATAAACTCTGCTGTAGAGGAGAACTCAAAGAAGCATGTTGTGCAGGGCTACATAATGCACTTATTTGAATAGATGTTTGGCACAAACTTTAATAATCTTAAAATCTCTGCCACCCAAAATATGGTTCTCCTATATCATCCTCCTCCTACATAACCTCTGGCCACAATGGTGGTTTTGAGCTTCTGACTCTTTTTCTGAATAAGTGAACATCCCACAATTTCTTTGGGGGAAACAGATAAACTTGGATAGCTGAGTGACTCTGAATACTACCTTGGCTATAGGAATGTTTATTCAGACATTTAGTGGTCTATGGTGGGGGATGCCCTAATCAGCTTTTGTGGTTTTTTGGTTGACATCATTCCTTTCATAACCTCCTGATTGTCACTGGGTATTAACAAAAGGACAGATACATTGACCCAATGCCTCAGAGGAAGTCTTTCTCAGTAAAGATGAACATCAAGAAGGGCTCTGGGTTAGTGCATAAAAAGTTGGCTTCAGAGGCAAGAATATTGGAGTTTTAATCTTGCTTTGAGTACAGACTGGCTGTGTGACCTTGGCAAGTCACTTACCTTTGCTATATTTCAGACAACTCTCTAAGACTCAAAGCAACAATTCCTAAATCTAATTAATTACTGATCTGCATCAACAGACTTTCACTACAAGTCTCTTGAACCATGTGTCTATACAAAATTCTTAAATTCTAAAACCTTTCTTGGATTTAGAATATGTCACAATGGTTTGCCCTTCACTGGAAACTATTCTTGCATTCAGGGTATGCCATGATGCCTTGCCTATCACTATACCCAGAGAAGCTGTGGATGACTACAGTATGGATTGTTTATGCTGGTTTTCTGTACCCTTGTTATTCTTAGTGTTGGAATTTGAGATTTCATCAGCATGGGCACCTCCCCCACTGACACAAAATGTAGCCCTTCCACACCTTGGGTGGTGATCTTTCATTGATAAACTTCTCAGACTTTGCCAAGCTGCTTCTCTGACAACAGATACACAATATTCCAATCATTCCAGCTTAGAAAAACCTGTTAGCCTTTTTAAAAAAAAAATTATGTTAGCAAAGTCTTCAGTGATCCATGCTTGACAGAAAATGTACATTTGAAGGCTGACATTTGTCAAATTGCCTTCCTTCCAGAACAACCCTTCTTGACTTAAAAAGCTATAACTAGAAGGTTCTATTTAACTATTTTATGACTAATGAAGGTTTGATCTGGGATTATCACACCTCATGGGTAACTAATAATCATGACTGGGACAAGTGAATTGACAGAAGAGGCCAACGTGCTTCAGAGAGAGCATGTTGGAACCAATACTGCTCATGAAAACCCATTTATATGGTGGCTGAGTGATGACAAAGTTAAAATTAAACTTCTAATCAACTGCACATAATTAAATCTTTTGGGGAGGGGCATGCAGCTAGGTGGTGCAGCAGATATAGTGCTATACCTAGAATTGGGAAGACGAGTTCAAATTCAGGTTCAGGTACTTATTAGCTATGTGACCCTGGGTAAGTCACTTAATCTCTATTTGCCTTAATACACTGGAGAAGGAAATGGCAAATCACTACAGTATTTTTGCCAAGAAAACCTCATGGATATTACAGTCCTTAGAGGTCACAAAGAGTCAGATACAATTAAACAATAACAACAAATGGCAAAAGCAAATGCCCTTAGGTTCAGTGCTTCCACACGGCAAGGAGTGTTACAGAAGCCTCATCTTGTCAATTCAGCTTATCCTTCCCAGTGTGCGTCATCAAGCATTATAGAAAGATTCTTCCCAATAAATAAAAAGGTTTTTCCTAGAAAGGGATTACTTGTATCATATTCACAGGACTTATTTTGTAATTGGGAGAAAAGTGAATGAGTTTCAAAGATAAAACTTAATAATTTTGAACATTTAGTTAGAGGAATACTTATCTCTTGACTGGTACTCTAAATAAAGAAAGTGATATTAGACTTCTTGCACAAATACAGAATGTAGGGGAAATGTGGATGGATGGTCTCAAAGTCAGTGCTATTATTGAAGACAAAAACCAGACTTTGGTTAAACATGGATTAGCATTTGGCTTGTCTTTCCACTTCGATCCCTGTGCACACTCCTCAAGCTAGAAAAGCAGAAGAGCAGGGAAGCAGGAGTCCCTAAAGGTTTGGAGGAAGAGGACAGAGTAAGGGACTTGTAGAAGAGGAAACACATCAAAATGTATTTCTATATTGGAACAGATCAGAACTGTAACTAGGGTGGGGCAGTAGAGCTTTGTATTAAGGCAGCAAAATTTTAGAGGATCTTGACAGCACTTACTCTCTTTCTGAAGCATAGAAATAACCAAACTTAGTAAACAATGAACAACAGCTAGCATTTATACAACACATATTTTTCAAATATGTTCTCATTTGATCCTCACAAGAATCTAGAAATTAGGTGCTATCACTATCATCACAAATTTATAGATGAGGAAATTGAGGCTAAGTGACTTGCCCAGGTTGACACCGTTAGTAAGTCTCTGAGGTTAGTTTTGTACCCAAATCTTCTTGACTCCAGAGTCATTGCTAATCATCTTGAATTAAGCCTTACCCCTGACTCTGGAGAAGAGAGTACAGCTGATGACTTTGCAAAGTTCTGCCTCACTTAAATCCAATTCATTTGCAAGTCAAGAAATCACCTTCCTGATGTCTTTGGTACTCTGAGAACGAAGGATGAACAGTAATCCTGACTCCAAATTCAGCGTCTTATCTTGCTTGTTGGCAAAAAATATCAGTTCAAATGGGAAAGTACCAGATGACATCCTTCCTTCTTCCAGTGGCTTTTCCCCAGACGTTATTGTATCCCATTCCTTATGCCTTCCCATCTCCCCATCCTTGTAAGCCCACCTAGCAATATTCTCATGGTGTTATGGAAGGGCATATTTCTTTCCTCTACAATGGAAAAAGATCTGGGGATTTTTTCCCTCATCAGCTCAAATTCATTTGTCTTAAAATTTTGATTAGTTCCTGTTTTAGTTGTTGATACTAAGCACTATTTAATGGGTCTGTGACTAATTATATTTTAAAGACTATTTGAGATAGATGCTTTGTCTGGTTTCAACTCCAAGGAAAAAGATGACTCTCCCAGGGTAAGCTCATCATCCCTAATTTCCTCACTGAAGCCTTGACTTGTCAGCTCCTCCCTCAGGCTTCTGTCCTCTCTGATTGGAGGACTTGAGGGTAAAATATCAAACTCCTCCCAGTGCTTTTCTTTATAGAGGACAGAAACTGGATATTTTGGTCCACTGCACTCTGTGCTTTGCTGTGCTTGGTTTCAACTCTGTAGGATATGAAGTCCCTAGATCTCTAGCCACCTCTTCCCTTTTCCTGCCCCTTTTCTGTGTTATCCTCCCCACATTTGAATAAACTTCTTGAAGGCAAAGACTCTTTTTTTAACTAATTGCATTTCCAGTGCTTAGCACAGTGCATGGATTGTTTGGATTTATCAATAGCTTCCTATGTATACATTGTGTTAAGTCCTGGGGATACGAATACAAACAAAAAGAAAGTGTGGGAGCTTCCGTTCTCTTGGGGGAAACTGAAGGTGGTAAGGTGGAAGTGGGAGAGGAGTAGGGTTGGAGAAGGTACCTAACTCAGGGAAATCTGAATTTTAACCTGGTGACAAATGAAGAGATAGAAGCCTTGGATACCCTTGAATGGAGGTTCCAGGAGGGGTCATCCAATCAGAGGGAGGTGTCACAGAGGCAGAGGACTCTTCTGAGATAGGAAGCAGTTTCTGGGGCATAGTGGAGAAATCTAAAAGGAAGTCTGATGAGAAATGAAAAGAAATATGGATGGATGGATAGATAGAGACATAGATAGTAGAAGCAATACAGATAATCTGGGTTCAGATGTTGCCTCAGATACTAGCTGTGTGTCCTTTACCAAGTCACTTAACCTTAGTCTGCTTCAGTTTCTTTATCCATAAAATGGAGAAAATAATAGCCCTTAGCTTCCAATGTCATTGTGAGTATTCAATGAGATGATGTTTGCCAAGTATTTTGCAAGCTTTAAAGCACTTATATAAGTGCTATCTATTTTTATAAAACATTTATTTTGCATCAAGCACAATGCTAAGCTCTGGAGATGAAAGCAAAGCAAGTCCTGACCTCATCCTGATGGGGGAGACAACTCATAAAGGTGAACTATAAAGAATGGAAAGTGCGAAGATGACTGTGAAGTGCTGTGGAGGCCTGGTTCCCGGCATGAAAAGGTGAAAGGTCATCTATCCAAGCCCATTGTCCCAGAGACAGGGTTGCACTGGGATGGATGTGAGGATGAGGCAACATAGTGTAGTCTGGAGGAATACCTATCATACATAGTCTAGAGTTGTGACTCTGGCAATTTTCAGTGTCTTTAGTAATTGGGATTGTAGCACCAATGAGAGTAATTGCCAGGCTAGATTTTGCTTCCCTGTATGATGGCCAAGGGCACTGGGTTGAAAGACTGTTGTTTCCAAGGCTCCTGGGATATCTCCATTAGGATCTGAGGAAAGATTGTGGTCAACTTATTGGTGGTGGTGGATTGACTTGCCTGACATATGCTGCCCCTTATCTCTCCCTCAGAGTGCCAGGCTGGCCTGATTGCCCTTTGTGTGACCTCTGGCCAGCAGTTGGTGAGAATGACCGATCCCCCTTTATACAGGAAAGAGATGTTGACAAGGTAGAAGTGAGCTCTTTAGAGATGCTTTCTACATCTATAAATCAATCCCTACACTCTTTTGAGCTACGGTTATACATCACCACCATATACTGTAGGCATCTCAAACAAGCACACCCAAAGTAAAACTTATTCCCCTTTGCCACAAACCTTCCCCTCTTTTGAATTTCCTTATTACTGTTAAAAGGTACCACCATCCTTTGACTTATCCAGGCTTCCACACTGACTACCATCTTTGACTTTGAATTCTTACTCATTCCACCTATCCAATGTGTTCCTGAATCTTGCTAAGACCTTTCCCATATCATTTGTATGTGCCCCCACACTTCTCTTTATTCAAACAGGCACAATACCTCTTGCCTGAACTATCTCAGTTGCCTTCTAACTGTTCTCCCTGCCGCAAGGCTCTTCCCCATCCAATTCTTACTATACTCAACTGCCATGGTGATTTTTCTAAAGAGTAGGTCTGACCATGTCACCCTCCACCCCATTAAATGAGCACCAGTGGCTCCAGATTCAAGTATAAACTCTTTAGTTTGGTATTTAAAGATTTCATCACCTGAACTTTTCCTACTTTTCCAGCTTTCTTATACATTATTCCCTTTCAAATGTTCTATGATTGATCCCCACTGGCCTGTTTTCAGTGCCTTGAATGCAATGTTCTATCACACACTTCTGTGTCTTTATACTGGCTTTCCCCTATATTTGAAAGACTATAGTCCCTCACTTCTGCCTTAGTTTCTCTGGCTTCCTTCAAGATTCAACTCAAAACTCCGCCTTCTCCAACAGGTCTTTTCCAGTCCCACCAGTTGCTAGTGTCTTCCTTTCTCAGATTACCTTCCCTCTACTCTGTATATGTCTTGTATATAGTATATAGTATTTTGTATATATGAGTAGTCCTCATTAGAATAGATGCTCCTTAAGAGTAAGATCATTTTTTACTTTTCTTTGTATCTTAATGCATAACACAATGCCTGGTACATAGTAAGCTATTCATAACTACTTGTCAGCTTACTGACTGACTCATGGTTCTGTTTTGGACATGTTGAGTTTGATATATCTCCACCACATCCAATTGGAAATATCCTAGAATATTTAATTTGAAATGTCCAACAAACAGCTGGTTACATGGAGCTCAGGAGAGAAATTGGGGCTAGACATATAGGTCTGTAAATCATCTGCATTGAGATAATACTTAAACCCATGGGAGTTGATGAGATCATAAATTGAGAGAGTATAGAAAACAGAAGAGATTTGAAGTATACCCACAGTTAAGGAAGATATTATAGATGATGATCCAGTAAAGGAGATAGTAGTCATATAGGTAAGAAGACAACCGGTAGAGACTAGTGTCACACAAACACAGAAAACAGACAATAGCTTTAAAAAGTGATGATCAAGAGTGAGAGTACTGCAGACAAGCCAAAAAAGGATGAGGACTGAGAAAAATGCCATTAAATTTGACAATTAATTTGGAGGAGTTTTGGGTTGAATGGCAAGATTAGAAGCTAGTTGAAGAAATGTAAGAGGAGGATTACAGGAGAGGAAGTAGAAGCACCGTATGTAGAAAACTTTCTCAAGGAGATTGGTTGAGAAAGGGAGGGGTGATCTAGGATAATAGCTCAAAGGAATGGTTAGGTCAAATGAGGGTTTTTAAGACCTATTCACAAAAACAAGACAACTAGCAAAACAAAGAATTTATGACATGGATGAATATAAAATAGCAAAAGTAATAGATCATGAAATGAAGATCTTAAATAACTTAGTCTTTGAAAGTAAAATTGAGCAAACTATTATGGAAATACCAGGAGTGGGGGAGAAATTCCATTCCAGATGGATTTACAGGTGCTTTCCATCAAACTTTTAAAGAGCAATTAATATGGTTGGCTTACATATTATTCTCAGTTATTGAGAAGTAAAACATTCAATCATACTCTTTTTATGAGAAAAATATGGTCTTAATACCTAATCCATTGAGAATAAAACAGAAAAAGGAAATTATAGAACAGAAACATTAATAATATTGATGTAAAATCTTAAATAATTTCCTATGAAATGAATAAATTGATATATTGAAAATTACTATAATCAAGTTGGATTTGTACTAGAGATAAAAAGGTGGTTCAATGTGAAAACAATTAGCATTATTCATCATACTAAAGACAAAAGCAACCAAAGCAATTTGATTATATTAAGACAGAAAAAAATCCTCTTATAAAATATATTCTGCTAAAATTGATGAACAGAATGTATGATTGCAGTCATATAAAGACCATTAAAATGCTGGTTTTATATATATATGTATACAAATATATATAATGGTTACATATTTGTGTATACATATATACATATGTGTGCACACATACACACACACAAAAGCTAGAATTGTTTACAGTAGAAAAATACTAAATGTTTTCTCAGTGAACAAACATATAACAAGCGTATTTCTTTCTCTACTGTATTTTGATTTACTCCTAATTAAGAGTAAGAGATTTACTTCTAACAAGAGCAATTGTTCAGTTGTTTCAGTCGTGTTTGACTCTTTATGAACCTATTTGGGATTTTGTTGGCAAAGATTCTGGACAGATTTGCCATTTCCTTCTCCAGCTCATTTCACAGATGTGGAAACTGAGACAAGCAGAGTTAAATGTTTTACTCAGGGTCATACAGCTACTAAGTATCTGAAGATAGATTTGAACTAAGGAAGATGTGCCTTCCTGAAAACAGGTCTAGCATTCTGCCAACTGCATCACCTAGCAGCCCAGGAAAAACAGTAAGACAAGGCAAAAAAAAAAAAAGGACGTAAGTAAAATTAGCCCTTTTTGCAGACAGTGTGGTGATTTAATTAGAAAACCACAAAGAATCAGCAAATGAACTAATTTTTGACAGCTATCACTTTTGATAGTAATAATAGCTAACATTTATATAGCACTTACTATGTGCCAGACACTATGGTAAGAACTTCATAATTAGTATCTCATTTTTTCCTCAAGATAACTCCAAGGGATAGGTGGTACTATCAATCCTATTTTATAGATGAAGAAACTGAGTTCAAGTGGCTTGCTCAGAGTCACACGACTAGTAAATATCTCAATTTAGATTTTAACTCAGGTCTCGCTGACTTCATGGCAGCACTGTATCCTCTATGCTATCTAGCTGCCGATAGATAGGAGAGTATATGTAAATAGAAAATATGAAAATATTAAAAAGTCATCAATATTTGAATATGACAATAATAAAATCCAATAATTTTAATTCTGTCCCCTTCCTTTCTCTCTTTCTGTCTCAAAAATCTCTACTTGAAAAAGTGGAATTGAAGATGATATCAAAATTAAAGACAAAGGAATAATAATTTTAACTGATATCCATATGGTGCTTTGAAGTTTGTGATTTATTTACATTCATTATCTCACTTGAGTCTCACAGAGCCCTTGTGAATTGATCACTGACAAGGGTTATTATTCCCATTTTACAGAAAAGGAAACAAGCCCAGAGCAATTAAGTCCATGATCACTCAGCAATTAAATCTCAGAGGCATGATTTGAACCCAGGTCTTCTGGACTCCAACTCTGTCACCCTCCACTCTGCCATCGTGGCATCTAAGTTTTCCCTTAAGATTACTTCCTCCTGTAAAATATTATCCATGTGTAAATTCTTTTTCTGGAATCTGGAAGTACTGACAGTCTTAATTATCCATATTTGTATCTCTCATTTCTCTACAGCTATAAAAGTAGATACTGCAACTTTTTTTGACAATAAAAAGATAAACTTGGATTATGTCTACATGATCCTAATGCAACAGTCTTCTATCCCAAATTTAGTCCATTTGCTGGTTTTCTAGAATCTAGACTAAACATTTGGATGATTGAATTTTTGACCAAACTAACTAAATAGACCAGATGTTTTGGCATGGTGTAGACCAACTCTTAATGCCTTGGATGGTTTGCATCTCACTGTGGGGTTTATTGACTATGAAAGTGTGAAATTATTCCTGAATTGTTGCTATCTGTTAGTTTTGACAGTTACTGCACAATGATGTTAGAGATATTTTGGTCTGCCTAGTGGGAAGGATTAAAAATTCTGTACTGAAGCAAATTCTATCATTTACATAAATGTAATATGTGTCTTTTTTTTTCTTTTTTGCAAATTGTAATTGCTCAATGAAACTTAGATGGTAAGGCAAAGAAACTAACATAGTAATGAAGGCAAAAAATTAGCCTTTCAAGAAAATATGATTCTTAGCTGAGGGAGATGGAAAACTCTATGCACTTCTTCATTAGAAAACTGAAAGAATTATTCTTTTGAAAATTCAAATCTCTCAACAATGATGTGAAAAGCTCATTTAAAGACAGTGCAGATGGAAAGCAGAATCTTTTATCTTCCAGCAAACATTGACTTTGTTCTGTCGGGCCACTCAGAACAACTTCTGCGTTTTCATTTTTAAAGAATCCCTCAAGTACTCTGGAGGAGGCAAGTTTGAAGGAGGTGCACCATTATAAAATAATCTCTTGTTAATTCATAGTAATCAGGTTTCTGATATTAAATAATAGTCTCATTCTTAAATACTTCCAATGCTTGAGAAGTTGTGTTTCCTGTATCAGTGGGCAGTATTTCACATTAATGGAATGGAAAATTATCCATTGTTATTTATACTGAATTCTTAGACCGCCTAGTCCCATGTAGTATACTGTGTGACTGGCATCCCATCTCCAGATAAAATAATGAGGACAAGCTACTAAATGACCCTTTTAATGAGTATCATTAACTCCTAAATCTGAGTCTTTCGTTGGAGTAGTATGACAATAGTATATGTTGTAGGGATGTATATTGTGTGTATATACACATATACACATGTATATTTACTGTATTTGGAAAAACCATAATAAATTGGTAAAGTGTTTTGCTAACCTTAAAGCACTACATAAATAGAAGATATTATTAGGACTAATTGAGTGATCACCGAAAACAACATTAATGCAAATGAGAATATTGTTGTGGGACTGTAGAGTCAAAGCAAAGGTGAATGAGAAAATGTGATAAAAGTGACATTGTGTTATTTTTTAGTGAGAAAGAATAGAAATCTCATGCCTATGCTATTAAATCACTGTACCTTTGCTGACCTTGACTGTCAGATGTTTATCCTTCTACCTCTACATCTACCTACTATGCTGAATATTTTCTGAAATCCTGTCCTCAATGTACTCTACAATGAGT
The DNA here is from genome assembly GCA_023548195.1 of Bettongia penicillata ogilbyi. Classification (NCBI taxonomy): domain Eukaryota; kingdom Metazoa; phylum Chordata; class Mammalia; order Diprotodontia; family Potoroidae; genus Bettongia; species Bettongia penicillata. Next base: position 3,232,954 of record JAJHZJ010000287.1, on the reverse strand, counting down.
GCTTGTGATAGGATTCCAGTCATTTTCAAAGTTGTCATAGCTGAACCTGCCATTTGGATATAATATAAGCAACTGGGAGGGAAGGACTGTATAATTTTCTATCTTTGTATCCCCAGTGCCTAGTACAGTACTTCACACACAGTAGGCACTTTACAAAAGTTTGTTCATTTATTGAATGACAGCCTAGTAAGAACTTTAGCATTTAATGGATTCCTGATCTCTCCAGTATAGGACTCCCTGCCTGTAAGTGAAGATTTAAACTTTTGCACAACATCTCATTTTATTCCGGTTTTTTCATGTTTTCTCTAAATTCATTAGAGAGGATGTAGCCAACCCAATGAAGCTCTACTTTGGTTCTCCTCTTTTCTTTGACTCTTTTAATATTTTCTGGATATCATGGTGTCACATGGTCTTTCCATCTGTTCTCTCTATCTCTACATAGCAGATACATCTTTTTGGTGGTTTATTCTTGATAATATTTTTTCTATCATTTTCCACATAACAAGGTGTCTTGACAACACTCAAAATGCATTTATACTATACATTTTTAATATATATTTATTATTAATTATTATTTAATATTCCATATTTCTGAGATTCATTATATAGTTTTCCATTTCACTTTATGTCACCAACAATTTTGATTCTTCCTGAGATCATGATGTTTTGTGATTTGTAGCCATAGAATTGTCATTGGAAGAATATGAATATTGAAAAGATAGACTTTTGTTTGATATAATTAAAAGAGCCTTGCATTTGTCAAATGCATTTGTCTGATCTTTTCTTCCTCTTCTGGACTCAGCCTATGGTCCATTTGCTCCACCTAGGCAAGGTAGCTACACTGTTAACTCAATAAATTAAGGAAGTTAAAGTTTTTTAAATTGAAACCCCAAATTGAATGAAGGGCGACAATAGAGAGCAAGAACAATCTAATTTGCCGCTGGTGGCTTTCCATAGATGCTTCCAATATTTAGACCATTTTGGCAGAGCTAGAATTACAAATAGACAAGATAGCAGATATCTACAGCATACAAGTGCAAAGGGGTAGCAGAGTCACATTTAAATATTAAAGTAGGGCAGAGGAAAGGGAGAGGGATGGAGAAAGGGTGGTGGATAGGTAGATAAAAGACTGGAAAGTCAGGAAAACAAAAAGGCCATGCATCAAACCACACCTCTGGTAGGCACACACTGTGATTCTTGGGAAGTTTAGAAGGAGAGGAATAGGAAAAAGGTGGAAAAGGATAAGGAGAGAAAAGAGGGAAGCTAGCATATTGAAATTAGGGTTGGTCTTAAAGTCAGGGAGACCTAAATTTGAGTTTTGCCCCTGTTCGATCTCTAGGAAAATGGGCAAATGATTTAATTTTTCATTGCCATAGGTAACTCTTTAAGATCTGTGAATTGATGATCTGCATGAGTCTGCTGAGTTTTTATTCCAGGAATTTATCGCATAGATTAAAAAAACATTTTGGATCACAGTGATTTGATTATACACACACATATACACACATACCTACACATATATGTATGTATACAAACACACATACACATATATACATGTTTATTCATATCTGTGTTTATCCAAATATATCTATCTTTTAAAATATCAAGCAACTGTTCTTAACCTTTTTGGTCTCAAGACTCCTTTGCCTTCTTAAAAATTATCAAAGACCTCAAAGAGTTTTTGCTTATGTGAGCTTTCTCTATTAATATTTGCCATTTTAAAAATTAAAACATACATTTAAAAATATATGTGTTTATTAATTTATTTAAAATAATAATGTTAATGTAACTTTTTTATGAAAAATAACCTATTTTCCAAAATAAAAATATTTTGTTAGAAGAGTGTGCTTCTTTTACACATTTTTTTTGGTTGCAGATTTCTTCAGTCTAGCTTAATAGAAGTCAGCTGGATTCTCATATCTACTTCTCTGTTCAATCTGTTGTAATATGTTGTTTTGAAGTATATGAAGAAAATCTGGCCACAAAAATATGTAGTTGGAAAAAGGAGTATTTTAAAGGGCAAATAACATCTTAGTACTATTGAGAGAATAATTTTGACCATGCAGACTCCCTGAAAGGGTTTCAGAGAGTCCTAGAAGTCCCCATATACTTTAAGGACCATTGTTTAAAGTATATACATACAGTGTAAATATATCCACAAAAATCAAGGCATATAGATTTGTACAAACACACATGTGGATTTACATACATATTAAAAAAAACTTCACCATACCAAATATTAGTGAGGAACAAGACAATGACTAGCTCTCTACACAAATTAGTTAGAAGAAAGATTGGATCAGATATAGTTTTCATTATGTGGATGAGATTTTATTTCACTAAATCTAAAGTGAATGTCAAACACCTTTTTTGAAAAATCAGAAGTCCAAAATATTAAAATGTCAAACTGATCCAAATATTTTCCATTCTTGGACATTTCCCAAATATTATGTTATTGTCCTAAGAATATAAGCTTCAGGGAACAATCTGGTTGCTTGTCATGAAGAATATGTAAGTAATATCTGTAAGAAATATTGAATTTTCAAAAGGGAGAACATACAGAATAGGGTCCTAAAGTTTATCTGCTAATGTAAAGTAGAAAGACAGAACCCCTAAATGACTATTTGTTGAATTGCAAATAGTCCAATATCTAGGACACATGTGGTAGAATATTATATGTAGTCATTCAAATTCTGGAGCACTACTAACTCATTGAAACCTAGAACTACAGACTGTAGTTACCAAGGAATTGTTCTTTTAAGAGATTTTGACTGCCAAACTCTAATGAATTGAATTAGAACTAAAAGGTCTGGTTGTGGTGTATATATACATGTGTATATGTATACACATGTATATACTTTCATGTGTGTATGTTTATGTTGTATTATAGTATGTGATTATATGATGTAATATGTCATCATGTGTTATACAAATATTATTTCACACATATATGTGTGCATATATTATATTACATGTATTAATGTATTATATACATTATATAGTAATATATTGATGTGTGTATGTATTTATGTATTTATACCAGGTTTTGATTTTGCAAGTCTTTAAAGTAATGTTTTCTGATTCAAAATGTAAGTAAATGAGAAGTTATAGTTTGTTGCAAATGAAATCTGACTTTTTTTCCCATTTTATCCCTCCTGCCCATATATTCAGATCAGTAAGATTTGAACAAAGTGAAACTTTCAATTCTAATTCTGTTCTGCTACCTTTACACATATCTTGCCTTTACAACCTATAGCAGCCTATTTTTCAGCAAAAATCAATAGAATCCAATTATTAAGCAATGAAATGATCCATCATAAAAGATAAATATAGTTTTTTTCCTAATTGATATGAGAAATTGCTTCGTAGACTATTTGAGCTGTTTATGTGTAATAAAATATGTAGGTTGTTTATTTACATTAGCATAAAGACAACCACACTTAGAACATTTCATTTAACTGCAGCTCCATTGAGTTCAGAAACAATCTTAGACCTTTACTAGTTGTGTGATCCTAGGCAACACGCTTTCTCTCTCTACCTTAGTTTCCTCATCTGTGAGATGGAGATGATAACACTTACCTCTCAGTGTTTCTATAAGAATAAAATGGGAAAATATTTGTAAAGAGCATGACAAACCTTAAAGCATTGTATAAATGTTAGCTGGCTAGTAGTAGTATCAGGGAATTAAGTGCTCTTTATTCTTTATATATTTGCTCTTTATTTAAAATAAATGAAATTTCAAAACAACCGAAGCTTGTCCTTAGAGTTTCCACACTATCTTCTACTTAAAACCAGTCATATCAGAATCTTTCTAAGACGTCTTATGTATTTCCTTTCCTTTTTAAACCGCAGACAACATTTAGTTTTCTCTTTATGGGTCATGATCATTGAAACGAACACCCATTATTGGACTTTCAGAGGTTTAACACTGCATCCACTTGTTAACTTTTTGCCTTCTCCTGTATCAGGGTCAGCTGTCACTAATAAATATCATGCTGTCAGCCTGCTAAAATCCAGATGCCCCTTTCCAGTTTGTCACGTTGAATACACTATGGCCCAAGAGCCACACATCCTAGTATGTTAAGAATTTTTTATTTCCATAAGAATACCAATGATTCTCAGTGACAGCAGAAGTTAGCCTGTATTCAGGGATTCTGACAGCTTTTTCAGGCATGGAGAGGCCTTTTTCACTTCCAAATTTGAAGCTATGTTTCAGAGGATTATAGCTGCTGAAAGAATGACCTCCAGGAGGTATTAGTGGACATACTTTTCTTTTAGAACACACCTTTTCCCTTTTTCCTAATCTATTCTTACAGGTCTAGGATTGATGAAATGGGATTAGGACCTTGCCCAGGGGATAGATGTCAATGTGCACCATGTCTGTATGACTTTATTACAAAGAGGGGCTGATATGCACCATTTCTGTGTCTTTCTATGAAGGATATTTGTGTTTTGAGGAAATGAAATGGAGTACATTATTACGTGGCTCTGTTCCAAAATGAGCTAGCACAAAAGCATCTGGGATCAAGATGATAAAAGCCTCCATAGTATTGTAAAAGTGTTGTAAAAATGTTTTAAGAGATGCCTATCAACTGCTAAAATACTGTACTCTGCCATTAGAGAATGAGGGAACATTCTCACATATGATGATATATTTATTTAAATATGGACTGAAAGTGACTCTCGTCTTGTTCCTGTTCCATAGCTAGCTGTCACAATAGCATTTATTTTTTTAAGAGTGAAGGCCTACCATGTCAGTTTCCAAGGCATCAGCTATTTTGCTATACTAAAGCCATACATGTCAAAAGTTATATGTGTTACAAGGATAAGATATATATTGGTTTATGTGATAGAAATGAACAATTTATTTTTATTTATATTTTGCCAAGTTGATTTCTCCTTTGAATACTATGAGACTCAGATAAAGGTTCTTCTCTCTCTTTTGTCATTGAATATATTAAGCATTTATTTCCACAGTCAGAGACTTGAAGAGGGCTAAAATGTTTCAATGTATATAACATGAATGACTCCTTCAAGCAGATAATCAGAAGGACCTGGGTATTGTAAACATCAGACAACATCACCAAAATTGAAATTGGCTCTATTTTATCAGGCAGTTAACACTGGAGTGATTTCATAATCAGTTATTTGCCCAGTCAGATCATTAACTGATTACAGCAAAGGTTGAAATCAGCACTTTAGAGGAAAGGATAAAAATAGAAATGGAATGCAATTATAGCAGCTCTAGCTCAACCTATTCTAAGTAAGCTGCTAACTCTTGCAAAATGTAGAATGGATAAAAAGAAGGACATTGACACTGCTTGTTTTTTTTTTTTTTCTATAGAAGTTTAGTCCTTTTAAACCAGTAACAACCAGAAGGAGAAAAGAACTGGAAAGTATTTTCTGTAAACAGCACTCGATGTCTTTGTGAATGGAGAGATACAACAACAGCCAAGGGGAATACTGGTTTACAATGCAAGCACATATGCAAAACATTATTCAGAAAGACTGTAGAAAATTGGGGACAGTATCACTTCACAAAACAATGCAAAATGGTGGAGAGGGAAATAAGCTTGTGGACAACTTAGATAGAGAATCAACTAAGTCAGATCATTTCTGGCTGCAAAAATAAACAGGACTCTAAATAAAAAGTGGAGCAGATGTATCCATGTATCTGTAGAAGTCCAACGTCATAGTGATGACAATGAAGCCACCGAATTTGGGCTTTAATAATTTGCTATTTTATATGAAGACATAGAAACAGCATTTAAGATGAAGTCGGGAAGAGTTGATGGAACAGAGAGAATATGTGCAGGAGAAATCTGCCCTATAACTCACAAAATGTTGATGGCTCTCAAGGATTCATTTTCAGGAAAGAGGAAAAGATGTCAAAGGAATGAAAAAAGTCATGAACAATCTAATTATTGCAGAAAAACTTTGTTGTGAAGACATTAGCAACCCATTCTTCCTACTTCCCTGCTTCTTAAAATCTTTATAATGATGGTCAACCCATATATTAAGGATAGCCATAATAAAAAAATTGAAAAGGGTACAGGCAGGTTATCATGGATGATTCTTTGCAGAAAATCACTTCATGATAGCCATACAATTGACTGAGAGGTATAGAAAATATATGCTCTTTCATTTTGTTGTTCAATCTATTATTTGTTGATAACCCCACAAAATGTATTTGATAAACAAAACGTTGCTGTAAAATGTGTCCTCTGACACCTTGTCTCTCATGCAAATGTTGCAACCAAATGAGATTCCTTGATAGAGGCAACCACAGAGATGATGTTGCTAAGTCTCTCCCTCTCTCTCTCTCTCTCTCTCTCTCTCTCTCTCTCTCTCTCTCTCTCTCTCTCTCTTTCTCTTTCTCTCTCACACACACACAAACACACACACAGAATGGAATATTAAAGACATCAAACTGGGTAGAAAGAGTCAGTTGTTAAATCCTCAGTATGAATATTTACACCTCAAAAGTCAACAAATACTACAAATCGGGGTTTGATATGCTGTCTTGTTGATTATTCAGATAAAGTGGTGAAGAAATGTCAATAATTCAAATTGAACTTAGAGGTATTGTACATATACATTCTTTCAGAAGTCAGTTGTTAAATATTTACCAGCATATCCCTGCAATTATACACACATATAAATATATGTATATATTTATGTATATACATATGTGTGTATATAAATAATGTGTACATATATGTGTGTATGCATACACATACACATGTATATTTAATCCAACCATATATTTTCCATTGCCCATTAGTTAATAAGTTCTTTCATTTTGAATTAAAAACACCTATCTAATATCTATCTATGTCACATTTCCTCCACTTTGTACGCATTAAAGCCAATTACCTGAAATCCAGTATAAGATCAACTAGGCATTTATTCTTATTAAATGCAATCAAAGTTAAGTTCCCACCTTAGAATTGTGGGACAGATAAGAGCTGGAATGGGCCCTTAAAGATAATTAAGGCCAAACCTCTCATTTTATAAATCAAAAATTTAAACCTTGCAGTCATTATTATCTTGTCCATAGTCAAGCAGGGAATAAGCAGCCTAGAAGAGATCTGAAGATAAGTCTTTTGATTATACTCATTGGAAAAGACCCTGATGCTGGCAAAGACTGAAAGTTAAAGGAAAAAGAAATGGCAGAAGTTGAGATGGATAGGTAGTGTCATGGAAACAATTAATATGGACTTAGACTTTGAGAAATAGTGAAGGATAGAAGTCATGCTAAAGTCCATAGGGTCACAAAGAGTAGGACATAACTGAATGACTGGAAAACAACTTCTGACTCTGATGTCAGTGCCCTGATTTTCCCTCCTCCCATTATCAGTTTGTCAGGTTCTTTTTAAATCATGAAGTGGCTCATGCAAATGCATTAGCAATACCCCTAAGCTTTCTGCCACTTACAAACTTGATAAGCATAACATCCATGCTTTTATCTAAGCCATTGATAAAAATGTTAAATAGCAGTGTCAGAGATGGTTCCCTGGGGCAGTCCATTAGAGACATCTTTCTGCATTGATGTCAACCCATTAATGCTTCAAAACTATTTCATGGTAACATTGTCTAACTGATATTTTTCCATCTTGTCAACAAGAATCCACCCACATGAGTCTTCTTATCATGTATGACACTTTTAAAGTTATCTTCTTAAAGAACTAAGTCAATGGTGGCATGCTTTTAATTTGTTCCAAAAACTTTTCTTAATATTTTTACAAAACACCTGACATAATCTATCTGCGATGATCCCTAGTTTTGTAATGACAAATGAGCAGTCAGTTATTCTTCCGGAGGGGTACAACCCTATCTTTGCAAATAGCCAACAAAGCAAATCATTGTAGATTCTTCCAATGTCACTACTGAAACAGAATCCAAAATGACAGTGTTGGAGAGTAGCTCTTGGCAAAAGATCATTTCCAAAGAATGCAAAAGAACATATTCCCTACACCCAACTGTATCTATTTGATAAAGGAGTTGAAGAAGAGAAAAGTTTGTCTTAGTGTTCATCATTATATTTTCTAAGGAATGAGAACCGGACCTACGAATTCATTGGTATAGGGACATCTCCAGATGAGGAACTCCCTCAAGTAATGTAGGTCAGTACCCGCTTTGTAATTTCTTGTCTTAGGGACTTGCCTAGCCCTAGAGTGCTAAGAGATTAAGTGACTTTGTCCAGTGAACTGAAAGCTTAAGTGATTTATCATCATGTTTTATTTTAATTCAGGATTTCCTAGTCTTCAAGATCACCAGACTATTCCATCTTTCCTTCCTTCCTTCTCTCCCCCCTTCCTCCCTCTGTCCTTCCCTCCCTCTTTTCCTCCCTCCCTCCCTTCTTTCCTTCCATCCTTCCTTAAAATTATAACAGGGAATGTGGTTAAATTATGAGGGACTACTTTCTAGGGATAAATGAATTACTCAACAAATGTTGAGCTTCTGCTATATTGCCCATCACTTTCAGGTTAAAGAAGAATGATCAACGCTATATTGCCCATCACTTTCAGGTTAAAGAAGAATGATCAAACATGCTTTCTGTCCTTAAGATGCTCATGCTTTAAATGAAGAGAAAAGATGAATGAATGGTTGATGAGAACACACAATTCACTGCTTCGATTATACCACAGATATTGTAGGTATTGATAGGAGAGGCAGTAGAAAGGGGATGTGCTGAAGTGGAATAGAGGCATTGGAGCTGAGAGGTACAAGGGAAGACCCTTGACTTCATCCTTTTGATTGTCTTGATTGCTTCCGGATGTTGAAGGAGATGCTAGGCAAACAACAAAGATGCAGGATAATCAATAAATGGAAAGCATTAGCATTAAGGGGGATCAGGAAAGGTTCCCCACAGAAAGTGTAATTTTAAGCCACCATGTGGGGATGAGGAAGGACATAATTTCAGGAATGGGGATTAACTGCTAACTAGTGAATAGCCAGGAGGCTTGTGTCACAGGATCACAGAGACTGTGGTGTGGAGTAAGGTTCGTAAGAAGACCGGAAAAGAAGGAAGAATCAGATCAAACCAAGGTTTATATTTGATCCTAGAGGCACTAGGGAGCCACTGTAGTTGACTGAATTGGTGGGGAGGGGGGAACATGATGCGTCTAGTGCTTTAGGAAGATCAGTCTGACAGTTGAGCAGAGAATGATCTGAAGGGTGAAGAAAACTGAGGCAGAGAGACCAGACAACATACAATTTCAATAGTCCAGGTGGGAGGAGATGACAGAATTTCTGCCTAGGATAGGATCAGAGGTTTATTGATGGCACTGGAAAGGCACCTGAAGTAAAGAAGCTGGAAGTTATCCAATCCAACCCATTCATGTTGTAGAAGAGAACACTGAGACAAAGAGAAATAACTTTCCCAGGGTGATGAAGGTATTAGGGGGCAAAGATTTGAACTCCCATCTTCTTCCTGCAGACCCACTGCTTTTTTTCCAAAATATTAAAGAATTTGGATATCATGAGTGTTGGTGACATTGGTACATCTTTCTCAAATTGTTATAATTATCTGTGTTAGTATAATTATATAATTTATTACATGTTTAGATAAAATATAATGTACATATAACATGTACATAACAGCATGTATTATACATTATATTGTACACAATATAATGTATAAATATACTATAATGTAAATATATGTTATAGCATGCAACATATACTATAGTATACATGAATTATATACATGCATTATGTAATGTATTATAATAGGTATAACAATATAATTAGCATTATATAACATGATATACTATAATGTGTTATATAATATACATGCTGTATTGCAAACCACAATAGAGATATTGTATTATACATCATACTATATGTGTATAGTATTGTATATTATTCACAACGTAATGTATAATATGTTCCATGATATAAATTTTTATAGTCTATGATATAATATTATGTTATAATTATTTGAGTTTATTTACTACTATGATATATATTCTAAAATATCATAGTTAAAATGTAAACATGTAGATTAGAATCAGCACTTGATCCAAAGGGGTTGGAGAATGTTTATCCTAGCCCAGTGTGGCATTAGCCTATCATTGGGGCATACAAAAGGGTCGTAGTTTGGCTAGGAGATGGGTGAAAGGCTATATTTTCCAACCAGAGAAACAAAGAACAGCAGTGTCTATCAGCTGATAAATTAATTCCCAAAGTGGTTCTATTCTCACTTAGTAGGTATCAAGCCTGGGCATTTTTATACCATACAGATGTTACCTGAGGGACATTTGGGGCTTACTGCAGCTAGTGAAGTGGATAGAGGACTGAGCTTAAAGTCAGAAGACCTGAGATCAACTTCAGTCTCAAACACTTCTTAGCTAGGTAGGCAAGTTCCCCAACTTTTTTTCCTGTTTCTTTTCTCCTATGTTTCTATCTAGGACATATGCCCATTAATTAATGTTAATCTTTTTGCCTCAGTTTCCTCAACTTTAAAATGGGGATAGTAATAGCACTACCTCATAGGATTATGATGAGGATGAAAAAAGATATTTGTAATGTCCTTAACGCAATGCTTGGTACGTGTGTGTGTGTGTGTGTGTGTGTGTGTGTGTGTTCATCCTTCGTTGTCAAAGAAGACCATACCATCACAGAAATGATGACATGACTTGCACTTGACTTTGTTCTGAGTGAGGGAGGGCTGTGCAGGTCACCAGCCTCACTTCTCCTCCAGAGTTATCTGAATTCAGTTACCAGATATTCATCAGGATTACTGGAGATGACCCAGGATGAGGCAACTGGGGTTAAGTGACTTGCCCAAGGTCACACAGCTATTGAGTGTCAAGTGTCTGAGGTGAGATTTGAATTCATGTCCTCCTGACTCCTGCACTGATGGTCTATCCACTGCACCACTTGGCTGCTCCATAATTTCAGAGTCCTCTGGCTTAACAAGCTATATAGGTTCAGAGGATCCTACGCAGGATTCAAAACTGGGGATTCTTGATTCCAAGACCAGTGCTCTGTCCACTATACCGCACAGTATATAGGTACTTGGTAAATGCATATTCATGCTCCTTCTTTTTTTTTCTTTTTGCTATTACCCAGAAATACAGTCCTAAAAACACCTAGATATTTCAACCTGTTACAAAGCAGAGAGAAAATGATTATTTTAAGTTGATTAAAACCATAGGATTCAAATGGACATCAATTTTTGAAACCATTAAGATTTAATTGGACCCTTTAGGAATCTGTTGGTTAAATTAAAAAGGACGATAATATTTAGTTTAAAGCACATTTGCTTCATGGAAAGAACTACCTTCAAAGTGAATATAATCTTTGGAAAATTGCCTTGACATTGGACTTTCAGGAATTAAAAACAATGCTTGAGGATTAAAGCTGAATAATAAATGTAACATTACATAAAAGTGGGACAGGTATAAATCATTTATGACTTCCCTGCTCATCAGAAATTTGCTCTTTGATTCTTAATTGAAAGCTGGTGGGTGTAGATAGTCAAAAGAGTAAATTGGTTATGCCATTAACAGACAGCTTTGATTAAAGCATTAATTAATTTTAGGAGACAAAGAGAGCTTAGTACATTAAAAACGCTTACATTCACATTGAGTCATGAGCCTTTATTTAATGACTGGCTTCATCTGGTCGATGAGGATTGTTGATTTTTTATTTTAATTTTGATCAACATTTATTGCAGTGTGAATTGCTGTGGATTAGAATCTCTGTGTAACCAGAATTTTGCAAGGATGGATTTATTCTAGAGAAGGAGAAAAACATCTGCCTGAAGCCCATAAGTCATTATGCAGTTTCCCTGACATTAAGTCAATCGTCTCTTCTGCTTTTCCCATCTTCTTTCATTTTTTCATTCCACTTTCCCTTCGATCTAGGGCACACACCCATCAATTAATGCCAAATACTGAGAGCTCCAAGATTAAAAGCCAGAAGTCATTGTAAGGAAGGGAATTGTTATAAGGGTTTCTGTGTTATTTTTTTTCTTCTGGAGAATTCAGGCAATGGTTATTATGTGTGTGTGTGTGTGTGTGTGTGTGTGTGTGTGTGTGCTTCTTCTCTCATGGAATTATCTACCCAATTCTTTGGTTGTTTTTCTTAAAATTGCCAAGCACTTTAATCACCCACTTTCTGCTATCAATCACTCCATATATATGAGTTATTAAAGTGTTCACCAAGCCTCCAAGGAGCTCACATTCCAATGGGAGGGGTTGGATAGCCTATATGTGAGAGCAAACAAGATATAAACAGAGTAGATGGATAGTAACTTTAGAAAGGAACTAGAAACTGGGACTAGGGACAACTTGGAGGAGCTGGCCTTCATTTATTGTTCAGTCGTTTCTCACTTGTGTCCAACTCTTTATGGCCCTATTTGGGGATTTCTTGGCAAAGGTACTGGAATGGTTTGCTATTTCCTTCTCTAGCTCATTTTACAGATGAGGAAACTGAGTCAAGCACAATTAAGTGATTGCTAGGGTCACACAGCTAGTAAGTCTCTGAAGCCAGATTTAAATTCAGATCTTCCTGATTGAAAAACTAGTGCTCTATCCACTTCACCACCTAGCTGCCCTAAGTCTTAAAGGTAGCCAGGAATTCTAAGAGGTGGAGATATGGAGGAAAAGTATTAGAGGCATGGGGAACAGCCAGTGTAAATGTACATAGATCGGAGATGTAGTGTCTAATGTGAAGAACATCAAGCCATCTACTATGCCCAGGTCATATATATAGCATGTGGAAAGGTGTAGGGTTGTAAAATGATTGCAAAAGGACAAAGTTGTAAACAAATTTAATTAACAAATGGAAGAATTTATTTCTGATCCTAGAGGCAATAGGAGGTCACTGCAATTTGTTGAATATGGAGATCAGAATTGTGTTTTAAGAAAATCATTTTTCTAGTGAAAATTGGATAGTTTGGGAAAGAAGAAAAGAGGCCCAGAATTGGGGTCATAAGATCTAGGCTCTGATTCTAGCTTTGCCATTTACTGTGAGATCTGCTGTTGCCACTGTCCCTAACATGGCATGTCTGATTGCACAGTCCCTACTCCATACTTCATTACGTGTTCATCACGACCTCTGAAGGTGACCTTTCCCTTCTGCTACTATCTATGACAAATCCTTGTGATCTAGTCTCTTCATTTCATCCAACCTCATTTTCCTCATCTATAAAAGAGGAATACCATGATAAAATCAGAGCAATGGGTAGAAGTTGCAAGGGGAGCTTTCCATCATGAGAAATAAGTGAGTAGAAACTTCAAGCAGATTTGACTGGGATATTTTTTGTGCTAAATAACCTATGATAGTGATGACAGCTTAGCAATAATGTGGCACTTTTAGTTTTGCAAAACACTTTACAAATATTATCTCATTTTAGTCTCACAACAATCCTAGGGGTAATTCTTATTATCCCCATTTTACAAATGAGGAAACTGAATCAGAAAAAGGTGAAGTAACTTTTCTGGGGTCAAACAGTTAGTAAGTGTCTGAGGCCAGATTTGAACTCAAGGGTCACCAAGGTGCTTCTGATGTCCCTTTCTGAGATTCTGTGAAATTTGCATTTATTGCCTCCAGGGGATTATTATAAGGAACATGTCAAGCAAACAGTAAAATGCAATGTAAACTGAGTCATTTATACAGTTGGCAAGACCCATAGAGGCCTCGCCTCCAATATCCCAATATGCCACATCCATTCCAATGGTGCCACATTATTGCTATGATAGTGATGACAGCGCAATTTCTTACATCAGATCTTAGTCATTAACCAAACAGAGATCAGAACTTGAAGACCCTTCCCTAGCACTCTGGATAAAAAGTACCAGGTTTAGACACAGAGAACTTAAGTTTTTATCCCAGCTCTGCTACCAGTCTTTAGCAAGTCACTGAAAATCTCTGGGCCTTGATTTCCTCATCTGTAAAATGAGGATGTTGGATGAGGTAAAAATTATTCACCTTTTATGTATCATGCACAAAACTTAATAAAGCCTCTAGGTCTTTCATCCTCCTCCCCATTTTCCTTCTCCAGCTCATTTTATAGATGAGAACCTGGGACAAACAGGGTGAAGTGACTTGCCTACGGTCACACAGTTAGCAAGTGTATGAATCAGATTTGAATTCAAGTTTTCCTGACTCCAGACCCAGATAGAGATCCGCTGTTCCACCCAACCTCTTTTTATATAGTGCTTCCTATGTGCCAGGCATTGTGCTAAACCCTTTAGAATTATTATTTGATACTCACAACAACCCTGGGAGATAGGTACCACTATTATCCCCATTTTACAGATGAGAAAACTAAGAGAAATGGGCTTTAAGCCTCTTGCCCAGGGTCACCCAGCTAGAAAGTGTTTGAGGTCATATTTGAACTCAAGTATTCCTGACTACAGGCCCAGCTACCATCTACCTACTCCCCATGCTTTTATGCTTTTAAATGCATAAAATAAAATATATAGGATTGCCAATGAAACTAATTGTGTTAAAACATAGTTTTTTTTCTTTTAATTTATTTTATTTTTAATTTATGGAATAAAACAAGCATTTCCATAACATAGCAAAATTTTAAAAAAGATGATTGTACATGAATCTACAAGTCTACTATATACAATTCTACTATACACAACTCACTATTCCTTTCAAATATACAATTAAATTGTCATCGTATAAATGTCCCTTTTTCCTTTTTGTCCCCTCCCCCTCCACCCAAGAGATGGCTACCAATAGACACAAATAGGTATATACACGCATTTATATATGTATGTATATGCACATATATGTAAAATTTTTCTACACACACTTCATATGTTTATATATTTATACATATTTATCAGTTCCTTCTCTTTCTTCATATGGCCTTTATAGTCAATTTGGATATTTATAAGAAACAAAATAACTTATTCACTCAAAGTCATTCTTAAAACGAGACTGCTGCTACTGTTTAGGTTGTCCTGACTCCAACCTGAGTTCTCTTTTTCCCCCGTACTTAGCACTGCCTCCCTCGACTGAAAGCTTGGTGTAAAGAGCCAATGTGGTGAATGAGAAGGATACAGGATTTTGAACCAGGAGAGACCTGAGTTGAGCCATGTTTTCAATATTTATTAGCTATGCGACCATGGGCAAGCCAATTAACCTCATTATTTCCTTGGTTCTTTTCATTTCAATCTTCATTATTTTGCGCAAGTTTTTCCATGTTTTTCTAAAATTACTGAGGTCATCTTTTCTTATAGCAGAGTAGTATTCAGTAGTGTTAAGTGTGTATATGTATACATGCACATATACACACACTCACATACACACATATATATGTGAGTATATATGTTTTATGTATGTGTTTATATATGGATGTGTGTATGTATGTATGTATGTATGTGTGTGTGTATGTATAAATAATTTCCAGACCCTAGGTTAAGAATCCCTGATAGATGGTTTGTCCAAAACTCTTCCAGCTCCTGTCATCCTGGCTGTCTTGTCTGGCCAGATGTTTTGTTTACCAGTCCTTCACTAATAGAGCATGCAACCCTGAATGGTCCTCAAATTTGACTTCACATCACAATCCATCTCCTGAAGCACTAGATTAGAAAGGGAATTACCAATTATGGCCACCTGCTTTTCCATGTTTAAGACCAGACTTTGGGGAAGAAGCCTTATTCTGGAATGGGAATTTATAGCCTTTCGACAGGATAATAACAGGCATTCAGTAGTTAAGTAGCCACATTTTGAGGCAGAAGAATTGATACTTCAACTTACATGATCCTAGGATTAAAGAAAAAAAAAACAATGGTCCAGCCCATCTAAACCGGGTGAGCTAATGCAATTCAGAACATCTGCCCAAGTCTGAAAAGTGCTGCTCCCACTCCAGGGGACTCCCATAAATTTGTATGAGTGCCATGGCAATTAACCTTCAGAAAGAACGTTCACAGCAGAAATGCCTAGCCCATGGAGGAGTTTTATGGAGCTCATAACCGATGGAGATCAGACAGATGACCTCTGGAAAGGCTTAGCTTGTCTATTACATGCATGTCATTGGAATCTCACTTCAGAGTGATGTCCATAAAAACTGGGAATTTGAAAATGAAATATGTGTTGCCAATCCAACGAAAGAAAAGAGACCAGATGGATGATTAATTGAAATTCATGGCAAGAATGGAATTTATCTACAAGGCTAAAACTTAAGAGACTGCTGTGGGAAACACCCATGCCATGCCATTCCTTTATCTGCACACTGTTCCCTCCCCCATCTAGGTCCCCTATGTCATGCCTCTCTACTGATCCATATTCTACCCTTCGTCCCCAATTTAGTATCATTTCATTCAATCTATATCAATCAATAAAGTACCTATTTATTAAGTACCTACTATGTGCCAGGCACTCAGCTAAGCACCGGAGTTACAAAAAGAGGCAAAAGATACTTCCTTCTCTCAAGTAGTTCACAAATTAATGGGAAAGACAATATGCAAATAAATATGTACAAGCATTAACAGAGGGAAGGCAATAGAATTAGGAAGGGTTAGGAAAGGCTTCCTGTGAAAGACATGATTTTAATTGGGACTTAAAGGAAGACAGGGGAGTTATCTTCCTCCACAAAGCTTCCACAGGGTTCTGGTACTCATGAATCTTCTCCCATTTTCTGTAAGTTCCACTATCCAGTTACTTCTTTTTCATCTTGTGCTCAACATTTTCCTTTGGTTTCTCACAGGATGTGACTAGTGTCTTCTGCTATTGTCTATTGTAAACTCCTTTTAGTTAGGGACTAGCTTTTAGAATTTGTATATGTGCTAGGTTCGTTGGTGCTTAAGAAACATAGATTCAAATGTGATAGTAAATTTTCCAAGTCTTCTTTCTGAGTTAGGTTTTGGAGAGGCTTTGTTTGGCTGTTTTGATTTGGCCCAGATCTATGGTTTAACTCATGTAGTGAATTGATGGATTAAAAAAAACTTGATCACCACATATTGGCAGCTGCTTTACAATTTATGGGACAGCTAGCTGGCCTAGTGGATGGAGTTCTGGACTTGGAGTCAAGAAGACCTGAGTTCAAATCTGGCCTCAGATACTTACTATCTGTGTGACCCTGGGCAAGTCACTTAGCCCTATTTGCCTCAGTTTCCTCATCTGTAAAATGAGCTAGAGAAGAAAATGGCAAACCACTTCATTATATTTTGCCAAGAAAACCCCAAATGGGGTCACAAAGGGTCAGTTACAGCTGAACAATTTACTGCAAAGAACTACAGTATATAATCTTATAGCATTGCTTGGGCATATGGAGAGATTGTGAGATTGACCCAAAGCCACTCAGTCAATATATGTGTTTCCAAGTACAGTTCATGGCAAAACTTGAACTCAGCTTGTCCTGATTCTAAGGTGAGTTCTCTCCCCCCCCCACCCTCCCCCCAATTAGCACTGCCTCCCTCTGCTGAAAGGTTGGTATAAAGAGGCAATGTGGTGAATGAGAAGGATTCGGGATTTTGAATCAGAAGAGACCTGGATTGAATCCTCTTTTGGATATTTATTAGCTGTGTGACCATGGACAAGTCAATTAACCTCATTATTTCCTCAGACATCAAAATCAAAAACATCAAAATTTCCCTTTTTAAAATGAACAAAATATCTATACCTCCCTTGCTGAATTGTGATTCCAATGACATTTAAAGCAATTTGTAGACCATAAGGTACTATAGAATGTTAGTTATTATTAACAAAAGGGCAAGTTAAACCATTATAGATGTTGTCGAAGTAGATATAGATTGAATTTATTTTGCTATTAATATAAAAAAATTCATTGTTAGTGTTTTGACTGTTTTTAGTGGGTAAGGGCTTTTACTCTTTTTAGCCTCAAGTATGTGGTTCAGTGGAAAGAGTGATGGATTCAAGGCTATAATTCGTGATGTGCTCCTTAGTTTCTATGCATATTTGATCAACTCACCATTTCTCAGTTTCTTCATCTATAAAATGACAGCTCTGAATCTTTGATCTTGTGATCCTAGTTGAATTTTACATTTAAAGAAACTGAGGCCAGAGAGCTGAAGCAACTTGTCTAAAGTCACATAGCTATCCAGTGGCAAAGCCAAGATTGGACCCATGGTCTCTTGGCTCTTAGTCCTGTCCATGATGCTTTCACATGCTCTGCTGCCTCCTTGTGGTGTGGAAGTGAAGCTACATTCTTGAAGGCTAATCCCAGGGTCATATGGATGCTGACTGGTCCTTTCAAGGTGGATAATTCTGCTGGCAAAAGCCAGGGGATGTACCTTGTGTCTGTGACCTGAAGATCAGAATGGGTAAATTCAGAGGAGCCTATTAGGTTGAATGCAAATTGTAAATGTTTCACTGAAACAGAGCTCAGTGACCCTCAACTAAGTTATAAAGACACTGCCATCTGTGCTGGGGGTGTGAGCACCCATGCGGACAAAATGAGCAAACCCTGAGGATGAAGTTAACATTTCTTCTCCTGAGTTCTGTACTGTGAATAATGAATGACCTATTAGCAAACATTTAAATACAGGGTGGAAAATGTTCTTTAGAGGAATCCTATACAGAGCTCTGTAAAATCTTTAGAACTCATTATAGAGTAGATTTTATAATGTAGATAATATAATGTATAATTTTATAATGTAATATAATTTTATAATGAAGTAAACTTCATACTGAAAAAATGGACGGTAACCATTATTAAATAGAAATCTAACAAGTAAGGAATGTTTTTTAAAAAGTATAGAATATTTGCTCAGAGGATTAATAAGAGTACAGGGTTATATATAAAAAGTAATAGAGATCATCTGGTCCAACCTTCTTATTTTACATATGAAGAAATTGAGTCACGGGTTAAATGGCTTGTAAAAGTTCATAGCCCCAAAGTCTGTATCTGTATACTTTTTTAAGGAAAGTTGCCTAAGGTGTAATCTAACAAAATATGAGTGGAAGTCCTTGGGAGGAGTAGAATTTGGGTAAAATAACAAATAAAATTGGAGTGTAGTTTCGAGAATGTCAAGGAAATGAAAACAATTGATTGGAAGTCATCTTTCAAGTTCCAGACCCTCACCCTAGTACCTACTAGAGATTGGTGGTGCTAGGCCTCAATCAGCCTCTTCAATGACACCTAGCCTTTAGATGATGACCATTCACATTTATATAATGCTCTAAGGTTTGCACAGTATTTTATAAGCGTCCAGTTTGCTTGATCTTCAGAACAAGGCTGTAAGGTGAGTAGTGGCATTTTATAGATAAGCAACTGAGGGTCAGAAAGGTTAAGTTATTTCCCAAGGGTCACCCAGTTCAAAAGTATCTGAGGCTGAATTTGTACCCACGTCTTTCTAATTCAAAGCTAGGGTTCTAGACATGACAATCTGCTTCCTGATACATTAATATACTTAGAACCTCAAGGGACATATTTAACAAATAAGGAAACCAAAGGCCCAATGTCCAAAAGATAGTAAATGTCTGAGGTAGTATTTGAACCCAGACAACTTGATTCCAAAACAGCATTCTACAAAGCGGCATAATCCCTTGGGTATGTAACACTTTAGGGTTTATAAGGCCCTTTTGTGAATATTATTTCATCTGTTCCTCATAACAACTCTGGGAGGTAGGTGTCATTATTGTTTTCATTTTACAGATGGGGAAACTGAGACAGATAGAGGTGAAGTGACTTGCCCAGGGTAACATAGATAGCTAGTAAGGATATGAACTCAACTCTTCCTAAATCCAGGTCCAGTGCTCCATCTTGACTTACTTGGCTGCCTCAATTATCAGTTAAAATGCAAACCAGCACTATTTAATTTTCTGAAAAGAGGTAGTAAATTTTAAAGTCACTTAATAATCTTTTTGGGGAAACATGATCTCAGTTTGAATCCTTTTAGATATCTCAAGGTATAAGGAGTGGCATAAGCTGGTATGGTAGAGTGCTAGACGTGGAGCCAGGAAGACAGGAGGTCCAATCTGACCTCAGACATTTACTAGCTATGTGACCTTTGGCAAAGTCATTTGATCTCTGTCTACCTCAGTTTCCTCATCTACATAATGGACATAATAACAGCAGCTATTCTCTAGGGCTGTTGTAAGGATCAGATGAGACAATATGGATAAAGTGCTTTGTAAACCCATGCTATATGACAGCTAACTATTAGCCATTAAAGACAACTGGACAATAAAATGTGTATGCTAGAGCCTCAAGACTCCAGTTTCCACACCAAGGAGGACGTTGATGATTTATAGAAGTAGAAAGGGATAGAAATAAAAGCTGTAGATTGATTTTTTAAAAGAAATGACCTGCTGCAAGTTGATGAGAATGACACATCCTCCAAGTTCAGTTGAATGTGCACCTCCCTAGACTCTGAAGACTCTAAGTGCCTAATTAACATTTATCTACTGCCTTTGGGAAAAAAAATGAAAAGGCCATATGGCCAAAAGCCTCATCCTGGTACCTTAAATCTCCCTGCCTTTGGACTAATGGGATTAGTAGGTCTAAGTGGCAGAAGCAGCTGTTTTTTCTCTTAATTTTATTTGCTAACAGCTCCCTTTTCCCACTCATAGTACAGCACTATGTCATGGCAGGGGATTGAGGCTGCTTCCAGGAAACCTTGGGTAATTAAGCAAAGTTTATAGTTAATTTACAAGAGGTCAGGGAAAAGAGACATGCTGGTGAATTTGGCTATCTAGAATGACATATTATTTTTTTCTGTAAATAAATACTCATCTATTAAGTATTTCAGGTCAGGTATGATGCTAAGCATTGGAGATGCAAAATAAAGTCAAAAACACTGTTCCTGCCCTCAAGGATCTTACATTTTAATGAATGGGGAAGATAACATGTAAATCATTATGAATATAGAAGACATATGTAGCAATCTCAGAAGGAATCAAGTTAACAAGAATTTATTTCGTAATTAATGTGTACCAGGCATGGTTCATTTTTAAAATAACATTTTGCTTTTTCCCCAATCACATGTAAAAGCAATTTTTAACATTTTAAAAAAAGTTTTGAGTTCCAAATTCTAATCCCTCCCTCCTTTTCCTCCCCCTCTCTGAGATGGTAAGCCATCTGATATAGGTTACATATGTGCAATCATGTAAAACATTTCCATATTAGTAATTTTGTACAAGAAGAATTGAAAAACAAAAAAAGAATGAAAAAAGAGAGTGAAACCTAGTACGTTTCAGTCTGTATTCAAATAACATCCGTTCTTTCTCTAGAAGGAGATAATTTGTTTCATCATGGGTTCTTTGGAATTGCCTTGGATCACTGTATTTCTGATTATTGTACAATATTGCTGTTACTGTGTGCAATGTTCTCCTGGTTCTGCTCACTTCACTTTGCATCAGTTCATGTAAGCCTTTCCAGGTTTTTCTGAAATCAGTCTGATTGAATGACATATCATTTTGACTTCTCTAAAGTTTATACACATAGAAATTTGAAA
The DNA here is from genome assembly GCA_023548195.1 of Bettongia penicillata ogilbyi. Lineage (NCBI taxonomy): Eukaryota > Metazoa > Chordata > Mammalia > Diprotodontia > Potoroidae > Bettongia > Bettongia penicillata. Next base: position 3,211,562 of record JAJHZJ010000287.1, on the reverse strand, counting down.
TAGGAAGCAGACCTTTATCCTATCTATATCTTGTTTTTATAGACTTGCTTGCATCTTGTCCCCATCATTGAACTGTAAACTCCATGAGCACAGAAGATTGTCCTTTGCCTTTAGAGCTTAGCTCAGTGCCTGGCACATGGTGAACCCTTAATAAATGCTTGTCCACTGACAAACCTCTGATTTTATTTATTTGAGGGCATCCAGGATAAGAAAACTTCTGCCGGTTCAAGTTGATACTTTCTTTGCTATTTGGAATCTTTATCATATTTATATATTATTATATTACATTACATTGCTTTATATTTTTATTATTTAGAATGGAGAAAATCAAACACAAAAGAAAAAAGATTGTGTATACATGCATATAAATATACACACACACTATGTATCTATCTATCTATCTATTCATAGTTAACCTTAAACATTTCAACTTTCCCCATCACAACTTTATATATCATGGGTTGGCATAAGAAATTAATGGGAATTTGGGGGATGTTTTGCAAAAGTATGTGTTCATCCTTTGCTGTCAAAGAAGACTGCGCCATCAGAGAAATGATGACATGACTTGCACTTGACTTTGTTTTGAGTGAGGGAGGGCTGTGCAAGTCAATGGCCTCACTTCCCCTCCAGAGCCATCTGAATCCAGTGACCAGATATTCATCAGGATGACTGGAGATGACCTAGGATGGGGCAATTGGGGTTAAGTGATTTGCCCCAGATCACAGAGCTAGTGAATGTCAAGTGTCTGAGATGAGATTTGAACTCAGGTCCTCCTCACTCCTACACTGCTGCTCTATCCACTGCACCACCTAGCTGCCCTTGCAGAAAGTGCAGAAGACATGTAAAAGCCAACAGATGACACAGAGAATGTTTAGAAACTCAGAAGTGCATAAAATATATTATATTACATTATATTAACTTAAATTTTGCAATAAGGTATTATAAACAAAATATAAATAAAAGAAAAAGAAAAAATCCAGACTTTTCTAGTATGAAGGGAAGGCCAAAAAAAATTTATGCAGATTTTCCAGGTCACTGTCATACCCCTAACCTCCAAAATGTGGAAGGGATAACTGTATATTATACGTACACATATTATATATGTATGTATATACATACATATATAATATGATAGAGTTTAAAACTGCACTGATATTTTTGAGAAATCCTGTAATGCTATTATCCAACATCTACAATAAACTTTATAATTCTGAAACTGCACCAAGACATTCAAGACCCCTATATAAGTTTCTATCTCTGCCTTCCATCTGTGTATTTTGATCTCTCTGAAAAATAGTTATAAATTTCTAACAATAATAATGAAAATATATTCAATGTTTATAGAGTTTTTGTTTACAGACATTACCAGTTAATCTCACTGAGAGTACAGAAAAAGAAAGCTTTCACCCATCACTTCCCATATCTTTATGTTAGCCGGCCATTTTTCCCTTGCAGTAAAAGCTTCATAAACAAGTGACACCATTGGCTCCTTGGTTTATAAATGCAAGGGGAACTGTTGATATACTTCCTTTAACATCAGAGCATGAAGTTCTAAAAAAAAAGGCCAGAGAATTATCTGGAGGCAAATCTTGTCTACAGCATCCAAGCATGTTGAAGAATACCCAGAACACATCCCAGACTGAATTCTAGCATGGTGATGCATTGGTGTGCTACTAGCAATGTCAAAGATTAAAAAGAGCAAAAGGGCCAGTTCAGGGTGGGGGTAGGGTAATATTATAATAGTGCCATGGACTCTAGCTTAGTGCTAGATTTATCACCACAATTCTTAAATTAACCATTAGCTTCCATAACTTCCTATCTTTCTTTCTCATATCTCTTTGTCTCTCTGTTTTTGTGTTTATGTCTCTTTGGGTTTCTATCTTTGTCTCCCTCTCTATCTGTCTCTCTGTCTCTCTCTTCCTCTGTCTCCTCTTCCTCCTCCTCTTTTTTCACTCTTTTATCTTCTTTCCTCCTCCTTCTCTTCCTCCTTCTCCTCCTCCTCCTCCTCCTTCTCTCTGTCTTTGTCAGTCCTTGTCTCTCTATCACTATTCCTCTCTATCTTTATCTCTCTGTCTCTCCTCTTTCAGCTTTTCATTTATTTGTTTCAGCCTCACTAGATTAATTGTTCCTAGCTCTGAACAGTATCAGGTTGCTGAGTCTGAGGCTTCATTAATCTTTCTCTTCCTGTTTTTTGCACCTGTTTCTCAAATAGCTTGTAAGACTGTAAGTTGTGTTTGCATCCATTGGGTGGCAACCTAACCAGGGTAATGCAATATGTCCTGCACACATCGAAGTAACTCATGCAGAGGTGGAGGAGATGATGATGTAAGACCACTGATATAGAGTGAGAAAGGACATTAAAGGCCATTTTGTCCAATCCTTTCAATTTATAGGTGAGGGAATTGAGGCCAAGGGAAGTGAAGTTACTTGCCTAATGTCACATTAGCAATAAAAATCAGGCAAGACTAGAACCTAGGCTCTTTAACTTCACAGTTACTGCTTTCCCCACTGTGCCATGCTTCCTTCCTTGTGTATTACCAGATGCTAACTAGATTGGTACAATGCATAGAGTCCTAGTGTCAGGATGACCTAAGTCAAATTTGGCCTCACTTATTAGCTGTGTAGTCCTGGGCAAGTCATTTTACCTCTGTCTGCCTCAGTTTCCTCAACTGTAAAATGGAGCTAATAATAGCATCTATCTCATAAGTTGTTGTGAGGATAAAATAATATTTGCAAAGTGCTTAGGACAGGGATTTGCAAGTAATAGACACTATATAAATGCTTATTCCCTCCCTCTCTTCTACATCATGTAGAATTTTACACATTGTAGGAGCTTAATAAATTAAATTACAGTGGTAGAATGTGGTTGTTTGGTCTATAAATGACACTATAACTAATATTCCCAATAAATGGGATGAATGAAGGACAATGGATGTGCTCATTTAAAAAAATATTTGGTCAATTGCTCCAAAATGGAATGGAAAAGTAGTGAATTACCCATCACTGAAGACAGTTAATGTCTAGATGGATAACCACTTATGCTACAGCACAAAGAGAACTAGAGCTGTGTACAAATCCAGAATTTGCTATTTGCTAGGTGAGTGTCCCTGGGCATGACAGTTTACCTTACTGGGTCTTAATTTCAACATCTCTCAAATGAGTGAGGTAGACAAGATGACTGTGGAGATGCCTTCAAGTTTTGGAGCTGTATTTCCCTAGAGGAGATTCCTATTTCAGGGGAAAATAACACCACATGGCTTATAAAGTTCTTTATAACTCTAATATTATATGATTTGTACTATTTTATACAAACTACAATGTACGAAGTCATACTTGATGAAAAGAACATGCTTCCCCTCCTTCCACAATTCTATTAAATATTGTCTCCCCTCCCCATATCCTTCAAGATGTATTCCTTGATCAAAGAAGGAATGAGCTCCTCAGTAAAAGTGAAAACAGCACTGGTCTTGGAGTCAGAAAATACTGTGTGGCCCTGAGTAAGTCATTTAATGCATAGTCTTAGTTTTCTAGTCTTCTGAAATGAGGATAATATTTGCAATGCCAAGGGAAGCCACTAAGTGGCAAAATATGTAGACCCTGGACCTGGGGTCACTTGAGTTCAAATCCAGCCCCAGACACTTACAAGTTGTGTGACCCTGAGAAAGTCATTTGAATGCTTTCTGCCTCAGTTTCTTCAACTATAAAATGTTAATAACAATAGTACCTACCCCCAGGGCTATCATGAGGATCAAATGAGATATTTTTAAAGTATTTAATATAGTGCCTGGTACATAGTAAATGCTCAAATAAATGCTTGTTTCCTTCCTGTATGCTTGCCTTTCTTTCTTTTTTCTTACCTTCCTTCCCTCCCTTTTCTCCTTCCTTCATTCCTTCATTCTTCCCTCCCTTTCTTCCTTCCCTTCTCCCTCCCTCTTAGTTCCCTTCTTCCTTTCCTTACTCCCTCTCTCTCTTCTTTCCTTTCTTTCTCCTTCTTTTCTTCCTTCCTCCTTCCCTTCCTCACTCCATTCCTCCCTTTCTTTCTCCCTCCCTTTGAGTTCCCTCCTCCTTTCCCTCCTTTCCCTTCCTTCCTTCTTTTCTTTCTCTTTCCATCCCTCCATCCCTCACTCTCTCCTTTTTGCCTCCCTCCTTTCCTCCCTTCCTCCCTTCCTTCTTCCTTTCTTTCCTTCCTTTCTTCCTTCCTTCCTTCTTCCATCCACCCTGTCCCACAAAATAGTTATGAGCATGGTTATTTATAAACCTTCAAGAGATATATAAATGTGAGTTATTATTTTTTAATAGATATTTATTTTTACATGCATTCCTGCTCTATCCTACAACTGCTTCCATTGAAAAAGAGAGAAAGATAAAACTCTCAACAAAAACATGCATAGTATAGCAAAACAAAATCCCACTTGGGCTATCCTTTTCATAGCTATCACCCAGGGAAACAACTATGGAGAAGTAGCCAGTTATACCCACCAACTATCAACCAGTAGTCACACAGTGTAGGCAAGCCAGATTAGCTGAAACAGCAAAGTACCCTGAGGGATAGATAAAAGGTAGTATATGCAATGTAAGCCCAGTGCCTAGAGCTGCCATCCTGAGAAACAAGCCTATGGGTGAGCCTCAGTTTCCTGTAAAATGAGAATGACAATATCTGAACCATCAATATAAGGCTATTGTAAAGCTCAAAAGATGCATGTAAATCACTTTGGAAACCATAAAATACTTTTGGAATATCAGTTATCATTAATACTCTTAGACAAAGCTGTATCAAATTATCCCTGTATCGTTTTTGCTTTCTGGCAATACTAAATTGCATTTTCAAGGAAAACACATAAGTCCTAGAATTCATTTTAAACTTAAGGACACTGATTCCACTAATTAATATTCAGTTAGAGGTATTAAAAATGTATTGTCCATTTTTTCATTTAGGGTGTAAGAGCTTCCCCTTCCAACCAATGGTTGCCACTACCTAATTTAGCTAGAGTATCCGATTTTAGCTTGTATGATGGAAAGTCACGTCCTTGCCCTATAAGAATGAATGAAGTTATATTCTGGTCAAACCAAATTTGAATTGATTAAAGAAAGTTGGTTGAGAATATGGATCAATTGTACATTCAAAGACAAGAGGAGAAGGCCACCTAAGATATACTTCAAATTCACATGTTACTTGGACATTTATTATTTCTAAAGTCAATTTGCTTTAATAGTCAAAAGAATTCTTTCACAAACCATTTTCAGATCTATAACAGCCCTATGACACAATCATAGCCAATGTTTTATTATCCATTTTACAGATGAAGAAACTGAGTCCAAGAACGGCAGTAACATGTCCAGTATCAAGTAACAAAAGTTTATAAAATGATTTACTATGTATTAGGCACTGCTCTAGGTGTTGGGAATATACAAAGATTAAAAAAAAGAAACAATCCTTGCTCCCAGGGAGGTTATATTCTTATCATAAGAGACAACATGCATGTTTACATAGTCTGTACAAGCACATAGAATAGGTGTATTCAACATAAATACAAAATTTCTAAAAACAAGATAGTTATAGAAAGAGGGATTAGGATATAAAGAGACCTCGTAGAAAAGGTACTTGTGTTGTGTCTTGAATAAAGTCAGATATTCTATGAGGTAGAAGTGCGATAAGGGGGCATTCTAGTCATGGGGGGGCACCAATAATAAATAAATGTCACCATCTGGGTCCTTATTTCAAGCCTAGAGCTTCCAGTATAACCAATCACAGTTAATCTTAGTAAATAGAAAAGAAATCCTCTTTTTCTTCTTTCATCCACCAGGTGTCCCTGTTCTCAAACGTGGTAATATACGTATGACTATATATGTGTATATGTACACATATGTACAAATACACACATCCACATGTGCACCAAAAGAGCTCCCTAACTATTTTCTGGCATCAATTGCCATGATCAATTATGTATAGTAATGAAGGGAAAACAGAAACCTGGATAAATGAAGTATATTCAGGAAATCTGTCATCTCATTTTGGCTAACAGTCATAAGGGTTTCTAATATTGCACCACTGATAGTGCTAAATACTTCTGTGGCAAGATATTTCTTTTCTGGGTCTTCAGTAGTGGTGGCTGTAGTAACCACAGGAGCAATTGCCAGTCTTCGTTCCCACAGGGGTTGTTTCTCAAGATGGAAGCTGTGAGCACCAGAATGGTGGTATTTCTATTCATAAGGATTTTGAGTTGATGTCCCCATCAGAGTTGGTCTGGTACATGTTCACTCCTTTCCTCTCCCTCATTGTACTTGGCTACTGCAACCAGACTGGCTTACCTGCCCTGTATATGGCAACCGGCTGGTAATTGGTGGGGATGGCCAGACTGTTCTTCATAAAAGTTTTCCCTGGATGATGGCTATGAAGGCTGGGTTAAAAGGAGAAATGAAGATTGGGAGGGTGTTGCCACTCTCATAACTATCTGCTTGTTGATGGCATTTAATTAACAATTGGTGCTGGTGATGTTGAAAAAGTAGACCCCACCCACCCCCTCCACAATGATTCCTTCTCCATCATGATAGCTGTGGGGACCGGGTTGGAACCTAAATTGGTGATTTGGCAGGGCACAGCTATTTTCAAGGTTCTTGGGTTCAGGGTCCTGTGCTGTCTCCACCAGGCTCTTAGGGGAAAATGATACTTAAAGTGGTTTTGGTAGTCTGATTTGCCTGACCCATGCTGCCTTCTGCCTTTCCTTGAAGGTGACTTGATACTTTATCTCACTATAAGTAGCCTGAAGTCCAACTCCCTTGTATTGTCATTTAGCTGTTTCATATGTGTCTTGCTTTGCCAGAAAATTTGCTATTTTAATCTCTTAAGGGTAGGGACCAAATCGATAATCACATTGGAACATTTGGAAAGATTGCTTGATTTGGCAGAGCCCTAGCCTTAGCTTGAAGTTCGTTCACCTTCTGTCATACCCTTCTCCAATATACATACTTATTTGCATTCGTATGTGCTCCAGAACTATTTGCTATAGTACATAAAATGCTGGATTTGGAGTTGCGGTACCTGGGTTTTAAATACTGCCTCAGATGCTTAGTAAGTATGGGACCCTGGGCAAACCGCTTAACCCCATTCAGATGGCCAGGTGGAGGAACAACCACCAACATGAAGCACATTCCTCCCCAACCCTCCCCTTTTATTTTTCCCATCCTCCCCTCCAGCTCTAGGCAGTCCCCCATCAGGGAGAGGCAAGAGGCAAGATGACCAGATAACACAGGGATATTCTTCCTTCCTCGCCTTCCCCCTTGGTTCCTTTTCCTCTCTAGGGTAACATAGAACCCACCAAACTGCTCAACTACACACATGGCTTGGATGAGATAGCAATTAATAATTTTACTCCTTCTTCTGAGTTGGTGAACCACTATGCCTCTAGAGACCTCTAGACCTTACCATCTGACCTGCCCTTATGCCTAGCATTCCCTTGGCACCACTCTCTGGCCTACTTCCATAGCCTAAGGTCCTCTGGGACTTGCCATCCACATCACTGCTGGTGTGTTAGAACTCCTTGGTCATCCATCAGCCAAGTGGCTACCCTAATGAGGGTGAGCTCCGCTGTATCCCCATCACTTAGCGTATTGCTTAATAAATGCTTTCTCGTTAATTCAGTCCATCTCTTAGTAAAATATCAATAATAATAGCCCTTACCTCAAAGAACTGTGAAAATCACATGAGATAATATAGGTAAAGCACCTTACAAACTTCCAAGTATGATATCTATTTGAACTATCAGAAATAAATAAATAAACATATATATGCTATATATACATTATATGTATATGTGTATATACACATACATATACATACACACACACATATATATATATATATATTATATACAAGCGGTATTTTGCTTAGCATAGTACTAGGACATGTTAGGTACTTAGTAAATATTCAGAGTAATAGACCAACAAAGAAGGAAGAGAATAAACATTTACATAGCACCTGATGGCCTAAGCACTTTACAGACATTATTTTATCTGATCTTTACAACAACCCTGTGAGGCAGGAGCTATCAATATCCCTGAGGAAACTGAGTCAGACAGAGTTGAAGTGACTTGCCCAGGGTCACACAGTTAATAAGTGTGTAAAACTGAATTTGAACCAAGGTCTTCTTAACCCCAGGTCTAGGGCTTTATACCCTGTACCACCTTGCTGCCTTCAATAACAGCTGGTATTTGTATAGTGCATACTAGGTACCATACAGCTTGCCAAGCACTTTACAAATGTCCTCTCATTTGATCCTTGTGACAACCCTAGGAGGTAGGTGCTCTTATTATCCCCATTTTACCTTTGAGGAAACTGAGGCAGTTAAATGACTCAGAGTCACACAGCTAGAAAAAATCTGAGGCCAGATGTTAATTGAGTTCTTCCCAACACCAGGCCCAGTACCCTATCCACTGCATCACCTAGCTGCTTAGAGACAGAGCTGAAAGGGGACTTAGAGAGACTAATTATTCTAAACTCATCATTTTATAGATGAGGAAACTGAGTCTTATGAAAAGTGAAGTGGCTTGGCTATACACGCACATATATATATATGTGTGTATATATATGTATATGAATATATACATACACAAATATACATACACATATATGTGGATAGACAGACAGACGGATGGATAGACGGACATATGGATGGATGGATGGATGGATGGATGGATGGATGGATGGATGGATGGATGGATGGATGGATGGATGGATGGACGGACGGATGGATGGATGGATGGATGGATAGAGAGAGAGAGATAGGTACATGTAATAGGGGATGGGATAAACAGAGTCTTCAAGGTCACAAGTGGCAACTAAGAGGTGGAGCAGTCTCTCAAGTCAAGATCTCCTGATTCTCCAATCTAACCAAGCTCTTTCTATTTAACTAAACTGAAATGCATCAAGGGTTACCAGGATGAGAAGTTTGGAGGCTCTGCTATACTAAGGATCTGCTAAAGGAACAGAATGTTTTTCCTGGCAAAGGAAGACTTATGTGAAGGTAGCTATCATCGAATGTTTGAAGGACTCTCATTTGGGAGAGAGCTCAGACTTGTGTATTTACGGAGTGTAGAACTAGGAATAGTGTTTAGAGGGTGCACAAAGGCACATTTAAACTTGATGATACAAAGAAAACTTCCTGATCATTTGAGACATCGCAAAGTGAAATGAACAACCTTGGGAGTAATGAATTCTTCCTTAATAGAGGTCTTCAAAAAGAGACTGGATGGCCATTGATCAGATATTTATTCACCTATAGTTTAGACTAGTGGCTTCCAAGTTTCTTTTTATCTCAAATCTTCTGAATAATTAGACCCTGAATATTTAAAGATCTCATCATAGAAGTTGTGGGTACTCAATTAGTGTTTTCATATCTATTTGAATTGATCCACAGGATTCTTTTACAGAAGAAATTCAAGCCAATAGAAATTATAGAGCTTAGACTGAAATGTTTACATTTTATTTCCTATGAGATTAAGATGTAATTGTGAGTCATTTGAATTGTGACTAACTTTTCAAGGCCCCATTTGGGGTTTTCTTGGCAGATACTGGAGTAGTTTACCATTTCCTTCTCTAAATTATTTTACAGATGTGGAAGCTGAAGCAAACAGGGTTAAGTAACTTGCTCAGGGTCACACAGTTAATGTCTGAGGCCAGATTTGAACTCAGGAAGATGAGTCCTCCTGACTCCAGATCTGGTGTGGGCCATGTATCTGCCCTTTAGACCTTGCCACAATTTTTGTATGACTTTTGGCTAGTCATTTCTCCTTTCTAAACTTCAGTTTCATCATGTATGAAAAAGAGGGAGTCAGGCTAGATAATCTCTGGAGCACCCCTTAGCCAGCTGACCCTAAAATTCTGAGCCCACAAAATTATTTTTAAAAATCATATTTGGAGAGGTCAGTTAGAAAATAACTGATACAATAAACTTCTGGCTGTGGAAAAGCAGATCCTTGAAACTGATACTAATAAAAGCAACTAGCTTTATGCCATCAGGGGTTTTGAGCAGAAGGCACATTTCTCCTTAATCAGCTAGTTTGTTTAACTGAATGAAAGATGTGAGGAAAGATATAAAATATTTGTTATTTAATCACATTAATCTGAAAACTAGCTCCAAGTGCTGGTAAACCAATAATGTCATTGCATCCATAAAAATTAACTTCTGTGCTCTTGTCAACTGTTTGTAGTATTTTATGAACAAGACTATAACCAAATTATGTAAGTTTTTTTGGAAGGATCCATTATTAATTTAGAGTTAGCTTTTGCAAATCTAGCACAAATAGATTTGGGTACTAAAAGTTCATTTCTGAATTGGTTGCTTAGAACTGGGAACATTTTTTCCATGTTTCAAATGATGGTCAAGTTTCTGGGCTAGCCCACAAAAGCCTACTTACCTTATTATGTAACTGAAATGATTAAGAACATTTATTTTGTAGGTATTTTTAAAGTATTTGCTTAGTAAAATAAGAATCATAGAATGTTGCAGGATGGGATCTTCAAGATCATCTACTCTACTTCCCCCATTTTACAGATGAGGAGGATGAGGTCTGGAGAGGTTAAGTGTCATGTCCAAGTTCATTCAATTAGTAAGCCAGAGATGGAATTTGAACCCTCGTCCTCTTCCTCCAAATTTGACTTTCTTTCTAATGAACATTACTACTTCTTATTTCCTAATTTTATAGATGAGAATTCTGAAACATAAGGGATACTTCACACAAGCTCACACACCTAGAAATGGAAAAGCAGAGACTCAATGAGCTTCATGTCTTTTGCTAAGTCCTGTTTGTTTGCTATACCACAAAATGTGGGTAGCCCAAGGCTGATTGTATTTGTGGTACTCATTCTAAAAATCAACTCATAACAGAAGTCTGGAAGTTAGTATAGATGCTTTTTTTTACCTGGGGTGTCTTCCAGTTTTTATTGGTTGGTGTAGAGTGATGGAGTTTTCTCTACCCCAACCAAAAGTAGGGACTTTTAACCTTTGAAGGTTCAGACCAAGAATGACAGTCTAGCCAGGGTCCTTGTAATGAGCTTTTCCAATGAAGGATTGTCTGCTGTTTTCTTGACCAAGGCAACAGAAATCCTGGGTGCTGGAGAAATTGCTCTATAGAGAAGGAACAGCCCAGAGATTGCTAGTGCCAACCAGATAGGGAACAAGAGGTCCCACCCAGGAGTAGGGATTTGCTCCACACTTACCTCATTTCATCTCTTTTCTGATTTTACCCATTCCCAACAGACAGCAGGATGAAGGTAAGAATTCATGCTATTACCCCTTGGTATTACAGACTTAGCTGTCAGCACTTAGAGCTGTTATCTATTTAAACAATATTTGAAGTTCCCTCTTATTCATTTGAAACTTTATTAAACCCAGAAATCTCTTCTACTTATTTGCATGAATGCAAGGGGTCTGGAAAGGAAAACCCTAAACCCTAAATTATTTAGGGTTAAAAGCCTAATTTGTTTTTTTTCAGTAAAAACTATCTGAGAGTTTGGAGATGCATTTTTAATAGGTGTAAGAGCTTATTAAATTGTTTGAGAATGTGTCCAGAGATTGAACAATTCTGGGGGAAAATACTCCTAGTAGATTTAGTAGGTATAACTCCAGGGGTAGTAGAACAAGCTGACAGCTTGTTCATAGGAGTAGCTGTTTTCCTTTCCCCTAGGAGGCAGTATATGTCAAGTTTGAAAGAAAGCTACAAAGTCACACCCAAGAAGGGGAGTGTACTACTCAGAAACTCAAAACACACAAAAGTAGTGAGTTTCCCAGGCCTGTTCAAACACAGCCACAAGCTCAGGAGTGATTGACATCTTGGTGTAATTTACTTGCCAGTACCACCTTGTACACGTATAACCATATGCAAAATACAAAGTTATTTTTTAAATTGGAGACAGAATTTGAATGCTTAGGGGGAATTCTACACATTTATTATAAGCAAATTTGGTATCATATATCTAGAAACAGAAGGGAATTGGAAGTACATGTAGTCCAATACCCTTATTTTACAAATGAGGATACTGATGTCCATGGAGATTAAATGACTTACTGAAGGCACCCAAGATACATGTAAAGGCAGGATTGAAATCCAGGTCTTTAAACTCCAGAACCAGTATACTACAATATTTCTAAAAAGTTTCGGTGAAGATTATTTCATAATAATTCATCCTTTATTTCATAATAATTCATCTTTTCACAAACTACAAAAATCATTAATAGGAAACAACCGGCATTTAGAGTACTTCGTCCCATTCTTGATAATGCCAAATAATTGCAAAACTGCATTTTAAAGGCAAGGGGTGGAAGAAGCAGAAGATGGATAGGTAAAACAGAAGTAGAAGCAGAGAAAAAGAAGCTGAAACTGCACCCTGCTGCTTAGAGAAAACTGAGAGAAGTGATACTACACTCCACTGCTTGAAAGGAAGCCAGCTTAGCCAAATGGATAGCTCATGGGAGAAAAAAAGACATTGAAATGAGAGCTGAGAGAATAACCTGGAGCTTGTATTTCTCTCCCTTTTCACCACTCCATTGACATGAATGGAGAAAAATTAGAGTTTGCTTTCTCTAAGTTGATTGGAGGAAGAGTTTTGCTTCTGGGAGCTGATTAGAGGGAAAAAGAATTCTCTGTCGCTGGGCTAGGGAAAGCTCATAGCATGGTGGACTTCAAATTCAGTGAGAACCATGTTTGAATCTCACCTCTGACACATTAAAGTGAAATTATGGGCAAATCACTTAATTATTTGAGGGTAAAATATTTAGCATTAAGGTTAGGAGAGTGCTAAAGAAATAGGGATAGGTGCCAGACTTGTGACTTAGTGAGTATAGGAACTCCCAGGTGAGGAAATACCATCTAACAGTACATAGAAGTGTTTTTTGGGCAGCTTATGGTCTAGAGTTGCCTATAGAAATATCTACTATCCACTCTCTGTCATGGTCATGTTGCTAACAAAGAGAGTGGATAATCTTATTGGTATTCATCAAGTGGCAGGTGGAAACATCTACCTTCCCATAATGATTGACTACAAACCTAGAACACCAGTGATTTTGACGTACCTTCAATTTCTAACATGACAACAATGTACCTTGACCAAATGTCATTTCATTGGATGACAATTACCTATGATAGCAATATCTTTATACGTGTTCTTATAATTAGATCCTGCTGCTTTAGGATCCATTGCGTTGTAAAGATAATGAGAGTTTACTTTTCTTACTCATCTTTTGTCAACTCTTGTGTAGCTGATGTGAGCCTGAAGTTTTCACTTCTTTCTTAAGGTCCTAAGTTACCAAAATAAAGGTCCCATAATTATTGGTTGCAAACCTAAAATACCAGTAATCTTTTTTAAATTAATTTATGAAATAACACAAGCATTTCTATAACATAGTAGAATTTTTAAAAAGACAGCACATAAAACTATAACTCTAATATGTACAAGTTGCTATTCCTTTTAAATATCTAATAATGTTATCATGTAACTTTCTTTTTTCTCCTTTTTTTTCTTGCCTCCACCCTCCTTGCCCAGAGATGGCTACCATTAGACACAAATATGCGTATATGTGTATATGTACTATCATTTTATACCTATTAGATTGGCTAAAATGATTGAAGGGGAGACAACAAATGTTGGAGGGTATGTGGAAAAATTAGGAGAATAATTCACTGATGGTGGGACTATGAACTAGATCTAATTATTTTGATGAGTTTTCTGGAATTATGCCCAAGAGTAAACTGCCTACCCCCTTTAACTCAGCAATATCACTAGTGGGTCTGTTTTCAAAGATGAACGGGGCAAAAGGAAAATAACCTATATATTTTAAAATATTTATGGCAGCTCTCTGTGGTGGCAAAGAACTGAAAATTGTGGGGATGACTGTCAATTGAGGAATGACTGAACAAGGTGTGGTATATGATTCTAATGGAACACTACGATGCTATAAGAGATGATGATGAGCTCATTGAATGTAGAAAAAACATGGATAGACTTGCATAATGAAAAATAAAATGAGCAGAACACCAGTAATCTTGACTTACTTTTAACTTCTAACATGGCAACTATACACCAAATGTCATTTTCATTGGATGACAAGTACTTATGATAGCAACATCTTCATGATATATATGTATATATCATATACTTACATGCTCCTTTCCAAACAGCACCTTTTCTGTGAGCAAGCATGATTTCAAGAATGGATGTGGATTTGACTTTGCCTTGCCAGAATTGTTTCATCCTTTCCAATTACATAATGAAAACTGACCAGGAACTTTTGATTTGACCACTATCCTAATGATAACCTTTGCCTCTGTCTTTTCTACACTTGTTCTCTCAGGGTCCACTCTACCATATATATTCAAAAGTGTTTATAGTGATAAGACATATTTGTGTAAATCAATGAACAAAGCACATGTTGAAATAATTTCAAAGTATTGTTCCGCAAACAAACACTTTAGTTTAATTATTAAACATAATGAATTGTCAATCAATTATATATTAAACATATACTATGTGTTAGGTATTGTGCTATGTGCTAGGGATACAAAGAAAAGCAGAAACAATTCCTGCACTAAAGGAGCTTAAGGCAAGAACATTTAGTCCTGATTAATAATGCCTTAGTCTCCAGTGGTTCAGGAGGACATTCTAGGTAAAGAGTTCACATCTCCAGATGCCATCTTCACTTAAGGACGGGAGCCTGACCAGTGCTCTCAAAGCTGCCTAGACTAGTATCTCCTTTAAGTTAGAAACAAGAAAGGAATCTTATTGCAACTTTTTACAGTAGGAGATGAGGTAATGAGTAGGTAGAGGAGGGGAGTTAAGGAGTGTGCAAGGACTCAATTCATTGAAATATGGGATAAGTGAACACTAAAGTCATTAGCCTCACACATGGGGTGAAAAAACCAATGGAATCAGAGGGAGTGGGAATTATAAATATGTAAGCACAGAAATTGCTAGTGTTGTTTTTCCCTCTTAGCAGATTATGCTAAAAGGCATAAAAGATCACCTTGATTACAGGACAATCCATGGTGATTTTTAAGGTAGATAAAATACAAAATCAACTTTTTCTAAAGTTATGGATTCTTTTTGAGAAAAAAAGAAATTTCACACAGGTGGGCACCTGGGCATCTGTAGTATATGTCTAATATATGCTTGATGATTGATTAACAATTATATTGAATAATTAATACTAAAATATTGATTTGTAGGACCATACTTAGAAATGACTTCAACATGTGCTTCGTTAATTGTTCATCAATTTTCACAAATATGGCTTATCACCATAAATGGTGTTGGGTATATATGATGGAGTGGACCTTGAGAGGGGAAGGGTGGGCAGGATAGAGCCAAAAGTTATTAGAATGGTGGTCTCTAGGCATCTGATTTCATTGGTCTAGGTGAGGCTTATTGTGGAAATTCCTTCCACCAAGGCAGAAAGTTGATTCAATACTCTGTAAATTTTAACCTTGGAATGTTCCGTGGGGTGCTGAGAAGTTCAAATATGTTCATATTGTAACACAGCTGGCATACATCAGAAGCCAAACTTGAATCTAGATCTCTGTTTCCAAGGGTGGTCTTTCCATTTGTTTACTGTCCTGCATTGTTTCATATGGCTTTTTTTCTTAATAAGGCCCCTCCAAATCAAGAGAATCCTGTATATACTACTTAATATGAAAAAGTAGATAATCCTGAAATTAGAGCAAAAGGACCTGAGTTTAAATCTTGATGGTCTCTAATTAGCTGTCTCCCCATCTCAGTTTCACCATCTGTAAGAGAGGAATAATAAAACCTGTATAACCTCCCTGGATTTCAGAGAGGAAGAACAAGCACTTTGAAAGCAGAAAAACATGATATAAATAGGAAATATTACCATGGTCCACAGTAATCTGTTCAAAAAGACAGAGGACATCTTTAAGCTGCTTCAATTAAACAAATATTTATCACCTGAGAGCTACTTTCCCTCCCCAGCATCCTAGTCTCTCACGTTTTAAGAGACTTTGGTAGCGGAGTGTCAGTCACTTTCCTTGAGAAACAGTTTGATAACCAGACTTTCCATGTCTCTGGAACCCCTTTCTGGCATCCAGGTGTTTCACTGAATTTTTTTTATTGCCAGTGTCTTTCCTTTTTACCTAGTCATGACAACATACTTCATGCTAAGCAATTTCTTTCCTTCTTTGGCACTTTTTCAAATATTTGCAGATTGTTATCTTATTTCCTTTTAGTCATAGCTTAGTCAGGCTAAATATACTATATATAGCACATCTCACAAATTAATTTACCATTCTTATTCATTTTGTTGTGCCTGAGCATTTTTTCATATCCAAGTCACCTTTTTATTTTCCCCCCAAACACAAGCACCATATTCTGTCTCAATTCTCTAGCTCAACTGTTTGTCTAACTGGGAACCAGTAATTCATGGAGAAGAGGGGAGGTAGTCATGGGAGAATTCCAAGGGGACCATAGGAACCAGATTCAAAACTGCTTCATTGTGAAGGCAGCAAATAATGGGCTGCAGAAATAGAGTAGGTTTGTCCAAACCCTTCTGGACTTTGTCCATCTAACTCATTTCCTCCCAGTCTTTGTTCCCAGGTGTCACAAATGCTCATAGTTGGAAATGACCTTAGAAATCATCTAATCTAACTTGTACCAATCTGACAAATCTATTCCAACACTCTGAACATGTAGTCATCAAGTCTTGAAAACCTCTAGTGAGCAAAAACCTGTTGTCTTCTAAGAAAAATTTCATTCCATTTTTTAAAAGGTGTAAGTGTTGGGAAGATTTTTTTTACCATTGACTTAATGTCTGCCTTTTTGCATTTTTCATTGTTGCTGCTTCTATTTACTAGAGTAAAGTAGAATAAGTTCCATTTCCCATCCATAAAGTACCTACTCAAATACTTGAAGATGGTCATCATTCCTTCCTCTTCACCCTGGCCATCTGAAGTCTAATTTTCTCTTGGCTAACATTCCTGGCAATTAGGCTGCTAGGGAGTATAGTATTTAGAGAGTTGAATTTAGAGTCAGGGAGACCCAGAGTTTGATTCATGCCTCAGATCTTTACTGGCTGTGTGACCTTGGGCAAGTCACTTAATCTCTCAGTCTCATGTTCCTCATCTACTTCGCAGAATTATTATGAAAACCAAATGACTGATTTGTGTATGTATGTATGGGTGTGTGTATGATTTTACAAATCTTAAAATGCTAACATTTTTATGTTGTGTTATTAATCAATTTTTGATGATGATCAAATTATTATGTAATCAATTATTGATAATCATTCCTTTTAGGGACAGTGTGGAGGAGTGAATAGAATTCTGGTCAGGTAGACAGAAAGACCTGGGGTCAAATCTTATCTTAGACAGGTGCTAGTTGTATCAACCTGAGCAAAGCTCACCATGCCTCAAATTCCTCAACAGTACCATGAGAGGGTAGGTCTCTATGGCTTCTAAAATCTCTTCTAGCTTTAAAGTTATGAATTTATGGTGACAGCTTTCATAAGATCACAGATATTTAGTTGGAAGGATCCCCAATAGTCATTTGGTCCACTCCCCTCATTGTACAGGTGAAGAAACCAAGATCCAAGGAAGCTAAATGCCTTATCCAAAGTCACACAGATAATAAAGCGTCAGAGGCAGAATTTGAACTCAAAGCCTCTGACTTTGGAGCCAATGTTTTTCACAATGAACCATGTTTTTCCTTAAATGGCATTAATATTACAAAAATGACTTTATAAGTATTTTGGTTTATACAGAATCTTTCTTTTTACAATTGACTGTTTTGTGCTATTATGTCTAGCAGTGGGACTTCTGGGTCAAAGGGAAGGGACATTTTAATCACTTAGTAAAATTGCAAATTCCTTTCGAGAGTTGTTGGACACCATTGATTCAGTTAGCATGCTCAACTTTCCAGGGCTCCTCCTCCAACATTGACTAATCCAATCTTTTGTCATCTTTAGAGGATTTTGTGACAAAAAAGGGGTCTCAAATAAGTGAGTTACCTAATCATACCTATGTTTTAAGATATACTTAGAAAATGTATTGAAGATGACTGAGAAAGTACAGAAACTAGAGGCAGTGAGACCAGTTAGGAAGTATGGCAGTTGTGGTGAGAACCTTAATTAGAATGGTGGCCATGAAGATTGACAAGAGAGTGGTTGAAACAGAGATTACTGAGCTAGACTCATCAAGATTGGGCCACAGTTAGTGATGGGATATTAGGAAACAGTGACTCAGAGGTGATCAACATCCCTAGGTGACCGGAGGAAAAGTGGTGCTCTGGACAGAAAGAGGAAATTTATGAAGAAGAATGGTTTGAGGGTTA
The DNA here is from genome assembly GCA_023548195.1 of Bettongia penicillata ogilbyi. Classification (NCBI taxonomy): domain Eukaryota; kingdom Metazoa; phylum Chordata; class Mammalia; order Diprotodontia; family Potoroidae; genus Bettongia; species Bettongia penicillata. The sequence continues at coordinate 3,193,234 of JAJHZJ010000287.1, read as the reverse complement.
AAGATAATTAAATTTGCTTTGGACATGTTAAGTGAAATATCTACAGGATCTAGGTGAAATATCTATAGGATCTAGCAGGAAGTTGGTGACTAGATAAATGAGGGTTGAGATATGTCAGTGTGGGAGTTATTTTTATAAAGAAAATAATTGAACTTATGATGATCAGATCACTGAGAAAAAGTATAGAGGGAGAAGAAAAGAGGATCCACAAAGTGCTGAGATATAGTCAGGTAGGTTGTTGTCCTTCATTCATGAAGAGGATCAAAATGACATCGCTATGCTAGTACCAACATGTACGGAGGCAATGTGCGATCCATCAAAGAAGAATTAGAGGGAATAATTAGAAGAGAAGGGAACCAGGAGCGAATGGTGTCTGTCATGAAACACCAGAGTTGGGAGGAGGGAAGGGATAGTTGCAATTAACAGTGCCAAACATTGCCAAGAGATCAAGGAAGATGAGACCTGAGGAAAGACCATTGTATTTAGTAGGTGAGAGATCACTTGGTAAATTTGGAGTGGGTGGTTTTAGAGAGGTGATAAAGTCGGGATTTGAAAACGGTTGAGAAGGAATTGGAAAAATTGGGAAAAAAAGGAAGCCATGGTAAGCTGCTACCAAGTGAGAGAACTTCTTGGGTATTGAGAGTTTAAGTGACTTACATATGTTCATAAAACCAATATGGCTCCAAAGCAGGACTTGAATCCATGTCCTCCTGAAACCAGTGTACCTTATTGCCCCCTTCATGATCCTTATATCTTTTCCGTACTTGGTCACAAAACTTTCTTCTTTTCCTTCTCTTCAACCTTGGGTTTTCTCTTTCCCCTCCTCCTTCTTTCTCCTTCAGTAGTTACTGCTTTAATTCCCCTAGGAAATATATTACCATTGTTAACTGATAAAAGCCTCAAGTAAAATTAAATTCTTAGCGATCTAGCAGGAGACTTGAGTCCTGGAACTAGTCAAAGGAATCTGGGAATTCTAATAGTGTAGTCTGGGAATATTAATAGGGAACTTTGTGCTGAAAGTCAATACTAGTAAGCAATTTTATATGTTCAGTGTGCCCATACATGTGCCTACATTAATAAAATATTGATTGGACTTTAGATTTCCAGGAGAAAATGATTGACTCTAAGGAATAAAATAATTAAGTTGGGGGCCTGCATAGTCAATGAATAGTCAATCTTTAACTGGGATTTATTATATCAAGCTAGTAAAAGAGTTGACTGTCTTTTTGTTCACTCTAAATAAGAGTTTAGGGAGATGTTTAAATAATGTGAATTTTTATTTTGTTTTCCGCTACTGAATTTAATATATAATTATGTGTCTTAGGTTCAAGGAACTATGATTTCCCTTGACAACAATTTTCTCTTCTATTTGGCTAGTGGATTTAATATACTTTGCCACAGTCTACATCTCTCTCTCTCTCTCTCTCTCTCTCTCTCTCTCTCTCTCTCCCTCTCTCTCTCTCTTTTCCTCTGTCCTTCCCTCCCTCTCTCCACATATCTCTATTTCTTTCATTCTCTCTTTCTCTGAATGTTTCTGCTTCCATCTCTCAGTGGACTTGTGATTTCATTGATGCCAGAAGCTCCCTCCAAGTATCCTTCTCTAGCAATGTATATCAGTCCCTGCCCTGTACTTTATAGGCTTCGAGAGCTGCCTGGGATCCTAAGTGGTTAATGATTTGCCCAGGGTTACAAGACCAGTATGCATCTGTGGCAGTACTTGAACCACCATTTTCTTCATGCTGAATCTAGCTTTCAGTCCACTATATCAAGCTGTGTTTTCTTGCATTTTTACCAGTTAAATAAATTCATATGAAAGCTAATGTCAAAAACTAGGTGTGAAAGGACTATAAGTTTTCACACTGGAAGGAATCTTAGAGATGAGTCTGTTGTGGTCATTTTAGATAACAAAGGGAACCCAAAGAAGTTAGGAGACTTGTCCAAGGTCACACAGGTGGCAAATAGGAGAGAAAAGATTTTAATCCAGGTTTTCTAATTTCAAACCCAATTCTTGGGAGGAGAAACTGGTTATGTTAAAGACATAATTATAGACATTGAGCTCAGAAGGAATCTTATAAGGTCATTCCTCAGATGAGGAAACTAAGAAATTAATTGACTTACCTAAGGTCACAAAGGTATTAAATGGCACTGTTAGGATTTGAATCCAAGTCCAAATTCAGTTATTTTTTTTGTTCCATGATGTCAAATCCTTAATACTTTTTGCTACAAAATATCCAGATAAGAATGGATGGAAACAGGCAACCTCCCACTTTGAGTATAAAGTTGAGAAGAGTAGTAAATTTGAAAATGAAATGGAGTTCCTTTCGGAATAACCAAATTGAACTTTCTTTAATAGTTCAGAACTGGACGTGACCAAAACCCAAACTGTATTCAATGTATTCAATGAAAATGTATTCAAACATAGTTAAGAAATTTCATATCTGAAAATGTATCTAGTTTCCCAGGGCAGCTAGGTGGCATATTGGACCAAGATTGGGAAAATTAGAATTCAAGTGCTCCTTAAGACATTTCCTAACTTTATCTCAGCTTCTGTTTCCTCATCTGTAAAATGGACATAATACAAGCATCTACCTCACAGAGTTGTTGTCAGAATCAAATGAATTAACTATGTAAGGTGTTTTCAGACCTTAAAATACTATATAAATACTAGTTGTTGTCACTGGTGGTGGTGGTGTCTGTCATGTTAAACGTTTGTACCCCTAAATGGGGAAGGACATTTAAAATGGAAGATCTTGCTCCTAGGATCATAGACTTTGGAGCTGAAAAGAACTTTCAAAGTCATCTAGACCAATTCCCTCTTTAGAAATAAGAAATTAGGTTTAGAGAGTTTAAAACATTTATCTGTGGTAGAGAGCAGAGTGCTTTCTAGGGAGCCACATGACCCTGGAAAGGAATCAAATAAAGACAATTCCAAAGTGCTAATGCCTGAGCCATTCTGGAAGTTAAAGTAACAAAAGCTAGAAGAAGTGGCAAAAGGTGAGAATAGTTCTAGGACTTAATCACCTGAGTGAAGGTGGATTGTCAAAGTCCAGATATCAAGTACATTCCTGAAGTGGGTGGGAGTGAAGGAGAGGCACTGTATAGAGGCGAGAAGAGTTTGATGTCAGCAGAGTTTTATACGTAGGGAAAACTGTATAAATCCTGAAGGAGGTGGGACTCACTACTAGAGTGACTCAAATTCTCTTGTAACCCCAGGGTCATTTCCACTGTGAAAAGAGTCTCAAATCTAGAAAGTTATGTATAAACTCTATGGAAATGAGGCTCCCTGAAGAGAATGGTTTTGACTCTTATAGGTTTATGTATGAAGCCTTGAGTTTCTGTCTTGTTTCATTTTGTTTTGATTGAGTTCATTGATGCCTATATTATAAATTATGATTTGGTAACCTGAATGTTTATGTGGGAAATGAGGACTTTTATCTTTTTGTTATGAAGATATAGACACAAACCATATTCTGATATTCCTAGAGGAAACCCTGAGTGGAAATGTGAGGGGGAGGGAGGGGAAGTTACATAGTGAAAAGCACCTAAAAATGAACCCAGTCCTTGTTATCTTAGCGCCATGATTCTGAACCTTAGGGGTGCTTGGATCCCAGCCCTAGGAACATATCTCTCTACAGCCCAAAGACTGTATCTCTTAAAATAACTCATAAGTGGGCTCCAGTGAGGCAAACTATCTCTCCCTGTTACAAGAACAAGCTGACCTTTGTAAAATTTCCCTTGTATAAGCAGGATTATCTTGTATTAGCAGAACTATCATATACTGGTTCCCACAGTTACCATATACAATCCAGAGGTCAAGCCATAGACATCAACTCCCAAGGCTTTCTTGTTACAGATGTAGATGTACAGATGTACAGATTCCTTAGAAGCCTTCACCACCACCCCCAGACCATATCATTAGTGAATGAGGCATGTGTCCAAGGTACAGAAACTGTATGTTATCATCAAATCAGCTTATTTGGCATACCACTCACTAAACTTTTCCTAAATAAGCTTTAGTATCGCTCATATTAAGTTTTTAAGTTCCCTAAGGAGTTCTGCCTACCATATTACATTATAATACACTTTTTGCCCCTTGCAAAAATTTCTTCTAGACAACTCTACCCTGAACCTTGGTATTTTGAGGTTCCTACATCCCTAAACCACATCATAATAACAGATTACACTTTTATAGAGATTAAGAAATTATAAGAAATTTTCATTATTACAACTCCCTGAGGTAAGGAGTATAAATATAATTATCTAAGGAATACAGGTATTATTATCTACTTTTTTTTAGGTAAAAACATTGAGCTCTCAGAGAGTAGTCAAAAGTATATAGACTGAAAGTATTATGGTGTATGAATGTTGTGCTAGGAAAAAAATGAATACAATGTTGTTGTGCTAGAAAAAAAAGGTTTAATGAAGAATTCAAAGAATCCTAAGAAAACATATAAATTCATTCAGACTACAGTGGTCAGACCCAGCAGAATAATTTTTATAATGAGATAACATTGACAAAAATATCTTTGACAGATTTATGAATGCTAATTAATACAAAAACCAATTATGACTTCAGAGAACTGAGAGAGCATGATTCCCCCTTCTTTACATAAAGCTGATGGACTAGGCATGAAACATAAGGTTTTCAGTCATACACATTATGTTGATTTGTTTTGCTTGACTAAACTTACTTGTTTACAAAGGAGGGGAGGGAACTATCTATAGGAGATAATAGGGAAGATTTTGGTGGGGAGGAATAGTGATGAAAAAAGAAAATTCATCAATGAAACATTAAAAATATAATTTTGGTTCTGTTGTGTTAAATTGTATTGTACTTTAAATTCTATACAATCAAAAAAACAACACAGTACAACAGAGGTTTAATTTCATATCCAATCCTCTGTCCTGACCTTTGTATACGAAAATGTTCATGTTTATTCATGTTAAGTTCATAATAAGAACTTTTTTATACTTATGAATAAAATCAGCCCAACTGATGACTTTTTTCCCCCACTGATGTAAAAAGGCCAGAGAGCAGGAGAAGAGAAATTGGATGGCTGAGTTTACTCAGGGGTGAGGAATTCAGGTCAGGAAATGTTGGAAGGTCAAGAGAGCAAGTGTTTTGGTGTTCTAGAATCTGGATGTCAGGCAGGGAGGAAGGAAGAACTCCTGAAGAGATGAGAAGCCATTATTGCATAAAATGACCCATCTTTGACCTTGCTCAACCATATGAAACTGAACAATGCCCCCAAGCAACTCTCAAAAGTAGTAAATTGCAGATCCACTGCTGACCTGTTTGGAAAGAGGGGATTTTCACACTAGGAGGCCCCTGGAGGAATAAAATCACCTATCTAATCAAAAACATAATTTAAAAAAGAAAGAGGGTAATCATTTTTGGATCCCTGAAGCTCAAATAAGATAGTATCTGGATAGCAGTTTGTAGTAGTTAAGGTATTATGAAAATGTCAGTAAAGATACTCAGAGAGTATCTTATATGTGACTTTTTATATTAATGCTGTCTCCTCTATTCTACTAAACATCCTCAAAGGCAGGGATCTTTTTCCCTTTGTTCATACTCCTCACACTTAGCACCAAAGCATGACTGATTGTAAATACTTAACAAATAGAGCTTGCTTATTGATTACTTAATAAACTGATAGATTCCAATTGGGATTCTAACTTATCATCTTAGAACCTGGGTACAGCAGTTTGGAAGGAATGATTTTTAAGAATCTCCCAAGTCAAAGCCAAACATTTTAGTCAGCTGAAGCTGAGCAGCACAAGGTTGAAAAGATATGTTAGGCAAGGATTAAGAGAATCTTTTGGTTTGGCTTTAAATAATTGGATCCCAGGTAAAATGTTTCCGGACACTATAGGGGACAGCAGGTTGTGTGTGACTGTTGGGAGCCATGGCAATGAGTCAGACTCTATAAATATGACTGCGGAAGGGAAATGCTTTCTTAGCAAACAAGGCAAAATCCATGTGGGTACGTGCAGGTGAGCCAAAAGCGGGGACGGAAATTGCAGGCTGCCATCTGCCTCTCACAAGTTTTCTCTCTAAAAGCAGCAGCCAAAATGAAACCGTAACACTAGTGTGTGGGGTTCTATTTGGAAGCCTGTGTAGCAACAGAACACAACACAGAATTCAGTGGGGCTTTAAGGAAGCCAATTGGAAAGATTGGAATTAGAATTTCAGATGACTCCTGTTAAAAGGGAAATTCTATGTTCAGGCCTTCACCCTGACTAAAGAGACAAAACTCAGGAAGAGAAAGTTTAAAAGGAGTTTATTTCCAGAGAAAAGTGTGCTTCTCTTTCTTCAGCAAATCCTTTTTTGAGTCATTGTTCTTCTTTAACCATTTCCATAATAAGAAATAAACTTATGCATACCTCAAATAGACGACCTACTAAATGCCATCTTACTAAATCTGGCTTAATGTTTTAAGCTATTGGGATAACTTCCTTCGCATCTATACTCTTCTGTTCATCTACACTCTCCACCCTTGTTCAAGTCACTTCTTACTTCACTATTACACTAGTATCTTAACAGACCTTCCTTCCCATAATCCCTTCCCTTCTCCAATCCATCCTTCATATGTCTGCTAAAGTGATTCTGAAAGCACAAATCTGATATCATGTAGCTGTTCCATAAATTCCAGTGGTTTCCTCTTATGCCTGGGTTCAAATACAGACTCCTCTAGTTTGGCCTTGAAAGCCTTTCATAACCGGAGTTCAACCCATTTTTTCCAGGGTTTTTCTATATTACTTCATTTCGCTCACTCTGTGGTCAGTCACACTGGTCTTTTTCTTCCTCACATATAAACGTTCCATTTCCCTTTTCCATACTTTTGCACTGGCTGCCTCCCCATGCCTGGACTACACTTTCTCCCTCTCCTCCATGTCTTTGAATTGCTAATTTCTTTCAAAGCTCACCACAAATTCTATCTCCTAGAATATGCTACTTGTACCCCTTGTAAAATAATATACTTATTTTCCATCTAGTTACATGCATCAGTGATGTATCCCAAAGTAGACCTTGACACAGTCATTGTTTCCTTTTTTACTCTTTTTTTTTTTTTGCCAACTGTGCAACTGATCATTGCCAAGAACAGTGCGTGGTTCATAGAAGGTGCATACTAATTGTTTACTATGTTGATTTATTTGGAATCTTTTCCAATCTTGATGCTGTCATCCACCTTTGTCATCTGCAAATTTGACACATGCCATTTGGATCCTCATCCATATTGAACTGTCTAGGACCAAGGTCCCTAGGGTATGCCGTTAAAGATCTCACTCTAGGTTAACATTGAACCATTCATCACTGTCTGAACATGTAAACAATTCCAAGTCCACCTAAACCATATTAGCTGTTCAATACCTCTCCATTTTGTCAACACAGACTCTAAATGACAATTTTTTCAAATGCTTTATTAAACTTTCTCTACAGTCCCTTCTGACCTGCCAGTTGCTGGGCTATATCATACCATGCTGCTTCCTAATCCTGAAGAGTAATTTCACAAAGTCACTGAACTCAGGTTGGAAGGAATTTAAGAAGGGATTTTTGTAATGTGCCCAACAAATTGGCTTAAGCCCCTTTGCCTGAAGAATTCTAGTGATGGAGAACCTATCAGAGAGCTAAATTTAGAGTCAGAACACCTGAATTCAAATCCAGTTACTATCTTGTGGTCCTATGCAAGTCAGTTAGCCTCTCTAGGTCTCAGTTTCCTCAATTGTAAAATTAAAGGGGTTTGACCAGATGACGTCTGAGTTTCCTTCTGGTCCTTAGTCTATGAAGATATATATGTATGTGTGTGTATGTGTGTGCATGCACGCACATATACATACAACTTTGGACTCAGAATATTACACAGAATATGCTTAGGAACAAATAAAAGACAGGGTCTTAAGAAAAGAAAGAGAGCAAGTAATAGCCCTGGAATTTGGAGAAGGAAGCTCTTCCTTCATTGTTATTGAGCAATTGATTAAAAAGAAAATATTAGGGATATTGATCCTAGGGAAGTTGCATTATCTCAACTATTGCTTTAGCTTAGTGACTGGGTATGGTAATTGACTAGGAGATGGATGAGCAAACTCATTCAGGGTCTTCAATCTTCAATGTGTGATGCCTGTGTTTTACTTCTCTGTCTATCCAGTATTTCACATCCCACTTGGGGAAACTTCTGTCCTGGGTCTCCACTCTCCTGAATGGTTACTGCCTACCTAGATTACTATTTCATTTGGTACTTTAACCAGGTTTCACTTCCACAACATGAATCTCTAGACTTCTCTTCCTCTTTTCCTTCACCCTCCTATCCTTTGCACAATACCCACCTGATATGGGTGAAATCACTGAATACTTGAGTATAGGCATTAAAAAAAATAAGCTATATCCATACCATAAAATCTGGTGGTCTTTACAGAGAGGATTATCATGAAATTGTACATATCATGTTGTAGAGTTATGATTAGGTGCCTCTCAACATTTCTATTAGGCTGTAAGCTACTTACAGTAACAAGGAACTTTATCTTTTTATCCTTAGCTTTGAAAAAAAAATTATTGGATATATGCTATAGGGCTCTGCAAAGGAAGTGAAGGAGGAATAATGTGGGGAATTTAAATGATGCAAAAAAACCCAAAAAATATTGATAATATCTATGTTTAAAAAGCATTGCATTGAGTATGGCAGGTACTCAAAAAATATTTGCCAAATGAATGAACTTTCATTTGCATCTTCTTTCATTTAGTTTCCCTTATGAAGAAGAGGGTGAATTTGAAAGGTAACTGCTCCAACTCAGAAGCATATCCTATGCCTATGAAATAGTTTGAAGTTGACGTTTTTAATTTAAGTCACTGTTGTGCCAAAAACTCATGTGATGACAGGAAAAAGTCTTGGTACATTCTGAGTGTATTCTCACTTCTCAGGCTCATTATTCCCCACTTTAAAAATCTGGGAGCCCCTCTGTAGTTGCTGTTACCAACTACCCTCAGATGCATACAGATCATAAACTCACGTAAGAAAGAGTTTTATAGGACAAAGGAAACAAGTAGGATTCATATCAGAGTATGAGGCAAATATTGATATATCATTGAGCAACAGTGTTTTCCAGAGACCTGTATAACCTTAGTCATTTACAGTTGTGTAAATGACTAGGCAGGTTTCCAGAAGGTTTTTCCAGCCCTTCAGAGGACAACAGCAGCCCCAGGTCCCAGCAGGTAGCATCAATTCCCCCTAAATTCCTCCCTTATATTAATCCCACCTGCAAGTGTCCATGGCTCTGAGTACACACTATTATGAACCCTTTTACAATAGGGGGTGGTGCTATAGGGAAGCCTCTGTGGTGAGCCTGTCTCCCTATGGAAAGGGGAAATATTGCCGTTGCCTATGTCTTGGCTTTCTGATAGCTCTAAAGCGGTAATACATTGGCAGAATGGTTCCAATCTGAAGACATTGCCTTGAATTAAGGTCCCCTCTGACCTCTGACTTCACATGTGAGATCATTCAGAAATTACACTCCTTCTCTATCTGGACTGTTGCCCATCAGAATGAATTTTCTAGCTCCCAGGTGGTATTCCTTGCCTCTGACAGTACTTCAGTCTAGAAAATTCATAGAACACCTCCAATTTCTACTTCAATTATCTGCCTAGACCTACAAGTCACTCTGATCCCAATTGGTAAGAGTTATTCAAATTACCCAAGACTCCTGACATACAGAATAGGGGAATGAGCATGGAAAATGAAGCACTCCTTTGGCATTAGCATGCATGGGGAAGAAACAAAAATTATTATCCATATTACTTTTACATGATTTTCCTTTTTTCTTCCTAATATAGTCAGTATAAAATGGAAAGGTAAGAAAGAAGAGTAAAAAAAATTAATAGGCAGTCCCCTTTAATATATCCTATTATCACTCCTAATTACAAAAGAATGATGATTCACCCAGTTACCCATCAATCAGTGGAAAAGTAAGTTGGAAACTGCTCTAACAGCTCCCTCCTATAGGACAGCTACCAAAATGATATTCCTAAAACCGTGTTCTGACCATGTATCTAAGTGGAAGACCTGAGTTCAATCAGTGACATTTAGTCACTATATGACCCTGGGCAATTCACTTAACTTCTCTATGCCTCAGTTTCCTCATGTTTAATAAAGATATTATCAGCATTTCTCTCCCAGGGTTGTTGTGAGCATAGAATGAGATAATAGCTTGTAGCATCCTTTGCAAACCTTAAACTGTAACCTGCTACACAAACTTCAACTTCTTTTATTTCATCTGTCTCAGAAAGGTCCAATGATACTCTTTTGTCTCTAAACTAGGATGGTTAACTTTTTTGCATGTGTCATAGAATTCTAAGGCAGTCTGGTGAAGGCAGTGTGCCTTTTCTCTGAACAGTGTTATAAATAGAATATATAAGATAAAAAAAAAAACAAAAAAAAAAGTTTCCAGACCCCAGGTTAAGAATCCCAGCCCAAGATAAAATAGAATCTTTTCTGACACTTAAAGCTTGTTATAATCTGACTCTGGTTTACCTTTCCATATTTACAAGCACTTGGATGTCATTCATATTATCTTTGCTCAAACTAACCTATAGATCTTTGCCCAGGATGTCTCTCATTCCTGGAGTTCATTGTTTTTTCACTTCCACCTTTGACTGATATGCCTAGCTTCCTTAAAGCTCAACTCAAGTGCTCCTTTCTACAAGAGGCCAACTATGGTTCCTCCTCCCAGACACAAGTGGTTGGTGCTTTCAGATTTTGGAAATGACTTTGTGTTTACTTCATCTATATCTTGTACTTTTCTATGCATGAGTCTTAAAAAGAGAATGCAAACTTCTTGAAAACATGAACTATTGGGTGTTTTATCTTTTTATTGCCTATGCCTGGAACATAGTAGGCAAATGCCTGCTAAATTCTTTGAAATTGCTAAAGAAAAGGATTGATTAAGCAAATAACTATGATGAGGATTCTCTGAAAGTGTTCATCATCTATTTTTAAGAGACACAAAAGTGATGAAGAGTAAGAGAAAGTGCAGGAGTGGTCTTTACTGTGTTTTGAAAAAAATAACTAGGGATTTCTTCCAAGTTTTGGAACTTGAACTCCTCTAGTCCAAAGGAACTAGGACTCAAATTTGTCATGGCCACTGTCCAAGGCTCAGGTTCAGAGCTGTGACTAGTGGCAAAAAGAGAGAGGAAATTACCAGGTAACAATTACTGTCTGGTAATTTCCTATTTTAATTATTTGAGCTAGTCAGGTACTAAGTGCATTTGTTTCTAGGGTACAAGTAGCAGTGCTATAGATACCTTCTAAATTTCCATGACCTAGGGCAAAACCATAATTTTCCTGTCATCATAATGGCTCTGTCCCAATGTCTCATTACCCACCCTTCTCTTTGGCCCCAAGAATGAACATTGATACCTCAAGCAACTGCCCCAAAGTATCATTTCCCATGCATTGTGACCCAGGGGAGGGGAACTTGTGGCCTCGAGGCCACATGTGGCTCTCTTGGTCCTCAAGTGTGGTCTTTTAACTGAAATCAAGGGGGGATATGAGGGCCACATGTGGGATTTGTTCTGTGGAAGTTTGGATTCAGTCATGTTATGTGTTCTGACTGTTCAACCTACCAGCCATTCCCCCTCTCTGTCCCTCTCCCTCTCCTCAGGCTTTCCCACTCCCTGAGACACAACAATATTGAAATTAGGCCAATTTAACAATCCTACAATGGCCTCTTTTCAAGTGAAAGAAAGAGTAAATCAATGTGACAAACTTCATTGTTTCTTATTTTAAGAAACTCTAAATGTTAAGAAATTTTAAGAAATTGAAACAGCTGTCCTAGCCTTCAGCAACCACCCTGATCAATCAGCAGCCATCTGCTGAAGCAAGACCCTTACCAGCAAAAAAGATTATGACCTGCTAACGGCTCAGAGGATGGTTAGCATTTTTAGTAATAAAGGTTTTTTTTTAAATTAAAGTATGTACATTTTTTTAGACAAACCTCTATTTCCCACTTTGTAGACTACAGTATGATGTAAATATAACTTGTAAATATAACTTTTATATGTACTGGGAAGCAAAAAAAATATATGACTCACTTTATTGTGCTATTTGCTTTATTGTGGTGATCTGGAACCAAACCTATAATATCTCTTGCATATACCTGTACATAATTGGGGGCAAATTACTTCATCTTCCTGAGCCTATCTCTTCATCTTTAAAATGAGGATATGATTGAAAAAGATGAACTGATCACTTGATGAGAGCAAGGGCTAACTTAGGGACAACCCAAGCTGCATTCAAATATTATCTTCATTTTGTCAAGAGAAAGCAAGAAAGGGCCTTATTTTGCTGGGTGGACATCTAGTGGTGTGTTTATGGCATCTCAATTGCCATCTTGTGTATGAAGCATTTATTTATTCCCCTTTCCCCCAAGTCACAATGCCTGGTTCCTTCCCTTCTAAACTATTTGTATATAATTGCATATATTCACTTTATATTTATGTTGTATATGTTTTCATACATATGTGTTTCTCCCATTAAAATGTGAGCTCATTGCAAATAGGAATTGCTTCATTCTTTGCCTTTTATCTCCATTACCTCATATGACACCTGGCACATAATAGGTGCTTAGTGAAACCTTGCTTGTTGGTTGACAAGAGTTGCATGGGATCAGTAAACATGGATGAATTATGATCTGCATCACTGGAAGGAACAGATAGGCACACAGAAGAAGGAGCCTAACTGGAAAATCTAAGCATAAGACTCACACCACTTCTCTCTAAGCATTATTGCAAGATAAGCTCTTAGTCATCTGTAATGTCTAATGTAGGCATGAGCTATTATATTATAAAAAATACAGTAATTGTACATTAAAGCTTCAGTCCTATGACATTTACCTTATTAGCATTGTGACTTATTCAGCCAAGGCTAACAATCCATTAGCAATACAGAACCAAGAAAGTCAGAATTTGATCGATTGATAAATAGCATGTTAGATCTAGAAGGGACCTTATAGATATTTTCATTCCACCCTATAGTTTTATATACTTGTACTGGAATTCACACATTTTTTAAAAACTCAATCAAGGCCTTTCCATTTATGATAGTTTAATGTTTCTTTTTTTCCCCCAGTGGCCAATTTGTTCAAGGTCAAATTACCCAGTCCTGTGTAGAGGCAGGAATAGCACTATTTATAGTAGCTTATGGATAGATTAATTTCATTTCCTGTTCTTTGGCTCATGCAAATCCTTTCTGGAAGGTGGGAGGAGTTATTTTTATCAATCTCCCTGTGAGCTCAGAGAGAATAGATTTTGTATCTTAAGTTCTAATTTAATTATAGGGTCTCTGGCACCGCTGTGAACTTCTCCTTCCTCTGCTCCATGGGTACCATGTGTCTAGCACCAAGGAGAATAAATTATGAATAAGAAACTAATTGGCTCAGTTGCTAGAATTTGTGGTCTGTTTTTCATGAACAGTAAAATTCATTCTATTAAATTTAAGAGAAAATTAAACTCAGATTCTACCATTAATTTGCATTTTTTTCTTCCTGGCTACATGCACTTTTTATTACTGTGATACAGAAATGTATAGATAGCCTACTATTTTTATGTTTTGAAAGTCCTATCACTTTTTTTTTCCTGAGGCTCCTGCTGTCTTTGTAACTTAACTGTATGTATCTCAAATAATTCCAATTCTTTGAAATTTATGAGGACATGTTTCTCCCGAGTAGCTCATGTCTCATTCCTCTAACACTGCCAGGAATTGTCCAGATGAAACCGAAGAGGAGAAGACACACTAAAATTGTTTTGGTAAAATCCTCTGTGTCCCAATAGCATTCTTTGTTTGGATGTTGCTGTATAAATCCAAATTGTGTAGAATGCCAGTGAATTCCACATGTAGAGGACTTTAAAATATAATAAGTGGAATTTCAAGCCTTTGAATCATAGATTTGAGCAGGGAGAGACCCCAGAACTCATCTGGTCAAACCCCCTCATTTTGCAGGCTAAAAAAACCATGGCCCAGTTAGATTAAATAACTACTTCACTAAGATGAAACTGGTAGTTCTTTAGCCAAAGCAGTCATTTAAATCTATCCTCTTTGACTCCAAAGTAGAGCTATTTTCACTTGAGCATAGTGTGTGCTGGTCTTTAGTGACATTTTCCACCTAAATTATAGGAGCAAAATTGAATACTAATTTCTAAATCTATATCCAGATGAACTGAAATAGTCATTGAGAGAGAGTGACTTTTTAATCAACATGCCAGAGAATTAATTTCCACATTTCTTTGAGATTACTTAAAATGAATCAATCATCATATATCTGAGATAATTGTTTAATATGTATGTTTCAATCATAATGTAGTTAAAACCTAAGCATTCAAAGAAGTGATTCCTTTCAACATAATTCAACTTGTGCCTCCACTGTGCCAAGTGGCCAAATGGCAGAGTGTATAGAGTGCCCGGCTTGAAGTCAGGAAGACTCTTCTTTGTAAATTCAAATCTGGCCTCAACCTCTCTAGCACCAACACCATATTTACAGTGACTACAGTCATGAATATCTAGGCACAATTCTGAATCGTGAAATACAACAGACTCTCCTCATGGAAGACAGAACCAAAACATTTATTCAGACACCAGAAAGCCAAATCCATCATAATCTATACACACTAACAATAAAGAGGGCAACACCAGCCCCAAGCCTTCCTTCTGCTAGGCTTCCCACAAACCAGCTCCCTTAAACAAATCACAAGAAGTTTCCCTTAAGCAAAATCACAAACAAGCTCTTTCACTTATGCTAGCCAGCTCTGCTTGCCTGTCTGCATCCTCTCACGACTAACTTCCTCTCAGCTCTGCTCTAGCCCTTCTTCTTCCTTATTCCACCCATTCAGCAAACTCCTCCCACCACAGGCTCCATGTGATTCAGCATTCTACCACCCAAGCAGGTCACGTGGATCTACTAATGAATGGAAAAGATCTTCCCATTTAAATTACCATTACAACTACTCACTAGTTATGTGACCCTGGGCAAGTCACTTGACCTTGTTTGTCTCAGTTTCCATATCAATGGAATGATCCAGAGAAAGAAGTAGTAAAACATTCTAGTATCTCTGGCCAAGAAAACCTCAAATGAAGTGGGAAAGAGTTGAACACTACTGAAAAATGACCAAACAATAAAATGTGCCAGATAACATGTTAGGTGCTAGAGTTACAAAAACAAAAAGGGAACAGCTCCCTTTTTTAGGAACTTATATTTTATTATGAGGGGAACAACCAGCATGTGTAAGTAAACACAAAACCTCCACAAGGTAGGTTGGAGGGAGGAAGGCAGAACCCTCTAGAACTTTTGGGATGATACCACTATGGCTCTAAGGGAACTTGATACTCTATGTCATCAAAATCTTATGCTTTTAAAATTTTTTTTCTAAATTTCTTTGGTCTCACCCTGTTCACCTTCATTTTTTTTCAGAATGAGAAGTTACATCATAAAATGGAATGGGAATTAATGAATAGTATCCCCCAATTAGAATATGAATTTGGAAGCAGGCTTTTCATTCATTCAAGTATGTATGTACATGCTTATGTGCATACTCATTAGTGAAATGGCAGTTTTGCCCTAAAATGGTCAAGGTCCTTTCTAGACTCAATGTTTTATCATTTAATGAGTCTTCAGTAATTTCATCATATATTGGGATCATATTATGAGGGAGAGCTAGAAGGGACCTCAGAGATTCTCTAGTCCAAATCCTTCATTATGCAAGTGAGGAAATTGAGACTCAGACGTGAATTACGCTCACCAAATTTGGTGGTAGTTGAGCCAAGACTAGAACCAAGACAAAATTCTCAAAAATAAGTATTAGAATGGAGCTAGGCCACAACTTGAACTCCATTTATTGTGTGATTTTGTGTTTGCTTGTTTTTCTGATAGCTCTGTCCACTCACATCCTTTCTTTCTCTCTTCAGTTTTTACTAAAGCATCCCCATTTAATGATTTGCCTAAGTTGTAATATGGCTAGGACTAAATACTCAGAATGCTTACAAAACTTTTGTTTAAGAAGCTGGAATTGTTTGCATTAATGCTATGAGTCAATTTAAACACATCACTGTAGTAATTAGGTCTTGCCCTAGACAAATTTATCATGTGAGTAAAACAACTTCAATGCCTCTTACTCCCATTTCTTTATCTCTTTCCCTTTGTACCACCCAATACCATATGTTCTAAAACTGCCCATCCATCCATCTTCTACCCACCAAAAAGGGCAGCTAGGTGGTACAGTGGATAGAGAACTAGTACAGGGGTCAAAGGACTTGAGTTCAATTCTCATCTCAGACACTTGACACTCACTAGCTATGTGACCTCGGGAAAGTCACTTAACCCCAACTGCCTCATCCTGGGTCTTCTCCAGTCATCCTGATGAATATCTGGTCACTGGATTCAGATGGCTCTGGAGGAGAAGTGAGGCTGGTGACCTGCACAGCACTCCCTCACTCAAAACAAAGTCAAGTGCAAGTTATGTCATCATTTCTCTAATGGCATGGTCTTCTTTGGCAATGAAGGACAAACACGGTAACATTTCCCTTTCTTCCATATTCTTTGCTAGTTGCCAGGGAATGAGGATCTGTTCCAACTAATTCAGCACATCATAAGACATCCTAGTAAGAGTAGTGTGGCAAAGCAAATGAACAGCTGGCTTCAGAGTTGAGAAAACCTGGGTTCTAATCCCATCTCTGACACATATTGGCTAACACTGAACTGTATTACCCTAAATATAGCTTTAACCTCTCAGTACCCCTGAGCTATTGTCTGAAACTCTAAAGAATGTGACAATCTGCCACCAAGAAAGAATCATCTAGAGAGATCCCTGGACATAGAAAATCTAAGTTTATCAACAAGAGTTCTCCATACTCCTGAAATCACAGGTCTGGTCAAAATAAAAGACCACAACAATGATAACTGAAATTATACAGCACTTTAAGGTATCTAAATTACTTTACACATACATCTTACTTCTAAATCCAAATAAATAAATAGATGATAGTTTGATAGACCAATCAATCAATAGATAGTTTGATAGACTGATCAATAGATAAATAGATGAACACTGTACTAGTCGCTGAGATTACCAAATTTTATGTCCCTGTCCTGATACAAGTGTATATATAACTCTTTATATTTATGTCTCTATTTGTCTGTCTCTAGACAATATGTATGGGTAGTTAAGTGTTGCAATGGATAGAATGCTGGGTTTGGAGTCAGGAAGACTCATCTTCCTGAGTTCAAATCTACCTTCAGACACTTACTAGCTGTGTGACCCTGGGCAAATCACTTAACCCTGTTTACCTCAGTTTCCTCATTTGTTACCTTCATTTCCTGGAGAAGGAAAGGGCAAACCACTCCAGTATCTTTGCCAAGAAAACCCCAAATGGGATCATGAAGTATTGGACATGACTGAAAATGATTGAACAACTGTCTGTATATTCTATCTATCATCTATCTATCTATCTATCTATCTATCTATCTATCTATCTATCTATCCATCCATCCATCCATCCATCCATCCATCCATCCATCCATCTATCTATCTATCTATCTATCCATCCATCCATCCATCCATCCATCCATCCATCCATCCATCTATCCATCTATCTATCTATCTATCTATCTATCTATCTATCTATCTATCTATCTATCCATCTATCTATCCATCCATCCATCTATCTATCTATCTATCTATCCATCTATCTATCTATCTATCTATCCATCTATCTATCTATCTATCTATCTATCTATCTATCTATCTATCTATCTACTGTCTCTCCTGACAGAATGTAAGCACTTCGAGGGAAGTAAACATTTCATTTATGCCTCTATATCCCTAGCACTTAGCATAATCCTATGATTTTCTCTTAGACTTGATTTACTCTAGGAAATGAATTATGGACCAGTATATTTCTTACATTGTTTCTCTTTCTTTTCCTTCAAAAATAACACTTTATTACCAGTTCTAGCATGTCATTTTTATTACTGTGACACAGGTTTCAGATCATGGACTTGGTAAAAGGTCAGTGTTTGCAAACTGCCAATTCATTCTTTTCTCTGCTGTTCGTAAATATTTGAGCACCACTAAATGACTCTTACCTTCTTTACATATCATAAACTTGTAGGGGAATCATTCCAGGAAGTAGATTGATGTTTAAAAGGAAAAACAATGACTCAGATAACCAAAAACCATTTTTTAACCATAAACACTGCTCTTATGATTTGATCTGTTCAAAAGATATCACTTTAAAAATATCATTTCATTTAAATTTGTAGCAATTGAGTGTTCAGTACAAGTGAACAACAAAAATAAAGGGAAAACATGTTAAGCTATTTAATTCAAAGAAACAAACCATAAGCATCTTGAACTTTACCAGGCACTGGGAATATAAAAATTCTATAAGTCCCTGACCAGAGCATAGTAGTAGCTTAAAGAGAAGGGGCATAAAAATATCAATGCAAGACAAACAAATATGGCAAAACCCATAAATTTCAACAACGATATTCTTATCTGTGAATGAATTAAGCAGCCCAATAAAATTAAATGAGAGGCAGACTAGATTAGAAGAATAAAAGTCAACTATCTTTTTCATAAAAATGTAATAATGTTAATTTCAATGACCATTACCCTGGAGTTTATATTTGCTGTTGCTATATCTTTAAGAAACAATGGAATCTTGAGAAACCAGCAATTTAACTGTTGTTCAGAAGGGTTTGAGCTGTCATTGTTGAGGAGAGACTAAGAGAAGTCCAGAGAGACTATTTTTCCTGAGACAAGTTTTTAATTTCTGTCTTACAAAGAAATATTAAACAGAGAATTCTTGAAAGACTTTGATGACTGCTATCTGAGAAAGTTGAATAGTGGATCTCTATTACAGAAATAAGGAGAAGTTAGCAGTTAAAGTGATGGTTAGAAGCAACTCTGGTTGTGATCTTTCTCACAGCTGAAATAGTAAAAATAATTATTTACATTATGTGACTGTGTAGTACACAAACTGAATAGCTATTACACAAACTATATAGTTCAAAGCTTAAGGTTTAAGCTTAGGGGGTTAATGGTTTTTATATAGAGATAGATTTGAGCATCTCATTATGAAAAAAGCCTTCTCCAATTTACTAAATATGTAATATTTAATAAATTACTGTGCAGCTGAAATAATTGATTAATGAGAGAGGTTGTAATTTTACTCATTAATAAGAATCTATTCAAATATATCCCTATATTGCTGTAGCTTGCGTTATGATTATTCTTATTAGCTAGAATTTGTACAATACTTTACGTTAGGTTATCTCATTTTATCCTCACAACAACCTTGTAAGTTCTGTGCTACTCCCATTCTCCAGATGATGAAACTGAGACTGAGATAAATTAAATGACTTGCCTAGGGTCATATAGCTACTAAGTATCTGAGGCAGGATTTGTATTCAATTCTTCCTGACTAAATTCATCACTCTATCTGCTGTGCCTATAATTGCCTATATTGATTAGAAATTATATGTAAATGAATCTAATAGCAGTCAGCCCATTAAGCTAAGGTGAGTGTAGTCAACCTTACAACACCAGTAGCACATTAAAAAAAGGAAGCACAAAAGGGAAAAAAGAAAAAAAATGCTTTCCCTTCAGCAGTTCACATTTTGCTGTATTTCTGCCCATGTAGCAATAGGACTACTTTAAAGTGATTCTCACTGTAACTTTTATTTACCCATTAGAGATTCTATCGAGCAAGGACTCTGTCTTGTTTTTGATTGCATTTACCATTTATTCAACAAATGCTCCCTAAACTCCTACCATACATAATGCACCATGTTATATGCTGTGGTAGAATGTATGGAAGAATTAGCTCTGTCCATGCATGAATGAATCTTACAGTCTAGTGTGGGAGATACGACATATGCACAAAAAGATAAGATTCAAGTTAGAATATGACAACGTGATAAGATCCAAGCAAAGTTTTTCGTACCTATAGTGTATTACATTTTAAAAAATATTCTACATACCTGCTTTATTTGTAAACAGCACTGGAATGGAAATACTCATACTCACTAGTCATTCATGTGGTTTATTTTTAATTGAAGAAGTGGCCTTTCTATATCATCCTTGGTTCTGTGTTATCTTTAGATTGATTTGACCAAACCTTTCTCTGTTCACTTACCAGTAACTCCCAAAGCTCTGCCCAGACATAGGAGTCAGCACTTAAACCATAAAGAAGAAGCAGACATTGATTTGTGCATTAGACTTGGGAAGCTGCTGTGCATTCACATGGCCCCTATAGGGAATCATGTGCATTGAGGAATTGGCACGTGAAGGAGAGAGCCTGAGACCGTGACAGAATCATGGCTTGAAGGAGCAAGTCATAGACCTTGCCCTTGCCAGTAATAGAAACACTACTTAGCTCAGAAATATGTGCACTGAGGAGAGCAGGGCACTGAGAAGGAGAAGTAGATCTGGGGGTCCCAGATTGGTGTAGCATGAAATCATAGGCTTCAAGCAGCATGCCTATACCATTAATGGTATTAACTAGGTCCTGAGGCCAGGTTGATGCCTTTCAAAAGGGAGTGGAGTTTTCCTGGTGGTGAGGGCTCATTTTTCATAAGGCTAACAAAACCTGTATTGAATGCATTGTCAGTCTGAGTTCTTTTAGGCCGGGCAGAGGACTCTGTTTTTGGATATCAAAATGAGCAGATACTGACATTCCCAGGGTTTTTCTGGGCAGGTAGCTTCCTTGTTCTGGAATATGAAAAATCTTCTGACTGCATTTTCATTGCCTGTTCTTTCTCCCTATCTTTGTCTCATGGTTTCCCAGATTTCCTTCAAGTCTCAGTTAAAATCCTACTTTTTGTAAGAAGTCTTTTCCTGACCCTCTCACTGCTAGTGCAAGTACTAAACTACCTTGCATGTTCATAGGTGTTTGCATGCTGTCTAGCAGGTTGGAACGTGAGTCCTTTGTGCGAAGGGACTATTTTTGCCTTTCTTTGTATTCTCGGTGTTTAGCACAGTGCCTGATGCCTGCTATGTCCTTAATAAATGCTTACTGACTTCTTGGATAGATCAAGAGTCTATATATATATATATAAGCTTCTCTGAAACTGTACTTATTTCTTAACATGTCCCTGAAAGATACCCTGACAGTAGAGTTACACATGTAATCTTGTACTTCCATGCAGAAATTACCTAAACCTTGTCCTAGATCAATTTTCTTATCATACTTTTTTAGTGTTTTTCTCAGATATTGGTATACATTGTTAGACTCATTTTTTATAACCTCATTTTTGACTAAGCATTATTCTAGTGCTCCATTTTAGAATGAAATTAATAACAGATTTTGGTGAATTAAAACTTTTTTTAAAAAGTACAATGTAAATAATGACTTATTTAAAAGATTAGAAATAGGAAGCCATCAGTAGATTAAAGTTCCATTTTGGAAAGGAAAAAGAGATTTCTGCCCTAAAGGAGAGTACAATTTAAGCAGTTTATATTCAAAACTATTGGTTTTCCCAGATGCTTTCCTAAGAGGTAGAGACCAGGTATTTCTGGGAAGAATTCAGAATAAATCCTAGCAACGGTATTTAAGTATAGATGAGTAATTTGGATGGTATTAATTCACCTGCTCTAATCTCAGCCATACTCCCAACCAATCAATAATCCTCTTGGTTTCTGGTGGACTTTGCATGCTTGGACAATCGTTAGCATTTACGTGATGCTCTGTTTGAAAAATGCTTTATATATGTCATTTGATCTTTAGGAGGCAAGTGTTATTATTATCTCGTTTTATAGGTGAAGAAATCAAGGTTAAGTAAGTTGCCCAGGGCAACACAGCTAGCAAATGTCTGAGGCAGAATTTCACCTCTTCTCCCTAACTCTAAGAGCAGCACTCAATTCACTGCAGCAGTGACATTTTTATTGAGATAATAAGAGGTTTTCATTTCCCTGCTAAAAAGGTAGGGGGAATAAAGATAGATAAAAACAAACAAAGAAACTTAACTTAGGTAGAATTAAAATTTTCTACATCACCTCCAAAAATAATCTGTTACCCCTCTAAAAGTTCACAAAACATTCCTCTCTTTCATAAGGACTCATCCAGACTTGGAGAGAGGAAGTTGGGGGTCTAGAGAAAGTACTATAAATCACAACATGAGTAAATGTCATGAAAAGGGGCCTGAGGAATGTGTGAAGATTGGGGCAGCCACAATATAGGCAAAGAAAGGGATTCTGGGATATTAGCATAAGTTCAGTGCTGCCAGGGCTACTGTGGTGTGGAGGAGACAGAAACCCTTAAACCCAGGCATAAGGCCTCTGCTGGGGCAGTAGAGTAGAGGTGGGATCCAAAGCCTCAGTCTACATTTGTCTGTTTAAAATTCAGCACCCTGGATAAAAGCCCTGTCCTAGTCCTGGTACTTGTGTGAAGGTTTGACTTCTGATGAGAACATCATCTTTTTCCCAGAAGAAGATATAGATCAAAGCTATGGGACTGTGAATTCTAGTGTGTTCCAGAGTTCTATTTAATTCTGGACAAGTCTCAACTGCTCTCAGCCTCAGTTTCCTCTCCTGAAAAATTGAGATAATAATAGCACTTACCTCACAGGGTTGTCGTGAGAACTCCACGGGATTACAGATGTAAAATATTTCACACACCTTAAAGCATTTTATAAAAGTCTGCTGCTATTCTTACCCTTATTATCAAGTAGCATCATGGCATACATACCACGACCTCCCACTTTTCATTCTGTGACTCTGAAATGACCAAGAATCACTTTGAGAGAGTATTATTGCCTCTTCCTGGGCCTTATTTGGTTGTTTATTCTTCTTGTTCAGGTTTTTGACAATAGAAATGGATCTTTGAATACAATATATAAGCCATTTAGCATGAGATTTCTCTGCGAAGGGGACATATTTCAGAATAATACTTATTATCCACATTGAAGATGCCCGTGTTTTCCTCCTAGAGAGATAAAAAAGGCAAACTGTGCCTTCTGCTTCCTACAGAGCATTGTGAGAGTGATTAGCAAAGTAAAGAAAAGCCTTGTTTCTTTGCCTTCATTAATAGTTAATGAAGTTAACTCAGAGGGGAGATGTGTTGGGGAAATCATCTCCATCTTTCCTAAAAGCATTGCGATATTATTAGAGAGAATCATAAGGCAACAAATAGATCTGATCTTCAGGGAGTTGAAACCTGTGGGTTCATGGATTTTCTTTCCCCCTCTTTTAAAGCACTTAAGACGGCCATGACTTTCACAAGTGGTCCATTGTGGTCAACAAATCAATGCTAATGTTTCATGAAAGGAAAAGCGCTCATGTACTTAAAAGGTTTCTATGTGTGAGAGCCTGGCTGCTTGTCCTTTGTGGTCCATCAGCTGGATGGGTCCACCTTGCCAAGGGAGTTTTCATTCCACACATGCTGCGGCTGTTGTTCCTGGTGAAGCTGAATTCTCATTGGTATTTAGAGTGGTGGCATATTGTCATAGCAGATAGAGGAAGAGGAAGACAAGAAGATGGAGGAGGAGAAAATGGGAAAAGGGAGGGAGAGAAGGAAAGGAAGAAAAAGAAGAGTTAGAATTGCTATAGCACTTTAAGGTTTGCAAAGTGTTTTACTTATATCATCTTATTTGATACTCACAAGAATGCTGTGTAATATGTACTATTATTATCCCTATTTTACAGATGGGGAAACTAAGTTACAGACTTTTTATAACATAGCTTTCTCCTACTTTTCCAATGTTCTTATTCTCTTCTCCCCAACATATACTTTTGAGCCAGTGACACTGGCCTCCTGGGTGTCTAAGGAACATCGCTCAGCTCTGGCAATTTTCTTAGCCTACCTCCTGTGCCTGGAATGCTCTCCTTCCTCCCTGCTCAGAATATTGACCTCTCTGGATTCCTTTAAGTCCAGTTGAAATCCCACCTTCTACAGGAGGTTTTCCCTAACTCCTCTTGATTTCAGTGCTTTCTCTTTTTTAATTATTTCATATTTATCCTACATATAGCTTGAGATTATATATATGCATATATATAAATATACATATAAACATATATATATATACATATATGTATATGTTTGTATGCTGTCACCTCTATTAGACTGTAAATTCATTGATGGTAGGGACTGTCTTTTGCTTCTTTTTGTATCCTGACCAGTTAGCACAGTACCTGGCAGATTTGTTGTTTAGTCATTTCAGTAATGCTCAACTTTTTGTGATCTCATTTTGGGGTTTTCTTGGCAGAGATACTGGAGTGGTTTGCCATTTTCTTCTCCAGATCATTTTACAGATGAGGGAACTGAGGAAAACAGGGTTAAGTGACTTGCAAAGGGTCACACAGCTGGGAAGTGTCTGAGGCCAGATCTGAACTGAGGTCTTGCTAGCTCCAGGTCAGGTACTCTATTCATTTCACCACCTAGCTGCTCTGCCTGGCACATAGTCAGTGCTTAATAAATGTTTATTGAACTAAATTCAGAATCTGAATCCCTGAGAGCAAGATGCTCATGGTGATGAAAATCACTGGCAAAGAAAAAAAAGCCAATATCCCATTATCTTCCATCCCTCAGAGACTAATCCTTCTAATACCTGGGATGGTGTTTTCTTAAGTCTGAATGCAGTCAATCTGGGAAAAGTGGATCACAGATTATGAGCAGAAAGAAATCTTCAAGATGGTATAGTCTAATCCTCTCATGTTATTGATGAGAAAATTGAGATTAGTAGAATGACTTGCCTCAGGTTACATGACTGGAAAACAAGGATTTCTCAGATTCAAAACTGGATCTTCTTCTAAATACATTCTCCTTCAAAAGCGGGAAGGAAAATTTATAATTGTCCTCAAGAGGTAGCCCACACAGACAGAGTTCACTTTAAGGGTGACGATTTAAATAGAGGAATTCCAGGGGATACTCTATAGCAGAGGAGTCAAACAGAGAGCCTTGGACATAGATATGAGAATGCTGATGGGCGGCAGGGTAGACATAGCATAGAAAATCCCAGTTTCAATTTGGCACCCCAAAATTCAACAAAAAGTCTGTGTTTAGCTCTGGCACTTCTACGATGACTTGACTTATAGAGAGCACATGATATTTTTCTTTACAGGCCTGATGGGCCATATGGGGTCTGATTAAAATGAAATTGGGAAGCATTTAACATATTAAATAAAAATACGATAGAATATCATATTGATATGAGCTGGATTTTTTTTCCTGTTGATCGAAATGTGGTCTGTAGGGATCCTTACTATGGAATACTGGTCCCCATTTTCATTTAAATTTGCTACCACTGCTCTACAGCAAAGAGAATTCCAATTGCCAAAACATGCAGATCTCTACCCTGCTCTGATTTAGTGTTCCTAGGGAGTTGCCTGAAGCACAGAAAGGAGAAGGAAATTGACAAATTTCATAGGTTAGTATCAGAGACAGTATCTGAATTGTAAGACTAATACTCTATCTTGACTGGATAGAATAATTTAAAAAAAATGATAATAATAAACAATTACAACAGTAATAATAACTGACATTCATAGGGTGCTATCAAGTTTACAAAACACTCCCATATGTCATTTCATTTGATTCCCACAACAATGCTGGGAGGTAAGTACCTTATTATCTCCACTTTCCAGATAAGGAAACGCACCTTGAGGAGCTTAGTGACCTGGAGAGCTAGTGTGTGTCAGAGGGAAGAATGTAGCCTTCCTGTTTTCTTGACTCAATCAAGCACTTTCTTCATGCTAATTAAGGCAGAGAAAATTGAAAGACATGTGACAGTGCCTTTCAAATTAGAATACTTATTAAGACACGAAATAGCCAATAGGATTATTAACCTTTCCCCTTATTGGTTTGAACTTCCTGCTATAATCTACACTTGGGTCTGAGCAAATAGAAAATTTAGAGTTAAAAAAAGTTGAGTGGGGTCAAATCTGCATTCACTTAAATTAAATTTAAAGTTGAAGTGCTCTCGGAGCTCTAATTCCCTAAATTACTTCATTTGTGCTTTTCTTTACCCATGGAGACACAAGCCCAAACATGAGGATGCTTTGAGATGTTTTGTAGAAGGTATCAGCATGTGCATTTGATTTTTAACATTTACCCAGGAGACTCTTTCTAGTCACTGGAGATTAAATGTATGTATATATTACCATTTATATGCACTGCCAGACTGTGACAACCTTTACTGTCATTCCTTTGCTTTGAAAGCTGTCTGGAAGGTTTTCTACTTGAGAACATATTTACTGTAGCTTCTGTCACATAAATCAGCCCAAACATAAAGGAGAATACATTCAATCTGGTAGGCAGTTGACATAGATGAGTCTGTAACAAGGTCCAGCAAATATGTCATGGGATGCAGTGTCTCTTTGTCATTCTATCTGGGTTGGCCAAAAAAGTGTAGCCTTGCCTGTTGAGAGGTAACAGCTAGAAATTCACTCAGCTTCTGTCTTCAGATTTGGCTCTTTTCCTGGAGGTAAGATTCTCTTTAATAATAAGCTTCCCTAGCCCTGTCCAAAGTTGTCTCAGAGAGGCGGAGATGAGACTCGAGGGCATGGTTTGACTTCCTTTTGACAATGTTCCACTCCATATTCAATAATCAAAGCTCTTTGGAAGGCTAATAAGTTCATTCAGACCCTTTCTAAGGTTGATAAGACATGCAAGATGGAACTCTCAGGGTGCATTTCAATTAAGCTTGATTCTCTAGCCTAAAAGGTCGTAAAAGCTAATTGACACAGAATGCTTCTGTCTTCCTATGAAAGGCAGAGACATCATTATACAGTATGACTGGGGAAATGGGAATATGGAGGGCAGTTGTATTTCTTATTGTAATTTAAAATGCTAGGCACATTTGGGGCATGAGTAGTCTAGTTCTGATTGGAGGGCTACTTAGGATGAAATGAATATATAAAGGAAATTCTCTCTTAAGATGACTCATACATAGGGGACTTGAAGAGTCACTGGGGGTCTTGTAGGAAGGAGCAAAAACCACTGGGCAGGTTTATATGCTTCAAGATAAATCCTTTGGAAAATACAAAAAGCAGATGTTTACCTGGATGTACTGGAGCAAGTACATTCAGCTTAGTGTCAGAAGACCTGGCATGAAATCTTGACTATGTTGTTTACCTCTTGTGTGACTTTGGATAAGTCATTTAACCTTTATAGGTCTCAGTTTCCTTCTCATTCTAATTCCATGTTCTTATAGAATGATGTTCAGCAATTCATGATGACATTGCTTGAAAATCAGTTACATTTAAAGGCTTATTTATTTTGTCTTTCTACAACGATTTCCAGAAACAAATCAACAGTAGTGCCTTTGCTTTCCATTCCTAGGTTTATCTCAAAAGATGACTTACAGGAATTCTGTCTTTATCCCTGCGAAGAAATTAGATAATGCAGCACCAAGGAGGCATAAGTAAAACTTAGAGAGTTTTCATATAATAATTCAAGACCATTTTAATACTTGATGAATTTAGCTAGTTCCTTACAGTTTCTTTTTCATCTAGGAGTTACTATACACAGAGTGATAGATTGAGCTAATGGTTGAAAGTAGAACAAAACAGCATTAGAGAATAATTAAAATCATAGATCTAGAAGAAATTTTCATTTTACAGATGAGGAAACTAAGGATTTCCTCAGTTAATTCATTTGCCTGAAGTCATACACTCAACATCAAAGAAGGTATTTGAACCCAGGGCCTCTGCATCTTGAGTCAGCGGTCTTTCACCTATACTATCTTTCGTATCTTTCCCTTTCTCTAAATTTCTGTTGCTACCCTTATAATTCAGGGACTCATTGCTTTCTATCTGGAATATTATAATAGCTTTTGATCTTATATTTTGCTTCCAGTTTTACCCTTATCAAATTCAATCTTTATGCCATTACTATGTCATCTTCCTATAAACAAAGCCCCCAAACCTTTCATGGCATTTCAGTGACCACTAAATAAAGTCCAAACTTTATTGGAATTCAAGACTGGATATGTATAATGTTACAAAACCAGAGTTGGGCAACATTCATGTTGATATAGCCTTCAAATGGATCATAGGATCATAGACTTATAGATGGAAAGGACCATAATGGTCATCTAACCCAGGACTTCTTAAACATTTTCCATTCTCTATCCTTTTTAGGAAGCATTCTTGACATTATGTGACCTGAGGGCATGCTCACTGTAAAGTGTGCATGCTTTGTGTTCAGAACAAAGGCTGCAGTGAATTTGTATGATGCAACATGGGCAATTTGGAGGTTCAGTTTCTTTTTCATTAAAATTCAGGTCTTTGGTCTGGATAATTTCTAAGGTCTCTTCTAGCTCTAACATTCTGTGATTTGGAAAGATTTTTTGGTAGATACTATTATGTCTTTATATGGTTGAATGATCTTTCCTCTCTCATCATTTTATATTTGTGAAGGTATTGGCTCTGATTCCTGTACACATAAGGGGGATAACAGATGGGGTAGAGGTGTGGCAGAAAAGGACACAGCTAACAAATGGGGGAGCAGCTGTTGTCAAGCTTCTGTGTCTTCAGATCATAGAACTGAAAAGGACATTTGTGCTACCTAAATAATCATCACCTTCGAAGTTACCTTGTTGTGTGTCAGGTTAGATGGCATAGGATTCTTCCAGGAGTAAAATGAGTTTTGATACTATTAGAATTATTAAATTATTCCCAAAGAACAAAGAGCAGCAGCTTCAAACAACTGTCTTTGCAAACATAATTGGTTAAATTAATACAACTCTGTAACGGCAAGTATTTTCACAGATGCCTTTTTAGGATTCATTTAAAAAACATTTTTTTTCTCATTCACACTATTAGCCGTTGATGAGCCAGCAATCTGGCAGTACAGATGAATTACGATATGTCCATGATCCTAGTAGTAGAGAAGAGATAGAATATAGATTTTATACATTTTTCGAATGTTTAATTTGTAGAGGCAATGTGGGCTAGTAGATACAAAGTAGGTCTCAGAGACAACAATATCTGGGCTCAAACACCTCCTTTGACACTTAGTTATATGATCATGGGCCAGACACTTCTGTGACTCAATTTCCTCATCTGTAAAAGAAGAGGGTTGGGCACAATAGAGAGGTGGGACACCATGGGTTCAGAACACTGTAACTGTCAGATGCAAATTTTTTAAAGCAGGTTTTGCTTAACTATTCTCCTTAAATACAAGTGGGTGTTGGTCTATTTGTGGATGTGCTGCTGGATATTAAGAAATGATTAATTTAAAAAAAAAATACACATACACACTCAAAAAGCATCAATAAAACTTGTAAAAATGATATGAAAAATAGTCTTTCAGAAATCAGCTTGGAAACAACAAAATGTTAAATTGAGGAAATGTGGTCATAGATCATGAATATATGTAATACTGTGTATGTACTCATTAATTTATTCATCAGGCATTAATCAGCTACAGTGTGTAGTACACATTGTTCTGGGAAAGTTACCAATTTATCCCTGCCTTCATAGAACTTACAATCCTATTAAGTGATGAAACCCCAATACAGGGCAAGTAGGTGGATCAATGGATAGAGCACGAGGCATAGAGTCAGAAAGATTCATCTTTCTGAGTTCAAATATGACTTCAGACTCTTACTAGCTATGTGATCCTGGGCAAGTCACTACACCCTGTTTGCCTCAGTTTCCTCATTTTAAAATGAGCTGGAGAAAGAAATGGCAAACCACTCCAGTGTCTCTGCAAAAAAAAAAAAGGGACAAATGGGGTCAGACACGACTCAACAACAGACACCAACACAAATGATATAAAATATTTCCTGATATAGGTATTAAAGAGGAAAAAGGCAAAGCACTAAATCATCTCAAGGGATGAAAGAGAGGCTTCATTTTGCTGGAGGAGAGGTATTTGGACTGAACTTTAAGGGATAGGGAGGAAATGAGATAAGGAAGGGGACATTCCAGGTAAGGGGAAATGCCTTACGTCATAATATGTTCCTAGACCAGAACTCCCTCCCCTGCTTCCCCTTATATATTATCTCTCCTACTAGTCCTCTTTGAAGACTGATACTGTTTCACTTTTGTATTTGTGTCTCCATTGCTTAGCACAATGCTCAGCATATAGTGAACACTTAAGAAATGTTGATGGGGGGCAGAGCCAAGATGGCAGAGTTAAAGGATGGTCTGTAGAAGCTCCCCCCACCCCCACATAGCCCATAAAATATCTGTAAAAAATGACTCTAAACAAATTCTAGAGCAGCAAAAGTCACAAAATGACAGAGTGAAAGAGATTTCCAGCCCATGTCAGCCTGGAAGACTGACAAGAAAGCTCTATCACACCGGGCAAGGAGCATCAGGGACAGGACCAGAGCAGGCTGGGGCACAGAATTCCAAGTAGCAACTACTGTTCTAGATTGCTCAACCCACAAACACCAAAGACAGCTTCAAAGGTCAGTAAGAAAACTTTTTCACCAGGGGTCTGGCCCCACTGGCAGCAGCAACTGCAGTGGCAGTGTCCATTTTGGGAGCCCTTTGCTTAAAGACCCTGAGGGAATTAAGCCACTGATCTGGATCTCAGCCCTGAGTATCTGTCCTGGGGGTGAGGAAGAGTGTTGACATGGTGGAGCTGGTAGAGGCTCTGAAGAGGGAATTCTACTCACAGATTCTGGACAGAAAAGTTTGTGGGAGTTCCCAGACCAGAGCACAGACCAAGGGAGGAGTAAACTCCTCACCCTTGATTGTGCCACCTTGGAGAAACTGAGAACTTAGAGGTCCCTGGAGTATACCCTCCTCTTTGCAAAAGACTCAAAAATCAAGTAACAGACTGGGAAAATGCCCAAAAAAGGGAAAAAAATAAGACTGTAGAAGGTTACCTTCCTAGTGAACAGGTATTTTCTTTCATCCTTTTGGATGAGAAAGTACAAAGCATACTATCAGAGGAAGACTAAAAGTCAAGCCTTCTGTATCCAAACCCTCCAAAATAAATATGCAGTGGTCTCAGGCCATGGAAGAGCTCAAAAAAGATTTGGAAAATCAAGTAAGAGAGGTGGAGGAAAAATTGGGAAGAGAAATGAGAGCAATGCAAAAACACCATGAAAAGTGAGTCAACAGCTTGCTAAAGGAGACCTAAAAAATGCTGAAGAAAATAACACCTTTAAAAATAGGCTAGCTGAATTGTCAAAAGTGGTTCAAAAAGTCAATGCTTTAAAAAGCAGAATTAGCCAAATGGAAAAGGGTGTTCAAAAGCTCACTAAAGAAAATAGTTCTTTAAAAATTAGAATAGAACAGATGGAACCTAATGACTTTATGAGAAACCAAGAAGTTACAAAACAAAAAGAATAAAAAAATGGAAGATAATGTGAAATACCTCACTGGAAAAATAACTGACCTGGAAAATAGATCTGGGAGAGATAATTTAAAAATTATGGGACTACCAGAAAACTATAATCAAAAAAAGAGCCTAGACATCATCTTTCATGAAATTATCAAGGAAAATTGCCCTGATATTCTAGAATCAGAGGGTAAAATAAATATTGAAAGAATCCACCAATCACCTCCTGAAAGAGATCCAACAAGAGAAACTCCTAGGAATATTGTAGCCAAATTCCAGAGTTCCCAGGCCCAGGAAAAAATACTGCAAGCAGCTAAAAAGAAACAATTTAAGTATTGTGGAAACTCAGTCAGAATAACACAAGATCTAGCAGCTTCTACATTAAGGGATCAAAGGACTTGGAATATGATATTCCAGAAGTCAAAGGAACTAGAATTAAAACTAAGAATAACTGAGTATAATACTTCAGGGAAAAAAGTAGTTATTCAATGACACAGAGGACTTTCAAGCATTCTTGATGAAAAGACCAGGGCTGAATAGAAAATTTGACTTTTGAACTCAAGAATCAAGAGAATCATGAAAAGGTAAACAGGAAAGAAAAATCATAAGGGACTTACTAAAGTTGAACTCTTTACATTCCTACATAGAAAAATAATATTTGTAAGCCTTGAAACTTTTCTCAGTATTTGAGTAGTTGGAGGGATTATACAAACACAAGGAAATATAGACAGAGGCACAGGGTGAGTTGAATAAAAAGGGATGATATCTAAAAAATAAAATTAAGGGGTGAGAGAGGAATATATTGGGAGGAGAAAGGGAGAAATGGAATGGGGTAAGTTATCACTTATAAAAGTGGCGAGAAAAAGTTCTTTCAATGGAGGAGAAAGAGGAGGAGGTGAGAGAGGAAAAGTAAGGCTTACTCTCATCACATTTGGCTCAAGGAGGGTATAACACTCAATTTGGTATGAAAATCTATCTTACACTACAGGAAAGTAGGGGAGAAGTGGATAAGTGGGGAGGGGGAGATGATAGAAGGGAGGACAAATGGGAGGAGGGAGTAATTAGAACTAAACATTTTTGGGGAAGGACAAGGTCAAAAGAGAGAATAGAATAAACGGAGGGTAGCATAGGATGGAGGGAAATATAGTTAGTCTTAAACAACATGACTATTATAGAAGTCTTTTGCAAAACTGCACATATATAGCCTATACTGATTTGCTGAACTTCTCAGTGGGGAGGAAAGAAAGGAGAGAAGTTGGAACTCAAAGTTTTAGGAATGAATGTTGAGAATTGTTTTTGCATACAATTGGGAAATAAAAAATACAGGTAATGGGGTATAGAAATCTATCTTGCCCTACAAGAAAAGAGAGAAGATAGAGATAAGGGAAGGGAGAGGTGTGA
This sequence comes from Bettongia penicillata ogilbyi, assembly GCA_023548195.1. Lineage (NCBI taxonomy): Eukaryota > Metazoa > Chordata > Mammalia > Diprotodontia > Potoroidae > Bettongia > Bettongia penicillata. Next base: position 3,160,553 of record JAJHZJ010000287.1, on the reverse strand, counting down.
TAGAAAGCAGGTCATGTTGAGGGAAGATGCAATCAGAATGCAAGGTGTTATGGGGTGGGGGGAGGGGATACATGGGGAAAATATTTGGAACTCAAAATTTTGTGGAAATGGATATTGAAAACTAAAAATAAACAAAAAAGTACTATTAAAAAAAGAAATGCTGAATCATTCATTCATTCATTCATTTCTTCATTCATTCATATGTGTTTATTCAACTAGCCTAATACCGCATGAGAGCTTCAGCTATTTTGACTGCCTGGACTGACCAAATCAATAGAAAGAATAAAAGTAAAACCATTTATTAAAAAAAAAAAAAACACAAAAAACAGAAAATATCTTTTCCAGTCAAACTGATCAAAATAATTCAATTTATTATTGTTGTTCACTTGTTTTAGTTATATCCAACTCTTTTTGACCCCTTTTAGGGTTTTCTTGGCAAAGATACTGGAGCAGTTTGCTGTTTCCTATTCCCACTCATTTTCAGATGAGGAAGTAGAGGCAAACAGGGTTAATTGATTTGCCAGAGGAACATAGCTACTAAGTGTCTGAGGCCAGATTTGAACTCAAGCAAATGAGTCTTCTGACCCCAGACAGGACACCCTATCCACTGCAGGATGAAATGACTTACTCAGGTCACACTGCTAATGCCTAAGGCCAGATCTGAATTCAAGAAAATGAGTTTTCTTGACTTTAGGCCCAGCACTCTATTCACTGCACCACCTATCAGCCCTGCAAATTCAGTTTATGTGCCCCCATATAAAGAATTGCATTTGGCTGAAAGTCTAAGTTCAGCCAGTCTATTGTAATTCATCAAATGGTTCTATGACTATACATGTAGAAATGTGTTTGATGTCTGTCAAGTAAAGAAAAACAATATGAACCTATAGCTATAAGAAATAATAGATATGAATTCAGAGAAGAATGGGAGTACCTATATGAATTGATGAAAAGTAAAATAAACAGAATCAGGAAAACAGTGTTTATGATGATTATGACAATATAAATGGAAATACTGGCAAGAGAACAGTAGAAACTGACCGCTGATTAATTATAATGACCAAAATTGGCCCCCAAAAGGAGACATAAAAAGATACCGCTCTACTTTCTTTGAAATGGTAGAAATATGGATTCATGCAATGTTTAGACTTTTTCAAAGTGTTGGCTATTTTTGCTGAGTAGTTTTCTCCCTATTTTATTCTTTGTTATAAAGGATCCTTGAATGGGAGAAGGGATGTGTTGGGAAATATGAGTGATATTTATTCTAAAAAGAAAAAATTTCAAAAACCCCATCCTGTATTGCTGCCTTTTGGATAGGCAATGTAACCGTGCCGTTAGAGTTGAAATTCAATAGATTTCTACAGTAAATTGTTTGAAAGGCTTATGAAGAGAATTCATGACATTTCTGGTCTTCTACTGCTTACAGAATCAATGTAGATATGGAGATCTTGCAAATTAGTGAGATTAGCTCTTTCAGCTGCCTTCCCTTTTGTGACAGCATAGATAAGGCCATGGTCTTATCTATCACAGTTATTCTAAATATAGTGCTGAAATAATGATGACCGATTAACCTGCTCCATCCCTGGTGTGAATGAGATACAGCCAGCAGTGACCTATGACAAAGTATCAGTCAACTGCATGGATTTAGGTATTGTAACTTTATGTAAGAGGTCATAGGCTGTCTTTATTTTGTAAAAGCTGCCTTATGATTTGGAGGATTTACTCTGGAAACAATTTTGATATTAGATAACATCTTCAGGTGATTCTGTATAAGAAAAGAATAGATACAGTTTCTTTCTGAAATTAACACCTAATTATTTAGAAAAAGTACTAATAATGAAACTGTTTTGGCATGCTTCATTTGCCTACCATAGTTAGCCCCATGCCTTCCAGACCAGAATCCATGCCCAGAGAAGAGGAACTTTTTATTCTAGAAACTCTCACCCTGGAGGCTCTACTATCTTGATTGATAGTTGTCAATCCCCATGACATATAGGCCTGGCTCTAGGCACACTTCACTTCTTAGCCATCTTCTCATTTGCCTGAACAATACCATGGCAGGTGGGGGAGGCTACCAGCCTGCTTCCTAGTTCTGGAATTATACACAAATTGATGAAAAGCAAAATAAACAGAATCAGGAAAACGATGTTTATGATGATTATGACAATATAAATGGAAATACTGGCAAGAGAACAGTAGAAACTGACCGCTGATGAATTATAATGACCAAAATTGGCACCCAAAAGGAAACATAAAAAGATACCTCTCTACTTTCTTTGAAATGGTAGAAATATGGATTCATGCAATGTTAAGACTTTTTCAAAGTGTTGGCTATTTCAAGTGCAATGTTAAGCAATGTTAAGACTTTTTCAAAGTGTTGTGAACTTGAACAAATACCATTGTTCCCAGAAAGGATAGGTCACCATTTTTATAGTTTTCCAAAGAAACAATTCCTCAATTGCCCCGACTCCCACACATTTCTCCCTATATTAGAATATGAAATTCTTAAGGGTAACCTTAGCAAGAAGTCAACAGTCATTTATTAAGTACCTACTACATGCTAGGCACTATGCTGAATATTGGGGACACAAAGAAAGTCAATAGTAACTCTTGCCCTCAAGGAGTTCATAATCTAACAGAATGTATAACAAGTAGTCTATACATGTATATCTATGTTTGTATGTATATGTCACTTAAAATACATACAGATACATACATACATAGAGAGACAGAGACAGAGAAAAGAGAGAAGACAATTAACAACTGATGTTTTTCTTTTGTGCATTCATATGTGCAGTGAGATGTGCCTGTGTTTTCACACGAGGATCTGAGATTTCATGAGACTAGTGAGTTGACAGGAAACTCCTCCTATCAAAATAGGGCTGTAGCTGTTCTGTGCTAAGAATTTGAGGGCATTGAATAGAGTGATGAGACCTACACCAGGTCCCACAGCTACTATCTATCAAGGGAGCACTTGGAAGGCTGATGTTATCCATTCAACAACATTGACTTTAAGCTATATACTTTCAAAGTGGGAGAAGGAAAAAAAAAAACAACCCTTTTTCACCTGAAAATTCTATTTGCAGGAGGAATCTTGTACTTTTCATTAGGTGCCTCCAGGAAAATGACAGACACAATTACTCTGCTTGATACTAAAAATCAAAGAACTTGGTATCAAAGCCATCTGTGTGGCTGTATCTGTCAAAGAATTTTATATGATCTTAGCATATGTATGAGACATACCTTGTGTGAGAAGAGAAAAGCTTTTACCACTTTGACTCTACAGAGTCAAATGTTTTTCTTTAAATCAATAAACACAATAGAATTTGCTATTTTCTATAGATCTCTGTTAATTGTGATTTTACTATGGTAATCACCTGTTGGATTCCTTCTCATTTTTTTTGTCAGGTACTCTTTATCTGAATATAGTTTACCCACATAAATATTTGATGTAAATGAGAAAGTCAACATGAGTTGGTGATTGCTTGTGTTCTCATACTTGCCTAATATTGAACATAATAACTTCCACGAGTTTTTTCTAGTTACTTTCTTTTTTTCTCCCAACTAGAATGTATAGTTCTTATTGATTTTTTTAATTCTGAATTTAACGAACACCAGAAAAAGATTTTCATAAAGCAGAGAAGAAAAATACTGTGTATAAAACTACAAATCTGTTATGTAGAGCTTTCTATTTTTTAAAAAAGTATATCATAAATTTAACTTGTCACTTTCAAAGCTTCCTACTGGTCTGTTTCCTCCTGAACTTCCTTCTGTGCTTCATTGACTATCTTTTTTTGGGGGGTACAACATTATCCCTAGCTCCCCAGGGAATCAAGCTTTTCTCAAACTTTATAACTCATTACATCCCCACCAAAGAATAGAACTCCAGGGAAAAACTCAGAAACAACACTTACGCGTCTTTCATGTTGAGTATCTCTCCTAAAATGGACCAAAGTGCTTTTTCTCAAAAAAAAAAAAAGATGCACAATGTACAAAGTAAATATTATGCATAAACTAGCTATTTATTCTCCCCACCATGAAAGAAATTCTTAAAACACAAAAGCTTCTTAAGCAAGCATTATCAAATCCTTTAAAGACAGAATAGTAGATCATACCTCCTATTATTCTCTCCCAGGAGGTAAAGACATTTTCTGGGACTGCCAACAAGATTGTTCATTCACTTTCACTTCTGACCAACATTGTTTCTGTGACTCACATGTCTGAATCTTGTGACAATCTTTCTTTGTTCTTTAGGCTATAACCTCCTGGCAACATCTCTTAGAAGTAGCGTGTGTGTATTTCAGGAAGTATGTGTTGTTGGGGACCTGGCAGTCAGGAATTTCCAATTTCTTGAACTCATGAGGTAGCTATTCAATTGGGCAATTTCCATCTCTCAAGATGGTGGCACAATTTGGTGATCTGGATTGAGAGAAGGACAGAGAGAGACAGAGAGAAGGAGAAGAAGAAGAAGCAGAAGAGGAGGAGGAGCTAGAGATTTCAGGTCCAATCTCAAGCTCACCTCGGCAAACACATATGCTCACTGGAATATGTTTATAGCTGTCATGGCCAATGAGAGTGGAGAGGGAGAGAAAGGAGAGAAATTTGACACATCTTCTTACTGGAAGTCAGAGAGAGAAAGAGACAGAGAGAGACAGAAACAGAGAGAGACACAGAGGCAGAGAGACTATGTGAAGACCAAAAGACATACTCAAAAGGGAAGAAAAGAGAGAGAGCAAAGAGCTAGAGCATTTCTCATCAGTTCTTCAAACTGACCAACTGGACAGTTCCTCCTGGTTCCTTTCCCTGTACTCAAAGATTTTTGGCTGCTTATTTCTTTATAGTTCCAAGCTGGATGGAGGAACTAACTTTTGTTTCCTTTTAGATTTCTAGATTGCTATTTGACCTGTGAGCAGCACTTCCCTCTATCATCTTTTACTTCACCATCTTATCCTGAATTCATATAATTTTGCAAAATGTGTAAATATTTTCACAATTCCACTAAGGATTTTTCAAGCTTGTTTGCTCACATCCCAATTAACATTGAGTTTGTCATGTTTTTAAACCATGTTTTTATGAGCTTGATGGCTCTAAGGTCATTTCTAAAGTTGTTTTAACTTACATTTCTTTGATTACTTGTGATTTTGAATTTGTTTACAAGTAATTATGAATGGGTCAGCTAGATGGTACAGTAGAAGGAGCACTGGGCCTGGCGTCAGGAAGACCAGAATTCAAATCCATCCTCAGATGCTTATTAGCCAAGTCGCTTAACCTCTGTTTGCCTTTGAGGCACAAAGGTGGCTGAGTAGATAGAGTCTGGAAGACCTGAGTTCAAATCCAACCTCAGACACTTACTAGCTGTGTGACCCTGAGCAAGTCATTTAACCTGTGTTTGCCTTAATCTGTTGGAGAAGGAAATGGCAAATCACTCCAGTATTTTTGCCAAAAAAAAAAAACCCCATGAACAACATGTTCCACAAGTCATGAAGAGTTGGACTTGAGTGAAGAATAATTGTGAATGATGTTAATTTTTTTCTAAATCTCACAAATCTGCATCAATTGCCTTTAGCTTGTACCCAATCTCATTTTTTGGAAAGCACTTGGTACAATTTTCACAGTGGCTTTTTTTTTTCTTATTAAACTAGTGCATTGTTTTTCTTTGAACAGTAGCTTATGATTAAGTATTCTCATAAAACTGAGTATTATTGAAAGTCCACAAACAAAAGTTTATTCAACAGATAAGGTACTGCATTTTACTGTGGACATATGATTTAACAGTTTGTCATCTTAAAGTTTAATACATTAAATTAAAATTTTTGCTAAAATACAAATTAGATAAAATAAGCATTTTAAATTTAACAAAAGTGGTTTCACAATTGCATAGTGTTTACTAATAGAGATTTCAGACTTCAAGTTTCTATTTGTATAATTTGTTGAAGCTATTGTGATGAATAAGATTTTATAATTTCTTTAAAGTGAAAGAAATAATGAATTTTAACTCCTCCTGTGAACATTCAATGTGCAAGTAAACATGACATTTATAACATTATATTGACTTAAATTTCTGGATGCCTATGTATTTTTGAATCAGTGGAAAGAAAAAAATAAATGGAAAATGTCTTCAGAAGACCTGTAATCAATTATATTGAAGACATGAATTTCAGAGAATCATAGAGCCAGCTGTGGAAGGGAACTTAGAGGCCACCTAGACCCATCTCCTTATTTTATAGATGAAGAAACTGAGGTCCAGAGAGGTTAAATGTCTTGCCTCAGAGTCACACAGCTAGTATCTGGGGTGGATTCAAACAGTCCTTCGTAAAGTACTGGTCCAGTGCTCTATCCATGGTGCTGAATTGCTTTCTTAGTTTTAATAGATGAAAAGTGTTTTTTTTAAATCATTAAGTAATAGAATAGTAGAAGTCAAAGAGTCCTTAAAAATAGTTTAATACAGTCTCCTCACTCTACAGATGAGGATGCTGAAGCCCAGAGAAGTGATAGACTTGTCCTAAGTGACATGGCTTAGTAAACTGCAGAACTGGGACAGGAGTCCAGTACTCTGACTCTTGTAATACCTCTGGGGTTGGAGTTACAATTAAGTTACCACCTGGAGTCTTTAGGAGAATGAGCAAAGATGGACTGGATTTCTAATTATCCTCTGATCCTGCTCCACATTCCAGAATGTAACCTTGAACTTTTCTGGACTTCGGCAATTCCCCACTATGTAATACATCTACAAGCTACCAGAATTGTTATAATTATATGGAGGAGATCAGATAGGGTAAGGAAATAGCACTGGTTATATCCAAAGATTCAATTTTTTGACTCTCAAAACATCCTTCTGTCAAGGTGATTTCATGTAGATTCTTTTAGGGAATCAGCATCTACTGTCCTTGTATAGATTTGATTGTTAGCCATACAAAAATTTCCTTCCTTTTCAAATTTCCTGAAAACATCACACAACTGTGTAACATTCTGAAAAGTTTCAAGTTCCATATAAATATAAGATGGTTATATTTATATTCCATATAAATATAAGATGGTTATTAATTTTTGAAAATCCCATCTAAATTTTGATCTGACACAAGTAAAGGGCAGCTAAGTGGTACAGCGCATAGAGAGTTGGACCTGATATCAACAAGACCTGAGTTCAAATTCAACCTCAGACATTTACTCTCTATGCAACCCTGAGCAAGTCTCAACCTCTGTCTTACTTTCCTCATCTGTAAAATGGGGGTAATAATAGAAACTCCCTCTCAAGTTTGTTGTGAAAATAAAATGAGGTAATAATTGTAAAATACTTAGCACTGTGCCTAGAACACAGAGGGTCCTGTATAAATGTTACTTCTTCTTCTTAATTATCATTATGGAAGTAGCACAACAAAGGGGAAAGAACCTTAGACCTAAAATCAGAGGAACTGGATTTGAACCATGGCTCTGCCACTTACAAAAGAATTCAAACTTTATTTAGCAGACAAATGGGAGCCACTGAAGAGGTCTAAGTACAGGAGTGCTGTGACTAGGTCTGTGAATAAACAAGATTATTCCAACTGTGGTCAAGTTACTTTTTTTTGAGGCTGCATTCCCAGGAAGCTATTAAACTGTTTAAATGCCTTTCCCTGTTTGTGATTACCTCTGCATCAGCTTGCTTTGCTGCTCAAGTGTTCAGCTATCAATACAATCTATGCATGTGCCCAACCCAACCTGTGTAATGACCATCACTATACTACTGGTGAACTAGTCGCTTGTCATGACTTCATCCTTGGCAATGTTGGGTTTTCACTTAATTTTCACTAGGGCACAAGAATGTGACCTTTCTGGGAAGCCTGGGACTCTGAGGCTTATAGAAAGATAGGAGCAGTTCTAGTTTATAAACCTTTGCAGGAAGGAGAGTGTTGAAATAACAAGGGCATTCACTTATATTGTTTATCAGCCACAATTCAGAAAGCAAAGGTCAGCTACATGAACTACGACTGTCAGGATGGAGCTGTAATTAGCATGGTTGAATGAGACTTTGCCTCAGGATGCCCAACATCCATGGGGGAGGCACATCTCTATAGCACAACTGCCCCAGGGCCACCCACCCCAGGGTGCCATCACTGTAGCAACCCTCTCTTGGGGTTTACCTTCCTATTCAATCTGCTTTGGGACAAGGACTTCCTCCCTTTACCTGCCAACTGCACCCATAATTGGACTGTATACTCACTGAAGCCGTCCCCTCCCCACTGTTTTTGCTCCAAATTCAAATATTCCAAGTTATGACTGATTATGTTTTCTCTCACCCATTTCACTCCCACCCCTATTTATTCCAGATCAATCCTTTAACTTAGATTTGGGGACAGAAACATTGCCTAAAATCCCACTGTATCCATAGGTGTGGAATCATAGTGGAATTACGGGGAGGAAACTGAATATTCCAGGAGGGCTCTCCATTCAGAAGGAATTAATACAGAAACTTGTGAATGTCTCACAACTAGCACTTTCATTCAACACATCTCCTCAATTCCCACCTTTCTCCCTAGCCCATGATGTTCTCATCTTACACTTTCACTAATTACTGTGAAAAGAAACAAACATCCCTGTGTATTTCAATTCTGGTAAGTCTAAGCTTAGGAGCAACAAACACCTGTGTTGTCTCCTGGGAGAGCCTTACTATGGTAGAGTTGGAAACAGCTATGTCTCTAGAAAAAAAAAGTAGCAAGAGCTTACCTCCGAGAAGTTAAAGAGGAATTACTTCTCTATCTGGGAACATCTATCTTGGAAACGTCTGTGATTCACAAGATATGCCAAAGCGAGAATGAAATGTAGAGGAGACTGAAAATGGCAATGGAATCCTCTTCAACCTCTCCCCAGCTTCTGGCAAAGTAAGAGAGCGTGTCATGTTAAATAAAATCACAGGTTTTAATAGGCACTATAGAGTGACAGGATGAATTGGTGAAATGTATGTCGTTAGGGGTGTGTGTGTGTGTGTGTGTTGTGTGTGTGTAGTGTAGTGTAGTGTAAAGGGAATCTCTTGTAGTATTTCTGGGCAGAATAATCTCCAAATGTAGACAAGCAGAAATTGTAAGTGACAAGTCCTTGCATTTCTCCATTAAACAGAAACGACTCCATTATCAATGTGAGGAGTTCTGAAGGTGATGTAATAATTATCTTTACAAAGCTTGTCACTTCTGCACTTGTCTCTGCAAAGTTAAGGGCAGTTAACCAATTTCATGAAAGTTATTCTTAACTTTTCAAATATCCTTTTCACCATTGCTCAGTTGAAAAATGGAGTCATGATTTTCTTACCTTGTATCGTTGTCTGTAGGAAAGGACAACTGATTGTAATAGTAAATAAAGGAATAGGGGGAGATAGTTGCTGGCTGAAAATCTTCCTCCAAGTTATACACCCTTGGCTGAGGGAGTCTTCTACTTCCATCCCAGAAGACTAGTGAACCTGTTTGGTTGTTATGAAAAATAGTAGATTTACCATTACCAAAACATAGTAGATTTACTATTACCAGTTATAATAGATATACTATTACTATTACCAAATAATTACTATTATTTACTGTTGCCTAAATCTTGAGTCAGATTCCATAGTTTACCATTCCTCATGAACAAAATGGCAGACTTTTTACTACTTTCACAAAAGGAAGGGATTTATGTGAATGAGATACGTATAAAGTGTTTTGCAAATCTTAAAGCCCTGTCAATGTGTTAGTTATCATTATTCTTTGATGATAAGAATATGATAATCATAATATTCATGGTTAATAATATAATATTCATGATATTAATAATATGACATTCATGATAGCCCACAAGAATGGGTTCATGTGCAAAGAACAAGATAGCCTCAGCTGAAGAGCACCCATCATGTTGTCAGAAGCATATCATCCAAATTCAGAATGACACATGCAAAAATAGTTTGAGATGTCATTGACATATTCAGGATTGTCCTTATTTTAGCTGGTGCCTATGTCTAGATGATGGGAAAAAATGACCCCCAACAAAGTCTTTCTAATATTTCCACAGTCATATAAATGACTGAATTGAAATTAACTTTCCAACAAATCTAATTTTGTGGAAGATAGTACCTGGCATATAGTAAGCACTTAATAAAATTCTCATTTTATCTATATATCTAATCTGTCAGCTACCCATCTACCTATCTATCTAATCTGTCTCATCAGTCTAATTATCTATTATGTCTGTCTATTATCTATCTGTCTGTCTTTCATCTATCTTTATATCATCTCTCTATCACATGGCCATTCATTTTACTGAAGCCAGTTCATCCCTGTCTGAATTCACCAGCTCTTATTTTTAGGACTGACAAATTCTCAACCATGTCACTTAAACTCCTATCTTGAGCACATTGTACTGTCAGAAGATGCTTTTTTTCTTTTCTGCAATTTTCTTTTCCATTTTTGAATAGACAAGGTCTTCCCACTTTACCCATGCCAGAAGTTCAGTGACTTTCACATTACACATGGACCCATCCCCAATACTTACAGACATGGAAGCTCTGATCAGCTGTCTCCAATCTGGGGAAACTTGCCTCTTCTTAGGCAAACTGATGGCCCCCATTCCCCAGAGCTCACCATGTTATTGCTGAACTTAGGTAGACACCAAAGTGACAGAGCCCACTTCATCTCAGAACTCCTGAGTTCAAAGGATCCACCAGCCTCAACCTTCCCCCAACCCCCAGTACCTGGGATTGTGGGTGTGCACCACCATGGCCTCCTGACCATAATTTTCAAAGCAGTTTTGGGGTCAGTTAATCAACAAGCTTTTACTAAGTGCCAGCTATGTGCCAGCACTATTCTAGTCACTGAGAATGCAAAGATAGAAGTAAAATAATTGCTAGTATTTAGAAGTCTACTTTATATCAGGGGAAATAATGTGTATGTGTACATGCATGCATACATATAAAAACACATATGAAACAGAAACAAGGCAACTTGGAAAGGCACTAACAACCAAGGCAAATAGGAAAAACCTGCAGGCAGTGGCACTTGAGACAAGTCTTAAGGCAAATTCCAAGAAATAGATGTGGGGAGGGAGAGCAGTCTGGGAGGAGGCACTAACTGTCTTTTAGAAACCCTGTCCTAGCTGATCCTACTGCCCTTTCTGGCTGCCCCACTCTGTCTTTTTGGTCCCTCTCTCCCTGTCCTCCTAAAAACTCTACACATGATTAAAGTCTAGCCCAACAGGAAAAGATGGAGCAAGAAAGAATGGCAAATAGGATCCAGAGAGCCCTATCCCAGGTCTGAAATGTGTGCATTGAAGTCCCTGACTATTATAATTTTGCTGTGAAGTCTGTAACTTGGTTAACTTTTTACCATGCTGCCTGTACTCCAGTCATCATTCATCCATCATAGAGGCAGCTAAGTACTACAGTGGATAGAGGTATAGTGTTGGGCCTGGAATTAGAAGGACTTGAGTTCAAATGTGACCTTAGACATTTATGAGCTGTGTGACCCTGGGCAAGTCACTTAACTTCTGATTGCTTCAGTTTCCTCAGCTGGAAAGCACCTACCTTATAAAGTTGTTGTGAGGATGAAATGAGATCATTGTAAAATGTTTAGCATAATGCCCAGCACATAGTAGGTGCTATATAAATGCTTACTCCCTTCCCTCGTTTCCAAAATCTTGGACCCCACCACTGAAAGCAAATCCTATAAATGTTCTTTATAAATGCTTCTTATCTTCCTTAAACTCAGATCATCTCTGAATTCCAAATTTCCAAATCATGATACCCAACATGGACCCCACTTCTAGCTTCCTTTTATATGTCACCTTCCCCCACTAAAATGTAAGCTTCTTGAGGTCAATGAATATCTTTCTTGCTTGTCTTTATATCCATAGAATTTAGCACACAGTAAATATTTAATATCTGCATTATATCTGTCCTCACCAGGCATGGAGAACAGGCAATATGGAGGTTTTATCTTAATCTAATGATTCACCTATGTAGCTTATTACTAACATAAAAATAGGCAACATATAAGATATGGATTTATTTTTCAGTGGTGTACCAAAGGAAGAATGATCCATTAATTCTTATCATTCAGGATAAATTGAAACCTTCATAAGAAAAAAAAAGAGGGCTTTCTTGATTTCTTATTCCAGAATATTTTCTGTAACTTATGATCTTAAATTGCTTTAAGAAATGAGGCTTGAAATTATGGATTTGGTAAATTATGTTGATCTGGAAAATCTAAAAATGGCAGTAGTGAGATCCTGGGCTAAGGAGACAAGAGGAAGAGTTACATCCTCTTCTGTGTTTCTGACTTTAGTGTGCCTAGAGATTTATTAATTAGAAAGGGGGAAAAAGCAACCTAATATAAAGTACTGTACCAACCATACTGAAAAAAGTCCTTTACTCTGAGGATTACATGGGCCTAGGGAAGCTGAGACAAGATGACATTTATGAAATCATGTTGTACATTGCAGTTGTACTATAGGAAATAGCAATGGGGTTCCCCATGTTTGACTATTTTTTAGAAAATAAGATGCTTATTCACTTGTTATAACCAAAAAAAATCACAGCTGGTACAATTTTTTTATTATTTATTATGTTGAACTCTTCCACAAATGGAAGGATCAAAACAACATTCATTTATTCTATTTCTTTCATCACTGTCATGTTTTCCCATCTTACATTGCCCTCATTCATGTCTTGCCTTATATTCCCCACAAGAGTTTGCCTCTAACATGACGGAAACCCTCTTTGATTTTTCCTGTTATGAAGGAACCCTTGGAACACTCTGCCTATTCACCTATCATTGCTTGCCATGGAAAGAGCCCATCGTCTTTAAATATCATATAGTTCCTCAATTAAATCTTTTACTCCTGTATTTCTTTGGTGTTCCTTCCTGGTTATATGCTGAATCCCATCACTGGATACTGGTCTGATACATGACCTTTCTCCTTAGCTTCTCCGAATCAAGCCCATCACTTTTCCAAGCCATGATGCCCAACATATGCCAATTTCTCTTCATTCATTGACACCTCACATTAGAATGGAAGCTCTTTGAATTTAATGTTTATTTTTGTATTTCCAGAGCTTAATACAAAGTAAATGCTGAATAATGCACTATCTGTCAGTTTATCAGGCAACATGGAAGATAGTCAGTATGAAGGCTTTACCTGAACCTAGTGAGTTACTTGAATACAGACTGAAGCATGCTACTTTTTACTTTCTTTCATTCTTTTTTTTTTAATTTGAATCTTCTTGTACATAATGACCAATACGGAAATATTTTTACATGATTGCACATGTATAACTGATATCTGATTTCTTCCCATCTCAGGTGGGGGACAGGGGAAGAAAGGAAGGAGAGAATATGGAACTCAAAACTTAGAAACATGTTAAAAATTGTTTTAATATGTAATTGAGGGGAAAATGTGTAAAAAGTAAAGAATCTTACTAACATAAGATTCTAATACTAAAATTATATGTTGCAGCCTGCGCGCGCTCTCTCTCTCGCTCTCTCTCTCTCTCTTTCTCTCTCTTACACACACACACACATGCACACACACACACACATGCACACACACATGTCTATTACCTTCTGTGTGATACTCATTTGATATTAGCAGAATCATAGAAGGGATCTCAGCCCTCACCTAGTTCATCCATAACTCAAAAAAAATTTTCAATGTTGCTTACCCAACAAATGGTACTCTACTAGACTCTTGTGGAAGACCTCCAGGGAAGGGAACCTCACTTCCTCTGGAGGTAGGCCATTCCACTTTGGGACATCACTAAATGTTAGGAATTGTTTTTCCATATGATTATGGAATTATTAATTCCAAATTATTAATATCCAGATTCTGACAGGAAAATCATAAGGAAGGATCAATTTAGAGTTAGAAGGTATCTCAGAGGTTGAGTGAAATGCCTTCCCCTTTATAGAGGAAGAAATCAAATCCAGAGAAACAAAGTGATGACCTGCTTAAGGCCAGACAGTAGTAAATAGCACAGCCAGGGTTTATAATTAATAATGGCTATTTAACTATTTATGCAAACTTTTATATACAAATCTTAGAAATTTGCGTTTTCTCATTTGACCTTTAAAACAACCTGTGAGTTGGAAACTATATTACCATTTTATAGGTGAGAAAAGTTAGGCTACCCATGATCCTATGAGTCTCAGAGAGGTAAGAGTGTTACCCAAGGTCATATAGCTATTATGGAGTGTAGACAACCTTGGAAGGTTCCAACCTTGCCTTGGAAGGCAAGTCTTCTGACTCTAAGTCCTGATGAATAATTAGAGCTAACAGCAGCTAACGTTTATATAGAGCCTACTATGTGCCAGCAACTGTGATAAGTACTTTGTAATTATTACCTCATTTGATTCTTACAACAACCTTGTGAGGGAGGTGTTATTATCCCCATTTTAGAGATGAGGAAACAGGCAAATGGAGGTTAAATAACTTGCCCAGGGTGACACAGTTCGTAAGTTTCAGAGGCCAGATTTGAATTCAGGTCTTCTTGACTCTGGACCTGGCACTCTAATCCATTGTGCCATTTATCTGCCAAATAAATACTAGAAAGTAATAATTTGGAGAGTTTTGAGCTTTACTCTTGCAGTATAATACATATTATTATACTCTACCTCAGAGAATTTTGTTGTCAATAAGAATAACAAGCAAATTTATATAAGTACGTGCATACTTTACTAATATTCTTGATGGGTCAATAGAATAACAACATACAAAATATGATTTAATAAATAGATTGAAGCCTAAATCATTTTAGTTATCTATTGGGTATTTCAGAAAACGCCTTTTCTTAGTAATATTCTGTGCCATGGCATATGACCAGAAAGTGACATTTTCTGATAGCATACATTTCTTTAGAAAGAAAGAAAGTGAAAGTCAATGCCCTTATTTAATTTAGTTCAATCCAAAAAATAATTCTTACATTATGTCAAGCATTGTGCTAGGTGCTTGGGACATAGAGATATAAATGAAGCTGCTTCTGTCTCCAAAGATATTGGATGTGATGATGGGGGTGAGGGAAGAAGGAAAGACTGGCAAATACTTAATTTCTCTCATCTAGATTGAGCCTGCTTCTCCTTAAAGAGGAAGGGGAGCTAGCCTCAAGACTTGATTGGTCTTGGGGACCTAGAGTTGGAGCCCTGAACATCATTTCCTGGTCCTTTGTGGAAAAAAAAAAAAGCCTAACCAATGAATTGGTTCTCCTCAGGCTTGATAGGACTCACACTGTCATTTGAATCAATACATCTTTCTGACAGAGTGTTAACACTGAGATAAATGTGGAGGCCCAGGGGAGCTGCATTCATCTTAGTTAATGTTGTATCCTTAAAGAATACCCTTTTTTATTTTTAAGAAAACCTATTTTTATTGGATGTTATATGTTTCATTCCAGTCCCAAGGCTGACCCATTTTCCCTAGATTAGTTAGGACCATCCTGGAATGAAAGGAACAACACATAGAAAATTAAATATAAAAATATCCAAAATAATTTCAAGGGGGAAGAAACTAGCAAGTGTGTGTGTGGGGGGGTGGAATTAGAATAGACTTCTGGGAGTAAGCGGCATTTGGGAGGAAGCCATGAGGCAGAGGTGATGAGGAAATGCATCCTGGAAAGGAGAGTTCAGGAAATCATTTAAAATTCTGTTTTCTCTCAGTTTCATTTACAGCAGAGATAAACCACACAGGAATCTGTGGCATATATGCAATGACTTGGACCTACATTAATCATAGACTAGAAAGTTTAATGAGTTGGTCTATTATCATTTTGCCCTTGGACAAGTGTTTCCAAGAGACTTTGGTTTCAATTTCTCTTAGATACATATGAGAATAGCCTCTCCCCTGTTGTTTATTGAAAGTACATGATCAGAACAGTAGGCATTCTGGTGATAGGAGTTATGATATTGACAGGACCAGAAACTGAAATCTGAGTTTGAATGACCTAGTTCTCTCAGGCACATATGGCTGAGTACTCAGCAGTTTCTTTCTAGCACACCAATTCAGCATTGCATTTATTCTAACAGATCCCTGCTCATGCTGTTGGTGATACTCTGTCGATAGGACAACAAAGGACTGAAGGAAAGGAGAGGAAATAAGATATTAGGTAGGAGCCTTGGAGAGAGAGCACAAAGGCCAGAAAGAGTTGAGGGAAATCATATTCAGTAGAAGAAAGAAACCCTAAAAAAGCATCCCATTACATATAATATATGTGATATTATATACATATATACACATATGTATATATATTATAAAATAGCATCATATAATAATGATAGATACTTGTACTGGCTTGATAACATAATACTGCTACTTGAAAATCTTTTAAAAATAGATTACAATGTTATACTTCTACCTAGAGTTACATCTTTTTGTGGTCAAATTATGATTTGTCTTTTGTCCTAGATTATAAATTACACACAGTTGAGTTATCAAAGTGAATGAGTAGAGACATGGTCCACACCAGGTGTTCGAAACCACAGTCCTGAATTCAGAAGAATTTGTGTCTGCATTTTTCTTCTGAATTCAGTACTGTGGCTTCAAACACCCAGTATGGACCATCCCTCTCTTCATTCAGTCTGATAACTCAACTGCGTGTGATTTATAGTCCTGAGACTTGCTTGGGGCTATAAGAAGTAAATTGGCTCACCCATGATCATAAAGTTAGTATATATTTCTCTAAGACTATCAGTTTCAGAACAGTGACTAATCTGAACTCACAGAGGGTATTTTCTCAGCAAGACTTCCATAGGCATATGTGAATACATATCATCTATGCATTTCTTTATATTCAAAATGTTGTTTCTCTGTCTCTTTTTCCTTCCCTCTTTCTGTGTCCCAAACACCCCATCTCTATCTCTTCTCTTCTCTTTTCTCCTCCCCCTTCCCCTCTTTTCTTCTTCTTCTTCTTCTTCTTCTTCTTCTTCTTCTTCTTCTTCTTCTTCTTCTTCTTCTTCTTCTTCTTCTTCTTCTTCTTCTTCTTTCTTCTCTTTTTATCTTTCTCTCCCCCTCCCTCTCTCTCCCTACCCTTCCCTCTTCCCTCCTTCCCTCCCTCTCTTTCTGTGTCTCTGTATCTTTGTCTCTCTCCCTCTGTCCACTCCATCTTTTTTACCCCTCCTCTCTCTCCCCCTTTCTTTCCTTTCTCCCTTCCCCCTTCACTCCATCTCCCCAAGGCTATCTAATTAGATATTGGCATTTGATGGACAAGTATGGCGAAGCATGTATAAATGTAATGCAAACCCAATCCAGGCATTTCTTCATAGCTTCTCTCTGAATTTTTCATAGTAGACTAGTTAAAGATGCTGCTTTAGGTGAACCAGTATGCTACAGTAGGAAAGATTCTGGGCTAGAAGTCAGGAAACTGGTTTCAAATTCCACTTCCTTTATTTCCTGTCTGTGTAACCTTGGTTAAATGACTTAACTTCTCTGATTCTCACTTTCCTCACCTGAAAAATGAAGGGAGGGGGCCAAATGATCCATAAGGTCCATTCTAACTTTGACTCAATGATGCATGATCCACAAGAAGGTCTATTTTCAGCACTAGAGACAGGTTTGCTAAACTAGGTATTTCCCCTGGAAGATGATATAAGGTTTAATGGCAAACCCTTCAGATAGACTCAGACATCTTAGTTCTTGAGTTGTGACTGTCACTTAAAGGCTGTGAGACCTTAGGCAAGTCATTGAATCTTATTTTCCTGTTCATAAAATAGGAATAGGGTTGTGAGGATGAAATGAGATAATGCTATGTAGGAGGAATTTAGAATTATAAAGTTCTAGGCAGCTAGGAGCACTGGGTTTGGAATCAGGAGGACATGAGTTCAAATCCATCCTCATATACTTATTAGCTGTGTGACCCTGGGCAAGTCACTTCATCCCTATATGCCTCAGTTTCCTCAACTGTAGAATGAGGACCATAATAGCATTTACCTCGTAAGGTTGTTGTGAAGATGAAATGAAATAATGAGCAAAAAACTTATCCAGTGTCTACTATGTTGTAGTTGCTTATTAAATACGTATTCTCTTTTTTCCTTTCCTCCCCGCCACCCCTTATATGAATAAATTCAAATATTCCACCTGATCTGTGAGCCAATGATATAGATTACAATCCACCTCTGGGTGTACTTATCTCAAGTTACTCTTGCCATATTCCTCCCTTATATTCACCATGAGGAAAGGAAG
This sequence comes from Bettongia penicillata ogilbyi, assembly GCA_023548195.1. Lineage (NCBI taxonomy): Eukaryota > Metazoa > Chordata > Mammalia > Diprotodontia > Potoroidae > Bettongia > Bettongia penicillata. The sequence continues at coordinate 3,142,397 of JAJHZJ010000287.1, read as the reverse complement.
GAGTCTTACAACTTGTGAGAACTCTTTCTCCCCTAAAGCTTGGCATGAAGATACCGGTAGGACACTATGGATGTCCACATATTATCCTCCATCCTTTCCGAGGGATCAATTCATCTTCATCTCCTAACATAAATTTCCCTGGTGATATTTTTGCTTCTGATCTATATAAACAAACCCTACTAAAATCCTATATAAATGTAAGCTGGTATTTTACCCCAGAATATCTAAACAAACATTTATTGAGGCAGACATTGAATCTATTTCATTATGTAGCAGTCTCAAACCATAAAATCATGTATATGTCTTTGAAAATATCTTTTTAAAAAATTACAATGTCAATAGATATTCAAAACAAAAATGACTATGTAGACAAAGAAAATCAATGTCATATCATTGCTATTGCAATAAAATACAATGTAATAAAATAATTTATTAATTAGGTGTGTGTGTGTATACATAATTTAGGGCAGGAAGGTGGTACAGTGGATAGAATACTAAGTCTGAAATTAGGAAAACTCATCTTCCTATGTTCAAATCTGGCCTCAGACCCTAGCTATGTGACCCTGGGCAAGTCACTTAACATTGCTTGCTCAGCTTCCTCATCTTTAAAATGAACTGTAGAAGAAAATGAAGAATCACTTAAGTATCTTGGCCAGAAAAAAAAAAACAACCCAATGGGGTCACAAAGAGTCAGACATAACTGAAAACAACTAAATAATAATAATAATTACATCTTTACTTTGTAAAACAGAGGTGTGTCAAATATCCTGCATGGATAGTGGGAGAATCAGATTAAAATGTAATTGGGGGATTTCTAACAAAATAAATTAAAAAAACAACAGAATATAGATATTGATAATATTGGTTTTCTAAGTCAACATGCAGCCTAAGAAGATCCTTATGTATAGCTTAGTAGCCTCCTTTTCTATTTGAATTTGACACCACTATTTTAAAACATCTTTATGTCAATTATTAGCTAATTTTATCTTACAATAAAGGTAACTCATTAATAGCCAATGAAAGAGAAAATAATCATATACTCTTAACTTGGAAGTGTTTGGTGAGGGCCCCTCATTCAATCTGTACTTGAATGGGAATCTCACCTACAAAATTTCTGACAATTATCCACCTGATATCTGGTTGAAGGACTGTAGTAAGGAGAGTCTCTGAGCTCCCAAAACATTGTGTTCAACTTTTACCCTTTCCATGGGTTGGGAAGACTTAGGCTTTAGGTGAGGAAAATTTGTCTCTCTATGGTCTCTGACTATTAGTGCCTAGTTCTGACTTCTTAATTCCAAAAGAGCAAGTCTTGATTCTTCTTCCACATGACCACCTTTCCAGATACTCGAATGTATCTACACTCTACCACATAAGTTATTCATTCTCCAAGGGAAATATTAGGTTTTTCAAATAAGCCCTCATCCTCTCACTTTCTTAAGTACATAAAGCAGAAATTCTTAACTTTTCTTTGCATCTTAGATACTTTTGGCAGTTGGGGAAACCTATGGTTCCTTTCTTGGAATGTTTTTTAAGTAATTGAAGGAAATGCAAAATTTCAGTTAGAGGTTTGTGAAATAAAGATCTGGGTATTTTGGGGGTTTTTTTGCCTGTCCTGAAATCTATTGACTTGAAGAGGTCCATGGATCCTAGGTTAGGAATCTCAGATAGATAGATAGATAGATAGATAGATAGATAGATAGATAGATAGATAGATAAATAGATAGAAAGAAAGAAAAATAGTACATACATAAGTACATATAGATAAATCTCTATATAAAGTAAATCTCTGTATCTACCTCCCCATCCAAGTTAACAAGCCCTTGAAAAGTTATTCATAAACTGGTTGGGGTGGAGGGTGAGAGTATCTTATAGAACACAGATTAAGAACCTCCTTTAGATAGATAGATGTAGATATATAAATCTATATAAGTAAATTTCTCTATCTATATCTATCTATCCATCAAAGTTAATGAGCCCTTGGAAATCTATTCATGAACTGCTTGGGGTGGGGGTGCATTATCCTATGAACCACAGATTAAAAACTTGTATGCCAGATATACTCTAGCAGATCAGTAGTCTTTCTAAACTATGGCACCTTTAGGGATAACGATTGGGAATGTTTAGAGAATGAATCAGTAGTCTAATTAATACATGGAACTTCAGGGTGGAGGAATCCCTCCTATTAATGCATGCTAAAACCTTTTCTACAACTTAAAATATTAGAGAGTTGCCTAGAACACTGAGGGGTAGAAGTGAATCCACCAGGATCACCTAGCTAATAGGTGGCAGAAGAGAAAGTTGAACCAGGTGTTCCTGGCTCCAAGACTACCACTTATCCCACTCTATCTATTACAACAGGCTGCTTCTATAATTGAACCTAATACACATTTCTCTATTACTTCTAGGATCAAATGCAAACTCCTCTGTCCATCACAAACTGGTCCTGACTCAATTTTCTAGCTTACTTATCCATTAATTTCCCTCATGTAAAGGGGATTCTGATCCAGAATCCTTTCCACTTTATCCCTCACTGCCTCTGCCTCAATATCCCTCACACATGGTACTCCATTGCTCTTCATTGCCCAGAAACCCTTTTGTGTATCTAAAACACACTCCCTTCTTCACTCCTTCTTATTAATCCTTAGCTTCCTTCAGGATTCTGTTTTCAGTCACTTTCTACATAAAGCCTTATTATTAGCTCCATCTGCCCCAATCCATTATCTTATCTATTTTGCACATACTTTGATAGCAAGGATTCTTAATGTGGGTTCCTTGATTGCCTTTAAAAAAAACTTACATTTTTGATAACTGCATTTCAATATAATTAGTTTCCCTTGAAATCCAATGGACAGTGTCCCAAAAGGCGTAGTGCGGTTTTAAGCTAAAGGGATTAAGCTAGCACCAAAGACTGCACTAGCACTTTTGGGACACTCCATTTTTGTTGTTATTATTTATGCATTTAAGAATCACAGGCTTTACCAGATGGTCAAAGGCTCCACAATATTTTTTAAAAGTTAAAAACTCCTGCTATAGAGGTACGTTATTTTCTTTCCTACAGGATAAATAAGCTCCTATAAGGAAGAGACTGTTTCAATATTATCCTAGTATCTCTAGTCTGGCACATAATAAGCATTTACTAAGTGCCTTGTGGATTGATTGATTGATGTGATCTAAACAAGATAGAATATGACATGATTATTAATTCCATTATTTTTGGAATTATGCCTCTATATGAGACCGCAGATCAATTTAACTTTTAAAAAATTCTCACCATATGAATAAATGAAAAAAATAGTCAATTAAGCAGTTATTAAGCATCAGTTATGTGTAATGCACCGTGCTTAGTGATGGGGACACAAACAGAAAAGGAACGGTCTCTGATCTCAAAGAGCTTAAACGCTCATGGGAGATACAGCACATGAAGATGGCTTCAGCTGCAAGTCAGGTGAAAAGATCCCATAGTTCTTAGGAGGCAGCAGCAAAGTAAATGCCTGTTCTTTAATATCATTTCCTCTGCCTAGGGGGCCATTGTCAGTTGTCCTGCCCTATGTCATGCCACTGAACTCCAATGACTTTGGAAGATAGAATAAGGCTGGTGATTTTGCATAGCCCTGCCTCAGTTACATCCAATTCACTTGCAAGTTAAGACATCACTCTGCTGAGTGAAGGGTAAACAATAACAATGACATTGATAAAGTTATGACAGTTTCTGATATTGAACCATTTGATAATACCAAAGACTTTGGTAGGAAGAACTTTCTTCTTTGGGTCTTTGGTAACAGTAACATGAAGGAACAGTTGTCAGGCTGCATCTCCATAGGGGTTACTTCCTATGTTGATGTCTGAAGACAGGGTGATGGAAGCATTGCTATTCCCTGGACTCTGGGCTAAAGTCCTAGGCTATCTCCAATGTGGTCTGATGATGATGGTAGTCAAGGTGGTGGCAATGGTCTGCCTTGCCTGGCTTATGCTGCTTCTTGTCTCTCCCTCTGGATGCCTTGCTGCTTTAGCTAGACTGGCTCACTGCCTTGTTGGTAGCAGTTGGTTGGCATTTGGTGGGGATTATCAATCGCTTTTCCACAAGAATCACTTCCCTAGATGCTGGTTTTGAGGACTCATTTGGAAGCAGGACCAAATGAAGCATTTTGACGTTGTTATCCTATAAAACCTCAATTTAATTTGTGGTTTGTTTGATTGTTTTAAACTCCTTTCTTCCTGTTATGTTTCATTTTATTAGATTTGGTCTATAAGATCCAAAAGATCCTTTGGGCTCCTGAATCTGTCATCCAATGTTTAGGGCATATCTTTTGGACTTTGAGTAAACTAAATGTATATTTGATAAGCATGTCATCTTAGCCTTTATCCCATTCATTTATAAAAACTTTAAATAGCCCAAGACCACAGAAAACAGCACAGACTGTAGCCACCATACAACCCAGGTGGGACTTTTATTGAACCATATTTAAACATAGGAAAACCAGGAGCATTAATTGGCTAATTAGTTAAAATGTTGAATTCTGTTTCTTGATGTTTAATAAGTCAACCAACCCTGAAGGTGAGAACAAAACATTGAGCAAATTGCCAAATTAGATGGGGAGGTGGAAAGTAAAAAAAAAAGAGTTTATAGACCTAGGTCTAATTATTTGTGTTATAAACAAGTGACTTAAGTCTCAGGCTTCCTTTGGGTTACTAAATATTCAGACTGGATAGCCTCAAACATTCTATTATTTTCAATATTCATTAAGCCTATCCATGGTTACAAGTTCTACTTTCTACCCTTCCTAATCCTGTGTTCTTTCTATTGTATTATGCATCACGAACTTAAGTTTGCAAAGAATTTAGAAAAAATTTCCCCTTCCATCAGCCTCCCTTAAAATGTTACCCCATTTAAAAACAACTTAAAGTTATAGAAGAAACATGTGCACTTTCTTTTAGGTTCACTGCCTGATTTTCTTTAAGTACATCCTAGTTTCATTTAGCTCTTCTGTATAGTTTTATTTTCATGGGTGGTTTAACATTTATATTCTGTGCTTTTTAAATCATCTGATAAACAATTAGAACTTGGATCTAAGCTTTTGAGGATTGAAATCTAAGCATACCTTGGGGGGAGGGGAGAAATCACTTAATTTAATGTTTGAAAATATTCAAATGACTAAAGAGCAGTTGCTTGGCTTGGTAAATAGAGAGCCAGCCTGGGAGCCAGAAAGACCTGAACTCAAATCAGGCCTCTGACATCTGACATATATTGGCTCTTTGGCTCTGGACAACTCACTTAACTTCTCAATGGCCCTAAGTAGCTCTCTAAGAGTCTAAATTGCGTAAGGAGCTGACCTGCATTGATAGAAAGAAAGAATTTCCTCTTCTAGGAGTTCCCTTGTCAACCCTAATCACAAATCACTGAAGTCACAGAAGTTATGCAAAAGCTGTTAACTCTAAAAATACCAAAGAGCCCACCCATGTTTAGATAATTGAAATAACAAAATAAAACCAAATAGCTAATAGTCGTCATAAACAAAAAGTTTTCTTTATTTCTTTGCAGGAGGGAAATTAGACATGTGTACTGGGGCCCTCTCTAGTAGAAGACTCACTTTAGTGTGGGTAAATCTCAATACATATACCAATGACTACACAATGACAATGAGAGATAGAAGCAACAATGAGACAAGGTTGGTTCATAGCAGGGTTTCATAACCAGAACATGGGTGCTGCAGGTATCTGTCTAAGCTCAGAGACCACTTGGGGCTGGTGTGAAATAATTCTGGGATTTTGTTGTGGCTGAGTTCATCCAGAGCATGACTGCAAAGGATTGTTGTTATGCTAAGCTCAGGGCACAGCTTGCTGGCTCTTAGCTCTGGAAAGAAAAAAGGATATCTCTTAATACAAGAGTAAAAAGAGAGCAGTGGTCTTGGCATGGGCATCATGACACCTTTTTCAAATCACAAGTCTAATTTTTATTCCTATCCCCTATATTTGAAAAGTAGAAAGATGGCAAATAATATAAGAGCTCCCTGAAAGAATGTAAGCTATGTAGTTAGAGTGATGTCAAGGGAAATTTACAGTGGGTCTTTTTTTGTAAAATGATACTAAGGCCCACCTATAACATCAGGTACATAGCACAGATGGTGATTTCTATCCCAGTTAGTGATTCTCATCATAGTTCAGGGTCTTCTTTTATAGGAAGTTAAGGGTTTGATGCCAGGTTTGCCTTTTCCCAATAACCATCCACAAGGACTACTCTGTCTTTAGGAACCCCAAGTGACTGAGTTGGGTACAGCTCCCTGCCCCCACATTTGCCATGGTGGCCTGCCCAGTCAACAAACTCATCAAGTCTAATGAGCTAACAATTCCTTGTGTTCAGGGCTTAGGAAATCAGGATGCTATGCCAATGGTATGATCGTAATTCCTCTGGACCAACTAAGTCTTAAATATTATTTTATTACCTTTTAGGGAAAAATAATCCTTGCCTGACATGTCATAAAATTCAATCATTAATTAGGTAATCATTATGTACATATGATAAGTGCTCAGCAAATATTTTTTGATGCATTCATTATTTTCTTAAATATAAGACACTCATTTAACCATAATCCATATTCATTTGGAAATAAAATGAGAATTCTCATATATTTAAGGATTATCTTTCTAACCTTCCATTTGTTTCTTTAAGACTTTTGATTTGTCCCCTGAAAACCAGAAAGTAAATCTTTTTATAAAAAAGTCACTCTCAAAGAACTTTAACTCAAGATTCCACATCTTCCAGAAGATTCAAAAAAATTTTTTTAGGTTTGGCTTATTGAGATAAGTTTAAATGAATTCCAGTGATGAGGCAGCTAGATAGTACAACATAGAGAGCACTGGACTTACAGTAAGATAGACTTGAATTCAAATTCAACTTCAGACATTAATTGTGAGATATTGGGCAAGTCACTACATTTCCCTCAATACCACTTTCCCAATCTGCAAAATGAGAGGGTTGGACTGTGAGGTTTGGATTCAGCCAAAGGGCCTCACTTGAGGACCTAGAAGGTCACATGTGGCCTTGTAGCCACAGGTTCCCCACCCTTGGACAAAATATCCTCTGAGATCTCTTCTAGCTATATGTCTTAATTCCATTATCATATCTTTCTGCCTTTCCTATCTATCTATAGTTAAGATTCTCTACCTTTGAACTCTTTGTCAATCATATTTGTTCTACCTCTGTGATTTCTAATTCTGAAATTTCCCTTTATGATAATCTTTGAAATAATTAAAAGAATCTTTTAAATGTCCAACCTCCCTCTGCCTTACCTCCCTCTTCTTTATCCTGTGAGTCCCAATCTCCATCTTCTTTCTTCTTCCCATCCATCACCCCAGCCCTGTCCCCATTTTCCTTTCTTCACATTTTTGATCCTATAGTTGACCAATTCAGCTCTTTAGTGCTCTCCATCCTTAAGTACTTTGCCCCCTTGTCCAACAGTCATTCAGGTTCTGTCAGTCCTCAACCTTGGAACACCATCATGATCCTCCATTCCTGTGCTGCTGAATGCTGGTGGAGGAGCAAACAGAACCCACCAGATTCCCTACAAATTCATATTGCTTAATCACAACTGGAGTCTCACTATTGCAAGAACATCTTTTATTCTTCCCTGAATGAATCTCCCACACTCTCTGAGGTAGTTCTTCCAAACCTCCTTTCTCCACAAGCCCCCTATTACTTCTCTTAACATATGACCTAGGCTTTTACTTTACTGAGAAAATTGAGGTCTTGAATTTTTAGTTCCCTCATTTACCGTACTGTATAATTCAAAAAATCCCAATACATTCTCACCTACATTTTTCTCTTTTTCTCAAAGTCCTTTTCTATTAAGGTCATTTTCTATCCATGTAGTTGATCTCATTTCCTCCAGGAGTTCGTCCCAGAGGCTATTGCTTCCTTCCTCTCATCTTTTATCTTTCACTTTCTACTTATAACTTACAAACATTTCCAGGTTTTAGAAAATCTTTGGATCCTGCCACCTCCTCAAGCAATCACTAGATAGACCTCTTCCATTTCAGGTCCAGTCTCTTAGAAATCTCATCACCTCTATTTCACTGTCATTCACACTCATTCCCATGATCCCATACAATCAAGCCTCAGTGATGCCATTCTATAGAAATTACTTTCTCTCAAGGCCTCCATCACCGCTACATCTGACAGCTGTTTCTCGTTCCGTATCCTATTTGACTACCTTTTGACGCTTTGATGATCCTTTCCTCCCATGTACTCTCTCTCCTTGGCTTCCAAGGTACTGTTTTCTCTTAGCTCTCATTGTTCTTTTCCAGTCTCCTGTGCCTTCCCCTAAGGGTGGATTCCTCTCAAGGCTTTGACTTGGGCTCTTTGCACTCTACGTTCTCTCCCCTCGGTGATCTCATCAACTCCCACGGGTTCAATTATCATCCTTCCAAAGATGACTCCCTCACCTCTCAAGTCTAGTCCCATATCACCAACAATCCCATAAGCATTTCAAATGCCATATGTATAAACTCAACATTTGCCCCTCTCTTCCAAATTTTTCATTACCATCCTTTGTGTGACCTCTGTCATCCTTACTCTTCCCTTTCCATCACCCCACCCTCTGCCATTTTCACATTTAATCAGTTGTCAAGTCTTGTTGATTCTTTCTCCACAAAGTCTTTTGTACTCTATACTTATATATTTGTAGAGAACCTTAGCTCCCACCTCCATCACCTCTCTCCTGAAATATTGTTAGAGCCTCCTAATTGATCTGCGTACTTCCAGCCCCTTTCTTCATCTATTGCTTTCAAAAGCATCTTCCTAGAGGACAGATCTAGTCATGTCATTCCCCCTTAAAATATCCAGCGGTTCTCTATTGCCTTTAGTTCAGAGAGCTCATCTTGGCATTTATGGCCCTCCTTGATTTTCTCTCAGTTGATGTTTCCAGCCTTCTCTCCAGTTATTCTCCAGTAGATGCTACATGATTCACTCAAACTACACTCCTAGTTATTTCTTTCCTGCTAGACATTGCATGTCCTGCATTCTCAGGATCCTTCCCTAATGCATGAAATGCACGCCCTACTCTCCCCCTCTTGGAATCCTTATCTTCTTCCAAAGTTTAGCTCAGTTTTCATTGCCTCAATTGCTTCTATCAAAGACTCAGCAAATCTTTCAGTTGTGGGTGTCTTCTCCATCCTCCAATTGCCTTGTATTTACTTACGTGAGATCAATTGAATACTCTCAGTGGAATATTTTTTATTTTGTCTCGGGATCTGGAACACCTATTTTGAACAGACACATATGGTGCATTTTTACTCAATTATTGAACTGGACTTGATCAGCGTTTGGATTGGAAGTTGTGCATAACTCCAAATGAAGAAGTCTTATTGGGAAACCACTAGGAAGAATCAGACAGAAATTATTCTGGGAGAAATAGCCTACTAGTGTTGGCAAATTTTACTTTCATCTTTAAAATGTCTTTAATGTCCTCCAGAAATGTATTGCTTTTTATGTTTTTTTCAGATATCAATGCTAAATAGAGGGAAAAGAAGTTCAGATGGAAATATAGCTTTGTAGAGTTAGTGGGTTTTTTTTTTAATGTCTCCATCTGTTCTGCCTTGGAAAAGAAAAAGGAAATGGTGGAAAAGTTGCAGAGCTATGTAGTAAGAGATTAGATCTCAAAAGAAATACATCAGTGGGGCATCTTTGTATTTGGGTTGAGAAGATTCATTCCCAGACAAAGAGAAAAAAAACAGTCTGTGGGCAGCAGTAAGTCTGAGCCAGATCAATATGAAGATGTTTCCAAAATGATAATTGAAAATTAAACCAGTGACTAATGTCACCAAATTATGTTTCTATGCTAAATATTCATCATGCTGGCAGTGATCCAATCAGTGGTTCCTGCTTGGCTCAGTGTATGATGGGATTATTGCATCTTAACCATAGAATAACAGATTAATATATAGCAGAGCTCGAGGGACCTCAGAGGCCAGCTACTATATCACTTTACAGATGAAGAAAGAGGCCCAAGTTATCTAATTGACTTGCCCAAGGCCACAAAAACTAATAATGCTGAATAATTGATAATAATAATAGCTAGCATTTATATAATACTTTTTATTGTTGCTCAGTCATTTTGGTCATATCTGTGTTCCCAGTTGGGATTTTCTTGACAAGGATACTGGATTTGTTTGCCATTTCCTTCACCAGCTTGTTTTACAGAGAAGGAAACTGACGTAAAAAGGGCTGAGTGACTTGAGTAGGGTCACACAGTTAGGAAGTGTCTGAGGCTAGATTTGAACTCAGGAAGATGTCTTCCTGATTTCAGTCCTGACTTTCTATCCATTGTACCACCCAATTGCCTTTATATAGCACTCTAAGGTTGGTAAAACATTCTACTTATCTCATTTTGTCTTTATAATAGCTTTAAGCGGTAGATACTTATTATGATCCCTATTTTACAGATGAGGAAATAACCCTGCTTTGATCCTGCTCCTTACTCCAGAGACAATAAATGTCTCACTGCACCACACAGCCTCCCTAATGTACTACCCCATGCAGCTTCCTTCTTATTCTCCTAGCAACCTTGTCATTCAAGTACTAAGAAGCTTCCACTAAATATCTAGAATTCTTGTCCAAACTCCGCACACAGTTATGTGGCCCAACAACTTTAACATGGGGATGAAAGTTCAATTCTCCAATTCTAACTTATCTCTGATTCACTGTTTGACTAGGGTAATTTCATTAAGCTTTATATATTTGTGCATTTTTAACGTGACCTATCATCCAGTAATTTTGCTTCTATAAATGGCATTTATTCCTTAGTCATAGACATGACCTGAAGTGACCTTTGTTACTGTTTTTTAGCCATTTCAATTATATCCAACTCTTCATGATCCTGTTTGGGGTTTTCTTGGCAAAAATACTGGAGTGCATTGCCACTTCCTTCTCTAGCTCATTTTACAGATAAAGAAATTGAACCAAACAGGGTTAAGTGACTCGTCTAGGGGGACATAGCTAGAAAGTGTCTGATGCCAGCTTTGAACTCGGGAAGATGAGTTTTCCTGACTCTAGACCTGGTGCCCTGTTCACTGTGCCACCTATCTGCCCCTGAGCTGACCTTAGGAATCATTGGATCGAAAGCTTTCATTTTGCATCTGAAACCAAAGTCTGACAAAAACAAAGCCCACAGAGTTGAATAAATAATAATTACAACAACAGTATTTGTATAGTACTGTAAGGTTTGCAAAGCTTTTTACAAACATCACATCTGATCTTCCCAACAACCCCGGGAGGTAGATCATCTCCATTTTATAGACAGAAAACTGAAGCTGACATCCGTGAAATGACTTGCCTAGGGCCACATAGCTAGGAGGTCTCTGAAGTCAGATTTGAAGTTAGGGCTTCCTGACTTTGGACCCAGAAGGGGTTGGACTAGATAGACTCTAAAGTTTCTTCTAATTCTAGATCTATGATCCTATTGGATTATTTTCATGGTGTGTCTACACCCATTTTGAAGTACCTCACAACTCTCATGTGCCATGAGAACATTTACTTTTTCTCTGGAATGGATCCTATCCCAAAGATCCCATACCATCACATCCCCAAAACCATCACCACTATGTAGTTATGCTTTAAGTCTCCCAGGATTCTCCTAGAGTTAACCCTTTTGTAGAGGAACTGCTCTTCCTATTCACCAGGTCAGCTTTCCAGCTCCCATCGATGTGTTCCCATTTACACAAATCAGCCACTCACAATGATGATACCTTTAGATCTTAAATATAATCTACTTACCAATAAGGCAAAAGAAATAATAACAAAGGCCCTCATATTAAAACAAATGCAGGGATAATAAAGATGTCATAATTCACATACAAACCTGGGTCACCTACTATATTAATATCTATGGAGAAAAATGGACACATACTTTCAGAAATTGTCAAGTAAACACATATATTAGGAAAACAAAGTGCTCCAGGTGAAACAATGAACATCAGTATCTTCTTTCTGTCTCAGCAACTGTCCACAAATGTTCCTTATAAATGTAGCATCTGCGTTAAACAAATGTTTCTATTACCAGGCCAAGTTTATGCATGCTATACTAACACTTGCTACTATGCATGCATGCTACTAACACTTTAGCAGGCATCTCAGAAAAAGACTTTTAATAGGATATCTCAGACAAACTACTTGATCTACTGCATGACTTCTCTGATTTTCTGCTTCCAAACTGTTCCTCTGCTTATCTGGAAGTACTACTCAGCATCAGTCTCAGTGGTGTAAAGCTCAGCTGATGCAGTTCTGAAACCTCATTTTTTTTTCCTCTCCTCTCATCTTACTGGGTTCAGTCTTTGAGACTTCTCTGTAAATAAATGTTAGCTCATGGTCAATAATCCAATTCTCATTTTTCTGTCTATAATAAGATCAATTATTAACTTAGCCCTGTAATCATAGGACTGCTCTAGTATTCCTCTTTCCTTTATATTACAGCTTGTCACACTCAAAATACAATTGCTTATCTCAGAACTCTTGACAACTGTATAACTCTGTAAACTCTATTGTTATCATTTATGTAACTCTACTGGGTTTTAGTTTTGCCAAGCTTTGGTTTCAGACACAAAATGAAAATATCGAATTAAACGATATCTAAGGCCGTTAAAAATGATATCTAAGGTCATTAAAAAAGCAATATTACTATGTGAAGATCACATCACACTTAGAACTCTGAGTAAGTCACCCATCAACAAACTGCTCTGTATGAAAGAGTAGAACCTTAAAGGGACAGTACCTTACCCTCTGAGCCTACGTGCCAGGTGCTGGAACAGAAATACAAAAACCAAACTGTCCATATCATCAAGGAATTAATATTTTATCGATGTATATGACATATAAACATATAAATAAATTAAAAATATGGACAAATAAAATTTCAATGGATGGGGGAACTGAGAATGAGTAAAGGCAGGGGAGAATGAGCTGAAGAAAGCCAGAGATTTCAAGAGAAAGAGGGAAAGAGGAAGTATGTTCAGGAAAGGGATACAGATTATGCCAAGTCATAGTGATAGGGGATAGAATGTCACCTTGTACAAAAAGCTTGTCTTTTCTCCCAGTCGTATGCCCTCCAAAATAAATATGTCCTATCACTGACAAATCCTTCCTCCTTCCACCTAGGGTCAAACAGAGGATTATTCTTGTCCCTGGATAATCTACTTACCAAATATACATATGCTTTTGTCTAGGTTAACAGGATGAATAGGGTATCTGGCCTGAATTTCCAAAGCAATTAGATGATTTTTTTTTTACTTCATTATTATACCCAGATAAGTTATCTCCTTTGTGCAGAAATTGCCCTTAGCCACACAGATATAAATATCAGGCCAGGTCTCCCAGCCAAATGGAAATTTGAGGCAAATAATTAAAGTGCTTTGGTTCGATTTGAACATATGATGTAGGTCCTTTTGATCTGAATTACCAGACTTATTATATCAACTCTCTCCTTCCTGTGAGCTATGGTAATCCCAAACTCATGGTGCTGAACATGCTGATTCACCTTCTTGGAAAGTTGCCTTTCCAGGCATCTTCTGATCATGGGTCTCCTTCTCCTTCCCACTCAGCAGTTTCATCAGGCAAATCTGGTCTTGAAAACTGTTGCCACAGTTGTGAGTCACAATGTAATCACAGCCTTGGGAATTGAGTCCTCAAGAGCTCTTCACAGCCTCTAGACTCCCTGTTGTTAGCACAAATTGTAGAGTCCAAATTACCTTTCCCTTAGGGAAGAGTTTCAAGGCTGGATAAACAGTGATGATCATCCAGAAGCTTTGGCAAAGTTCTGGATAAGCACATGCGTCCACCATCTTCTTACAAAGGCAAGGAAAAGGACAGATACGCTGGTACAAAGTGGTGGCCATTCTTTCTGTTGGGTAACACTAGAAAGCTTATCAGAAGCATCAGCTGAAGTGAGCTTTTACAATTTTGGGGGGTAATCAGAGGAATACTTTATGTGGTATGGATCCTGTCCATTATGCATAGTTAAGAGTTTATTATAGTTTACCTTTCCTGTGCTAGTTAAATCCCACATCTCCTCAAAGACCAACTTAAGAGGTTACCTCCTCAGGGGATAGAGAGCTAGATTTAAATTTATGAAGACCTGAGTTCAAATTCCACCTCAGATGCTTCATTTTTACACCTTAGGCAAGTCACTTAATTCTCTCAGACTCAGTTTCCTCATTTGTAAAATGAGGATAGTAAATACCAACCACTACATTGGGATATTATGAGGCTCAAATGAAAAGTGCTTTGCAATTCTTAAAGTACTATGTAAGTGCTGTTTATTAGAAACATTAGTATTATTTAGTAGGCACAAGGGAATAGGGTGAAAACAATCTCTTTCATACTCTCGCACATTGCTATTAACAAAATAGAAGCATATCATTCCTGGAAAGGATTTCAGAGCTCATTTAATCTTTTGCTATTGTTTAGTCATTTTCAGTCATGTCCAACTCCTCATGACACCATTTGAGGTTTTCTTGGCAGAGATACTGGAATGGTTTGGTTTTTTTCCTTCTCAAGTTCATTTTACAGATGAGGAAACTGAGGTAAACAAGGTTAAGTGACTTGCTCAGGGTCACACAGCTAGCATCTGAGGCCAGATTCAAACTCAGGAAGACTCATCTTACTGACTTCACACCCAGCACTCTATTCACAATGCCATCTAGCTGCCCAATTATTTACTCTAACCTATTCTTTTTACAGATGAGCAAAATGAAATTCAATGAGCCGTTTGGCAAGTCCTTTCAAAACCTAGATCCTCTGACTCTATGTCCCTGCATTCTTTCAACCAAGGTGCCACCCCTTAAATACCAAAAATATTTCTTAAGTGGTGATTGATATGTTTATCAAATGCAGATAAACCATCAGTTCTCCGAGCCTTAACTAGAGTCAACTGACCAGGACTTTGTCCCAGAGCACAGACAATGATTGTACTTCAGTAGGAAGAAACAAATGCACTCGCACTAATTCACAAAAATAATCAGTTAAGATATATCACACCTTTTCTCCCCACTCATGACTGTATCACAGGTGACTTCATTCCCCCTCAGACCTCTACTTCTCACCGTGCCTGACTGCAGAAGCATCTCTGCATGCCCTTAGCGCTTCCTCTCTCTATTATAGGTTTCATTTCATAAACAATAGGGCTTTTACCCCAAGATCCAAAGTCTGTCTCTGAAGTCTCCTGCCTGCTATTCACATACTTTTTCTTTAAACCTTAGACTCAAACACCTGGACTCAAATACAGAATAAAGAAAAAGAAACATATCATAAACTTAAATATTGAAACAAATACAAAGTAAGAAAAGAAAAAAGTGCATGTCATGTGAACAGCAGAGCAACGGAGAGGATTCAAAGTATATAGCATTAAATTTTAATTTCAAGAAAACCTTTATGATAAATACTACAAGAAATTTTTCTTTAAGAGTTGGGTTGATAACTCCTTTTGTATCTCTTCTCTCCCTGATAGTTTGTGGTACTGACCTTTTTGTGCCAGAATTAATTGCCGGCCCTAACTCTGTCAGTGCTCTTCAAAACAAGTACAAAATCTAGGTTTAAAGACTTCATCATCCATTTCATTCTGATTCTGACTTAAAAGAAGTTCTCCTTTCTTTGTCTGTTTCAGATAATCATAACTTTCCATCTGTGGAGGCTCTCGGAAACTAAACTCTGCTTGTTTAATGCAGGTGGAAACAAAACTTCCTTAGAGTCTCTTGTGAAATGGCTTAAGTTTATGAGCAATCCCCTCAATTATTAAACTAAAGGAAACTGCACTTGACCCAAGGGCTTTTTGTGATAACCTTAGCAAAGAGATATTGAGCATTGATTGTGTACAAGTCCTGTTCTGGGTTCTATAAGGTGGGGGTGCAGATCCACAGATCACTCAATCAGCAACAAGTACTTATTAACCTCCTACTGTGTGGTAGGCACTGTATAAAACAATCCCATTCTCTAAAAGCTTACAGTCTTCTAGCTAGGATGTGGAACCAAGCAAACAATTGGGATTTATTTCTGAAAAGTTGCTTGGAAATGTATTAGATATTTTTTTCCTATTTTAACTGCAGTAGGGGGATCTCCAAGCTTAAAGTCAGGGTTATTTGTTATTGTATTAATTTTTATATTACATATCAATAACATATATTTAGTATATGTATATTCATTTATTATTATATTAATATATCAGCAATATCATTAATATTACAGTGTTACTGTAATACTTGGGATCAGTGGGATTAGTCCTGCCTTAAAACCTTTTAGCAATAGATAAATCAGACAAACATCATCATCTATGATGCATACACACACAGAGCACACACACACACAAACACACACACACACATCTTTCTGATCTACCACAATAGTTTTCTTAAAGAGGGGAACAACTCTTACGTTTCAAACTGAGTTACACTGATAATTTAGTAATTTTTTTGTTTGTTTTTATTTCTGTTCCTTTGTTTTTCGTTGTTATTCAATCATGTCTGACTCTTCCTGACCACACTGGAGGTTCTCTTGGCAAAGATACTAGAGTGGTTTTCCATTTCCTTCTCCAGCTCATTTTACAGATGAGGAAACTGAGGCAAACAGATTAGTTGTCCAGGGTCACACAGCTAATATCTTGAGTTCAGATTTGAACTCAGGTCTTTCTGACTCCAGACCTGGCGCTCTACCCACTGTGCCATGCAACCTACTAGCCATTCGTTAGAGAAATGAATTCAATTCTGTTCATTCAGGAGCCCTGTTTCTTCCTCTATGTGTTTCTCATACGTATGTTTATACATTATAGATGTTACCGTTTTGGTTTGTCCTTCATTCTCAAAGAAGACCATGATATCAGAAAGATGTCTCTATGACTTGTAAGTGAATTGGATTTAAGTGAGGGAGAGTATGCAAAGTCACCAGCCTCACTTTCATCTGAGTGGGTACAGTGGCAAGATACAGATCAGAATGACTGGAGATGGTCCCTCCATAGATGTACATGTACACACATGAACATACATGTATAATAATGTATATTATATAGTCATGTGTGTACACACATACCTATATACCATAGATTATCATACATACACATACATATACACACATACACATACAGTCTATATATCATAGGTTATATATACCATATATGTTGATATAAATATAAAATAGCACATATATGCTCCATATATTTGTGTTGTGTATAAATACATAAACATGTGTTTTACACATATATCTGCACATATATAATATGTATATATTTATACATATATTTTCATATATATGTACATATATAAATATAAATATGTTATACTTATATTTATTAATATAATATGTATTATATATTTTTTATATACACATATTTAATTAACTTTATATTTTCATTGATGAAATCATAGATTGAGTTCTGGATAAGACCTTAGGAACTTTCTAGTTGATGATTTCATTTTACAGAGAATAAAACTCAGGCTCAGGGATATAAAGTGATTTGCTTAAGGTCATATAACTAGAAAACACCGGAAGCAGGATTAGAACTCATGACCTTTAGACTCCACATCCAGTGTTCTTTCTGCGGTACCACGTTAGTTTTCTGAAAGGAGCAACTCTGGTTTCAAACTGGATTACGTTGCAATTTCATAATCGTTCATTTACCATTCATTAAACTAATGAATTGAATTCCATTCATTAGCCCTGTTTGCTCCTCCATGTGTTCTCATAACTGTAGTTTCTATTTCCTTCTCTGTCTTTCTGAAGCAACAGGGAAGAAACCACTGGCAGACTAAAGATTTCCTAAAAGAAAGGTAATTGTCAAGGTGGATTACATGCTGAAGCCTGTCTTTTGAGACCTTGTAAGAACACATACCTAGGATATTCTCTGGCACAGCGTACTGAGAAATAAGCTTGGCCACCAAAACTTCTTTGACATCTGTATTGAAACTGATGTAAAATGAAGTAGTGTTCTTATTTTGTTTCTTGAGATGAGGAAGGTGCCCAGATTTTTATAGATATAAAGAACTTTCCATGAGGAAGTTTCCTATACCAATGCATATCAGCAAATATTGCACAATTTATCGTCTTAGATAGTCTCCAAGTTATCATTTTCCCAAAGTCGTGCAGGCTACACACACACACACACACACACACACACACACACACGCACACACACATCAGGAATGGGACTTCAATGAAGGTCTCTCTGATGCAAGCTCCTTATCTACAATACTATTTCTCTCTGAAGCACAATATTTTCCAGCAAAACCTCTCATGTGTCTCATTTATATTATTGACTAGACACAGAAAATTCTAGTTCTTATGTGAAAATTACACCGTCTATATCCTTTGCCTCAGAGATTCCACTGTTAGGCTTATACCCTAAGGAGGTCGAAGACAGATCCCACTCATACCAAAATATTACTGGCAACAGTTATTTTTTAATAGCAAACCAAGCCACATGGGTTCAACCACTGTGTAATGGCTAAACAAACTGTGGTCCATGAATATGATGGAATAGTGTTGCAGTATAAGAGATGAAGAATACAGAGAAATATGGGGTGGAGATTTCAATCAACTGGTGCCAAATGAAGTGAGCCTAATCAAGACAACAGTATACATAATGGCTACGATGATGAAAAGCCAAAGAACCTGGAATTATAATGAGCAAGGTTAGCCTCAAAGAAAAATGGAAACAATATGCCTTCTTTTCATTGCAGAGGACTATGGGTGTCTGATACTGCATATCTTGTGAGATGGTTTTGCCAAATGGTTTTTGTTCTCTCCCTTTTTAGTCTTTGTTCCAATGAATGGTTTGCTAGAAAGGACAGAGAAAAAGAATATATCCAGAAATTAAGCTGATATAAAAACAAAAGACATCCATAAAAATAATAATTTTTTTTTAAAAGAAAATTATGTTTCTCTTTTTTAAAGTGAATCAATGTTAACCACTCAGCATTGTAGAAGTCTGATGGGGAAGTTATTCCCCTTCTCTAGGTTTCATCCATAAAATATACTTCCCATCCCACAAAGCTGCTGTGAGGCTCCAATAAAATACTTATAAAAACACTTTGTCACCCCCCAAAGCACTACATAAATATCATTTGTTGTTATTATTCATATTTAATCTGATTAGAATCTGCTAAACAATCTCCTCTAATGTATCAAAAGGTTAGGTAAATAAATGAGCCTAGACAGCAACACAAATCATACCTTCTGGAAGGGGGCTTTCTCAATCCCCTTAGTTTCAAGTGCCTTCTCCTTGAGATTATCTCCCATCTGCTCCCTATATCTCTTGTGTGCACCTAACTATTCACATATCTCCCCCATTAAAATGTGAGCTCCTTAAAGACAGGGACATTCTTTTTACCTTTCTTTGCAGCCTCAGTTCTTAGTAAAGTGTCTATGCATTTAAGAAATGTTATTTTTATTGATTTAATACCAATATTATTTTTAAATGTATTTTTATTAAGAATTTATTAAACATCAACCAACAGTAATCTTTCTATAGGCTTTTTCATAGACAGAGACAGACAGACAGATAGATAGATAGATAGATAGATAGATAGATAGATAGATAGATATACAAAGAATTGAATATGAAACTGTGAACATAAAATATATACAGTTTGTTTTGTGTATATAAAATTTAATGTCAGTAACAAAACTATCCTGCTTGTCAGTGTACACTTCTCAATTTCCTTCTGCTCTTTTCTACGTATTTTTTAAGTGTTTTATTATTTAATTTCACTTTCTTCTTTTTTGCGTCACTATTATTGTCCAAGAATTTTCCCCCCCACCCCCACAGGAGTCTTCCCTTGTAACAAGTTGTAGATCGAGTTTAAAAAATGAGTTGAAACAAATTCATATATCGACCATGTCTGAAGATATAACGCTGGTGTTCTTCTAGTGATGTTACCTGTGAATCAGGGAACAAAATAGGCACTTTTAGTTGAGAACCACTCTAAGAGCAATATGGAGATGCATGTGTTGACCCCACAGCAGTCTGCAGCTGGTTACAAATGAAGGATTACAAAGGTGAAGCAAAGATGTCAATGAAATGTACAAGCAACAGCACCACCGAAACAAGGACTACTCACACGGGAGAGTGTGACAGGACAGATTTTGCATTTTATTGGTAGCCCCAGAATGGTAGAAAAACTTTGAAGGAGACTCCCAACCCACTGAGTGGACTTTCTGTGGTGAACTTTTCAAAAGACACAGAAATGAGTCCCAAGATAGTAGGGAGGCATGAGTTACAAGCACTATGATCTTCACTGGAGATTATACCGACATCGGTGAGATCACGAACACATCGGGGTATCTGAAGATGCTGAGAAACAGTGTGATGTGATGGAAATAATATTGGAAAATCAGAAGAAATCCTGGAAATCAAGAGAGAATTGGGTTCCAATTCTGAATTATTTTACCTTTCTGACCCTTAATTTCTTCCTTTGTAGAATAGAGACTCTGTGTAGTCTGCTTCATAGTATTGTCGTAAGATCAAATGAAATAATGTATGATATTTGTGCACACATAGTATTCCCAAAGAGCACTGTCATCTTTAAGGTATGGTATAAATGTGAGTGATTATCAAGCAAAGGAAAATGTAGATATAGGCAAGTTTCACTAGAATTTTACACCGAAAGAAAATGCATCTCCTGTGACCTAAAGTATGAACAATAATTTGAAACACCATCCACCTTGTAAGATCTGCGGGAGATTTGTGGTTCAACCACTTTTCAAAGCGAGAATTGACCTATTTGATGAGACACCATTCTAAGAGCAAATATTGTGTTTATTGTCATGGAAACTCTAGAGGTATATCTAGAGGGGAGAAAATAATTAATCCCTTTTTATTTCTCCTATAGGTTATTTTAACAAAGTGAACTTCAATTCATATAATGTTGCCCTCATTTGAATGAATGTTTCTTCTATAAAAGAGATTGTGATTAAATTAAACACACAGGTTAACTATCTCTCTTGGAGATGAATTTGTGTGTCTTGGGGGAAAAATTACATTTGCTTTCTAACACTGTCTTCTCAAATAAGAGCACTTGAAAGTTTTAAGCATTTAAGTTTAAACTTTTAGCTTGAAACTGTACTGTGACTTTTGGGACATAATCTATTTCCCATCTTTTCCTTGTAATTTACCCCCAATTAAAAATGGATACAGGTATCATATATATTAAGAAATAATCAGAATCACAAGAGTTACCAGGTTCACTCAATAGCTAGTGAATATGTGAGACAGAAAAGCATTGTAGAACCCTGGAAATTGTTGGTGTGAGATCTGAGTTTGAATTTTGCCTCTGACGTTGATAAGTTGTGTGACCCTAACTCTCTAAGGATCAATTTATTCAATAATGTAACAGAAACAATCATATTTCCACTAGCCATCTAAAGAGCTAAAGTAAGGAAAGTGCTTTGTAAAATTTTAAAGTACAGTTACCCCTTCCCCTTTGCAATTTTTCCCCATCTTGGTTTCAGTTTATCTCAGGTCAGTGTAAGAAATTAAATGGGAATTATGGAGAAGTTTTGCAGAAGCTGCAGATGATATGTGAAGACCAGCAAATGACACAGAAAAAGTTTAGAAACTCAGAAATGTATAAATATATGTATAGTATTATATAATATCAACATATTTTATCTTTTAATACCATAATAATTCAGACCTTCTCTGGTATGAAAGGACCAAAATTTTTATTGTGGATTTTCCAGATTATAGGGATGCTGCATCCCCCAACCTCTATAATGTGGAAGGGATAACTGTACTATCAAAATATGAGATATTACTAGATTAAAAACTTAACAAACTATGCCCAAAATTTTTTCACAAGCCAAGGACTGATTTTCTCAGTTGGTTTTTCTTTTCTTTTTTTCAGACACTGCAAATGGACATAAACAAGCTTAACGCAACTTTGCTCCAGATATTGCGTCAAGGAGTGGCAGCAGCTTTAGGACTCCTACCACAACAAGTTCACATCAACCGCCTAATTGTAAGCTACAAAGATGTTGTCTATCCAAATTTCAAGATGTCTTTTAACTAGACAGTGTTTCATTACTTAAGGGAGGATTCTCTAGGGCTAAGCCTTAGATTGCCCTCAATGTAAACATTTGACCATTCTCATAGAAATAGAGCTAGAAGGGAACATAGGAATCAACTCCAATTCTATAGATATGAGGAAACTGAAGCCATAGTTTAGGTTAGTTACCAGGAGACATGTACAAAAAAAGTATACACAACACAATTCTCAGTTTAATTTGCAATATTAACATCTTCTGCATCATTTTCGTAAATCTAGACAATCAATTTCCCAACCTGTGGAAGAGCATTCTGGGTTTGTATTGGTCTGATCAACCACAGTTGAATGCATTGAAACTTGACTCTAGCATAGTGATACCATTTTGGTCCTCTTCAAGAATGAAGGACAACGATCAACAAAGCAATAAATCAATTCTTATTTATTTATAGCTCACATGGAAATTTTAATAGGGGTCAGTCTCAAGATGGTAGGAGGAGGATTTGAGGTCCTTTGGACTCCAGGGCAGGTGCTCTATCCACTATAATTTCTAGCTGCTTCTTCCAATACTTCTCTGCATAGATCCCATAAGAAAGTAGAATCCCTGTCAATGGAAAACTAGCAACCATTTCTAAGGAATATTTTGTGATAATTTAAAAGGCTCGAGACATAGTTTCTGAGTAATTTAATCATTTTATTAATAAGGTTAGCAGATAATTAATAAACAGATGGTTATTTGGCTCTCTCTCTTAGACCAAAGACAATCAACGTGGCAAGTTCACCTGATCAGCCACAGCTAGACACATTGAGGGGCTGATGTTACCCCATCATCATGTCACCCTTGGACAGAAAAAATATCTCTATACCAGACCACTCCTAGCCTTGAGCTATCTAGGCAAAAGGATGTCTCCATTCAAGCTTGTATAGGACACAATGGCTTTCCCCATCCTAGATTAAATTCCTTCCAAGGTTGGTTGGGGTCTGACCAAGACAAGGAGAGTTAAGGCAATACCATTATCAGTAATATCCGAGAAAAATTGAACTTTTAAAAATGAGTTATTTTGAAGTAGAAGGCCTCTAATCTCGCCAAGATATTTGTTATTAATAATCATTTCACACAATTTTACAGATATCTCATGCTTCAGGTAAAGGTTGAACTAGGTAACTTCTAAGCTTCTTTGCAATGCTCACATTCTATAATTCTACACATTAATATATTACCCCAAAAGCCTATTTGTCTATGTACATACAAATATATGGTGCTTTAAAAAAAAAGAGTGAAATGATTTATTCTTCTTCTAGAAACAGAAATGTCATCCTGCAATGCATATTGGGCTGCTAATATCCCCTAAGGATATATGCAACCATTGTGTGTATGTGCATTCAGCATGCATTCTGGATCTACACTCCCAACCCCAACTCACAATGGCAAGACAGATCTCCCAAGCTCTGATGATACATCTACTCAGGTCTCTAGGGTTAATCCTGAGGGGCTGATAAGTTGTTTTTTCCTAATATTACAACTTACGAACTCCCACCAGTTATCAGTTGATATCAATTTGCCAGCCAGTTAATTTGCTTTTAGAGGTATTTACTAAGGTGTTAGAGTAGGAAAAATTGGTACGCAATATCCCTCCAAAAGACTGTTATTCTCCCACCAAGCCATACAGAACCCCCATAGGGTAGTCTCCAGCTTACTGGGCACATGTGACAAACAGAATTCCTTCATGAGGCCCTCATTAAGTTCTCCTTAGGTATATTGTAACTTATCTGGTAGACTTCTTACAGAGTTTTGAAGCTGCCTTTTCTCAGTCTTCAGCTCCCAATGTAGACAACACACCAGCTGTTACAAGGATTCTACTAGGAGAGATGGGAAGTCCCAAATCCTTGACCCTCTGAGGTTCTCAGGCCCTCCTTTGGCCAAATCAGGGAAGTTAAGGGAGAGAAAAAAGAAGCTGGAACTCTAATCTCCTCACTCCTGGAAGCAATTCCTTCTTAACAGCTTGGCTGGGAGAGTTACTACCAGTAAGACACCAGGTATTGAAATCCCTCTGTTCCAAATTGGTTTGCTATTTTACATAGACCGTACAGGGTATGATAAATCTCTCAACCAATTCAAACAAACTTCCCAACTAACCTAATTGAGAAGCCACTTGGTCAGTTCAAGAAATGTCCACGCAAGAAATGCTCACATCTCTTATTAGTTAACTAAATCTAGACATTGTGTCATCTGATAAAGTACCAGAACTAAAGAGGTGAGGTCATCCTCACACATATGCACACAGAAACAGAAATGTCCTCCACTAGCTCTGCTGCCATATCAAGGTGTGGAGGTGTCCCTGACCTTCCAAGGCTGTGTGAGAAGAACAGCAGTTCTAGAAGTAAGGGCTTGATAATGACCTGTGTGTTTGTCATCTATAGATCAGCCCAGCTGAGGATGGAGAAACTCCTCACCAGATTGGGCACAGAGCAACTTTTTTTTAACCACATCAAATACTGAAGACTGCCTGTCTCCTCCAATACATTTTTAAACAATTAGCATTGGATTGGGATGGGTGCTGGAAACTGGGCATACAAAGATAAAAAAATATTCTCTGACCTAAAAGAATTTATTTGCTATTTATTTTGATTCTCACAAAGAGATTAGAGTGTCCACTGATGGCAGGTGAGAGTTTTAGTGGATTGCGTTATATTTCAATTCATTGGAACCTGAGTTCAAATCTTACTTAACATACATACTAGTTGTGTGACCCTGGGCAAATCATCCAACCACTATCTGCATCAGTTTGTATTTGTAAATGGAGGATAATAACTCCTATCACCTAGGATTATTGTGAGGATAAAATGAGATAATATACATAAAGCACTTTGCAAATCTCAAAGCACATTATAAATGTTAGCTACTATTGTTATCATCCACATCAAGGAAATCATGGTAGATCCTTGCCATATTAAGGTGTATACATGTGTATAGTTTTTTAAAAAGTTGTAGTTTAAAAAATAGAAATGTAGAACCATGTTTATGCATACATGTTCATAAAAGCTCATTATGTATATAATATAAATTATATTATATATTTATATGATATATGATATAAATATTATATATAGTATATAAATATATGATTATATATAACATATGTGAACATGTGTGTGTTTGTATAGACTTAATTCATCTCATCGCTGTCCGTATCCTTCTAACATTACTGACGACAAGGCATTCATACCTTCTCAGACTGAAATTCTTATCCATATTCTCCTACAAATATCTCCCATAGAAGATCTAGAAACCTCCTTTCATGTCTTTTCCTATTTCATGGGAGCCAGTTCAGCATTTGACCTTTATCTCACTCTTATTACATAACTTGACCTTCCTCCTTCTTTAATCACACACTTCCTAGAGGTCTTTTATGTAACTTCTTACACATAAATAATATGCTCTCTGTACCACAGTTAGCAGCTTATCTATCTATTTAGATGTGGTTTTATGTCAAGGAACAGCTTATGTTGTTGAAAGTAATAAATAATTTCCCATATACAAGTCAGTCAATCTCTTTGTTCTATTTCATTCTAAGCCTGATTCAATGTCCATCTATAGCACCTAAGATATGTATTCTGAAATATGTACTTAATGAATCTCCCATTCCATTGCATGTCATAAGCTTGACATCATGCATGTATACACACATACATACATGGAGTATGATTTTAGAGGAGGTGGTTTTCTGTGTCTGTATACGTATGTATGTGAAGAATTAGACATACATATATATATATATAAAACATATATATATTTGCAAATATCTTTTGCTAAAGTCAAGGTCCAATTATATATGTTGGTGCATATATGTGTGATATGCACATATCCTTAGAGAATACCAGCAGCCTGGATGATTTCTCTTTCTAGAGGGAAGAATAAAAAATTACACTTTCAAAAAAGCAATTTTCAGAAATCTCATTTCTCCCTTTATTGACAGTAAAAATGATTTTAAAATATGACTCATGTATACTAGCTAAATAACTGTGCAGGGTTAGCATTAATATCATAATATTCAGTCATCATTGTCTAATGTATTCTATAAGATGACAGTGGTGTGGAAGGAGAGGATATCTTTAAACAAGAGAGAGTTTTTCTTTTAAATCATACTACCAGTATAACACAGATATTCATTCCAGCTTTGAGATGAATATCTAGGAACATAAGGAATGAGTTAAAACACACATACAAGTAATCTAGCACAGGAGAATAATATGCATAAAGAGAAATATTGAAATGATTTGTTCCATAATTACATATATACATATAAATGTATATATATGTATATATATGACATATAAGAGGGAACACTATTAGCCAAAATATTTCTCTTCTCCTTGAAAAAAAAGAAACAGCTAATATTAATTACTTACAGGAGAAAACATTCTGCTTCCCTTTCTCTTCATTTAAGGGAGACAGAAAGAGAAAAACTCTCTAGAGAAGAAGGGGAGAGAAGAGAGAAAGAATGCAATTGAGAATCAATTGCAAAGGACCCTTAAACTCATCTAATCCAAGCCCTATTCAAACTTTAATATCTGTGATAAACTAATCCAGTCTATCCTAAGCTCTGCTTACAATCTATCTTGTAGGATTTTATGAGGAATGAAAGGTGTGGGGGCTGGATGGACCTGTGACTTCATTGGTAGTAGGAATTCTCAGGTGAGAAAGCTCTCTACCAGTGCACTTCATTACCCTTTCTGTAACAGTCCTAGAGAGCTTCCTAGATTCCTAAACAGCTAAGTTGTTTGCTAGGGATCCCATAACCAGTAAGTGAAAGAACTGAGAGGAATTCAGTTCTTTCTGACTTTTAGGTAGACTCTCGATCTACTACACCAGTGATATCAACTCAAACCAAAACAGATACCTGCGGGTGGTATATTGATTTAGAAACTGTGCTGTATTTTTATTTATTTTGTTAAATATTTCCCAGTTATATTTTAATCTGATCTCAGTAGCTACTGGAACTCTCAGAGTTTTTCAGGATGCGTGCAGCCCACAGGAATTTTATACCTTGTGCTATAACTGGAAACACACAAGTAAAATAACCCTAGAAGTGCTATAGAAAGCTGTAATTCTTATTAAATAGTTCAGTAATAGAAAAACTAATTATTATTATGTAATATATGCAATTTTTAATATAACAAATATTTCTCAATAACAATAATAATAAACCTTTAAATACATTATCACGTATAAGTAGAACTAAGTATAGCTTTCCCAATTAAAGTAGGATTAGAATCAAATTATCTCATTAATTATTTGATGTACAAGCATGACATCAAGCTATTGGGCTGTATGAAAAATATAAATAATTTAACAGCTCCTTTAACTTGTAAAATATTTTCCCAATGATATCAAATTTCATTTGGATTAGCAAGCATAACATTCTTAACATACGCCAATGAAGAAAGAGACTAAAGCCTTTGCGTTTGAATCTAGAAGTCAAACAG
This sequence comes from Bettongia penicillata ogilbyi, assembly GCA_023548195.1. Taxonomy (NCBI): domain Eukaryota; kingdom Metazoa; phylum Chordata; class Mammalia; order Diprotodontia; family Potoroidae; genus Bettongia; species Bettongia penicillata. The sequence goes on along the minus strand of JAJHZJ010000287.1, from coordinate 3,114,899 downwards.
AACTAATGGATGAAAGCAAACCCCTTGGCCTTTGCCAGACTAGACACGTGTGAAAATACATATTATTAAAAGGCTATAACTGAATATGTTTATATATATACATATATATGTTTATTGTACTAAATAATATATGTTTATTATACTATGGATATGAATATGTTTATAGTACTAAAAAATATTGGCATCCCAAGATAAAAGATGAATGGGAATAAGAAGTTAAAGTTATTAACACCTATGCAATACTAACCCTAATATATATTTTCAGTCTTGAAAAAATGGACAATAGACTTGGAAACCTGTACAACATTAATGAAACTCAAAGCCCATCTATCAGGTTCTGTGAGCTGTTGTATATTGATAACTCAATTTCAAAATAGTTCATTTCTTCTGTAATTCTATGTAATTTATTTTATGAATTTAAAAAACATTATCCTTCATCCAGCCATAGGATTGAACAGCCTGCTAAAGAGGACCATGCTACAAAAGGGGTTAAAAACTCTGTTTAAGACACTGAAAGAAGGATGAACACTTTCTCACCAAAAAGGAGGAAGAGGATTGATCTCAGAAATTCTTAAAGTATATAATAAATAGGTCAAAATCCAAGAGAAAGACTTTTAGAAAAGAAATCACATCCCTAAGCAATTGTAGAGGTTGTTTAACAGGGACACACTGGATTTGTCCAATGTAATGGACAGTGGTGTGGCTCTGAATAGAGCCTCTGAAATGGATGCAGTAGAATCCAACATCACTGAATGATATTCATATTAGCTCAGCAAATATCTCAACCAAGAAGCATCAGTTAATAATAGTACCTCAACCAACGAATATTTAGTAAGTATATACTATGTGTGCTAGGCACCGTGCTAAGTGCCAGAGGGAATATTACTTGAAACTAAACACAAAATCTCAGAGTTGGAGAGGATTACAGGAACTTATATTAAAGAAATAGTTAAAGAAATTAATTCAGGCCATTCATGGGACAGCCAAATACCAAAGCTGAAGCTTACATACTTTAGCCATTTGAGAAGACAAGACTCATTGGAAAAGACCCTGGATGTTGGGAAAGATTGGAGGCAAAAGGAAAAGGGAACAGAAGAGGATGAGATGGATAGATAGTGTCATGGAAACAACGAACATGAAATTGGACATATTTCAAGAGATAGTGGAGGATAGAAGGTCTTGGCACACTATGGTCCATGGGGTCATGACTGAATGACTGAACAAAAACACTAGGAACATAGATTTAGAGATAGAAGAGACCTTAGAGGCACTTGACGACAACCCCCTCATTTTAAGAAATTGAGGCACAAAGAGTTTAGGTGACTTGCCCAAGGTCATACAGTAGGAAGTATTTTAAATGGGACTTGAGCCTAGATTTTCCTGACTCTTAAGTTCAGTACCCTATCCACTACATAAAACTGCCTCACATAGCAAACAAATAGCTGACTCAGACGGATATATCTGAGGGGATAAAGGGAGTTTAATTTGAAAATTCAGGACCAAGCTATTAACACCTTCTATTGCAGAAAGGTTATCCTTAAGGAACCCAAACTTTGTAATCAATGTAAGTTACAGAAGGAAATAGGACCTATTCAACATACCACTGTAGACTATAAAAAATGTAGACTAAATACCAAGCAAGATGTGACCTGGTGGCTAAAATTATATATCAGGAACTTGCTATTACATCATGGGTGCACAGCAGATTAATCTCTCTACCACAAATATGGACTTTAAAATATATAGTAGTATTTAATAAACTGTCTTAGAAATTGACCATAACCCCAGGTCAAATTGTGCCCAAAGTTCCCTGGACATAATATTGATTCATAAAACCTTAAGGACATTTTAAGGGGTGTAACCATAGCAAATGTTCATAATCTCCAAGCTACTTAGGATAAGAAGATTTCAAGCTATGAGGAAGTAGAAGAAGAAGGAGGAGAGGAGGGAGGGGAAGAGGAAGAAGATGAACATGAGGCAGGGAAAGAAGAAGAAAAAGAAGAAGAAGAAGAAGAAGAAGAAGAAGAAGAAGAAGAAGAAGAAGAAGAAGAAGAAGAAGAAGAAGGAGGAGGAGGAGGAGGAGGAGGAGGAAGAGGAGGAAGAGGAGAAAGAGGAGGAGGAAGAAGAAGGAGGAGGAGGAGGAGGAAGAGGAGAAAGAGGAGGAGGAGGAAGAAGAAGGAGAAAAAAAGAAGAAGAAGAGGTAGAAGAAGAGGAAGAATTTACGTAGTGCCTTACAAATATTACTGCATTTTATCCTCATAGCCATCCTTAGAGGTAGATAGTATTTTTATCCCCATTTTATAGCTGAGAAAACTGAGGCAGGCAGAGGATAAGTAACATGTTAGTGTCTAAGTAACAGCCAGTGTCTAAGACTAGATTTTCACTAAAGCCCTTCTGGCTGCAGGTCCAGGGCTCTAACCAATATAACACCAATCCAACTACCCAGCCTACCACCTAAAAGAGGAGACCAAAATTGGGTGGACACAAGGTAAGGCACCAGGTGTTTCTATAGTCCTGCGGATTCCTGGAGATGCATGCAAGATGCTTTTAGTGAACCTGGAGATGATGAAGTTACAACCCCAAATTTTTTATTCAACTACAAAGAGCAATTATTTTGTCTAGTGGTGCAATACTCAATAGAACATTAACTATAAAAGACAAATAGCAGGATTGTAATTTGTGTCATTTCCATTTTAATATGAACTCTACCAAAAAAATAGGAAGAATGAAGTATTCACCATAATACCCTTTGATGACTGAGAACTCACTGTCACCTTTGGCAATCCATTATATGGGCTACCCCAAAAGTCTTAGTGCAATTTTAAGCTGTAGAATTTTTAAACTGCACTAAAATTTCTGAAACACTTATCTTTTTTGAAAGAGAAAGTTCCTCCCTATATTGAGCAAAAATCTCCCTCCCTATCATATCCATTTGATTCTAAGTCTAATCCCTTCTCTGAGACCAAACTTTATATATTCCTCTAAATATTTCAGTCTGAGAAGGATTTTACTTTAATTGTGCTCCTTTAGACTTTCTTATGTCCTATAGAAAATACAGAAAGCTTGGTTTAACGTCAGCTAAATACAATTTTGTTCTTTTATTCTTAGAATTGTTACATTAAGTATGGCACTGTCACAAAGAAAGCACCTTTCATTTCATGGTCTTGATACATTTCCAATAAATTCTTAGGTGCCTACTGTATGCAGGAGTAACAAGATAGCTCATATGTTTAACTTTATTTCCATATTATCTATCTATCTCTATCTCTCTACCTACCTGTCTGTCTGTCCATCTGTCCATCCATCCATGCATCCATCCATTCATCTATCCATCTACCTATCCATCTAGCCATCCATCCATCCATCTCTCTATTTGTATGTAAGATATTGTCACCATATTATGCACATGAGATTCTCTTTGAAAGGGTTAACTTTATCACAAAGTATAGGCAAGAGCTATCCAGTAAATATTTGTGGATTTTTTTAATGTAGTAAAGTCAATAATTCAGAGATACCAAGATATAATGCAGCATGTTTCTATAAAAATAATGATGACATATATAGTACTCTAAAGTTTGGAAAACAGTTACATATATTATTTTCTTTGATCCCCCTAACCTCCTTGGGGCAGCTGGGTAGCTCAGTAGATAAAATACAGGACCTAGAGTTAGGAAGACTCATCTTCCTGGGTTCAAATCTGGCCATAGTAACTGTATAAACCTGGGCAAGTCATTTAACCCAGTTTGCCTCTGTTCATCATTCATAAAATGAGCTAGAAAAGGAAATCATAAACCACTCCAATACCCTTGCCAAGAAAACCCCAAATGTGGTCACCAAGAGTTGAATGTAACTGAAATGACAAACCATCACCTTGAGATATTGTTGTGATATTGGGGATATTGCTATCCCTATTCCACAGATGAAGAAAAAAAGATTGAGATAAATTAAATAACTTACTCCACAAAGATCTTTTGAGAATATTGTGGTACATGTGCATAATCCATAACACTAGGAAAGGAGGAGACTGGGGACTTCTTGACTTTGGAAGTTTTGAGCTGTGGTAGGGCTGAAGCTGATCAGATAATCCTACTAAGACCAGCACATATAAGGGAACCGTCAGAAAGAGCTGGCCACCAGGCAGCCTAAAGAGGAGAAAAGAGGTCCAAGTTAGAAAAACAGAGAATGTTAAAGCTTCAATATTAAATATTAAACCCATCAACTGGGGAATGGCTAAACAAGTTGTGGTATATGATTGTGATGGAATACTACTGTGCATTAAGAAACGATAACCTCAAGGATCCTAGAAAAGCAAGACTTCATGAAATAATGGAATGAAATGGGTAGAACCAAAAGAATGTTGTATATAGTTACAGTAATATTGTTTTAAGAATGACTTTCAGAGAATAAGTCACTTTGACTATTATAAATACCCAAATTAACTATAAAGGACCTATGAAGAAAGATACTATCAGCACCCAGAGAAAAAACTGACAAATAGAATAATTATACATACACATAACTATTTATGTCTAATGGTAGCCATCTCTGGGGCATAGGTGGGGGAGGCAAGAGAAAAGGGGAGGAATTTACATGATAACTTTATTTTATATTTAAAGGAATAGCAAGTTGTAAATAATAGGTTTGCAGTTTCATGTGCAATCATCTTTTTTATTATATTATGTTATGGAAATTATTGTTTTCTTCCATAAATCTAAATTTTTCTATATGTGTATATATATATATATTTGTTCTAAGATAGATAAACAAAATAAATAGATAGATGAATAGATACATCATAGGTACACACACACACACACACATATGTAGAGAAAGTTAGCACAGAGCCTCCAAACTCTCTCTGTCTCTGTCTCTGTCTCTCTCTCTCTGTGTGTCTCTCTTTCTCTCATGCACACATGCACATGCACACGTGCTCTCTCTTGCGCACATGTTCACTATTTCTCTCATATATATGTATATATAATACATATGCAGTTTAGCATTTTATCTATGTGACCACCACCACATGTCTTTTTTTCATGGAAACAAATGTTTAAAATGTATTTGCATGAACCAATGGCAAAAGCATAATCCCATATACTCAAAATTCTAATTATCAGCTGTAAACAAGCAGTTTTGAGAACTGTAAAAATGCCTATTGTGGTTTGCCACTAGATTGTGGGAGGCCAACTTAAGGGATAAGTTTAAAAAAAATTAACAAATTATAAAATCAGGCCAAAGAATAAACATTTACTCATATATTTGCTCTTTCTCTGTTGGTCACATTAATTTCTAAAAATCAATTAATTTTATGATTCTACATGTCTTATAATGGTTATTTTAAAATATCATAGAGCCACTCAAATTTTGCTTGTTCTTATAATAACTAAAAATGTTTTCCTTTTGCTTAGGGGAAGAAGAACAGCATTGAGCTTTTTGTATCTCCAGTAAACAGGAAATCCAGTATTTCAGATGCCCTGCCATCAGAAGAAGTGCTACATTCTCTTAATATCAATGTTTTACATCAGAGTCTATCGCAATTTGGAGTCGTAGAAGTCTCCCCTGAGGTATGTTTTCATACAGAAAATTGAATACAAATTGTATATACCACAAAATTGGTCATTATACTAGGAAGGAGTAGGCTTTGGTTTACCCCCCCAAAAAAAAAAATTAGAAAAAATGTAGCACACTTTCCTACAGATGCATTATCTTACCAATGAAAAAAATGCTATAAATAATCACACTTTCACTTTCAGTGTTCTTTGAAGGTAAAATGCTTCTTCATGTCCAGTACTCTGGTTTTTCACTCTTTTCATTCACTCTTTGGCAAAATTTCTTCACAATCCCAACTGCCTCCAGATTGCTACTTCTATCTCTAAATTTGCACATCAGTATTACATTTATATTTATAGTGAACCTTTTTTCAATATTGTAAAGTTTCTCAAATATAATGCAACCTGCCCTCCATTTGAGCTTACCTTATCTTCTATCTATATTTTGTGCCCCAAATGTAGATTTTGATGGACAAGCTCTATAGGTTGTTTGTCTATAATGCATATTGTAATCTAGGCAATGACTATTAATCATCCACTTGGTCTTTACCGTGTGGATGGTCAGATCAAATTCCTTTGAGTGATGCAGAGTCTTGACAGAAATCAGAAATTATGAGTTAAAATCAGTCTAGAAGCATTTTTCAGCACTAGGGATACAAAAAAGGCAAAAGACAATCCATTATCTCAAGGATCTCACAAGCTAATGGAGGAGACAATATGTAAACAATGATGTTTGTCAATATATAGACAGCAAACAAGATATATACCAGAAGTTGAAATAATCTCAAAGGGAAGATGATGACATTAAGGAGGATTGGGAAAGGCTTCTTCTGGCAGGTGAGAACTAAAGGAAGTCCAGAAAGCTGTTTGTCAGAGATGAGTGTGAGAGGGTTCCAGGAATGGGAGATAACCAGAGAAAATCCACAGAAAAGGGTAATGTAGCATTGTGTGTATGAGGAACACTCTGAAGACCAGTAATGCTGGAATGCAGAGGGTGAGGAATTGAAGATGTATGAAGTCTGTCAAGATAGGAAGTGTCAGGTTATAACGGGCTTTAAAAACTAAATAGAGTATTTTATACTTCATCCTAGAGGTAGGAACCACTGAAATTTGTTGAATAGGAGGGTGACATGGTCAGACTTGTGTTTAAGGAAGGTGAAAGGGCAGAGCATTCCAGGGAGAAGGGACAGTCCATGCAAAGGCATGGAGATGGGAGATGGGATGTCAATAGTTGTACTGTAGATCGTATAGAGATGAGAGGTAAAAATATAAAGAGATTTAAATGCCAAAAAGAGGAGTAGATATTTGATCCTGAAGGTAATAGGGAGGTACTGGAATTCACTGAGCAGGGGAATGACACAGTCAGAACCTGAGCTTTCAAAAATTTCTTTGGCAGCTGAATGGAAGATGAATTAGAGCAGAAGGAGACTTGAGGCAGGGAGACCAATTAAAAGAGAATTACATTAATTCAGGTGCAAAGTGATTAAGGTCTGGACTCAAGTTGTGGCTATATGAGTACAAGATAAGACATATTATAAAGTGAGAAACAAGATTTAGCAATGGATTGGATGTGTATGATGAGTGAAAGGGAGAAGTCAAGAATAACATTGAGTTTGCACATAAGGATAAGTGGGAGGATGGCAGTAACCTCAACAGTCATAGAGAAGTTCAGAAGTTGTTGTTTGTCCTTCCTTCTCAAAAAGGATCATGACATTAGCAAGATGGTGCCGTGATTTTCAAGTGAATTGGATTCAAGTGAGGGAGGGCTGACCAAGGTCATCAGATTCACTTTCTCCTCCTGAGCTATGTGGGTCCAGTGGCCAGATATAGATCAGGATGACTAGAGATGGCCCCCATCAGAATTGGGAAGGGTTTGAGGGAAGGGTAAGGTCTGTTTGGGGTCTGTTGAGTTTGAGATGTCCTAAGGACACCCAATTCAAGTCATCTAAGAGGCAGTTGGGAATGTGTGACAATAGATCATGAGAGGGAATGAATCCTCTCTCCCATTATATGAAGGATTTAATTTTATGAGAACTACTTAGGGAAGAAAGAAAAGCTCGCCCAAAAAGATGATTTATGCTAATTTAATCTCCTTTTCAATGTATGATCACAGTCAGAATTTCTTATACATTGCTTGCTTTTGTACATTCCTTACGAATTTTTATATAGTGTGGATGCTCAAATACTATTATAATTCTATACTCAGTTTATACACTTTAGGTATTAGAATATCATTTAATGATTAATTATTTAGTGATAGGAACAGGGTCTGGATATCTGATTTAATTGGTTTGGGGAACTTCCAAATGAGGAAACTCTTTCCACCAATTCAGGTGGGTACCTCCTTCAGAGCACTGAGTTTAAATGACTTTCCCAGATTATACAGCAAATATGTGTCAGAAGGAGAATTTAAACTCAGATCTACTAATCGGAGACACCAATTCTCTTCTTATTACACCATGTTTGCCTTTTGTCAGAAGACTAATTATACCTCTGACAACATATTATGCTTCAATTTTGGCTACCATTGTCCATGAGAAAATGTAAATCTTTTTGCAAACTTACGATTGCAGCAGTTTAGATCTAGACCAGGAAGATCTCAGAGACTGTTTAGTCCAAATCTCCTCATTTCACTAACGACCCATTGAGGGCTAGATGTCTTGTCCAAGATCACATAGATAGTAAGCATGGAAAGCTAGTTTTAATCCCCAGGTCCTTTAACTCCACAATACAGAAATGAAAAAAATATTAGAGGAGTTTCCATTGTATCCGACTGCTTTAAATGTCAATAAATTCCAAAAGTCTTGCACTTTAAAGCAGGAAGCCAACCTTCCCTAATACTTTCTATGCTAATAACCTTAGTGACCCTCCCTGGAAAAACAAATAATTAACCGGACAAAATAAGCATAAACAGAACTATAAGTCATGAATTTTGATTGTCCTTTCCAACTGAATTCATTGGCTTGAATTCTTTTTTAAAGACTTCCAGTCTATATAGCATAGCTATTCTGTGAAGATTTAATTGAAGTTAATAGCACCTAAAAATGCACTCATATGCAATGATATGAAATTTGAAGGAAAGCGTATAATAAAACATCTAGGAGAGCTATGCTATTGGATATAACTGTACAGCTTAGCTAAGTATGCCACTGTACCTAATAACTCTCAAATTTATATTCCACTTTGTGTGTGTGTGTGCACATGTGCGCTCACAGTCTCAGCATTACATCTTGTACTTAAACCTAAAATTGTGGATCAATCCATTAATTAACCTTTATTAAGTGCCTACTGTGTCCTAAGCACTGGGGTATACAAAAAGAAGCAAAAAACAGTAACCGCCCTTGAGGAGTTTCTAATCTAATGGATGACAGTAGATGTACAAGGAAAGAAAATTATCATACCTCAAATGTCAACCTGATTGTGTCTACAGTAGCATCTAGAGCAGGGCAGAAAAAATACAATCAGTCTTTTTATGTATATAAGGTGACTGTGGTCAAGATGCATGCTCTCAAGGGGATTTCAAGAGCCAATTGTGAACTCATCAGTGTATTTATGCCTCTGAAGTCAGCAAACGCTACAAATCAAGGCTTGATCTATTGTTTTGTTGATTTCTAGACTTAAGAAAGTGATGGAAAAGTATTAACAATGTAATTAAAATATGTTGTGTATATCCCCTCCTAGTTCGGTTGTTAAATATTTACAAGCACACCCCTACATGTTCTGATCTTCTCTAAGTATAGGAGTTTATACTTCAAGATGCACAATTATTAAAATAATCCATCAATCAATAAGCCTTAATTATCTACTGGAGTATATATGAGTATGTGCATATTCCTTTACATGAGCCAGGCACTGTGCTAGATAGCAGAGATATAAAGATTAAAAAAATGAAATTGTGCCTGCTGTCAAAGAGCTTACATTTTGTCCATAGTGATCTGAGCCAACCAAATATTTTAATATTATACCCACCTTATGGTAGACAAGCTCACAGTCCTTTCTAAAAGGTGAACTCAGAACCCTTAAAGAAAAATATAAAATTAAGGCAGTAAGCTGACTCAGCTAAAGTTGATAGAATCATAAAGGTTGGGCTAGAAGGCCATTTAGTCCAAGTTCAATTCCTTTTTTTTACAGATAAGGAAACTGAGTCTCAGAGAGGTTAAAGTGACTTTCCCAAGGTCACATAGGCAGTAAGTAACAGAGCTGAGATTTGAATTCAGATCATCTGACTGCAATCCCCTCCTCACCTCTTTCTATTGCACAAGTACTAATTAGGTGAAAGTACATGAGAAAGAATGACTTAAAAAAAATAAAAACAGGATATTATCATGCCCCTGTGGTCTTTTGAACTTCTGTACAAATATAATAGCTTAACTGTAGTTTGATAAGTGAGAAGGAAATTAATGACTAAAGAATTATAATGACTCAGTTCAAACAGTTCAGAACACCCAGAAGAAAAACTAGGAATTTTTCCATCTGAGGCAACAACAGCTGGGAGGAGGTAGAGGGGAGATAGAAGGTAGTCTGGGGAAGTGTGCAAAGGGCAATCCAACCAGGCAGAGGGGGCACAGCTTCTTCATTGACTCTGAGGACTCTCTCCCCTCCAGCTTCCATGGAAACATGAGCCAATAGAGGGTCTTCTAGGAGAGTGGACAGTATGGCTTATCCCCTTCCCTTCATCTCTGACTTCTGAACCACAGCTCTCCTTGTCCCCTCCTAAGGTCCTCCTTGCTCCATGGAAGTGCTGTTCAGTGGAAAACCATGAGGACTGATGGACATTGGGATTAGTGTCCAGACTACCTAAAAGGAAAAAAAAAATCCTGCTCCCAATCTTGAGAGGAAGCATGCCTTACTTCCTGATGTAGGGACCTCAGGCAAAGCCCCAGCTGCCCTGACCTAGTGAAGGTTCTGAAAACATCTGTCTCTTTCACTCTAGGGAAAATTAATTGAATATTCTGCCATCATCAGTGATTTTGATGGTAGGGGGAAGCAAAGTAAATAAGGTTAGGGTAGAAAAAAAGACAAGGACAATTTAGGTATGGGGAACAAAATGAACGCCTTTCTGCTGTTGAATCATTTCAGCCAGGTCCTACTCTTTGTGACCACATTTGGGATTTTCTTGGCAAAGACAGTGGAGTGCTTTGCCGTTTCCTTCTCCAGCTCTAAATTTTATAGATGAAGAAATTGAAGCCAACGGGATTAAGTGACTTGTCCAGGATCCTACAACCAATAAGAGTCTGAGACCAGATCTAAACTCAGGATGAGCCTTCCTGACTTAAGGTCTGGTACTCTATCCACTACACCACCTAGCGACCCCCTTTTATGTAGTGACAAATCTTCTAATCACCTTTCATTGCCTATATTGGATCATCTAATGTTTCATGAATGCCCTCCCCATTCATTTGTGACACAAAGGTTTGTATTAAGTTGCCACAAACAGAAGAGCCAGTGTCCCTCCCAGAGTTTCCTCTAGTTTCCTACAGAGGCTTTACTTTTGCCTAGCCTAGGTGTGATTTCAAGACACAAGGCTAGTTGTGACTAAAACAGAAAGAAAGAAAGCAAACCACAATTGTCTCTGGTTCATGTTCTGTTTCTAGCATCATCCGTATATCTTTTCATTCAATATGCTGAAATTCTCCTCTGGTTACACATGAAGGAAACTTAATGTTCCTACTATCATTGTTTAGATAAGCATCTCAACCTTACTATTTAGATAAGCACCATAGCTTATCTAAATCATTCAGATATCAAAGAACTGCTCTGCTTCCTGAAATCTTAAACTGGACCTTAAGATTCACTTGCTATAGAGGACGTATGATAAGGAAACTCCCCCTACCTCTGCAAATCAGCATCTGTTCTGCAATTTACACTCCTTGAGAGTTGAGAAATTAATGAACTTGTGGAGTCACACATCCCATATGCATCAGAGGGATGATCTGAACTCAGGTCTTCAAACTTCAGCTAAGGTTGACTTTCAATCCATTATGCTAATATTTGATTGACTAAAGACACTGAAAGGATACCTGGCATATAACAGATTATTTTGCATGTTATTATTCCAATTCAAATTCATCACAACTCCATGAGACAGATTACTAGATACTGGCATTGTACAGATGAGGAAACTGAGGGTTAGTTAGATTAAGTGACTTGCCTCTGATTACACATCTAGTAAGTGATCAAATGAAATAATATTTGTAAATCACAATGTCTGGCACATGGTAAGCACTTAATATATTCCTGTTCCCTTCCCAACCTTTCTTTCCCTTAAGTGGCAGAGGTGGGATTCTAGCCCAGGTCCCTTCTGACTCCAGGTCAGTACACCCCATTACCTCTATCAGAGGACTCAAGTCAAGAATTGTTTGTTGCCTTCCACAGAACCACATTTGGTAATTATAAAATATTTTTTCATGTCTGATTTCAATAAATATTCATTTTTAAGACATTTGGGGATAAGACAGGGGTCATGAGAAATCAAACCAAAAGTGTCATTCATTTCATCTAATTATGCTTCTCCACAGTAGTCAAGAGGAAATAAACCATATTTATTGGGGTTTTGGGGGGGAGGACAGGAGTTTGCATCTCATTCCCCAATAGCTCTATCATTTTCTGTGTTCACAGCTGCTTTAAAAAATGTAATATCCCTAGTAATCCCCAAGGTTGGAATACTGCTTTAATCAGAACCAAGCACAGCAGAATTGTTTTTAGAGAAGCAACGAAAACAAGGAGGCAATCCTGTCAGGGCAGGTCTCTTTGTGAATGTATCATGAGATTCCCTTCACACCTGTTTCACTTTTGCTTAAAGGTAAACAAACAGTGCTCCAGTCAGGACGTGAGCTAGAGTGCAGGTGCTGAGGAAGGAGGCACAGAGGAAGGCAAACTCAGAGAGTGTGTGGAAGGAACTTCCTCCAAAGGGAGAAAACCCCAAGTGCCTACCTTATGGACTCAGGAGTTGCCAAGGAGGAGCTCGGGGGGAGCTTGCTTAGCCTAGAACCAGAATGTGGAATGCCGTGTGGGGGACTCGGTGAGAAGACCGAGCCTCATTTGTGGATGTGTTCAGATTCATCCTATAAACACTTCGCAGCTCGTTTGTTTAGCTCGGTTTGGGTAGCTGTGGGAGCAGTGAATGTCGGTGTGCTCTACCACACGGTATGGAAGAAAGCTAAAAATATTGCCAGTTCCTGATAAGAACTTTAATCTATTCTCCCTCCTTCCCCTCTCCCGCCCCAAACCTATTTCTCATCTAACACAAGGCTCTCTTATTTTGCTTTCAAGACCAACGTCTTACAAGGGCAACATGAAGCGGATAAAATCTGGAGCAAAGAAGGATTTTATGCTGTTGTCATTTTTCTCAGTATCTTTATAATGATCGTCACATGTCTGATGGTAAGTTCTTTCTTTTTCCTTTTTTCACATGTCTAGTCCGCAAGTAAGTGGCTGAAAGGGGTTGAGAGACAGAAGTAAGAATATTTAATCAGACCATTTACTATGTTACGTTAGGAATATTTCATGTTGGACAGCAAAGTGATTACTCTAGGAAAGCCTATGGAATTATGGATGCTGGACAGTGTAATGAGACTGTAATTGCATTGGGGGATTCTGGTAACTCGATCAACCAGGAGAGTGAAGCTTTTGAAAGTTATTTACTGAGGTCATCATAGCCCTCAATGTCATTAGAACCTGGTAGGCATACTCTGGGCTCGCTTTATTTATTTTTCTATAGCATTATTCGAAAACACATGCAAAAGAAACAGATTTATTTCTTGGGTTGTTGACCTAGGTTAAAACTTATGGCTTCCTTCCTAGGTAAAGAAGATAGTATACTACTGTGTCTGCCATCTCTCTATGCCTCTGCCCCCAAGTATTGATTGATTCTGTTTTTGTAAAGTGCCTTTGGAAGCCATCATCTGAAATATAAGAATAGGGTCATAAAATATGAATCAAAGTTACCCATTATAGACTAATTTTCTTTTCTGCTTTGTTACATCCTGGATTTCTTCAGTATGGATACTTTTGCCATCAATGCAAATCGCAGTTCTATAATACTCATTCTCTGCACCAATTGCGTTGAATTGGAAGAATTAGATTCTCCTAATACCTGTTTCTTTTGTTGGGGGTGGGGGGAAGAAGCATGGAATTAAGATTTGGATTAGTTTCTTTGAGAGAAATATCCTCTACCAATGCGGAGCAGCAATTAAGTTAAAGTCTGAGAAAGTTGCCTGGAGTATGAAAAGTCAAATGACTTGTCCAGAGTCAAACTACCAGTATAGCTCAGAAGCAGAATGTGAAACCAGGTCCTCCCCAAACTGAAACCAGCTCTCTATCCACCATGCCCTGCCACCTCTAGTAACATTCATGGTCTGTAGCAATTGTACCAAATTATAAATTCATATTTTTTTCTAAAATCTAACTCTCACTGCAGAAATAAAATCTAAACAAACTTCAAACCTATAACTATTGGTACTGGAGCAGTTATAATTTACCTTTTATTTGAAACAATAATTGACTTTTTAATTCTTTCATTTTTTAAATTTCATGTTTTCTCCTGTCCCATTAAATGTTTACAAATGTGTTTTAGTGCCATTTTCCAGTAGGCTATATTCTTTTTTTTTAATTTAGCACATTTTAAAAATGCTCATTGGTTTCTTAGAAGCCAAAAGAAAGACTTCATTCTATTTCTTTTGTTATTATCAATGCCATCACCAAGAGTTTCATCATTCGATTTTTTTTATTTGTGCTCTCTCAACTGGCTGATATTTAAATAAAATACACATTTTAGTTTAAAAAAGCAAAGGCTTGTATACAGAATATCCCAAAAGTATTTCTGTAGTTTTAAGCTTAGCTCAACTTTAAATTTTGCAGCTAGGTGGATCAGTGGATTGAGCACCTGAGTTCAAATCTGGCCTCAGACACTTACTAGCTATGTGATCCTGGGCAAGTCCCTTCATCTCTGTTTGCCTTAGTTCACTGGAGAAGGAAACAGAACATGTATGTTTGCCAAGATAACCCCTATGAATAGTATGGTCCACAGGGTCGCAAAGAATCATATATGATTAAACACCAAATCACAACAGCTTTAAATTGCACCAAGACTTTTAGGATACCCTCTATTATTGGAGTTAATGAAATAACAAAAGAAGAGAAAAAAATCAAGAATAAATAGGATATTTTGTTACCGTTTTGTGACAAATTAGTCAAACCACATGTGGAGTATTATGTCCAGTTTAGAGTATCATCTTTTAGGAAGAACCTTAATAAATGAAAGAACATTAAGAGGAAATTCATCAACCTGTGAAGAGTCTTGGGTATCATGTTACAGGATGGATCAGTTTAAGAAACTGGACAATATTATTCCTGGAGAAGAAAGGACCAATAGGTAGATGAAAGAGGTGTTTTCACATGGAAGGAAGATTCAAGTTCAAATCCTACCTCAAATATTTACCAGCTATGTGACCTTGAGCAAGTAATAGCTTTTTTGTCTCTTATTTCCTCATCTATAAAATGGGAGCAATATATAACACTTACCTCCCAGGGGTGTTGGATCAAATAACACATGTGAAGAATTTTGCAAACTTTAAAGTGCTACAAAAGATTATCTGTTATTCATATCTCTGCACAATTATTTTTCTTGGTGATTATTAAGATCAGTATAATTTTTAAAAATAATAACAAAGCAGTTGTAATAGGGTTTTGTTTTTCTTGTTTCTCAATGGCATGGAGGTAGGATGAAGAATCAAATTTAATTTTAAAAATATTGAAGGAAGTTATATAGATATGAAGGATAGAATGATGTCATCACAAAAAGCCAAAAATACAAAAAAGATAGTCAATATACCTTAAGTAAAGAAAAAAAAAGGAAGGGAGCAAAGAAGGAAATAAGCGTTTATTAAGCACCTACTATATTCAGGGATTTGTAAAGCTAAGTTTACAAATATTATCTCATGTGATATTAAAGCACAAGCTAAGAAGATTTACAGCAAATATGCTAAAAGAGTACATCCTGTATTGGGTAGAAACTTTATGAAGTCGTTATCTCTACAGGTGATCCACCCCATTCTCAACTCACCAACATATTGTACGCCAGAAGTTGATTTGGTTAATCAGTGGTGTGGAATTTGAAATTCACCTTCCCATAGAATCAACATTAAAAATGTTGCATAGATTCCTCAATTAGTTCACAATAGCCTTGTTCAACCCATGATATAGCAGAAACAATTCATCAGCATTAAAAAATTACAGGGAATATATTTGCTTCATTGAATTGAGAACAACACTGTTATAATGCTAGCAATTCAAAAGAACAAGGAAGAGCTAGAAATATAATTTCATGTATTTTGAATCATAGTGCTTGAGGAAAAAATGTTTAATTAGAGGAAGATGGAAAGGAAGATTTCTGATGGGGATGTCTGGTCATTTGGGAGAATTTGGGGGACTGGCGGTACTGGTTCTCATGGTTCATTTCCATTCAAAACATGACATTTCCTTTCTCACCTCCTGGTGTATCCTAAACATTATTCTTCTGCTTCTGATTTTCATCTATGATTAAAATTGTTATTTTTACTCTTAAAAGATATATTGTTAAAAGATCATTTTCTGAGGTAATAGATCGCAACTGGAAGAGAAGGGAGTGTGTATCTCTCTGTGTGAGCACATGCATGTGTGTGCAAAAGTGTGTGTATGTATATCTATTTGTATATCTATATATGTGTATATATGTATATATATACATATATATGTGTATATATGTATATATAATAAGGAGTCTCTGGGTGGGAAGGAAGAGTGGGATAAAGCATATCCCACATAATTTGTAAGTCGTCATAATAGCAGTAACTTTTCTATTCTTTCATTTTGTAGATTTCAATTACATTTTCTCTAAGCCCCAGCTCCCTTTTTTAGACCAAAGGGTCCTAATCTTTTAGTTTAAGCCCCAGGAGATGGAGCATAGGTGACACCAGGTGAAGGTAACATAGAATTATAGATTCAGAGCCAAAAAGGACATTAGAATCAAGTCCAACCCATTCATTTTACAGATAAAGAAATGGAGATTCAGAAAGACACAGCTCATGAGTGACAAAGGGAGATTTAAAGTCAAGTCTTCCTGACTCCAAACCCAGTGCCCTATCTGCTATACCACACTGCCTCGTCAGTTCACTTGTTAACAATAATGATAATCCTGACAACAAAAACAATACTAACAGCAATGATAATCCATGAAAGATTACAGAATGTTTTATCCCCACCATCACAACTTAATCAGACCGCAAATGTATGATTACGTAGGTCCTACAGGTATTACTATCCCCATTCTTCAGAGAAAGAAACTGAGGCTAGCCATGGTTAAGTGATTTACCCATGGTTCCATATATAATAAATACAAAAGGTGGAATTTGAACCAGTCTCCAATGCTATTTATTCCCAAGTTATTCATTACACCTTGGGTCCACGGATAGATTTCACAGGATTTGTGAACTTGGATAGGAAAAAAATCTCTATTTTTACTCACCTTTATCTGAAATGTGGCATTTCCTTCAATTATTAAAGGAGTTGACAAAACACATTATTATTTTCAATACTTGTGATTTTATCTCTAATTGAAATCAAATATTTTCATGTCACATCATAGTTTCAAAATTACTCAAGTTATTAGATCTGTCTCAAGATAAATTACTCTATCACAATTTTTCAAATATTACAATAACTACATTTCAATATAATTAGTTTCCTTTATAATCTTATTTACTTTATTTGATGTAGGGGCAGCTAGGTGGTGCAGTGGATAGAGCACCAGTGCAGGAGTCAGGAGGACCTGAGTTCAAATGTCACCTCAGACGCTTGACACTCACTAGCTGTGTGACCTTGGGCAAGTCACTTAACCCCAACTGCCTCATCTTGGGTCATCTCCAATCATCCTGATGAATGTCTGTCTGGTCACTGGATTCAGATGGCTCTGGAGCAGAAGGGAGGCTGGTGACCTGCACAGCTCTCCCTCACTTAAAACAAAGTCAAGTGCAAGTCATGTCATTATTTCTCTGATGGCATGGTCTTCTTCAGCAACAAAGGACAAACATACATACACAAATACACACACACACACTTTCTTTGAGGTATTAAAATACCATTATTTTGAAAAGGCATCCATAGGTTCCACCACCTTACTAAAGGTTCCATGACATTAAAAATGTTAAGAAGCCCATCACTGCATGAAACTCTGTTTGCAAGTCGGATGAATGCATGCATACACACACACACACATACATATGTACACACACATATACATTAGGGGGCTTTCTGTAGATACCAAACCAAAAATATTAACAAAAATGACCACAATAGCAAGACAAATTTAGACAGATCTGTAACAGACTATTACAGGAAATAAATCTTTGAGTGTGACTCCACATCACTGTTTCTCTAACTGTGTTGTGAAAATAAACAAACAAATGAATAAGTAAATCGATAACCCTGAAATATTCTCAAGCTTTTCTTTATAAAATTAATTTCATTGCATTGTTTACAAAAAGGCATTTAGAATAATTTCAGAGAATGTTGTCCCAAGGGTTTTGCCAATTTATTTAAACTATATTGTTTAAGGTAAATATTTCTACTATCATAGAAAAGTTTGAGAACCCCTGCTCTAAATCATAAACTTCTGCAGTTGCTTTCAAGAAGGAAGGCTATCAAAAACATTGTCAACCTAGGTTGGCCATAGCTTTAATCCAGTGTGACCCTTCTCACAAGCTTGTGTCATCTAAATTTTGCATTATCAAAGCAAATGATTTTTTTGGAGATGTAGATGACCAGCATCTGTTTTCTTATGTGTGTGCTTAAGTTTCTTTTTTTTCATATTGATAGTGGGAAAAATAGTTTTAAGCCCAGATTAGGATCTAATATATGAGACATCAGAGAGTTACTAGATAAAGAAAAATGCATACTCCTTAAAAGGACTGACTTTGAACAAAACAAAATCGTCGTCGTTGTGGGGTCATTCTGGTCGTATCTGACCCTTTGTGAGACTATTTGGGGTTTTCTTGGCAAAGATCCTAAAGTGGTTTGCCATTTCATTCTCTAGTTCCTTTTACAGATGAAGAAACTGAGGTAAATGGGTGACTTGCCCAGCTAGTAAGTGTCAGATTTGAACTCAGATCCTCCTGACTCCAGTGGCAGTATGCTGTCCACTACACCACGTACCTGTGACATTGATTTACTGCTCTTATGGTAACCAGAATAACTTATTAAAGACTGACTGAAAGAGTTGGAGGAACGTTTAGCCTAAAGAGACACTTATGGGGAATGTGATAAAGCTTTGCAAATATTTGAAAGATCTATTACATAGAAGACACATTAGATCTGTTCTGCTTGACCCACATGGCCAAAGAGAAATTAATATAAGTTGTAGAGAAGAAGATTTAGACTTAGAATAAAGAAAAACTTCCTGACAATTAGAGTTATCCAAAAATAGAATGAGCTACTATAGAAGAGAGAGGGTCTCTCTCACTGAAAGCCTTCAAATCACAGAAGCACGGGTTTCAGGAGGAAGAAGGGAACTCAGAAGTCACATTGTTCAACTTTTACCTGAGAATCCCTGCTATAAGTGATCATCTAGTCTCTGTCTTCAAGGATGAGGAAACCATAGACCTCTCAAGGAAGCACATTCCAGTTTCCTTGTTTAGTCATTTTCAGTTATGTCCAATACTTCATGACCCCATTTGGGATTTTCTTGGCAAAGATGCTGGAGTGGTTCTCAATTTCCTTCTCCAGTTCACTTTACAGATTAGGAAACTAAGGCAAAGAGGGTTATGTGGCTTGCTTGGGATTACACAACTAGGAATTGTCTGAGACAGGAGTCAAACTCAGGTAGTTTTGACTCCAAGTCTAGGACTCTATTGACTGTGCCACCTAATTACCTCAAAGTCCCAAAGACCTGAGTTCTTGTCTCTCTGAAACAGATTATCTATGCAACTCTAGGGAATCAAATTAACCTTTCTATATTTGAGACAGTTTCTAAAACAATAAATTTCAGAGAAGGTGCCAATATTCATTGATAAAAAATTTCCTCACCTTTACCAATCCAATCATAAATCTAGTCCCTCCCCTTTTTATTTGGGGAGGTACTGAATTACCTGAAATAATTCATTATAAAGCAAAGCTTTCCAACTTCTGTTGGATTACCTTAGTTAATTTTTTTGTTCTGGAGAAAGTTTTGAGCCTCAAGAGTTTTGTTTTGTTTCATTTTGTTTTACAAAATGTACTGACTGTGGAAATTCTGATTCTTATTTCCCCAATGTCAAAGGGAATTAAGAAATTAACACAAAACTTTATTCTAACATTACATTATTATAGTGAAACTTTAAAAATGCTCTATTTATATCCATTATTCACATATATATATGTATATATACCACAGCATTCAGTCATAATCAGTAGAAATGAAAAGTATATAATTTTATACTGAAATTGAGTAGGTAAATGGGTGCAATTGGAGGATGATAAAACAGAACATAGAATTTTAGAGTTGAAAAGAAATTTTAGATATCACCTCTATCATGATAACTTAAAACTAGGCTGCCTTTTCATAATGTAGCATATTGTTTATGTTCTCCAAATAACAGAATTTTACAGATGCTTCCAGGCACCCGATTAGACAAGCATGACATTTTCAAATATGTGGTTTGTTTAGCACCTCTCAAAAGGGAGTGTCGAGTGGGTGAAGTGACAAATCGTCAGACACCGACAATTTTCCAAGAAAATGCGTATGGGCAGCTTCCATTCCATTCAGGCAGTTCTAGGTGGAGGGAATGTATGAGTAAGAATAATTAATTCTTTAACTTGAATCAATAATAGAAAGAACATCATTTGTCATTCACATGAGGTCTTTAGATACAGCTTGTGGTTTATAAAGCAGTTGAGGAGGCAGTAACATCCTGGGGAGGAAAGGGGAGGGAAATAGAGAAGGCAGGAGGATTAGAAAACAGTTTTAGAAAATGAACAAAAACAGTGTTGTTTGGCTCTGTGGGAAGAGCTTTGGAAAGTCAAATCATTAGCAATCATCTTCATGCCAGACACACAAAAAATATTTTTTTAGTTGTTACGAGTTTCGATAGTTGAAACCGAAAATGCTATCTAATTTTCTTAAGACTAAAAAGCACACTGAGAACTCTGGGTGAACATTCAATAAATGCACATTGATGGGGGAAAAATGGCCTAGGTCATCATTGCTTTTGTATCCTATTGCCACATAATTTAGAGTGATTAATGGAAGTTGTATGTTGATGACAGAACTTCTAAAATTCTAGAAAATGAACATGAGACAGAGTGACATGGTGGATAGAATGCTAGAATTGGAATTAAGACCTAGATTTGATCCTGTCTCAGACACACCAGCAGTGGCCCTGGGCAAGTCATTTAAATCCTCCTGGCCAATCTCCTCATCCGTAAAATATAGATAGTAATAGCATCTCCCTTGCAAGCTTATTATGAAGATCACATTAGAGAATGTATACAAAACATTTTATAAACTCAAGAATGCTTTATAAATGTGAGTTGTTACTGCTATTATTATTATTTAGATCTAGGACCAGAAGGGACCCCAGAAGTCGCCTAGACCAACCTCTTCATTTTATGTATGAAAAAACTGAAACCGAAGGAGGCTTCAGGGAAGAATTTCCCACCTTAACACATGATGTAAGAATGAGAGACAGGGTGTCAGCACAGGTCTGCTTTTTCCAGAAACAGTGTTCTTTCCACTAACCATATTGCCTCCTTCCTAATAAGAATGATCAAAATCTATCTTTAAAAGTTTACAGTTATCTTGAAGTCTCAAAGTAGTCTTCACCCTTTTCTGAATTGATAAAAACCATTTAGGGAACATATTTGTTACTCGATTTCTAACATGAAGTTCACAGGGCTAATGAGGTCACAAACTGTATGGCCAATCTTACCCAACAATCTTATAAATTAGAGTATGGATGAATCAATATACCTCAAACACCACTTTTATTTCTTTCATTTTGAGTTCAGACCTGAAATCTCCATTAACTACTCTCTGTGTGACATTGAGCAAATTACTTATTCTCCTTGGGTCTCAGTTTCCTCATCTGTAAAATAAGGGAATTGGATTAGTTGGATGGTCTCTGAGGTCTCTTCTGGCTCTTGATCTATGATTGGTTGGATTTATGACTCCTTCAAGCATTGCAGATAGGCAACTCACCTGGATCACTTAGTGATGGAGAATTGCCAAGGGCACTGAAAAGTTAAATGGCCTGTCCAGCATCATATAAGTTGGGTATCAGGGGCAGATTTTGAATCCAAGTCTTCCTAACTCCAAGGTCAACCCCTTACATTATGCTGTCTCTATCCAACATTCCTGACTTTTAGATAGCTAAAATAACTTCACATGACAATAGATTGACAGCATGATCTTAAAATATATTGGACACATTTCGGTCATTAAAATATTTTTATAATAATATAAATAATATTTTCCCATACTTCCTACTCAAGAGATTATTTTATGAAAAGTATTAATTACTACTTTTAGCTTCCTCCCATCTCTGCTTCTCCATTTCTCTTTTTCCTCACATATACTTCTGTTGTCATAGGTTGATTTCTTTTCTTTACATTCTCTCACTTGATTTTTTTCTTTCCTTTTTTTCTTTACCAGTCCCAAACCAGTTTGCTTTTATTCCTTTCCTATAACTCAGACAATGTCCATGGAAAGGAAAAGCTCCCTTCTTTGGTCTGATATGGCTTAATTTTTGGATGAGTTTTGAAATGACAAATTGCGTTTCCCTTGAAATGTGATTCAAACTATATTATAGACCAATTAGTCTTCTAAATTTGATTCTTTTCCTTTGGTCTCAAAGAAAAAGACATACCCTTTGCACTCCGATTTGAGATGCTGAGCAGAGTGGTAGAAGTGAAGGTGATTAAAGACGCACTGTCTTGGAATTTGAGAAAATGAGGAAGGTGTCTGCAGACTCTTGGCTGGCAGTTACTAAATGCTATTTAATTGGTTGCTTGACTGATCAGCCAGTTCTATGATAACCCATATGAACTTTAGCTGTTTCACTTCCCTGAACCTTGACTGTCTCATTTTTAAAGTGAGACTAGAAGTAGGTAATTTCTAAGAGATCTTATGACTCCAAATCCTATGATTCTGCATAAATTAGCAACTCACTGTGGGACTTGGGCAATTTATAGAATCAGAATCTCAGAATTGGAAAGGATTCCAGAGATCATTTATTCCTACCATATCTGAACAGGGTCTCGAACTCTCCACCCCAACAATAATGAAAAGTTATCTAGCCTCCACATGGAAACCTCCCATGTTGGAACCCCTATTCTCTTGAGGCAGCTCAATCCATCTGAATCAGATAATTGGAGCTCAACTCAAAAATGTATTAAGTACCTACTATGTCTGATGAGGCTTTACAAAGAGCCAAGGAGAGAAAGAAAATCAAAGGAGAAAGGGAAAAGATATACCCAACTGAATGCAGAATTCTAGTGAATAGGCAAGAGAGATAAGGTTTTCTTAAAGGAACAATGCAAAGAAGTAAAAGAAAACAATAGGATGGAAGAGACAAGAGATCTCTTCAGGAAAATTAGAAAGGGAATGTTTCATGCAAAAATGGGCATGATAAAAGATAAAAAATGACAGGTTCTTAACAGAAGTAAAAGAGATTAAGAAAAGGTGGCAAGAATATACAGAAGAATTATAAAAGACAAATCTTAACATTGCTGATAACTATGATGATGTGGTTACCGAACTGGAACCATACATCCTGTAGAATGAAGTCAAGTGGGACTTAGGAAACATTGCAAACTAAGGCTAGTGGAGGTGATGGAATTCCAATTGAATTACTTAAAATCCTAAAGAATAATGCTGTTAAGTGCTGTATTAAATATGCTAGCAAATTTGGAAAACTCAATAGTGACCACTGGATCAGAAGAGGTCATTTTACATCCAAATCCTAAAGAAGGGCAATGCCAAAGAATGTTCAAACTATCTAACAAATTGCACTCATTTTACACCCCAGTAAAGTTATACTTACGATTCTGAAAGCTAGGCTTCAGCAATATGTAAATATTTAGAATTAACGAAATACAAGCTGGTTTTCAAAGAGGCAGAAGAACTAGAGACCAAATTGTCAATGTTTGTGGGATTATGGAGAAAGCAAGGAAGTGCAGGAAAACTTCTATTTCTAATTCACTGACTACACTAAAGCCTTTGACTGTGTAGATCACAACAAATTGTGGCAAGTCCTCAAAGAGATCATCTTACCAGATCATCTTACTTATCTCCTGAGAAACCTGTACATGGTCCAAGAAATAAAAATTAGAATCAAATATGAAACAACCCATTTAGATCAAGATTGGGAAAGGAATACAACAAGGCTGTATATTGTCACCTTATTTATTTAACTTATATGCAGAGTATGAAATTCATGTGAAATGCCAGCCTGGACAAATAAAAGCTAGAATTATGGCTGCTGGGAGAAATAGTAACAATCTAAGATATGGAAATGACACCACTCTAATGACAGAAAGTAAAGAGAAATGAAGAAGTCTTTTAATGAGCATGAAATAGGAGAGTGTAAAAGCTCACTTAAAGTTTGATAAAGTTTGACAAAGATCATGGTATCTGGTCATATTATTTCCTGACAAATAGAGGGGAAAGCAATGGAAGCAGTGTTAGATTTTATATTCTTGGGCTCCATGATCACTGCAGCTGGTGACTGCATTCATAAAATTAAAAGATGCTTGCTTCTTCAAAAGCTATGGAAAACTTGCACAGTATACTAAAAAGCAGAGACATTACCTTACCAACAAAGGTCCATGTAATCAAAGCTATGGCTTTTCCAGTAGTAACAGATAACTGTAAGAGTTGAACTATAAGGAAAGCTCTAGCAGAATCAACACTTTCAAACTGTGATGCTGGAGAAGACGTTTGAGAGTTCCTTGGACAACAAGGAGACCAAATGAACCAATACCTAAAGAAATTAACTCTGACTATTCATTGGAAGTAGTAGGTAGGTGGTACGGTGGATAAAGCACCAGGAGACTAGAAACAGGAAGATCTGAGCTCAAATTTGACCTCAGACACTTCTTAGCTATCTTAAGTCACTTAGCCCTATTTGCCTCATTTTCCTCGTCTGTAAAAATAGCTGGAAATGTTTAACCACTCCAGTATCTTTGCCTAAAAACTCCAAATGGGGTCACAAAGAGTTAGACATGACTAAAACAACTGAACAACCACCACCACAGCAAATGCATTAGAAGGACAAATACTGAAGCTGAAGTTTAAATACTTTGATCACATAATGTGAAGAAAGAACTCCGTGAAAAAGACCCTGATGTTGGTAACGACTGAAGGCAAAAGGAGAAGGGGACAGCAGAGCATGAGATGCATAGATAGTATCATGGAAGCAATAAATACGAACTTGGAAAGACTTCAAGAGATGGTGGAAAACAGAAGGGCCTGGCAAACTATAGTCCAGGAGTCACAAAGAGTTGGATATGACTTAATAACAACAAGAAATGTATGAGGTCCTACAATATGTGCTAGAAATATAAGGAGAGAAATAAAACAACCCTTGCCCTGATGAAGTTTATATTGTACCACATATCTCCTTGTCTTGTCACTTTCCCATTGTTGATTTTCTAGGGTAAAACAGAACAATTCTTATCTCTCTCATAGTCTTTTAATTAACTAAAAACAGCTATCATATCCTTGCTAAGTATTCACTAAATTAAATCTCTCCAATTATTTTGACTAATCATGGTATTATCATCCAGGTCCCTCCTTTATATGTGATTCAGTTTCTCAGTGTGCTTTCTAAAATATGGAACCCAAAATGTAATATGTTATGACCACAGCAGTGTATATTAGGACTGTTCTATCCCTTCTCCTGAATATTATGTTTTCATTAAATATTACCTAAAGTTACACCAAGCTTTTTGGTTGCTGTTACACTGTCTATTCACATTGAGCATATAGTCCATAAAAAAAACACCAAGACCTTATTGATATAAATTATTATTCCTGATCTCCTATATATCCCATATGTCCTTACATCTACCCAACTCATTTACTTGCAGAGATGATTTTATTTTTTAGAAAATTTAAGTCCAGGACTTTACATTTATTCTCATTAAAGTTAGTCTTGTTAGAATTTGTCCTTTGTTCAAGCATATTGAGGTTCTAATAGTGTCCTACAGTATGTTAACTATATTCTTTAGCTTTTTGTCAACTTCATATTTTACACCCATCTTTCATTAAAATTATGGATAGAATTTTTGAACAGGATATGATGAAGGACAAATCTCTGAAACACTCTATTATAGCACTCTTTCTGCGTTGACGTTGATTTATTATTGAGTACTCCTTGGGTTTGGACATCCAAACATCCTAAATCTATCCAATTATGTTATCATCTAGCTCGCTTGTCTTTAATATTGGCCACAAGAAACTCTGACAAGTGATTTTGCTGAAATCTCGTAGGCAATTTCAAAGGTATACCCCCAATTTACCAACCTTGTAACTGTTCAAAAGAAAAAAGGAAATATTACTGTGATTCGTCTTTTTGATCTATTCTGTATCAACCCAAGCTGGTTTTCAGTCACCACCATTGCCCTTCCTAAGTATCTGTGAATCATCTCATTTTAATCTGCTTTGGAATTTTGCCATAAATCTAAATTAAGCTTCCTGGCCAGGAATTCATTAATTTGGAGACTCCATTATCATCCTGTTTTTGGAAAATTAAGACATTTGTGTATTTCTACTTTAGAAGCATTTCCTCTACTTTCTACTTTTTCTCTTTTAGACTTGGTTTCTTTTCCTATAAAATGACTTCAGAAGGGTTGAGGAAAGAAGAGGGTAAAATTCTATGGAATGAATTATTCTATTTTGGGTCAAACCTCTTGAAGGGATTCCATGAGTTTATTGATATAATGATTGTTGGAGCATTTATCTGGTTATTTATTAAAGGGTAACTCATAAACATCTTTATTCATTTTCCAAGTTTTCCTGTTCAGTTATTTCACAATGAAAGTTATTTGCTTTTGAAATGACTAGAGCGCACATGTCAAAGAAGAGTGATTGGAGAATTAACCTCTGGCCTCTAATAAAATGAGTAGATGACTGATTGCAAAATATGGGGCAAAGTGTCTCTTTTGTTATTAATTTGTTTTCCATTTTCAACAATCACTTCCATATGTTCTAAATTTTCTTCCCCTCCCCACCAAGATGACATACAATCTTATACGGGTTCCACACAACAAAGTTTCTTTCTTCAGTCTTGTTTGTAAGCTAGCTGAAAAGGATTTGGGTAACTACATTTTTTTTTAAATTTTATTTATTTATTTAATTTTTTACATTCATTTTCACAAATTTTTGGGTTCCAAATTTTCTCCCCTTTTATCCCCTCCCCCACCCCAATACCCCAAGCAATCTAATTTTCCCTATCTCCAATCTGCCCTCTCTTCTGTCATCCCTCCCTTCTCTTGTCTCCATCTTCTCTTTTCTCCTGTAGGGCCAGATGACTTTCTATTCCTCATTAACTGTATGTCTTCTTTCCTAGTTGCAACAACAATATTAAACAGTTGTTCCTAAAACTTTGAGTTCCAAATTCTCCCCATCCCTCCCTCCCCACCCATTCCTTTTGGGACGGCAGGCAATTCAATATAGGCCATATCTGTGTAGTTTTGCAAATGACCTCCCTGATAGTCGTGTTGTGTAAGACTAACTGAATTACCATCCCTCCTAACCTGCCCCTCATTGATTCTCTTCTGTCTTTTGATCCTGTCCCTCCCCAAGTGTTGACTTCAAATTGCTCCCTCCTCCCTTTGCCCTCCCTTCCATCATCCCCCCCCCTTGCAATATCTCCTTCTCCCCCACTTTCTTATACTGTAAGATAGGTTTTCATACCAAAATGAGTGTGCATTTCACTCCTTCGTTTAGTCAAATGTGATGAGGGTAAACTTCTTGTTTTTTTTTTTCTCAGCTCTCCTCTTTTTCCCTCCACTAAGAAAAACTCCTACCTACCTTTTAAATGACATATAGTTACCCCCTTCCATTTCCCCCTCTTTCCTCTCACTACATTTCTCTCTCACCATTTACCTTAGTTTCTTTTAAGGTATGGTCCCGTCCTATTCAGTTCAATCTGTGCTCTCTATCTCTGTATGTGTGTGCATGTGTGTATGTGTGTGCATGCATGTACATGTGTATGTGTGGTCCCACCAACTACCCAGATACTGAAAAGTTTTAAGAGTTACAAATATTGTCTTTCCATGTAGGAATGTAAACAGTTCACTTCTGGTAAGTCCCTTAAGACTTCTCTTTGCTGTTTCCTTTTCATGCTTCTTCTCATTCTTGTGTTTGAAAGTCAAATTTTCTTTTCAGATCTGGTTTTTTCATCAAGAATGATTGAAAGTCCTCTGTTTCATTGAAAGACCATATTTTCCCTTGAAGTATTATACTCATTTTAGCTGGGTAGGTGATTCTTGGTTTAAGTCCTAGTTCCTTTGACTTCTGGAATATCCTGTTCCACGCCCTTCAATCCCTTAATGTAGAAGCTGCTAGATCTTGGGTTATCCTGATTGTATTTCCACAATACTGGAATTGTTTCTTTCTAGCTGCTTGCAAGATTTTCTCCTTGAGCTGGGAGTTCTGGAATTTGGCCACAATGTTCCTAGGAGTTTCTCTTTTTGGATCTCTTTCAGGTGGTGATCGATGGATTCTTTCAATACTTATTTTGCCCTCTGGTTCTAGAATGTCAGGGCAGTTTTCCTTGATAATTTCATGGAAGATGATGTCTAGGCTCTTTTTTTTTTTTTTTTTTTTTTCTTTTTTTCAGGTAGTCCCATAATTTTTAAATTGTCTCTCCTGGATCTATTTTCCAGGTCAGTTGTTTTTCCCATGAGATATTTCACATTCTCTTCCATTTTTTCGTTCTTTTGGTTTTGTTTGGTGATTTCTTGGTTTCTCATAAAGTCATTAGACTCCATCTGTTCCATTCTAATTTTGAGAGAACTATTAAATTCAGTGAGCTTTTGAGCCTCTTTTTCCATTTGGCTCATTCTGCTTTTGAAAGCATTCTTTTCCTCATTGGCTTTTTGAACCTCCTTTGCCAATTGAGTGAGCCTATTTTTCAAGGTGTTAATTTCCTCAGCATTTTTTTGGGTCTCCTTTACCAAAGTATTGACCCGTTTTTCATACTTTTCTTGCATCTCTGTCATTTCTCTTCCCAGTTTTTCCTCCACCTGTCTAACTTGCTTTTCAAAATCCTTTTTGAGCTCTTCCAGGGCCTGAGCCCACCCACCACCACCCTGGGGTGTCTGGGGTACTGAGGCCCCACCCTCCATGTCTTTCCCTGATGGCAAGGATATGTCCTCGTCATCAGATCCGAAGGTCAGGATCATTTGCATTTGTTGGAAAAAACTCTCTATAGTCTTATTTTTCTTCCCTTTTCTAGGCATTTTCCCAGCCAGTTACTTGACTTCTGAGATTCCTTTCCACCCCCGCCTGGATCTGCCCAGCTAGTGCTTGAAGGCCTCTGAGATTTAAATGGGCTTTCCTCCTGCCGGCTGTCAATCAGTGAGCTTTAGTTCAGGTGCTGGGGTGGGGGCAGGGCCGCCTCCCAGGCTCAGTTCCCTCAGGGGCTTTATGCAGAAGCCTTCAGTAATAGAGCGGGGTGGGGGCAGGGCCGTCTCCCAGGCTCAGCTCCCTCAGGTTTTATGCAGGAACCTTCCGTAATGAAGATCCTGCCTGCTGCTGGGGGATTCCTGAGTCCTGGGCCGCTGCCGCCTCAGCCACCGCCCACACCTCTGCCTCCACCGCTTCCTGCCCCCGTCTCTGCCGCTGCTGCTTCCTCCCGAGGGGGCCCGAGTCACGGAGACGCTCCACTCCCCTCCTCCAGCCTGGCCTTCTCTCTCACTGACCTGTAGCTTCTGTGGGCGGAGGGACTTTCCCGGCTGCCGGAGCTTCCGTCTCTGAAGCCTGCTCAGATCAGCTTCTCTGGGGCCTTGGCCAGGGCAGCGCTGGGGGTGGAGTCCACTTTCTGGAGTGTGACGGACCCTGGGGACGGGTCTCCAGGGCTCCCTGGAACGGAAATCTCTTCCACTCCGTTTCTGCACACCTTGTATTGACCCAGAAGTTATGGGGGTCTCTTTTTACATTAATTCTTTGGGCTTTGGTTTTGGAGCTCGTAAACGTGGGTCCTTCTACTCCGCCATCTTGGCTCTGCCCGGGGTAACTACATTTTTATAAAAAATAATATATGCATATATGCATAACATGAACTATGTAATACAATTGAGTCAGGATTGTTATTCCTCAGCTACCATATTTTTTCTTTGATAAAACACATAATTACTCTAGTAGAAAAAGATCTAGGCAAATCTAATTATAGACCTGACCTTGCAAAATCTGCAATGTAATCATGATTACTAATTACTACCTCTGTAAAGAGGTTAGAAATAGAAATAACAATGGAGGAAGGATCATAGACTGTATATATAGAGATGAAAGGACCTTAGAGTTCATCAAGTCTAATTCCATCTTTCAAATGAGGAAACTGAGGCAGAGTTTATGTGACCTACCCCTGGTAAAAATAAAAAACAGCTAACAAGTATCTGATACTAGATTTGAACTCATATCTTCTTGACTCTAAGTCTATTACCCTACATTCTACCATGCAATAGGTGAAAATCCCTCCTCTGTCACTTACTAGTCATAGTAATTTAATCTCTTTATGTCACTAGTGATTCTCTAGGACTTAAATCATAGGCTAACTTCTGTTTATGTTGGTGGAGGGAGAACCCATGACAGGAGTTCCCTTTGCTGATGAAAGCACAGATCCTTCATGCACTTCTTTGCACATTCATCTACTATCTCTACATGGAAGTTTCTCGAATCTCTATTTCCCCATTCACCTTCCACACAGAGTTATAGTCCCATATTTCCAATTAACTGGTAGGCAACCTCAGAGGGGATATCCAATTGTCAAACTCAACA
This sequence comes from Bettongia penicillata ogilbyi, assembly GCA_023548195.1. NCBI lineage: Eukaryota > Metazoa > Chordata > Mammalia > Diprotodontia > Potoroidae > Bettongia > Bettongia penicillata. Next base: position 3,084,338 of record JAJHZJ010000287.1, on the reverse strand, counting down.
TGTCCAAAACTGAATTCATCTTACCCCAAGACCTGCTCATCTCCCTAACTTCCCTTTCCCTTATGTTAGCCCATGACCATCTTCCCTTTGATGAGAACTCTTAACCTTTGAATCACCTTTAACTATTCTCTCTACCTTACTAGTCACTTCCAATCAGTTAACAGATCCAGTTACAGAATCCTAAACTCACAGAACACGATAGCTAAATATTGTTGCTGTTGAATCATTTTCAATTGTGTCTGACCCTCTGTGACCCCACTGGGGGTTTTCTTGTCACAGATACTATAGTGGTTTGCCATTTCTTTCTCCAACTCAATTTAGATGAGAAAGTGAGGCAAACAAGGTGAAGTGACTTGCCCAGGGTCACATAGCGATTAAATATCTGAGGCCAGATTTGAAGTCAGAAAAACGAGTCTTCCTGACACCAGCCTGAATTCAGGTGCTCCTGACTCTAGGGTTAGTACTTTATCCACCTAACAGCCCTTAGTAGGGACCTAGAGATCATCTAATCTAACATCCCAAGAAGAACCTATAGAGTTTGAATGATTTGTCTAAGATCCCAGAGCAAGCATTAGAGTTAGGACTCCAATTTGGCCCTTCCTAATTCCCTACCATACAGGTCTTTTGTGCCTCCTCAGTAACATAATCCATATCTGTCATCTTTCTATTCCCTCTTGTAATTACTCTACTTCAGATTATCTTTTCTTTTCACTTAGACCATTATAATAGCCTCCTAAGAGGACTTTCTGCCTCCAGTCCATTCCTTTTCCAATCCATCCTTCACATAGTACCCAAAGAATTGTTCTAATTCACAGTTCTGTCCGTGCAACTCTCCTACTCAAAAACCTTTAGGGCCACCCTGTACATGAATAAAGAACACACTCGACTCTTCCATTCAAATTTCTATATTATGGTTCCAACATCTCTTTCCAGCTTTAGCTTCAATTTATCCTCCTTATTTTCTACCACACTCTTGTCTCCTCCCATCTCTATACCTTTGTTAATATCACCCTCACCCATGGCCCCTTGGCTGCTCATTCATTAATTAGACATTTATTGTCTCTTCTGTGCAAGGCATTATGCTAGTTAATGAAGAAATACTGACTAAAAATAATGCTATCTGTTCTCAAGGAACTTACATTCTACTGACAGATACAATCTATACACAGATAAGCATGACACAAGGTAGACTGTGGTGGGCTGAAAAAGGGTAATCTAGACAAAGTGGTCTAGAAACGTTTGAATGAGAAAGAAGAATATCAGCTTTAGACCTCCCTTCAGAGCCTACAACATGTGCTACACTTTAACGAACTACCTTCTTTAATATCCTCCTTCTTTTCAACTTGGAGATCATAGCATTTTGCCTGGACTACTCCTTTTCAATTACTGTATTCATTGATTTTGATGGCTCCTCCAATGATACAGGTCTTGATGCATCAGTGTCTTCCCATACTGTAAGACTTTCATCCATGTTCTCCCAGAAAGTTTCCCTAGGGGATCCACTCAATGTATTGAGATCCTTCCTTATTTTCTGTCAGTATCAGGGAGAAAATTGAGTCTGTTACTGGAATCATCTTAAATGGATGGTAGAACCTGTAGTCTGTGCTCCACAGGCATGGTCTTTGAGAATTCAGGGTCACCTTCCCTTAATGATGAAGTGTTGGACTAGGGTTTTATGGAGGTTTTCTTATAGCATAACTAGTTGTTTATACATCTTTCTCCTCTAGTATGTTAAAAGTTCTTTGAGAGTAGGTCTCGAATCCTGTTTACTTTACATTTCTAGGACAGTACTTTATGCATAGTAAGCTTAATAAATGTTTGTTGACTTGAATCATTGTTGAATAAAAGTATTTGTTTTGTTACGCAGGAAAATGGCTTGTTTGCTTCGAAAAACATTCTGGCCTATTTTAATAAATGTTGTAGGAATATTTAGTTTTTCAGTCAGCTTGAATAAGTCTCCTGCAGATGACTCATCCAGCTCATATTGTGGAGTAGGGACAAAGCACTTTGAGTGGGTTATTGGAAGATGTAGGCAATCAGCATTTTAAAATTCCACTCCTTGGGTCCTATTCAGCTTGAGTGTTTTCATCTTTAATGTTTTTAGTTCTATAATTTAAAAACAAAAATCCTAAGCATTTGAAGATTATTGTAGCAGAAAATTGTGTTTTGACTTGGGAAAGGTTGCTTCCTTCATTTTCTCATCTTTTAGTATTTGACCAGGAAGCTATGGTTACAACCATATTTTTCATTTAGAGGTATATGCTTTTCCATCTTAAAAACTCAATAGTCCAAGTAAAGTTTGTTCAGTCATCATTCATTTATTCATTGATGCTCTCATCAATACCAATTTGTCTATCAGTCAATATTTATGCAAAGAACCGTTATATGTGCCTAGCAGATACAAAGGACTCCAGGCAGGAAATAAGGTGAGATACAGAGAATCTGATGATCCATGATGGGAGAAGGACTTTTCATTTTTCCAATTTCCTAGACCAGTGAAATCGCAGGTACAAAAAAATTGTTTAAAAATATTTTAAAGAATTTACTCATTTGCTATTTTTGTACATGCCTAAGATCATAATTTTTAAAAAACTCCTTAGAGATCATGCAGTCCAACCCTCTCATTTTTTAGATGAAGAACCTAAAGGAAAAGGGAAGTGACAAGTCCACAGTTATTCAAAAAATAAAGAAGCACAACAAACATTTAAAACCAGGGATCTTTCCATTATAATTTGTTGTTTCTCACTACTCTCATATGAGATACACTTCCTCCATACATTTTGTGGGAATTTTCTTCCTTGTTTCTCTTTTACCAATAAAAAATAGTGAAATATACTGATACTATAAAAATAAGCCCAGTTTAATTCCATATATCCTTTTTTTCCAAAACAAGTTCTTGCGGATTTTAATTAACATTTTGTACAGTAAATAATATTACAAATATTGCTTTGGGAGAAATTCATACTAGCAATTGAGAAAACAATGCAAAAAACTTTTCTTCATTTAAACAAATGAATCTCATTTTTCTTTGTCTTTTAATGCAGAATAAGTCAGGGAAATGATGAAGACTTTTTTTCTGTTTCTATGATTTTCTTTCATCAGTGGAAAAAACAACTTCTATTCTCTTTTTTTGCTCTTTACAGGTTCTTTACAGATTAAAAGAAAAAATTCAGCTTTCCCTGAGACAAGACAAGGAGAAAAACCAAGAGATCCACCTATCCCCCATCCCATTACAGGCCACCCAATCGGACACAAAGACGGTCAACAGTATGGTCCAGGCTGAGCATACCCCTAAAGTGGTGAACGTCATAGTGGATCCCCAAGGCCGATGCACTCCTGAGATCAAACCTGCTATTTCTGTCAGTCCATCACCTTTCAAAATGAAGCCTGTGGGACTTCAGGAGAGGTAAGGAAATGCTTCTGAATCTACTTTCAAAATTAGTTACAACATGAATCCCACAGGTGCTGATGAGTTGGACATGATTAATTGATGTAGTCTATTTATTTCACCTGGGAATGTCTGTATCGGTAGCAAGACATTCAGAAATAACAGTTATTGTCCCCAGAGAGGCAGATCTTATAGACTAGGCTCATTGAGTTGTTTCATCACATATGATTCTGCCGAATTATCAAAGCTGCAAACATCATGGATACTGATCTCTGGTCTGATCAAGAGAAAATTAGGTCTTTCTGATATCACACTTAGGGTAGGAATTAGAATGTTACCATGTTTCACTTTTGTCTCCTTTGCAGTATAAATGAACAACATGGTCTCTGAGAATATTGATGTTTTTATTGGCTCGTTTGTCATCACAAATTACTAAAAAAGTTATACCATGATTTGACTCTTCATAGTCAATTCCAATGTTCACATTGTCCAGTTTCTCCAATGAAGTAGATTGTAATCCATGTCTCGGTAGAAGGTTGGGCCCCAACCCATTCACCATCACCAAAATTTGTCACCTGGTGGTCAATCTTGTGGTGATATCTTGGAATATCTTGGACTTTTGCTGTTATGGGTCACAATCTGGGGAGATGTGAGTTAGCCAGCCCTCTGTCCTATTCCCAATACTAAATGGGACGGTGGCAAGAACGTTGTGGTGCAGACCTAGGGTCCACGAGGTTGATATTGCCCCAAGATGGATGGATCTGTGTCCACGTGGTGGGCCATTTGAGAAAGAGGAGCATAAAAGGGGCTTTTGAGATTTTGATGAAGAGCTCCTGACTATTTTTTTGATCTTTGTACTGCCAGGCTGTATTGGTTTTAATTCTCTGAACTACTTTTAAATCTCCTTGTGAATTGCTTCTACCTAAGGGTACTGGAAAGATTTTAGTAAAAATAAATCTTCATTTAAACCTCTTGGCTGAGAATGACCCAGTGTACCAGATACAGGGTAGTGACCACCCCAGCTTGCCTGAACCTGACATTATAACCCAGTCTTCTCACCTGTCCTTAAAACCTTTCTAGCTTGGTAGGATTTGACTGACACAGTCTTTGATAACGTAGGGTAAAATCCTTCCCTTTATACAAAGGAGTTGTTGTAGGATTCCAGTAAATAGAATAGCCACTTCATGGTGTTTAATTCATCATTAAATTTAGGGAAAATAATTTAATCTAGAAATGCATCTTGTATAAAGTCGGGTACATGGGGGTTAGTTGGAGCTCCCCAAAGTAGAGTTTCAGAACAGGGAAGGGTTAATAATCAGAGGGATAGAGAATCAGGGCATGCTGGCTTTCCTCAAATACACAAATAGCTATCATAATGAAGAGGGAGAAGACATTCTCCACAGGGCAAATCTATAACAAATGATCTAAGGTAGAAAGAAACAGATTCTAGTGCAGGATAAGGATGAATTCATCAAAGAGTATATAAAGAAAGAACTTTTTCCTTTATACTGTATATATAACTTAAGTTGTAGAGTTATCTACAAGTCATCTCCCCCCATAAAAATAAGAGCTCCTTGAGAACAGGAATTGTCTTTTACCCTTCTTTGAATTCCCAGTACCTAGGCTTATAGCTGGCATATAGTACGCACTTAATAAATGCTTAATGAGTGACTAACTGAGCTGTGAAAACAATCAGAACTATTAAAAAAATTAGATAAGTTGCTATAGGAAATAGTGAGCTTCCCATCACTGAAAGAGCTCAGAAAGAGGGTAGAGAGCCACTTGCTGGGTATGCCACAGCAGGGATCCCCAGTTCAGAGATTGCATGAGATAATCTTTGAAGTCCCTTTCAACTCAATGATTATATAATTTTTCTAGCGTGCTTTTCCCAGATCTCCATTTTCCCAGTATTGTTCTCTTTGTCTTAGGTTTTGAGATCAAGTACATAATTCATAGAACAGATGTTCAGTGCAGAAACTAAGCTTCATTTGTATCTCCTCCAATCTCTACTGCATAAATAGCACTTATTCAAACACTTTGTCAAATTATATGATATGCAAGCACACATCCAGAAAATGTAGTTTAGGACCTTGAGAAAGACAGAAGATAAATTTGATCATCCAGAATCTTGTTTTCATCTACCAACATTACCATTAGTCAGGAAGCTCAATGTAAAAGGAAAAAGAAAAATCAGCCTTCCGTCATAATAGCAGAGCCAGCCTATGACTCAGTGGATGGGGGACTGGGTCAGAAGATCTGAGTTCAAATCCAGTCTCAGACACCTACTAGCTGTTTGACCCTGGACAAGTCACTTAGCTACTGATTGCCTAACAAGATAGATCTACTGGAAAAGGAAATGGCAAATCACTTCAGTATCTATGACAAGAAAATTCCAAATAGGATCAGGAAGGGTCAAACGTGACTGAAACACCTGGACTACAGAAATCGTAGTTTTTTACAGCACTTTAAAGTTTACAAAGCACTTTACAATTACTATCTCATTTTATCCTTGCAACATCTGGGAGGTGGGTGCTTTTATTATCCCCATTTTATGGATGGGGAAAAGAAGACAGGTTAAGTGACTTGCCCAGGGTCACACAGCTATGATTAAACTCTTATTGATCAATTTACTCTTTCATTGAAGATCTATTCTGCCATTCTTTTGAATGCTTTCAACTTCTCTTTATTCATCTGCCTGATAAAGAAGCTAGAACTGTCTTTGTCACCATTATTGAAAGTTGAGATCTGGGTTCTAGTCTCTGCTGTGCCTCTTCTTAGCTATATGACCTTTGGAAACCACTTAGCCTTGATGAATCTCAATTTTCCAATCTGTAAAATGAATTACACCAAATGATCTCTGAGGTCCATTCTAGTCCTTCCATACCCTAACGGCCATGTCTAGTAATATACTGTTTGTTTGCCTAAAAAAGGAGGCAAAGGGAAAGAAGACAATGTGATGTAAGGCAGTGAGGGCTGGATTTGGACCTGGGTTTGAATGCTGCCTCAGATTTCTCTCTCTCTCTCTCTCTCTCTCTCTCTCTCTCTCTCTCTCTCTCTCTCTCTCTCTCTCTCTCTCTCTCTCTATCTCTATCTCTATCTCTCTGTCTCTCTCTCTGTCTCTCTCTCTCTCTCCATTCATTCATTTATATTTCTTAATCATATGTTAGTAGGCAAGCTTTTTAATCTCTCAGGGCCTCAGTTTACTCATCCATGCAATATGGATAACAATAGCACCTACTTTGTTTGGAGGATCTCATATGCATAAAATGCTTTACAGATCTTAAATCACTATATAAATATCAGGTTGAGGAAGGGAGGGAGTACAGACTTGTGACTTCATTGATTTATAGGGAAGTCCCTGTGTATAAACTCACTCAAGCAAAGTAGATCAGCAATTCATCTGTCACTTACCATCTTTGAGAGCTGTCTAGGGTATGGTTGCACAACTAATTTGTGCCAGGGACAGAAGTCTTCTGATTACTTCTTCATTACTCAGTTGGCCCTAACCATTACGCCACACAGCCTTTTATGAACTATTATTCTTCACTTCTTGTTATTCAAGTTTATTTTATTTATAAGTTTCAAATATCACAGTGTTAAAGATCCATTTCAGGGGTGGGGATCCTGTGGCCTGGAGGTCATATGTGGCCCTCTAGGCCCTCGAGTACAGCCCTCGGAAGCTAAACTAAAAAGTGCCACACTTTAGAGGTCCACATGTGGCCTCGAGGCCATAGGTTCTCCACTTCAAGGCCATTTCATAATTAAAATTAATGTTTGTGTTTGGAGACAGCAAGGATGATGTCTTATTTCATCTTTGTATTGCATTGGCATAGTGACATGCCAAAAGAAGAATGAATGAATGAATGCCATTATGAGTGAACCTTGGTTTGGTTCTCAATGAATAAAGAAGATAAATGCAAAGAAATGCCTTACTGGAGCAATTCTCCCTTACTATTCAACTTTCATTACCATGTACCCTGGGGGGCAGCTAGATGGTGCAGTGGATACAGCACCAGTGCAGGAGTCAGGAGGATCTGAGTTCAAATCTCACCTCAGACACCTGAAACTAACTAGCTGTGTGACCTTGGACAAGTCACTTAAATCCAATTGCCTCATCCTGGGTCATCTCCAGTCATCCTGATGAATATCTGGTCACTGGACTCAGAAGGCTCTGAAGGAGAAGTGAGGCTGGTGACCTGCACAGCCCTCCCTCACTCAAAACAAAGTCAAGTGCAAGTCATGTCATCATTTCTCTGATGGCATGGTCTTCTTTGGCAACAAAGGACAAACACACATGAAAAAGAAAGTCCTTTGTTTGACATTTAAAGGTCTTCACAACCTAGCCCTTGTTTGTCTTCTCACATGACTTCCCTCCAGTTACTCTATGATCAAGCCGTACTGGTCAAGGAAAAGTCCTTGCTCTTTCTCAGGAATGGAATTCCATCTTCCATCTCTGTGCCTTTACATAGACTGATGCTGTTGCTAGAACGCTCTGCATCCTCACCTCTATCTCCAAGAGTCCTTGGTTTCCTTAAAGACTCAGCTCAAATGCTAAGTTATGCAGGAGGCCTTTCTCAGCATCTCCAGCTGTTGGACTCTTGCTCACTAAGGTTGCTTTCCATCTGCCTGTATGCACGTATCCCTATGTTGCCTTCACTAGTATAATATAAGTTCCTTAAGGACAGGGACTGTTTTTACCATTTTTTGTATCCTCCACACTTAGCACAGTGACTGGTACATGTTGTAGTTTAGTCATTTCAATTGTGTCCAACTTTTCATTACCCCCTATTGGGGTTTTCTTGACAAATTGCATTTCCTTTTCCAATTCATTTTACAGATGAGGAAACTGAGGCAAACAGATTAAATGATTTTCCCAGGGTCACACAACTACTTAGTTTCTGAGGCTGAATTTCAACTCAGTTTTTCCTGACTTCCAGGCCAGAGTTCTATTCCATTGTGCCATCTAGCTGCCCCCCCCAACCCCTGACACATCATAGGTGCTTAACAAATTTATGTTAATTAGTTGGATTAATTTCTTTGCTGTTTTGCAAGATCTTTTACGAGGAAGAATTAACGACTGATTAACAAAACAAGTTTCCTGGTGGTAGCAGTATGGTAGTACATACTCTTGTGGGTTCTTGACACCAAAAATAGGATCATGGGTTTAGAGTTGCAAGGGACCTTTCAGGTCATCTAGCTCAATTCCTTATTTTACAAGTAAGAAAAAAATGAAAACCAGGGAGATCAAATGATTTCCCCTTTACAAAAGTATTAAACAGAAGAGACAGAATTTGAATCCAGAGCTAACACTCTGCATTAAGTATTGTTTCTCCTGTTGCTTCCAGATAACAGATCTCCCCTGATTTTCCTTCTCTGGGTCATGTCATAACATAACATGACAACTTTCTTTTCATTTTCTAGTTGTGGTGGAAAACTGTGATATCCATTGCAAGTATGTAGACTTCAGGTATTTAAAAATAAAAAAAACAGACTGAATTTCTCAGACTTTCTAGGGAAAGAGTCTGGATTAATAGAAAGATCAAAATAAAAGTCTTTGCCAAGAAAATGTCATATAGACTGGCATATAAGTTCAAAGTCCCTATTTAACATGGCTTACTCCCAGAATACTAGAAGGCAGACATCTGTTCCCTGCTCCCCCTAGTGGAGAGTCATAGTATTGGTCTATTGTTTTCTGCAAGTTCCCCATGATTCACATAAATGAATGGGACTCCAGCTGAGGGAATAGATAAAGGAATCAAAAGGTATGAAATGCATACAAATGAATGGAGGTGGGAAAATAGCTCCTATTTCAGAAGAGAAACAAATTACTTTCATGAAAATCTGGACCACCTAGATAGAATTGTAGATTTGGAGTGAATGAACAAAACAGCATTTATTAGCCGTTTGCTGTGTTCCAAGAACTATACTAAGTGTTAGGATTCCAAATACAAAGTAAGATAGTTCCTGCTTTCAAAAATATCATCATCATCAAAAAATAATAGTAATAAAAATAAAATAATAAATGATATATTATTAAATGTATTTTATTAATAACATTAACATCTTTATTTATATTCATCTATTATTGTTATTTAATTATTCAATAATATGTATTATTAAAATATTAAAAACTTAAATAAGAGAATAGCTAGCCTTTAGATAGCTCTTGATGGATTTGCAAAGTGCTTTATATATGTAATCTCATCTGGTCTTCACAATAATCTTGTGAGGTAGCTGCTGTTATTATCAGCCCCATTTTGCAAATGAGACCTGAGGTTGAGGGAGGTTATGACACAGTTATGAAGTCTAAAGCAAGATATGAACTCGGACAGGGCAGCTAGGTGGTACAGTGGATAGATGGCTGGCTCTGGAGTCAGGAGGACCTCCATCCTCAGACACAGTTTAGTTGTATGACACCAAGGCAAGTCACTAAGCCCTATTTGCCTCAGTTTCCTCATCTGTAAAATGAGTTGGAGAAGGCAATGGCAAACCTCTTCAGTATCAGGACTAAGGAAACCTCCAATGTCATGGAAAGTCAGACTTAACAGAAACAGTTGAACAGCAAAAGATGAATTTAGATATTCCTGATTCTAGGTCCAGCCTTTAATCAGCCTTCAACTGAATTCAAGTGGATTCAGTCGCTTAGCTGGCACATGAAGGAGAGGGATGAGCAGGGATGGGTGTCACAAGATAACGAGTGGAACAGTAAGACCAGAAGCAAAGATAGTGTTATTTGAAAATAGTTCTCTGAGCTAGAAGTAGAAGGGGAATAGGGAGAGTGAAGTATGTACTTGGAGGCAGGGGAGGGGAGTTGTGTCTCTCTGGAGCTCTTGTTTGGAGAGTGGTGTAGCTGTGGGAAGAGTGGATGATGGCTGAGGTGAAGAAGCCTATTCTGGGAATCGTGGAATGGACTTGGGGTATTCTGAAGTCATATTGTACTAGAAAATCAATCATTAAATTTCAGTGTAGGCATTTATATCTTAGAAATGACAAAGCTTGATTTATTCTCTTTATTGTTAAGAAAAGAAAATGATGGAGAAAATGTTAGTATTGGAAATTACACTTAAAAGTGTGTCCCCCCTCCCAACCCTCCCAACCTCCTCCCCCCCTGGAATCTGGTTGTTAAACATTTACTAGCACACCCCAGAATGAACCTTAGGGGATATCTAATTTCTTCATTCCACAAATGACAAATGCAAGGCCAAGAGATATCCTACCATTAACCCAAGGTCACTCATTTCCAAAAATGTATGTCTCATCACTTTGGGTCCATCACCTCTGTCAGAGAGTAAGTAACATACATCATCACTGATCCTTTGGAGACATAATTGATCAATGAATTGGTCAAAATTCTTAGGTCTTTCAAAGTTATTTTTCTTTTACAAGGTTGTACTCATTATATGAATTATTTCCCCCAATTCTACTTATTTACTTACCATAACTACTCACTGGATTTCTTGATCACTATTGGGTCTGGTGTTATTTTTAGCTTTTTTTTTTTTGGAATGGATTTGTGGGAACTAGGTTGCCTGCTTCTGTTCAAGCAGCCATCTGGGCCAGAAGCCTAGAGTTAGATTTTTGGACATAGAAAGTGTGTGGATTTGTTTTACTTGATCATAATTATTTGTTACAAGAACATAAAAAAGACTTCTAAAAGGAACAAATTTTCAACTATAAGAAAAAAGCTATCTGAAGTCACTTGGGCCTGGACCAGACTGGACAATTTCAATTTTAGATCACTTCTTTGTGAAAAACAGTCATTATAGTATATGCTTCACAGATTTTGGAAGAAAGGAGAGGATTGGGGGTGGGGAGTTTGGGAAAGTGATGGAGAGTAGGTGGTGAGGGGTAAAACAGAAGGAGGAAGAGGACATTGGAGTGGAGGTTCCAAGAAGAAAAAGATTTGCTACATTATTTTAGGCCTTAACACTTATTACTATTCTATCTTTTCATAAAATATTTAAAGGGATGACCTCAGAGGGGGAGAAAGAGAAAATGCAACCAACCATCTCATGAACAGCAAACATCATTTTGATCTTTCTGAAACTGTATTTGTATTGTATCTCAAATTGTCTGATAGTAGCAATAGATTTTTTTTTAATACCTATCATTGGTAAAGATTCTGAAGAGTTAGAAAAAAATCTAGAAAGAGGTCTCTTTTTCTTACAAGGCCAAAAATCCACTAAGAGAAAAGATAGAAAAAATCTGGAGACAAGGTTTAAAAAATTTGTTGAATAACAAATGGCAAGCCCACGCCATAAAATGTGGTGGTAAATGAAAAACCAAACCAAATGAGGGGGGTGGGGGAGGGAGAGAGGGAGAGAGGGAGAGAGGGAAAGAGAGAGAGAGAGAGAGAGAGAGAGAGAGAGAGAGAGAGAGAATACAGCCCACTGAAAAGAAAACAGATGATGAAATAAAACAAAACTAAAACTAAATTAAAAATAAATAGCTTTTTTAAAAAAAGAAATAGGTAAAATAATAGATCAGTGTTTAGAATGCTAGATGTAATTTCCACCAAAGCAGATCCTGTAATGACTGCAATTTTGATGATCGAAGGCCAAGAGAATAATGCTGGAAATGGCAACGATAACTACAGTGCTGTCTTTTTTATGGCCATATCTGAAACCCTTTCCAAGAATTGATTTCTCTAGTACAAACAGTATGCTGTTGCATCTGCCGTCCTACACATTCTATCAGCTGCTCCCTGGGAGATTTGGAAGCGACCTTGGACAAGTCCTTAGACCCAAAGGCCCTGGATTTGAATCTTGCTTGTCGTTTACCCAGGCAACTGTGTGACCTTAGGCAAATCACTTAACATCTCTGGTTCAATTTCCACAGCTGTAAAATGAGAAGACTTCTAGGGTCTCTTCCAAATTTTATCAACCTGATCCAAATGTCCTACCTCCCTCAGCGTTTTTCCCAACCTCTATCCCCCTTAAATTCCAATCAACATGTCTACTTTCTTCCAGTTTTATAAAAAAGAAGGTGCCAAATTTTATGTTGTTATTGATGGGAACATGTTGACCATTTAAAAAATTATGATGATTTTGCATCATAAATCTATTTCTAGAGAGCGTTGTATGTGTGTTTATGAGAAGATTTTACTATTTTCTCTGAGTGGATAAAGCTATAAACTTGGGGTCAGGATGTTTGAATTCTGTCTTAGATACTTACTAGCTATTTGACTTCAGTCAAATCACTTAACCTTTTTTAAGCTCAGTTTCCTCATCTGTAAAATAGTAAAAATAATAGGACTCACTTCAGAGGTTGTTACAAAGACCAAATGAGATAAAACCCACAAAAAGCTTTATAGGTTTAAAGCACTCAGTAATTATGTTAGCTATTATGCATTGTACAAATTCTATTTCTTTTAGTCAGATTAATGGAGATTTAAGTGTCCTGATGTATCTATAGCTAGAAGTACTGGCAATTCATTCTATAATCTACATATTCAAGTCTAGTAACCATGTATAAAATGTCTGCTACATGTGAGAGAAGCAGTCAAACTTAGTGAACAGAGAAGAGAAAGTCAGCGTAACCTGAATTCTCGTCCCCATTCTGACATACATTGGCTATGTGATCTGATGCTAAGTCAACTGCCCCCGGGCAATTCTCTAAGACTAAAAGTTGCAGACTTTTCAAATTGCCCATTTGAATTGGTAGAGGAAGCTTTCTTACCTGGAATTCCTTTCACTGGACCCTTTTCCCCATCCCACCCCCCCCAAAAAAAAACCACAAGGCATGGAATAGGAAAAAATGCAAAAAATGCTAGATACAAACCAGTCACTTTTTAATGAAATGTCACATACCTTCTGGGAAAGTATATGAACATATCATAAATCTTAATTAACCCATTGAAAGAACTGAGTGAAACTGTGAAACCTTGGAAAGATTTTATTCAGGCCAAGTGTGGAGTCCAATTCCCAGAGCATCCTTGGCTGCCTGCCTCCAGTGACAACCTGAGTCAGCATTTTGTACACTTGTACCAAGAGCCTTCATCCTGTGGGCTGAGTTATTTGCATTTGGATTGATGGGATGCAAGGATGGTCTCTAGGATTTCAAGGTACGCAATGTGTCAATTTCACTGAATGCCTCCTATTATTAATCGAAAAAGAAGATTGGTGCCACCGTCAGCAGAGGTCCCCACATCATGATACAGCACATCTGTCGCAGGACTAGTTAAATTCAGCCCAAAGAAAGATGAACCAACCACGGTAGGTGACTTTAAAAAAAATAAAATAAAATCGTTTTTGACCTACATTGTCATTTTGAAACTGGAGCCTTGCTTCCCTTGTAAATATTTTACAAGATTCTCCTAATATATTACAGAAATTTTAAAAGTACAATTTCTATAAGAAACAATTTATAATTCTCTGGGCTCAATTTAAATGTAGATGGAAACTTAAAATCATCTGAATGCTTTATCTGAAGCAAGTCTAAAGACTGCCTCCCTTGTCTGGCATGTAGGAATAGTGCCATCTAGTGGACCTATAGGGCTAGAATGGTGCAGGAGCTACTAGGTTATTTTCTAGTGGGAAATGAAATCTCCTGGCTTGTTATGAAAATCCATAATCTGTGTATTCTCTGGGAAGGGGAAGTATTATGTCTCCTGGCATATCTCGCAGGCAGATGGTTTTATTAATGATAAAAGCACTGCAGGCTATGTGAAATAAATCATCTAGTATTAAAGGTTTTCCAGCATTGCTCAAAGTGTAGTCATTATTTCCCTTGGTCAACTCACTCCTTTGTTTCCATAAATTTATAAATATGTAAGGACATTTAACTCCCATAAGATCATTGATATCCAATTTTTAATGTGTCTACTTCTATTATTGAATTTTTTTCCTTTTTCTCCTTCTCATTTTTTAATAAATCTAGTTTGAAAAGAGCTTACATGAATCTAAGCCAGAATTCTTCTCATCTTTATCTTGTTTCCATCCCCTACCAACTCTTCCCTAGTTTCTCTTTCCTTCACTCTCCCTTCTTTCTTCCCGTTTGTTCTTGATTTCAATTTTCCCATTAATTTACAGTCATCGTGGAAAGAAAGCAACAGACCTTCCCAAGGGTCCAAGCATTATGAGAAACATTTAGTCAGTATTGCGGAGAAGTGACCTCCCTTCATCCTTCCTGATTTCTTTGGAAAGAAAGGTTACTTTCTATAAACCATGTGGTACCATCAAAAGAACCCTGATAATAAAATCAGACAGAAGACATAGGTTCAAATTCCATCTCTGACTCTCACTATCTTAATTGTATCACTACAGATCTGGGAAATAGGAGGCTGCAATATTTCTCTTCCATGCCTTCCCTTCAGGGTGCCCTGAGGATTAGAAACCAGGGTATCCGCCCCATTATTCTTCAATGAATATAATATTCTGAATGAGTAGATTTATGAAATTATCTTCATTATTTGTCATTTCCTCTTAAAGAGTTCTCTTTGAATCCCTTGTTTTGAAAAGTATTAATTCCCTCTCTCCCTTGGTCTTTTGTCTGTCTACACATTTTTTTGCTTGAATCATGAAAAAGGTGGAAAATTATTAAAAAGTAATCTATTAACGATTGCTAACAAGTGTGTGGTAGCATTTAAATATCATAAATTTAAACAAACTTTTGAAACTGTCAGGGATATCTCTCTACTTGTTCAGGTTGGATGTTGGGAAAGAAGGAGGCACTTCCAAGATACTGAACAGTTAATAAGAGGAAAGTTACTTTACCCTAACACAGCAAGAATATGTAACAAGGACATAAGGCACGTCGCTCCTCTGGACTCAGCTCCCCTCATCTCCATATGGAAATTGACTTGATCAGCAGGGCAGGATATAGTGAAGGACATTGTAACTCACAGGGTCTTCAGAAATCTACCAAGTCTAGATTCAACGTGGCTGGGGTATTGCATGTCCTAAAATGACCAAAGAAGCTAAGTCCAGTGAGCCAAAGCCAATCCTGTAGGTCAATCAGTTTGGGGGAGAGAGGTAGCTTTGTCTTCTTTTTGGTAAAGTCTCCCTATGTTGTGTTTAGGAGGAAAGAAACTACATCAGGGAAATGTTGATCCTATCAACACGTATTACAAAAGCACAATGGAAATTTATCTGAAACCTAGGCAGCTTGGTTACTTTATTTCAGGGGTTCTCAACTATGAATTTATTCTTTGAAAATAAAGATATAGAAAATTATATTTCAATATAATTGTTTTCCTTTATCATCCTATGTATTTTGTTTTATGCATGTACAAACACTATTCGTAGAAGCAGTCTGAAAATTTTACCAGATTGCTAAAGGGGATCCATGGCGCTAAAAAAAGAGTAAGATTTCCTGAGTATAAATCATTTGGAAATAGTTCTAGAGTCAAGCACACTACCGCTAGGTGACAGAGTAGATAGAACAAAAAACTGAGTTAAGAATGCTTGAGTTCTAATTCTGGTAAAAACACATATCAGTTGTGTAACTCTGGGCAAATAACTGAACATTTCTATGCCTCAGTTTCCCCATATGTAAAATAAAGATAGTTGTAGCACCTACCTCATAGGGTTGTTGTTATTGTCGCTGTTGATCAAATGATTTAACATAAGTACAATATTTTGCAAACCTTAAAGTATCATATAAATGTTGCTACCATCATCATCATCTCTCTTACACTATGTCACCTTGGGGGAGTCATTAAGACTGTGGACTTTACATTCCTCATCTGTAAACTGCAAAGACACTGTAAAACTGTAAACTGTAAGACACCATCTAGCTCCAAAACTATAATTCTTTGATCCTCAGTGTCACAGTTTCTGCTCTCCAAAGCTTAAGGGGAGAGAATATTTTCCTGAACGTATACATGTGCACTGTGTTTATATATCAATCAAAAGGCATTTCTTAAATATCTGGTGTGTTTTAGGTATTGCACTAAAGACAAAAATGAAAGAGTCCTGTCTTTAAAAAGCATATATTCTATAGGTGAAGACAATATATACATATATTACATACATGCAAAATAAATATAAGGCAATTTTGGAAAGGAGACACTCACCACAGGGGAGAAGGGCATGGAGGTGAGAAAAGACTACACGTCAGAGGTGACATTTGAGCTGATTTTGGAAAGATGCTAGGTATTTCAGGAAATGGGGATGCAAAAGTAAGCCTTTCAGGCGTGGGGGACATCCTGTAAAAAGGGTACAGTCAGGACATGGGCTGGCATGTGGGAGGAAAGGCAAGAAAGCAGGTCTGGTTAATAATAGTTAATAAAGTTGGAAACATCGTAAGGTTGGGATCCTATTGTGAAGGACCTTAAATGCCAAACAAAGCAGTTTGTATTCATGTCTATAGTTAAGAGAGAACTACTGGTGAGTAATGACCTAAAGAAGGAAAAAAGTCTTAAATTCACATACACATATACACATATACATAAACATCCAAACATATACATAAATACACACATATACATATATCAATACACATACAAATATACATACACAATGTACACATGTGCATATGTTCATATATACAACATATACACACATGCACCCTACATTCATCTTGTATGTGCAGTACATAGTATTGTAGGTTTATTTCTCTCTAATCCCTGGATGAGTCAGATTCAGTATATGTTTTTTTTTAAATGACTACTTCCAATCTCCCCCTCCTCCATGTATAATATAGAATATTTTCTTTGTGCCTTGTACAGATTTTTAAAAAATCTCTCATATCTGATATCATTTAGTTATATCAAAATGTGTAATAAGATTCTTCACTTTTATTTATTTTTTAGAAGTGTTTAAGGTTAAATGACTTGCCTGGGGTCACACAGCTAGTTAGTATTTGAGGTCATATTTGAACTCAGGTCCTCCTGATCCCAGGAGGGGATCCACTTAGCTGTCTCTTGTGCTAAGATGCTTTAGACCAAGAATTCATTTAACAAACATCTATGAAATAACTCACATATGTAGGGCATTGAGCAAGAGGAAAAATGTATGTAAGAAATAATCTCTCCCATGTGGATCCGGACATCTATTAAGCAGAAAATACATAGATATTGACACCGTAATATTGTTATTCAGTCATGTATGACTCTTCATGACCCTGTGGGTCAATTGTCTGTAGGGTTTTCTTGGCAAAGACGCTGGAGGGGTTTGCCATTTCCTTCTCCAGCTCATTTTACAGATGAAGAAACTGAAGCAAAAGTGACTTGCCCAGAGTCACACAACCAGTAAGTGTCTGAGGTCAAATTTGAACTCTGATCTTTCCAACTCCAGGCCCAGTGCTCTCATCACTGAATCCCTTAGTTGCCCCTACCCAAGATACAAAACAAATTGCTATGTGAAACCCCAGGTGGAAGGGTGCTACTGATACAGCTGTTCCTGGGGACCGGGGGGAGATTTCTGGAAGCAAGTGACATTTTATTGGTAATTTAAAGGATGGGTGGAAATTGAAAGGCCAAAGAGGACAGACATTCTGAACCATAAGAACAGAATGAATAAATCACGGAGGTAGGAAAGGAGGAAAGGAAGAGGGAGTATGGGAGTAAAAATGTTCAGTGTGAAAAAGAGTTGGTTCCATCTCCCTGGAGAACAGAATTCATAGAAAGCAGTTATATGCGATATAACTGGAAATATAGGATAGTGCCAGGTTATACAGGGCCTTGAAATGTTAGACAAAACAGTTGGAATTTAAGTTAGACAGTAGGAAACTCATTAATGAGGATCTTTGAGCAGCTGCCTGACACGATCAGATTTATGTGAAAGAAAAATTAGTCTGGCAGTGGGATGATGGATAGATGGGAAGCAGAAGATACAAAAGGCAGAAAGGCTATAAGAAACTCGTTCTTATAGGCAAGGTATATGCTATGAATTTTAAGGCTTAACAGTGTACTCTGCGAGTTAGCTATCATTTTAAAAAATAACCAAATTTTTCATTTTTCCAAATGGGTGCTCGTAGATCTTATGCATATATAGAAAAAAAAATGTAAGTCATGTTTTTAAACATCAGAATTCGTGGGATAGTTATTTCCAGTTTTGGAATTCCTCTAGGAATTAGCATTTAACAATGGAAAACTTTTCCGTGACACAAAGCTGGAAAGGTTACAGAGTCAGGATCCAATAAGACTTTGACAAGTCAGAATGATGGGCTGCATCTAGTAAGGGGAAGTTTAATAGAGATAAATATAAAGTTCTATTTTGTTGTTGAATAGTCAGGTTTTCTTGGTAAAGATACCAGAGTGGTTTGCACTTTTCTTCTTCAGCTCATTTTACAGGTGAGGAAACAGGGTGAAGTGTCTTGCTCAGGGTCCCACAGCTAGTAAGTGTCTGAGACTGGATTTGAACCTACGTCCTCCTGACTCAGTCCCAGGGCTCTATTCTATGATCTCCCTAGGTACATATACTTGGGTTGAACCATTTAGCTACTTGAGAGTAGGAACAGAGAAAGCATGGCTACACAAAGACTCATGTGGAAAAGACATAAGATTCTCACTGGACTGCAAGTTCATTAGGAATCAGAATGTGGTTGATACCGTTCAATCACGTCTGATTCTTCATCATTACATATGTGATCTTCCTAGCAAAGATACTAGAGTGGTTTACCATTTCCTTCTCCAGCTCATTTTTTACAGATAAGAAAACTGAGGCAAACAGAGTGAAATGACTTGCCCAGGATCATACAGTTAGAAAATATCTGAGATCAGATTTGAATTTATGAAGAGGAGTCTTCCTGACTCCTAGCCCATTGCTCTACAGTAGCCAAAAAAGTTAAAACAACCTTATGCTGTATTACTGGAAGCTCATGGTGCTCATGGTGAGGAAGTGCAAAGTCTACTGTCCTCTACTGTAACCTGAGACCATACATGTTCTGTATGCCATATTCAATCAACAAACCAGGGTGTGTACAGAAGAACTACCCATGTGGTGAAAAAGCTGCAGATTATACCATTTGAAGTAACCTACAGATGGTTCACCAGGAGAGAAGAATTAAAGAAGTGTTTGAACGGCTCCATCATCTAAGAGCAGTTTGACTTGCTCGATTAGACCCAATGGGAAGAAAAAGAACAATAGGTAGAAATTTCAAGAGGTATATTTAGGCTCAAATTTTTTTAAAGCTTCACAACAATTTGAATGGCCTGAAAATGAATGGAATAGGTTTTCTCAGAAGGTTGTAGATTCCTTAACACTAAAGATTATCAAGAAAAGATTGAGTGAGGACCTTTTGGCAGTGTTGTAAGGGAGACTCTTAATCAGGAAGGGGTGGAACCAGGACCTCTGTGGACACTCCCAACTCTGAGATTCTCCAGTGATGCCTCTTCTATACTATCTTATATAAGTGAGTTTTAATCCTGTTATTTTATGACAATAATGGCTTACTTTTGACACACACAAGGAATTAATTTAGGGGAAATAGAGGGGTGATAGAGCTCATTTCAAGTTATTTGGAGCATCAGTTTGTTTTTAATGATCCTATAGCCCTCAGGAGTAATCATGAAATCTTAATAGGAGAATAGCATTGAAAACAAGGGCCCTTATTCTCCATTTCCAGGTGCAGAAAATACTACCTGTCTTCACTTCTAGATACAAAAGAGGGGAGGGAAAAGGCCTTAAAGAAGATCTTTCCTCCACCTTCTTGCTAGTATGATCCCCAAAAGCTTACCTGGTTTTAAGAGACTGATTTAGCTGCATGCTAGAGGGTTTAACTAAATAACTCCCCAGTTGAAGAAACAGCCATTTTCCAGAATTCCATTCTGTAAAAAGTTGGAACACTGCCCCATCTCCACAAAGGAGTAATATAATATTGTTGTCAGTGAAGTACACCCCCAAGGTCTTTGACAGATGAGATGTCAGACAACATGTTTGTCATTTCTAGTAGCAGCGATAGTTAGCATCTCAAAAAAGAGGTCAACCAAGCAAAGGGAAAAGTAAAAACACAGAGGAGAAATGTTTCACAAATCCGCAAATGCTACACAAATGCCAGCTATGATGATTTTTATTATTCAACATGATTAGCTAGGAAATCACAAAATAATTAGAGCTGTGGAAGAAAGGAACAGGTAGGGGCAGCTAGATGGTATAGTGGATAGAGTGGCAGCCCTGGAGTCAGGAGAATCTGAGTTCAAATCCAGCTTCTAAGTCACTTAACTCTGGGAGATATATATATATATGTATATACATACGTATGTATGTAGTATATATATATATGTGTGTGTGTGTGTGTGTATTATATACACACACACACACACAGAAGAGGCAGCCTTAGGAAACCTTAATGGCTTCCACCTTACTAAAGTCTTTAAGCAAAAGTTGGATAGCCACTTGTTAAATATTTAAAGACGTAGCTTTTTGTTCAAGTTTGCATTGGATTAGATGGTCTTTGAAGTTCCTTCTGACTCCAAGATTCTGTGGTTCCAAAAACAGCTTTTGTCCCAAAGTTGTCTAAAATATAAAACACAGATAGGAAGAACCAACACCCAAAAAACAATGCACCTAGAATTACCCCTGAATTCTTTAAATCTCCTACAGAATTCATGTTGCAGGTGGCAGCAAGGTGGGACCTTGAGTTCAAATTCAGCCTCAAACACATAAACAATGTGACCCTGGCTAAATCCATTTGCCTCTATAATACAGGTATAATATTAGCACCTGCCTTCTAGCATTGATGTGGGAATCAAATGAGATAAGTGTAAAACTTGGTATTGTGCCTGGCTTACAGTAAGCATCATATAAACATTAGCTATTATTATTCTTTATTATGGTCATTTAGTCCTTTTGGTCATATCCAACTCTTGGTGATCTTTTTTGGAGTTTCTTTAGCAAGGATACTGGAATGGTTTACAATTCATTTACTTCTCCAGCTCATCTTTACAGATGAGGAAACTGAGGCACGCAGATTTAAGTGATTTGCTCATAGTCACACAATTAGTGAGTGTCTGAGACTAGAGTTGTATTCAGGTCCTCCTCACTCCAGTCCCAGAAGTCTCTCCACTGAGCCACCTAGCTACATATACTTGGGTTCAAAATACTTAAGAACAGTATAGGAAAGTTATGGCTACACAAAGGCTCATGTGAAAAAAGACATGAGACTTTCACTCTACTACAACCTCATTAGGAATTAACAATATAATTGGTGTTGTCATTCAGTTACATCCAGCTCTTTGTGACACCATGTGGGATTTTCTTGGCAAAGATCCTAGAGTGGTTTGCCATTTCCTTTTCATCTCATTTTATAGATGAGGAAACTGAGGCAAACATGGTTAAGTGAATTGCCCAAGGTTACACAGCTAATAAGTTTCTGAGGTCAGATTTGAACTGAGGAAGATGGGTCTTCATGACTCCAAGCCTCAGACTCAGTACTCTATCCACAGAGCCACCTAACTGTTCCATCATCACCATCACCGTCAACATCATCGTCATCATCATTTAATTTATGTCCACCTCAGTTACCTCAACTACGACATGGGCATGATATAATAGCATATTCCTATCAGAACTGCTGTAAGCATCAAGTGAGATAATATTTGTAAGCACTTAGCATAGTGCATGGCATATACTAGGCCCTTAAGAAATTCATATTCCATTTTCAATTTTTATGTGAAGCCAATTTCCTAAGAATCGAACCCATTGATCCTGTGGCTGGAAGACAAAGTCAATAAACTGAAAAAAAGCTCTGGATTTGAAGTCACAAGTCTTCAAGACCAGAGTTCAAAATCTAGCTCTACTTTTGACTACCAGTATGATGTGGCTAAGTCCCAGTCTTTGGGGGCCTTAATTTCCTCACCTGGAAAATGAAAGGATTGGGTTTAATGACCTCTAAATGTCTTCTGTCTCTAAATTGATGATCCTAAGTCACTTTGCCAATGTGGGGTTCAATTTCTTCATCTATCAAATGAAAATAATAGTATTTGTTCTATCTTCCTCATGGGTAGATTTGAATGGTTTGGGGGAAAAGTGTCTTGCAACCTAGAAAATACTATAGAAATGTGAACTATTTGTATTTGAAAGGTCAAACGTTCAATTTTTTGCTTGGCATTTAAAGCCTCTAAGGAGAGTGGATCAAAGATTCTATAAATAGACTAAGTATTGTTTTCTTATTTTTATGAAGATTCATGTTAACGCCAATCCTTTTTCCAGGATCTCCCGCCCCCTCATACTATTCGACCTGTTTGTGCTTTGAGTCCAAATGTCAGGGTATATATAATCACGAAGGTTTGCTATTGAGATTTGCTTCCTTTATTTTCAGTTCTCTATCTTGGAATCAATAGATGTGGAATCTGAATATTATAAACATGCCAAATTCTTCAGTGACAAAAAGTATGAGAACTTAATATATTGACAGGAAGGGCCCCAGATTTCCTGTCCAAAATATAGTTGCATTGCATAGATTCGGTGGATAATTTTACTCCATTGTGTGGAACTGAGCAAGCTTTATTTATTCTTAATATAACTCCTTAGAATTGTTTTCAGGAAAATGTCAGGGTAATTGTTCAGCTCTGAGCTATGCACCCCCTGTCATTCTCCTGAGAATATTCTTGCTAAAATACACAAAGGATTCTTCCCCTTATCAAAAGGATTCCTTCTAAGCATCCTAGGAAAGGGTGAAGAAAGGGTTGAAAGGCAATGGAAATCATTCCAAAATAAAAAAACTCATTGGCTAAGTCCCCTAGGGTGCCATGGTACATGAGGACCAGCTCCACCCTGCTCCCAAATCTTTCAGCCTTCACAGTGCAAGGGCTCCATTTTCACCTGCTTTTGAAATTTTCCTTCCAACACTTGTCTCAAATTGTTTCATAGCTGTTCACTCCCTCCCCTCTCCGCCCCCATGCTGGTAAGTTGATATTCCCTCCTTTTTTTAGGTTCTAGTCTCTGTAGCAGCTTTTTTTCCTCTTTTTTTTTTTTTTTTTTTTTGCTATGGGAGGAAATGAAAATGAGGTTTTACAGGGCAGGGAGGATTATATTAAAATAAATGACTTGAATTACTCTAATTATTTTAATTATTTTGTGTTTTTGATGAGATTATGAATACATTTTAGTATAGTGCTCTGACTGAGAAATCAGAATCATGTAAATAAATCAGAATCATAAATGCTTATGACCTTAGCGGGCATCCAGGTGCTTCTTCAGTTGTGGGTCATGACCCAATATGGAGTCAACAAAGACTTGTCAACAGTGAAAGATTTCTGAATGAGCAACGACCAAAAATTAATTAAAAATCAAACATGTAATGGATCTGAGGTGGTGTCTCTGACAACGCTTGACCTCAGTGCAGCCTTGGTTCTGAACACACAGCATGCGCACTTTGCACCGTACAGGTCCTCAGGCCACCTAGCACTAACAAAGGCTACCAAAGCAGGAAAAGGGGTCATGAATGGAAAAAGTTTAAGAAGCCCTGATGTAACCCTCTTTTTTTTTAAACTAACGAAGAAGATTAAACCATGAGGGTTGACGGACTTGCCCAAAGCCATGCATGTAGGGTAGTTAATGGCAAGGCCAGGATTCACACCCAGGTTTTCCAGTTCCAAAATCCAGCACTCTTTTTATTGAATCAGAATGCTTCTAACATTGGCAGAAGACTTAAGAGTCTTGTCTAGACTCTTTCGCTGATTACCTGCAAGACTTTAATCAGAAAAATGAAACAACTTAAGGCAAGTCACCACCACCACTTCTTCCAGTGGGTCTCAGTTTTCTCATCTATAACAGGATGGATTTGTACCCTGTGGTTCATTCATTCAAAAGACACTGAACAAAGGACCTGAAGGTCCCTTCAAGTACTTTTCTTTACCCTCTTTAATAGTCAAATAGGATTTCTAAAAGTTGACCACTTACAGTAAGTTCTAGGTCTGTGACTGACTGTGCTTTCTTACAACACATTTATTTTTTATTATTTCATTTAATATATTCCTAAATCTCATCAGTGACAAGGAATAGAATAGGAAATGTAGCGTTTTGAGTTGTAGTCAGGAATTCCTGAATTCAAACTTGACCTCAGATACTTAACATGTTGTATGACCCTGGGCAAGTCTTTAACTTTTATGTGCCTCAAGTTTCCTTATCTGTAAAATGGGGATAATAATTGCACCTTCTACCCAGCGTTGTTGTAAGGATCAATATTTAATATTAATAATTAACTATTATATAATAACTACTAATAAGAAATAATATTTACAAAGCACTATATAAATGCTGGCTATTATTGTAGTGGTAAAGTTCTCTTTTTAATTACCTTGCTATTCTCAAAGTAATTGTAAATTGCAAGTACAGAAATTAGAAAGGGCAAAGAAAGTCCATATAGAAACTGGAGAGAGAAGAAAGGTTAGAAATGAGAGAATAGTATTTTCAATTTCTAATCATTATCATTATCATCAATATCAGTATACTATTATTACTAATAATAATAGCCATTATTTACATAGTGTTCAATATTTGCAAAGTGTTTTATAAATATCTCATTTTATCCTCACAACCAACCTGGGAGGTAGGTGCTATTATTCTCCCCATTTTATAGATGAGGAAACTGAAGCAAACAGGTTACATGCCTTGCCCAGGTTCACATAACTAGTGAGTGTCTGGGACTAGATTTGGACTTGCATCTTCCTGATTTCAGATCCAGAATTCTATCCATCACAATACCCATTGGAGGGATATTATTTTCCCCAAATCATAACTGTTATTTTAACCCATTGACTAGGAAATCAGCTTAAGGCTATTGCTATAACCAAAACCAATTTGGATTTTCCTTCTTCCTCATTGCCAGGTAGCTGATACTACTACAGTGCCTTGTGTCTGTGGTATATCATCTTTGGTATAACGAGCATCTACAAAATTTATTCACTCCATCCTAGTATGGCACCTTACACTTATTTTCCATATTTAAAAATAATCATTGTGATTAATCAGCTACAAGAGGCCCTTCCAGATAGTGTGGGCAGGAAGAAATAAGAATGTGTTAAATAATGGGGAATGAAAACTAGGAATATGATGTTTGATGAAAAGAAGAAAAACATGGCAGAAACAAATCAGTTAGCCTTTCTCTGACTATGGATTCTTAGCCACATGGTACAGTGAGAAAAAATCTGGTTCTAAAGTCAGAGGGCCTGGATTCAAATCCTGACTCAACCCTTAACTACTTGTGTGACCTTGGGCAAGTAAGTTAACCTCTGGAAGTTTCAAGTGCCTTGTGTAAAATGAAATGCTTGCCTTTTATGGTGATGCTCACCATATCTGAGTATTTATTATTATTTGAGAATTTATTAGTATTACATTTATTATTACGAATCCCCAACCCTAACTCTCTTTATGGCTCTCGTGGGTCAAATTAAGAATTGAAGGCAATATGGATAAGTCATGACCTTTCTGTGTCTCAGTTTGTCTAATATTCTGCAAAAATATATGTAAGTGATACCTGCCTCACCTACCCACAGGGTTGTTGTGATAAGCAGGGGAATATATTAAAAATGCTAAATAAGAAAAACCTTTTTTTTAAAACAAAACTACTTTCCATGGCTATACAAAAATAGATTTTTTTTTAAAAGATGAAACACAGACCATCTTGCAGGGAAAGATCCTGTGTAAAAGAGAGATTAAATACCATGGACCCACATCCTTCTGTTTTCTGTATGTTGATCTGTTCTGCACAGCTCAAGGACACAATTTGGTAGTAGGCAGGACAGACTAAGCAGGAGCAAGTGAACTTGTAAACAACTTTCCCCACTCCTTTGAGATCAAAGTACTTATTACAAATAATACTTTTTCTCCTGCTGTTCCATTGGCTAGGCTAGTTAAACCTTTTGTCAGTTTGCCCATCTTGATAATTTTCAAGTTCTCAATCCCTAAAGGACTGGGGCCATGTATTTATTTTGACCCAGTCCTTATTTTGCAGAGAGGTAAAACCACAGAAAGGTAAAGCAGAGTCCCAGAGCACCCACAGCAAACAATCTTTGCATCTCCAAGACTGGCCAGTGCTGCACAGGCGCCTCATGTACTCTGGGATAAACACTCTTCTGATGATGATGGCGACAGTGATCAACTAACTCCTACAGTCAAAGTTCATAATAGATCAAGAATTGAGAGGTCATTAAAGTCATGAAGTTAAATTCCTTCATTTTCCAAGTGAGAAAATTTGACAGTAGCAAATAAAGGGCTTATCCAAGGTACCACAGGTAGTAAGGGACAGAGTCAGGTCCTATGACCCCCAGGGTCAACATCTCTTTCCATGATAACAAATTTAGATGGCACATTTTTCATAATCACTCTGTCAAACAAGCATTTATGTGTTATAGGGGCAGCTAAGTGTGTGCTGGGTCTGGTGTCAGGAAGACCCAAGTTCAAATCTGGCTTCTGACACTTTCTAGATGTGTGACCCTGGGAAAATCACTTAACCCTGTCTGCCTCAGTTTCCTCATCTATGAAATGAGTCAAAGAGAGAAATGGCAGACCACTCCAGTATCTTTGCCAAGAAAAACCCCAAAATGGGGTCATGAAGAGTTGAACAGGACTGAAAAAATGACTGAACAGCAAAGTATCTGCTAAGCACTGGGAAATTGATGGTCCATGGAAGACCAATGAGATATAAGCCTGAAAAAGTAGTTAAGACCCAAATTGACCAAGGCTTTGAATGCCATGATTAGTAGAGTATTTTCAGTGTTTGTGCTCTAAGCCTGGTATGCTCTCTCTCCTTATCTCTATCTCCTGGGAAACTGATGTTGTTGTCCTTTGTTCTTGAATGATGCCATGACTTGCAAGTGAATTGGATTTAAGTGAGGAAAGACTGTCCACAGTCAGCAGCCTCACTTCATCCTCCAGAGTCATCTGCTTCCAGTGGCAAGATATAGATCAGCATGACTAAATATGGCCCCCAAGCCCTTGGGATACAAAAACAAAGATTAAAGGGCTCCTGCCCTCAAAGAGTTTATATTCTGTTGCAGAGAAACATGCACATACCTAAGTATTTAGAAATAAATACAAGGCAATTTGAGAAAAAGAGGAATTAGCAGTGGGGGGCTTTCTAGAAAACATGCAGGAGGTGACATTTGAACTGAACTTGAAAAAAGAGGGAAGGAAATAAGCATTTATTAAGCACCTATTGTATGGAAGGCACCGAGTTGAACGCTTTACAAATATTATTCCATTTGATCCTTTGAAGGAAACGAGGTAAAGATGAAGAATTTGGACAACCCAAGCATGAAGAAATTGCATTATAAAAACTTCTTGCGTAAGGAACTGCTTAGAGGCCAATCTAGCAGAATCATGGTATGAGTGAAGGAGAGTGATGTACAAAAAAAATGCATGTGTCAAATATGATATAGCAATATTGTATATCATTTCAATGTGGAAATATTAATGATCATTCTAAATACAGCTCTTGCTACTAATTTTGCTTCATGATAAATGATAAAAATAATCCATTTTAATTAAATGACCATTCATTAAATGACCAATGAGAAATGGTAAATTGTAAAACACATTTACAATAATAAGTAGGATAGTGTAGTGTCTAGAGAGCCCTAAGTCAAGAAGAAATAAAAGCAAGTCCTGACTCTTTTATGTGCTGACTGTATGTTTATGGGCTCTCCCTCTCACTACTCTAGGGTAGCTTTCTAAGAGTGTTGCTCCCTCATCACTACGTGGGTCATCTTCAGTGAGTCTTTCTGATTTTTGTCTGGCCACTGGACTCCTACGACTCTGGACGAGAGAGTGAGGCTGATGACTTTTCACAGTCCTGCCTCACTTAAATCCAATTAACTCTCAGGTCATGACCACCCTCTGGATGTCACTGGTCCAACCAACTCTCCTGTGCCCCCAGGCTACTCACAGCCTCTTAAACTGCGCTATAAGCTCTGATCTATATTGGCAAAGGGAGTTTCTTCACTAGAATTTCCTATATCAATTGAATCACAGGTCTGTTCCGAGGAGTAATGATTACTATTATTACCTTTTATATAACACTTTCATATTTCCTATATGCTTACCTGAGTTCGAATCCAGCCGCAGACACTTAGTAGATGTATGACCCAGGGCAAGTCATTTAACCTCTGTCTGCTATGGTTTCCTCATTTGTAAAATGACAATAATTATAAGACTCCCCAAGGTGGTTGTGAGGACCAATTGAGATAAAATTGTAAAGTGCTCAGCACAATGTCTGGCATGTAGTAAGCGCTACATAAATGTTAGCTATTATTAATACCAGCTCTAGCAAAGTCTTGCCCAGTCCCCACTGATACAGACAGGTCAGTTCTCCAAAGGATGCTTATTATTTCTTGCCTCAGCATATCAGGGGAGGTTAAAGGAGAGGGTGTAGTATTTTTACTCTACTGTTATTTCTCATGAGCCCCCATCAGCGTGCTTCTACTATTGATTATCAGTGAACAGTTATTAGCCAGATTTAACTGACCTTTAAAAATGGGTAACTGGATGATAAGAACAGTCAGGGAATAACATTCCCCCAGACTAGGGGCACTCTACCCCATGAGTATATACAGTGTCCTCAGGAAAGCCCAAGCTTAGAAAACATTACAAAGGAGCAACTCAAAGCTCCTGGTTGGGAGTAGTCTTTTTCCCTCCCCTTCATGGGGTCTTCATGCATTTATAGTCTACTTGAATTTTGTTAGTTGAGTAAGTTGACCCTTATCAGGGTAGGTTTTAGGCACTAGAATCATTGTCAGCTGAAGGCCCAGCAAAGTGGAAGACCCAATCCTATTAAGCAGCAAGCCACATTGAGATGCCAACCCACCCATGGCGGAGGGGTGTCATCTAGCAAATATCTCCAGTCTCAGCCAAAAAGGAACCAGCAAGGAAAAGGCCTGCTAAGCCAAATAGAGACTCAGTGTGCCCAGCAGAAACATAACTGGCACAACAGAGATAAAATTCTCAGGAAAAAGCAAAGCTAGTGAGAACAACGTAATGACATCATTATAGTGGTAGAAGGCTGTTTTTCCTTTCCGCTATGGCATTTTCCATATCTGACAGTCTCCTGCTAATTCATTTATGACATCTATCATTGCTCACTCTTCCTCCTGATGCTGTGGATTTTTGTGGGAGAGTATGTTATGGGGGAAATATCCTATTATTATATGAAGCCTTTTAATTAGGCTTAATTCTTCTACTTTCCACTGACTGGGTGTTCTAGCTAACTAGAGAAAATGCAGACCCATTGATTGGGGATTGTAGGCCATATTTTTAAGTAGTTGTAGACCCTCAGAAAACCATGAACCTGGGGTAGCTATTCTAGAAACCCCACCCAGTAAAGGGGGTTCATAGGTGTTATGCTACTTAGGGCAAGAAAAAATAGATTTTTAGAATTAAAGCAAAGATTAGCATCTTCACTTTAATCCCATCCTCTCCAAAGTATGAATCTCTTCTACCACGTAGATTCTACTTTAATACCCCCAATAAAAGGGAGCTTATTCTTTGATGAATCAACCATATCCATCTTCTTATCGCTTGTAATGCTATTTTTCCTGAAAGAAAGCCAGTGTAGCCTAGTGGATACAGAACCAGCTCAAAACCAGGGAAGAAGGCAGGGATTTAAATTCCTCCTTCTACTCCTATTGGCACCTTAATTCCTTAGTACTATATTAAGCTGCTCTCAAAGAGTGTAAGTTGTAGAGAATGTTTGCTGGAAAGGAGTTTCCTCTCTGGAATGTCCTTGCACAAATGAATCACAGGTCTGCTTCCTATCCCTATAATTGAATTGTAGTGGATCGAGAAATGGTGTTGAACTGGAAAGAACTGAGTTCAAATCCCACCACCCTTGAGACAAATGGCCTGTGTGATCCTGAGCAAGGCAGTCGACCACTCAATGCACCTCTCTCGAGGGTAAATGACAGAGAAGGCTCCGACATATATATTGCTAGGAGAAGTCACCCAGTTGGGGATTTCCTATACTAATGGAATCACAGATCTGTTCCCAATCCCTTCTAGCTTCCTTATTGAACAAAAATCTGCCTCTCTTATAAATTCCACCCCACTGACCCTAGTTCTCACCTCTGGGAGCAATTAGAATAATATCCTTCCTCTAGAGGAGAGCCCTTCAGGTATTTAATAATAGCCTTCACTCCCATTCCCCTAAACCTTATTTTTCCTTGGCTAAACATCTTCAATTCCTTTCAGCAATCTTTTATTGTCACTTCTTTTCAAATGCCCTCATCTTGTTCCCATTCCTTTCCTGTCTCATTTATCCTCCTCCTGTAATGTCAGCCAAAGGTATACACATAAAATACAACTGCCCCCACCACTGCTACCCCCACACCCAACTAATAATGTTGGATTTTATCTCTTCTAGGATGAGAGAAAATGTTCAACCTACAGGTAGGCCACAGGACACAAGGAATTCAGGGGTTTATGGCTTTTTGAGATTACTGGTTGTTAGAGAAATGGGGAGATGTAGAGAAAGAAGGCAAATGTAAAACAGTTTCATGAGGGCTGGGAGGGAAAGCATTACTCCAGGAATTCGCTGGTTGGGCTCTCAGCCTGAAGTTTTTGTTTTATGATTTTATTTCATTTCCAGACTCTTATCTCAGGTTTATTCGTGTTGCTACTGGTTTTAACTTGTACACAGGAAACCACAATGCCAATCAACTCAGTTCCCAAGGTGACAGGAAATTCTGGTTGGTCAGATGTTGATTGTGCTTGCCTACAATGCTCCACCCATCACATTTTCTTCCTTTCTGGCTGAACTTAAGACAAATTAATCAGTGGCCAACATCTGGCAGACAGTTTGTGGGGCTTGTTAGGGATTTGTTGAGCTGACAAACTGAACGTTAAAATACAGGCAACAAAAGTTGAGGAGACCATCCATAATGGTGCCAGTCTCCCTGGAGGTCTGGAGAACCATCCTTGGGCATTTGCATTGCAAAAGGAATTTTGTCCGATGGTCCAGTCCCTACCAACTCTGTTTTGTTGTACAGTTGGCCCCACCCTTTTCTATAAATTACAAAAAATGGCAGCTGGGGCTGGAGGAAAAGAATGTTAAGCTTTTTCACAGGTCTCCATTGATTGAGATTAATCTGCATCCTCCTGCACAGCTGACACATTCCATTCCACACGATCATTACTTCTTCCTAATTGCTCTGATAAAAGACCACATCTATACTCTTAGAATATTAAAGATTTTTTTAATGTAGTTAAAATCTGAGCTAAAATCAGCTTGTTCTTTTCAAACAATAAAATGCAATCTGGCTTAATGGAAAGAGCATTGTATTTGGAGTCAGAAGACCTAGGTTTTCTATACCTACTCTGTCTCTGTGTCACTTCTAGCAAATTGCTTTATTTCTCTGGACCTAATTTTAAGGGATCAAATGATCCCTTCCAACTCCAAGGCCCAGGTAATGCTAATAGATGCTAAGAAGTTTTTAGGGAGTCTCTTTTCTCAAAAGGATTATTTATAAACCTCTGAATACTTCTACATACCTGTGATGTCATTGATGTGAGTATCCCTTCCCTGCACTAGTACAAATTGCATGCCACCCCATCCTGTGACCTTAACAGTGAAAGGACATGGATTATTTTGGCTTTTTCTGCCTCTCTAGTTATTAGCACACCCAGCATGTTGAAATGCTTAATAAATGCTTATCAACTGGCTGGCTGATTTTATATTTTAGGACCTTTCAGTCTTTAGAAAGAAAAAAATAGTCTTGCAATAGAAAGGTCATTAAGTCAAATATAATGAGCTAAAATAGATAAGAATCTTTCCATTAGACTAATGTGAATGCAAGAGAGTATACTGTATCGAGATCAAGTGTTCCTGACAAGTGTTCAAGAAATATCTCTTTGCCCCTGAGGAGGAAGGTGACATTGAGATAAACCTAAGAAGGGCAGGTATGTTGGACCGGATAAACTTTTCCTGTTCTTGAGTTATCTTGTGTTCTTATACAGGAAAAACATTCTTATTTACTCAAGGCATATGCCTGTTCTAGGCTCTGGTCCTAAAATCATTCTGAATTCTGGAGACAAAGAAAAGGAAAAGCCATGGGTGTGAAAATGGTTGGCAAATTTTGAATCTATGATACATCAGAAAGAATGATGGATTTGGAGTCAGAAGTCTTGGGTTCAAATCTTGGCTTTGTTATCTCCTTGGCCATGGAGCAAATCTTTTGACCTCAGTTTCTTGATCTCTAAGATCAAGGGGTTGGAGAAAGATGGTTCCTAAAATCCACCCCAGCAATAAATCTCATAGGATCGTCAACAGAGCAAGAAGGGATATCAGAAGCCATCAAAGCCAATCCTTTCATTTACAGGTGAGGAAACTGAGGCACAGAGAAATTAAGTGACTTGCCCAAGGTCACACAGCTAGTATGTGTTAAAGTAGGATTTGTACTTACTTCTACCTGTCATCTAGCTACCTCAGATCCTACATATTCCTTTTATTTTTATTTTCTTTTTTATTGGGAACTTGATCATCAATAAATACAACTATTTTGATGTTCAGAGAATTAGAAAGATGCTTATGTTAAGAAACTCTGAACTTTTGTGTGTGATTTGTTTGTTTTTTAAAAAAGTGTGCATGTAGGACAATTACAAAACAATAAGGAATGGCTATTAAGCCCTTTTATCCACATTTTAAAAGGAAAAGTGACTTCCAATTCAAGCATTTTTAAGTATGCTGTAGTGGGGATGTTTTTGATGCTTGGATTGGACCAGATGACTGCTTAAGTCTCTTTACTCTGAAAGGTTGTAATTGTGTGATTCTGGCTTCAAAAATTTAGAATTCTTATTAAATTTTTCTTAGTGTCATAGCTGTCCCCTAACAAAAGGAACAAAATTGTCTTTCCAAAGACCTCCCACCCCTGATTTAAAGGGTAGAAGAGTTTTTTCTTGTTCATTTTGCCACCTGTGTACCATTACCTTGGTTTTTCTGATTGGACTAAGGAGATGCAAAGTTCCAGGCTAGAAAATACTGTTAAATCAACCCTAGAAATAGGTAACTGCCCAGGCCCTAATGAATCCAATATCCAATAATCCATTCCAATCTGTCTGTCTCTATCTCTGTCTCTTCTCCGTGCCCCTCACCATTAATACCAGTATTCACATTTCTAAAAGAGATGCATCAAGGATCACCTAAAGGGTACCAAATCATCAATAAAAGTCCTCAGTCCAAGCCTCTGTGGCTCATTGTTTGGTTTTGATGGCTTAAAATGTGTGTGAATAGTAATTGTTTTCTGTTCTGGCCATAAATTTTGAGAGTGTTCCCCTCCAAGATTCATATTTTTATGATGAGAGATTAGTACATCTCTTGTCTCAATTCTTACCTAGTCCTTAATCATTGAATAGGTATGCTTCAGACAAACTGGGACCTGTGAAAGATCTTAATTTAGAAGGGCCAAGGTTACTCACTGCATCCCAGGCCATAGCCCGACTTCTGTCTTGCTATTGGACTTTTATGATTGGAGGAGAAAATGAAGAGCAGTTCTGCCTCACTTAAATCCAGTTCATGAGCAAATCATGAGAGGGTGTGGATTTCTCAGAGAAATATACTACTAGTTTAAAAGATGGCTCAGTTACATAGACAGCAAGACAGACAATCAATTAATAGGCCATGTGCACCAAAGGTTGGGAGAATATCAGTCCACTGACAAGATTATGAGGCAGATGGACAAGGGTAGGCAGGCTTAGATGAGCTGTGATGGGCATTGTTAGAGAGAATGGCAAATGGCTACATGGATTAGCTCACAGATCCATTGTCCTTTCAGGGATTTCTTTTGTACAGTTTTCCCCACAATCTCTATAGAGATGCATCAGACCCATGGTCACAGTCTCTTAATTTAAGAGTACAAGACAAGTGTAACAAGAGAAGGAAGTTTCCATTGGTCAATATTGATAGAGTTCGTGGACCTTTTACAGATCAAATGATTTTTTTGAACACTATGAAGCCTTTCTTTGTAAAACATTTCAACTCATTGTACCCTCTTTAGTTTTATTCTTGGCGTTGGCCTAGAAGGGGAAGGGTATTGTTTAATTTGACAATCACCCAACACTTATGTGGTACTCAGTCACTGTATGCCAAGCACTGTGTTAGGTGCTGGGGATTCAAAGACAGAAATGAAACAGTCCTTCCCCCCCAGGGATCTTACATCGTACTGGGAAATCAAACATGTACATTTTAATGTAAATACAACAGAACTTGAGGAAGGAACACACTAATAGCAAGGGGGACCACAAAGGACTTTATTTGCTACCTACCTGTGTGACTTGGGCCTCAGTTTCCTCATCTGTAAAATGAATTTGACCTACAAGAGTTGAAAGATCTCTTCTTGCTGTAATGTTATGAATGATGGCTTTGGGCAAGTAATAGTGAATTGAGTGGAGGCAGCCAGACCATGTTAGCACTATTCTGCTAGTGACCACTGAGATTTGGTTGTGAAATGGCTGGTCAAGGTTAAATTTGCGGTCTTTAGTCATATAATTACCACATATATAGCATTTTAAAATTTGCAAAGCTTTTTTTACAAATATTTTCAAATTTATCCCTTACTATCATCCTGGGAGGCAAGTGCTGTTATTATCCCCATTTTCCAGATGAGGAAATGGAGGCAGACAGGTTACATGACTTGTCCCAGGATTACACAGCTAGTACGCATTTGAGACTGGATTTGAACTCAGCTGTTCCAACAGCTCCAATACTCCATCTACTGTGCCACTCTAGCTGTTTAAGGGTATACCAGAACCTTGTTTTCAGTGACTGATTTGTTATTGCTCAGTTAGGTTTGACTCTTTCTGACCCCATTTGGGGTTTTCTTGGCAAACAGACCGGAGTGGTTTGCCATTTCCTTCTCCAGCTAATTTTTACAGATGAGGAAACTGAGGCAAACAGGGTCAAGTGCCTTTCCCAGGGGCAGATTTGAAGTCAGGTCTTCTTGATTTCAGATCTGGGGCTCTATCCACTGTGCCACCTAGCTGCCTGAGCTTTGCTCTGATCAAAACTGTAATTTTGTCCTAATTCACATTAGGAAGGCATTGTATTACAATAGAAAGAATTCTAAACTTAGAGTCAGGAAAGATAGGCATGTGAATCCCTCCCCTAGTTACGAGCTGTGTGATTTGCTGAGCTCTGAGACTCCTTTTTTTAAATCCATAGATTAAGAATAATCCTAAAGTGCTTTCCTCCAGGATTGTTATGAGGACCCCCCCCAAAAAAAAGGTGAAAATCACTCTGAAAACCTTTCAAAGGTTATATGCCAGAAACATGGCAGAATCAGCCTCAAAGAGTAGAGAGAGACCTGGCCTTGGAGTCAGTTCTAGTACTGCCTTTGGTACATACACACCACTCTGGACAAATCTCCTTATCTACCATGCCTGCAAGAGTGAAAACACAGAAAAGGTGTTAGTCTATACTGGTGAAGACAACTTTCTTATCTGGGAACTCCCTATACTAGTGAAATCCCAGGTCTACTCCCTGTCTCTGTCTTTGGAAAACCTTCCATGATCCATGTGAACTTTGGTCAGTAATATCATTTGACCTGCAGGAATCTAAACCAGTCAGAGGGCCAGGAGGAGTATCTTCCCCACAGACCCTTGCTTCTTATTACATCTACCTTCATTGAAAGAGGGAGTTCCATCACCTGGAAGCCCCCATCCCCATATAAATATCAGTTATTATGGTTTTATCCATTTGAACAAATAGATCTAGGAGGTCTGGTTACACTCCAAGGAAATAAGCTGTTCTATAATACATGCACCTTCCATAGAGTTTCTGCAAAAATATTTAATTCCCAAGCATTTATTCTTGACATCTGGCATATGGATGTTTCTTAACAAATTATGCTTTTTTGGATCAATGAGACATTAAACATCCCGATAAGATGTGGATGATTTCACATGAATTTTGAAATAACTCAGATTATATTGGGATATTTAATGACTCATTGATCCAAAAAACATTTATGAAGTACCTGCTATGTCTAAGGCATTATGGGAGGTACTAGGGATGAAAGAGTAAAAAGAAGGCGTTCCTGCTATCCAGGAACTTATTATTCTAGTGGTGGAAGACAGCCTATACATAGAAAAGCCAATACACAGTATAAGAGAAACCTAAAGTGATTTATGAGAACATGGCTCACAATTCTAAGGATTCCAAGAGCTGGGGGTGACGCAGAAGGGCATTCTAGGTAGTGGAATGGAAGGCATTGCTGCCTTATAAAGTGTTAGATTAATACTATCAAACAAATGATGCCCATCTCCACTGGCATGGGACCTGAAACATGGTAGGTACTTGAGGTTTACTGACTGACTGCTCACCATCCATTGGGTCTTTACCCTAACTGCAGTGATTGCAGCTAGATGCCATGCTGGTCCTGGAGTCAGGAAGACCTGAGTTCAAATCTAGTTTCAGGTACTATGTGACACTGGGCAAATTATTTAACCTCTGTTTGCCTCAGTTTCCTCATCAGTGAAATAGATATAATAATAACACCTGCTTCCCAGAGTCATTGTGAGAAGCAATTGAGATGCCATGTAAAGTGCTTTGCAAACCATAACTACATAAATATGTTTTTAAATATAAGCAACCAGAGGATTTTGATTTAGAGCAGGTATTGAAAAACATCCAAGCAATACATGTGAGTGGGATGGGGGGAAGAGTAAGGCCACCCTAGTCCTCTGGAGATCATGTTTCCTCTCATACCTCTCTTGCCATGCCTTCTTTTTCTAGTGTGGTCTTTTCCTTGAAACTCTTCTAGCACCTAGCAACTATCCAAGACAACCAACCCATCTCTCCACAGTCACTGCTGACTATTTTTGGTGCAGGTGGGTTGAATGAGATCATGTCAGCAAAGAAATAGCAACATTCAAGGCAGTGGAGATGGGTTATTTATATGTATATGCATTGTATCATATATATGATATGTATCTATCATATATGCACATATATAGTATGCTTGTAATATTGTATATATGTACATATAATATTTACCATAACATTGCTTATATTATATAGTATGCTTATGTTACTTATATATTATACACACATACAATATGGGATTATATTTTATGTAAATGTAATATTGTATGTATATTTTATACATACAGAATATTATGCACATGTATACAGCTTTGCCTATAGTATACAGATATATGTGTATATTTGTATATATACATGTGTAGCTATATGTATGCATCTTTACATATACCATACATATGTGTATACCACACCACACACATCATACACTATATACATGCATACGTACGTACGTACATAAATATTCTTTCTTTCTATCACACATATGATAATGGGACTGGATTCAGACTGGGGAAAAAGCCAGCCATGCCATGTCTCTTCCTATAGGTGGCACAGTTGTGCCAAGTAACTGCAGAGCTCAATTTGTGTGTTCTGTGCAATTATGATGAGGCAGCTGCTTTTTCGAAGGACGGTAATGATCCATTCTTCACTGAACATCAATTCATCAATTCCACTGTGAGACACTGGCAACCATTTTTTTTTTAAATAAAAAGACCAAGTAAAGTAAACAAGCCCTATGCCTTTTGATGTCTTTTCGGGTTGATGGGGCGGAGTAGAATTCTCCTTTCCAGATGTTCCTCCCTGCCTTTTCCAAGAGGCAGTTTCATCAGGACAGGATGAGTGCACTGTATTCATTAGCCTTCAGGTAACAATAACATATAATTGGATGTCACTGAGGCTAAAGTTTTTAAACCATATGTACTCGGCAAGGCTTCCCACAGACAGTTTTTAATGCCCTTCAGCGATTTCTTCCTGGATATTAATTAAGGAGCATTTTTTTCCCTCTTTGTTAGCACTGATAAAGATATGTGCTATGCAGAGGCAACTTAATTTGTGCAGTTAACCTGCAGATATAACGGTATCAGGGTACACAGATCTCTGAGACACCTTGGGACAAGGAGTGAAAATTAAACAAATGAGAAATTACTTCAATATTCATAGACTTATAGGATTTAGAGCAAGGAGGACTCTTAGAAGTCATCTAATCTGTTCCTTTGTTTTACAAGTGAGGAAACTGAGGCTCATAGAATGTGGGTGACATGCCGGAAATCATACAACTAGTAAGCAGCATGAAAAAGGACAAAACGGGGTCTTTTCTAATACTATTATGAGTAGATTTTTTTCCTTAAAAGAATCTGTTTTTATCTCTATAAATTCAATAAGTATTTGATAATTTTTGATAATTTCCTTTTAAACTGTGAGCTATTTTTCTTCTCCTATTCAATTCACATATACAACCTCACGTTGTTAGTTACGTCTTCAGTTCAGTAAGAACCTACTATGTGCCAAATACTGTGAATACAAAGACCAGAGTGAACGCAACATGTACATGGATAGATCTAAACACACATGTATGTATGTTTCTGTATGTATATGTTTGTAGAGAGAGTGAGGGAAGATTCGTGTGTGTGTGTGTACCTAGAGGAGAATAGGACTCAATTGTATATATACATATATATGTGTGTGTGTGTGTGTGTGTGTGTGTGTGTGTATGCTCCTTAGGGGAGAAGGAGGATGGGGGGAGGGGGAAATGAATTACCTTTGTGGTTTCCCACTACCATATTGCATACTTAGCCAGAGATCCTATCTCTATGGATGTCATTTATGTTTTATCTTCAGGAGAGACTGAAAATATGCAGAACTTTAGTACAATCTATGTTAATACTGTATGCCAATGCCCTATTTACTAGAAGAATTAAAGATAAGATTTTAATTTTTTTAAAAATTTTAAAAGATTCAAAAAAATGTTAAGAAGATTTTAAAATCCAATATGGTTGCAAAAGTATTTGCAGGACAAGATGGAATATTATGTAAGTTCGCATTTGTGAATCCCTCAGTTCCCGTAGTGGTACATATGACCCAGCCTTATCGAGGGCAGAACGGGATTCAATTGGCAGTACATTAAAAAGCCTGATTAAAAGAGGGAATGGCTCTCATCTCAGCTGTTTTTCCTCCACAGGATACTGAGCGATTCCTGTCCTAACCAGATACTGATTACTTAAAGCTTAACCCAAGAGTTCTTGTCAAAAACAGTTTCCTTAGTGTATTCTGACTTGCTGAGGTTTGAAGAACTTTGAGGACATGTTAGGTGTGCTAGGTTATGATCCGGATTAGAAAGGTTCTCTTCCTGTACTTTCTCACTGGAGACAGGAGATGTGTAGCAGTGATCCATCTTCTCAGGCTTCTTTCTTTAACCATTCTGATCTAATACCATGACTTAATATAAGAACGGTTATCTGGCAAAACTAGATCAAGATTGAGGCTAAGACCTTGGATTCCTTAAGAATAGGGAATTCCTGGTATGGAAACAGTTTTTCCCAGTACAGATTAGGAAGCCATATGGTTCCTTGGATAGATCACTGAACCAGTGTCAGGAAGGTCTGAGGTCCTAGTTCTGGAACTAAATGACTTGTGTTCAAATTCCATCCTTACCATGTCATTGCCACGTGACCTTGAGCAAGTCACTTAAATCTCATAGGCCTTAGTTTGTCATCTGTAACATCAAATGGTTGGAATAGATGGCCTCAGATTCATTCCAGCTCTATATCTATGATCCTATGAATAGCCTTTTGAAATAGTTCAAATTAAAATGAACTCAAGATTCTTCTTAGGTCCATTTTAGCTCTGTTATAATCCTATGGTGCTGTTGGACCTTCTTGTCATAATCTACTAAGGAGACCCTTCATTCCGAAGTTTTATTATGTCATTTATTATATATTCATTATATATGCAATTTAATATATATGTGTATCATATATTTATGTTATTTATTACATTTTTTGTAAAACCATCAACTAGCTACTATAGTCAGACATCTCTTATCATTGTGTAGTGCTTAAAGAAAACATCAATTCTAATGTTTTGTTCTTTCCAGTTAATAAAAAGACTGCAGATGGACCACTGAATATTTCTTTCCTGTGCAAATATTTTATCATTCTCCATAAATAAACCTCTGTGGCCTTCATTCTTATTTCCCTTCATACACCTACAAATCCCACACGTGGAAGAAATAAACAGAAACAGAAGGAAAGGAAAATTGGGTCAATTTTGTTCTACCATGTCTTTTCTTATTAGTGTTTTCCGGTAGCTTGGCTCATTAGTATGCCTTTTGAATTCTCTCCTATCATCGTAAATAATTATTTTTCAGAATACTGGTGTCAGTTTGAATAACATATGATCATTTAATTGTTTAGATAATAGAGTAAGTTTTAAACATTATTCTAGTGTAATATTTTCCCTTTACGGGAAAAAATGATAAAAATAGTCTTTGTGGTTGTTTTAATTTTTTCTTGTGGTATCATGAAATAAATACACCCTGGAGATATCCACTGAAATGTAAAAGGGATGTTGTTACTGACCAGCCCAAAGTTTAGAGGTTTTCTTGAGAAATTTAAGAAGCTTTCTGTTGATAGAATGAAGAAGAGGTTTCCTGACAAATAACTAAGTCATTCATAGAAGTATAGTTGACGTGAGCAATTTGAGAAAGAAATGAAGCATATCATAATCTTTTTCTCTGTTTCCTCCTACCTCAGTCTGTCCATCAGTCACTCAACAAACATTTATTAAACCCTTAATAAGGCTATCCCGGGAAAGATCTGCTCTAGAAATTCTTTATTTGCTTTTCCTAGTTTTCTCTTTGAAATTAGAGAAGCGGTTTGGATGACAAGTTTTCTGAGTCCCACAATAATTGTCATTGGGTTATCTGTTGAGCATATAGCTAGTGCTGACTCCTATCTATGCTATCCTTCTCATGCTTATTTGAGTGATCTTTAATGCATAGCAACTAAATGATTATGGTGAAAATAAGGTATTACAAATTTAAGGACCATGTGCGCTAAGATGTGGTTTAATTGGAAATCATCAAGAAATCTTCATTATTACAGACAAGGTAGTATGGTGTAATAGAAATCACACTGGCTGAGATTCAGAAGACTCACAACTCTGAAGGTGACTATCTGTGATCTCTCTGTGCCTTGGTTTCCTCATCAGTAAAATGAAGGGATTGGATTAGAGAACTTCCAAGGTGCCTTTCTGCTCTAGACTGATTATATCCTTTGAAAGCTTAAGAGGCTTCCACTAGTGGGGAGATATCTTGCTCTGTGTGTGAAGATACACTAGCCTGCCCAGAGCATTTCTAAATTTTCTGCCCTGATTGAGGCGTTGTAGACATCTACAATCCTAATAAACTAGGTGTTCAAACAGGCAGGATGACGGATCAGTAAAACTGAATTGATCATGTCTTAGAGAACAGAGAAAACTGACTTTTCGCCTTGTTCATTTAGCTAGCACTTACTAAATGACTACTACGTGCCAAGCACTGTGCTAAATTCTGGGGGCAGAAAAGCCAAAAGACAGTCCTTACTCTCAAGAAGCTCATAATTTAGGGCTGAAGGAGGGGAGAAAATATGCAAACAAGAAGCTACAGACAGGATCTGTGGGGATTATCTCAGAAGATGCTTAGATTAAGGGGAACTGAGAAAGATTTCTTGTTCAATATGAGACACCAGCTGAGGCTTGAAGGAAGCCAAGGGGGCCAGGAGGTAAATACAAGGAGGGAAATATGAGTTCCAGGTATGAGAAACAGCCAGGGAAAACACTGAGAGTTGAGAGATGAAATGTCTTTTGTGAGAAACATTGAGGAAGCTGATATCACAAAGAAGGTGGAGCTGAAGGGGAGGAGAGGGGAATGTGTAAGTAGACTGGAAAGGGAGGAAGAAGCCAAGTTATAGAGGGTTTTAACAACCAAATAGAAGATTTAGATTTGATCCTAGAGGAAATGGGGAGCCTCTGGAATTAATTAAATTAGGGGGTGAGGGACAAGGGAAGTGACACAGCCAGATTTGCACTTTAGAAGATCAGTTTGACACCTGCGTGGAGGATAAACTGGAGCCAAGATAGAGTTGAGACAAAGACATAAACAGGCTAGCGCGATAGTCAAGGATTTAGATCATGATGACCTGCACCAAGGTGGTGACAATGTCAGAGGAAAGAAGGGTGCATGTACAAGAGGGATTAAGAAATTCTGAAAGGATGTGGCAGCTGGTTAGATAATGGGTGATGAGAGAGAGTAAGGAGGGATGGATGATATTTAGATGTCAAGACTGGATAACCAAGAGAATATAGTACCTACAGTCATAGGGAAGTTAGGAAGAGATGAGGGTTTGAAAGGGAAAGATAATGAGTTCAGTTTAGGACATAGACATATGTCTACAAAAGATTCCAGTTTGAGATCACCAATGGGCAGTTGGAGATACAAAACTGGCAGTCAGGAGAGAGCTTAGGGCTAAACAAATCCGAGCATAGTAATGATGGCTGAATCCGTGAGAGATTATTAGATCACCAAATAAAGTGGTATAGAGGGAAAAGAAAAGAGAACCAGGACAGATCCTTGGGGGACCCTCACAGTTAATGGACATGACCTGGATGAACATCCAGTAAAGGAGACTGAGAATGAGTAGTCAGACATGTAGAAGAACTAGTGGAGAAGTGTCATGAAAATCTAGAAATAAAAAAGTATTCAAGAAAAAGAGGGTGATTGACTATGTCAAAGACTGCAAAGAGGTCAAGAAAGATAAGGATTGAGGAGAGGCTCTTAGATTTGTCATTTGAGAGATCATCAGTAACTTTGGAGAGAGCACTTTCAGCTGAATGATGAGCTAATCTTGATGTACATGGGAAATAGATATCTGAATGATGCAAGGAGGAGCCTTCTTTGAAATAAAATAAATCAATGGCATAGATTATGTCTACACAGCAGAGAATAAAGTGGCTATCTGGCAGGCATCCAAAGCATTTGATTGTAATAGGTAGATTGAGCAA
The DNA here is from genome assembly GCA_023548195.1 of Bettongia penicillata ogilbyi. Taxonomy (NCBI): domain Eukaryota; kingdom Metazoa; phylum Chordata; class Mammalia; order Diprotodontia; family Potoroidae; genus Bettongia; species Bettongia penicillata. The sequence continues at coordinate 3,041,221 of JAJHZJ010000287.1, read as the reverse complement.
TTAAGGCTGAAAAGGGCACTTTGGCCATCTACTGAAACCAAATTAACCAAATAATTGCCAGATCTCTACTTCAATGTGTGCTATGTAGTTATAGGGTTAACAATTTCAGTTTGATCATTTACACTCCTTTGTTGGATTCATTTACCATTTCAAATGGTACATGTAACTTAAGTTCTATACCTAATGATTCAATTTTTATTGAAAACAATGTAGACACTATTCTGATTTTTTTTTCCTTTTTTCCTTTCCTTTTTATTAAGTTGAAAAATATTGATAACTGTAGATTTTATGATTTGCCGTATGTGTTTTTCTTATCTGTGGGAGAACAAAAAGGTTATATTTCCTAGAGCAGACTAAAAGTTTCTTTTAAATAATAGATTCTGTTTCATCTTTGGAAGTGGGTCCAAAACTTCACACATGCACACACACACACACACACACACACACACACACACACACACACACCTCTCTACCTCTCTGTGTGTCTCATTCTCTGCCAGTCTCTTTTCTTCCTCTGTGTGTCTCTGTATGCCTGCTTTTCAGAGTGACTCTGTCTCTAGCTATATGTGTCTATCTCCCCACCTATACAGTCTGCTCTTTAAGATTCCCATAGACCTATGATCTCATCAATATAGACATTTCCTCTGAGGATAAAGAGAACAACCAATCTATGCCCATCCCTCTTGTTCAGTTTTTGTCCATGTCTTCTCATAAATCCAGAAAAGGGGTCCATCCAATGTGACTGAAGGTCTTCTCTTTCTCTTGGCACTGGATGGATACCAGTGGGCTATTTAGGGTGTATATCAATTACCTCTTACTCTCACTATATATAACTGATCCATTTTTTTCTTTAAATATACTTCTCTTTTCTACCACTTCTCTAGTATATGCATTTCATTGCATACTGTTCATGCCCACTATGTGCCTTTCCATTTCCTTTGGGTAATCCTTAATTTCATTTCTTTAGAGTCCATAACATTCCATGACTTGAAGCTATACATCTTCAGAAAAAATATCTATGCTAAAAAATTTAGTTTGTTGCGTGGAACTACTTGAGGGACACTCAAAAATGTAGTTTCCCTGAGGATATTCAGTCCAATCTCCTCTTCGTGCTCAATTCTTGCCTAGCTCATTTTCTATTTGCCTTATATGTCTAATCTATGTATTGATAGATGAGCTCCATAAGCTATCCATCCAACTATATTATATTGTAGGCTGGACAACAGACATTCATCATCCCTGTTTTTCCCGCATGGATAGTTAGACTAAACTCCTTTAAGTAATTATGAATCATATTTTGGAGGCCCTACAAAGTTCAGAGGCATGATGCTATCAGCACAATGTCATCTAAGAATAAGTGTCTCTGCAACACCTTGCCATGGAATTTGGATATGACACTGGAGATCCTCAATGAGTAAATACATTAGTGAATGCCAGGCTCCTCATCTGATTCTTTGCTTGAGAGCAATAATGAGAGGGTCATTGTTATCTCTCAAGAAATCTCATTTGACTTTGATATAGCAACCAAAGGCAATTCTGGTTTAGACTGAAAACTTCTTTGCAAAATCTTATGAACAAAAATGGTAGGAGATGATAACGGAGTCAGCTCGCTAAGCACAACAATCTACTTGAACGCAATGAAGTTAATAGAACTTGTATTCCAAATCAGAATGCTATTAGTGTAGCATGAATCATTGCTTGTCTTGGTTAAATGGCTATTTGCAAGATTATTTTCACAATTAGTTCATTTGGCTTTTAGGGGAAAGATGTATGATTATGAATGGTACAAATCATTGGCAAATATACTAGAGAAAGAATTCTATTGTTATACTTATACTGGCAGAAATGTGATCTTGGTGATCCAATCAACCTTTCTAGCTGCAATCACAGCCAATGTGTCTCTTCCACCTAATTGATGTCTTCCTTCCACTTGGGGAGTTGACAGGACTTTCAGTGCAATCCCTGGCATAAGAGAAACCCAACAAGCTCATTGGACCCCACCATGCCAAAAGGAAGTCACTCCCTTCTCTGAAATTTCAAGGTGAAAGGGCAGCAACTCGGAAAGGTCAATGGCCATCCTTTATCCTCAAAGAATTTAAACCAACTAAAGCACAGGAATGGGATACAGGGTGGTACCATTTGAAATGGGCTCTGAACAAACAGTGAAGTGTATATTTAAAGAAATGACTGATCTTGGATAAACAGTTGGGGAAAACTTGGAAGACAGCAGATTTTCCTAATTCTGACCAAGTTCATTTTAGGGTGAAGGTAGCCCTGGATCTGACCTGTTTGATGACTTGGAAATCTGACTTAACTTGCTGGATGACAGAAATGATAGATGAAGCTCTGGACTCAGAGTTTTCAGTTAGACACAGAATTTATTTGACTTGATAAAATAGACATTTAAAAAATAATGCTTATCAAAAATAAAGATGAGAATGATTTCTAGATTCTTCTAATGAATTAATAAAACCATATTCGACATATGACTCATTTTGGTGGGTTTTTTTTAAAGACACACCAGTACATGCATACCCAGACTAATGGATGTTGCTCTTATGATCAGTCACCTTGGGAAAAGGGATAATTCTTCTTTTAGGGCTAGTAGAGCATTCCTGCCAATGTGACACTAGAGTTGCCCAGAGAAATTAGGTCATCCCCTAATGGAGTATTAATGATAGAAGGAGTCTTATAGAATATTTTGTCAAATCCCCTCATTTCACAGATGAAGAAACTGAGGTATAGGGGGAATGTTAAATGCCTTGCCCAGGTCCATAGAAGAAGTAAACGGATGAGTCAGAATTCAAACCAAGGTATTGACTCCAAATCCATTGCCCTTTTCACTGTACTGTTTTGCATTCAAGGAACTGAGTGGTCAGCCATGCCCAATGCCCCTCAATTTTCTTCCTCTCTGAGCAAAAAAGGAAAAATTGAGACAGAGATAGAGACAGAGAGAGAAAAGAATAAGGAGGAGGAGAAGGATAAGAAAGATGAGGGAAAGGAAAAAGAGGAGGAGGGAGGAGAGGAAGAGGAGGAAAGAGGAAGAGGAGAAAGAAGAAAGAGGAGGTAAAGAAGGTGGCAGCAACAGAAGGGAGGAGAGGAAAGGAAGGGAAAGGAAAGGAAAAAAGGAAAGAGAAGGGAAGGGAAGGGATTCTTTCTCTGACTGTAGCCACCTAATATGCATGGGGGAGAACAATTTCACTAAATAGTTGCAACTGAGATCTGTATGGTGCATTTAGGTTTACAAAGTACTATTTCATTCATTTAAGTCTCAAGACAACTACAGCTCAATGAGCTCATTGGATTTCTCTTTTCCAATGGACTGCATTTCAAGTCCTGTAAGATCCTCAGATGGAGGGAAGATCTCAGCTAGTTGAAAGTACATTGTCTTTGATTGCAGCTAGAAAGGTTGATTGGGTGGGTAAGAGACTCTTCTACAAAACTGGGGCTTGAGGGAGCTTTAGTGACTCATATTGGGTAATACAGCCAGTATGTATCCAAGATATAATTCATATCAGAGACATAATTCAAACCTCTATCTTCCTGAATCTGTATGACTCTCTAACTGCTCCTCTTAGATCTACTCTGTATATACAAAGAGAGAAAGACAGAATCAGTGATTACTACCCTAATTCTTCAGATGCTTCAATATTCCATGACTTGTACCCATTCCACCTCACCACAAGAATATTGGTATCAATCGAATAAAAGAATGTGCTAGGTTTAAGGATCTTAGAGACCATCTAGTCTACCCAGATGGAATCTCTTTTACAACATAGCCATCAAGTGGTTGACTTGGCTCCTGTTGAAGACCTCTAAGGAGAGCAGCCTATCCCATTTTGGAGCAGCTTTAATTGTCCAAATTAGAAAAAAGTGACCCTGTGTTCCAACTAGAATCTTGTTGTAATTAAAAGCATCATGCTGTTTACCAGACAATCCACTCTGCTCTCTTCCTCCTATTCAATACTTGGCCCTACTCAAAATAAGGTACAATTATGTATTATTGAGGCTGTGCCTTTTATGTGGTTCATCCACCGTTTCTAAAAGCAATGCCTAAAGAAAGGTCTCCCAAAAAGCTTTGAACTATTACAACATGGTTGAAAGAAATGTACTATCTTCTCAGTGATGACACAGAGGGTCACTCCACTCAAATATTTGGTTTCTGGTCTGTTTGTTCAAAATCATTCCCGTGACTTTATTTCATATGCTTTATTATAGCAAATGCAAAAGAAAGTGCATTTTACAAGTCCTTGAAAAATGCAAAAATTAGTATTTCTCCTAAGGAGCAGATTCATTTACGTAAGGATTTCAGTATATAATTCGAGAATATAGGCAGGAAATACAATAAGAAAGATATTTGGAGAGGCTGAAATTGCATATTTTCAGATGACATATGTTTTGGAATATGAAGCTTCATGTGACATTTTAAAAAGCCTTACACTTTAGGTTATTATAACCATATGCACCACATTTGAAGTATCCAAGTTAAAATACATGTGAATACTCAAAGGTTCTGTGATTTTGTTAATATGGGGAGCTCCAGTATAGGAATAATTCATAGGTAGTTGCTTGATCTACATAGAAAGCAAATGACTTGCCTAGGGTAAATGGGGAAGGGGAAGAGCAGGAGGGAGGGAAAAGGGGGAAGGGACAGTTACTGCTAGTGCCTTTCTTTCTTTGATTTCCTTTCATCTGCTCTGTATATATTTTGCATATACTTAGTTGTATATCAAACTCAAATGGAAATACATCCCTGCAGGTCATATGTTGACTTGAAAAACCACAAATTGTCATTATCTATGTTGTATTTTGTCATTTTTTAAACCATTTTCCAATTAAATTTTCATCTGGTTCCAGACTTACTCAGGAGTTCTGTGGGACCATGAGTTTGACACCTCTCTTTACAGGTTGTATCTTCCATTACGATGTAAGTTCAGTGAGGGAAGGATAATTTTTCCTTTTCTTTGTATTCCCATAGTATAGAGCCCAGTGTCTGATACATAATGTTGTTTAATAAATAGTTTCTAACTGGCTGTTGATTCACCAATTGACCGATTGCCTGACACTGTCCACCAAGTGTGGTCATCTCTAAGTTAAATATATGCCTTTTATTGTGTTATTTCTCAACACTTACAGACAAATGTTTCCTGAAATTAGTTTTCCCAATGATGGCTTAAAGGGAAAGAAAAGTCATCGTAATTGGATTGCAATTCTTGGTATCAGCTGCTAGCACACACCATTTGACGACATTTCTTGTCAGCTGCTACTTTCTGTGAGGTTGGAATGAAAAAAAACCTCGCCCACTTCAGAAAGAATGCCTCAATTCAAGTTACCATTAGTAATGTTTCTCCAGTGTTGCAGTTTCTGAACTAATTCTCTCAACTAGGAAAAACTAAAACTTGAAAGTTAAAATTAGAGATGCCATCATTTCAGTCTTTTGTTAGAAGAAAAACAGCTCTTTCACCATTGGTGACTGACAGAACAATAGTTAAAAAAACAAAGGAAAAAAATGCAAAATTTTAGCTGTACTTTGTCACGAGACAAAGGCTATTCTTTACTTTTTTTTTTACCAGAAAATAATGTTTTTATAGACTTAATATTGGGAAATTGGCTATATTTATATAAAATGCTATGATATATGATCTGTGACACTTGCCATGTTTATAATCTTCTACATTGCTTAATTTTCCCATCCTTCTGAACAGGATTCCCCAAAATTAATCATAACTAGTATGGAGTAAGCTTGGCTTTGACCCAGGAAGCCAACATTCAAGAAAATGTCCCCAGGCTATTATACCAAAGGTCTCATTACTCCTCTCCTTGGACCCATCTTCCCTTTTCCAAACCCTGTGATGAAGTCCAAACTCTTTGTGTTTAGACCCCTCTCTCAGGCAGGATTGTACACCCCGTTGAAAAGGCTTCTGACTTGCCCGTTTTATCCTTATCACCTGAATTTGTCCCAGACATAAACTCCTGGCATGAGAGGCATAGTTGCTAGAGAACTGATCTCAAAATTGGGAAAACCTGGGTTCAAGTCTCATCTGTGACACATGACACATACTTATTTTGTGACCCTAGGCAAATAGCTTACCCTCTCCATCATCGTATGAAAGTGTCAAACATGAAGTCTTTCAAGGGAGAAGAGACAAAATTCCTGAAGAGTGCCTGAATCAGGTTAAGATATAATTGGGAAATATTTAACAAAATAAATATAAATGCAATAGAACATAGATATTTCTAATATATGGATTCTAATATAATATACAGTACAGCTTCCTATCCCCTTTCTGTTTGAGTTTCATATCACTGCTCTAGGCAATTTTCTAAGATGTGAATTGTAGAGAAGGTAACAATCTGCATCAGTAAAGAGAATTTCCTTACCCAGAAATCACTGGTCTGATTCTCATCCCTAGAATAAATCCTACTTATAAGTCTCTGGCTAAAATTATTGAAAAATTGTGTAGCTGAAAAGATTTCTTATGTCACCTACTTGTCCTTAGTCTCTCACTCCCTTCCCTGCTTCTAATGCTATTATCAACAAGTCCCCCAGTTCTAACTTGCACTTTTCTGCAATTTTATCCCTACTCATCTCCTTTATTGGTTCATTATTCCTTCTGCTCTCAAAATGTGGAGATCCCAAAAGGGTCTGTCCTTTGTCTTCTGTTTTTCCTCTCTCCTCTCCCTCAGCTCCATGATCTTATTTCCTCCCACTTTTCCAGCAATAAATCCTCTGCAGATGATGGTCAATACCATGTGTCCAGTCCCAGAATCTTCTTTGACATTCAGTCCAAGATTTTCATCATTTGTCAAGCATTGCCATTTGTACCTAAAAGTAGTCTGTCCAATAGTGAACTCATTACCTTCCCCCTAAACTTTTGTCCAATTTTCTCTGTTTCTACTGAAGGAAGGCACCTTATACAATGTCTCACACATAGGGTCATGTAATAAGCCTTTGTTGTGTTGATTTTAAAGGCTTAAACATGATATCAAATGGAGAAAAAAGATGATGATGATATGTATCTATATGCTAGTTTTCTAACAAACTCAATTGGGCAGGGTATCTGGGATCTGTGCCATACCATTCTAAGAATTATTCAGGTTGTATGCTTTCTTTCCTACCTGCATTCATGAGAACTTAGGAGAACACTCCTTCCCTCAGTTTCGCAATGGTAATAAAAGCTGTTATAATCAGAATTATTTTTGTTTTTATTGAATCATTTTAGTCATGTCAGACTCTTCATGACCCCTTTTGGGTTTTCTTGGCAAAGATACTGGAATGGTTTGCCACTTCTTTCTCCAGTTCATTTTACAGATGGGGTAACTGAGGCAATCGAGGTTAAGTGACTTACACAGGTAGTAAGTGTCTGAGGTCAAATTTGAACTCAGATCTTCCTAACTCCAGGCCTGGCACTCTGTCCACTGTGCTACCTAGCTGCCCAATCAGAATTATGACTAATAATTAAATTACCAGACTGCATGCTTTCTTTGCTGGTCTCCAGAAGACATTGCTGTATAGCACACCAGTCATGAGAACAGGGTGCAAAGGGTGCCTCTCAAGATGTGGTATTTAGAAAATTCCCAAAAGTCCACAGTATTAAACAGAGAAATGATGTTAAGTTCAAAGCTGTGGTCATAACTTATACCAAATGGCTAGTTAATGCACAATTAGAGAATGTAGAATGTAGACAAATGAGAAGAAACAAGTATAAAAAGAACAAATTGGGATTGGGGGACTTGTTGAAAACAGCATTAGGGGTGAGGAAGGGAGTTAGAGGCCAAGGTCAAATAAGTGTCATCAGAAATCATTTAAGCTATATAAACAAGCAAGTTCATAGGATCAGAGATTCAGAGCTGGAAGAAATTTAATTGCAACCACATTCCACCCTTGACAGTCACTAGCAGAATCGTTACTCAGCTACCCCCAATGTCCTCTATTCCAACAAATTTGCAGTGACTCTTTCCAGTTACAAGACCATATTGTAAATTGCTGCTTCAGTGATTTCTTTCTGCACTAAAAGAATGAACTGGGCTCCAGAGCATAAGATTTAAGATCATAAAAATACTCAGAGGATTGAGAAAGCCACCTGAATGGACATAGATGCCTGGCTGTTACTTTTCATCAAACCAATCCTTCCTTTCTCGACCCTTGTTCCCATCATTCCTAATGTCACTCAAGAGTTCCTACTGAAGTGGAAGCACCAATGACATTTCTTTCCCTTTAATCAAAACCATCCACCAGAAATCTCAGGTTTTCCATTGCCCAAGAAGATGAAAACATTTTGGCCTACTTCCTAATTTCTTTCTTTTCTGATAGCAGGGATATTTTTATAGTGGTTTTGAGGACAATCAAACCAAGGATTTCTACATACATAAATGTGCAGAATAAATCAGATACACTTGAAAAACAATCTAATGTATTCAGCATTTGTAGATATATGTTTAAGATAATTTATTTAATGCATATTTCCATTATTCACAATAAAAAAAACGTACAACTATGTAGTTTTACCCTACCCCACATATGTTCAAAGGATTGAAATTTTTCAACATTCTAACACTGACACCAGTATACATTTTATAGGATGAGATACACCTCTGCCATACTATAACTTGCTGCCAACCCTTGGTTCAAAGACCTGGAAAACAGCTATTTTATTTATATTTCTTGGTTGTGATGCATTTCTCTGGTCCCTGGAGAGCTCTTTATTTTCCCATTTCCACAGCAACAGCTGCCACATAGTTTCGGACTTCCTTAGTATGGAACACACCCAACAACCAGTAGAAATCATGCCATAGTCTTCAGTGAGGAAAACTGTACACGTTTAGTAGTGACGTTTGGATTTTGTCACTACTCAGAAATGTTATGGCCCTCCTGCTTGATGTCCAGCATTAATCTGTTAAAGAACTGGGGACAAGAAGAAAAGGGCACTCTGCTGAGTATATTAATTTCCCTAAGTTATGAAGAGGATTAATCTTTTTAGTTTTTAATAAAGAGATAATTTGTTATCAAGAATAATTCATTAAAATAGAGGATTATTCAAAATAACCAGCTGGGAGCCATGATAGTAACAAATTCTTGCTCTCATTCAAGTGAATTTATCTTAATTACTTCCCATATTATCCCCCTATCATGAAATATGAAGATGCTTTAAGGTCATGGTTTCCAACTGCTCACCTCTAATACAATTTGTGTTACTTGCCCAAGGTGTCAAAATTGCTACTTATGCTTCTACTCTAGCTTATCCATGGGGTTTCTAAAATGTGGCAACTAGAAGGGAACATAGAATTTAAAGTTTGTTCTAACTAGGGCAGAGTTCAATACGACTTATGATCTCTCTAATTCTGAAATCTAGCCATGGTCTTGTGAAGGTTAAGATTGTTCTAGGTTTGTTTGTTTTATTTTCAGCTACTATTTCAGATTGGATTGGATTGAGTTTGTAATCATCTAAAACTCCATTTCAACTTTTCACATGCATTTCTGTCTAGACAGGCCTCTTTATTTTTTGAAAAAATATTTGTGAAGTTGATTCTCGATCCCAAGTTTAAACAAGTCCTAATATGTGCTAGTAGGTTTCTGTGAAGGAATTGTGTTTGGCTACTGTAATCAAATTTAGATCCACAGGAGAAAAACCTGACCAATTCTTCTTTTGTAATGGAAAAAAGATTTAGCTAAAATATTTAATTCTTTTTGTTATATTCAACCTAAAATCAGATACTTAAGATTTTCTGATCCATTTACCTAAAATATTAAATTTTTTAAATTATATTCAAACCAAAATGAGATATTTGAGACTTTTTTGGGGGGGATCCCAACCCTACTATTTAATGTTAGCTATTCCTCTCAGTTTTGTGTCATCCCCAAATATCTATGCCTTTATCTCAGTCAAAAATTAGTGTTAAACGGTAAGAAGAACCAAGCACAGATCTGTGGGGTACTCCGCTGGAGACTTCCTTCCAAGTAGATATTCAACCGTTGATGATTACTGATTAACCAATCCTTAATCCATCTGCCTGTATATTCATCAAGCCCAAATCTATATGATTTTGCCACAAGGATAGCATGTGAGAAACTTTGCCAGATGCTTTAATTGAAACATACACAAACTCGATCTACTTCATTCTCCTTATCCACCAATCTAGTAAATGTGGCCAAAAGGTATAGGAAGTTAATTCTGAGATGATCTGTTGTTGGTCAAGCCATGCTGCTTCCTGATGATCATTATTTCTTTAGATGTTTACCAGCTATCCCTTTAATAATATGTCCTAATTTTGCCAGGAATCAGAAGCCAAGTTCACTGGCCTAGAATTCACATATTCCATTTTCTTCTCTTTATTGAAAATTGGGGTAGTTGACTATATCTAATCCTGCAGTACTTCTCTATGACCATTCAAAGATTGACAATCAGCAAGACTCACAATATTGAAATCATCTTCAGCTCTCCATTTTTCCACCCCCCACCATATCCAATCAATGAAATCTGAAGAGGTTTATCCCCCATTATGCCCAGGGTAATCCATTTTTCAGCAATATCAATTCTTAAAGACCATCTTCAAAATTTTAGAGAGGTTATGATCTATGTTTGTGCATACAGTGTCCATGTAGATGATACTACAGGTATTCAAAGTATTAAAACAATCTCATCCCAGTAAGTGTAACTATGCTACTGTGAAGGAATTGTGTTTGGCTGGCATAGTCAAATTTTGAACCACAGGAGAAAAGTCACCAAGTTCTTCTTTAAGGAGGTAAATATTTTAAAGTAATTACTTACTTTAAGTAATTTTGCTAACACAGAATCAAACTATTTTCCAATGCAGACGAGGATCCAATGTTTCTCTTACTTTGGACATGAGTGGTTTGGGGAACATTGAGCCTTTTGTGGCTGTGCCAACCCCACGGGAGAAAGTAGCAATGGAATACCTGCAATCAGCCAGTCGGGTTCTCACAAGGTCACAGCTGAGGGACACCATGGCAAGTTCCCATTTACTCCAGACTGAATTCATGGTGAGTCTTTTCCCCTTATTTCAGAGGTGTTTATCTACATTAGACAAATATGTGTGTCTGGGGAGGAAAGGGTGTGACACTGAACTTGAGGCTGTGTTCTCCCACAATCAAGAACGCAAGGCAATTTTATCTATGGACTGGGAAGGCAACAGATATTGCCCATACTCGCAAGGGAACCCAAGACTTAAGCCCTCTCTAAGACTGCCAAGAGCTAGTCTATGAAATCAAAGTTAGTGAAAGCTCCTAAGCTGTCCCTCAAACTAGTAAAACTGACTGTGTTGTCAGGAGAAAGAACAAGACAGCCAACTGAGACTTCCATGTGGCTGAGCCATGCACCTCTGGGGAGTCTGGTTACCTAGGTGCTTATCCTGTGTCTGTGTTTGTGTTCCCTCATGTTATGTGTTTCTCTGGAGAAAGTCTTATACATGGGGCTATACAGCAAGAGACTAGACATCTTCAGGCACAGAATGGATCAAAAGTCTTGGATAATATTGTTAATGCTGTCTCATGAGGTTAATGAAAGCTGCATCCTCAGAAATTTAATTTGTGCCCTTCTCTAATCTCTCTGGCATGTCTGTGACAGAGCTCACAGGATGTTTATGGCACAAAGTCAGGAAAGGTGTGTTTCTGCCCATGGCGGAGTATGTTTAGGGAACTCATTCTCTATTCTTAAATTGGCATGCTTTTTAAAGTCATGTCTACCTGGCACATGAAATTGACATTATTATGGAATATCTAATAATGGACTTGCTCTACTATTCTGTAATCAGATTCATTATCAGGGAAATATTTGATAGAAACAAATAGGTCTACCTAAAGCATTTAAATAAATAGAACAAGCTATTCTAAATATAGTTCTACTTCTATTGACAATTCCATGCATATTGTATTTTTTTCCCTCAAGGCACTGACTAATTCAATATTGTCTCTGTTATGTCTAAGATAACAAAAGGGAAACGTGCCAGAATTTTCAATTTCTTCCCAATGTTTAATTTTTGTTAGTCCAAAGTCTCATCCTCATAACAAAATTTGACTTTTCACCAAATTTGCAGACTGACTAAACATGGGGGACAATTCAAATGAATTATTTGACATCTCATTCTTTTGAAATAATGAAATGAGAGACACCACAACTTTTTGTTTCATTTAATATTCTACTTAGACTGTTGACATAGTTTTTATATAGTAAAGAGGATATAAAAACAAAAATTGTGGGACAAATCAACAAACCATTTTAATTGCTATGTAACTCAGAAGTTGTAGTCATTGCTGATTGGCATGGAAGCCTTTTTTTAACCAAATCTTACATAAAGCTATTAAATATATTTTGGTTTTAAAACTATAATTATGTTCATATAGGGAACTCCTTAGGAGGAAACTCCATTTATTAATTCAGATTGATAACTGTTTTGTAACTTACAGTCACTGAGAGGTTTATTGATTTGCTCAGGCTGGCACCTCCGTGGGTGAAAGTCATCATTCAAACATAGGTCTCCTTGACTTCAGAATCAGCTGTCTATCTCACTATCTTTCTTTTTCATTTCACATATCCTGAAACATTATTTATGCCCTTTTGAAAGCTTTTAATTATTGTCTCTCCCCGCCTATCCCTGCTTCACCTACAAACTTTGCTACATCCACCAATTTTTAGGTAAGATATTGATATAAAAATTCTGTTCACTAGCTGCTTTTTCTCAAATCACTTGAAAGTTATGTCATTTATTTAAAGGAGAGTTCATTTGAAGAGAGGAATGAAGGAGAAATAATTCTTTCAGAATATACATGCTCCTATTTGGTGGGTCTACATGTAATTGACTCTCAGTGCTAGAATTATAAGGTCTGCTTGCAATAATGGAAATAGCTGGGCTATGAAGTTTTTCTTTTTAAAATTATTGTTATTGCTATCTTTCACTTTTACCTAATACATCCTCCCTCCTCCCCTTTTCAGATAGCCAACTCTTACAACAAACACTAAAAAAGAGAATAAAAAACATTTCAGTACAATTGACCAACACACTGACTGACATCAGCCTTATATTCAGTCTTCCATACCTATGATCCCCCAAACCTGTGAAGAAAGAAAAGAAGCGTATTCCCAAATCCCCTCTTCAGAACCAAGCTTTGACACTATAATATTTCAAAGCATTTCATTTTTGAAATTTTGTGGTTTTATTATTCTGTTTGTTCCATTTACAATGTTGAGGTCTTCGGATATGTTATATCCCCAATTCTCCTTATTTCATTTTTTCTACAACACAATAATATTCCATTTCATTCCTGTACTATAATTTGTTTAGCCATTCCCCAGTTGATAACTATCCACATTCTCCAATTGATAGTTATCCATTTGTTACTAGTTGTTTGCTACTATGAAAAAAGTACTACGTTATAAATATTTGATGTATACAGGGCCTTCCTTGGATCTCTGAGAGTCAAAGGATAAGGATATTCTTGTCACTTTATTAGTGTATTTCTAGATTGCTTTCTAGAATGTTTGGACTAGTTATTCACACCTCAAATAATGTGCTAATGTGCGTATCTTTGTACATTCCTCCCAACAATTATTATTAAAATGTTTTGTCATCTTTATCATTTTATTGAGTGTATGATAAAACATCAGGGTTTTATTACATTTTCATTGTTAGGTTTTTGAACAATATTTCATATAGTTATTGACAGGTTGGGATATTTATTTTAAAAACTGTTTATGTCTTCAGTGAGGTCTAGTTAACAAAATCATTTGTGTTAATTCACAATAATTCTTGGATATTAGACCATTATCATGGACATCTGAGGAAGAGTTTTTCCTCCTCAATTATTGCTTCCCTTCTTATCCAAGTTGTATTACTAAATACATATTAGATTACTAAATACATAATTAATACTGTCTATCTCACTATCTTTCTTTAGATGACTATCTTGTATCTAATCCAAGAGTATTAATTATGTTTGTGCAAAATGTTTTTCATGTTGAGGCATCAAAACCTATGATGTCATTTGTGATTGTCTCTATCCCATATTTGGTTAACAATTCTCACTCAGGAGATAGCTGTGAAAAATATCTGGTTGGTTCTCTTCTAATTAAAAAATTACTATGGATTTTTTGGAGGAGGAGCCAAGATGGCGGAGTAGAAAGACTCACGTATACTAGCTCCGAATCCACAGCCCATAAATTTCCTGTTAAAAAAACTCTCCACAAATTCTGGAACAGAGCAAGCTGTGCACCAACGCACTGGAGGAGATTTCCGTTCCAGAGAGCCCTGAAAAGCCGTCCCCAGGGGTCCATCGCACTCCGGACAGCAGAGCCCACCCCTGCCCAGCCCTGGCCATGCAGCCCCAGAGGAGCAGATCCGATCAGGCTTCAGGGACGGAATCTCCAGCGGCTGCGAAGGTCCCTCCACCCACAGGCTCTACAGGTCAGCAAGAGAGATGTTGGACTGGCCGAGAGGGTAGCGGGGTGTCTCCGTGGCTTGGGACCCCTCGGGAGGCAGCGGCAGAGTGAGTGGAGGCCAGGACTCCCCAAGTAGACAGGAGCTCCATTACCGAAGGTCTCTGCATAAACCCCCTGAGGGAACTGAGCCTGGGAGGCGGGCCTGCCCCTACCTGAGCACAAGAACTTAAGCTCATACTGAATAGCAGCCGCTTCCCCTGCAGAAAGCCCTGAGGCTGGGAAGCAGCATTTGAATCTCAGACTCCAAGCACTAGCTGGGCAGATCAAGGCAGGGGTGGAGAGGAATCTCAGAAGTCAAGTAACTGGCTGGGAAAATGCCCAGAAAAAGGAAGCAAAATAAGACCATAGAGAGCTACTTTCTTGGGGAAGAGATGTTCCTTCCTCCTCTCACTTCTGATGACTAAGTACAATGCTTGCCCTCAGGGAAAGATGTGGAGGTTGGGGCCTCTCTATCCCAGACATCCGAAGTGGATGTCTGCTGGGCTCAGGCCATGGAAGAGCTCAAAAAGGATTTTGAAAATCAAGTTAGACAGGTGGAGGAAAAACTGGGAAGAGAAATGAGAGAGATGCAAGAAAAGCATGAAAAACGGGTCAATACCTTGCTAAAGGAGACCCAAAATAATGCTGAAGAAAATAACACCTTGAAAAATAGGCTCACTCCATTAGCAAAAGAGGTTTAAAAAGCCAATGAGGAGAAGAATGCTTTCAAAAGCAAAATTAGCCAAATGGAAAAAGAGGTTATAAAGCTCACTGGAGAAAATAGTTCTCTCAAGATTAGAATGGAACAGATGGAGTCTAATGACTTTCTGAGAAACCAAGAAATCATAAAACAAAACCAAAAGAATGAAAAAATGGAAGAGAATGTGAAATATCTCATGGGAAAAACAACTGACCTGGAAAATAGATCCAGGAGAGACAATTTAAAAATTATGGGACTACCTGAAAGCCATGATCAAAAAAAGAGCCTAGACATCATCTTCCATGAAATGATCAAGGAAAACTGCCCTGATATTCTAGAACCAGAGGGCAAAATAAGTATTGAAGGAATCCACCTATCACCGCCTGAAAGAGATCCAAAAAGAGAAACTCCTAGGAACATTGTGGCAAAATTCCAGAACTCCCAGCTCAAGGAGAAAATCTTGCAAGCAGCTAGAAAGAAACAATTCCAGTATTGTGGAAATACAATCAGGATAACACAAGGTCTAGCAGCTTCTACATTAAGGGATCGAAGGGCGTGGAATAGGATATTCCAGAAGTCAAAGGAACTAGGACTCAAACCAAGAATCACCTACCCAGCTAAACTGAGTATAATACTTCAAGGGAAAATATGGTCTTTCAATGAAATAGAGGATTTTCAAGCATTCTTGATGAAAAGACCAGAGCTAAAAAGAAAATTTGACTTTCAAACACAAGAATGAGAAGAAACATGAAAAAATAAACAGCAAAGAGAAGTCATAAGGGACCTACCAAAGGTGAACTGTTTACATTCCTACATGGAAAGACAATATTTGTAACTCTTAAAACGTTTCAGTATCTGGGTAGTTGGTGGGACTACACACAGACGTACACACACACACACACGCACACACACACATGTACATGCACGCACGCCCACACACATACACACATGCACGCACACACAGAGACAGAGAGCACAGAGTGAATTGAATAAGATGGGACCATATCTTAAAAGAAATTAAGGTAAATGGTGAGAGAGAAATGTAGTGGGAGGAGAGAGGGTGAAATGGAATGGGGTAAATTATATCTCATTCAAGAGGCAAGCAGGAAACTTTTTAGTGGAGGGAAAAAGAGGAGAGCTGAGAAAAAAACATGAAGTTTATCCTCATAAAGGAAGGAGTAAAATGCACACTCATTTTGGTATGAAAACCTTTCTTACAGTACAGAAAAATGGGGGAGAAGGAGATAAGCAGGGTGGGGGGATGATGGTAGGGAGGGCAATGGAAGAAGGGAGCATTTTGAAGTCAACACTCGGGGAGGGACAGGATCAAAAGACAGAATAGAAACAATGTGGGGAAGAATAGGATGGAGGAAAATACAGTTAGTCTTATATAACACGACTGTTATTGAAGTCATTTGCAAAACTACACAGATATTGCCTATATTAAATTGCCTGCCTTCCCAAAGGGAATGAGTGGGGAGGGAGGGATGGGGAGAATTTGGAACTCAAAGTTTTAGGAACAACTGTTGAGTATTATTCTTGCTACTAGGAAATAAGAAATACAGTTAATGGGGAATAGAAAGTCATCTGGCCCTACAGGACAAAAGAGAAGATGGGGACAAGAGAAGGGAGGGATGAGAGAAGAGAGGGCAGATTGGTGATAGGGAAAATTAGAATGCTTGGTGTATTAGGGTAGGGGGAGGGGATAAATGGGGAGAAAATTTGGAACCCAAAATTTTGTGAAAATGAATGTAAAAAGTTAAATAAATAAATTTATATTTTTAAAAAATGCTATGACCTTTAATGGTCAGATCCTGTATTTATTTTGAGCTTATTGTATATAGTATATGCATAAGATCTTAGTATGAACTTGAGTTCTGCCAAGCTGCTTTACAATGTTCTCAGTAGTTCTTATCAACAAGACAATTCTTCCTCAAGTAATTTATATTCTTGAGTTAATCAAAAATCAAGTTATTAAATTCAATTGTTTCTGATTCTTCCTTGATTTATCTGTTCCATTAATCTACTTTTAATAAATTTTAACTAGTACTAAATAATTTTGAGGATTACCATTTTACTTTGTCATTTAAGGTCTAAAAGTTCTATTCTGCTTTCATTGCTACTTTTTTGCTGCTGTTGCCTTGACACTATTTTTTTTGGTAAGTCAATCTGGGTTAAGTGACTTGCTCAGGATCACACAGGTAGTCAGTATCAAGTGTCTGAGGCCAGATTTGAAGTCAGTACCTCCTGCCTTCGGGGTCAGCGCGCTATCCACTGTGCCACCAAGATCTGCCTTGTCTTGAGATTCTAAATGATTTGTTCCTCCAAACAAATTTTCTACCTAGAAATTCAACCTAGCTCTCTAAAAGATCCTTTTCATCATTTGATTGGTATAATGCTATCATGATTTTTATTATATTGGAGTAATTCACCTATGAACAATGAATGGAAGAATCATTTTTAAGCAGGTCTTCAATGTGTCTTAATAAATTGACTTTGAGAAATTTTATTGATTTTGTCATGATTTTGAATGGAACTTCCCTTTCTGATATTCTTAATAAACATCAGTTCATTCACACCTGAAATAAAAGTCATTTACTTTTTATCATATATCAACAAGTTGTTGAGGAGGAACTGAGCAGCCCTAATAAGTATATAATTAATTTTAAGCAGAGTCCATCCTCATAGGAGAACTTCTATTCCTAGATTTGATTACACATTACATAAAGGTATTTAAATAAATACCTTTACCTTCAGTAAAATATCCATAGTTTTCAAGAGCACACTTATGTGGGAGACTCAGGAAAATTTCAAATCTGGCTCCTTACCATTTAACAAAATTCCTTCTCATTTTTCCTTTCTGAGGATGTTCTTTAACCTATCTAATAACCTCATGAAGAGACATTCTCTTGTTAACTTAGTAGTAGTATTTCTTGGACATTGTCCCATCCACTAGTTCTCGATATGTTTATGTACAAGATGGGTGTTAACATACTAAAGAATGAGTCTGTGTTTTTTTTTCTTCTTTTTTTTTTAAATGACTTTCATCTCCAGCATAGCTGTAATCTCAATTCAATTCAACTCAACTGGATTCAAAAAACACAGTGTACAAAACTCTTTGCCAAGGAGGTGGGAGTGATCCAAAGTTTAGATAAGATCTTGTCCCACCCTTCATGAATTACATTTAGTAGGGAAATCTAACACATACAAAAAGATCAGAGGTTGTAGGATTATTCATTTAGAATTAGAAAGAATCTCAAAAGCCACATAATCCCATTTTTTCATTTTATGGATGAAGAAACTGAGGCAGAGGAAATTAAATGATTTGCCCAACGTCACACAGGTACTAAGTGACAAAAAATGAATTGAAACTCTGGTGCCATGATGAGAAGTCTAATGCTATTGCCACTCAATCATACTTCATCTCTATAAAATAGCTAAAAAATGGACGATATATTTTAAAGAAGCCCAAAAAAAAGCACTCAGGTTGGCCCTGAATAAGAAATGAAAAAAAAAATACCCTTTCTTCCCTTTTACTTTTCTTTTTCGTTCTTTATTTTGTGCGTACAACATAACTGGAGCATAGTAAGTGTTTAATACATGCTTGTTTACTGGGAAATATCACTGATACTTTGAGACTCAGATGAAATGATGGCTGCTTTTGCTGAAATGCTCCTTACTTTCTTTCTATTTTTATCCTTTGCAAGGAATAGTTCAATGAATAAGGAAGGAAGGTTATGTTTGGAAATTAAAGTAATGCAAACACAAAAGATATCCACAAAAACTTTAAATGTAAAAACAATAGCATAAGGGGGAAGAATTATTATTAACAAGGGGCAATCAAGGAAGGCTTCATAAAGGAAGTGATGTTTCAATTGGGCTTTAAAGGATGAATAGGAATTCAAGGTGTAGCTAGGTGGCACAGGCTCATCTTTCTGAGTTCAAATCTGACCTCACACACTTCCCTTGTGTGACCCTGAGCAAGTCAGTTTGCCCTATTTGCCTCAGTTTCCTCATCTGTAAAGTGAGCTAGAGAAGAAAATGAGCCACTCCAGTATCTATGCCAAGAAAACCCCAAATGGGATCATGAAGAGTCAGACACAACTGAAATACTAAACCATAGGAATTCAATGGTCATGGCTCATAAGGTCAAGGGATAATGGAAGAATTATTGACTTTACAGTCTAAAAATCTGAATTTGAGTTCCAGGTATGACATTGGATGTATAGTCTTAACTTAGGCTCTTTGTGCTTTAGATTCCTCATCCTTCCTATTTCCTCCAGTGTCAAATACAGTGTTCTTTGATTGGCATTGAAACTCTTCTGAACTAGACTCCTTCCTACCTCTCTAGGCTTCTTTACCTCTCTAAGAACTCTTGAACACAGCCGATTTGGTCTATTTGGCATTCTGTACTCATGACCCTCATGACACTTTCTCTGCTGTCTTTCTCATGTCTTTGTCCTGGCAGTCCCTCATGACTGGAATGCTTTCCTTCCTCACTTCTGCCTTTTAGAATCCCTGGCTTCCTCCTACACTCAGTTCAAATGCCAACTTCCTGTTTCTCACCTCCTCTGTTATGGGAAGGAGGAGGGGTTGCTTCTTTATTTTCATTAGCTTCTGACATTTAGCATTCCTTCAGTTAAAAAAATTATGCTGAGAAGGGGTCCATAGCTTCACCAGACAGCCAAAGCGGTCCATGACATAAGTAGGGTAAGGACCCCTGCCTTTCCTTCTAAGGTGATGTTATGTTTTCTCTATATGTACTTGAATGTACATGTTGTCTCCTCCATTTGAATATAAGCTCCTTGAGGGCAGGGATTGGCTTTACCTTTCTTTAGGGGCCAAGGTCTCCCAATGTATCCTGGGTCACCTTCAGTCATCCTGATGAATATCTGGTCACCGAATTCAGATGACTTCAGGAGAAATGAAGCTGGTTGACCTTGCACAGTCTTCCCTTAGTCAAAACAAAGTCAAGCGCAAGTCATGTCATCATTTCTCTGATGGCATGGTCTTCTTTGGCAACAAAGGATGAACACAACCACTCTCAGCACAGTTCCAGACATATCTAATAAATACATGTTGATTGATTGATCTTTAAAATCCATAAAATGGAGACAAATGAATGAAAAGGCATTTATTAAATACTTTATTAAGTATTATATGTCAGATACTGTGCTGGCACTAGGGTTACAAAAAGGAATGTGAGACATCCCTTGCCCTCAAGGGATTCTGATAATAACATACATTCTAATTCTAATTTACATTCTAAAAGTCATATAAAGGAGTAAAGAGATTCACAGGAATGGGATCTGGAAACACAGGACAGTCAATTCCTACACTCTCCTCCCCTCTCTAGAAGCAATGGAAGCAATGATTTGCTCTATTCCTTTTCTTTTCTAGCATTTTATCTTCCCCAATTACATATAAAAATAAGTCTCACCATTTGCTATTCAAATTGAATTCCAAATTCTCTCCCTCACTCCCCACCCTGCCCTGGGAAGGCAAGCAATTTGATATAGGTTATACTTGTATAGTCATGTTTCCACATTAGTCACATTGCAAAAGAAAAAATAGGCCAAAATAAAAACCCAAGAAAAATAAAGTAAAAAAAAAAAGGATTCTTTGATCAGTATTCAGATTCCATCAGTTCTTTCTCTGGGGATAGATCGCATTTTTCATCATAAGTCCTTCAGAGGGACTTGGATCATTATATTGCCAAAAATGATTTGCTTTACTCCTAGAGCAAGAGATGGGAAGAAGAGAGGGAGGTGAGTCTGCTGCCACCCACTCTTCCATCAAGCTCAGTCCCAAGGTATCATCAAAGATGAGGGACAAGGGTGTGGCCTCTGGTCTGATGATAGGTGTGTTTACCTGGACAGGTGGCAAAATGTCCCAAGATTTCTGAGAATGGTACTACTTGCACTCCTTACCTTCCAGGTTTATAAGGAAAGTATAAAGTTTAAAGTACTATACAAATGAATTATTTCAGAGCCAGCAAAGGCATGGAGGTGAGAAAGTATAAAGTATGTACAAGAAAAACCATAGCATTCATAGAAGAGAATAGTATGAGATTAAGTGGGTTTAAAAAAAAGAATGTCATGGTATCAGATTTTGGAAGGCTTTGAATGTCAAACTAAAAAATTTATACTCACTAGGTAATAAAGATTCATTGAGATTTGGGTGGTTTGTTTGTTTCTAAGCCGAGTAATATAAACAGATCTATACATGAGAGGCAATTCTGGCAGCAGTAGGAGATTATTACTCATTCTTTGTTTTCCAGTAAGACCAATGACATCAGGAGGGTGATGTTTTGCTTTGCAAGGGAATTGGATTTAAGTGAGACAGGGCTGCGAACAGTCATTCAACCTCACTCTTCCAGAGTCATCTGAGACCAGTGGCAAGACACAGGTCAACACAACTGATGATTGCGCCACGTGTGGTGGGAGACAGTGGCCTTTTCAAACTCTTTCCAGGTCTCACTTTGTCTAAGACAATGAGTGAAGGCTAAGCAAAAGTTAAGGCAAAAGACGACCTAGTTTGCCTTCCCAAGATAATCAGCTTGGGAGGGGAAGACCTTCAGAATTTCTGACCAGAACAGAAACAATCACTATTTACAGTATGAGAAAGTGTTTGAAAGGAAGAAAAGAAACAGAAAGATCTTTTAAGAGATTATTGCATAGCAGGTCGGTCCAGAAAAGGGGCAGTACTAAAGTGGTAGTTTTGGAAAGAGAAGAAAAGTAATAAATTTTGGCAAAAGGGGCAAGCAAGTGGGAGCCATAGGTCTGAAACAACTTGGTCTGTTACTCTGTGGAAACAGTACAAGAAGTGTCTTAGACAAATTTAGTCAATCAGGAAAGGAAATTAATTACTATACTGGCTGATAGATAGGTCTTATTAACAATGCCCAGAAACCTGTAGCTTCTTATTTTAATGAATTATTCCTGCCACCTAAGCTTCTAGTAAGTAACCAAGTATTTCTAGCTGCCAAAGGAAGGTATATGTTAATATTTTGCATTTTTTAAATTTTGGTGCCCTGAGATAAAGCTTTTTGCTTATAGTTCTGGATATGGTTCATATGGTTGAGAGAGCACCATCAAGACTTAGTAGCTGATGGCATTGAAAGGAGAGTGAATGGAGAAATTCAAAGATAATTTCATCCAGCAGATATGCCTTTATGAAGGTCCCCTAATATAGTCTTATTGGGTACACTAATCTAGTACAATTTCTTCCTTGTAGGAAATACCAATGAACTTCGTGGATCCCAAAGAAATTGATATTCCACGTCATGGGACTAAAAATCGCTACAAAACCATTTTGCCAAGTGAGTTTTTTTTTCTGTTTCTCATGGTTTGTGTTACATGTTCCATCTAATAATATATTCAGAATTTACATTTTAAAATGAACTTATCTTAATTTTTCAACACTTTTGATGAATAAATCACTTAACCTTTCTAAGTTCCAGTAACTTCATCTATAAAATTCATGAGTTAAATCCTGGCCTCAGAAAATTCATTCCAGTAACTTAGGTCATTAACTGATATCATTAAGATTCCCTCTAGTCATTAAAGAAATGGGTGACTATAGAAGCCAAATGCTGTATACATAGCAACAGATATTATCATTCAATTAGTTTAGTTTAAATGTTTCATTTTTTTTTATTTTATTTATTTATTACTCTTATTACAAGAGAGTGTTTAGAGAATATTTAGTTGCGGGAGAGGTGTGTCCATCCTTCATTGCCAAAGACCATGCCATCAGAGAAATAATGACATGACTTGCACTTGACTTTATTTGAGCGAGGGAGGGCTGTGCAGGTCACCAGCCTCACTTTCTCCTCCTGAGCCATCTGAATCCAGTGACCAGATATTCATCAGGATGACTGGAGATGACCCAGGATGAGGCATTTGGGGTTAAGTGACTTGCCCAAGGTCTCACAGCTAGTGAGTGTCAAGTGTCTGAGGTGAGATTTGAACTCAGGTCCTCCTGACTCCTGCATTGGTGCTCTATCCACTGCACCACCTAGTTACCCCTGCAAGGGTGGGAACATTAAGGGGAAAACTACTTTGATGCAAAACCAAAATGTAGTTATCAAATTGTTTTTTAAATTAATAAAATAAGTGATCTTCTATGGATCTTTCTAGTTCTGACATCCTATGCCAAACTACTCTTCATTTCTATTAAGAAGACTTTTGCAAGACCAGATAACCATAGAAATAAGAATTTCCTTGTTGAACAAATAACAGATAAAATTAATGTTTAAGCAAAGCCATAAATGTGACAAGTTGATAAAACTGGAAAAGAAATAATTGGTCCCTTATTGCTAAGACTTTTCATCCTCTCTTAATTTGTCTCTTGAACTTTAGGAAAATGGTTATTCAGTCAAATAATAGTTTTCATAATATGGTCATTTTAATTTCACCCACTCCCACCCCATGACCCAGGATGCTGAACTCTGCCTGGGATGGAGGCATAGAATGCTAGAGCAAAGACTTCAAAGGAAAAATATTACAGGATCCTTGCTAATGGGGACCATGGGGAAACAAAATCTGTCTTGGCATTTTCATTTTTGGTGAAGCTAGAAATGCTTCATTAACTTCATTTCACTGAAATATATCTTTAGCTAGCCTACATGGCTCAGTCTGGGTACCTGAACTATGGTCTTTGTTGAAAGATGTTCTATAGTAGCCCTTGGCAGCAGTTAAAAGCAAATCAAATGCTGCGTTGGATGGAATTTGTTCTTTAGAGAAAATCCTCTGAATGATTTTGGGAAAAAATATCTGCTGAATTTCTGTCTCATCTTATAGTAAGCTTGCCCCCAAATCCTCATTTGACCCCAAAAAGGTTTTGGAAAAGATTTGAATTATTTAAAAAAACTATAGCCTTCCCTGTTTCCTGTCCTGATGATATCAGACTAGTGCTTTTAGACATCTGTGTCAGCTTTTCCATTCCCAGAATTGGGTGGATCTCTTCATCTAGGGCACCTGTGGTGACAACTGATGTTGTGCATGATGGATTTTCTGTTGAAAGTGTCGGTAGTCTAGGTACCCCACCCTCTGCCCTGCTGAGTGACTTCTAATTCTGAAACGTAAGTTGCTCAAGTCACATAATTTCATGGGAAATATTATCTGGGAAGGTTGGGTTGAATATGCTGGACCATATGCTAAAAATAGCTTTGGAATCGGGAGCCAATTATGTTAAAATGTGACTCAATTCAACAAATGTTTACAAAGTCTTATGTTTACAAGGCATTGAGCTAGGTATTGGGGCTACAGAAATAACAAAAAATATTAAACTACCCCTACCCTCAATAAATTTTCACATGGGATGAGAGTGCTGGGTTTCCTGCAAGCTCTTTCCTATGACCTTACCCACCAGCTCTACCCCACTGGAAACTAGGAATCTGCTCCTGACTTCCCCACAGCTCTGACAGGTCAGCCTGCTGCCTTATCTAGCCAGTCACTAGGTCTTCACACGACTTTCCCTCACTATTTCCCCAGATGGGTGCCCTTTCCTCCCTCTCATGCCTTTTATATAGTATTTTCCACAATTACATTAAGTCCCTTAAAGAAAGACTTCATTGGCTTTTATATGGCAGTGCCTGGCACACAGAGCTTAATAAATGCAAAACATAAACCAGTCAGTCGGTAAATATTTATTAAATGCCTACCATGTGCCAGATACTCTGCTAGGCACTCTGTAAATGCTGTTATCATTATTATTCTACTTGAGAGATACAATAATTGAGTAAAATGTCCATAACAAGGGTGAAGATGGCAATCCCTGATTTGCTGGACTGGAACAACCCCAAGTCACTTGGGACCAGTCAGGAGTTCTCTGTGTCATCTCATCAAGGTATCTGGACATAGGCTCTGTCCCTTTGTCAAATATGTGTCTTGCTGGGATGATATGGGAATCTATTCCTGGCTCCCCAAGGACATCGAGGGCTATCCCAGTACATCAAATCAGGATTTCCATCATCATCTCTAATATATGGATGTGTGTGTGCATATATATAATATGATCCATAGATCCATGTAAATATATATATACACACATGTGGAATTTTAAAGTTTAAATATTGAAAGAATGTGTATATATGTGTGTATGCACATGTGTGTATGTATACATATATGCATTTGCACGTATGCCTATATGTGTGTGTATACATATGTATATATATACATATATCTGTGTATATATATATATATATATATATATATATATGTATATATATATATATATATATACACATATATATGCAGACAGGTAGATAGGTGATGCATAGAGCACCAGACCCAGAGTCAGGAAGACATGAGTTCAAATTCAACTCAAAAATTTACTAGCTATGTAACCCTGGACAAGTCACTTCATACTATTTGTCTGTTTCCTCATCTGTAAAATGACCTGGAGAAGAAAAATGTTAAACATATTCACCAAGGAAAACCAGAATGGAGTTATAAAGAGTTGGAAGTGACTGAAACAACTGAAGAGCAATAAATACACATCCACATATACGTGTGTGTGTGTGTGAGTGTGTATCCCAAGAGGTAGACAACACTAACCAATAGAGGGTCAGACAAAGCCTATGCAGAAGGTAACCTACCTATGATGAAGAAAACTAGGGATTCTCCAATACTGAGGTGAAGAAGGAAGTATTCCAGATCTGGGTGAAAGGTAAGAATTATCAGAGGTATTTAAGGTTTAAATCAAAGTAATTTCTGCCATATTAATGTAAATTTTCCTCTTTTACATTGACATTTCAATCAATCAGGAAACATTGATTAAATACCTATTTTGTGTCAGTATTATGGATACAAAGACACAAATGAAACAGCCTGTTTCAAAGAGTCTGTATTGTGCCCACTGTTTTTTTAAACAATATTGAAATTAAAGGCATTCTCTTCCCCAGTAGTGACTTAAGTGGCTAAAAACCAATAAAGTCATCACAATTTCAGAACTGAGAATAATATCTACACTGATAAAACTCCCACTATATAGCAGATTATAAAGCTTATGTCTATGTTTATAATAAAATATTTTGCAATATAAACAAGTTTATGCAATGACTTAGGGGGAAAAACCTATATAAATTCTTAATCATCATGAACAACTTGATCATAGAAGAAAAGCAGTGTTCTTGAATAATATTCACAGCAAAGCTAAAAAGTCTCCTATTTCTTGCATATTTAGCAAATTCATTTATAGAGAGTCTGTGATACATAGGAAGGTAAGGGGGATCCAGATGACATCTGGCCTCCATTTCCTGCTCATGACTTTTGCACTTACCGAATTAATTAGCCACTTGAATTAGTTCTATTTCTTTTCATAATTACTGTGGTTAATTTTGAATTTCCTTTCATGATAAGACAATTTTAATATAAAAGAACATGACAGAGAGTTAGTTGACCAGATTGTCAAAAAGGACCAAAAGATATATTGTGGCACTCATTTCTCTTTAACTGGTTCTATATATTTCCATCTATATTGGGTTTCCCTCATTATCACTTCTCTCTGTCTCCTCCACAGAATCAGTTTCCTTCTACATCCATTGTAAATAACTCAAAATCACCCATCTTGAAAGGTATTAGAAAATGGTAGCTTTTCTCCCATTTCTCTTTCCCCAAAGGCACCAGACATCATTCTCTTACTCTTGTCTTTGTTCATTTAAAATCACAGAATTCTAGACTTTGAAGGAACCTCAGCAAGCACGTACATCATCTTATGTCCATCCCCCCAACCTGATATCCCCACTACACTACGCCTACTAGGAGCAAGCCAAACTCAGGGTATCCTGATTATTAAGGTTCAGCACTGGGTGAAATGAAGCATTCGTAAGTCAAAACAGTTAACAAAAGGAGGTTTACTTAGCCCCAAAGTGTCAAGGATGTACAATAAGAATAGATAGTAGCGTGTGCCTTCTATGGACTTTTTATATAACTTTCCTCCTCTCCACATGGAAACAGGCAAGGGGGCACAGTGCGGCCACTGTCTTCTGGTATTCAAATCTGAAAGGCACCCAGCCCAAAGGATGGGACCTTTTATATCCTCAGGTGACCCACAAGCCAACTGAGTCTTCCAGGAAGTTTTATCAAGGGAAGTACAACTTAAGTCTTGCTTCCTATCCAAGCCAATCAAGCTCCTGAATTTGCTACCCCAAGGATCTAACCCCAAGGTGGTTCTGGAACCATCTCTTAAATTTTCAATGTGAGCATTTATTTCTTGGAAATCTAATGTCTCCCAAAACACTCTTATTTCATTTGGGGTAGCTCTAATTGTTAGAAAGTATTTTCTTTAAGTAGCAAAACTTAGGACCTACTTTGAGACAGGATATATCTCCCCCTCAGGGTTCCCTTGTGAAATTTGGGGGTCACCTTTCTCTAATGCTTTTGGCTTCAGCTCCTCCTCTGGTGTGTTCCTCTTGCCTTTTTAGCCACCAGTGTTTGATACTCTGGTTCCATTTAACCAATTAATATCAGTTAGCTTTTATAAAGGCATATTTACTGAGAAGATATAGTCAGAACTGAAATATAAACCTGTACTTCAACACATAGAGGTCACATTCTCCCCTATTCTACTGGAGAAAGTGGGGATAGTGGGTTACATTTTCCTCTGTACTACCTGGAGATAGTGACTTCATACTTAAAGTACTTCCTACATAACATTTGTCCCACCAACTTCCCATTTAAATGCCTTTCTTGAATATCTTGAAGATTGTTATTATATTTCCCTGAGCATGATATCCCCGGTTCCTTCAGCCAGTCCGCATAAGGAATGGACTTTAGACCCTTCACCATTCTGACTGTCCTTCGGATGCCTCCCATTTATCAATGTCATTTTTACATGGTGATGCGCAGAACTTCAAACAATACACCAGATACAGTCTAATCAGAGCAGAGTACAGAAGGATTGTCACTTCCTTAAGCCTGCAAGCAATACCTTAATTCAATACCAAGATTGAATTAGCTTTTTTGGCTGCCTACATCACCTTTTTGACTAATATTAAGTCCATTAAATTATCCAAGATATTTTTCAGATAAACTGCTGTCTAACTATGCTCCCTTTTGTACTTCCAAGACTGATTTCTGGAAACCAAGAGTAAGACCAAAGGTGGTACCTATTAAATTTAATCTCACTAGATCCAGCCAATGGTGTGCTAGAGCCAGCTCATGCTGGCTCATGAGGAAAAATAGTGTTAAATTTTCAGTGCAAGCATCAGCACCTCAATAACTGGCAAACTATAAATCGGAATTTCATTCATTATTTTGTTTTTGGTCCACACTTAATAAAGTGAAGGAAAAATTTTAATACGGATTAAATTTTCAAGTGCTTCTTGTGTATAATTTTTTAGTGAGCCAGTTGTAAAACGTTTACCAGCACACCCTTGGATTCTGCCCATTTTTCTAATCTGTGAGGCTCTTTTGATCTTTTCTTTTTGCATATGGACTCTAACATCCAGTGGATTAGTTATCCCCTTCCAGCTTTTGATAAGGATGCCCTTTTACCTTTCTCCATATCTTTGCTATTCATTGCTTAATGTTTTTTTTTTATCACCATTTAAAACAACTCTTTCAATCCATATGAATAATTACTTCTCTCTTTTCCTTTAAAAGTATTGGACTAATTTCTTTGGGGATGAAGGGAGGATGATCTCAAGTAGTATTACGGCCACCTAACATCTGATTGATTTAATGCCACCTAACAAAATCTTACCTTGCGTCATTCTTCATGGAGAGTATTTGTGCATATCTGAGCAAGCTGTAAACATTCCTCATGTTCTATATCCTTTATAGTCTCTGTCATATGTTTCATTGCAGCTACTCCTTTTATTATAAAAAATTTATGTTATAGTATATATTCATATCTATTTGAAGGGATCATAGGTACTTGTTATATAAACAGTATTTATTACAAATGTTATGTTCAGGTGACCCTTTCATATGTGAACAGTTTGGTTATTAAAAGGGACGGTACAAAGGCATGATGGTCAATATTTAACAACTAGACCTCCAGAAAAAAATATTCATATACACTTTAAAATTTGATCTGCGTTATTATCAATTTAAACAACTTAAAAAATCAATAACTACAGCCCTGATTTGGAGCACTTGCTGATTTCCAGAGTATAAGTGCTCACTCTGAAAATTTTATAGCAGACTCCAGCATACCCCTAAGGCAGCACCTTACAAATAAATTTCAGTATTATTGGATGATATACTTGTTGTGGTAATAATATTGTACTGTGGTTACCACATATGATAATATGGCAAAGGAGCCGTGATTTATTTTGATTGTGGGGAATTATCTGTTTAAGAACTCTGTTTATCCACATAGCTATGATGGTTTACCAATGAACTATAATTTACCTCTTTGGGATGAGACATAAAAATAATAAAAACTAATATATTATACAGCGTTTATTTGCTATGTGCCAGGCACTGTGCTAAGTGTTTTACAATTATTGTCTCACTCAATCTTCACTACAAGGTAGGTGCTATTAGGATTCTCATTCTATAGATGAGGAAATCAGCAGACAATGGTTAAGAAACTTGCCCAGGTCACACATCTAGTAAGTGGTTGAGACTGGATTCGAACTCAAATCTTCCTGACTCCAGGCCCAACCTTCTATTCACAGAGCCTCTTAGTTACCCCCTAGTATATAGAAATTAAATGGCTTGCCTAAGGTTATACAGGTAGAATGTATTGGATGCAGGATTGGAATCTAGATCTTCCTGACTTCCAAATTAAGCACTATGTACACTATAGTGTTCCTCCATAGCATTTATAACTTATAAAATAAGCTAATAGTGGTGATGATGGTAAAACGCAGTCACTCATTCATTTAAATCAGGGTACTTTTAGCCTAGAGTCTGTAATTAAATATATATATATATAAAATATATATGTGTGTATGTATATATGTGTGTATACATATATGTATATATGTGTGTGTATGTAAACTGCATTCCAATATATTTGCTTTGTATTCTTGCATTTAAAAGACATTATTCTGAGAAAGGGTCCATAAGTTTTACCAGATGGCCAAAGGAGTCTAGGATACAAAAATAGCTAAGAATCCCTGACTTAAGCCCAGCTATTTTATTAGCCCTAATATACTTCAAATTAAATATAGCTTGGCAGAAAATGTATGGTTTCTCTTTTACTAACATTCTGTTATGTTCTTGATTAAAAAGAAAAGTATTTAAAAACCAGTAAATGTTGAGAAATGTTATAAATTATTAACTTCCATATATAAACTTAACTTAGCTGCTAAGCAGGGAGCCTGTCTAAGCTGTTTTATAGGGTAGAGGTCACACTACATCAGGTTCATCATAGGCATTGTAAAAACTAGAGGAAGTGGGCGGTTTTTTTCAAGGCTGAGTAGTTTAGGGTGTTTGTGGAAACTTCTAATAATCAGTGGGCTCTGAAAAGGAATGAGAGGTTTCCTGTCCTCATATTGCTAAGAAAAGCAAATTTTCCTTACTGGAGAAGTCCAGGAGGGCAAGAACAGAATTTTCATTTCTCCAACACAGACTCTCCTGGTCTTTCTTGATTGTATTTACCATGCTGAGAGAGAGTCCTGACTTACATTCTTAATTCCGTGTAAAGAATATCTTGCACTTTTTTGCAAGATTATGCACTTTCTGCATAATTTTGCAGACTAGAGAGAGTCTTCATAAATTGCTATGGTCCCAGATTTCACCTTCTCACAGCTGAACTGAGGGTGAACCTCTTTGAACTTAGCTAGGTTTGTTCACATAAAAGAGACCCACAATCCATCTCCAGGACCAGTCTTGAATTTTCTCATTTCAATTTAACTACATATTATACTTTTCACAAGCACCTACTATGTGCGAGTCATTTATAACAGGTACTTGGAGACACAGACACAAAAATAAAACAGTATTCAAGGAGCTTATTTTGCATATTACATGCAAACAAATTATTAATTGCACAGTATATATAAAGTTGAGACAGTATGACACTATGGAGAATTACCTGGCCTTGGAGTCAGAAAGACCTGAATTCAAATACTTCCACTTGAGACACACATAACTAACTAGTGTGACCCTTGATACTTCACTTATTCTCCCATTTCTCAGGTTTTACTCAGACTTTTAATTACAAAATAGCTGAAGATCTTCATTTAGAGAAGGGGTTTCCTCACTTGGAGCTTCCTGTTAAAATGAAATGATAAATCTAGACATCCTCCAAAAATGCGCACACACGCACGCACACACACACATACACACACAGTAATGCAAAGCAGGTATAAGAATGAAAGATAGGAAAGATTAGGAAAACCTACATCTAGGAGGAAGTCTTATTTACTTGTTTATTTATAGATTATTCTCAACACTAACTTTTATAAGATTTTGAGTTCTAAAATTTCTTCCCCCATCTTCCCCCTCCAAGACAGCATGCAATCTGATACAATCATATTAAGCATATTTCCACATTAGTCATGTTATGGGAAAAAAATAGAACCAAAAGGTAAAACCACAAGAAATAAAAAAAGAGAAAATAGTATGCTTCGATCTGCACTCAGGATGCATAGTTCTTTCTCTGGGGTGTGGAAAGCATTTTCTATCATGAGTCTTTTGGAATTGTCTTCAATCCTTGCATTGCTGAGAAGAGCTAAGTCTAGGAAAGCCAATCATTGCACAATGTTGTTGTTACTGTGTACAATGTTTTAGGAGGTAGTCTTTGAGCTGCGCTTTGAAGGAAGTGAGGACTTCTACCAGATGGAAGTGAGGAAAAAGTACATTTCAGAGAGATGGGACTGCTTATGCAAAGACCAAATTCCATCCTACCTTTAGTAAGTGCCTATTATGTGTAAGATGCTGCACTGAGTGAGGAACTAGGGACACCAAGGCATTCTCTGACCTCAAGTAGTTTCTGTTCTACTTTCTAGCCTACTGGCAGCCTACTGGAGTCACAGGGTTAACCCTCAAGAATCTCGGATAATCTCTACCCTGTGATAAGGCATCTGAAGAGGCAATTAGTGGGAAAAGACAGAAATAACTGATATATTTTATCTAACAATTTGTGCCTTGGAGGTTTTGTCATTTGATTTCCTCTGCCTGAAAATTGATCCTAGAATTCAAATGAATTGCTCTTTAGACTTTGAATCATATGCGACACCAGGCAAGCCAGTGCTTTGTCAGTGAAAGATGCTTCTTTCCAATGGGTACTTGTAATTTCAGGCTGGAATATCTGTTTTCCTTCATATAGCTAGCCAGATCAATATGACAATATTATATTAGTATAGGGACACCTAATTCATGGCAGGATCAATACCTTTGCCTGCTGGACTATTCTCAGACCTGAGAGGATTAACATTTGTCAGGTTGGCAAAAGTCATGCCCAGGAAGGAGATAATAGAGGTAAAACTTTCTCGATTCTACTCTGACCTCCATTATTTGGCAAATGAGTATCTTTAGGGCAAGTAGCCTCATCCCTCTAGATCTTGTTTTTCTCTTGTATGAATTAAGAGAATTAATTGGATCAATAGTTCTTAAACTGGGATCCATGGATCCTCCAAATTATACTGAAATCAAAACATAAATTTCCCCATCCAAATTCACAGACCCCCTTGATATCAGTCTACATACTTTGGATGGAAAAAATACATCTTTATTTCAAAATAGTTGCTTTTAGAATTCTGTGTATTTTATTTTTATGCACTTGAAGACATCATTTGGAGAACAAAGTTCATTGACTTCACCAGACTGCCAAAGAGTGGGGTTGGGGAGGGTCCGTTATAAGGAGGGGAAAAGGATCACAAATCCCTAGACTAGATAATGATTATCTCTACACCATCTTCTGATTTGGCATCATTGTGAATTAAGAATTCCCCTAGGTTATTCTGAAAACTTGACTTTCTTCACACTTGTTACTTACGAAGATCACTAATCATCCTTCCAGTTCCATGATTCTTTGACTGACTTACTTATGTCACATGTAAAGAGCTGTATGGGAAGTATTTTCAGTCAAAGAATAAGTAGAAGTGGGTGAAGCCAGGAAATATTCTTCATGATTTTTGGCATAGATCACTATCCCTTGGTTTCCTATGACTGCCCTCTGATGTGACTAAGAGACGTTCTTTTTATTCAAAGTTAGTAAAAAAAAAAATCTGTCTCATCTCCCAGTGCAGAGCTGCAAATAGGATCTAGCTCTTCTGAAGCAAAATCACTTCACTCCAGGTGATTATTTTATATATCTTCATCTCAAATGTATGAGGCAAAGCTCTTCATAGTAATAGAATATTATATAGTGTCCACATCACCTTGGTTTGGCATCAGAGTGTGCTAATTTAGTTCATTTTGACTATTCAGAAACTTTATCTTTAGCCACACTTCTGACTGGCCAGTTATACTGCTAGACTAGTTAGTTTTCTTGACATCATGTAACATATTGTCCTCCAAATTTATTACATTCCAAATGAGGCAAAATGTTGGGCTGCTTCAAGAGCAGAATTTTGGCTACTGAAAAACCCCTACCATCTAATTTATCAACAAGCATTTGCCAGGCACTATGCTAAGCATGGAGGATACAAAGAAAAGCAAAAAAGTCACTGCCCTCAAGAAACACATTCTAATGAAGGGGTCAATAGGTACATATATAAATGTATTTTATATGATATGTAATGCTATATATAAAATATAATTAGTATGGAATTAATATAATAATTTTGCTTGTATAAATATTATATTTTTATAATATTATATAAGTACGCATAAATATAATGCCTACACAAAGCAGATACAATGTAATGTTGGAGCTGGGATATGTCACCTTTTCATATCATAGATACCTTTGGCAGTCTAGGGTTGGCTACAAACCCCTTCTCTGAAGAATATTTTAAATGCCAAAATAATATATTATAGAATAATAGAGAATTTAAATATAGATAAAATAAAAATATGTTATATTTTATATATATTTATATTATATAATATAAATTTATAATATATAAATATATAAAATAAAATAATATAGAATTTAAAAAACAATTATATTAAAATATAGTTATTATCATACTTTAAAAATCATTCATGGACTCCAGGCTAAGAATCTTTGCTTTAGAGGGAAAGGTCCTGGTCCCCAAACCTTCCTTCTGAGGTAGTGAATTCCTCATGGCCATTAGATATTCAAGTGGAGGATGCTAAACTGTATAAAGCCTCATGCAGAATATGATACTTGAACTGAATTTTGAAGAAAGTCACTGATTCTAAGAAGAGAAGGTGAAGAGACATGAGCGACAGTGATTGGAATGACAGGAAGAAAAGATATGGGGTATTGTGTACGGAGAAAAAAAGTAGACTAATATAGCTGGGCCATAGCTCTTTGACATTTTCTCTCTTCCCCATGTACCTCCTACTTCAGCCTCATTTACCACTTTCGACTTAGCCCTAGACATGGGATAATGACCTACTTTTATTGTAAATGGAGCCAACCATTTTTGGATGATGGATGGACACCACAGAAGGGATGAAAAAAAGAGAAAATTCATTCCATTGCATCTCTGAGGGAATGCAGCCACAAAAGCATGAAATCCAGGAAATGGCTTGCATAAATGTTTGTTGAGTTGAATTAAATTGCTTCATTTAATTGAAGTCCAGAGATACCTGTATTGACAAAATGACTGTTAAAATACTATACAACTCTTCCATATCAATAGCTAGCAATAAAATGGAACATTCCAGGAGCACTAAATTTTCTGACAGCTACTTTCAAATATCTCAAGGGTGGTCATATGAAAGAGGGATTAAATACTTTTGGAGTCACTTCCCCAATGGGAGATTTGAGCTCAACATAAGGAAGAATGTTCTAATAATTCTACCTAACAGCACAATGGGCTTCCTTCCAGAGTAGTGAGTTCTCCATTGTCTAAGGAATTCAAGTAGAAGATGGCCAGGTAGTTGTCAGAGATACTTTAAGGACATGAGGATTCTTGTGAGAGGTGAGAAGTACACCTAAAAGTCCTCAGAATTCTTTCATCCCTTAAGATTTCATGTTTCTGCGTTACCTGGTATTCTGCCCACTGATACTTGAGTTCGTAAGAAAACTTTTCCAGGGTAATCTACTTAATTTTCTTTTTTTCTTTTGATTTTTAGATCCTCTCAGCAGAGTGTGTTTGAAGCCAAAAAATCCAGCTGATTCTTTGAGTACCTACATTAATGCTAACTACATTAGGGTGAGTAAATAAACCTGTATTTCTTCCAGAAGGTTATAACAGTTTCATTCCTTGCCCATCCTGCCACTGCTCTCCCATTGAAGTAGCCTAAGGTTTATTTGATTTCATTATTAACTATTTTTGTGCCTTTTTCTTAACTGTTAGTATTTTAAGAGGTACATTTATTATGTCTTCCCTAACTGGGCCTTGGCAGCCTCTTGTTCTCATGGGTTGTCCGATTGGGTACCATAATTCTATGCTTGGCTTGCTAGAAAAATCACCACTTAGAACCTGAGGTGATATTCAGTGACATTCTCCTAGTCTGTGTTGCTTTTGGACACACACAGCTGTTTTGTTCTGTAGATCTTTCACCCAAATTTCTAGAGCAAGGCATGAATTTAAAGCCAATATTTTTGTCTCTGCATTTAAACCAGGGTTACAGTGGCGAGGAGAAAGCTTTCATCGCCACACAGGGGCCCATGATTAACACCGTGAATGATTTCTGGCATATGGTCTGGCAAGAGGACAGTCCCGTCATTGTTATGATCACAAAGCTAAAAGAAAAAAACGAGGTAAGAATTTTACGTTCTCGCGCCAACATTATGTATGAACCCATACTGAAGGAAAGATCTTCCATTAATAAAAATGGCATGCTGTTGACAATATTTTAAAGATGGAAATTTCCAAGTATTTAAGGATTAGGGCATTTTTATACTTACTACCAATATTCTTCTCTGAATTAGCATGGTATCTTTCTTCCAAAGAAGTCAAATACTTAGATTCTCCAAAAAGCACCTCTGTCATACTGACATTATCAAAGAATCATAGATTTAGATGTCAAAAAGATCTTCAAAGTCATCCAGTCCAATGTCCTTAAGTAAAGAAGCTGAGACCTTGAAGTCTGCCCAGTTTCACGTGGCTCATGTCTGAAGTAGGATTTGAATTCTGGTCTTCCTAACCCTCATATGCAGCCAGCCAATATACCATTTATCATACCTATTTGAAAGATGGAAAAATCAAGACGTCTCAAGATCTTATACATAGTTCATTATTATCATAATTCATTATTCATCATATGAATTATAGTTCAAAAAGAGGTGAAAAAAGGAAGCCAAGTCTCCTGTCCATTTTAAGGAAATATTTAGTGGAGAATAAGGTCATAGATAACTAGAAGGTACAATAGACAGAGTGTTGGACTTGGAATCGGGATACCTTGAGTTTGAGTTCTGCCTCAATATGTTGACTCCTAATTGTGTGACCCTGAGCAAGTCACTTAACCTCTCTCAGCCTTAGTTTCCTTATCTATAAAATGAGAATAGTCGTAGTATCTACCTGTTAGGGTTGTTGTGATAATCAAATGAGAAAACGTTTGTAAGGCCCTTTGCAAACCTGAAAAGCATTACGCAAATGCTATCATCATCCTCGTATCATAAATTTAGAGCTCAGAAGTGACCTTCAAGGTCATCAGGTTCAAGCGCCATTTTGTTTTTCAGTCATTTTTTCAGTTGTGTGTGACTCTCTCTGACCCCATTTGGGGTTTTCTTGACAAAGATCCTAGAGTGGTTTGCCATTTCCTTCTCTATCTCATTTTATAGATGAGGAAACTGAAGCAAACAAGGTGAAGTGACTGGTCCTGGGTCACATAGCTAGTAAGTGTATGAGGTCAGATTTAAACTCAGGAAGATGAGTCTTCCTGACTCCAGGCTCTGAGTTCTATCCACTAGGCCACCTGGCTGTCTCATGTCACATGTGAAGAAATTGAGGCACAGGAATTAAATGTTTTGTTCACAGTCACACAGCTAATAAATGTCTGAGGCAGGATTTGAACTCAGAATTTCCTGACTCCACATCCAGCACTCTTTCTGCTCTCAGAAAAAAAAAGGTGAATTTTCTTAAATGTTAGCCTAGATTTCACACATCCTCCAGGATACCTTGAGGTCAACATATAAATTCATCAGCCTTCCAACACTCTGACCTTATAATTTCCCAGCTGCCAAAACTGGAGTAAATTCTATCTCTACCCCATTTCAACCATGTATCAGAATACCTCATTCCTCCTCACTATTGAAAAGTGTGCCACCTCAAATGCCCTGAAGCCTAAAATTCTACTTTCTGTCCGCAGCCCCCTATTCTTCCACCCTCTCACTTTTCTACACACCCAGGACTTTT
The DNA here is from genome assembly GCA_023548195.1 of Bettongia penicillata ogilbyi. Classification (NCBI taxonomy): domain Eukaryota; kingdom Metazoa; phylum Chordata; class Mammalia; order Diprotodontia; family Potoroidae; genus Bettongia; species Bettongia penicillata. The sequence continues at coordinate 3,003,744 of JAJHZJ010000287.1, read as the reverse complement.
TGTCCTTACTGTGATCTCTGGGCTTTTGACTCTTGCCTACAATTCAAGCCCTTCTCTGGCTTCAGTAACCCAGATCCTAGACTCAGCTGATTCATCAATTTGCTAGTTAGCATCCTGGAATGCCTTTCTCATTTAATTACTCATTGGAGAAATCTTCCAGCCTCTATAACCCCCACTAATCAATTTCTCTACGATGGGGTTTCTTTGCTTTGTTGGAGCTAATCATAAAAGTGGGCTGATTTCATCCACTATAAATTTCATGCTGCCTAAGCTTAGCTGAGCTTTCCCTGCTTCTCAATAGTCTTTTTATTCAGCTCAACTACCTCCTTACAATCTCAACACATGACCTCATTGCCTTTTCCCTGACTCTCTGAAAGCCACTGAAAAGTAAATCCTTCACCTCCTGTCCTCCACATTCCCACTTGTTTCTGGGTCTTCCTTTATCAACTCCTTTTTCTCCTGACTCAAAGAAACAAGTATCCCATCATTCTAAGGCTTCTCTCTTCACCTGTGGCTTTGCTCCTACGACTCCATGGACTATGTTTTATTTAGCTCTGCATCTCTAATAGCACTTTGCACAGAGATTTATACAAACTAACAAAGGATATATTTAACTGAGTTGAATATTAGTGGTATCAACTATGAATATTTCAAATTCACACTGTTGACAAGAGTGTAACACCACTGAGCTTTCACCTACATCCTTTTTATAAATGTTAAGACTTAGTTACGCTACATTCTAATTGCCTAGTAAATGTGAGAAATAATACAGCTTACGTTTATACAGCATTTTATAGTCTACAAAGTATAACCCTTGCAATAACCTGAATTCAAGAAGACAAAGTTTATCATGATGTCCTTATGGACAAAGATAAAGAGATCCTTCCTTCCTTCCTTCCCCCCCTCACACATTCTTTCTTCTTTAGTTCAGACCTAGGATTTCATGAGTGTTGGGAGCTTTCAGTGTAAGAGCCTTAGTGACTTTTACGTAGTCAGTCGATTAATAAACATACATTTATTAAGCACCTGTCATGTTCCAGGCACTGAGCTAGGTACCAGGAAGACAAATATTCAGACAATCTCTGCCCTCAATGACCTCACGCTCTACTGGATTAAACAGTTAGTATATGACTATAGAGTCAGGAAGATTTAACCTCATTGGTTAATGAGGACTTAAATTTAAATCTTCCTGACTCTCCAGTTAGCCCTCTATCTGCTACACTGTGATACTTCTCTATGAAGAGATAGGAGGTAGATTCTGACAAAGTTAGGGTAATCTGGAACCTTTTAAATGATAGAACCTAGAGAATAATGATTACTGGCTCAATACCAGCCTGGAAGGAAGAACCTAGTGACACGCCTTAAGTGCCTATTCTGGGTGCCATGTTGTTCTATATTTTTATCAATTTGAATGAATTTAGTAAGCATTTATTGTGCACCTATTATATTCAGAGCACCATATTAGATGCTAGAGATTCAAAGAAAAAATGAAAATCCACTGGAAAGACTTGGATAAAGATATAGACGGTCTGTCATCTTAGAGTTTTGTGTTTGATATGAATTGAGGGAGGGATATTTAGTTAACACGATGAGTAACATGACCAGGATCCAAAAAGTCAAATATACTAAAATGAAATTTACTAGGAATAAATGTGAAGCCCTACATTTGGATGAAATAAAAAAACTATACAACTACAGGATAGGGGAATATAATTAGTGAGCAGGCCATATTAAGAACAAAAAAGACTTGGAAGTTTGGTACAGTGTAAGCCCAACATGAATTAATACTGTGATCTTACAATCAACAAGCCTAATATAATCCTGGGCTATATTAAAAGTTGAAAGAGATAAAAGGCCTGATGTAATCTGGCTGTCGGATCACATTTGCAATGTTGCATTTAGTTCCACATGCCACATTTTAGGAATGTCATTGGCAAACTTGTGTGGCCAGAACTGGGGAGCATATCACATAAAAGTTTCAATGGCATCTCAACTAAACCTTGAAAGAAGACAAGAATGCTAATTTCTTTTTAGAAGTAAGATGAGTATGGAATATACTCCTGAAACGGGAGGTGGATTTGTTAGAGGCAAGATATAGTCTGTCATGCTCATGGATCAACCAACTGTACAATTGGGTTGGAATGTGGAGTACATGAAATAAAGTTGGAAAAATAGGCAGGAGTCAAGTTGTATAAGGCTTTAAATGACAAAGCCTTCTTTTCTTTAGTCAATGAGAAGCCACTGAGGCAATGAAGAGTTTTAGAAACAAAGTGACGTAGTCAGACTTGTGCCTTTGGAAGATTATTTTGGCAGCTGAGTGGGGAGAGATTGGAAAGTGGGGAGAATGAGGGAGAAGGATGAATTAAGAGGAGTGGAGGGAAAAGCTGATGAGGAATTCAATTCGGAAGATGGCGGAGAAATGTTATAGAAATAAAATCCACAGGGCTTGGTTGCTAAGTAGATAAGGAGGGTAACAAGAGAGAGAGAGACAGAGAGAGAGAGGAGAGAGAGAGAGAATAGTGAAAGATGATTCCAAAATTAATTTTCTTGGTTCCTGGGACAATGGTGAGACCTTCAGCAAAGAGGAAGAAATTGAAAGTAGGATGATACTGAGGGAATAAAGACATAATGTGTTTAAGATGCTTACAGAATGAAAATGCCTACTATGCAAATATATGTGAGTTTATTTATGTATATCTGTATATGTGCGCTTATTTTTATGTAATGTATGTATTATAGAGGTACTTCTGTATATATACATGGGGTATGTGTGTGTATGTATGTATATATATGCCAGTTGATGTATTGCAGAGTTCCGAAGATGGAACTCTAGTGATATAAATATAGACAGATAAGACAGGTAGATCTAATACATATATACATCTATGTGTCGATCTAGCTATCTACCTAATTATATAGTTATAGTTATATAGACAGCTGAGTGGTGTAGTGGATAAGAGTGCCAAGTCTAGAGTCAGGAAGACTTACTTTTCTGAGTTAAAATCTGGTCTCAGACTCTAAATGTTTTTTTTTTCCATCATTTTACAAGACCTCACAAAATGAAATTCTATGGTACAACTTCTTACCAAGTAGTACTAATAATTGACTCTCTGTTGTACTATGGTGTAAGAAAAGAACCTTTTACAGGGCAAAGGATTTGTTTCATTATATGGTTTATCATTCACTCTTTCTCTTTAAAATATTTTAATACAAGTCTGGCTTATAGCACAGTCCCAAATACCACTCTTTCCACTTCTTTATCTGCCTTGGAGCTTCTCTTTCCCTCTCTTCTCCTTCCCCTCTTTCTTTTTTTCCTCTGTTCCCTTCCCTTCTTTCACACCATATCTCTCCCTTCTGCTCCCTCTCTATGCCCCCCTCTACCTCTGGCCCCTTGGCTGTGTTTGTTTTCATTCATTTATTTTTCTCTCTATTCTCTTTTGGTCTACAGTGTCATCTATTACCTCTAGGCCTGTCTCAACTGTAATAGATTCTTTTTCAATTTTCCCTTATGCCTCTGCCTTACCCATTTGTCTTTTGTCCCTATTCCGCCTTGGTGTTCATATGCTTTATTCGTCATTCGTCCCTGCTCACTGTCAATCTTCCTTCCCCTACCCAGTCCAGCCTTCTTCCTTCAATTTATCAGTTACTGCCAAGCTCTACAAAGCATGCCATAGGGATAGGGGAGCTTCAAAAGCAATTATCTATGAAGGGAAATTATGCTACATAAAACTGTAGAATTATAAAGATTGAAAGACATTATAAAATTCATGATACCATCTTCACAGTACTTGCAACTTTTTTTGTCAATTGCTATGAGATTGTGTTCTCAAATTGTACTCACGTACTTTGGTAGTCTACGTGGTCTTTTTTTCATCTCAGGAAAGTTAATGGGAAAAAACAAGCCCAAATCACTACTTTATAATCTATTTCATTAATAATGTAGGTGTTCAGGGGTAGAAAATTAGTTTTCCCCAATACCAATATTATTTGGTCATGCTGAATATTTATTAATAAAAAAATCCAAAAGAATATTTGTGAGACACAATATTGCACAAGGATTTTAGGATACATTGCCATCATTGTGGAAACCTGTCACAAATTACCTTCCATTCAATTTGTCAGTCTCATGGTGCACATTAATTTTTCCACCCTATAGTACAAGGTAGAGGGATAAGAGTCATTGGATCTCTCATAGTTGAGTTTTAACATATCAGAGGAGTAAGATGTGTCCGTCACTAAATTTCTATCAAATAACATATAAATTATAATTGTACTGATCTCCAATAAAGTATATTCAAAATACAGTAATAATAATAGTAGTAGGGAGAGCTAGGTGGTGCGGTAGATTGAACACCGGGCTTGAAATGAGGAACTTATCTTCCTGCGTTCAAATCCAGCCTCAGACATTTGCTAGTTGTATGACCCTAGGTAAGTTGCTTCATGCTGTTGGCCCTCAGTTCCTCATCTGTAAAATGAGCTGGAGAAGAAAATGGCAAACCACTTTAATACCTTTGCCAAGAAAAAGGATCACAAAGAGTCCGATACAACTTACAAGACTCAAAAACAGTTAATGCTAAGCTGCTTAAAGTTTTCAATATAAGTTATCACAGGAAGTTCTCACAATAGGGAGACAAAATCACAAATCATATAATAATACCTTAAATTTATGTAAGAATAATTCACATTTATTAAAAAAATCTTCAAGTTTTATAAAGTGGTTCCTTTTGTCTCAGCTTTGCAAGCTAGGTAGAATGAATAATTTCATCCCCATTTTACATATAAGGAAATTAAGACTCAAAGAGGTCAAGGGATTGGAACAAGATTCACAAGTAATATATGTCACAGCTGGGATTCTAAACTAGATCTTCCATACTTCAAAACTAGAGTTCTGTTCACCATCTTTTTTCAGCATATATCTTGGCCTTCTTGGTTTAGCCTTGATGGTGTAAATGGTGGTTGTCTTCTATCACTGCTATGACCAACCTTGTATGCCATTCTAGACTTACTACCGCATACTGTGAATGTGTTTAGAAAATGTGTTAAGCCACAACTTTATCCATGACTACATCTTTGCAAAGTGCAAATTCTCTCAAGATCCTTTTCTTTATCTATGTTCCGAGTAGGGCAACAATTTCTCAATTCTTAGATCTATAAATCCATCCAACTATGCTCATGAGAATATATATTCTTAGCATTAAAGTCAAGTGGAGATTTTTAATCATGTGTATATCCCATGGATAGTATGACAGTAGAAAGAATGCAAAGCTTGGAGCCAAGAAAACCAGGTATGGCTTCTTCCTCTGATCTCAGCTATATGACTGTGAAAAAGTCACTTGAATTTTCTGAGTCTCAGCTTTCACTTCTATAAAATGGAGATACATTCTCAGTGTAGTCATGAGGATTAGATGAGATCATATATGCAAACACATTGCAAGATTTAAAGTGAGTTACAAATATCATCTGTTTTAGGGATTGGTGAAGCTTCTTATGCCTGTTTCCTTTTGAATTTTAAGTCAAACATGAGAAAGCATCCTTCCATTTTTAACCTTTTGCCTTCCAAGATTCCCAGATTATAACATGTATATATCGAATTAATGTGTCTAAAATATTATGATTTACATCCTTCCAATATATCCTGCTGCTTGTACTTTCAAAGAATCAATACCTTCTATAGTGCTGGTCGTCAAAGTAAGTACTGAGGCGAGTTTCCTTGTTGACATTTAATGAAATTTCATAGCATGTCTAGACTGTCCAGAAATGTGTAGATGATATTGTAGAGGAAATACTGAAATGTCAGATATTCAAACAAAACAGAGAGAAGAATAGCTTGAAAGAAATGTCTAGTGGCTTTCAGACTATGAGGAAACTGCATGTTTACCAAAGTTGCACTGACTTTCAATTAGTATTTACAGTCATTGTTTTTGGACAGACAGTCGTCATTTCCTCCTAATTTAGAGGGAAGAGGAGGAGGCATCCTTCGGAATTCTCAGGCTTGGTGTTCTCATGAATTATCTTGGCATTTTAGTAAGAAATTTTTGGCAAGAAATACATCATATTTTCTCACCTTATTTCCAAGACTCTCTTAACCACCTACTTATGTGCAAAATAGAAATTATTGAAATATACAACAGTAGAACAAATAGAGGGAAGATTCTTTTTGTCTTCAAAATAAGAATTTTAGAGATTTAAAAATTTGAATTACTTCAACCAGGCAGATCTCATAAAGAAGGGAATTCCATTGGAGAGAAACCAAATGTGCCAAATGTTGGTATTGTATGGTTTTTTAGAAATTACCCTTCTCCAAATTGCTAGAAAGGAGATATCGTCCAGAACCTACAATGCTCGAGAGAGAAGATAGGTCTAAAAACAACAAGTGTTATTCGATTACATCCACATTCAGTAGTCAGGCAGATAAAGGATCCACCCTACCTATGGCCAAATCTAATTTGAAAAAGGCAGGTGAGTAGCTAGAGAAATTTATTACAAACACTTGTGGATAACGAAAATACAGAGGTAGAATTTTTAAAGCAAACCCCAGTCCATACAATAGTGGCCAACTGAGGCAGCAAGACTTAGAGGGCTAGTTGCCTCACAATCTAGAGAATATCTATGAGCTATCTAAAGAAATCCTGAGGTATGTTATTCTAGAAATCTTTTATGTAAAAAGACAACTGAGATATACTTTTAAATATTTAATATAGCTATATTTTGCTGAGATTTTATTGCATTGGCTGTTCCCTCCACTAACACACAATTCAATCCCTCTATACCTTAGATTGTCTTTATGCTTTTGCTGTGACTAAAAAATTTATTACTCTGAGGTCAACCTCCTAAACTGGCCCTCAGAAGACAGATATTTAATCTGTTGCCAAGTTCAGACCGAACAACTTTTTAGCTTGCTAGGATATGTTAGTGTGCTTTACTGGTGTTGCCTTTGAGAACCCAGAGTTACTTCATAGAGAATCATGAAAGGAGAACGTTAAGAATGGAGGTGTAATCTCTCTGATTGCTTTTCTGAATGGGGTAAATAATGGTCTAGTTACAATTATTTACCATTATTACCTCTGAAAGAGGTAAATAATGGTTCTTCACCTGATACCTACAAAGGGACTATTGATATATTGCAGAGGAATCTGTGAACTTGGATGGGAAAAAATTACATCACCATTTTCACTAACCTGTAACTGAATTCAATTATGAATGTAGGCCATAAACAATATTCTGAGAACTTGTCCATTTAGAGATTTCACTGATGATCAGAGGGGTCCATGCTATACACAAACACACACACACATGCACAAATGCACACACCCATGCATACATACACACACATGCACATACACACACACACACACCTACAGTTAAAAAAACTCCTACTCTGCAAGGAGAAATATGATGTAGAGTTCTTGAGGTCTCTTCCAATGTTATAATAATATGACCATGGTTATTTACTAGCTGAGGAAACTCAGTAATTAAATGACTTGCTTGGAGTCAGAGATATGAGCTGGGGAATAGAAGAAATGCTACAGATCTAGAGACTGAGTAAATGTGGCTTCCTATTGACACTAGGAACAAATACAAAATGCTCTGTTTGTCATTCAAAGCCTTCACAAGGTAGCCTTTCCTACCTTTCCAGTTTTCTCATGCCTTACTCCCTGATACATTCTCCCTGATAACTGACTTCCTGTCTGTCCCCAAAAGAAGACATTCTATCTCTTGGCTTAGGGCACTTTCTCTGGCTATTCCCCCCATGACTGGAATGTTCTTCGTCTTCCTCTTGTACTACTGGCTTCATTGGTTTCCTTTAAGTCCCACCTAAAATTCCATCTTCTATAGGAAGCCTTCCCTGATCCCTCTTAATTTTCAATGCCTTCCCTCTGCTAATTACCTTCTCATTTCATGTAAATTTGCATTATGCAAATTAAATTTTGTATAAAGAATTCTGAAAGAAGTACACATTCCCCCAAAAAAACACTTGTTAGCTTCACTGCAATACTGTGCTCTCCCTCTGCTCTTGCCCCTTTATCTTGGCCCGTGGCCATTCTCTTCCTCTCCACCAAAAAATGAATACAAAAAACCAGAAAATCCCCCCAAAAAAACAGAAATGAAAACACAAAAACCCCAAACGCTCCAAGATTTGTGGAGAAACTGCTACTGCTATGTCTCTGGATCATGGTCTTGTCTGGAAAGGCAAACTCCACTTGACTTGAGGCAGTCCCCATGTGACCATCCTTAGCCCCCATGTTCCTCCTCCTATTCTCACTTCTCCATCCCCAGCCTCCATGTGTCCTTAAACCATGTTCTGCCCCCTCCCTCAATGGGTGGGTGGCCCCTTTCCTGCCTTCCTTAAATTGAAGGACAAATTTGCATTACATAAAAAATTGCTTTAGAATTCTATGGAATGGTCCACTTAAATAAAACAAGAACTGTCCACATTACCTATTTATCCTGTAGATATCTTGCTTTTCAGATATTTGTTTGCACATTGTCCCTCCCATTAGATTGTAAACTCCTTGTGGGCCAGAACTATTTTTGGCCTCCTTTTGTATCCCCAGAACTTAGTACAGTGCCTGGTACAGGGTAGGCATTTAAAAATGCTTATTGATTGATGTAAGTATGAATCCTAACTACGCAGCCCCATGGCAATCTTTCCTCCCTCTGAAATTTGTCTGTACTTACTGCTTACAGTATTTATTTGGCTTTTGGCAAGATTTGCCTCATATTTTTAGTTCTTTTTTTCATATACACCTTGTTTCTCCAACAAGATTGTTGAGTCACTGGAAGAATATGTCTTGCATTTTCCCAGCAATGCCTAATATAGTGCCTTAAATATGCCAGCAAATTTGTTGATCAATTGACAACAATTACAGAATGAATTTTGGTGAAACCACAAATATGTAATATACTAAAGCAATGCAAAAACTCAATAGGAAGTAGTTCAAGGATTTCTTCTAAAAATGCAGCTCTCCCCAGGAGCGGACACCATAGGTACAGATGGACAATGTGCATATGTTACACTGGAGGGTGTCCTGGGAATGCGGAGTCACTTTGTAACACAGTCAGCCAAGCTTTCTAGATACATAGTTAGACAGCATTCTATTCATTTCAGAGGAAGCAGGTGACTGTCCCTTCTGGAAATGTTAACAAAAGGCTGAGAGAGTTGGCACCCTCAGGAGTTGGATGCTGTTTCAGTTATGATAAAAAACAATTAAGCAGACGTGTCTTGTGTGAACACAAATCAACACACTGGGGAAACTTTTTTTCTTCTTGGTTTCTCATGCACTTTCCATATATAATGGGAAGAAAACTCTTTTTTTTAAGAGCATTTCTTTTCCATGAATGAATAATGAAACCTGTCACCTTCAAACATGTTTCATATTTACTAGAAAGTGTTACTTACTTTATTTTATCTCAAACATTACCAAATATTTCAATTGCTCTTGATATGTAAGGAAGATGAGGAGGACAGAGAGGAGGGGGAGCAATAGGAGGGAGCACATGGGGAGGACAGAGAGGAAAATGAGGGTGTTGAGGGAGAATGGAGGAGAGGAGCATATTCAATTCAATACAGTTTTATTAAGCATTTCCTATTTACATAGCTCCATAAAAGCTGGAGGAGAGAGAAGAGAAAATAAAATAGTCCTTGATCTCAAGGAGCTTATATTTTACTAGCAGCAGGTAAGAATTCGTTGTATACACAGATAAACATAAATTCAAAATAATTTCAAGAAGTAAAGAGTGAATCAAACATTTGTTAAATACCTACTATGTACTAGGAACTATTGTAAATGCTGGAGAAGAAAAAGAAGGAAAGAAGACAATCCCTGCCCTCAAGATGCTCACATTCTAAAGGGGAAGGTAGTATGCAAATAGATACATACAAGCAAGTTCTGAACAAGAAAAATAGGAAATAAATGAAAGTGAAGGCGCTAGAACTAAGAGAGGTTGGGCAAGGCTTCCTGTAGAAGAGGGCTAACAAGTGCCACGGGGGACGGTGGGCATCGAAGAGAACACAAAGGCTTTATGAAGACTTGGACACCAAATGTGTATGTTGAAGGAGAGTAGGAATTTTAAGAAGCAGAGTATGTGGTGGGGGAAGGATGTCAGGGGACACCTGTGCAAAGACATGGAGACCACCTATAGAATTTCTCAGACGCACACTACTGAAAGTGCTATGTGGCTAGTTCGACATCAGTATTCTCTTTTTGCTCAAATTCCTTGGCATGGAGTCTTTCATAACTTTTCTCCTTACAGTTCTTTATCTAATAGAGTAAAACCTTCTTTACATGCTACTTGAAAGATCTTTTTAAAAAAGCACTACTCAACTGAAAAGTTTTCTTCCTTCCTTTCTCCCCTCATCTGCTGAGGAGAATAAGCTATTGACCAAACTACATTATTTATACAAAGAATTCTGAATGTCTCAGAGAATGGGGGGGGGGGGGGTCAAGAAGAAGAGGAACATTAAATAAATGACTGTACTGGTTTTTATTTGTACCTTTTTCTTCCTCTATAACCTATTTCTAACCAGTTATCAAGTCATTTATTCATCCTTAGTTTATTTAATTCTTTCCTCCAAAGCTATATGGATACCCTCAACCAGGGTATCTCAGGACTTAATGTTCATTTCAGATGAATAACACTACAGTTGTAATAGGTGGAAACATCCTAATTAAGTGAAAAAAAACTTAGTCAGACTGAACTTTATACAGACAGAAAGCCTCAGAGCTCCTAGGCTTGTATCCTGACTGCCATCAATGGTCTTGGAGACCTTGAGTAAGTCACTTCTCTCTGACTCAGTTTTTTTTTATTTGTAAAATAATGGAATTGGACCTTAGCATTCAAAGTCCCTTCTAGCTCTGAATCTCCAATTCTCTAGCTCTGGGGTCCTTAACCTAAGGTCCATGATTCAAAATAAAAAAGCCAACAACACACACACATATATACATGTGTATATACACACATATGTATGTATATATACATATTTGTATTTAATACAACTTTTAGTAATTTTGGTTTCTTTTGTAATCCTATGCATTTGATTATACGCATTTCAAAACATTCTTCAGAGAAGAGATCATAGGTTCCCCTAGGCTGCCAGATGGGTCCAGGACACCAAAAAAAAATTAAGAACTCCTGATCTAAGAAAATGTATGAATGGAGGTAGTGATGAATATGACAAGAGATGTGTTATTTTGAAATTCTTAAATTGAAATTAGTGACTTGTCCTATTTCCTCTTGTCTCAATTTCAATCCCTTATCATTTTCAGAACAATATATAATCATAATGTAGCTGCTATTCAAAAATAACAGATAATATTTCATATCTTTATGTTACCTCATATTCAGAAGCACTCAGATTATTCTGTGTTCTCCTAAAAGGAGAAAAAAAAAAGAAATAATGTAGCCTGTGTTTAAAAATAAGCCATTGTATCTCAGAGTGGAGATGGGAATGTTAATTAAGGGTGTTTGCATGAACAAGTCACACTTCATTGTCCTTCCAGTTCTGGTTGCCAATTGCTTTGCTGGTAAGGAGTCAAGAAAAACACTCTCGAGAGACTACTGGAGTCTTGGGAGAGAGACGCATTTTATCAAGGAGGCTCGGAAGCCTGCTCCACTGGGTGCTGGCTGCCTGGTGAACTGGTTTTTTTCATCTCAGCAATGACATCTGACCTCCCAGGGAGATGCATACTACTTAGGTCTGATAATGGATAACGGGGCTCACATGCCAAGATAGGTGATGACTGAACTTTTCAGTACCTTTTTATTTCCCCAATATGTTGTTACTGGGTTTTGGGGCTTTGTTATCATGGGCATCTTCCAAGGGGCACAGACTTCAAGATATGTTTCTGGATCTTGAAGTGAAATGGATTATATCATTTGTAAAACACCAGGTAGATGGGTCAGTATGATTTATGTTTCCCAAACCGGGTAGATTTTAAGCTTTGTACAAGTTGGAAATGTCAAAGGGATGAAGAGGTTTATTTTAAGATACTTCTGTGTCTTACAATGTTGTGTTTAGTTAAATTCAATATTCTGGAAGCAGCTAGGTTAAAATCTTCAATGATTTGCTAGCATTCAAATAAGCTTGAAATAATTTAATTGAATTTTAAAGAGATCAAAATGTTCTGTAAGAATATGTTTTGGGGGACAGGGGATGGAGAACCCAAGATTTAACTTGGGGAAGTAGGTGCAATAGATCATGGCATAGTCTTATAGCATATTTCTGGTTATATTTCTATAACCTTTCAATATGTCTTCCTTCCCTCATCCTTTCCCTCTTCCCCCAGTTAATTCTTGCAACTTGAAGATGATTCATCTTCTGCTCTGTTTATGCCTATAATTAGTAATGTAGCAGTTCTTTAAAAATAAGTCTGTATAAGTTACATTGCAAATGGATGTGAAGAAACAGGTGTTCAGTGGGAAAGGGGAAGTTACCTGAGAAGGAAAATGACTCAGGGTCCATAGCTATGCTTTTAATACCCTATTTGCCTTTCACCCCATACTCAAAATATATGTGTCTCTAGGGAGAAATGAAAATCCTGATTGATGGAATAACTAGGTATATCTAAAGATGTGCATTTAAGTATTATAGATCAATGAGGTTGAGAAGTGGTATTTTATAGGGTCATTTGTTTGTTTTGCTTATATTTTTTTAGGCATAGTTGGAAAGAATCTGTGTCTCCATAGTAATTTAAACCAGCTCAATAATAACTAGGTTAAGAACTTGTGGGTCTCTATACCAATGAAATCATAAGCTGCATCAAAAGTGTTATTGAACATAAACTTGTATGTGTGCTGAATATTTTCGATGTTTGTCATATTATTCTATTTTATTGCCATTTTTCCTATATGAAGGTAACCTGGATGTATAATATGAAACCTTGAGGGAGGGCAGGGAGAGGTGAAAGAGGAATTTGGACAATTTAAAATTAAAAGCTATCAATAGAAATTTACTTTAAAAAAAAAGATGAGTGAAGAAGCTTTCTCCAGCAGTCATATGAAAAACTAGAGATCAACAAAATTTACCTTACTAAGAAAACTAAATAATTACTAAATAAAACTAAATACTTTGTAAATGAAATTCAAGTAGAAGTGAACAGATAGATAGATGACAGAGGACAGTGGGAAGAGAGGAAAGGAGAGAGGGGAGAGAGAAGAGAAAAGGGATAGGAGGGAAGGAGGGGAGAGAGAGAGAGAGAGAGAGAGAGAGAGAGAGAGAGAGAGGAGAGAGAGAGAGAGGAGAGGGAGAGAGAGAGAGAGAGAGAGATGGGTAAACAAGCATTTATCAAGTATGTATTATGTGCCAGGTACTGTGCTAAGTGCTTCACAAATGTTAACTCATTTGATTTTCACAACAACTTTGGGAAGTAGATACTATTATCATTCCCATTTTACAAACGAGGAAACTGAGGGACACAAAGGTTAAGTAACTTGCCCATGGTCACACAGCTAGTAAGTAGCTTAGGGCAGACTTAAATTTAGGTTTTCTTGAATCCAGGTCCTCTACCTACTGTTCCAACTAGTTGCCTAGATGGACAGACAGACAGATATATAGACAGATGGATAGATAGATAGATAGATAGATAGATAGATAGATAGATAGATAGATAGAGATGGAGGTCTATACAGAGACAGGCATGTCTATACAGAGAGATACGGATATAGAACTATAAATATGGATATGTATCTATAGATACAGTCACTTTTATTTGTATAGTCTATATAATTTATGTTTATATATGGCTATATATCATATATCTATGCATATATTCATGGGTATATATATACATATACATATGTATATGTATGTGTATACACATCTTTATAATATATACATCCACATAATATATACATCCACATAGACATTATATAATGTCTATATGGATGTGTACATATCTAATATATAATATGTATACATACATATATGTTATATGTGGATGCGTGTGTGTTTTATATATTTATCTCTCTATCATCTATCTATATGTGTGTATACATATATATGCTAATATATTACAGTCTATTTGGGCAGGGGCAAAGGGGTGAAGTGGAAGACATGTAATTTCATCATTGTAGCAAACTCCAGGTATGAAAACTCCCTCCACAGGTACAGATCAGCAACAGTCAGCAATCTACGGACTTTGAGAGTTATCTAGGATACCCAGAACTTAATGAAGACCATGGTCCTCCAGCTAAAATATATATCCCAGGGCTTTCTGACTTCAAAGCTAGCCTTCTACCCATTATGCCAAGCTGCCTCTTCTCAAAACTGAATTATCGTACATCAAAATTCTACAAGTTAGATGAAATTCAGTCATTTGTCAGCTTGCAAGGAAATGGAATGCTTCACTTTTGTCTCTGGACCCCAAAGCCCAACACAGTGCCTAACACATAGTAGGTATTCCATAAATGTTTTTTGATTGATTGGTTGATTGGTTACATTATGCAATCACTTTTAAAATTATTTCAGTGAAATATTTTTCACAACAACCATATGATTGCTAACTTTTCTATTATAACTGCTCTTGGAAAATGTAATTCTATGAATGTTGCATCTAATAAGATTGCTTTACATGCTTGGATCTGAGCTCCAAGAGAAAATATATTGCTCAACAACAGGGATTCTTAACCTATACATTAACTTGGCGAGGTTTTTTAAAATACGTACACATACACACGTATATATGTGTATACACACACACACATACATATACAATTTTGACAACTATTTCAGTGTGATTGATTTCCTTTGTAAACCTATTTATTTTATGCATTTAAGAACATCAATTTGAGGAGGGGGCCATAGATTTCACCAGACTGCCAAAAGGGTCCATGGCTTTATGAAAAAAAGATTAAGAACCCCTAGAATTACTTTTGAAATAGATTTTGGTTTGATAAAGGCAGGAGCCCTGGATTAGAGTAGCAAAATAACACCCTTTTTTTTAATCTGGCTTCAGATTAAATCTGGTTTGCTGTGAAGTTCAAAAATGCTTTGATTTGTGTCTTCCTTTTCAATTTGCTCTTTCTGCCTGCCCTCCAGATAACTCAGCATGTGCTTAGGACTGAGTTTGTTATTAGGAGTCCCACCCATTTGAACAATGCTACTCAAGAAAAATATTGAGATCTTCGAATGAAATATGTTCCAAGACCAATATAAACTCTTCATATGTTCTCAGTTGTCCTTTTTTTTCCTAGAAATGTGTACTCTATTGGCCAGAAAAGAGAGGGATATATGGAAAAGTTGAAGTCTTGGTTCTTGGTGTGAAGGAATATGATAACTACACTGTCCGAAACCTTACCCTAAAGGTAAGACAATCTTTCTCCAAAAAAAAAAAAATTAAGATTATGATAAATCAATTACATTATGTGTCATATAATAAAATTGCTAGCTATTACTAATAGATATATTATTTTCTAGAAAATCTTCTTTGAAATCAGTGATGCTTTAGAATAACCACACTAAATGTAAAGGAAATCCAATAATGTTGCAATTGCCAAAGAAATTAAAATCACATCCTAAATTTATTTTCACCAGTTTGAATATATATATATATATATATATATCAGTTGAATTAGCATAAATGGATCCTTAAAGTCATGATGTAGTGTTATGATGTTTTTCATAGATTAAGAGATCCCTGATTTAATTTGTCAAAAGGCATTTAAAAATAAGATTTCAACTACTTTTCCCTATTCACATTTAAAGTATTACCATAATGAAGGGGGAGAAATTGCTTGAACCTGACCACCATTCACTAAGGCTTGACAACTGAAAAAGAAAATCTGTGCTGGTAGGTGGTAAGACAGAAGCACAGAAGTGCTAGTGAGATCTTTAAAAACATTGAGTTAATTTACAGTGACTTTCCTCAGGCCAGGCTCTTTCACAGCAAGACTACGTATTATTCACTGATGCTTGAGAACATCCTAGGAGATGTGACTACAAAATTGTTTTCACTGTGTGATAACTGACCCCAAAGATATCAATCTTAGCTAGATAATCATGTATAGGTTAAATAAAAATCTACACAGTAATTTATTTCATTGAGAAAATTTGAATAAGAGAATACAGAAATTTGTGTTGAGCAAATAAGGTAAAAGAGAGTTTGTACATAGTTGTGTGTTTTTTATGTTAGGGGGTGTGTTTATGATAAATACCAGGAATGAAAGACATAAAAATGTCAATTTCAGAGTAGTTATTTTAAAAGGATGAAAGGATGCCACATTCTTACATTCAAGTAAAATTTTCTCAAGGTGAGGAGATCTTTTCAAAATGTACCATTTCCACATGATCACAAGACAACTTTAATATCATGATAGATTTATCTGTGATCTTGTCAATGATGGATGCATGGATTACATCTCATCCATGCCTTGTCAACTTGCATGATTCTTATCAGACCTAAGACTTCTACTTCTAAATAAGCTGATCATTCAATACTTGGAACAAAACGAATCACCGTGAGGTTCAGTAGTACATGGGCTGGACTTCATTTTGGTCCATTGTGCAGCTGAGGCATATTTTTGTTGCTATTGTACTCTTTTCAGCAAGGAAGTCACACCCAACATGTGAAGCATTACTGGTATACCTCTTGGCCAGATCATAAAACTCCCGACAGTGCTCAGCCCCTCCTCCAACTCATGCTGGATGTAGAAGAGGATAGAATTGCCTCTACGGGCAGAGGACCTATAATTGTACACTGCAGGTAATGCATGCATAAGCCCTTTTCTGATGGCAGATCTCTAGTGAAGAAGCAGGTATTGGTAGAATCTCTAGTAAAGGAGTAGGGATTGATGGGGTAGATATTGGGCAGCTAGATGGGGCAATAGATAGAGCACCAGGCCTGGAGTCAGGAAGACCTGAGTTCAGATCCAGTCTCAGACACTTACTAGCTGTGTGACTCTGGGCAAGTCACTTAACCTTGTTTGCCTCAGTTCCCTCATCTGTAAAATGAGCTGGAGAAAGAATCTTTGCCAAGAAAACCCCAGAGGGGTTCATAAAGAGTCAGGCAGGACTGAAATAACTGAAGAACAACAAACTGGTTAGAACATGGAATTTGCTAAGTACCACCTATGAATGAGTTATCTTGGAAAGCAAACATTTCAGGGAAACTAGCCAATGATCCATAGATCATCTCAATTTGTTTTGAGTTCCCTTTCACCATGTATCACTGGGTAATGCTATTTCCATGATATATAATGGTAGCAGCAACAATATTTATATAATACTTTAAGATTTGTCAAGTGTTTTACAAATACCATCGTATTTTATCCTCACAATAACCCTGGAAGGTGGGTGCTATTACTACCCTTCTTTTACAGATGAAGAAACTAAAACTGAGGAAAATTAAGTAAGTTTTTCAGAATTACACAACTAGTAAATGAGACCAGATTTGAGACCAGATTTGAACTCAGGTCTTCTTGACTCCAGGCACAGCACTCTATTAAATCACCTAGTTGCTTCAATAACCTTATGGAGTCACTCAAGAAAGAAAACTCTTCTTTATCATTTCAGTAGAGATGCAAAAACTAATACCAGAACCTGGGGCAAGGAGAAGGAATGGAAAATTCACATGAGTTTGCACCATTCCAACCTGAATATTGCCCAATCAAGCTGAATATTTACTGAATATATGACAAAATTATTCAGATTGTAGCCATGCTCCTTTTTGAATAACATAGATCTTTTCTTTGTGTTACAGGGACTTAGAGACAGAAACACCTCAGTCTGAATCCTGTCTCAGACACTTAGTAGTTGTGTGACCCTGGCAAAGTCATTTGAACTCTCTGTGCCTCAGTTTTCTCATCTGTAAAATGAGGATAGTAATGTTGTATTATAATGATAGCATCTGACTCTCAGAGTTGTAAGTATCAAATGAGATAATATATGTAAGGCACTCTGTGAAACCCTAAAGCATTATATAAATGTTAGCTACTATTATGTCAGTGACTGGTAAATTCATGTCAGTATTTAGAGCTTAATTGAATTAAAAAGAATGTCTAAATGGCCTCCCCAAAGACTCCCTCTTGAAAAATTACACTTTAGATTTCCATTGTTCTGGTTCACATTCATGTATGAGACCTTATGACTTAGTAGATAAAATATTAGACTTGGAGTTGTTCAATCGTTTCTTACACTTTCATGACCTCACTTTGGAGTTTTTTCACAAAGATTCTGCATTAGTTTGCCATTTCCTTCTCAGGCTCATTTTAAAGGTGAGGAAACTGAGGCAAACAGAGTTAAATGACTTGTCCAGGGTCACACAGCTAATAAGTGTCTGAGGCCAGATTTGAACTCATGAAGATGAGTTTTCCTGACTCCAGGCTAGACTCTACATTCTATCCATTGCATGATCTAGCTGGAGCTAGAGAGATCTTCAAATCCTGCCTCCAATAATAGATGTGAGATGGTGAGAATTTCTCTGATACTCAATAATCTCATCTGCAAAGTGAGGAAAACAATACCTGTAGCCCTGAATTCACAGGGCTATATGAAGTTCAGCAGAGACAATGTACTTAAGGGGCTTTGCAAACTTGAAAGAGCTAGAGTGCTAGGCTTCCAGGGAGGATGTCAGGAACCACTAGATTCTCAATCACAACTCTGAGAGGGATGGCGTGACAATGACAAGTTGCTAAACCTCCCAGTGCCCAGGTAACTCACTAAGACTATGTCAGGACTTATAATAAACCTTATATTATAATTATATAATATGTATATAAGATATAGACAGATTGTACCTTATATATAATTAGTTGTCAACACAATTCTATTTCTGGAAGTTTCCATCCTGGAATTCACTACTAATTAAATCACAGATATAGACCAATAAATAAAAAATATCATTTATTATATTATTTTCTTTCTTTCAGTGCTGGGATAGGCAGAACTGGGTGTTTTATTGCCACTTCCATTGGCTGTCGGCAATTGAAAGAGGAAGGAGTGGTTGATGCACTCAGCATCGTCTGTCAACTTCGTGTAGACAGGTGAGTCACTAAGAGAAATGAGAATCAGAATCCTAAGAGCAAAGTGATATTGACCAGTAAAGGAGACACATTTCTTATTGACCTTGGATGTTTTAAGTCTAGCTGGCTCCAGGCAATTATGTATCAGTGCCATAAGACTGAAACATAAGGAATATATATATGCATTTTAAAAAACACATTAAGAAATCATTGCTTGGGCTGCAAACCATCTGAAGACCCCTATTCCGAAACCCATGTTTGGTGCTTCCATTTTTATGTCCCAGCATGTTCATTGTGAGAGCTGTTAACACCTCCTTCCTTCTCCACATTTTTTTCTGTTTCTTTTTCTGTTCTCTTTATTTCCATATACTTTGATTGCTGACGCTCAGCACTGGAATCCACTAAAACGGTCCATATGTGGCTTGATGAAAAGGGTTGTTTCAGAGAAGGAAGATACGATAAACATTAGGGTAATCTTACTTTATGGCATAGACTGCCATTTTTATTTCTCTGTAACTAAGGCATCTAATGTATAAATTTAATGGGTGATGGGAGTAAATACAATATAGAACTATTTGGGGATGAATAGGTCAGTGAATGAACCATAGCCAGGGCAGAGTGATTAGGTCTTTGACAAAGAAAACTGGAATTTAGAGAGTACAATGACATCTCTTGTAGGGGCAGCTACAGTGGATAAAGTGGATAAAGCATGGGGCCTGGCATCAGGAAGATCTGAGTTCAAATCCTGCCTCAGATACTTACTAGTGACCTTGGGCAAGTTACTTAACCCCTATTTGCCTCAGTTTCTCATCTGTAAATGGGAACACATTGGAAAAGGAAATGGTAAACTACTCCATTATCTTTGTAAGACAAAGTTGATGGGATCACATAGAGTCCAACATGATTGAATGTCTGAGTAATAACAAATAACAGCCCTTGTCCTGTTCCAGTGGGTAGAAACGACCAAGAAGAAGAAAAGCAAGAGTTAAAATAGGAAGGTCCCAGGCTGGCAAGCAATGAGCATTTATTAAGTACTTGTTACGTGTCAAATAATGTACTGAGTGCTTGGGATATAATAATGAGAGAGAGAGAGAGAGAGAGAGAGAGAGAGAGAGACAGGAGGAGAGAGAGACAGGAGAGAGAGGAGAGAGAGAGAGAGAGAGAGGAGAGAGAGAGAGAGGAGAGAGAGAGAGAGAGAGAGAGACAGAGACGAGAGAGAGAGGAGAGAGAGAGAGAGAGAGAGAGAGAGAGAGAGAGAGAGAGAGAGAGAGAGAGAGAGACAGGAGAGAGAGGAGAGAGAGAGAAAGAGAGAGAGAAAGAGAGAGAGAGAGAGAGAGACAGGAGAGAGAGAGACAGGAGAGAGAGGGGAGGGAGGAAGGGAGGGAGAGGGAGAGAGAGAGAGAGAGGGAGAGAGAGAGAGACAGACAGACAGACAAACAAAGATGGGGGGGAGTTTCTTTCCTCTCATGAAGCTTACTGAACAAGGGGAGTACGAGTTAGGTACCGTGAGGGGTATGGTGTCAACCATAATGAATGAAGGATGACTGGACTGAGTGCCATCCCAAAATGAAGGTCCCAGGAGGAACTCGCTAAGGGGGAAAGGGGGCTAGCATAGTAGAAGGATTTTCCAAGGTGAGAAGGTCCCAGGGACTAAGGGAAGTTTCAGGGCGAAAAAGAAGTCACAGAGGCAAAGTCCAGATCATCAGAATCAGAGCTGGGGAGGAAGGCATGTTTCCTTTCTCTGCTACCTATTTCCTGCCTGACCCCACCCTGTTCCTTCCCTCAGTAAAGTTCTTCCCCCTCTCCAGCCACAGAGCCTTAGGGGTCTCTGTCCCCTCCTGACCAGGTGTTGTCTTGGAGTTGCCCTGTCCTCCAACCTTTGGGCCTCAATGTCCAAATTCTTTCATCGGGATACTTCTAAACAAAGACGATTTGAGATCTCCTCTTATTATGACTGTCCCACATGTCGGAATTGCTAGATATGATTCTGCAATGAATGAGGGTTGGAGCCTAATGACCAGAATGTGAATGTTTACTATAGTAATCATTCCTCCCTCTCTGTGATTCTCTCTGCACGTTATTTTCATGTAGGATAAGGAATTGTGAGTTGAGAATCCAGGGATCTGATTTCTAGAACTGTCTCTATCATCAATTAGCCGTGTGACTGAATAAATCACACCATTTCCCTGGGTCCTATAGTATCACAAAAACATAGAATTTGAGTTTTGGAAGGGATTGCAATTGTCTAACCCATCCATAAAAGAAGTCACATTATAACATATTCAACAAATGGTTATCTCACCTCTGCTTCACCTCAAATGAGGGGGAAACCACTAACTTCCTAGGCAGACGTGGTCTTCTTCTTTGGGGCAGCTCTAATTGTCATTCACCAGGCGTTTATCAGATGCCTACTAGGCAAAGTGCTAAAAGGTTTTCCTGACATTGATCCTAAATAAGTCTTTATGTACTTTCTATCTGGGGCACCTACATGACTCAGTGGATAGAGCTCTGGACCTGGAGTCAGGAAGACCTGAGTTCAAATGCAGCCTCAGACACTTACTATTTGTATCATCCTGGGCAAGTCATTTAACCTTGTTTGCCTTAATTTCACTGGGGAAGAAAATAGCAAACCACTCCAGTATCCTTGCCATGACCATACAATTCATGGGGTCACAAATAGTTGGACACAACTGGATCAACTGGACATGGACAATTGCAATTTCTACCCAGTCCTCCTGGTTCTGCCCCCTGGAAGCAAATGAAACAAGTCCAACAGGGGCAGCTAGGCAGCGCAGTGAATACAGTACCAGTCCTGGAGTCAGGAGGATCTCAGTTCAAATCCAACCTCAAACATTCAACACACTCGCTATGTGACCTTGAGCAAGTCACTTAACCCCAATTGCATTGCCTTCCCCCTGCAAAAAAAGAGAAGTAAGTCTGACAGATCTATAAATGCCTGGACAGCTATGTTGCACCCCCTGAATCATCTCTTCTCCAAGCTAAATATTCCCAGTTTCTTCAACCCATGAGCATAAGGTTTGTTAATATCCTGAATGACCCCCTCCAGACACTGTTATTTATCAATGTCTTTCTTAAACGATGGTACCCAGAACTGAACTCAGTGTTCTCAGATGAGGTCTGATGAGGACAGTGGAACTATAATCTCCCTGTTCTTCAAATGCATGCCTTAGTTTCTTCATCTGTAGAATAAAGGGGTTGAACTGACTCTAAAGATCTATGGTTTTTCTGACTGTTGGCAAGCTGGGGATGGAGAATTCAATTCACCTCCTATCTTCTTGTTTGTAGATATTTTATGGAGTGTTTCTCTATCCTCCCCCACCTCTTAATGTCTTCTACAGAGTACTTATATATATATATATATAAAATACATTAGCATTGTGAGTGAGTGTGTCAATGAAAGAGTAATGAGTAAAAGAACTGAACATAAATATAATAATATGTTACATGTGTATGGCCCAGAGATAACATTCATTATTTCATTTGACCACCACATGGGTTAAATTATTAGTATTGATGTTATAAGTCGTATTTACATATTATACATATTTACAATTCTTCCTCCTCCACCAAACAAACCCCCAAAACTTTCCATAAACATTACATATGAATTTATTATAAATTCAATAGTATCAAATTTTCATTGTTTTGCCTTGACGTTTTCCACTTTTCTCTTTCTGTAATGTGTTTTTTCCCTTGCCGCTAGTTCTTCTCTCTTTTATATGCCTGTACGTATCATCATTTCTGATCTCCCAGAAAGCCTTCATTACCCCGATCCCGATTTTTTCTTATTCCTTTCTTTCCTCTTCCTTTTAATAAGCTTTCTTAGGTTGTTTCTTTGTAACTTTAGCTCGCCTCCTATTTTTACCCCCGTCATCTTGGCTGACTCACAAAGGTTTTTCCGACAGTGCATTCATGTTCACAGAACCACAGGATTTCAGAGTTAAAAGGAACTCCCAGGAGACCCTGAGACCAATACATATCCCCAAAATATCCCTTTGCTAACATACCCTATAACTGGTAATCCAGTCTCTGCCTCCAGATTTTCAGCAGTGAGGAACTCACACCTTTTGGGCGTGTGTTGAAAGACTTTTTATGGTTAGGGATCTTTCCCTTATATCAAGCCTTGACTTGTCTTTTTGTAATTTTCATCCATTACTTCTAGTTCTGTTCTAGGGACAAATAGCTATAATCCAAGGGTAGGGAACCTGTGTCCTCAAGGCCACATGTGGCCTTCTAGGTCCTCAAGTATGGTCCTTGACTGAATGCAAACTTCACAATTCACATCATTTTAGGGATTTGTTCAGTCAAAGGGCCACACTTGAAGACCTAGAGGAACTTGTACTATGAAGTTTGGATTCAAAGGGCTGCACTTGAGGACGTAGAGGGATTTGTTTTGTGAACTTTGGATTCAGTCAAAGGGTACACTTAAGGACCTAGGGGGCCACATATGGCCTTGAAGCCGCAGGTTCCCCACCCCTGATGTAGTCCCTCTTCTACCTAGCAGCCCTTTAGAAACAGGAAGATAGGTATTGCATCCTTCCTGTCTTCTCTTCTCCAAGCTAATGGCCCCCAGAGGTTCCTTCAACCAGTCCTCATATGGCATGAAGTCAGTGAAATCACATTAAGTCAATATGCATTTTTTAAGTAGCTTGTATACACAAGACACTGTGTTAGGTATTAGAGGTACAAAGAAAAAGCAAAAGTTCCCATTCACAAAGAACTCTCAATCTAATTGGAGAGAGAGTGCACACACAGCTATGTCCTAGCAAGATTTATACGGGATAAACTGGAGATCAGCGATAGAGGGAAGGTGCTAACATTGAAGCAAATCAGAAAAGGCTTTCTGCAGATGGTGGGATTTTAGCTGGAACTAGAAGGAAGCTAGGACTTGAGGAGGAAGAGGGAGAGAATTCTAGGAACAGGGGACAGTCAGTGTGGGAGATGAAATGTCTTATGGGAGGATCAGCTAGGAGACCCTTGTCACCGGATTGCAGAGAACATGGAAGGCAGCAAGGTTCAATGAAATTTAAAAGGTAGGAGATAAAGCTGAAGACCTTTTATTATTTCTTGCTGTCTTCTGATGCTCTGTAGTTTTCAATGTCATTCCTAAAATAGAACCTCAGAACTAAACAAAATATGCACATGAGATCTGTCCAGGGCAGGGTACAACAGAAATCTCATTTCTTTATTCCTCCACATCATGCCTTTTTGTTTGACCCAAGGTAGCCTTAAGTTTCTTGACAGACATATAATACTGTTGACCCATAGTTATTGGTGTTGGCTTTCTTCCTCCCATGTTGGCTTCCCTTCCTTTCTTTATGTTAGTTCAGTTACATATGAACGTATGTATTTATATATATATGTATATATATGCATATACATATCACATAAATATAATATACAGATATTAAATATATTTATATAGTATATATGTATTCTACATTTTATGTGTATATACACTATATTTTACATGCATGTATATGTGTATGTTTTATGTGTATATACATGTATGTATATATCCATACATATGTACACATATATCTATCTACCTATCTATTTTTCTATCTATCTATCTATCTATCTGTTTATCTATCCATCTCCTGGGAAGGTCACTTCACAAGGTACCTATCAGTTCTCCAAACTGCAAAGCAAGCACCAATCTTCATCAGTAGAGGGAATTTTCTCAATGGAAGGTCGCTGTGAAATCATAGATCCTGCTCCACTCACAAAAGTCTCTACTTTGGACAGGGAGCTCATGGCATTTGCAGGAAGTTCCAAGCCCTTTATATCCTTCTGTCCTTTAAAGCTGGGGTCAATATACCCAGTATATTCAGCCCAGTTCTAAATTGTAATATCAGTCCTATGCCTAAAAAAGTACAAAAGTAAAGGTTCCTAGAGTACTCTTACTCCTGGTCCCACTCTGAGCTTAGTGATTCAACTTTCTGGTAATGCTTTGTGTGTCCACAAACAAGTGCCTGCCCAGTTTCCCCCAGAGATTGGACTCTTGGGTTCTAAATCTGTCATCCCATGACTTCTTGGGAATGGGGACTATTTTTTACCTTCCTTTGTATCCCAGCCTTTATCATGGTGCCTGACATGTAATAGGTACTTAAAATGCTCATTGACTGACTAAAACCTTCTCCTGTCCTTCTGCTTTCCTGGCTACGTAGGGGTCTGCCAACTGCCATTCTTTAGATTTCTACTGGTTGCTTTCTCTGTTTTTGACTGAATCGAATATTTTTTTCCTATCCTTTTCCAATTGACAGACTCTCTGATTTCAAAATTTCCTTCATGTCATCAAGTGATCATTCTTCAGATAGTCAACCATTTTCATATATTTTGATAGTCAGTTGGTATTCTGTGGGTCAGATTTATTCTGTACCTCCCTAAAATTAGTCCTTTCTACTACCATCTAATTCCTAATTCTAGTAGATCCAGGATGCGTCTCTTAGACTACTGCTGTCCTGAAACTCTCGATCAGCTTATATCAAAATATATTAGGCAGAATGTATTTTACTTTTTCGTTATACACTTCATTTTGTTGACTCTGGCTCCAATTTTTTTGTTGTTTCTAAGAGCCATTTTAAATACACAGTTTACCTATTCTTCTAACATTGTCAAAATGGCATCACAAACCATAACTGTCCCTCAAAGTCTATCCAAAGTCTATCTTTGAGTCTATCCCTCAAACTTGCCATGTATTTTCTTATGAAAGAGTCTTTGTATTTTACATATAGCAAGGGCTCCATGAACAACTTTATCTAGCTTTCATTATAACTTTAATTTCTTTTGCTACCTATGCATTGAGCATAGGGATGTTGGTCACATTAGTCTATAGTCTACTTATATGTTTTAGCTCTTTATCTGATGTACCACATCCTTTCATGGACTTAACTACTGAACAAATCATAGTTTATCCTATTAAATTATTTTTCTTATATCATCCTCCTCATTTGTATAATATCTACTATGTGCCAAACACTTTGCAAATATTATCTCATCTGATCCTCAACCCTTCTTAGGTCTTATTATCCCAATTTTACAGATGAGGAAATTGAGGCAAGCAAAGGTTAAGTAACTTACCTAAGATAATAATAATAGCAAACATTTATATAGTGCCTACTATATATGTACCAAGGCACCATACTAAATAAGTGCTTTACAAATAATACCATACTCATTTTTGAAACAACACCCCTGTAAAACAAAAGCAAAAACCTCATGATTGGTATTTCCTAGTAGTATTAACTTTTTGCTTCTATTATCCCCTATTTTAAACATCATTGTTATTTCTTGATTGTAAATACTTGAATTTTTTGCATGTGCTATTGAAGACCACGGCTAACACTTTAGCCCTAACAATCCCTAGAAGTCAAGTTAGACTTCAAAAGTAAAAACATCATCACAGCCTTCATCAATCTGACCCTTCCAATCACTTCTTGGGCACTTATATATTCAGTAAAGTTATTTGTTTCTTCAACCTTTCACACAATAAATGTTTGTTGAACTGAATTTATTCTTTGGTTAGCAATCCAGCATCAGTCCACAACCTTTTCCTTTTTTTACGTACCTTTTCCTGCTCTTGAAACAAACCCACCAAAAAACGCCCATCCATTATTCAGTTTCTCTTTCAATACCACCTCAATCTTTATATTTTTGTGTCTTAAGACCATCATTTCTCCATATTTTTCTTCTTTCACACACTGGGATATCTGTAAGTAGTGTACTTATTCTTTGTCTTTCTTCTGTCACCTTAATCCCTTCTCTATAAATTCCTTCTATTTCATCTTTGATTGTTCAACTACTTTCAATCCAATTCATTAACTTTTTAAAAAATCAGTTCCTTGAGTCATTTTTCAGCCTTGTCTGACTCTTCATGACCCTATTTGGGGTTTTCTAGGTAAAGATATTGGAGTGGTTGACCATTTCCTTCTCCAGCTCACTTTATGAATAAGGAACTGAGGCAACAGGGTTAAGTGACTTGACCAGGGTCACACAGCTAGTAAGTGTCTGAGGTCAGATATGAAGTCAGATCTTCCTGACATCAGACCTGCATCATATAGCTACCCTTTTTAATCAGTGTATTCCACTAAATGTTTCAATTAAGAATACTTGTTTTGCTCTAGAAACTGTTTATCAATAAACATGTATTAATTGCTGACATGATAGAACTTTTCCTAAATGATGGAGAAACAAAAATGGGGGAAGGGAAGAAAAGGGTAGAGAGAGAGGGAGAGGAGACAGAGAGACAGAGAACCCTAACCTAAAGAAACTTACATTCTGCCTGGGGAATATGTAATAAAGTCTCTATAGAGATATAATCATTAATTTAATTTAGTACACATCTCTTATTATTTTTCAAATTAAAAAAATCAGAAAAATTCTATGTGTTATAATCTCCTGTCTTTGTCACGGTATAATCCTTAATGATTCATTTATGCTTTTGGTTTCTACATCTCATAACATGGAAGGACAACTAATCCATTTATGTAATGCACTACTGCCATTTAAATGTCAATTACAGCCATGCTCCATTTATTCAGGTCACCTCTCCAGTAACCACAGATACATAGAACATAGTCAAGAACTCAGATAAAATTATGAACAAAGAAGTTCTGCAAGCATATCGCAAAATCCATTTGTTTCAAGATCATATGAGATAATAATTGCAAAGTGCTTATTAGCACAGTATCTATCACATAGTTATATATAGCTAAATGTTAGCTATAACTATTATTAGAATACACTCTTGACTTTAAGGAAAAGTCCCTCACATTGCAACACACACAAGTCACATTAGTGGATGACCATTTTTTGTTAAAATTAATTGAATATCCTTCAAGTTATTTATTCTTATGGATTGATTCTAAATATTTGATTTCACCAATGTCTTTTTGGTTACCTCATGCCCTATCTTTTCTTGAGAGAGTTGGAATCACCTTATGAGATCATACTTCTTGTTGGAGGCAAGAAAGATATTATTTTCTTAAATAGCTCTTACCCTTCATGCCTTTTGAGGAGATCTTTGTGTTCAAAATGTTCTCCTTTCTTCCCCCAATCCACATCTGTTTGATAATATATTTTCCAAACCGGATATTATGAATCCTTCAAATAGTATTATGAATGATTTAAAAGGATCCATCCCTGATGTTGGCTCTTTTATCCCATTGGCCAATGTCAAGAGCCCAAAGTTTGTCCCTTGGCACACACAATTACTTTCCCTCCTCTTATTTATCCTTCCACTTACTTAAATCTGGTTTCTCTTCTCTTGGGGCCTCACAGAATTCTGCTTTCTTATGTTATTTGCATGATTCCACTTTCAACTGTATTCTTCTCATATTTATGTCCTCGTATTTATCCCTTTGAAGTGTTCCTCTGAGTCCCATCTTTCCCTTTTCCCATTCGCTCCTCTTCTTATCTTAGACTTTGCCCTTATTACTTCCTTCTGGAAACTGGGTTAATTACTCTAAGTCTGCTTGAAGTATATCATATGCCTATTCTAAGACATGTTGGAAAACCTTAAAGGTTTTAAAAGGTGGAAATCTGGAGAAATGGTTGACCTGTGAGCATCGTTTTCATGTGGAAGCCTTTTCACTTGTCAAAATTTACCAATCACTTATCATTTAGGGGACTATATATGAACAAAACTTGTTCCATTTTCTTTGGTACTATTTGCTTGGGGATTTTTAATATTCTTTACATAAATTTTCACTACTATAAAAGCCAGAAGGCAACCTAGTGTCAGAACCTTATGTCATGGAACCTTCTTTAAATGGATAAAATACATAGAAGTACATAGTAAACTATTTTCAATATGATTATTTGTCAAGACACTTTTAAAAAATGAATCTGTGATATAGTCATTAATAATAGTGAGGGGCATCTACTAATATTAATGTTGAAGTAATGATGAGGATAAGAAATGTTTCAGAATATCTTCAATATCTAGCGATTTTTTAAAAAATGATTCCTCCTAGTAACATAAGTAAAAAAAATAACCAAGTCTATGCTCATTTGGGTGGGGGGGTTCCCTTATTGAATTCCTGGATGTTTTCCCCATCCTTTTCTTTTCTGTTGAGTCCAGACAAAGTAGTCTCTTCAGAAATGAATGTTCTCTGTCCTCTTTTTCCTTTCAAGGGAGCTCCTCTATCTCTATACCCTGTCCTAAAAAAAGGAAAAAAAAAAACAACTTTTTATCTTATCAATTCCAGCTACTCATGTTTTCTGCTTTTCTTTACTCCAGCCCATTCCTGTCTTCATATTCACTTCATTTTTTCCTAACATTGTATCTTGGAACTTTCTCATTCTTTTATAACCCTAAGAGACTTCAGATTTTAGAACAGGAAGCTATACAAATGTCAGCTAGACCAACACCTTAATTTTGCAGAGGATAAAATAAGCTGGGAATTGACTTACCCAAGGTCCTGCAGATAACTTGGCAGAAACTAGAACTCAAACCCAGGGCTGCTACCTCCTGGTACATTGCCCTTTTCCATACACCCTTCTGCCTTCCTTCCTATAATCATTTCAAGTGATGTTATTAACTTAATCATTTCTTTTTTCTATGTATAACAATAATAATTATTATTAATGGGAAGTATTTAGATAGTACTTTAAATTTGCAGAGTGCTGGAATAGTAATAAGAGCTAGCATATATAATGTTTTAAGGCTTGCAAAGCATTTTATATATATATGTATATATATGTGTATGTATGTATGTATGTTATCTTACTTACTCCTTCCCAAACCCTGGTAGCTAGGTGATGTTATTACCCCTATTTTGTACAGAAGACAATAATAAAAATTACTAATAATAGCAAGGATTTATATAGTACTTTAAAGCTTACAGAATACTATAATAAAAATAACATACATCATACTTTAAGTTTTGCAAAGCATTGTACATATGTTATCTTATTTGATACTTCCAACTACTCTGGCAGTTGTGTATTACTATTACTATTATCCCCATTTTAAAGATGGAGAAACAGAGGTTCATACAGGTGGAATGACTTGTCCAGGGTCACACAGATAATAAGTATTAGAGCCAGGCTTTAAAATGAGGTCTTCCTGAGTCCAAGTACAGCTGTCTTAGTCTGTACCATTGGATCACCTACCTGCTTCATTCTATACCTTGGATGTTAGGCTAGTGGTTCCTGCTTCCCTTTTAGCAAAGTATGCTTTGGAGGCACTTTGCCTACATGGGTTTGCCGCCACCACCATGAAAGTTAATTACAGTATCCCTTTGTAAAGAAGGTACTTTCATTTCTCCTTTCTCCATGCTTGAAACACGTATCTAGACAGCCTCCCACAGTCTGAGTGGTTGAGCAATATCTGCCCTGAGTCTATGTATGCCCTGTAATGGTGATTGTCCTTCTTTGTCCCTTAATGAAACTTCCTTGCAGGACATAAGCTCCATTCTCTCTTGGCCAAAGCTCTAGTTCATCCCTGTATCAATCATTTCTGCCACTTGCTGGAATTTTTCATAAAGTTTAGAGCTAAAGGAACCTGAGAGGTCATTTAGACCAATCTGTCATTTTACAAATGAGAACACTGAGGTAGAGATTTGATGAATGATCCAAGGTCAGTAGATGTCAAGGTCTTGATTTGAAGCTAGGTCCTAAAACTATATCTAACACTTTTTTTTTTTTTAGGAAATCAGTGTTAAGAGATTTGCCCAGGATCCAGTAAGTGTCTGAGGCTAGATTTGAACTAAGCTCCTGCTGATGCTAGGGGCAGTGCTCTATCCACTGTACTACCCCAAATCTAACATTGTTTATACTGAACTGTGCTATTCATAAAACATAATTTGGTTCTTAATTCATAGTGTCATCTCTGCCTGAGAGGTAATGTAACATAACAGATAGAATATGGACTGTTGAGTCAGAAAGACCTGATTTCAAGATCTTCCTCTAAAACAGACTGGCTGTGGGACCCTGGGCAAAGTCCTTAATCTCTCTGTGCCCTGGGCAACTTTCTAAAATAATAGTTCTAGAGCACATGCCAATCTTCATGTGAAAGTTTCCTATGCCAATAAAATCACACCTCCGTTCTACGCCTATAGCATCATCTGTATCTATTATCAAATCTCTGAGTAAAATAAATCAGATTTAGACTTGGTAGCTAAGGACAGTCACCTCAGAGTTCTTCCAGCAGCCCTTATTCAAAATAAATCCAATTTCTCTGCCAATCTGAAGTTCAGATCCAAATGCCTTCCTTCTTGGGATTGGAATGATCTCACATGTGTCGCTTGGATGCCTGCCAAATGAATTCATGATCCAGTTTCCCAGCATGTCATCTCTTGTGGAGAAGCTGCTCTGATCTTTAATGAAACAGATCCCCGTAGCATATCTTCCCTGCAAGGATCTTCCTGCTGTCTGGCCCTCCTCCTCTCACAGAAGCTGCGGGGGTTTGCTTATCTCCTCTGGCCCCTTGATCTTCCCCTCCTAAGGGAAGACACAACAGATAAAGAAACAGTTTGCTTTCTTTCCTTCCCCTTCCCCTCTACCCCATACAGCTGACTCTGCTTTTTTGTTTGCCCCTCCCTCCTGTAGCTTA
Organism: Bettongia penicillata ogilbyi; assembly: GCA_023548195.1. NCBI lineage: Eukaryota > Metazoa > Chordata > Mammalia > Diprotodontia > Potoroidae > Bettongia > Bettongia penicillata. Next base: position 2,972,207 of record JAJHZJ010000287.1, on the reverse strand, counting down.
GACTGTCCCAATGCCTCAGCTTTTCCCTATCTTCCTCCTTCAAGTTTCCATCAACTGCTGACTGCTGATTTTTGCTGTGTCTTTGGATAATGTCCATGGGAAAAAAATCTGGACTCCGGCTATTCAAGCTCGTATGAGTGTATTCCTGCTGCTTTTTGTGCAACGACAATAATATCAAAAATAAGAGCACGGCGAACATTTACATAGCGCTTACTAAATGCCTAGGACTATGTCAGTCCCTTTAGAGTTATCATTGCATTTGATTCTCACAGCTCCGGGAGGTAGGTACTGTTATTATCCCCATTTTGCAGAAGAAGAAACTGAGGCAGAGGTTCAGTGACATGCCCAGGATACTACTACTATTGCTGCTACTACTACTACTACTACTACTGCTACCACACCACTACCACCACCACTGCTACTGCTACTAATAATAATCGTATTTATATAGCTCTTTTAGTGCTTTACATTTTTACAACAACCCTGGGAGTTAGGTGCTATTAGTATCCCTATTTTGTATGTAAGGAAACTGAGACAGATTAAGTGAGTTGCCCATGGTCATGCAGCTATGAAAAGTCTAAGGCAGGATTGAAATTCAGGTCTTCCTGACTCCAGGAATATATATGTATTCTACCACCTGGTTGCCTTGCCCTGCAGTTTTTTACTTCTCCAGTTTCCCAATGGCTTATGCTCACTCCAAATTCCCCATGTCTTTTTTCATCTCTTGGTTTGTCTGCTTAAACATTTGCAGCATCTTTCCTCCCCCTCAACTCCATAGCCTCATGGGTACATAGAGAGGTAAGCCTTTGTAGTACGATTAAGGGAGTTTTGGGAAAGTCTCTGCCCCAAAATGTCCCTAAGCAACATATTAGGAATGCCTAAAATGCTACCATTAAGGGTTCATTATCTTGGATTAAGGAATTCTTGGCTAAGGATAGGGTTAGGGATTGGACCTGAAATTTAATTCATATAGGGTACTCTCAGATGAAAGCATTTCCTCTATCAAGGTATGCAAGCAATTTTTCAGGATGTTCTTAGACTATTGCATAGATACAGGGGTGGGTAACCTGTGGCCTCAAGGCTACGTGTGGCCCTCTAGATCCTCAAGTGCAGCCAAAGCTTTGACTGAATTCAAGCTTCAGTGAAGCACCTAGAGGCACAGGTTCCCCACTAGAGTACTGCATCATTAAGTGATTTGCCAGGGGTCACCCAGTAGTTCCAAGGGTGGGTGTTGGACCCAGATCAACCTAGCTCCAATTCGAGTTCTCCATTTACTATGACAAGTTACTCCTCAAAAAATATACCTATTTTTAAAATCCCAAGGTAATTTCTCCACCCATGCAAATCTTAACCCTCCCATACCTTCTCTCCATTCTTCATGACTCTGGTATCCTCTAACTCTTCCATAAGGAATCCACTCAATGTGTTTGAGTCCTTCCATCAAGGAGGTGGGCACCAACAGGATATGCAGATTGTCTGTCAGAAATCTCACGATCTCAATAATCCCACCATACATTCCTCTCATGACCATCATTATGCTGCTTCTCCTGAATAATCTTTAATTTATAATTTGTTACAAGATGCTTATACACCCCAGTAATTCTTCTTTGCTCTTGGGTGACCCACATCTCATTTTTTTCAGACGAAGTACTATATTCCAAGACTCACAGTCATAAAGTAGCATGAGGAGAAAGTGGATAATAAAAAGATGGGCCTTTAGTGCAACAGGCTACACTTGGAGGAATTAGAAATAAAATAACTCCACCCAATATTTGATAAACCTCAAAACATAATGGAAGAGCTCCCTTTTTGAAAAGGATTCCTGGAATAACTAGAAATCAGTCAGCCAGAAACTGGTTTTAGATCAACATCTTATACAATATCCACAATAAATTCAAAATGGATATGCTACTTGGATGTTAAAGGTGACAACTTTAAAAAAATACAGTTAAGGAGCCTTTCATAGCTCCAGTTGGGGACTGGCTTCTTAAGGGGTAGAGGTGGTCACACAAAAAACAGAAAAAAGATCATTTTAATTTCATAAAACTAAGAAACTTCTTTGCAAATAAAATCAACATAGCTATCGTGAGAGGGGAAGTGGATGATTGGGGGGAAAACTTTGACATCATGGTCTGATATACAAGATACATAGGCTACTAGGCAAAGTGTAAGACCTAAAATCATCCCCTACGAGATACATTGTCAAATGACATGGACAGACGCAAAATAAGATGGACAGTTCACAAAATAAGAAATACAAGCAATAATTACTAACCACGTGAAGGACGTCTCCAAGAATCTAATAATAAGAGAAATGTATATCAAATTATTATTTCATTATTTTATTAATTATTTATTATTAACCCAACAAATTAGCGAAGATGACAAGAGATGACAATATGCAATTTTGGAGAGTTGTGGCAAGATAGACACACTAATGTACTATTAGCATGACTGAGAATTAGTTCAATCATTCTGGAAAGGAACTTGTAATTGTGCTAAGTTAAAATGGCTATACCCATGCACTCAGAGATCCCACTGCTATGCAAATAACCACACCCCTTAAAAATGCCAGTGATAATAGCTAACGCTTATGTGGCATCTTAAGGCTTGCAAAGTGCTTTATTTATATTATCTCATTTGGATCCTCACAAAAGCCCTGTGAAATATATACTGTTATCCCTCTTTTATACAAGAGGAAATCAGATCTAAGAGAGCTTAAGTCATTTGCTCAAGATCACGTAGTTTTCAAGTGTTGGAGGTGGTGTTTGAACTCATACCTTGCTGATTTCAAATTCAGTGCTCCACATACTACCCTACACTGCCTCCCTGCTCACCTCTCTCTCTCTCTCTCTCTCTCTCTCTCTCTCTCTCTCTCTCTCTCTCTCTCTCTCTCTCTCTCTCCCTCCCCATATATAATATGTGTATATTTCTATATATGTATAGATAATAATATATATAGTATATATATACATATATATATTTGCTTTTGCAGTAGCAAAGAACTGGAAATAAATTTGATTCTCAGCAATTAGGAAATGGCTAAATGATTTATAGTAGCTGAATGTAATAGAATATTATCATTATTATTGCTCAACCATGTCTGACTCTTTGTGACCCCATATTGTCCATGGAGTTTTCTTTGTAAAGTTACTGCAGTGGTTTGCCATTTCCTTCTCCAACTCATTTGACAGATGAGGAAACTGAGGCAAACAGAGTTGAATGACTTGCCCAAAGTCACACAGTTGATAATTATCTAAGGACAGATTTGAACTCAGATCTCCCTAGCTCCAGGCCCCATGCTTTATCTACAGAGCTATCTAGCTGCCCCAATGGAATATTAACTTGCTGCAAAAAATAATACTAGTGATAATAATGATAAATAAGATAAATAGGGAGAAATATGAAAAGATTTTAAAAAGCAGTGCAGAACCAGGCAAGCAGTATACCCAGTGGCTGTAATGTGACAAAACAGTTGAAACCATGCTATAGTAATAATCACGAGCCTTCTTATAGCACCTTACATTTTGGAAAATGCTCCAAATACAATACAAATATTATCTCATTTTATCTTCACAACCACTTTGAGACATAGATGCTATTATTACCATTTTACAGATGAAGAAACAGGCAGACAGAAATTAAGTGACTTGCCCAGAGTCACACAGCTAATAAGTGTCTGAGGTCACATTTGAACCCAGGACTTCCTGACTCCAGGCTCCATGTTCTGTCCACTGTACCTACATATAACTGCCTCTGTATGTCACCAAAACTATAAGGACAAAACTTGACCCCAAAGAATAAAAAGGTACCTACTTTCCTTCCTTCCAGAGATAAGAGACCATGGGTGTGGAACATTGTATATAATGTCAAACTCTTTTTCAGTGCTTTGGCTAGTTTTGATGAATTGTTTATTTTTTCTGTTTTATTCTTCGTTGTAAAGGGATGCTTCTCTGAGAGAGCAAGGGTAAGGGATATATGTTAGAGAATGTAAGTGATATGAGAACAAAAAAAACTATATAAAAATTTTTCAGGAAAAAAAGATGAGATTTTGTTTCAGGGAGAAGCTTAGCATCATTAAAAGAGATAGGCAGTTATCTACAGACAATTCAATGCACTCTCCCTCTTCTCTTTGTCCATTTCAACTCATGATACCAAGAAGAGGGAAATCAAATGACAATTATATTTATTGCTACATGATAATAACTACATATTGCCATAAAATAAAGGAATCATTTCTCTACAGTCCCAAATACCAATCATAGGCATTCCTATAGTGCTTTTAAGATTTATGAAACCCTTTCCTTGAAACAACCCTATAAAAGATTTATACAGATAAGGAAAGTGAGAGACAGGATGATTAAGACCTATCCATCATTATGTATTTTATAAAGTGTCAGAACGAGGATTTGAACTCAGACTTCCTATATCCAAGGGTTATAACACATTGCCCCTTGATGATACTCTACCATTTTAAAAAATATAAATATTACTGTTATACATAGTCCAGGAACCAAACTGTGTGGTGGAGAAACAAAGAATCTGACTTTTAGACCAGGAAGGAACACTGAGATGATACAGTTTATAGAGATAGGCTTTGTGTTCAATGGATACCTTCAACCCAGAAAAAATGACAGTCATTCAGAACATTTCTGGTTTTTTAGAAAGTCATTATTTTTATTGGCTGTCAAGAGTCATAGTCTATTCATAGACTCGTAGTTCTCACTAGAGACTGGTGGATCTGTGAATCTCCATGAAATAACATTTTCAATTACATTATGAACTTTAAAAAAAAGAATTTTTCTAAGTAGGAGTATAAACCATTGTGAGCCACCCACAGGTGTTTTATTTAGAAGCTCATTCACCTCTCCTGTCTATTTCTGTAAAGTGTCCCTTCTTTAAGTAGAAAGTTAACAGGTCAGGAGAGGGAGAACTCAGTGACAGCTGAGCCAATTGCAGTGGCCAGAGGGCACACAGTGGGGAGTTTAGGGGGAGGGGGCAAATGCTCCTACCTTAGGAGCCAGAAGACCCGGGTTCTAGTTCTAAATCTGTCACTAACTTCACAATCTTGAATAATTTAACGAATATTAATGACATGCCTACTCTAGGCAAGACATTTTGCTAAGTTGGGGCAAGACCAAGATGAAAAGTTATAGTCTCTTCCATTAAGAAGAGTGTGTGGAGTACAGAAATATGCAGGATGTAAGGTTGAAAGGCAGTTAGGTGGTGCAGTGGATAGAATTCTGGATCTGTAGTTAAGAAGATTTGGGTTCAAATTCCACTTCAGACCCTTACTAGCTGTATGACCCTGGGCATGTCACTTAAGTTCTGTCTACCTCAGTTTACTCACCTGTAAAATGGAGATAGTCATAATATCTATTTCCCAGGATTGTCATGAGGCTAATATCATATAATATTTGTAATATTTGCAAACCAAAAACACTGTATAAATGTTAGTTATCATCATCACTGGCATCATCATCTTCATCATTTTGAGGATCAAAGAAGAATCACGTAAAGTGTAATGAAAAATTTCAGGAGGAGAGAGTGACCTCATGTCACTTAACTCCTCTTTCCTCAGCTAGAATTGGACTAAATCATCTCTGACATTCTCTGACTCTTTTTTATTTTTTTATAGAACCTGAATCTAAAGATGTCAGTGCTAGTCAACACTTCCTATAGAAGCCCTAGGTAGGAAGTAAGGCAACTAGGTAACAATGTTCAAAGTACTTGAAATGGAATCAGGAAGATTTGAGTTCAAAATCAGCTTCAGACACTTACTAGCTGTGTGACTCTGGGCAAGTCACTTCACCTATTTGCCTCAGTTTCCTCATCTATCAAATGATCTGGAGAAGGAATTGGAAAAATGACTCCAGTATCTATGCCAAGAAAAGCCCAAATGAAGATATGCAGAGGCAGATGCAACAGAAAAACTGAACAAGAAAAAGAAATAACTATAGAACAGATGCTACGATCTGGGACCTTAAGGGAGGCGCTATCGACCATGTGCCTTTTAACCACTAACCCTCAGCTAAAGAGGATTAGTCAGGCAAGTGGTATTTATTAAGTGCCTGCTATGTGCCAGACACTGTACTAAACATGAGGGATACAAAGAAAAAAACCCACCTTTAAATAGCTCCCTGTCTAACGGGAGACACATTTAAATTATATACAAACAAGATGGATACAGGATAAATTGGAGATTGTCTCAAAGGAAAGGCACTAAGACTAGGGAGGACTTGGAAAGGCTTCCTATGTAAGTGGGACATTAGCTGAAAGCTGGATAACAATAGCTAGCATTTATATACTGCCTTATAAATGCTATTTCATGTAACCCTCATAACAACTCTGAGAGGTAGGTGCTATTATTATCCCATTTTACAGATAAGGAAACTGAGATACAGAAAAATTAAATGACTTGTCTGGGGTCACAAAATAAATATCTGAGGCCAGATTTGAATTTGTCTTCCTGAATCTAGGTCCCATATTATACCCACTATGCCTGCCTCTCGAAGGAATCCAGGGAAACCAGGATCAATCAACTGATTTATTATTGTCCAGTCTTATCAGTTGAGTCTAACTCTTGGTAACCCCATTTGATAGAAGGAGTTTTCTCACTGGGAGTTCCCTATACTGGTGAAATAACAGGTCCTAATACTACCACCCTGCCCTCCCAAAAAATATGATAAATTTCAAGTAATGTAATTTATATATTCTATTGAAGAAGTATAATTCTTAATATTCAGATGTAGACCTGTCTTTTAAAAAAAAAGAAAATGACTTTTATCCAAGAAATATGGAAAAGTACCTAAAGTGCACAGAGTCCCAGCAGGACTGGCTGATTAAGGGGATACGTGATTTTCAAAAGAAACCTTCAGCGAGGGAGGAAAGACTGGTGGTCTGTTGTAATTTGACCTCTGGCATCTTTGTCTTCATCCTATTTCTCTTAATGAAATTCCATTTGGCAGCTCTGGCCACAGGAAGAATTTGAAACTAGAATTTAGGAAGCAAAAGAAGAGTTTTTATTTCCAACATCAGAGTGATTTTTTCTTCTTTTCTGTTTGTTTTTGTTTTCTGTTTTTCTCAGTAACTGTACAAGCCACTTCTGAGTCTCTGTAGTCCTATCTTGGGGTCCCCGGCATGTTCTTAATCTGCGAGGCCTGATTTTGGAACAAGATCCAAAAATTTTGCTTTTGGCTTTCCAGACAGGATAGTCAAGTGCTCCCAGCATGCGTCAGCTCATTGTCTAAATGTTTTGATTAATCTCTTTAGGTTCATGGGGTTTTTTCTTGTTTTTTTTTTTAACTAAAAATTCTTTTCTTGTACTTACCAAGAAGAGGAAACCGTCTCCTTTTAAAGAACAGAAATTACTTTTTGTTTCCTCGTGTTAGATAAAGAAACTTCAAAGATAAAATTTTCACCTGCTGGTGTAATTTCCCCTACCCTAATCTAATAGTGGATTTTTAAGGTTTGGACCTGAAAGGATCCATAGAGATCAGTTAGCCCAATTCTTTCATTTTATAGATGAGAATGAGGACTAGGATAGTTATTTAGTTGTTATGGAAAACTTACTCAATTCAAATAAACACCTTTATAGTCTCAGAACACTGAAACCTGAAGTGATTTGCCCATAGCCACATATCCAGCTTGTATCAGAGGTGACACTTGAACTCAAGTCCACGCAGCTTTCAATCCACAAAGAAATATTCTAAAAATCCCCGTACAATCCTTCTCCTGCATCCTGTGTTACCAAACCATTTAATTTTTTTTAATTTGACACAATTAACATAATTCCTGGCATATAGTAAGTGTTTAATAAATGTTATTTATATTTAGTTATCCATCAAAAATCTTTCTGGCTATCATTTGTCTGTCTATCCATCTAGCTCTGTATTTCAATGTTTTCCATTTGCCAAATGGTGATAATAACCGCAGGGTTGTAAGCACCAAACTGGGAAGATAGGTGGTGCCATAGAAAAGTGCTAGGCCTGGAGTCAGGAAGACTTGAGTGATCCTGGGCAAGTCACTTCACTCTCTTTGCCTCAGTTTCCTCATCTGTAAAATGAGCTAGAGAAGGAAATGGCAAATCACCCCAGTGTCTTTGCAAAGAAAACCCCAGATGAGGTCACGAAGAGTCAGATAAAACTGCTATGAATGAATAACAATGCGAATGAAACTAGTCATTTGGCCAACTTCTTTTAAACATGAAAATTGCTTTGTATTAACTGTGTGTTTGGAAAAGAAGCTGTTAATTTTCTGACAAAAACTGTGAGTTAAGATTCGCTAAACTAAACCCTGACATCATTTGTCTTAACCCTGACTTTCTATACTGATAAATTCATCCTTACATATATTAAATACTCCAACATGGCAATGGTTTGTGGCATCACCAATGTGGGTGTTGCTTCCAACATTGTGGGGTCATGTTCCATTTTATCCACCCATCCTGTGATCGTCACATCCTCCTATAAATAATTGTGCTTTTGCAACTGATGAAACAAAAGCACATATTTATGAGGATCACGGATTTAAGATTGCAAGTGACCTTTGGAGTTTTGAAAACTCCTCATTTTATACGGAGGCCAAATGACTTGTCTAAGGTCACCCAGAGTTGAATCAGAATCCTTGGCCTCCAAAAGTAATATTCCTTCCACTACATGTCACATCTTTTGCAGTCTTGCTTATAATTGATATGTCTTTATAATTACTGGGCAGAGTTTCAAGATCAAATAGCAAAAGTTTGCAAATTCATATGAGAAACAATGCTGGAATGTGTAAGTTTTATAAACAGGCATAAATTTATGTGCTCTCTAAACCTGAAAACTGTCCAGAATTTTTACATTGAATTGAATTTAATTAGATATTTATGTGTTCAGAGAGAAGGAGAGATGGAACATCACTTTCATGTGACATTGAATGATGGAGAGTCTTTATAGGATAGGTCAGTTGAAATCATACTAGAGTAAGACTAGCCCTCTGTCTGCCTCAGTACGGTACAGTAATACATGCATAGGATACTGTAATAGCATGAAAATGCAACAACCCATTTTCCTAGAACTATATTATTGTGAGCGTTTTACTCACCTAGGTTTTTAAGTTTTAGATCTTTCTAAATTTACTTTACCAAACTCTACCAAAAGAATTTCAATCTAGGAAAAAAATGAAGGAGCTTAAATTCCTTTGTTGGCCCTGAAGTGAGTCACTGTTGCAGAATTTTTCTGTCTACTGATTAGACCGGATGCATGGTGGGTGTTACAGGAAAAGCAGCTAACTGTATGTGTGAGTTAATGGTCACAAAAGGTCATGATTTTAACATGTTAAGAACCAAATTCCATTTTTTCTGTTTGCATCTAGCAATGTTTTAGTAACATGCACTCCCAGGGACAAAGAGGAGTAAAAAAAAATTTAATTTGTTCTCTCTGTGCCCAGAGAATGACCCACCTGTATTCGTACGAATTGTGTGTATGTATTTGTGTGTGAGACAGAGACAGAGACACAGAGAGAGACAGAGAGAGAAATAGAAACAGAGAGAAAATTACTGTGTAAAGTGGAATTAGGAGTGCCCTTCCACCCACTATAATATGGATTGGATGCTGCCTGGGACACTTTGACCAGATGAGTGAATGAATGAATGAAACAGCTATGTGGGAGTTGATCAACATATCCTTTCCAGGAGCAATGGCAGTATTGACTAGATTATGATTGATTTGATTATGTTTCCAGAACTGGAAATGGGGAGGAAATGTCAGAATCAAGATAGTTGGTGAGAAGATGTCCAGGTAGTAGAGAGTAAAGAGTGGTGGGAGCTGCCTGAAATATTGAGACAGAGTAAGCTCTCACCAAACAGGACAGCAGGGCCTCAGGAGATGAGTTCCAGTTCTAAGAAATGTTAAGATGTCCGGGTCATAGATTCTGGTGCAGGAAAGCAAGGTGGCTGACAAGAAGATAATCAACGCTTAATACGTTCTTTAAATAGCAGCACTTCTATTGAGGGCAGCCAGGTGGTGCAGTGGCTAGAGCACTGGGACTTGGAGTCAGGAAGACTCACCTTCCTGGGTTCAAATCCAGCTTCAGACACTTAATAGCTGTGTGACCCTGATTGCCTCAGTTTCCTTCTCTGTAAAATGAGCTGGTAAAGGAAATGGCAAATCACTTTAGTATATTTGCCAAGAAAACCCCAAATGGGGTCATGAAGGGTCAGACAAGACTGAAATATGGCTGAAAACAACAATATGTTTTATGATCTTACTTGGATTCCTAAGTCCTGCTATAGTCATTCATTGAGAGAAAAACATTCTCTGCTAGTATGATAACAAGTGATTAATAGTCTAAGGAATACTTACATATGTATGTATGTAGTATGTATATGGTAGGATATACAATATGTGTAAGTAAATATATATATGTAAGTAAATATATATATTTACTTAGTAGGATATATATAGTTATATATGTATAAGTAAATATATATATATATATTTACCTAGTAGGATATATATGTATATACATATATATCCTACTAAGTAAATATGCTACTCCTTAGGCTTGTTAATATTCATAAGCTAATTTAGAGAGTTACATCAAGGCCCACAAATCATCCTGCTCCTCCCAGACCCACTGGACTGTGCTTCATGTTTCCAAACTCCCGGCCCCTATCAAAACTTACTCGTCTCACATCTCATTTCCTCGTGATGCTGTACTCTCCTGATAAACTAATGACACCTAGACTGCAGTGCTTGGTCTTATGCTTTCCAGGAAACATATTTGCATTCAAAGGGGACCATGGAGAACCAAAGGAGTGATTAATGGTAGGAATTTCAGATGCTATAGAAGACTAGTGAGAGGGAGTTATGATTAGGCAACCTCTAAGAGTCCCTCACCTCTCATGCTTAGAGCTGCTACCTCTCCTCACAACACCCTTTGAGGACAAGAAGTAATCATGTGAATTAAAACGGGACCACAAGGTCTCATATTCCAGGAAACATTATTTCTCACTTCTAGGGGTAAAGAGCTCATTATTTAATGTGGCATCCCATTCCTGGATAGCTCTAATAAAATGTAACCTAACCTAACCTAATATAATGCACAATGATATAACATAACATAATGTAACATAATATATTATAAACATAATATTCTCCCTGCCTCTAGAGAATGCCCATCTATTGCTTTCAGCCCTGTGGAGTGCTTTATAGCAATAGGGAATTCACACTGGTGTGTGAGTGTTTGTGTGTGTGTGTGTGTGTGTGTGTGTGTGTGCCAACTGGATCAGATGTTCCTCACCTCATATTTTGCTTTCTATACTTAAAGAACTGAGGGTCACCACCATCAGAGCAGTATATTGGTAGAGAGCAGTAACAGTCATAATAATAGCTGTCATTTGTATAGTATGTTGAGCATTTTTAAAGTGTCCGGGCAAATACCATACAAATCTCCTATAATCTTCTCACTTCTCTCCATTAGCCATGTTTGCTCTTTTCTGCCTAAGATAATTTTCCTTGACCAAGAAAACAGATCTGAATGGGAGCTTAGTAGCTCTACATTTCCTCTCTCATGATAATAATTCTAATAATAGCTAACATTCACAGAAGCCTTTAGGGTTTACAAAGAAGACTATTCACCTTGACACACACTGACTTTGTGACCATGGGGAAGTCACTTACCGTCCCAGTGACCCTGACAATTCTCAAAGACTCTACATTCCAGAGAATTTGCCTTTTTCGTTGAGGACAACCAAGCAAAGAGAGAGCACAACAGTCTCACCTCAAAAACCAATCTGATGTGCAGTCAAGACAAGTCAACAAGCAATAATTAAGCACCTGTTATGTGCCAGAGGCTGTGCTACACATTTTACAAATATTATTTCATTTGATTTTCACAATAATTGTGAAAGACAGTTGTAATTATTATCTCCATTTTACAGTTGTTGAAACCGAGGCAGACAGAGATCAAATGACTTGCCTAGTAAATATCCGAAGCTGGATTTGAACTGAGGAATTCCTGACTCCAGGCTCCGTTTTTTTTACCTACTCTGCCTAGAAAAACTTGCCTTGTCTGAGCAGACTTTTAAAGATGAGGCTAGGGGTTCCCCTAAAGAATAAATCTAGTTCCAGGACCTACTTTTTAAAAATTAATTTGTTTTCTGTTTTCTACAATCACTTCCATGCCAAATTTACTTGCCCATAGGTCTTAGATTTTCTCACCCTCCTCCTGTCTCCCTCCCTGAGATGGCATGCAATCTTATATGGCTTCTACACATACATTCTTATTATACACATTTTTATATTAATTATGTTGCATAGAAAAATTAAAATGAATGGGAAAAACCATGAGAAAAACACGAAGCAAAGTATAACACAAGATAAAATAGTCTGCTTCATTCTGTGTTCTAGTTAAAAAGATCTAAAATTGAGGGAGATTTTGAAGAAATCCCCCAAACTACAGATTCTTAATCATGTTTGTTTCATGCCCATGTGAAGCCAAAAGACATCTTCTCAGTCCTACATTTTAAATGCATAAAATACATAGGATTACAATGAAAGGCAGTTATATTAAAATACAGTCATCAAAATATTTTTTACGAGTTATAGACCCCAGATTAAGAACCTCTGCTCATTTTGAAGGTCAGTCTAAAAGCAGACTTGGACATTCTTAAACCCAGCACAAAATCCCTGGAACTGTTGTAGATTTTTCTAGGAGACCAGAGGGCAGGGACTGTTCAGTGTTTTTATACTATGGCTAGCCTAGAAACTCAGAGTGAGTAGATAACTTAGGGGCTGTCTAGTGCTACACCGTACCTGACTTCACTATGAACTTTTACTAGACATCCCCAACTAAGCATCCAAAATTCACTTGAATGCTTCCAGTTATAAGAAATTCACTACTCAATGAGACACTCGTTTCATCTCTAAATAATAATAGTTAATAATAATTAGAGTTCATATTAATAGTTAAATCATTAATTTAATTAACTTTAAATTAATTAAAATATTAATAGTTAAAATTTGCATACTGCTTACTCGGTACCAGGCACTGTGCCAAACACTTTACAGTTACGTGTCATTTGATTCTCACAACAATCCTGAGAGGTAGGTGCTATTATAATCCCCAGTTTTACAGAAACTGAGGCAAACAGCAGTCAAGTGACTTGCCCAGAGTTAGTAAGTGTTTAAGGCTGGGTTTGAACTGAGGTCATCCTGAGGTCCAATGCTTCCTGAGGTCCAGTGCCTCCTGGTTGCCAAAAGAGCTCTAACCATTAGGAAGTTTATACACATGTTCATATATTTAGGTATTTGTATATTTAGGATAGCTTTAACAGGAAGTTTGTATACATTTTTATATATTATTTGCACTTCACTGTAACTTTCAGTCGTTGATTCTAGTTTGGGGTGGAGCAGATCTAATTTAGGCAACCCTTTAAATGTTCAAAGCTTCCTGTTATAACCCCCAATAAGTCTTCCCTTCTCCAGTATAGTCATGTCTAATTCATTTAATCAATTCTTATATAATTTTGAATTCCCTCACCATCCTGGTCACTGTCCTTTATACCTACTATAACTTATCAGTACTATTCTTTTAAAGCAATACTCAGGAATGAATGTAATAGCCAAGCTGTGGTCTCACCAGGAAACGTTTTGAGGAATGTCGCCTCCCTTTCCTTCTGTATATTACACTTCTGTTAATGTATCCCCAGACCATAGTGTTTTTGATAGCTATGTTCCTCTGTTGTAGATATTCATCTGCAATCATTAAAACTGCCAGATATTTGTCACATGAATTGATTTCTAGTTACAGCTGTCACACCTTCTCATGTACTATTGATTTTTTTTATTTAAAATTAAATGCAAGAGAAAATCGGTGAGGAGGGTAGGTAGTAGCATGAAGGAAGAAATGTTTGGCCTTGTAATTGCTTGTGTAGGGAAGGATTGGTGTTGTCTTAAACAGACTTGCAACTCTCCTATAACGTAGAGTCTACAAGAACTGTCAGGGTCATTGAGAAGTCAGGAGATTTCTCCTGGAGCATTCATACAGTGGTTTTCAGAGTCAGAATTCGAACTCAATTTTTCCATACTCCAAGGCTGGCCCTCTATTCATTACTTCATACTGATTCTGCTGTGTTATCCCTTTTAAATTTCATCTTTATCAGATATTTCCTTTAACATATGTGCCGTGAATTCCTACTCAGAAACAGGTCAACTGTTTTTCCCAAACCTGAGATACCATTTTGAGATTTTCCTTTCCATTATCTATTTTGAGATTAGCCAAGAATTGATATCAAGCTTACTTGCCCATAGTTTGAATTATCTGCCTTTTCCTCTTTTTTGAAATTTAGTATTGCATTTTCCCATCTTAAACTATTCACCTTTATTCCTGAAAAGATGATCAGCCAAACTGGTTATGCAATCACAACCACAAACTTTTGTAATTCATCAGGATCACTGACTTACATTTATAGATATTCTCATATAACCATATCATTGTTTCCTTGTGAGTCATATTTGTTCTTTTGAGTCTGAATACCATTTTTCTTGGCCAAGATAATAGAAATGAATAGGATATGAGTAGTTTACCTTCCCTCTATTATAAAATTTATATACATATATGTGTGTGTGAATATATGTATGGCTATATAGCTATAGGTATATATGACTGTGTAATATATATTGTAAGGTATATATTTTATATACCCATATACATCTATCACTGGATAGATTACATATGTAAATGTAGATATATGTGTGTTGTTCGGATGTGTGTGTGTGTGTTCATCCTCCGTTGCCAAAGAAGATCATGCCATCAGAAAAATAATGACATGACTTGCACTTGACTTTGTTTTGAGTGAGGGAGGGCTGTGCAGGTCACCAGCCTCACTTTTCCTCCAGAGCCACCTGAATCCAGTGACCATATATTCATCAGGATGACTGGAGATGACCCAGGATGAGGTAGTTGGTGTTAAGTGCCTTGCCCAAAGTCACACAGCTAGTGAGTAACAAGTGCCTGATGTGAGATTTGAACTCAGGTCCTCCTGACTCCTGCACTGGTGCTCTATCCATTGCACCACCTAACTGCCTCATGTATGCATGATATATATAATATGACTATACACATACACGAAGGAGATACAAAGACAAAAATAAAAACAAATCAGTCCCATTCCTCTGAAAGTTTATAATCTATTGAGAAAAATAAAATGTAGACCTACAAGAAAACCTATCACAATAATTTCAAGGGAAGACACTAATTCAGAGGAATCTTAAAAGGTTTCATCTAGCAGGTGGCACTTCATTAGAGCTGTGAAGCAAGTGTGAGAATTGTAGGTGATGAAGGTGATGATGGGAGTACATTCTAAGGAGAGAGACCAGCCTGAGCAAAGTCATGAAAATAAAAGAGAAAATGTGATGCATGGGGAACCAGGAAGTAGAACTTTGGCTCATAGCATGTGAAGATAAGTAATGTATAATGAGCTTAGAAAGAGGTACTTTTTAAAAACTGGAGAGGTTGGTATAGTTCCCTAGAGGTACTGAAGAGTCATTGGAGTTTCATGAGTAAGGTAGTAGCATGGTAGACCTGTGATTGAAGAATATCTTTATGGCAGCCAAGTACAGAAGTGATTGAAAAGGTTAGAGATTGGAGACAGGGAGAATATTGAGGAGGTTATTGCTATCATCCAAGACAGAGTTGATGGGGATTGAACTAGTATGGAAATTTTGGAAGTAAAAAAAATCAGATGAAAGACTTGGCACAGGCATAGAACCAGTAAGATTTGGCAAGTGGTTGGACATAACAAAGTGAAGAAGAGTAAAGAGTCTTCAACAACTCTAAAGCTGTAAACCTGGGAATTGGAAGGGTGGTGGTTCTATCAACAGAAACAGAGACATTAAAAATAAAATCAGATGGAGGGAAATATAATGAGTTCAGTTTGGAACATGTTGAATCTGAAATCCTTATGGGACTTTCCTAGTTGGACATTCCCAACAGGGAGCTGATCACACATGACTGGAAGTCAGGAGAAGGGATGGGATTAGATAGATAAATCTGAGTCACTTCCATGGGAATGATCTTTGTATCCATGGGACCCAATGAGATTATTGAGAGAAATGATATAGGGAGAGAAAAGAAGAGGGCCCAGTCAAGAACCTTGGATGACACCCATAATTATGGTTCAGGAAAAGGAGAATGATCCAGGAAAAAAGACTGGGAAGATATGATCAGACAGTTGGTAAAAGAACAAAGAGATCAGTATTATGAAAACCTAGGGAAGGGAGAACATCCAGTATCCAGGGAGAGAGATTGGTCTACAAGGCCAAAAGCTCAGAGAAGTCAAAAAACATGTGGACTATGGAAAGTTTTGACAATAAGGACATCTTTAATGATTTTGGAGAGAGACATTTTAGCTGAGTTATGAGATCAGATTCCAAAGGGTTGAGAATTGAATGAAAGGGGAGGAAGAGAAGGTAGTGATTAGAGATGGCTACTTTTTAAGGATTTACACTGTGATGGGGAGGAGAGACCAGGATGATTGTTTAAGGAGATGGTAGACTCAAATGAGGATTTTTTTAAAGAATGAGGAAGACCTAAATATACTTATAGAAAGTACAGAAAATATTTGTAGATAGGAAGAGATTAATGTCTAAGGAGATAGTGGAGGATATGTTTCCAGAGAGAAAGGGATTAATACCACAAGAGGAAAAGAGTCCTGAGCAAGGAAAAGAATCATTTCTTCAGAGACTGGAGCAAAGAAGGAGGTAATGGAGTTACATGATAGAGATATAGAGAAGGAAAGAAATGGGAACTCTATGTAATATGGCAATGTGCACACACATTTCCAGGAGTGTGCCAGCAAACATTTAACTACCGACTCTGGGAGTGGCCGTGGAAATTAATCAAGAAATACTAGTCTAATCTGTATTCTTAGCATTTTCTCCACTACTTTATTAAGTCTAAACAATCCACAAAATAATAAATCAATTCCTAATTGTAGCATTTGCTGATTTCTGAGTTGTCAATGCTCACACTGAAAATTTAACAATCAGCTCCTACTGGATATGAGCTGGCTCTAGTGCACTCTTGTTTTTCCTCTGCTGAGAGAGAGGGCAAGGAAAGGTTGGAATGAAGAGAGAAGAGAATGCTTAGAACATTCTATAGGCAGCACAATAAATCAGTGATCTACAAAGTGGGTTCATGGTATCACCACCAAAGAATGGTGACCTAACCTCTCTGTTCAACCAATCAGCATGGAAAGACATCCCAGCCTCACTACAAAAGGTAATTGTGGGCTTGTCAACAACCCTTTTCTCCCCTGCGCAAGATCCCAACATGCCCCTTCAAGAGCCAGATGTCAGCCCTTTAGGGCAATTATAGGCTAAATAGCCACTACCTGTAACAGCAACATGGGTGACATTGTGGAAATTCTCCACCACCATCCTCAAATCACTTTGAGTCCAGGAGAAGGCAGCCCTTAGAGAAAAGGTCAATAAGAGCCCTACCTTCTCCCTTTTCATTACGCGTGGGACAATGAGTAACGCTAAATGATTGGACTTAGATAAATTGTGATCGCAGATCTTTTCCCATAAACCCATCCATCTTCTAAGCTTCTCTGTTTGTATCATCCTTCCAGGCATCCCCATTCTTACACTATCCTAACTAATTCGTCTTCTCACTTTTCCTCATCCAATATATCCAACCATTTGTCAGATCTTGTGGCCTCTCCCTCAACATCTTTCATATATCTCTCCTCTCTCCATCACATTGCTATCTGTCATCCTAGTTCCAGCCTTCAATTATCCAATATTCTAGACTATTGTAATAGCAATAGCAATATTGCTTTCTCTCTCTCCACACCAATCCATCTTTCATAGAGGTGCTAAAGTGATTTTCCTTAAGTACAGAACTGACCATGTCACTCCCTCCCTAATAATAAGGTCATCAGAGAAATCATGGTTGCTGGGAGATTGAATAATTATAGGCATCAGCACATGAATATATTAACTAAGTTGAAGCAAATGAGATGATATATGTATCATCTTATGAATATGTATACAAGAATATATATCTATATAGATGCAAATATATATGCATGGATATGTATATATATATATAATATATATAAAGTGTTTTGCAAATCTTAAAGCCTTTATAAATGTTTGCTATTATTGTCATTCCTTATGTGATTTGGAAGTGTGAGATTCATATTCACTTGTGAAAATATCAACACTTGTTACTGTTACTTTCTATAACTTTAGTCATAAGCCAAAAAATCTTACATATACAAATATTTTTCTTGAAAAAATGAACATTACAAAACTCTAACAAGAGTTTAAAATTTTTTCCAGTGACTATTAGCCTCTAACTTCTAAGTAATAATAATGAGTAATACTATCCTCATTAGAGTTTCTTACTGTGTTCACTCCCAGTGTTTTTGTGGGAAGGGATGAGAACTAGACCAATGATGTAATTGATAGAGGAAATTCCCAGATGAGGAGACTGATGTCTCTTCTTAGAAAGCTGTCCAGATTCCTGTACAGTGAAGTGACTTATGTGTCAGAGGTAAGACCTGGACCCAGGTTCCCTTGGCTGTCTATCACTATACCATGCTACCCCCTTCTTGTATTCTTGAACTGTAGAAAAATATTTAAAATAAATGCATATTTATTTGTAGAATATGAACTTTGGGTCATTAAATTTTCATAGCAAGGGATGCTTTTGTCTTTGTAACACCAAATCTTGCACATGGTGCGTGCTTAATAAATCCTAGTTAAGCAGATAAATAGATGCCGTTCTCGAAGTGATTTGATGGGTTTGGTCACAGAAAAGAAAGGTCAGTGGTGAAGGGCCTGAGAGGTGGGAAGAAAGTGACCTTTACAGATCCCATCACCAAGTCACTAATAAAAATGCTGAATAGAATAGCTATAAGGGCAAAACACTGGGATATTGCACTAGAGATCTCTCTCTTCAGGTTAACTATCAGTCTTATTCTTGGAGAATGCCAGTCAGTCAAGCATTTATTAAGTACCTACTATGTCCCAGGCACTGGGGATACAAAGAAAAACAAATGACAGTCTGTGCCTTCAAGAAGCTCACATTTTAGACATAAGAAACTATAAAATTCAAGACAGTAGTATACAGATATTTCTTTCCACATTGCAGGTTATTAGAGGCATGGTGCCCCCATGATTTGGAAAATCCATGTAATATTTTTAAGTCCTCCTTTTGTATGAGAAAAGAAGTCTGATCTTTTTTTCTTTTTCTTTTATGGGATTTTACAGTACCTTACTATAAAATTGGGGTTGATATACAGTGTTTTACCTATACTTTATGCATTTCTGAGTTTCTAAAGTTTTTCAGCATCATCTGCTGGCTTTTATGTGTTGTCTGCAGCTTCCACAAAACTCCCCTAAAATTCCCATTTCATTTATTATACTGACCCAGGATGTATCAAAACTGCAATGACAAAAGTTATGATGTGGAAGAGATAATTGTATTTCAAATGTTAAATTTAATGGCCAAAATTTATCTAAGCTGTCTTATTAAACAATTCTGCCAATGTCTTAGATTAGAATATAGAAGGTGTAGTTAATAAATTCATGTCACACAACTGAGAGTGCTTATTTTAGATGAAAGGAGAAATCAATAGCATTATGATAAACTGAGTCAGTGAACCAAACCCAACGAAAAGAAAGTGAGCTCAGTACTACAGGGATCTCTGGTTCCTTTGAAGTAGTACTTCCTCTAGATTACTACCACTTTTCCCCACCATGATTATAGACTTAAAATTGGAAGATACTTTAGTGATCACATGTACCTTAGTTGAGAGTCTTCAAGAGAACTATGGCTGAAAAAAGTGACGTTATGTTTCTGACCTGATAATGAGTCTTTTCTGAACTTAGTTACATTAGTCTAAAGGTGATAAACACAAAGTCTGTCATTGGTAACATAACTTGGAGCCTTTCCAGCTTGGTAGAAACTATAATAGCTTTCATTCCACTGTCATGGAGATGGTGGGGGACCTAGGGTCACCTCCTCACCACAATGAGGCATCAAAGGAAGACCTTGATAGGAGAATGCAGCCATCATAACCTGTGAAGGTGGATTATACGATGGGCAAATATAAAATTCTTCATTTAAGTTTTAGAAATCAGTTTGACATAGGATTGGAGAGACCCCTCTTGATCACAGTTCATATGAGAAAAGACCAAAAGACTTTGACAAATTCAACATATGGCTATATGTATATGTATATGTATATATATATGAAGCTATTGTGACCTTAGGTTACATTAAAAGAAATAAACAATCCATATAATAATAGCCAGTGTTTTTATGGTACTTCAAGTTTTATAAAGTACTTGGCAATTTTTTTTTCATTTTATCCTCACAACAACCCAGGGAGGTGTTTTATTATGCCAATTTTACAAATAAGGAGACTGAAGCAGACAGAGTTTAAGTAACTTGCCTAGCTAGTAGGGGTCTGAGGCCAGATTTGAACTGAGGTCTTCCTTTATTCCAAGTCCAGAATTCTATTCACTGAGACACATAGCTGCCTCCATAGAGGCATAGATTATAGCTGAAGGTGAAGCAAGAGCTTCACTGTACTCTTTAGTAATCAGACAACATCTGGAATAGTATTCTATCCTGGGTTTCATAATTTCAGGCCTGGGGGGGTTGACAAATAAGAGAGTAGCAGTTAGTTGGTCAGTCAACAAACATTAAGCACCTATTATGTGCCAGGCTTTCTGCTAATTTAGGGATACCTAAACCAACAAAACAAGTAGTCCCTTATGTCAAGGAGTTCATAATCTGATGGGGGAGATAACGTATAAAACTATATACAGACTATATATATATATATATATGGAAGGCAATGGCATTAAGGAAGATAAGGAAAAACTTCTTGTAGAACATAGAATTTTTTCTGAGACTTAAAGGAAGCCAGGAGGCAGAGATAAAGGAGAGAGTTGTAAGCATCCGGGACAGCCAGTGGAAATGCACTGAGTCAGTGTCTTGTTTGAGGAACTCCAAGGAGGCCAATGTCACTGAATCATGGAGCAAGGGGAAAGACCAAAAGTCATAAAGGTAGGAGGGGATCAGGTTATGAAAAACTTAAAAGCCTAGTAGAGGATTTTCTATCTGATCCTGGAGATAATAAGAAGCTACTTTATTGAAGGTGGGGAGGTGAAGTACAATGAGATCAGACATGTAATTAAGAAAAATCAATCTGACAGGGGAGTGGAGGATGAAATGCAGTGGGAAAAGATTTGTGTCATTAAGACTGATAACCCAAGCAGCAGACTCCAGAACTCTCCCAGGTGTGAGGAATGAGGGCCTCCATCAGGGTGATGGTGATGTCAGAGGAGACAAGAGGGCATGGATAAGGTATATTACAAAGGTAGGAACCACAGGGCCAACCAACTGATTAAATATTGGGGCAAGGCTTGAGGACCACATCTATGTTTTGAGTTTGGGTCATTGAGAAGTTGATGGTACATTTCACAGTAATAGGAAAGTTAGGAAGAGAGAGAAGTAGGAAAATGTGAGTTCCATTTTGGACATAATGAATTTAAGATGTATATGGGATCACCAATTGGAGATGTTCAGCAAGGTAGGAGGTCATCAGAGAAGATGGGGCTGAACAAATGGATCTGAGAATCATTTGCAAAGAGATAATAATTCAATCCATGGGAGCTAGTGAGATCACCAAGCAGAATAGTAGAGAGGGAGAAGAGAACGCCTGCAGTTAGTAGGTACCACCTGGATGAAGATCCAGTCAAACTGACTGAGAAAGAGCAGTCAGATGAATAGGAAAAAAACCAGGAGAGAGCACTGTCATGAAAACCTAGAGACAAGAGTAGTAAAGAGAAAGGTATCATAGACTTCAAAGAGCTCAAGAAGCATGAGCATTGAGAAAAGGGCATTAGATTTGCCAGTTCAGAGAGCATACTTTGAAGGGACCAGTTTCAGTTGAATAATGAGGTTGGAAACTAGACTTCAGAGAATTAAGGAGACAGCTAAAGGACAGGATGGAAAGGCACTGACTGTAGATGACCTCCTCAAAGAGGTTAACCACAAAAGAGAATAGAAAGATAGAACAGTAGCTACTGTCCCTGGAAGTATTTTTTAAAAAATCTGGAGCTCTACGCTTATAGAAGGATATCCCTATTGGCCATTGGGAGAGAAAATTATGCTAAATGACACTAAGATTCTATTATGTTAAGTTCCATAATAAGTAAAGAGTAATGCAATTTTTCAAATGATTTTTAAAGTCTTCAGGGCTACAAAAATTTCCACTAGCATGCAGTTTTCATTGCCTCTGGTCACATTTAATCAATAACTCTTCCTTCCCTCCCTTCCTCCTCAAGCCACCCCCTTTGAGTCACACTTACCTCTTCCTGTTCCCTGTATCATTCATCTAGTTTAGAGATTTTCAGCATCTGTTTGCAGTAAATATACTCCAAGGTCTGCCAAAAGCACTGAAAGTCTTGAAAATAATAAAAAGGAGAGATAGGATTTATTCAGTTTATTTTAGACCTTACCGATATAAGACAAGCATTCTCCAACAGAGCTGTTTTTATTTATCCCAAGGTATTTTTCTTGTCTTGATATTTCTGTTTCTGTGTAAAATAAAGACAAGGATCAGATGTTTGGGGCCTTAGATTGTCCTAGGAGATTTCATTCTACCACTAAAGAAACAAGCTTATCTGGAATTGTAAAGGTCCGCACTCCTAGGTATGGTCAGAAGAGTCACTTCCAGAAAAATCAGAGAAGAATTTCATGACATCTACAATTCTTCTCTGACATTTCCTGTACTACTTAACCACCAGGGACAAGCTTGAGTATTCCTAAGACGCTGTAGGCACTGGAGGGGACAGAACACCTAAGATCCAATTCCTTGGGGCATCTCATTGCATTTTTGAACTCAAAATATTTCCTACTCTCTTTCTCTTTTCCCTACATAGATAAATGTAAATGAATGGATCAAAGAATTTGTCCTTTCTGAATCTTCACATCTTGTAAAGATGTGAGAAACTCATTTAAATCTTTGTATTTCTACATGATCTCACTTATGAAAAAGTCAGGTGTAGAGATAAGAAATGCACGGAGATTGTGAACTTTCCCAGGGAATAGATTGTTTCTGTACCTTTTCTCTACCCTTTCATTTACATGGACTCTCACTCAGACCTAGACTCACTTTCTGGTCTTCTCCTTGCCAGATACCTTGCTCCATTGAGGTGCCCTTCATCATTCCCCTTTTTTAGCTCCCTTTTGTCTTACTCCATTAGAATGTTATCTCCTTGAAGGCAAGGAATTTTTTTAAATTTGCTTCTATTTGTATTTGGAAAGCTAAGTGGTACAGATACATGGTCAGGCATGGAATCAAGAAGACATTTCAAATTTAACTTCAGACATTTCCTAACTATGTGACCTTGGGCAAGTCACTTAACCCTGTTTGCCTCAGTTTCTTCATTTGTAAAATGAGCTGGAGAAGGAAATAGCAAACCACTCTACCATCTAGCTTTGCCAACAAAACTCTAAATGAGAGTCAAGAAGAGTTGGACATGATTGAAAACAATTAAAAAAACAACATTTGTGCACTTAGCACGTTGCCTAGCACTATCATCTAATTGTCTGTCTATCTATCTACCTTCCTGTCCATCCATCCATCCATCCATCCATCTATTTATCTATCATATAGAAAAGATAGTCAAAGTCTGAGGAACCTTGGGCTCTGAAACTATTTGGTGATTACTAGGTAATAGCTATAGCCTGGTATTTGCCCTAGCCTACAAAGATTTACATTATAGAATCAAGCCTTTGATGGGGTAGAACTAAAGGAGCTTCTGCTATTCGTAGATTAAGGATTCATCCTCTTTATGAAATAGGACCTTGTGGAGGATGTCAACTGAGCCAGCAGCTGCAGGGCATGGAGGCCAAGCAGCATCCAATACTATTGTATCTAGAGGAGAAAGATCTGTTGGAGATGATAATACCAAGGTCAACAAGGATAGCACTTACAGATGGGTGCTCACTTTGGTGCCATCAGCTACAATCCAGAATCAGTGTGAGTGTTTTATTTCACATCTAGCCCTGGTATGTGCAGGAAAGGTAGTCTGTGACACTGCTTTATTGGAGAGGTCCTAGTAGGCTCTATTTATACATGCATGGGCCATGCATGTTTCTTATATACATGCATATCTGTCTACTCTCTCTACACATGTGGGGTATTTGTTGTTACTGGGTAGTCATTTTCAGTCATCTCTGACTCTTCATGACCCCTTAAGGGGGTTTCCTTGGTGATGATATTAAAGTACTTTGCCATTTCCTTCTCCACCTCATCTTAGAGATAAAGAAACTGAGGCAAACTGGCTTAAGTAACTTGCCCAGGCTCACACAGCTATTAAGTGTCTTAGGCCAGATTTGAACCCAGTTCTTCCTGACTCCAGGCTCAGCGTTCTATTCCACCCATCTGGCTTTCAGGTGGGGTGTACTCATGAGAAAATATGCCCCAAGCTTAAGGGAGAGATGTTTTGTTACCTATTGTCTCACTATGCTATTTCAATGAATGCCTTCACTTAGAGCTAATCATTTATTCTCTGATTAACTACAGAGAAGTAAATAGCTTTCCGAAGGGTGATCATGAACTATCGCTTTAGGAAAATACACCCACACAGTACACTGAATTTGAGGGACCTGACCTATAAGTGAGAGTTGAGGGGAAACTCCAAAAGGAAATCACATAAGTAATGGTGAAATGTAGGGTTAATGTGGTCTCACTGAAGAAAAACTGCCTCTTTCTGAGACAAAAGAAGATTCCTTTTTTAAATCAATTTAAATAAATTTATTGTTTTCAGTTTTCAACAATCGCTTCCATAATTTTTAAATTTTCTCCCCCTCCCTCCCCCCTCCTTCCCTGCCTCCCAGGATTATTGTGAGGACAAACCAGGATAATAGTTGTAAAACTCTGGTAAACCTTAGAGCACTTTGTAAATACTTGTCAATATTATTGTGATTATTATTTTACATGAGAGATTTTCACATCCTTGAAGATACCTCTCATGTACCCCCAATACTTCTCTTCTGCAATGTAAACATCCCTAGTTCCTTTGAGAGATTGTGGCATGTCCTTTCTCCATCCTCTTCTACACAAGTTCCAGCAATCCTAAAATGTGCCTAGAATTGAATGTGATAATACCCTTCCTACTCCATACACTGTTAGAAGCGCACTTCTATCAGTACAAGAGCAGCAAGACACAAATCTGTGAGCCGCTCTGCTACAAATGGAGAGTATGTTTCTTGTAGTAGGTTTCCAAAAAAAAAATTCTGTTGTGCTATAAGAAATCATGAACAGGTAGATTTCAGAAAAACCTGTAAAGACTTATATGAACTGATTCTGAATGAAATGAGCAGAACTAGGAGGAGATTATACAGAGTAACAGCCACATTCTGCAAGGACTGACCTTAATAGATTTAACTTTTCTCAGCAATGCAAGGATCTAAGAAAACTCCGAAAGACTCATGATGGAAGATACTATCTACATCCAGAGAAAGAACTTTGGAGTCTGAATGTAGATGGAAGCACATTATTTGCTCTCCTTTTCTTTTGTTGTTTGTTTTGTTTCTTCTTTCTCTTATTTCCTCCCATTAGTTCTAATTCTTCTTTACATCATGACTAATGT
Source organism: Bettongia penicillata ogilbyi (assembly GCA_023548195.1). Taxonomy (NCBI): domain Eukaryota; kingdom Metazoa; phylum Chordata; class Mammalia; order Diprotodontia; family Potoroidae; genus Bettongia; species Bettongia penicillata. The sequence continues at coordinate 2,946,537 of JAJHZJ010000287.1, read as the reverse complement.
GAAAATATATTTAATGTGAATATATAAGTAGAGCCTATATCAGATTGCATATTGGGGAGAGAGAAAGAAAGGGAGGGGGGAAAATTTAAAACTCAAAATCTTATGGAAATGAATGTTGAAAACTAAAAACAAATTAATTATAAAAAATATTCTAAATGCATAAATTAGAATCCATAAAATTACAAAGGAAACCTAGTATATTAAAATATAGTTATCTAAGTATTTTCTTAAAATTCATGGATCCCAGGTTAAGAACTCATACTCTGTGCCCTAATAAAAATTATCATTGTTGAGTTGTTGAGACTAAAAATTTATTGAGCGATGGCTAACTCTGTTGATGAGCCTTTCCAAATTTTGTTAAGCTGGTCCTTCAAATAACAGCCACAGAATCTCTCACAAGGTTCATATTTGAAGCTTTTCTAGCGTGGTGGGGTCTTAAAGAATTGAGGCTCTGTTACCAGAGGTACAAACCAATGAAGAGGAAATTTATTAAGCACCTACTAGGTGACAAGCACTTTGCTAGGTGACAGAAAATCAAAAGTCATTTTGATTTCATGATGAGACATCAAATTAAGACTAGAATGGAGGGATAATGGTGATTATAATAACGAAAGTACGAAGTTAGCAAATTCCCTTTTCTCTTAATCAGGGTTTAGCAAACTATGGTCCATATGGACCATGCAAAACAGGTAGCAGGCTAAAGTTTGTGGATTCCTGCTCTAAATCATTCAAGGAGCTATTCACTGTCTTTAGATGTCCATCATATTCCAAGTTTTGTTTTATGATACAATCAAATAAGATTCCTCAGCATGCCTCAGTGCTTCATCGGTAGTGATAGCTAAGGTAATCATTCAGATCACTGTTGGTCTCCAAAATTCAAAACCAAAATAATTGGTATGTTCAGTGATGTGAATCATAACTAATAATAATTGGCTTTCCAAATGACCAGGTGTTTACTGAAGAAGAGACTTAGTGAAGGGGTTAGTCCTTTGCTTACTTCTCAGTTGTATCTTATGGATGAAACTTATGAGTAATAACAGCAATGTTGGTTCTAACAAGCAATCTCTTTGAAGTAATTGTTACAGGTTGGCTATCATCCCTATAGAAGAATTGGTCATTACTTAGATTACGTTAGATCAAATGGTAGTTTTATTTTTTTCTTTCTTTGCAGAGGCGGAATGGTTCAAACAAGTGAACAATATGAATTTGTTCATCATGCACTGAGTCTTTATGAAAGTAGGCTGTCTGCAGAAGCTGTCCAGTGAAATGTTGAAGATTCAGTTCAATGACAGTCTCTCAAGAGAATTCAATGTGTTGCCTACCAGTGGCTTCTTCCAGGAGATTCCTGGAATGGAAAACAACAACAGTGGAAAGCTTGAAAGCCAGCCTGTGATGGAGATTATGGAAGATCTGAAATACTATGTAAAGATTACGAGACTTTGCCTGTATATGAATGTATTTCTAAGTTGCCCAAAAATGATTTTTAAAGAAGGTATTATGTTGATGGGGTAATGGATTTCACATACATCTTCAAGAAAGACATTTTTCTGTGATGGCTCTCTGCCATACAGAGTGTATGTATGTAATTCTGCTGAAGTCAGTTGACTATTAAAATATTCTCCGAAGAAATGATTATTGAGTGTATAATTGCTTTAAAGTTTGCAAAAAAAAAAATTGTCTTGTGAATGGACTGTCAGCTGTTAAACTGTACCTGTCTTAAGTGCTATTATCATTATAATTATTATTATGTGGTGAGCTCCTTATTCAGCCACCGGAATCTTGCTGCTAAAGTTGCAAGTGAAAGACAATGAATTTTTCATAGAGAAGTACTCATTTTTGGAAAAAAAAATACATCAAAAGCAGTAACTCTTTTATATGAAAATGTGTTCTTGATAATCTTATGTATTAAGTATGTATTTATAGTAGCTCCTATCAATCTATTACAGAGCACAATGTTTGTCATTTGGTGTGTGTGTGTATGTGTGTGTGTATTAATTAATTATTCTATATGACTGTCTTAGAAGGCTGCTTCTGCTCCAAAGTTCAATGCAGTGTGTTTGTAAATTGTGAGTCCTTTTACTTTTAAAGAAAACTTTGTAGATTCTGAAATACCAAGGGTTTTAAATACACATCTGTCTTTTACTAAGAGGGAATTTTTGAAAATGTTGTCTACCCATAGCCTTTCTCTCTCTTCCTTATAAGTAATGGATGACCTTGGGAATAATGCAAACTGCTCTTCTGAAGGAGACTGCTGGAAACAGTCCTATTTCTATAGGGATCTCATCTTGAAGAGATATGTGGAGCAGCTGTAACTCTGTGCAAGCACTCTGTGATATGTTCAGTGAATTTATGAAATATCAATGCAGTGATGATGTTGATTTTGCTTCGTACTGCCAATAAACTCACTTGATACTAAATATTGAGTGAATCATTTACATTCCTCTACCCTCAACCACCAAAAAGAGACCAGTTTCATTTTTAGAAGCATTGTTTGGGTAAATATCATCCTATATGACCTGTTGTGCTTCAATTTGACTGTTTCTAATTCTGTCCATTAGAGTTTTCAGTTGCCTAATGTGTCATTTTCAGAAGGTATGAACTGAAAATGAGGACAATTGCCATGTGATTTTTCCCCTTGATAACTTGCTAGCCTATCATTATCCAAAGAATCCATATTTGTAGCTTTCTATCACTTGTCATAGATCCTCATAAATTCCATGGTTTGTATTTATTCAGTAGAATCCATATCACCTGCAGAGATGTAATGTTAGATGATCATTCATCCAATTTGGGGTGATTATATTCCTTTTCTTCATTAGTTCTTTAGATAAAAGACAATCATCTGTCAAAATGACTTTGAGTGCAGGCTCACTCATTTGTCTGCTCCTCATCTCTGGATTATTTTTTTGTCTGCATAAAAAAGGGGATAGTCATAGTTCACTTCATTGTAAGGAAACAGACGAAAGGACAATCTGGTATAAAACTCCCCCAAACAATTGAATAGAAGGAAGTGCTCGTCACTGACTTTTCCCCCCCACCATGAAGGCACATTTCCTTCCTAGCCTTTGCTTCTCTTATCTGGGAGGATTTTTCTCCCCCCCAAAGCGACGCATGAAGAGTTGTTAAGTCAAAAAATGGAGCCTATATTTTACATGCTGATTTTTACCTGCATGATCTTTGGGAAATCAGGTAAGTGAAATTACTCTCAGAGTTTCAGAGGCATTTCTTCTACATCCAGCTGAGGGTGTCCCGGGCTTTTAAAAATGTCTGAAATGTGACGGAAATGGAGCCTGTTCTCTTCATTTTATCCAGGGACCATGAGGAAAGGGGCTGAAAAGAGCCAAGTATGCCAGTCCTGTTTAGATTTCTTTGTAAAAGAAAATAAACCTCCTGCTTGAATTTCATATAAACTTTCTATCTCTCTCAGAAAGGCATGGTAAAGCATACCAGTGTGTTAAAGTACCTTGAGGAGATATTGTTAATATTTATTGACATTATGTAATGTGTCTAATGTTTAGAGGGTTTCTCTTAAGACGTGGCTACACTTAATTGCAAGAAACTGTAAAAAAACCCTTTAGAATACAATTGAAGGGAATGTAGTATTTATGCTTTATTTAGGAAGGCTAAAGATTTGGCCAAAATGGGGGAGGAGGTGCTGAAATGGTGAGGAAGTGGACATTGAAAATTGTTTTTGACTATGAATCTATGTGCAAGTATCTAATCTTAACTGCCCTGTTTTTAACTAATTAGGGCAAAATATTGACTTTTCTAATTCACATGAACTGGTGTTTTAGAGAATATAGTATAGAGATTGTAAAAAAAAAAAAAGAAAAAGAAAAGCAGAAATGTGATTGAGAAATTAAAACATACTATAAGAAAAATTATCCCTGGGCTAATCAATATTTCATTAATTAACTAGGGAACTGAGCCTTTGGAAAGAAGGCAAATTTGACAAAGAGTATTTTTTCACCACTCCTCTGACTCAATTTATATTAAAAATAATTTTCAGTGTGGGGATATACAAATTGGGGAAAAGAAGTGCTTCTCTGGAGTGGGGAAAAGGATAAGAAGAAGACAGTAGAGGTATTTAGTGAAAAAGAAACATGGGTTTTCCCCAAATTTCTATATGCTGAATCAAGCTAAAGAGTCAAACCATATTCTTTAGGTGCTTTGTTTTTCTTCAAGTTTTATTTCATTATTGTGTTAGAAAAAAGCACATATTTTCTTTCCTTTTATGGTAATAAACTGGATACAAGTAAAATAAGGTAGAGCTAATAAGACTAATTGGTCTTTTAAAATGACAGTTTTGTGAGTTTAAAGCATTTCAGTTAATTCTGAGTACATGAACTGAAATAACCCAAAAGAAATTTTTCTATTTTTTTAGTAATTTCATTTGGGGGTTTACGTATTATTTTAAGTGGGCCAAGTATTTATTGTATTTTTATGAGATTTTCCATCTTCCAGAGGGTTTTCAGATCATCCACGTCCAGAAACAACAATGTCTTTTTGAAAGTAAGAGAGTATCTGTGGCCATGTGCAATGAGACCAGTCAAAACCAGCAGTGGATGTGGACAGAGGATGAAAAACTTCTCCATGTTAAATCTTCCCTGTGTCTGGGCATCTCCAACTCCTCAGCTACCCATTCTCGGGCTGCTATCTTTCTCAACTGCTCTCAGGCACCCACATGGACCTGCCATGAGAATGAAGGGTTCCTTGAGGTGACAAATTCCTCTTTTTTCCTCAAGAAACAAGGCAACAGGGTAGTTGTCAAGAAGGGCAGGACATACCTCCATAGCTGGATGAAAATAGATGTCAACGAGAAGGGAGAATCTACTAATGGAAGTCTCTGCTTAAAGAAAGGTAAACCACTCCTTGAAAGTTCTAGTAATGTCTTTTTTTAAAATCCAAGAAAACTCTGCAGGTTTTGTTGTAATCAGCAGGAGATTCATATTAATCAAATTAGCAGTGTTAAACACAAGCATAGTTATGTGTTTAATGGAGTCAAGACTTTCATGAATACAGCCCAAAATTTTCTTCACAAGAAAAAAGATATATTTATATGTGTGCATGTATGTGTACATATATGTGTGTATATATGTACACATATATGTAAATGTCTGGATATAAATGAACCATGGCTAAAGGTCATCAACCACCAATCTATGCTAAGAAAGATAGACTTGTGCATGTATGTATAGATATACACACATAAATGTGTGAGAGAAATTATACATGAACTATGTGTGTACATATATGTATAAACTGTGTGACTATACATAAACTGTGGTTAAATTCCATCAATATTCTATCTTGAGAAAGTGTGTACATATATACATACATATATACACACATGTGTATATAAGAAATTATACATGAACTATGTATATACATATATGTAAAATGTGTGACTATACATGAACTATAGTTAAAAGCCCATCAACTATCCATCTTGAGAAAGTTTTATATATATAGTGTGTGTCTGCATATACACACATACATATATGTATATGTGTTACATGTGTGTATGAGAAATATTCAGAAATTATGTATATACATATATATGTAAAATGTATGTCTCTACATGAACTGTGGCTAAAGTCTATCAACCATCAATCTATCTTGAGAAAAAATATGTACACACATATGTGTAAGAGAAATTACACATGAACTATACATGTACACACATACATACATATGTATGTATGTAGAATGTGTGCCTATACATGAATTGTGAGTAAGTCTATCAACCATTAGTCTGCCTTGAGAAAATGAAAAGATTGTGTCTAGGTTGATCCTTTTATTCTCAGTCTTACGGGTTGTTTATTTAACTTATGACTGCTGTCCTCATTAGAATCACCTAGAACGTTAAAACAACTTGACAAAATTCTAATTATATTTTTATGGTATTCTTCTGGTCAGTTGTCCTTAATATGCTAAGAGTCTTTAATAAGAAATAGCTGAATAAATGCTTAGGATGAGAATAGAAATAGCACCGTCAACATTCATTAAATTGATGATCTAGGTACGATCATATCTAAATGCTTATGGACACACAGTCTCACACATGTGCACACCATACGCACACACAAAAATAAACATTAAAAATATAAATAATTATAATATATATAATAAATTATAAATATTAGTGTAATTTAGGACTGAATTTCCTCATCGTCAATTATGTTGGGCTGAATTAGATGGTAGCTCTAAATCTTGATCCTATGAGCCAAGACCACTGCTTCACTTTCTGTTAGATTCCCTTCTATTGTTTTGCTCCTTATTGTACCTCCCATAAGTTGGTGGGTATACAGAGAAAGGAGCAGGAAAGGAATTGCAGTTAGGGGTCTGTTTCAGGTATAGATTCTCTGATCTCAAGTGTGTCTGGTCTACCCCCATCCCCACGCCCCCATTTTGACTTCTGAGTGCTTTTTTACGTATTACCTCATTTCCTTCACACAACAAGCATTTATTAAGTACCTAATGTGTGCATAGCATTGTACTAGCCAATTGCATTCTCCAAATAAGATACAGTAAACAACCAAAGCTCCAAATGACTTTATTAAAGCAGATTTTTTTTAAAAAAAAAAAAAGATACCTAATTACTGAAAAACTGCCAAGTAGGTTTAAAAGGGAAAAGAGGTGGGTCAGCTTATACAGTGAAAATGGATGTTCCAAGAATAAGGATACCTCTCATCTATTGAGTGGATCCTCTATGGAGGACAGATCAAAAAATATGGATGACAACTATGCAGAAATAAAAGATATGGTAGAGATGCTGTACTGCTAGAGGGAGAACCCATACAAAACGGGATAAGGTGCTGGAGAAATATCACATGATTGATGCCGACTTGATCCAATTGGTATTCATTTTGCCCTGCATTCTCTCAAAGTTGATAGAGAATGAAGTGTATTGGTTAAAACTTCAAACTGTATCATTCAAACCAAAATATGGAATGCACTTGGTAGGGAGAATAAAGAGACTCATTACCCCTTATGATTCAGTATGAGATGAAAAATCAGTGGCATATTTTATGCTTTATTAAAGGCTTCCTGTTTCTTCCCAATCTTTATGAAAGTATACTTCTCATATAATCAAAAGTATAGCAAGAAGAGATATTGTCCAGCCATAGCCACCTGGCATGTGTTTGTAACATTTACACTTAGAAAAAGAGATCATATTACTTATTCAGAGAAAAGCTGAGCCTGGTTAGCCAATCCTTAATTCTCTGAAGTTCAAATATCACCTTAGATAATGTAGTGAATGTTTACATTTTGGAAGGAGGAAGAAGTGATCCTAGTGTATAGTATCCTTAAAAAGCATCCTTTTCAATTAATTAAAAATAATAAGGGCACCACAGCTGTTTTTCTGTGATAACTGAGACTGTGTCCTCGAAATGCCAAAACATGTAGATGAAAAGTGGGACATTCAGTCAATCATTTGAATGCCCCATCAACATGATGACAAACATCTGGGTATTTAGAAACATCCAGATGTTTGACATTGTGCCAATGTCCAAGTGATTGCCTAATTTTTTAACTTTTCATCCGCATTTATTGGCATTGTATGGACCCAGCCTTAGTGGTATTATAGTAAAAGTAGGTCTAATTTTTAAAAAGGCCCACAAATTATCTTTTAGTCTCTTTATATAGACTCATAAATAGCAATGATCAAGAATATTTTAGTCAATATGTCATACTATGAAAAGGAATAAGTGAAAAAATTATAAACTTTTTATTAATATTTCATTTTAAGTAATTACCCCTCTTCCTGTGCTTTTAATATAATATAAAGTGTTAGACATCAGAACTGAAGAAATTAGTAGGAGAAAGTTATTTTAGACCCCAGCCTTGGAAAACAAAAGTAATTGACTAATCTTTCACTTCTAATCCAACCAAAATGCGATTTTTAAAACTACTGGACCATGAAAAAAATATTATAATGTGAACTCAAGAGGCAGCAATTTCATAGATCTAGCTTCTGCTAGAATAATTATCATTAATGTGTCATATGGGGAAACTGTCCACTTTGGGAGGGTGGGGTTTGATAATATTGAAACAGGGAAATTTATACCTTTGATTTGCCAAATGTACTAAATCTGTGTAAGCCACACTGTACTCCTTCCACTGATGAAGAAATTCGGTTGCTTTGTAACTTACACTCTTAGAGTGGGGCACTGAGAGATTAAAGGCTATGTCTCTATTGTCATACCGCTAGTGTGTGTGATGTATGATGTATGATGTGAACCCAATGCTAAGGTCCTCTGCCTATCCATGATTCACATCTCTCATCTAAATTAATCCAGTATAACTAGATGTGACTCAGTTTACAAAGCTCTGCTTTGCCAAGTTCAATCTATCCACCAAAAAAAAAACCACAGTGTCTACTTCACTTGGTCTCATAAATTACACACTGAGGCTTCTCTTGGCTCTGCTGATATCATTTAGATTCAGGTTTATGGTGGGCCATATGACTGAAAGGAAAAAGCTCATTGCTTTCCCTGCAAGTCTATATGGGAGTTCCACTTTGTAGAATCATGGGAGTTAGAACTGAAAGAGGCCTTAGAGATCAGTGGTTTTGAGCTCAAGTAAAAAGGAATTCCTGTGGGCTAGTAAACCACATATTAGTATTATCTATGTTCTATTGTATTTCTATGTATTTTGTGAAACATTTCCCAAATACATTTTAATCTGGTCCCAGCTCCACTGGGGAATTTCGTGACCACGTTAAGTTTGGCACCTCTGATCTACTCATCCAACATCTTCATTTTATAGATGAGGAAAAGGAAGCCCAAAGAAGGGAACTGATTTATTCAAAGACCACAAAGGTTTGCCTGAGTCAGGATTTGAATCTAGGTCTTTTTATCCTAAATCTAGTATTCTTCCACCACATAATATTTCTGTACTAATGGAATACCTCATTCTTGGATTGAAATGTGATTGATGCTTCATCATCTGAGCTATATGTGACAACTTGCAAGTGAAACCCACCCAAATCAGTTCACTTAAAACTCTCAGCAACAGCAGGGGGAAAAAGATAAATTAGAAACCCCTTTGGGAAAAAATCGTGATAATTCTGTGCCAAACATCTCGGTATATAGGGAGAAAATGTCCATTTTCCAAATGTGTTGTCTATATGATACCAGCCATCCATGAAGCTAAAAAAAAATGTAAATGATTAACTGAATATTTATACTTGGTAGCCAGCTATTTGGCAGTTGGCACATAGGGTTGGTGTTATCTGGATATCACCATTGTCATTTAGCCCAACTCCCATCTAAAACTTGAATTCCTTCTTTAGCAACCACCAAAAATTGTCATTCAGCCTCTGTTAAAAAAAGACTTTCATTAGCTGGAGCTCCCCACCACTCAACCAACTGATATTCATTGTTTGAGAGAGTGTTGTGTAACATAGAGCATGAAAAACTTGGTGACTTGGCTTCATAGACCTTCTCTAACACTCAATCTATGACTATGAGCAAATTAGTTAATGTTTTTGAGTTTGAGTTTTCCCATCTGTAGAGTGGGGATAATAAACCTTTTGCGTCTACTTTGAAGTACTGTAGTAAAACTCAAATGTGATAACCTATATAAAACACTTTGCTAACTTTATTTTATATATATGTATGTGTGTGTGTGTGTACACTTATCCCTTCCATATCACAGGGGTTAGGGGTGGGACTCAGGCACCTTTGTGATTGGGAAAATCTATGTAAAATGTTTTGCTTTCCCTTTATATCTGAGAAGAAGTCTCAGCTAAGATCTCTCTTTCTTCAAGAAGCCTGTCCCAGACCTCCACAATTTTAGCCCCTTCCTTCTGAAACAGCCCCTTATTTGTGCTATTTCTTGTTTGTACATAGTTTTCTGCATACTGTCTCCTTCATTTGACTATAACCTCCAGGAGAACAAGAACTGTAGAAAATAATCCTTTCTTTGTATCCCCAGCATTTAGATAGGGTGGGAAACCTGCAGCCTCAAGGTCACATGTGACCTTCTAGGTCCTCAAGTGTGGCCTTTTGACTGAGATCAAGTTTTACAGAACAAATCCTTTTATTAAAAAGATTTGTTCTATGATTTGGATTCAGTGAAAGGCCCATGCTCAAGGACCTAGAAGGTCACATGTGACCTTGAAGCTGCAGGTTCTCCCCAACCCCACAACCCGTACATGGACATGTAACAGGTGCTTAATAAATGTTAGTTGACTGGCTAAGGTAGATTTTTAGGTTTATTATTTCTTTGAGTATTCTTTTGATGAATTAATTACTATAAAGAATTTATTATGCACTTACTCTGTGCAAAATTATCAACTGTACAATAGTCCGATGGATTTGTAAGAAAGCCTGAGATGACTAACTCAACTGTGCTTCCATTGGATTTTCCTTGAGACAAGATCTTCCCAACTTACCTCCAGTCTCAGTTCTATCTGTAAACTTTCCTGAATGTTCTAACCTGTTCATTTTGCTTCCTCCCACCCTCTACCCGAGCTTCAGTGCATCTATACGCTGATTTAGCCAGCTAACTTACACAAATGTAATCACGCATAGATGTAAATACAAACAAAAAAAGAATCTTTCCTTCCCTACTCCTATCTCTATCTCTCTATATGTATTTATATATTTATCATCTCTCTATCTCTCATCTCTGTCTCTCTATAATCTTTCTCTAGGTCTCTCATCTCTATCTCATCACATTCATAATCCTTTCCCTGCCTATCTCACTCACCTCCGCTGATAACAGCCATGAGGAAAGAAGGTTCATAGGGCTTTAACATGGATATACCATATTTTTTTTATTACTTACCCTTCTTTTTTGAAGAAGATCAACACAATCTCCACCAAAGGTTGCCAAATTATTATGGTCCATGGTTCAAGAACCACTGGTACAGATGTGGTTGTAGTAATTGACTTATTCTCATTTGCACTTGGTCGTTTAACTACCCTGTGACTTAACCTACCCATTTGCCAAAGGGTGAATTGCATTTAATACTCATTGGACAGACTGCTAAATCTGTCACCATCTAACAATAAGCTGTACTGAAAGTATACTTAATTCATTGTACATTATTTTCTACTCACTCTAAAGGAATTATTACTAAAATGAGAGGAGCAGATGCCCCTAAAGGCATGATAAATGTTCTTTAAGTATTTTGGAAGGAGGAGTACATGCTAAAGTGTATACCATCATCATCATCTTCTTCATCTTCATGAGAGATAATATGACGTAGTGAATAAAGGGCTGGCCTTGAAGTCAATTAGACCTGGGTTCAAGTCTTACCACTGACAAATACTGCTTGCATAAAACTCTGGGCAAGTGTCCTAACTTCTCAGTGCCCCTAGATAACTCTAAGATTTCAAGTTACAAAGAAATTATTAACCTGAAGATAGTTAACTATATTGAGGAAATAATAGGTCAGTTTCCTAACCCTATCTTATTAGTATAATGGCATCAAATCTCATTTTTATTACTTATTATCTTTAATCCTATCAGAGATTAAACACTATAATACACATATGTGTATGAATATATGTATGTATATGTTCGCATACACATATACACATGTTTTGAGGAAGATAATACATTGGAACCATAGTACTATCCCTTCAGGACTATGCAAGGTAACTACCTTCATAAGATCATAGACTGAAGACTTGAAAGGACCTTATTCCTTGGATATAATCAAATCCCTCTCCTTCATTTTATGGAAGAGGAAACTAAAATCTAGAAAAGCTAAGTGATTTGCTCAATGTCACACAGATTGTAAGGTAAAGAGTCAAGATTTGAACCTACATTTTCAGACCTCAACATATTTTCACTGTACCATGCTGCTACATATATAAAAAATTCCAAATTTCTTCTGAATCTGATTTCAGTTGTCTCTTAGACATAACCTCTTCAGGCATGGGACCTAGATGATCTGAAAGGCTAATTAAAAACTTATTCACAAATTAAGGAATATAGGAATTTTTAAAAGGATTTTAAAGTCATTTGACTGAACTTCTTGGATCACCGAAGATAAACATACTACCTAACTATGCTCTATTTTCCTCCAAAATTTATTAATTAATTTGTTTTCAGTTGTCCATATTCACTTCCGTAAGTTTTAAATTTTCTCTCCTTTCTTGCCCCTCCCTCCACAGGATGGCATGCAATCTTACATGAACTCTACACATACATTCCCATTAAATACATTTTCACATTAGTCATGTCTAACTATGTTCTATCAAAGAAGAATGCTATAATGAGGGAAATATAATGACAATGGAAGTAATATTGAAGCTTTTAAACTCTCTGTGTATTTTTCTATTATATGAATAAGTTTCTCTTCTAATATTATGAAAATATTAGCCACTATACCATAAAAATATATATATATACATATATTTGAAAATTCATTTAATTAAAATTAAAATATCTTTTTGAAAGTTAATCCAACTCTTCAGCATTTACATATGTAGTTCTGTACCACTTTTCCCATAAAGAGCTCAGGTTGTATAAATGTCTTATTGGGAAACAAAGTGGATACTTCTAAGACAGGGGTTTGGATGCCTCTTTTCCTCTTTCAAAATCCCAAAACATCCACAAAAATATTAATACATCCAAAATGTAGTTTTCATCAGGTTTATGACAAAGTCCTTAAGACTGGAGAGACTATAAACTAAGATTGATATAATTTTTCTATTTTCTAAATAATGTCATGTGAATGTTAAAAGCATAGACACAAAATGAAGGAAAATGAGTCTAGAGTCTTCCCTTGTTCTTTCTTTGAGAAAAATCTTGTGACTATGGATGGAAAATAAAATAATTATAAAAATATTACATTATATATATAGACATATTGCATACATATGTAGAAGTCATTTTTAAAACTTGCTTGAAGAAACTCAAAATCTAGTATGATGTCTTTATTCACAGAACAGCCTTTAGAAAGGGTCTCTAAACTATTCTTCTGATATTCAGGGTAGCTTCGCTTCATCAATCGCATTAAATATGTGAGCTGAGACATAAAACAATAACGTTCATCTCAGGATGAAACCTTACCAACTACTCCTTATGGTGCAGAGGTAATCATAGGTTGATGTGCTAAGACATCATGATTACATACTAGGTAATCATATTTGGAAGTTTTTGTGTCTCCTAACCTAGTCATTAAATCTTTTGGGAGGATTGGAGAGCTAAAATTGTCCTCGATGACAGTCATTCCAATAAGCATCACAGGGCAAATCTCATTACAACAAACAAAATGTCTCTGAAGATTGCAGAACCCAAGTTAATGATCACTTATTTCAAGCAGCATTCGATAAAACAAAAGTGTACTCCCTTAAATCCCCTTAGAAACCGGGTGAGGTGGAAGAATATAAAGAAGGAAGAAAAACCAAATATTTAGTCCACCTAATGAACATGGCTAGTTCGGAGTCAAATAATCAACAAACATTTAGAAAACATCCACTCTGTGCCAGACCTTTGTCTAGGTAGGTCCATTGTGAAAGTGTTGATCTATTGTAAGGTTATATATTGTCCTGTCAAAGGTATGGCAATGAGTAAGTAAGTGTCCCCAAACTGTATCCTCCAAATGGCTACCTATGTCCATAGAAGTCATCTAATCAGAGAATTCTAAAGCTAGAGGGGACCTGAGATCGCATTTCAGTCATGCCCTAATACCCCAAAATATGAGTCCCCTCCAGACATTCCAAGAGGATGAGAGAGAGAAAGAGAGAGAGAGAGAGAGAGAGAGAGAGAGAGAGAGAGAGAGAGAGAGAGAGAGAGAGAGAAAGCAAAAGGCTAATTATGTAGAAATTTCCATATATTTGTCCATCAGCTAAGACAGCTACTACACACTACCCTCTGGCTTCAACAAATGGAGGAAAGAAGAATTAATGTCTAAAGGGAGAGAATGAGAACTTCCTCCATGAAAATATGGAGACACAGGACACTGCTATAATCATTAATATTATAACTATATATATATATATATATATATATAAAACCATAACAATATAGGCAGTACAAACTGGTCAAATGTGGCTACTTGAGCATACTTTTAAGGTGTTTCTTAGAAATAACTCTTGGAACTCTACACATCTGTGTAGCTCATTTTGAAAAAAAAATAACTACGATAGAAGATAAGCAAATCCAATGCCAAAAAAGAAAAACTGTGATAATATATTTGAAAGGATGTATACCTGGCAAAGCAAGGCAAAAATAAAATTACTAGATCACACTTTTCTTTCCCTTAATTGATTCACCCAACCCTCAAGGGAAAGACCATTGGCCTAAGAGTCATGAGAACTGAGGTGTAGTTCTGACTTTGTAACTCAGTAGCTAGGCAACCTCAGTCAACTTACCTCCATTCTGGGCCTCAGTTTCCTCAACTTGAAACATGGAAAACTAAATTATTTCTTAATCCCTTCTACCTTTAGCATTCCATGATTTCATAAAGCACACGTTTTAGAGTTTCTGTATAAAACTTTGAGTGGGTAAGATCACAGCTATTTTCAGACTCGAATATTCAGTGGTAGATAAGGTGTGTCACTACTGTTTATGAGATGTCCAAGACTTTCCAAAAGATGTTCAAAACAAAGATCAACAATAAAAAGGACTTAGAGGACACAATTAATTATCAAGACTATCTTTAAAAAAATCCAGTGGTTTTCTTACTTTTCCATAGAGCTCCACACTGATAGTAAATAGAGAACCAGCCTTAGAGTCAGGAAGACTTGAATTCAAGACCTGCCACCAAAACTGTGGTTCTGTGACCCTGGACACAGTTACTTCACTTTTCAGTGTTCTAGACAGCTCTCTAAACCTTCAAATTTCAGAGAGAGTACTGACCTGTAGGTATAGGAGAAGTTTCCGTCCTGGAGTTCCCTGCCTAGATGAAACTGTCTAGTTCCCCCAAAATTAAAAAAATCCACTCTAAATATAGAATTAAATTCTTTCCCGTGTATTTCTGGTGAAATTGAGTGGCTTTTGAAAGCAATTTCCACAGCTTTCCCCACCCTAGAAAAACAAGATTCCCAGAAATGGGTGGTGTTAGAAAGAATCAAGAGACAATGGTGCAGCAGATAAAGTGCTGACCTCAGAGTTCAGGTCCTGCCTACATTAGATTGTAAACTCCCTGAGAGCAGGAGCTATTTTTTGCCTCCTTTTGTATCCCTAGTACTTAACACAGTGCCAGGTCCATTAACAGGCACTTAATAAATATTGCTTGATTAATTGATCTCCCAGTGCTCTAGATAACTTGAAGACTATAATTTGTAGAGAAGATCTCAACTTGCATTGCAGAGGGCAGCTTTCCTCATCTGAGAATTACTTTTTTTCACATTTAGTTATTTAATTTTAAATTTATGAAATAAAACAAGCATTTCCATAACACGTAATAAAAATACAATTGTACGTGAAACTGCAAATATATTAATGTACAATTTGCTATTTCTTTTTCATATATAATAAAATTACTATGTAAATTTCATTTTTTCTTTCCCCATCCCCTACCCTAGAGATGAAATCACTGGTATATTCCCTAGTCCTCTATCCCCAAAAAGAATTAGAGAGTTAGATGAGGCAGATTGATCCCACCACATAGGATACATTACCAGGGGTGGGGAACCTGTAGACTTGAGGCCACGTATGGCCTTCTAGGTCCTTGGGTGAGGGCCTTTTGACTGAGTCCAAGTTTTGCAGAACAAATCCTTTTATTAAGGGATTTGTTTTGTGCAGCTTGAATTTAGTCAAAGAGCCACACTTGAGGATCTAGAGGCTACATGTGGCCTCGAGGCTGCAGGTTCCCCGCCCCTGCATTAGACTAATATGGTTTTTCAATGAACTATCGTTTAGAATAAATGTCTGGTACTTTAACACATCTGTGATAAAAAGGTTTTTCTCCTTACTAAGTAAAATTGTCCGTTCTTTGCTGAGTCTCTTCGATGTGACGTTGATTTTAGGTACTCTCCTTTTCCTTTCAGTTCACCAGAGTGGAGAAGCTTTAGCAAGGCTCCCGAGAAACACCACTCCTCCAAAGATCCCCATTACCATAAATGCTGTTACATATGACCCCAAGAATCTACTTGAGAATGTCACACAGGTCCTAGCAAGGGATGCTACAGAAAACTACACCATAAGCAGCACTGGGAATCCTCATGTGCAGATGACCAGAATTACAGAGGAACTTTGGGCACAGACAACTACCCAACAGTACCTCAGCACCACAGCAGAGGTAAGGCAAGGGAAAAAATAGTTTTTATTTTGTGGAGCGTGGTTTGCGAAACCTGAAATTTCTGAAAACTCCTCGAAAGGTTCATTATGCTAAAAATGGTACTAAATGAATGGGATGGTTACCTCCGGGCTTTCTACCTGCTATATTTGTAAATGCCTATGTTCTGGATAAACACAAACCTTTGAAATGTACTTTGAGTTAAAGTGTGATGAGCCAAAACTAAATCATGCAACTCAGCTAAAACTCTATCTTGAGAATATACTTAATTCTCAACTACTCAAGAAAATTATGAGGCAGAGAGATACATATGATATAAACAATGGATAATCCAAGAATTTTTGCCATTTGACTATAGGACAAAGTGAAAGATGAACAAACATTTTCCTCTCCCCATCTGTACCCAGTTCTGACCCCTCTTTCGTGGGTCTTATCAACCAAGCATTTAACTCTGAGACAGGTAGAAAGTGTCCTCCCTTCAAACATACACACACACACACACACACACACACACACACACACACTCAGAGACCATCCATAGGTCCAGCATATTATTCAGAAATATCAACAAAAACATATGAGTGAGCATATACTCACAGTATTACTGAATATAGCCAAAGCCATGACTAGGGCATGTCAATCAAGGCTGTGCTTCAGGACCCCCAAATGTAAAGGTTAATAGCAGCACTTACATTTCTTCAGAAGCTTAGAGACAACTGTACTTGACACCTAGTTAGCAAGGATAAATAACTAGAACTGGGAACTATCAGATACTTTCTCCTTAGGTAGCCGCATCCCAGGTGAATTCCTCTCTGTCCCTCCCTGTATCCCTATTTGCAACTGCCTCCCACCCATAGCTAAAGGCATAGTTCCTATCATTTCTCCCAAGGCTTTTATGCAGGCAACCCTCCGGAGACAGTGCTAGCCATGCTTCTAATTCTAGCGTTCATCTCATAGGCTTTGTTTTTCTTTCTGGACCTGGGCCCCCAATGTGTCCCATCTTCGTGGTTGAAGTACAGCAAAAGTTAAGTGGTGAATTTCCAAGATAATTTAGAATTAACCAGGATAACTAAGTCCAAATAAAAATTAAAAATTATTTTCATTTAAAATATATCAATTGTCTTATTTTGTTAGGTACACAGAATTTTAAATAAGCATGATTCTACACCAAAAAAAGTCTGAATTAATGATCATAATCCAAGAATTCCACAGAATATACCTGAATAACTCTTCAAAAAGTCAAAATACCAACCCAAAATATGTTTGTATTATATTTGTTTTATTACTGTATCAGTACAATAGCAACTATAGTATACTAATATATCATTAATATTTTATCATATAAATGTGTATTGTACATTGTATTACTGAGTATGGTATAATATAAATTAAAACTATTAAATAATGAGGATGAGTCTCTAGCCTTTAAAATCTAAAATTTACTGGTCTCATCTCATTTTGCAGCAACAACAGGAAAAGATAATCTCTAAGGTTCCTCCCAGTCCTCAAATTCTGCAGCATCATTCCAATTATAAATTACAATAGGAAATTCTATACCTGAGCAATAAAAGGTTGCCTTGGAGCAAAGGTATTATTTTCTGTTGATGGCAACCCTATTCAATGTTTAATTGTAATGAAAACATACAAGATTGCCCTCTCAAAGTTACTGTAATAAATCAAAGACGGGGTATAAGGAGCTTGATGACGCACTGGGCTTTGAAATGACATTATTCACACCTTCAGGGCTCAAGCTGGTGTTTCTCCTCCAAGACTCCTGAGCTGCCAAGCAAGCCCTTCCTTAGGGATTGCTGGCCTTGGATAACGAACAGCAGGGTGACTAGTGTTTAACAGATTTTCTCAAATAAATTCACCACCTTCTTTTCATGATCCTTCTCTTTTCCTCTTCCCCTCCCTCTCCCTCGACATACTCCAAAGGGTCACCAGAATGACACAAAGCCAAAAATCACACGTGCTTTTTACCCTTGAAATTATTCCAACGCCCGCCATACTCATTCAAGTGACAGCTTCTAAGATTGCAGCCTTTCATGGTTCCAATACTTTCCTCTAGTCACGATTGTTATATCATTATTTAAAGCATTTACTTTTATAACAATCAAAAATATATATAAACAGCTGTTGCTGGAGAAGTTGGAAAGTGAAAGTCAGCAGTGAAGAAAAAACTCCCTTTGTAAGTGGGCTTAGCAATTCTAAGAGGCTCAAAGAATGGGCCTCCTGAAAAAGCCCATGAAAATATAGTTACAGGACATTGAAACAAGTTTTTAGTTCAATAAGAGGAAAAAAATTGCTCAGGTTGGTTGATTGAAGATTCAAGTCTCTCAATTGTTTTCTCCAACTTACAGAAGACAATCTGTTCAACAGAATTTTATGCTGAACTGGCTGGTTGCCTTTGGATCACATACACTTAGGTATAGAGTTTATACCTGTCTATACTATAGACAGAAGCCATAGTATAGAAAGTACCAAAAATTGCAAATATAGACAAATGTCAAATACATCCAGTTGTTTTGATGAGGACAGCAAATATTTAGCTGAGGGGAAATAGTAGTGTGAGATATATCACAGTACGTCCAATAGAGATGGATGTATGCTCTGGTGCCTTGCTAAAATTATATCTCTCTACATAATATTAAAATTATATATATGCATATATATGTAGATTGTGTGTGTGTGTGTTTGTAATGGCTCCTTTTGGATCTTTTAGTCCCTTAGACTACAGGGTTATCTCAACAATAAGGCAAGAAAATCCACCTACCAACCAGGCTATATAATAACTCCATCTTCCCTTTTATCGAATATATTTCTGGACTTCCATTAAGGAGGAAAGAGAAAGCCCCCTTCCCATTTCTGGAAGTTCAAAAAGAGATTGCCTGATTCCCAAGTGACGCTTGGGAACCAAAGGATAAATGAAGAGTATGTTCATGGGGATACTTGAAGAAGTTGGGCATCTCTTCTGCCATTAACTCAAGGCCCTAGTTATATTCTCCTCACTGTTAGGTAATGGTGTATAGCAATTCAGTTCCATTTAACCACTTAATGAAAGTTAACTTTTATAAATGAGTACTTCTTTTGAAGCTATATGGCTATAACAAAAGAGCAAACATTTCTCCTCAATACTACAGGGGCATGCTTCCTTCTATCACACATTGGTCTTAGGATAGAGTGGGCTGATGAAGCACAGTTTCCACATAATATGCATCCCACTGGAAAGGGCCAGTGCATCACTAACTCCATGCAAAGTACTCCAGTCCAAATCCCACTTATACATTTACATTTCTTGTGTTCCTATTGATTTGAATAATTTGTAAGTTTACTTCTTCCCTGTTTCATTTGTCCTTTTTCTTGTTTTTTGCATGAATGTCACAAATATTGCTCTTCGGCTTACCTTTTTTCATTGATATTTAGACCCTGTTTCATAGGATTTTAACAATTTATTTTGGATTGCAATTTGAGATCCTTTGTCTTTTTAGGATGTCCTATTCCATTATTTCTTCAGACTTTTGTGACTAGGGAATAATCCTAAATTATTTGAATTGACACTTCCTTTATAATAGAGAGCATTAAAAAATATTCTGAATCTATATACTACAAAAAAGAGAATATCCATATCCATAGATCAATGCAAAAAGGAGGTTAATATGAAATAGTAAATATATATATGTTTCTTTTTAAAACATATATAATAAATTCTATGTTACTGAAATGTCAGTGTTCTTTTTCTGAATTTCTTTGCTCTTCTGTTTGTTTAAAAATATATTCACAGTGCTCTCTTTTTTATTTTCATTGCTATTTGTAATCCCCCTTCATTGATCCCTCTCCCACAGTTAAAATCTGAGAGAAAGAAGGGAAAAAATTTCTTGAAACAGATAAGCAAAACAAATCCTCAAAGTGTTCATATCTAAAAATCTATGTCTCTGCACCTTGTATCCATACGCCCTCTGACAAGAGATGTGCAAACATGCTTCTTTCTAGGTTCCCTGGCTATGCTGGGGTCAGGGAGGGCAATCACTTTTATTACACTTGGGTTTTGGGCTGACTTTCTGTGTGATTCTGGATTGAAAGAAGGTACTTGCTGCACCTTCTTATTTGATTTATTGACCATTATAGAGTCTGACATGAATTTCAGAGTTTTGTAGGAATAAGTATGTCGGAACTGAGATCTGCTTCCATTCAGGCAGCCATCACACCTGTAAGTGCCCCAAGACCTTTTTCCTAGATGTTTACAAAATTTGGGTTTTAATAGATAATATTGTGGGTTTTGGTCACTTTTATAACATCCACTATGGGGTTTTTACTGTCAGCAATCTTCAATTTCATCAACCGATACTTTGCCACATATATCCAAATGTTCTGGGCAGTTTTCATGCATGATTTCCTGTAGTATTTCAAATATTCTGGAAATATGGAAACATATGATCCTTAAGTTATCTCTGAGAATCCTATCTTCAGGATCATTAATTTTGGCTTATATAGAATTTTTATGTTCTTTTGAAGTAGTCTTTTCCTTCTCTTCTTTCAAGATCATTCATTTTGGCTTATATAGAATTTTTATGTTCTTTTGAAGTAGTTTTTTCCCTCTCTTCTTTCAAATTTTCTTCTGTTTTGCTATTTTGAGCTCCCAATCTATCATTCTTTTTTTCAGAACTTCATCTGTTTTAATGAGAAACTCTATTGAATGTTTTAAGTTTTCCATCTTATTTGACTTTTATTAACCCTTTTTTTTACTTTCTTAATTTTGTTTTTCATTTTTAACACAGTTTATAACAGATAAAGCAATTCAAACTTTTGGTCAGGTGATACTTCTTTTTAAAACATTTACAATATGGACCACAAAAGAATTTTTTTAAAAAATTAACCAACTGAGACACAATATTTATGTTGCTAACTTTACAAGGTCCTGACCTAATTGTCTCCACAGTATTACTAAGAATTAAAGGACCCTAACTTATTGTTGTTGGTCTAAAGTCCTAAGCCTAATAGCTTACTTTTAGACTTAACCTCGGGTGTTCCCCTACCAATAATCTATAATTTAATAGATCTGGTATTAAGCTTACAACCTTTTGACTATAGGAAATTGCCACCAAGAGTAGGGACATTGCAGGCATACCATATCTCCCCAACTTCATGTCAATTCCAGGCAGGATTAGATTATCCACTTGCATTCAGTCAGGCTTAAAGTCTGCCAGGTGTCAGTGGGGAAGTTGAGTCAGGAGAATTCTACCTCAGCCCAGGTTGAACAGCTGCTCTCCCACCCTTCCCATGAGATCACCTTTTACAGTTCATACCAGCATCTCACAGAGTCATTGTCATCATGGATTGGAGGCTCAAACCACCTTTCTTGCTATCCATACCTGGAGTTAGACTCAGAAGAATAGTCACTTAATAGTCCCATAGCATCTAAAAATAGCAAATTCCAATAACCAGGTTTCAAATATGATTATAGTTTCACTTTGGCTAAGAAACATCTTTTGAGGCAAGTCTTAAGTGGCTTACATGCCTTTCTATACATGTTCTAGTTCTTGATTAAATGGCGATCATAAAATCAAATTTACCATTAAAACCTTAACTTTTCCATCAATGTCAAATTATACCCAAGGTTACTTTAGGAAATTTAGACTAAAATTCTTTTTCCCAAACTAAAGATGTCATTGATTTAGTCTCAGTAATTAATTCAGTCAATTTTTGTAATACTAATTGCTTTTTACCTCACTCTGTAACATGTCCAATTTTTCTCCCCATCAATCCCCTCCCCCCACTTCCCAATACCCTGCATTCTGATTACTCCTTCCCTCAACATTCTCTCCCTTCTATCACACCCCACCCTTTCCCCATCCCCATCCTCTCTCCTTTCTTGTAGGGCAAGACAAATCTCTATACCCCATTCCCTGCACTTCCTATTTCCCAATTATATGCAACAAAAATTCTCAACATTCATTACCAATACCTTGAATTCCAACTTCTCTCCCTCCCTCCCTCCCCCACACCCCGCAACCCCACTGAGAAGGCAAGCAACCCAATACAGACTAAATATGTGTCATTTTGCAAAAGACCTCCACAATAATCATGTTATGTAATACCAACTATATGGCCCTCTGTTCTACTCTATCCCCCCCTTATTTTTCCCCCTCAATTGACTTTGTCCCTTCTCAAAAGTGTTCATTTCCAGTAACTCCCTTCTCCCATCTGCCCTCCCTTCTATCATTCCCCTCACCCCACCTGTTACCTCCTCCCCCACTTTTCTGCAGTGCAAGATAGATTTTCATATCAAATCTAGTGAGCATGTTATTGCCTCCTTCAGTCACATGCTGAGAGATTAGTTTCACCTTTCCCCTTTCCCACTGCTCTCCTTTCTCCTCCACTGAATAATATCCTTCCTATCTTTTCTATGAGTTATAGCCCACCCCATTCTATTTCTCTCTTTCTCTTCCCGGTATCTTCCTCCCTCACCCTTCAATTTTTATTTTATTTTATTTTATTTGTCTGTGTGTGTGTGGATATCATCTCTTCTGATTCAACACACCTTGTCTATATATGTGTATGTGCATGTATGTACAGTCTTTCCATCTACCCAAATACTGAGAAAAGATTCAAGAGTTATAAATATTTTCTGTCCATGTAGTAATATAAACAGTTCAGCTTTAGAAAGTCTTTTATGATTTTTCTTTCCTGTTTACCTTTCCATGCTTCTCTTGATTCTTGTATTGTAAAGTCAAATTTTCTGTACAGACCTGGTCTTTTCCTCAATATGAATGATTGAAAGTCCTCTATATCATTGAATGACCATTTATTCCCTTGAAGTATTATACTCAGATTTGCTGGGTAGGTGATTCTTGGTTTCAGTCCCAGTTCCTTTGACCTCTGTAGTATTCCATTCCAAGCCCTTCAATTCCTTAATGTTGAAGCTGCCAGAGCCTGTGTTATCCTGATTGTATTTCCATAATACTCAAATTGTTTCTTTCTAGCTGCTTGTAGTATTTTCTCCTTCATCTGGGAACTCTAAAATTTGGCCACAGTATTCCTAGAAGTTTCTCTGTTAGGGTCTCTTTCAGGAGGTGATAGGTAGATTCTTTCAATATTTTTTTTGCCCTCTGGTTCTAGACTATCAGGGCAATTTTCCTTGATAATTTCATGGAAGATAATATCTAGGCTCTTTTTTTGGTCATGGTTTTCAGGTATTCCCATAATTTTTAAATTGCTTCTCCTGAATCTATTTTCCAGGTCAGTTGTTTTTCCAATGAGATGTTTCACATTATCTTCTATTTTTTCAAACTTTTGATTTTGTTTTCTAACTGCTTGGCTTATCTCATAGTCATTCATTTCCCTGAACTCAATTGTCTCTTTCAACGAATTATTTTATTCAGTGAGCTTTTAGACCTTCTCCTCCATTTGGCTAATTCTGCTTTTTAAAGCCTCCTTCTCCTCACTGGCTTTTTGGACCTCTTTTTCCAATTGAGTTAGCCTCTTTTTAAAGCTGTTATTTTCCTTAGAATTTTTTTGGTTCTCCTTTAGTAAGCTGCTAACTCATTTTTCAAGCTCTTCTATTGCCTGAGCTCAATTTAAGTTCCCTTTGGAGGCCCTGGAGGCAGGGGTCTTGACTTTCACTGACAGTATGCTTTGTTCTTTCTCATCCAAAAGGATGTGGGGAGACACCTGTTCCCCAAGAACCTTCTATGGTCTTATTTTTTTCCCTTTTTTGGGCATTTTCCCAGCCAATTACTTGACTTATGAGTTTCTTCTCCACAACCACCTGCCTCCAGTTCCACCAAGCCAGCACTGGGGGCTGAGATTCAAATGAGCTGCTCCAATCCCTCAGGCACTTTAGGTGGGGGCAGGGCCACTATTCAGTGTGAGATTAAGATCAGCTGCTCAAGTAGGGGCAGGGCCATCACACAGGGCTCAGTTCAGTTCCTTCAGGGGTCTTAGGATGAGACCTTCGACAATGGATGTGAGCTTCTGCCTCCACCGATGCCACCTGAGGAGGCCTGAGTCATGGGGATGACTTGCTCCCTTCTTGGCCAGTCAAAAAACCCTTTCACTGACCTTTGGTGCCTGTGGGTTGAGGAATCTGCACTACCACTGGAGATTCTGTCCCTGAAACCTGCTTGGTTCTGCTCCTCCCAGTGCCATATGGCCAAGGCTGGGCTGGGCTGGGCTCTGCTCAGTATCAGGTGTGACAGACCTTTCCCATTGGTCTTTCAGGTCATTCTGGGCTAGAAATCTCCTCCACTCCATTGTTCTGTGGCTTCTGCTGCTATAGAATTTGTTGAGAGTTCTTCTTTACAGTATGGGCTATAGTGTAAAAGCTGGTGTATGTGAATCTTTCTACTTCATCATCTTGGCTCCGCCCCCCTATTAACTCATTTTTGAGAGCTATGATTTGAAGCCTAATTTCAATCCTAATTTCTTTTCTTAAACATGTTGTTTCTCTTTTGGAAATATCCTTGTTTCATGATTTCAGAGGAAATTGAAGAATTCTTTTTTTCATTTTTGGAGTAAGGATTCATTTTCTCCATAGAATAATTCTCCTTCAATGTTGTATCATTTTCCCTCTATTTATTATTCTCCCTATTTGTTTGTTAAATAAACCATGAAAAATTGTTATCAGAAGCATGGAATATACACTCTCTGTGAGGGACATAAGGGGAGGTACTGGATGGACCTGTGGTTCTATTAATAAAAGGATTTCTCAGGTTACAAAAGTCCCTCTGTGGATTCAGGTCAGCATTTTCAGTGCAACTTAAACTCTTAGAAAGTTGCCTAGAGGACTGAAATGAATTTGCCCAGAGTTACATATTCATTGTGTATTGATATGCAGGAGTTGTACTCAGATCTTCCTAGGTTTGATGTCAACTTTCTACTATGTCTCTGAATGATGAATGTATGTGTGTGATATATACGTATATATGCTAAAAATAAGAAATAGATACTGAATCTTTTTTTTGAGGGTAAGGAGAGGGTGAGCCATGTGGGGTTAAGGGATTTACCCAGGGTCACAGAGCTATAGTAAATGTCAAATGTCTGAGACCAGATTTGAATTCAGATCTTCCTGAGTCCAGGTTCAGCACTCTATCCACTGTGCCACCCAGCTGCCACTAAACACTGAATCTTGGAGATTTACAAAAAATGACTAAAACATTGTTAGATTTTATGTGTCCAAACTAATTCATTTAAATGTAAAAAGTCACAAAGTAATTTAGTTTTAATGATGCTTAGTATTAATTGTATAATGTATCATCTAAAACACTGTTATTTCTCTACTTTTAGGAAAGGGAGAGAAGGAGGGGGTGAGATAGAGAGAGGAGAGGAAAGAGGGAGAGAGGGAGGGAGGAAGGGAGAGAGAGAACAAAGAAAAATTGATACCCAGCAGATATCCAGAGTTGAAATCCTCCATACCTGCTATAATATTCTTCCATATCAGATGTGTGATCTTTTTCCTCCTTTCGGTCAAGTGTTTTCTTATAAAGTATCACCACAACATCCTGTTTCATCCTTTCTCTACCAATTCTGTCAAATCCTACCCATCAAACTTCCTTTTCAGATAATGAAAATCTTCTCCATATATAACTACTCCAGGGTCCCTTTTCATCCATTCTGTTCCTTTTGAACAATGAATTTTGTGAATTTTTAAAATCCTGAACGTAATCAAAAGAAAATATTTCCAGTCACTTATAAAAAAGATTCTGTATGGAAACAATGACTATTTCGTGCTGTTTGAATTTTTTAAAAGATATATAATAAATTCTACATGACACTTTCAAAACTGTTCTCCTTGTCTATGCTTCCTTCTGAACTTTCTCCTGTTCTTTTGTACTAAAAAATTATTCATTGACCCTCTCTTTTTTTGACATTCATGAAATTTTACCTACAAGTTCCATACCACAAAGTCTCAGTTCTACCCATAAGGTCAAATTTGCCTCCCCACCTGAAGATTTCTAGTTCCATTTTTTGATTACACATTTGTTTATTTTTACGTATAAGTATCTGGTCATGATTTTAATTTCTAACTGTTTTTACATATTATCTCCTGTGAATTACTAGTGCTAGATTATCAGTTTTATATCTTCCACTTCATTTTCCATTTAGAGACATATTAATGGTTTGCGATATGTATGTATAAATGTGTACATGTACATACATACATATGTGCATATATACATACATATATGCCCTCATTGGCCACATTCCACCCCTAACAAAGAGCCTATATTTTATTCTGTATTCAAGAGATCCAAATCTCATTCTCAAAGATCATCATTTTAATCAATTTTTCACTTCCCAAATAGATGTTTCTCTTCCAAAGTCTTTATCTTCAGTTGGCATTAAGCATAGAAAAAAAAATCACCATCAATCTCTAGTTTCTTGCCTTGGATTTCATAATCTATTTTTTTCTGCTGGTATCACCTATAGTATTATTGATATAATTTATCCCTTTATGAATTATTCAGAGTAATCATTGATCATCCCATTTGACAGATCTCTGGAACATTTCCATCACATCTTGGATACATGCCCTGCTAAAACAAGACATCTCTTTATGGTTCATAGATGCCTTCATAGCAGACAATTGTCTGTCTCAAGTGTCTGTCTCTATTTTCAATAAAGTCGCTAACCATCTTCATCTACTCATTAGCTGGAGCACAAAAAGCTACATCCCCTCAGAGAGTTCAATCCCATTCTCTATGGAAAGAGGCACATGCCTATTATATAACTCCATATTTCTTCCCTCCCTTCTCTTTGACCAATTCTTATCATAGACTTAAATTTAAAAGAGACTTTAAAGGTCAGAGTGTCCAACATCTTATTTAACAGATGAGTAAAATGACTTTCTCATGATCACACATCTAATAAATATCCATTAGAATCTGATTATCTCCAAATCCAATATACTACCTACTATAACACAACTCCTCTTCCCCTTTCAACTTCCTAACATGGGTTGTGATTTCCTTTTGCCTCTTAAGATTATTTTTCTCCTTTGTTTTTCCTTTGAAATACTTCTTCTCTTTCAAGAAATATTTTCTTGTCCTCAGTAAGCTGGAAAGGAGAGAGATATTAATCTAGTCCTTCCAGTATATACTCTAGAATGGAGATCAGTAAGTACTTTGTAGATAGCTAGTTCTTTGGCACTGATAGAAATACAAACATAGGACTCTTTGTAGGCAATATAAAGCTCCCCTAGACTTTTATGCTTGCTGTTCATGTAAAGAGGGAAATGAGAGGAATGAACTAGACTACACTTGAGTCTGGTAACCGTTATATTACCAAACAGAATTATGTTGTGCTATATGGCAAATTCCATGGCTAGGGACATAACAAGGTATTCTACACATGAACTCAAACAATTCCATTTCACAACTAATAACAGCTATCTAGAAGTTTTAAGTTGAATTGTCTCAGGGGATGGAAGGTAGAAGAAATGAAAAGAAAGGTCAGAGTGTAGTTTCCATCCCCTTATTATATATATATATATATATATATATATATATATATATATATATATATATATATATATATATATATATATATAAAATTTATTTTTAACATTTTTTTCTTTATAATTTTGAGTTCTAGATTTCCTCCCTCCATATTATCCTTCCCAACCCACTGAGAAATCAAACAATATGATATCAGTCATACATGTGAAATCATGCAAAACCTATTTTAATTCTGGCAAGATCACCAAAAAAAGCAAGAAAATTGTACCTCAATTTGCTTTCAGAGTTCCTCAATTCTATCTCTGGAGGTGAAAGGAATTTTTTCATCACTATGGAATTGTCTTGAATCGCTGTGTTAATCAAAGTAGCCAAGTCTTTCAGAAGTTGATCATTATTACAACATTGCTCTTAATGTGTACAATGATCTCATGGTTCTTGTCACTTTACTTTGCATCATTTCACATAGGTCTTACATGTCTTTTTCTGAAACCACCCCCCTCATCATTTCTTATACCACAGAGTACTCCATCACAATCATATACCACGACTTGTTCAGCCATTCCCCAAATTAAGAGCATCCCCTAAACTTCTAATTCTTTGCCACTACAAAAAGAACTACTCTAATTATTTCTGTACATATAGGTTCTTTTTATTTTTTCTTCAGTCTTTTCGGGGGTACAGAACAATAGTAGTATTGTTTAATCAAAAGATACACATAACATTATAGCCCTTTGGCCATAATTTCAGATTATTCTCCAGAATTGTCAGACCAGTTCACTACACTGATAGTTCATAAATGTACCTATTTTCCTCATCGCCTCCACAATTTGTCATTTCTGTTAGGTGTGAAGTGATATCTCAGAGTTATTTTAATTTGCCTTTCTCCAACCAGTAGTGACTTAGAGCAATTCAAAATATGACTATAGATAGCTTTGATTTCTTCTAAAAACTGTCAGTTCATAATGTTTGGTCATTAATCAGATGGCGAATGGCTTTTATTTTTATAAATTTGACTCAGTTGGGAAACAAGACCTTTATCAAAGAAACTTGCTATAATTTGATGTTAGTTCATTATTTATGGTTCTTTTTTAGCAAAATGTAGATTCCCTTATTATCTCTTTCATTTAGGTCTAACTTTGCTTTTGCTATATCTGCAATCACAAATGCCACCTTTGCCTTTTTTGCTTCAACTGAATTATAATAGATTCTGCTCCACCCTTTATTTTTGGATCTTTCTATCCCATGTATATCTCTTGTACACAACATATTGTTGGATTCTGATTTCTAGTTCATTCTACTATCCACTTTCATTCTATTGGTTAGATCATCCCATTCGCACAGTGACCACATCCCATTTTCTTATGTTTATTCTCTCTCTATCTCTCTCTCCCCTCTTCAAAAATCTTACTCCAGACTCCTGCTTCCCCTAATCCACCCCACAATTGTCTTTTCCCTTTTGTTTTGATTTCCAAATGAGAATGTGTATGTGTGTGTGTACATATATATATATATACACATATATACACATATGTGTGTACATATATATGTGTGTGTATATATATATACATATAGATAGATAGGCATTCCCTCTTTTGATCAATTCCTATGAGAGAGAAGTTGAAGCATTGCTCCCCACCCCCACATTTTCCCCTCCAATATGAATGTTCTTCCTTGCCACCTTATGTGAAAAAAAAATTGACCCATTCTGCTTCTCTCTTCCACCTTCTCCCAGTGTATCCCTCTTTTCCACCCCTACATTTTTTTTTGGAGATTATCCCAACATAATTGAGTCACACCCATGCTTTCTGTCTGTGCAGACTCATAACCACTGTAATAATGATAAAGTTCTAAAGAGTTACATATTTTGATCTATTTTTCAGGTCGGTTGTTTTTCCAATGAGATATTTCACATGTTCTTCTATTCTCTCACTTTTTACTTTATTTTATTGTTTCCTGAAGTCTCATGGAATCGTTAGTTTCCACTTGACTAATTCTAATTTTAAGGAATTATTTTTGTCAGTGAGCTTTTGTACTTCTTTTTCCATTTGGCCAATTCTGCTTTATAAGGAATTCTTTCCTTCAGTGAATTTTTGTGCTTCTTGTATCATTAGATCAACTCTGTTTTTAAGATGTGCCTCTTTTCATACTTTTCTTGCATCATTCTCACTTCTTTTCTCATTTTTTCCTCTACCATTCTTATCTCTTTCTTTAACTCTTCCAGGAATTCTTCTAGCCTAAGGTCCAACTGGCATTTTTTTTGAGGCTTTGATGGTAGCTGTTTTACATTGTTGTCTACTTTAAGTTTGTCTTTTACCCCTCCTCCCATAATAGCTTTTTATGGTCAAACTCTTTGTTGTTGTAATTGCTTGCTCATTTTCTCAGCCTATTTCTTCACTTTGAATTTCATGCTAAAACTGGGTCCTGTTCACCTGGAGGCGGGGAGGCACTGAGACAAGCTTCAGGCTTTTTTGTGCTGTGATTTTCAGAGCTTGTTCTGAGGATCTGTAAGTTTTCAGTACTTCCAAGGAGATCCTTCTCTGTATTCTCTGGTCTTTAACCAGGAAAGGTCCCTGATCCCCTGCAGCCATAAGTACTAGTGCTCCTCTTGGCCCTGGATCTGTGACTAGGTCCCCTGCAGCCACAAGCATTAACATTCTCCTTGGCCCTGGTGACCTGCCCTCTTGTGACTGATGACCAAAAATCCTCTCTGCACCAGAACTGTGAGCCAGAACTACTTACAAGCAATAGAACTGCCAATCAGGACTAAGTGTACCTGGCACCAGCAAAAGGTCCCTTGTGCTTCCTTCTGACCAGTTGTTCGACTTCCTTATAGTCTGTTGCCTAAGAGCTCCCAAAATTTTTGCTGTTGTTGCTAACATTGAGGTGACCTCCAAGGCCCATCACCATTGTTCCTACTACCCTCTGGGCCACCACCCATCCTGATCTCACAGACCTCTCCTGCAGATCTCTGAAGTTATTTTAAGCTGGAAGAAATATCTCCCTCTGACCTTCTGTTGAATCTTCTACTTCAAAATTTGATTTGCAGCATTATTTTAAAGTTATTTGGAAGAAAATGTTAGGAGAATTCAGTTGGGTTCTACCAACTTGGCTATCACCTTCCTCTTCCATCTCTTTTCCAAAAAGTGCAGAATTAAAAAATCAAGGCTCAATTTAAATTCATTTCCATCTTATAGCTCAGTGAGCCAGACTTTATGACTATCCTAATCCAATTCATGAAATGATAGATAGTGGGTGCCACAGCAATATAGAAAAGCAGTGTTCTACCCCTTGCCCTTTCCATACTGACTTGCTATTTTATAGCCTATACGCAGTACCACTTTAATGGTTAGGGGGTAGGGTGTGAACAGACTTATTTAATGGGTGGGAATGTAGGACTTTCAGACACTGGAAATCAGGACAATAAAAGCACCATGGCCTCAAAGACTATTTCATTCACAGCAGTTTCTAGTGGCAAGTAAAGCTGCTGCCTATACCCTTGAAGCTAGGACAAAAGCTGTGTAGAGCTCATTTCCTCAGTATTTTCAAAAGAGGGGGAAGTGGAGAGAAGTTGGTGTAAAAAAAAAATACCAGGAAACCTTAGAAAAGTGTCTAAGAGAGATTCTGGAGCCTGCTATTAAAGACACATCCGGGCACTCCAAACACTCACTTGCAAGATTTAAAAAAAAAAAACCAAAAAACCTTGCTGTAGACAAGAGACTGAACTATCATTCAATTTGAATATGAGTGTGAATGTGTGTGTGTGCTTTATTCTATTAAAGAGTATTGTTTGGGACCAGATTAGAAGGAACTATTATTTCACACCACCTGATTCATTAATTTTCCTCAGTGGACTTTGGCATCTCTGTTTCACTGACATTTATGGTGCCTTTGTCTTCATAACTAGAAACATTAATCAAAATGCAAATTAGTACACTGTAATGAATGGAAGCACTAAGTAAGATGCTCAAGTTTTTATAAATGATTTTTAATGGCTAATATAATATGCCATTAAGATGTTATAACAGTAAGATGTTATTTTTAGACATAGACAATATATAGATCTGAATTGTATGACTCTATTACAAGGGAGAGCTTATTACAGTGAGGTGGGAGACATTGGTGAGTAGTGATAATAATGAAAAAAAAAGAATAAAATGAAAAAATAAAAACAAAAGTTTAATGCACAGAAAAGAAAGAGGAAGTTTACAAAGGAACACAGATAAGCTGAGAAGTTTTGTTGTTATATTATGCTTAATATAGACTTTAAAAAAATCTGCACATAATAGATACCCAATTCATATACAATTTTATTTTTCTGTTTTCTGTTCTCTTTATAAATTGAAATATTTATATTTGATAAGTCCATAAAAAGAAAGAAAAAAGTTTGGCCATCAGAAATAAATTATTGATATCAAAGCAAACTTTTTTTTAAGTATGAGACTCTGATTTTCTATATAGTTTTAGAATGTTATCTAGAGAAATCAGAGGTTGTTTCTTACCCAAAGTTTCACAGCAAGTATCTGCCCAAAGTAGAACCTGAACCCACCCCATCCTGACTCAGAATCTGGTTCTTTATCTCTTCAGATCAAATGCAATGATGTTTATAAAATATTTATCATAGTGCCTGGAATATAAGAATTTTTTTTATTTTCATTTTTGAGACAATCAGAGTCAAATGACTTGCCCAGGATCACACAACTAGTAAGTGTCTGAGGCTAGATCTGAAATTAGGTCCATCTGACAATGACATTAAGTCATTGCTCTATCCACTGTGTCATCTAACTGCCCCAAGAAGGTTCTTAATAAACATTTTCCTCCCCCCTCATACAACTCTCTAGGATTGATACTGCCTTATTCTGAATTTTAGAGCATATAAAAATAAGCATAGTTCCACTAAATGAAATTATCTTGAGAAGAGTTTCTTTCATGTTGAATATAACAATTCAAATTAAAAGATGGAACATAATTTTCATTAAGTTATAATTTTCATTAGAAATTTCATTATTAAATTTCATTATTAAAATTATCATTTTCTTAATTGGCACATATATTGAATGAATGCTAATATTTATTTTTTAAAGACATGTAAAGGTGTTTCAAATGTAATTTATGTAACAGAAAGACTTTTTGGGGAAATAGGGTGAACTTGTTTTGTAATCACATGTAAAATTATTGGTCTGTAGCACTGAGACTTACTTTTCCATTAAAATACTAGCAGAGAGCTATAATAAAAAATACACAAATTAAATATCTCATTCTGGTTCATGGGACACACAAGATAGAGGATTAGACTTTTTTTCCAGGTCTCAGTAACTAAGAAAAAAAATAATTATGCACAAGAGGTAGAGCAATTATGGCAAGAGGCCCAACAAGGTAATAGTCTTATGAATTAACACTGGGGAACACTGTTCTTTAGGGCTCCCATTCAGCACCCATCTTCCACTAACCTTCATACATTATCAGGTAAATAAACTAGTCCATAAGCTTGTATTTTGGGATTCACAGAGGGGTTCCCCAACTACTTCAGAGATTCTGCCTATACATTCCACCCCATTGCAGCAAGATGTAATTATTGATTGCCCAGTTGGAGGGATTCCAGAGAAGAAAATTGGGATTCCTTCTGCCTCAGGCAGGTCCTTCATTGGGAGAGGCTCTCCACAGCATACCCATTCTATCCACTTCTAGTCCTACAAAAAAACAACAGATGCTGATTAATCAAAGTCAGGGAACAAAAGAAGAGACAAAACTGGGGAAGACAAGTGGGAAAACAGCAACAAAACCATAAGGTGCATGCAGGGATACAGTGGACTTGAAGAAAGGTGACTAAAATCCAGCAAAAGTCAATCTGTTGCCTTCAAAACTTAGAGTTGAAAACTGGGGAGTGAAAAGTAAATTTCCTAATATACAAGCCAACTGAGGCAGATTAGCAGTCCATCCTAAGAGCAGTATTAAAGGGTTACAAGTGATAGCAAAGAAAATGAGTTAAAGGAAAATGTAAGGATAAAATGTTTAAAATCAGCAAAGGTTTCAAAAGGAAAACAAATTTTAAAAACCTAGAACACAAGGTAGATAAATCAACACAAAGGATTTTAAAATTAGAAGGATTGGTACTAAGACATCAAAAAAATTACAAACTCTTCTAAACAATTATTAGAAAAAGGAAATTAAACCAATCCCTGATGAAATTCAGGTGCCTATTAAACACCAAGAGAGCATAGAACCAGGACAAGATGTCCCAGAATGGCTTAAAAGAGAAATGAAAGCAAATAGAAGAAATTAGCAGGGAACAAATTCAGAAATTGTGGCTGCATGACAAAAATAATTAGGAGAATCTTAAAATTTAAATATGTGATAAAGAGTCCTTCCAAAGAAGTAAAAGAGAGAAGAGTTTTAAAATACAAACATGCTAAAGTGAAGCATAATCTGAAAGACAAGAGTCAGATAACAAGCCTAAAGGACACATGATCTCTACATGAGTAGGGATGAATTGAGGATCATAGATTTCTGAAAACCTGACAAATAAAAAAGCATGGATACTATACTATAGGGAATAATGTAAAAAACTGACAAGAACTCTTAAACTGGAACATAAAGCACCAATCCAAAGAATCTACAAATCAACTCAAGGAAACAAAAATCTAAAAACACAAAACCATTCACTACCCACTAAAAACATAGCAGTAAAAGAAATATTATATTCCAAAAAGCAAAAATACTCATGATTTAATCCAAAAAGATATACATATAAAAATATATTCATATATACATATACATATACACTCACATGTTCAAATACATTTATGTATATGCATATATTTACACAGCTGGAATTTTCAAAACACTTTAAGATTTTGAAAGTACTTTACAAGTATTATTTTAGTCTATCCTTATAGTAACTCTGGGAGGTATTATTATGCCCATTTTGCAGATGAGGAAACTGAGACTGATAGAGGATAAGTGATTTTCTCAGGGTCACAGGGCTAGTAAGTGTCTAATACTAGACTTTAATTCATGTACTCATGACTAAATCCAGCACTCTATCCACTGTGGGACTTAATTGCCACATATATATGTGAGGATATGCATGTAAATATAAACAGATATATACCCGTAATTAGGATCAATCACATTCTTATGTTTTTATGTCATGCTGTGTTGTGCCATGATGTAATGTGATATATCATATCTTATATCAGAGCGCATCTCACATCACTATATTGTATTGTATTACATTACATTGTATTATAATATATATTTGAGGAGAATGAGAGAGATAGAGATAGGGTGACAGATAAATAGAGGATCTAATGAGGATTGGGTCTAAATAGAGGACTGGGTCTAATGTATACAGAGTTAGCCCACAAGGATGTCAGTTCCTCTGAAAGAGTGCTGTATTTCCCTAGATTTCATCCTGCCTCAGGAGAAGGGAAATCAGAGCTCCTGGGGTCAATTGGTACCTGCAAGGGTGGAAAAACAAAGATTCAGAAAGGAAATTGCATGGGAAATGAGAAGAATGATTATGGAAAGTGCATAGAGTAGAATTGGACTATACAATATGGGACAGGGTAATTGCTATCATGAAGAAATGCTTTTATGCTTATTTCTTCATTCATGAATTCATGTTAGAGTGAGGAACATTAGAACAATGGGGATGAAAATCTATAGGACAATAATGTAGAAATTGGTTAAGAGAGGGCTCTAATTTTATACTTCAACAGTTTTAATTCCATGAGGAATACAAAGAGATTAAAGAAAAAATAAATATAGAGACCATAGATCAAAGAATTAAAGTTCAAACTAGGGAGAAAGGGGGGAAAATGAAGAGAACAAGAGAAAGAAATTTGTTTCAGAAAAGTCACAGATAAGGGAAAAGCTAACAAAAATTTGGAAAGGAAAAGAGATTTTTTTTTGACTAACTAATTTAACTAATTAACAAAATTTTAACTAATTTTGACTAACCATTTAACTGAGAGAAAGAATAGAAAAGAGCAAAAGAGAGGGAAGAACTAGATAATTTAATTCTAAAAAATCATTAAGTTTAACAAACTCCAAAACTAATGAAAAATTCGACTAATAGGATGAGATCAAAAGGGAAAAGAGCATGTAGGAATAGGATTGTATTAAAGTATATCAAACGAAACTAACCATAAAGACAAAGTACTAACTTAAAGGAAGAAGAAAAAAGTACATAAAAGTGCTAGCTACAAATAGCAGAACATGTAATCTTAACTCTTGTAACTTTAAATTGAATGGATTAAGTAATTCAATAAAATGAAAGATGATGTGAGATAAGAAAAGACAACCAAATCTGTTGCTTTTAAAAAAAACACACCTAATAACAAAAATATACATGTTTACATATAGAAACATTAAACACATTTACACATATACATATGAAAAATTTTTATATTTACAATGAATGACTAGAACAAAATTTATCATGTATCAGGTAAATAAAAACAATCCAGATTTACAATCATGTTACCAGAAAAGCAAAAATAAGCCTTCACAATATAAACAGAAATAAACAAAGAAATCACATTATGTGGAAAGAAACCATAGACAATAACCAGTCTTAATAGCAGACTTATACAGCATAAACTTAATAATGGAAAAAAAAATAACTGAATTGAAAATAGTAACATAATAGTAGGAGATTTTAATTTCTTTCTCTCAGGGTTGGACAAATATAATAGGTAAATAAACAAAAGGGGAATATTGCATTGAGTGATTGAAAAAGAAAATATAAATAAAAGTATGATATAGCACTTTTACAAAAATGACCATATTTTAGAGCACAGAGAAATCACAAATAAATATAAGAAGGAAGAAATATTAAATACATCATTTATTGACCTTAACACAGTAAAAATAGTCATCAAGAGGGGAGGAGCCAAGATGGCAGAGTAGAAAGACTCACATATGCTAGCTCCGAACCCACAGGCCATAAAATACCTGTAAAGAAGAACTCCCAACAAATTCTAGAGCAGCAGAAGCCACACAGTAATGGAGTGGAGGAGATTTCTGTTCCAGAGAGACCTGAAAAACCGGCACCAAAGATCCGTCGCACACCGGACCCAGAGCAGAGCCCAGCCCTGCCTTGGCCACATGGCACTGAGAGAAGCATATCCGAACAGGCTTCAGGGACAGAATCTCCAGTGGCTGCGCAAGTTCCTCCACCCACAGGAGCAAAGGTCAGGGAGAGAGCCTACTTGGCTAGCAGAGAGGGGAGCGGGGAAACTGCCCTGATATTCTAGAACCAGAGGGCAAAATAACTCTATAACTCAGGCCACCTCGGGAGGCAGCAGCAGAGGAAGCAGCAGACAGGAGCTCCCAAAGCAGACAGGAGCTGGGATCCATTGTTGAAGGTCTCCACATAAATCCCCTGAGGGAACTGAGCCCAGTGTGGTGGCCGTGTCCCCACCCAAACAGCTGAACTTAATCTCACACTGAATAGCAGCCCCCACTCTTCCAAAAGCCCTGAGGCTGGGAAGCAGCATTTGAATCTCAGACCCCAAGCACTAGCTGGGCAGATCTGGAGGAAAGGCAGGGATGGAGAGGAATCTCAGAAGTCAAGTAACTGGCTGGGAAAATGCCCAGAAAAGGGGAAAAAAAATAAGACCATAGAAGGTTACTTTCTTGATGAACAGATATCTCCTCCCATCCTTTCTGATGAGGAAGAACAATGCTTACCATCAGGGAAGGACATAGAAGTCAAGGCTTCTGTATCCCAAACATCCAAAATAAATATTCAATGGGCTCAGGCCATGAAAGAGCTCAAAAAGGATTTTGAAAATCAAGTGAGAGAGGTGGAGGAAAAAATGGGAAGAGAAATGAGAGAGATGTAAGAAAAGCATGAAAAGCAAGTCAACACCTTGGTAAAGAAGACCCAAAAAAATGCTGAAGAAAATAACACCTTGAAAAATAGGCTCACTCAATTGGCAAAAGAGGTCCAAAAAGCCAATGAGGAGAAGAATGCTTTCAAAGGCAGAATTAGCCAAATGGAAAAGGAGGTTCAAAAGCTCACTGAAGAAAATAGTTCTTTAAAAATTAGAATGAAACAGATGGAGCTAATGACTTTAGGAGAAACCAAGAAATCACAAAACAAAACCAAAAGAATGAAAAAATGGAAGATAATGTGAAATATCTCATTGGAAAAACAACTGACCTGGAAAATAGATTCAGGAGAGACAACCTAAAAATTATGGGACTACCTGAAAGCCATGATCAAAAAAAGAGCCTCGACATCATCTTTCATGAAATTATCAAGGAAAACTGCCCTGATATTCCAGAACCAGAGGGCAAAATAAGTATTCAAGGAATCCACTGATCACTACCTGAAAGAGATCCAAAAAGAGAAACTCCTAGGAACATTGTGGCCAAATTCCAGAGTTCCCAGGTCAAGGAGAAAATCTTGCAAGCAGCTAGAAAGAAACAATTCCAGTATTGTGTAAATACAATCAGGATAACACAAGATCTAGCAGCTTCTACATTAAGGGATCGAAGGGCATGGAACATGATATTCCAGCAGTCAAAGGCACTAGGACTCAAACCAAGAATCACCTACCCAGCAAAACTGAGTATAATACTTCAGGGGAAAAAATGGTTTTTCAATGGAATAGAGGACTTTCAAGCATTCTTGATGAAAAGACCAGAGCTGAAAAGAAAATTTGACTTTCAAAGAATGAAAAGAAGCATGAAAAGGTAAACAGAAAAGAGAAGTCATAAGGGATTTACTAAAGTTGAACTGTTTATATTCCTATATGGAAAGACAATATTTGTAACTCTTGAAACTTTTCAGTATCTGGGTAGTTGGTGGGATTACACACACACACACACACACACACACACACACACACACATACACACGTGCATGTACACACAGAGACAGAGAACACAGAGTGAACTGAATAGGATGGTATCATATCTGTAAAAAATGAAGTTAAGTGGTGAGAGAGAAATGTATTGGGAGGAGAGAGGGAGAAATGGAATGGGGCAAATTATCTCTCATAGAAGAGGCAGGTAGGAGACTTTTTAGTGGAGGGAAAAGGAAGGAAGCTGACAGAAAAACATGAAGCTTACTCTCATCACATTCGACTAAAGGAAGGAATAAAATGCACATTCATTTTGGTATGAAAACCTATCTTACAATACAGGAAAGTGGGGGAGAAGGGGATAAGCAGGGTAGGGAGGATGATGGAAGGGAGGGCAATGGGAGGAGGGAGCTATTTGAAATCAACACTCTTGGGGAGGAACAGGATCAGAAGAGAGAATAGAAGCAATGGGGGGCAGGATAGGATGGAGGGAAATATAGTTAGTCTTACACAACATGACTATTATGGAAGTCATTTGCAAAACTACACAGATATGGCTTATATTGAATTGCCTGCATTCCCAAAGGGAATGGGTGGGGAGGGAGGGATGGGGAGAAGTTGGAACTCAAAGCTTTAGGAACAGCTGTCGAGTACTGTTCTTGCTACTAGGAATAAGAAACACAGGTAATGGAGAATAGAAAGTTATCTGGCCCTACAGGACAAAAGAGAAGATGGGGACAAGGGAAGGGAAGGATGATAGAAGAGAGGTCAGATTGGTGATAGGGGAAATTAGAATGCTCGGTTTATTGGGGTGGGGGAGGGGTTAAATGGGGAGAAAATTTGGAGCCCAAAATTATGTGAAAATGAATGTAAAAAGTTAAGTAAATAAATTTAACTAAAAAAGAAATAAAAAATAAAATAAAATAAAATTGATATGTAATCCTAAAAAAAATAAAAAATAAAAAAAATAAAAATAGTCATCAATTCAGGGAGCATAAACAAAAAACACAGACCTAAGGCAAACCTAATAGTGAAATTATAAATAAGAGATGCGTCAGAGAATAAATCATAGAAACAATTAATAATTATCTGAAAGAATGATAAGTCAATATACTAAAATGTATATGATGCATCTGAAGCAGTCTTCAAAGGAATAAATATACACACATATGTGTAGGTATTTATATCTATATAGATATAGATATATATAGATATAGATATATATAGACATATAGATATATATAGATATATGAGAGAGAGATGCATGCACACATATACCCCCAAAAATATGTGAACAAAATAAAAAAGAAATTAATAAGTTGAATGTGAATTTTTTAAATTAGAAATTGAAACATTAAACTCAAAATAAACACAGGGAAAATTTGAACACTAGATAATAAAGGGAGAAACAAAAAAAATAGAACTAATAAACAAAACTGAAAGCTGGTTCTTGCAAAGACTACCAGGATTTGTAAACTTTTAGAGAAATTGGCTAAAAAGAACAGGGCAAAATATTAAAGCAACAAAAATTAAAAAATTAATAAGACAAAAAACAAAAGCAGAAGGAATAGGAAACATCAGAAGCTACTAGTCATAATTTTATGCCAACAAATTAAAAACACAAGAGAAATAGAGTATTGCCTTTAAAGAGTAAAAATTCAAACTAACAGAACATCAAGTATATTTTAAATAATGTAATCTTGGAAAAGGAAATTGAATTAGTTCTATTAATAACTAACAAAGGAAAAATGCTGGGTCTGATAGATTTGCAGGAGAATCAAAACCAACTTTTAAAAAATAAATAATACCTATCAGTACTATTCTCACCAATTGAAAAAAAAAAAGCATTCTGTGAAATTCTTTTTTGAGATAAATATAATCTAATACTTGATCCAGGGAAGGACAAAACAATCAACATGAACTATGTACTATTATTAGTGAATATTGTTTCAAAAATTTTAAATGAAATCTTGTCAAACAGATGGTAGCAAGTAATCAAAAAGAAAAATTCATCATGTGCAAGTTGAAATTATATCTGGGATATAAGGATGGTTCAACAATACCAAAAGTAATTAATATATCAAAAACAAAAATATCCAAAGTATATGATTATTTCAATACATACAAAAGACATCTTTGATAATATAGAATGCTTATTTATAGTAGAATGTAGGCATGAATCACTATTTTTAATATGATGGAAAGCACATATCTGAAATTAAAAGCGAGCATCTTATCCAAAAGGGATAAATTAAAGGCTTTCTGAATAAAGAAAGATAAAAAAAAGAAGAATGTTTCCTCTATTATTAATTTCTCTAAATTTAGAAATGGCAATAGGCAAAGAGATGACAAAGCTAACTGTACTGGATGATGATGGCATAATGGTTTATTTAGAAACTAATGTAAATCAGTAAAGAAACTAATTGAGATAATAAATGATGTTAGCAAAGTTGCAAGTCACAAGATGACCTCACAAAAATCAATTGCATTTCTATATAGTAACAACCGAATCCAAGAGGAAATAATACAAAGGAAAATTTCATGTGAAATAACCACAAAGGGTATAAAGTATTTGGGGAATCAATGTAACTCAATATAAAAAGACATTCATATAGTGCTTCTTTTTAAATATGATCTATTTACTTTCAGTTTTCAACATTCACTTCCAAGAGATTTTGAATTCTAAGTTTTCTTCCCCTCTCTCCCCTCCCCCCACCCCAGGACAGTGTACACCCCAATGACCCCTTTCTGCCATCCTATCTCCCATCCCCCTCCCTCTATTTTCCTGTAGGGCAAGATAGATTTCTATACTCCATTCCCTATACAACTTATTTCCCAGTTTCATGCAAAAACAACTTTTAACATTCATTTTTGAAGTTTTGAGTTCCACATTCTTTCCCTTCCTCCCTTCTCACCCACTCTCATTGAGAAAGCAAGTAATTCAATATAGGTCAGACATGTATATCCATACAAAACACTTCCATAGCAGTTATGTTGCAAAACACTACCCACATTTCCCTCTATCCTGTCCTGTCTTCCATTTATTCCATTCTCTCCCTTGATCTGTCCCCCTACAAGGGTGTTTGCTTCTGATTACCCCTTCTCCCAATCTGCCATCCCTTCTATTACCATTCCTCTCCTATACCCTTCCCCCTGCCTTCCTGCATGGTAAGATAGATTTCCATACCCAACTGAATGTGTGTCATTCCCTCCTGAAGCCAAATCAAATAAGTATAATTAATGTTTATATATACAATTTATATAAATTATAAGTATTATATATAAATTATAAGCCAAATAATTATGGCTTATATAAGCCTCACTTATAGGCTCACTTGTTCCCTCTCACCTTCCCCATCTTCCCCTCCATTGTAAAAGCTCCTTATTGCCTCTTTAATGTGAGATGATTTACTACATTCTACCTCTCCCTTTTTCTTTCTCCCAGTACATTCCTCTCAACACTTAATTTTATTTTTTAGGCATCTTCCCTTTATATTCAGCTTACCCTTTGCTCTCTGTCTATATATCTATATCAAAGTTAGATAGATAGATAGATAGATAGATAGATAGATAGATCACATACATAGATACATACACATGTGTATAATATATACACACACATATATGCATATATAATATATACATATATTATGTGTAGGTAAATATACCTACACATATATAATACACACATACATATATGCATATCTATCTGTATCTATCTATCCATACATATATACATATCTATATCTACCTATACATATATATATATATATATACATACATACATAGATAGAGATATATATCCTCTAACTAACCTAAGACTGAGAAAGGTCTCATGAGTTACAAATATCATCTTTCCATGTAGGAATATAAACAATTCAACCTTAAAGCATTCCTTAAGGCTTCTCTTTCCTATTCACCTTCATATATTTCTCTTGATTCTTGTATTTGAAAGTCACATTTTCTATTCCGCTCTGGTCTTTTCAACAGGAATGCTTGGAATTCCTCTATTTCATTGAAATTTCATCTTTTCCCCTGAAGTATTAAACTCAGTTTTTCTGGGTAGGTGATTCTTGGTTTTAATCCTAGCTCCTCTGACCTCTGGAATATCATATTCCAAGCCCTCTGATGCCTTAGTGTAGAAGTTGCTAACTCCTGGCTTGACCTAATTGTGTTTCTACAATACTTGAATTGTTTCTTTCTGACTGCTTACAATATTTTCTCCTTGACCTGGGAACTCTGGAATTTGACACAATATTCCCAGGAGTTTTCCTTTGGGGATCTCTTTCAGGAGGTGATCAATAGATGCTTTCTATTTCTATTTTACCCTCTGATTCTAGAATATC
This sequence comes from Bettongia penicillata ogilbyi, assembly GCA_023548195.1. Lineage (NCBI taxonomy): Eukaryota > Metazoa > Chordata > Mammalia > Diprotodontia > Potoroidae > Bettongia > Bettongia penicillata. The sequence continues at coordinate 2,903,717 of JAJHZJ010000287.1, read as the reverse complement.
AGGGTAGATTTCCTTCATAATTTCCTGAAAGATGGAGATGAGGCTCTTTTTTGTCATGATTTTCAAGTAGACTAAAAATTTTAAATTATATCTCCTGGATCTATTTTCCATGTCAGTCGTTTTTCCAATGAGATATTTCACATTGTCTTCTATTTTTTCATTCTTTTGGTTTTCATTCTTTAATTTCTCATAAATTCATTAGCTTCCATTTCCTCCATTTTTAAGGAATTATTTTCTTCTATGAACTTTTGGACTTCCTTTTCCATTTGGCCAATTCTGCTTTTTATGGCATTCTCATCATTTACTTTGTATTATATTTCTTAGGTAGGGGTTCAGTACAATAATAATAGCAATAATTATACATAGACAACTCACAGGACCAAAAGTCATTCCTAAATTGAAAAGCGATCAACAGATGTGAACCATTCTTAAAAAAAAAAAAAAAACATGCAAACTATTAATAACCATATAAAGGAATGATGCAGAACGCTAATAATAAGAAAAGATATCAATCAAAGCAACCCTGAATTTCATCTCACATTCAGCAAGCTGGAAAAGTTAGCGAAAGATGAGAATAGTTAATATTGGTGGAATTGTGGGAAAGTAGGCACACTAATACATTGCTGGTCAAGTTGTGAATTGGTACCAACATTCTGGAAATCAATTTGGAATTCTGCAAGTAAAATGATGAAAATGTGAAATTTGAAAATGTGAAAAAATCCTTTCACAGAGAATTTACCCAATAAGGTTATGATCTAAAAAATAGAAGGGAGGGAGCTCCATATAAAACCTGGAAAGATTTTCATGAATTGATGCTGAATAAAGTAAGAAGATCCAGGAAAATATTACACCAAATAATTCCAAAACAGTAAATGGAAAGAATAACTTCAAAACAATAAAAACTGAATGTTGGAATATTATAAAGAATAAGTTTTGAGAGACAACCAAGATGTTGGAGTACTGGCTAGGATACAGCTGAACTGTCTTAATATTCCCCTCCAAACAACTTTGAAATAATTCCTTGAATCAAATTTTGGGACAGCAGAGTCAACAAGAAGTCAGCCTAATACAACTTAGAAAGTAGGCAGGAGAGATCTGTAAAAATAGGGTGGGCACCAGGGCAGAGCACTGCAGAAGTACCATTGCACAGCATTAGATAGCACCAGCAGTTTAGGGAGCTCTCAACCCAAGGATGTTCTGGGTCACAGTTCTAAGACAAAGAGGAAAATTTGTGGTTGATCACAAGGTCATAAGGCAGAGAAAAGCACTAGCACATGTGATTACTGGAGAACAGGGGACCTCGTCACAGATCCAGGGACAAGAGGAGTACTAGTTCTTGTGGCTGCAGGGAGTCAGAGGTCCTTCCTCGGTAAAAACCAGGAGAGCAGTGAACACACCTTTCTCCAGATCACAACACTTAGTAAGCACTAAAAATGTGCAGACCCCAGAACCAGTTCTAAAAAGAGCAGCAGAAAAAAACCTGAAGCTTGGCACAGTGCCTCCCCTCCCCCAGGTGAGTTCAAAGTGAAGAAATAGACTGGGAAAATAAGCAAACAACAAAAAAAGGAGCTTAACCATAGAAAGCTGCTATAGACAGAAGGAAAAGCAAGATGCAAACTTAGAAAACAACACAGAAAACATCTACAAACAAAGAAGCATCAAAGAAAAATGTCAATTGAATCCAAGATGAGCAAGAATTCCTGGAAGACTTAAAGAAAGAGGTAAGAGTGGTAGAAGAAAAATGAGAAAAGAAATGAGAGTGATGCAAAAATGTATGAAAAGGGAACTAACAGTTTGGTTTTAAAAAAGACAAAAATACTGAAGAAAATAATACCTTAAAAAACAGAATTGGCACAAAAAGAAGAGGCACAAAAAATCACTAAATAATAAAATGAAAAATAGCAAGTTTGGCCCCAAACAAAAAATACAAGGAGACACCTGATGTTATGAATTTCCTGAAATTAGAGTCCACAGTTGCCAAATATTATATAAGTTGTGTTTACTTTTTTTTTCCTTTTTTAACGTGTTGGTAAATTTGTTGAATTTTTTTCTCCTTCCTCTTTTTAAAAAATTCTTTGTTACAAGGATGGCTATCTGGGAAGGTGCAGGAAAGGAATTCAGAAGTTAATATTAGCAATGTAAAAGCAAAATTTATCAATACAACTCTATTTCTAAATAAACTTGTAAAAGTCGTGAACAAGAACTATTTCATTTTTATCTTTGTATTTCCATACTTAGACTAATCCCTGGTGTATAGGAGGCTCTTAATAAATATCTGTTGCTTAGTTATGTTTCATGTCCTACCACATCAAAGCTCCTTGAGGGGAATATAAACTCAATAAATTGATTAAATAAATAATACATTAATAATCATTTAATTAATTATTGGTAAAATTAAATTGTTTCCCCTTCCCTTCCTCTACTTTCTCTTCTCTCTTCTTCATGGTTGCCTTTCTCTTTATCCTGCAGTTAAACAGGGATACAGAGAATAATCATGTCTGAGAAAGATTGCACCAATACAGAAGTTCACAAAATGTGGTCAAACAAGTGATCAAAGTGGTTGACCAGAATCGTTCAGAGGGGCTCATGCAATGTTAATGATTGTAGTATTTTAATAACTAACTTCTTCTGGTATGAATTAATAACTTACAATGCATGCTCAAAATCCAGACATCACCTCATGTATGTCTACTCAAGTGTGGTCCCATTCTCTCTATTCATTTTTATGAAGTTTTCTTGCATATGTTTTTTTTTTCATTTGATGAGAAGTAGAAATTTTCCTTGCATCCAGCATAAAATGTGGTGATGGTCCACTGCAAAGTTTGAGAAACGTTGACCCAAAGTCACTAGCTTAGGCAACTTCTGAAGTAAAAGCAAAACCAGTGTTGTTTTTTTTATGGTTTCTCCCATTCATTTTAATTCTTCTATGCAACATGGCACAATAGTATTTCATTATATTCATATATCACAACTTGTTCAACCTTTCCCCAATTGATGGGCATCCCCTTGATTTCTGGTTCTTGGCCACCACAAAGAGAGATTCTATAAATATTTTTGTACATGTGGGACTCTTTTCCATTTTTATGGTCTCTTTGGAATAGTCTTAGAAGGAATATTGCTGGGTCAAAGGATGTGCATATTTTTGTAACCCTTTGAGCATAGTACCAAAATGCTCTCCAAAGTGGTTGGATCAGCTCACAACTCCACCAATAATGAATTAGTGTTCCAATTCTCCCACATCTTCTCCAACATTTATCATCTTCCTGTTTTGTCATGTTAGCTAATCTGATGGGTGTGACATGGTACCTCAGAGTTGTTTTGATTTGCATCTCTCTAATCAATAGTGACTGAGAGCATTTTTTCATGTGACTATAACAGTTTTAATTTCTTGCTCTGAAAACTATCTGTTCATATCCTTTGACCATTTATCAATTGAGGAATGACTTGTATTCTTGTATGTTTGACTCAGTTCTCTCTATATTTTAGAAATGAGGCCTTTATCACAGACACTAGTTGCAAAAATTCTTTCCCAGTTTTCTGCTTCCCTCCTAATCCTGGCTGCATTAGGTTTGTTTGTGCAAAAACTTTTCAATTTAATGTAATCAAAATTATCCATTTTGCACTTCATAATGTTCTCTATCTACACTTCAAAATGTTCTCTATCTCTAAAAATTTTTGTATCAGCATTGATTAGGGATATTAGTTTGTAGTTTTCTTTCTGTTTTTGCTATTCCTGTGTTATGTACCAGCACTATATTTATGTTATGAAAGGAATTTGGTAGAACTCTTTATTTATTTTCATATAGTTTATATAATATCATAGCTAATTGTTCCTTAAGTGTTTGATATAATTCATTTATAAATCCAAATAGTGCTGGGAATTTTTTATTAGGAAACTCATTTACAATTTGTTCAACTACTTTTTCTAAGATAAGGTTTCTTAGATATCCTGTTTCTTCTGCTAATCTGGGAAATTTACATTTTTTTAAATTTTCATCAATTTCACTTAGATTATCAGTTTCACCATCATATTATTGGAAAAAGTGACTCCTAATAATAATTTTACTTTCATCTTTATTGGTGGTAATTCACTCTTTTCATTTTTGAACCTAGTCATTTTGTTTTTTCTCTCTTTTTTTAAATAAAATTAACCAATGTCTATTTATTTTGCTGGCATTTTCATAAAACCAGCTCCTAGTTTTATTTATTAATTTGTTGTTTAACTTTCAGTTTTTATTAAACTCTCCTTTGAATTGGAGGGCTTCTATTTTGTGTTTTGTTTAACTGGGAATTTTTTATTTGTTCTTTTTCTAGTTTTTTTTTTTTTTAGTTCCATGCACTATTCAATGATTTGCTCTTTCTCTGTTTAATTGATATATGCATTTATATATTCATGTACATACATATACATCTGTGTGTGAGTATGTATGTGTTCCTCTAAATACTGCTTTGGCTGCATAATACAAATTTTAGTACATTGTCTATGAGAATTTCTATAATTTGTTCTTTGATCCTTTCATTCTTTAGGATTAGATTGCACTACTTAATTTCCAATTAATTTTTAATATATGCATCCTTTTTTATTGAATGTCATTTTTATTGCATTATTTCTACTTTTTTGCATTTGTTTGTGAGATTTTTATGCCCTAAAACATGTACAGCTGAGAAAAAGGTATCCTCCTTTCTTTCCCATTTAATTTTCTCCAGAAGTCTATCACATCTAAATTTTCTAAAATTGCATTCATTTCCTTAACTTCTTTCTTATTATTTTATGCTTAGATTTATCTAATATTAAGAGGAGAAACTTAAGGCTCCCCACTATTACAGTTGTACTATTTCCTCCTGTAATTCATTTAACTTTTCAAGAATTTGTATGCTATACTATTTGATACATGTATATTTAATATTAATATTACTTCATTGTCTATGTTGCTTTTAAGCAAGATGTAATTTCACTTATTATCTATTTCATTTAGGTCTATTTTTAATTTGCCTTTGCCTAAATTCATGATTGCTGTTCCTGCTTTTTTTGCATCAGCTAAAACATAATAGATCCTGCTCCAGACACCTATTTTGATTCTGTGTGTCTCGCTGTTTCCAGTATGTTTCTTATAAACAATGTATAGTGGGATGCTGATTTCTAATGCATCTTCCTATTTGCTTTTGTTTTAGGGGTAAATTCATCCCATTCACAGCTGTAATTACTATCTATACATTTCCATCCATCCTATTTTCTTCTATTTCATCTTTCTCTGCCTCTGTTTGCCTTGTCCCTCCAGAAAAGTCTCACCATCTCCCTTAATCGACCCTCCCTTTTATCAACCCATTCCCTTTCTTTTGTCCTTTTTTCTCTCCTGTTCCCAACTGAGTAAAATACATTTCTATACCCAACTGACTCTGTGTACATGTGCATATATACATGCAAACATACATGTGTATACATGTATATCCATATCCCTCTTTGCATCGATTTCAAATACTCAGAAAGAGCTCTCAGGGAGAGCTCAGTTGCTTCCTCTACTCTGCTATCTTGATTCTGTCCCTGAAAGTCCCCTGAAGCAACATTCTAAAATTTTAAGTGAGGGATGAATTGTGTACCTATACCCATGAAGGGAACTTCTACAATAGAACCCTAAACTGATTTGGAAAAAAAAAAATAGTTGCTCCCATCTTAAAAAAAAATTGTAATTATCAGTTTAATTTGGATTTTGCCCTTCTTGAGACTAACCACGTGATTTTAAGGAAGTCTTAGGAAAGGAGATAGATTGTATCACTTGAATAAATGACTCTCAAAATGAAATTGAGAAATCAGGAAGCACCTTTTAAGCACCTACTATGTGCCAGACACTATGCAGGTTGCTGGGGATGCAAAGATAAAAATGAACCCTCCCAGTTTTCAAAGAGCTAGCATTCTCTGGGTAGAAACAGTAAGTATATTACACATACATACACATACACACACACACACACGCACACACACAGACACTAAATACGGAATAATTTCTAGGAGCTTGGGATGAGGATTGAGTGTGGAGGTGATCAGAAAGGACCTCATGTAGGATATAGCTCTTGAACTCAGCATGCAAGGAAGCTAAGGTTTCTAAGAGAAGAGCGCAAGGAGGTAATGCATTATAGGCATGGAGAGAAGGTACAGCCTACACAAAGACCAAGAAATAGGAAGTGGAATGTCCTATGTAAGGAATAAAAATTAGGCCAGTATACCTGGACCACAGAATATATGAATGGGAGAATTATTTCCAAATTCTGAAGAGATAGGCTGCAGGTAGGCAGGGAGAGGTTATAAAGAGTTAGATTAAGAGATTTCATTAGATTCCAGAAGAAAATGGAGCCAGTGGAGCTTATGTCAGACCTGGGAATTAGGAAAAATCTTGGGCAGATGTGCAGGAGGATGAATTGGAGAAGGAAGACAGAGGGAGACTAGTGATACAACAGAAGTGACTGTTGACACAGCCCAGTAGAATATAAGCCATTAGAACATTAGCTCCTTGAGGGCAGAGCAAGATTTTTTCTTATCCCCACTTCCTAGCACAGTGATTAATAAATAAATGCTTGTTGAATGAATGAATGTTTCATACACATGCATATGTACACACATAATACCTTCAAGTATTGCTGATGCACCACATTTTTTTAAATATTGAAATACCTTAAAACTTGTAGTGTCATTTTCAGTTTTTAAACCTCTTATTCATGGATTTAATTTCATTTTCACAAACATTAAGTGTTATGCTAGGTGCTGTTCTAGGTTCTGAGAATGAGAAGATAAAAATAGAATACTCTCTTTCTTAAAGGCACTCATAGTCTATTGGGAGAGACATGTATGTAGGTACCTATAATACTAGATGTGAGGACAGAAGGCTAAAACATGGCTTAAGTCCTGCTCTCAAGGAACTTATGTCTAGTGGGGGGATATAAGATAAATATAATAACACTATCAATAGTAATAGTTATAACACTAAGAGAAATGGGAAAGGTTCAAAATGTATGAAATATTCAAGAAGAGGGAGAACAGAAATAGCTGGAGGTGAAAGAAGGCAATGGAATGTGGGCATGAAATGGGAGGGAGGGAACAATCACTTTTATGAGGAAAGTAGTTCCTGAGCTGAACCTTGAGGAAAGAAAGAATTTTAAATTAAAATATTCACAAAGACCCTTCTAGGCATGATGGAAGGTGAGCACAAGGAGACAGAAACAGGAAAGAGGAGGACAAATCAGGGAATACCTATTCTCTGATGTTGTCTTGATCTTTCTTGTAGTCTGGTTCAGTTGAAATGTAGATTATTTCTAGTGTGGTAGTGAATTAAGTCTGGAAAGATATGTTGGGATGAGAACATGGAGAGCATTGAATGTCCAGCTAAAATAATCTATATCTCATATGGTAAGCAATGGAGACATACCAAAGATTTTTAATCAAGAAGGTGATGTGATCTGAGCTCTACTTTAGAAATATTAGTCTGTGAAGAATGGATTGGAGGTTGTTGTGGTAGTTCAGGCAAAAAATAATGAAGCAAGGGGAATTAATATGAAAGATGCCACAGAAGTAGGGAAAAATGAAGGTGAGGGCAGGACTTAAGTCAAAAGTGCCCAGAGTTCTCCCATTCAGCCTGGGTGACTGGGAGTTTGGTGGTGTTAAGAAAAGAAACAGAGGCATTAAAAGGAAGGGTATGGTTTTAGGGGGAAAGATGAGTTCAATTCTGGACATATTCTGGACCACAAAACATCTGGCATTTGGTATTGTAGAATATGAGTACAGAGGAGATATCAGGTTTTGAAACAAAGGCTCATTTACATAAAGGGGCTAAGTAGATGTAAATCTGTGGTAGTATTTAATTTCTGAACCATCACAAAAGTCAACATACATTTATTAAACATTTGCTAGGTAGCAGCTGGTCAGCAGCTAATACTGGCAATGATGAGAAAGGTGGACCCCCTCTCCAAAATGTTTCTCCCCTTAAAAATAGCTTTGGGAGTGAGGTTAGAAGCAAGTCAGGTGGTCAGGAGGCACCGCTCTTTCCAAGCCTTGGGTTCAAAGGGTTGTCTCCATCGGAGTCTAAGGGAAAATATGCTCAAGGTGATGGTGGTGATCTAACCTATCTGGCATTTGCTGCTTCCCATCTCTCTCTCCAGGTGCCTTGTCTAAGATAATCAGAACTGCAGCCTAGAGCAGAATTACAATATGGCTGGCTTGAGTTTCCTCTTTAAAAGTGATATTAATTTGCTAAAATCTTTTTTTAAGAGGAGGGCCCTTTCTAACAACTATCTTTTTGTATATTTATTTATCCTTCAACCTTGTAAGGAGCGTACGTTGGTCAGTATATAATAGAGTCTAAACCTCAGATTGCTCTGTTCTAAAAGGTACATAGAACTTTGCAATTATTATAATTATAGATCATATAATATTTATAATTATGTGTAGTATATAACATGTGTAGTATATAATTATGTGTAGTATATAACATGTGTAGTATATAATTATGTGTAGTATATAATATGTGTAGTATATAATTATGTGTAGTATATAATATAAATGTGTGATAATATGACAATGTAGCTCTCATTACATAATATTATTATATAATATATTAATTATATTTTATATTATGTATTATGTTAACATTATTCATTAATGTTAATTAACATTATATGTTAATGTTGGATTTGTAACATATTATATAATATTATTATAATTATTATGTTGCAGAATACAGAACCAAGGGAGTGCCTATATTGATAAGATCCATTATATTGATATTGATAGATCCATTAAAGTATTAGAAAAAATATTCACTGAATCACAGAATTTTGGAGTTGGGTGCTCAGAGGTCATTAAGTTCAAACAGTGCATGAAAAGGGATCTGTAGCAAGTAATCAGTCAACCAAAAAAATATTCATTAAGTATCTCCTCTGTACCAGTCACTACAGTAGGCACTAGGGATGCAAGTACTGAGAATGAAATAGTCTCTCCTCGGGAAGAGTCCACATTCTAACAGAGGAGACAAGTACATATAAAAATATATAAAACATAAATATAAAGTGAACAAAAGTAGTTAAGTACAAGGGAATTTAGGGGAGAAGTCACTGTCAGTTGAGAGGAATCATAAAAAGCTTCATGCTGAAGATAATGCTTAAATTCTGAGAGGAGAGAGACCTTCAGAGGCAGGTTAAGAAGGAAATATAACAGTCTTGGTAACTGGTCTTGCAGCCTCCACATAAAGACAGAATGAGGGAGTAACCCAGCAAGGGAGCCTATTTCATTTCTAGATATCTCCTACTGTTATAAAGTTTATCCTTATATTGGATCTAAAATCTGCCATTCTGAAACTTTCACTCAGTATGCCTAAATCTTTCCCCCAGGGTCAAGAACATCCCAAATGCCTCTCAAAGAGGAAAACATTTTAAATAGCTGAAGAAAGTTATGGATCCCTAATTCATCTTTTCTTCTACAGGCTAAATATCACCACCTCAAATCAATTGTGACATTGTTTCTGAGTAGGTCATGTCAATCTACTCCCCTATTACCTCATTTAGCAAGCCTCTTTTTTAAAAAAAAGTCTCCTTTCCTGATCACAACTTTCCTATGTCCATTGTCTCCCCAATCCAAACATAAGAAGTTCTTTGAGAGCATGAACTGTTTTTGCTTCTTTGTTTGTATCCCCCAGCTCTCAGTTCAATACTTGGTACTCTACATAGTCATCACATGAAAATGCCTTTTTTATTGACATAACATAATCTTCAGTTCTGCTCACCCTCTCCTGGATGTAGTCTAGTTTGTCTTTCTTCCCAAATTATAACCTATTGAAAGAAATTTACTATTCTAGATATATTCTGGCCAAGACAAAGCAGAGTGAAATCCTTATCATCTTTCTCATTCTAGATGGGACATCTTAGTTAATATTGTCTAAGACTTGGCTGCCATGTTACACCATTGACTTACACTGAACTTCTATGGACTATAAGTATATGTCATACTATTGAACTATATTGAGTCCAGATGTAGAATTTTATTCATCTCTGTTACATTTAATTTTATTAGAACTGACTTCTCATTTTCTCTCATTGAATCCTAACTCAAGTTGACCTACAAGTTAGCTATTCCCTACAAACTTTACATTATTTGTAAATGTAAGCATTATAGCTATGTCTTCATGAAAGTAATAGATTAAAATGCTGAATAGCACAGAGCCAAGAATTGAGCCTTTGGACACTCCATAAAAACTTCCTTCTTGGTTGACATTAATCCATTAATTACTATCACTATTCTCTTGGTCTGGTTATTCAACTGTTTCTCCATTTAATGGAGAAACTTCTTCCTGCACCATGTCTATAAAGAGATTTTGTGCACAGAGATATTTTTTTCCCAAATAACTGCCGAAATTCCAGTTTATAAATGTTCTAAAGAATTCCTCCTGGTCTACTGGAGTGTTGTGAAAGAAATGAAGCATGGAAAGACTTCCTGAAAAATAGAAGCTCCCCAGAGCCTCTTAGAAGGTGCCAAATTTGAATGAACAGAAGGATGAGTAGAGGTAGCTTGGACAGGGAAGGTTAAATGATGGGTGGTGGATTAATTTTAAGAAAAGAGCCAAAAGCTTAGTTCTGATTTAGTTTGTGACAGTGTTTTAAGCTAAAAGTGGAGTAATAAGTACAAGTCAGTAATTCATTTCAACAAGCATTTATTAAGTGCTTTCTATGTGAAAGGAATTTCACCCTTAGTGAGTATGGAGGGCATGAAAACATAACCTTAGTTATAGCATAGAAAAACAATTAAAAGGGAGTAGTGGTAGGAAAAAGGAGAAAACAGAAATCATTATAGACTTCTATCAGTGATAATTTGCACTGTACAGCTACAAAGAAGAGAGATCATATTGTATAAAAAGCATCATAGGCTTGGTAAAGTAATTGAATTCTCTTGGCAGAGGGGAGACATGGGAAGTATTGTTTGGTAAATGCAAATGAACCAGTTGGAGAGGGAGGCAAGCAATACAAGATTTTCCTGGAAACTTATGGTAACTTAAAATTAAACTCTGTGGGATTTAATGACTCCAAATGTTAGAAAGATATGTGTGTGTGATCTCAGATCTAGCTGCAGATAAAAAAAGAGCAAGATAAATGTGCATATTACTTATTGAAGAGAAGAAAAGAAGGAATAAGACAACTTTCCCAAATAGAATTAAATCTATTTCACTTTTTAAAAAATTTTCTGCTCTCCTTCAAATTAAAAACTGTTTACTGTACACAATGTAGGATCAAGTAAGCATAGCATATTCAGTTTTTTAAAATAAAATACTTCCTTTCCTCTCCATTTAGCAACTTCAACAGGTCTTTTTGACTCTTGGAAATGACGATATGAAACGTGCTATAGTTGCTACAGTGGTATCTAAAGGAAGTGATAATAAATTATTAAAGGTGTGGGTCATACTTTGGCTGTTATCTGCATAGAATTCATTTTGTTTGTTCCTTGAGAATCAGGAAACTTCTGTATATTGTTAGTCCTAGAGTCATTCAAGGACCCGGAGGTACGTTGTGTCAAGGGAACAATTAGGTAAGGCAAACTGAGGGAAATATGCTTATAATGCCCCCCCTGAGGTATCCCTGAAATTATGAAGGACTTACATACTTTAGTTTGTGTGTAATGAAAAGAGATTTTTAGATTCTTAAAGCTGGGAGTGTCTTGAATAAATTTTTATTCAGTAATATGACACGAAATGTAGTTTAGATGGCTTTATTTAGTCGATGAATATTTAATTAAGAATTAATGATGAAACTGACTTGTGACTTTATTATCCCTTGCTGGGCAATAGTATTAAGATAACTTGAAAGAAATAGGTACAGCTTCAGTGGATAAAATCCAAACAAACCTTTGCATCCCTTGATCACAGTGTCCTCATAAATGGCATTTTGGAGTAGTTTTTAGCCCACAGAAAGAAAGCAAAATCTTTATAGGAGAAAATAGAAAGTGTATAGTCAGAAGAGCAAAGATTGCATCCTGATTAGCCATGGGCAAAGAAGGACTTTTGTTGGTGAGGGGGAGGAGACCACGAGAACTGAGCAAATTCTTTGAAGTGAGGAGAGGAAAGTGTGGGATAAGAACATTTTAATAAAGTTCCAGGAAAGAGGTTTCGAGACCTAGGGAAATCTGCTCTGGTATATGATTGGTCAGGCATAATCTTGGGAAAAGAGCCCCTGGAGAAAGCAGATGAGGGAGGACGATAGGAAGGAAGATGGGGAGGGGGAAGGGGGAGGTGAAGGGTGTGGAGAAAGGAAAGGGGGGGCTGGAAAGTGAGAGGGAGGGAGGGAGGCAAGTAATGCTTATTGCCCAGAGGTCTGGAGAGCGGAGGAAAAAGTGTGGAAAAGTGAAAGTCGTGAGGCCAAGTGCAGCGGGGCCGGGACCCCGGCGGCTAGCGGAGTGGGGCACCAGGGGGGCAGCTGGGCTCGCTCCAGACTCCCTTGGCAGCCTCAGGCGTTGGCTCCTCGAAGCGCCCTCCCTCCGCGGAGCATTGTTCCTTTGCCTGGAGACGAGGAAATTGCCTTTTGATTGCGGAAGTCCGTGGAAAGGGCTCAGGCTAGCGGCAGCGCGGGTCAGTATGGCAGCGTGGGAAGGGCTGCGAGCTGCCTGCCCCCGCCGCCTCTCGCTGCAGCAGCAGCAGCAGTAGCGGCCCCTGTGCTGGCACCTCTCGGTTGCCCTCCCGGAGAAAACCTCAAGGAGCCAGCAGGGAGCCCTGAAGCTCCGGCAACAAGTGTCTTGCGGGCTGTCCGGGGAGTCTCCTCTCTCTCCTTGCCATCCCTCGCTTTACCTCGCCTTCCCTCCCTCCCCAGCTGGGATTCCCTTCTTATCCCGCCCGACTAGGATAATCTTGTTCTTAAGTACTGATGGCAAAGCCGAGCTATGGAGCCAGGTTGGCCTTATGGATGGCACTGAACCTGATGCAGGTGAGTGGCAGGAGGAAGGGGGACTTGGGCATGAAGAAAGCGCCTTCCCACTCTCAGCAAGCGAGCTCTCTCTCCAGCTTCTGCGCCCGGTCGTTCTGTGCCCCTAGACGGCCACCTTTCTCCGGGGAATCTGCCTGGGTATAGAGAAAGGCGCTGGGAGCTAAGCAGAGATGCGATCTGCCAACCGACCCATCCTCCTGCTAGCTCACTCCTGAGCGGGCTGAGTTCAACGCCAAAGTCACGCCTCGCTCCAGGTCTCCCGCAGCCCTACCTCCAAGGTCCCCTCAGAAAGGCCGGTACAGGGAGATGTGTTCTTGCTCTGTTTTGATTTTTTGTTTGTTATGGAATTGTTCGGGGCGCTTGTTTTGGAGAGGAAGGGAAGGGAACCAGAATGTCCCTAGGGAAAGCTTCAGTGAGGAGACTTCAGCATTTGTCTCTTCCTTTTGCAGAGTGGCCTAGGGGAGCAGCTGAGGTGCGACATCAACCTGACGCAAGCCAAGGTCTCCAGCAGCTCTGCCAGTCTCAGGTGGAACACAGAGGGGTCACCCTGTAACTTCAGCCTCATCTACAACTCTGACACCTCTAGGAGCGCCCTGTGCTACCCTCTGCAGATTGCCAGCCATACCTATGAATGTAACCCCGAGGATTTACAAGCTGGAACAACCTATCATTTCAATATTGTGTCTCAGGATGGAGATATGAGAATCCTCTCCTTGCAAACAGGTAATGGGATGACAGGTGCAGCTGTCATGGAATATTCTGAGGCGGGGGAAGTGGGCTCCTTTCGTCTGCGCTCTTACTAAACCGCTCAAAGAAAGAAAGGAAAAGTGAAGATCAACCATAGAATCAACTGACATAGATGTCTAAATACAGTGTATGATTTTGAAAGGATTGAAGTGGCCCAAATTCTGCCCTTTTAATTCCAAAAGACTGGATCTCTGAGCCTGTAGGACATACTTAGAAGGAAGCATATTCAAATGATGGAGACTGGCAACTCAGACTAAAATAACAAAACATCAAAATAATTTAAGTGAATATTTTAAAAATAAATAATGAAAATGCACAGGTTGAGAGATGTGACTTTCCTCAAATTAGCATTATTTTTGGCAGGGGGCATAGAATCTTCAGGAATAGAGCAAGGGGGTGGGGAGTGAATATTGAGATTGGAGTTCCTTGGAAAGAGGCTTTTAAAAAGGATGCACACAATCACAGCTGAAAATTCATTTTTTAGGACTTGTCCCTAAAGATCTGACTACACTTTTACCCCTTGCTTTAACCTTTTCTTAAACTGTATCTGAGTGTATGCATATATTTGTATGCTACTGGTTCCTCCTGACCATTTTTAGCAAGGCTTTCATTTGCAGTAATAATGAAGTTATATTTTTTTCAGATTTAACTTGTCTTATCAATTCCAGAGGATAAATACAAAGATTATTGATATCTCCACTTGTATAAAATTTAGTTCCTAAACTGCAATCCCTGAATAGATACCAAAAAAATCGGTTGAAAAGACCTTCAAAGCAGTAATGGAAATTTTAACCTTGGTCAATGTGTTCTGTCATTTTTTAAATTAGCATTCAAATCCATTTTAGTTTTAAAAGTGAAACTCCACACTTCATTATTTTTACTTCATTTAAGTTCATTTCAGACACACCTGTTACATAGCTGTAGAGATTCCCAAAAAGTTTAGTAAAAGAGAAATATTGAGAACTAGACAGTATCTGCACACAGAATTAATAAATACTACCCAAATAGTTGATAAAATTAAACTAGATAATTTGAACTACTGTATTTTCAGTCAGTTAAAGGAGCTGTTCAATGTTTAAGGAGAGTTCCTTGAAACTTAAAACTTTCAGACATTGAGAAGTTTATTAAATAGAATAGCTAGATATGTGAAGATTTAATGTGTTTGGAAAATTTTTGTATCTGAGATATAGGGGTAAAGTCTAGAGATATGAGAGTCTTCAGACATTTGTTTACAGAAGGAAAGGGTAAAGAAAGTAACTCATTTATGATTATTATTAACTCAATCAGTTTTTTTCAAGATTATTTTTGGAAAATAAATAAAAAGAATGTGATAAGCTTACAAATACTTTGAATTAAGCTTTTAAAATTTCTTCATCTCTCTCAGCTGATGATGTAGTTCTTAAAGAAAGACTGTAAAAAAAAGACTTAAAAAAATTACAAAGAATTTTAGAATAAATTTTCGCTCTCTCTCTCTGTCTGACTGCCTCTCTCTCCCCTCCCTTCCCCCTCTTCTTCTCTCTTTCTGACGCTGTCTCTTTCTCTGTCTCTCTGCCTCTCTGTTTCTTTCTCTGTCTGTCTCACTCTCTGTCTCTCTCTTTCTCTTTGTGCATCTTTGTCTCTCTGTGTCTGTCTCTATCTGTCTCTCTTTCTCTTCAAGACATGTGAGGTCTGGAACTCCCAAAGAAAGGCAGCTGCTCTCCAATCTGTGACTGTCTTAAGAGAGCAAGATTGGGATGTTAAGTGACTTGCACATCTTCAGAGAACTGATTCTGGTTGGTTTTCTATACTATACTTCCTCTCTATTTGGACTCAGGACAATGATAATATTTTGACACTGTTGCTAAATTTGAGTGAATTGCATCATAAATCATATTTTTGTTACAATTAAAACAAGAAAAAATTATACTAATCTTTTTTTAAAAAAATTATCCCACAGATCTTTAAGGAGACAGAAGTAAATTTAAGATTATTAATTACATCATATTTTGTATTAAGCAAGGAAGGCAGCATGTTAGAGTGGAAAGAATACTGGCTATGGTGTTAGAACCTAAGTTCAAATTCTGCTCCCTGACACTTGTGACCTGTGTAACCTTGGGCAGTTCATCATCTCTGGGCCTCAGTTTCTCATCTGTAAAACCAGATGACTCTTCTAGTTGACTTCTGGGGTACATTTCAACTCTTGATCTGCATTTATAGATTTAAAACATGGGTCTAGGCACACTGTGTGATTTTTCTCAAAGACACTGTTCCTCCCCATCCCAATTAACTTGCCTTACTATGTCTATATCAAAAGGAAACCAAAGTAAATACATGCTTCGAGTAAATATATTTAGTATGGGAGTTTGGGTGGAGAGCTATACCTGGAACGTGCTCTTTTCTTTTAAATTTCTTTTTTTTTTTTAATGGAGGGGAGAAGCAATCAAGGTTAAGTGACTTACCCAGGGTTATACAGCTAGTAAGTGTTTGAGGTCTGATTTGAACTCAGGTCCTGACTCCAGGGCTTGTACTCTCTCCACTGCTCCACCTAGCTGCCGCAATATGCTCATTTCTAAGGCTCATGGAAAGCTCTAAAAGCTCTTCAGCATTCTACTTGCCCTACTCTGGAGGTTCTCCAGCTTATCACCGTCCTTCCCAAAAGGTAGTATCCAGCACTAAACACAATTCTCCAGAGGTGGTCATAAATGGGAAATCAGAACCATAGGACTTGTCTGGAAGGGAAAAAGAAGGCGAATGGATAAGAAGAAGAGTTTTAATAAGTTTCTATCTCTCAGGGATGTTGTTAGCTGTTCAGTCACTTCAGTTATGTCCAATTCTTTGTGACCTCATTTGAGGTTTTCTTGGCAAGTGGTTGCCATTTCCTTCTCTAGCTCATTTTACAGATGAGGAAACTGAGGCACACAGGGTGACGTGACTTGCCCTCCTTAGTGTTTGAGGCTAGATTTTAATTCCTGAAGTCTTCCTGACTCCAGGGCCAGTGCTCTATCAGTTAAGTGTGTACAAGTCATTCTGGATACTGGAGATATACACACACACACACAATCTAACAGTCCCTGCCCTGAGGAGCTTCTATATGGATATGGAACATGTGCACAGATAAATATAATGCATGAAAGCATGCAAAGGGTCAACAGGGAGACTCCAACCAAGTTCTTAAGGAGAATTTGAGGAAAGAGAGAAGGATCAAAGAATCTAAAATAGGGAGGAGACTTAAATATCATGGAAACCTTACATTTATAGGTGAGCTGAGACCCAAAAATATGATGACAAGTCAACCAGTCAGTCAACAAGCATTTATTAAGCAACTGCTGTATGCCAGGCACTGTGTGAAGCACTAGGAGATACAAGCACAAGGAAGGCAAAAAACATGGTCCCTGCCCTCAAGCACCATTCATTCTAAGAGGAGACAACATGAAAACAAATACATATACATATATATATACACATGTATGTATGTGTATGTATATGTATATGCAAGTACAAACCAACATATCCACATATAGACACACATATGTTATATATGCATATGTATGTATACAGATATATACGTGCATAATACATATAATGTGTATATATATATACACATGCATACACAAATATATCCACATATAGATACATACATGTATTAATATATGTATCCTACTAATTTCATTAAAATCAATTTCACAGCAATAATTTTTTATGAAATGCTCATTCATACGTATGTATTTATATATATTTACACATATGTTAATATATGTATATTTGTGAATGTTATATCTATCTATAGAGATAGATAGATAGATGATAGATAGATAGATAGATAGATAGATAGATAGATAGATAGATAGATAGATAGATAGATTGACAGGTAGGTAGGTAGGTAGGTAGGTAGGTAGGTAGGTAGGAAGGTAGGTGGATATACTGGGGTAAATCTCTTTGATCCTAAATTTCTAGGAATTCTACTTTGGTATGGAGATTGACATGCTGGAGAACGTCCAGAGGCAGCTTAGTAAAAGGACTTGAGGGTGTGTTATAGAAGGGTCATTGAAGAAATCAAACCAAGACCATGCACGGAATTCATGATAGCTATATTCCAGTGTTCGGAGCAGAACTGGACTCATTCTGCTTAGCCCTAGGGGGGCAGAAGTGTGAGCAACAAGGTATAGCAATGGGGTCTGGGTATTGAGAATTCTCTGGTAAGAGAATTACCTCAGGTCCCTCAGCTCCTCTTCACCAACTTAGAGACATGGAGAGTTGCCTAGAGCACAGAGGCTAAGTGACTTTTCCAGGGTCACACAGTAAAATATATGTAAGGGGAGAGACTCAGGTCATCTTTCTACTTCCTCCTTTATGTGTTATCTTCCAGCTTCTTGTAGTCAAGAATTAACTTGTATGCTTTAATTTGTATGTAATTAGCATAGTACTTGGTACGTAATAGACATTTGTGAGCCTTATTTCCTCTCTCTCATTTATCTGTCTATGTGCCTGTCTTTCTATATATGCAACCACCCAACCTTCTATCTATCCATCCATCTATCTTATTTATCTCTGTATATTTTATATATCCATCTACTCACCTATCCATCTATCTATCCATCTATCTATCCATCTAGCTAGCTAGCTATATAAGTTTCTACATATCCACATACCAAACCATCTATCCATCTATCTAACTAGTCAGGTACTTATCTTTCTATCTACCTTCCTGATTTCCTCTCTGCCTACTTACCTTGTCTCCAGGCTTGTTCTCTATCCCTTTATCACATTCCCTCTCATACCTGACATAGAAAGTATACTTGCCTTGTAGCTAGGACCATACAGTCGAGGAATGGACTATTCTGAAAAAGAATGGATTCTTCTCATTAAAGTCTTCCAGACAAAACTGGATGAGCGCTTTCAAGGTTGGATGTAAAGGAGATTCTCCTTTACATGAGGATTGGATTAGATGGTCTGGATTACTTCCAACTCTGAAATTTGGTGATTCTGAGAATAGGAAAAAATTAACAAACCAATCTAATTTCTATTGTTCGTATATACATATATATATAAAATACATATAATACATATATACACATATATATGTACATATCCACACATATATAATGTTCATATATACACATATATATATATAATGTTCATACACACACACACACACACACACACATATATATATATATATATATATATATATATATATATATATAAAACATAAGAGATATCCAGAGGATAAAGAAATAAATTCCCTGGGATACATTTAGATTAATCTGCATAGATCAATCTAAATAAAATATTGTTCCTCAAATGCACCGACAAGGGAGTCGAGCTATGTCCATGGCCTTGAACCTTCTTTTCTAGAATAGGAGCATTTCCTTCCATTTTCTTCCATGCCGTCACAGCCTTGGTGAATTAACAGATCGGCAACCATTTGGTTACTTTGGTCAGTGTAAATAGAATTTCGATATTCATGTCTAAAAACAAATCTGATTTAAGAGCTGAATTCTAAAATGTGTCTGTCTGCTTTGACCAGGTCAACCAGATCATTAATAAGTATGCAATCTATTAAGGCTATGTCTACACAAACGCAATGACTCAAATATTTTGATAAAGTGCCTTTTTCGGTGCTCTTTATCTACTAAGAACAAAAATGTTTTCAGGGGCAAATAAATGCTGTTGAGAGAGAAAACACCTACACAGTGATAATAATAGCTCACATCTATAATATGTTTTGCATTTTACAAACTGTTGCCTCCTAACCAAACTATGAGATAGTTACCACTACAAGACAATAGTGCACTATGGATAAAACTTGAATCCGTCGTTCTTGGCTTAGGAGGTCAGTACGTTATCTATCAGACTAATACAGCAAACATACTGTCATCATAATCATGGCTCACATTTATTTAATGCTTTTCAGTTTACAAAATTTTTCCCTTATAATGACCCTGTGAGGTAGTTTGTGAAAAATATCCTTATGCCTGTAATCCAAGTCCCAACGTTTTTTGGTAGATACTACGATCTGCTTAAGTCAGATAGCTAGTGAGTGTCAGAGCTAGGAAGGGCAGCTAGGTGGCGCCATAGTGCATAGAGAACTAGGACTGAAGTCAGGAAGACTTATCTTCCTGAGTTCAAATCTGACCTCAGACACTAAGTAGTTGTGTGTCCCTCGGCAAGTCATTTAACCCTGTTTGCCTCACTTGCCTCATTTGTAAAATAATCTAAGGAAGGAAATTGGAAACCAGTTCATTATCTTTGCCAAGAAAATCCCAAATTGGATCATGAAGAGTCAGGCATGACTGAAACAACTGAACAACAGACAGAGTTAGGAAATGAGACCAAGTCTAGTGATCCCATAGGCACTGTGATTTTCACTGTACTCTGCTGCCTCCACTTCAGAGTCTGGCCTTCATGGGCTGAGAAAGTTGTAAATATTAAAGGACCAACCCATGGCATTCCACTATGTAAACACAATATAGAAGTGATCCATTCTCCTCATTCAATCGACTGATCAACAAGCACTTGTTCAGCATTTCCTGCATGCCTAGCACTGTCTTGGTACTGAGGATAAAATGATAAAAGTGAAACATGCCCTGCCTTCATGGAACTTATGTTCTATTGGGAAGACGATAGGTATATCAATAGTGTCAGACTCATGTAGAAAGCATCCCTATGGGCCACATATTAACTTAGAAAACTACAGGCTAACATTATCCATGTTGTATTGTATTTTATTTATTTTGTTAAACATTTCCCAATTACATCTTCATCCTATTCAAATATCCTGGGAAGTTTTGCAGGCTACAAGTTTGATACTTTTTATGCATATATGTTAATATATAAAAAATAAATACAAAATGGAAGAAGAAAACACTAAGTAGCTGAACTTAGACCAGAAAGGTCCCAGGTGGGAACTGGAATTGCATTGGTATGGTTTAGCACATTTGTCAATCTATATCAACCAACAGCCAATATGCTTGTCTAGAACAAATTTAGCATGGGGTAGCTAGGTGACTCAGTGGATAGAATGCTAGATCTGGAGTCAGGAAGATTCATCTTCAGATTTGGACTCAGACACTTACTAGTTGTGGGCAAGTCACTTAACCATGTTTGCCTCAGTTTCCTCATTTGTAATTTCAGCTGGAGAAAGAAACAGCAAATCACTCCAGTATCTTTGCCAAGAGAAAACCCCAAATGGGGTCATGAAGAGTCAGATACAACTAAAATGTCTGAACAGAAACATGATCAAAAATAAGTCATGTCAGATTGATCTTATTTCTTTTTTCATGAGGATTAGATAGCAGGTTTAGGAAATGCTATAGATCTGACTTAACCAAGAAGGCATCCGACAAAGTCTCTAATAATATTTAGGGTGGGGGGGGATTGAGCCATGTAGGATTGCTTATAGTACAGTTGTGGGAACTACTTGAATAGTTGAACTTAGCAAATTATTGATGTCTCAAAAGGAGGTTTCCAGTGGACTGTCCCAGGGATCTGTGCTCAATCGTATGCTATTTAACATTTTTATCAGTGACTTGAATAAAGATACAGATGACCTGTTCTATCATATTTGAAGATGAGAGGGAGGATACCAGAGTCAAGATTTGAAAAGATCTTGATAGGAGGGAAAATGGGACCAAATTAAGTAACATTTAAAAGAGATCAAGGTACAACACATTTGTTAAAAAAAAATTAAGTGCAGATAAAGGTTTTGCTGCTGTTCAGCCATTCACTTGTTTCTGACTCTTCATGACCCCATGGACCATAGCATGTTAGGTCTTTCTATTTATTCTCCACTATCTCTAGAAGTCTAAGTTCATGTCTATTGTTTCCATGACATTATCCACCTCATCCTCTGCCATCCCCTTTTCCTTTTAATCTTTCCCAATTTTGGAGCCTTTTCCAATGAGTCTATCTTCTCATTATGTGGCCAAAGTATTTAAGCTTGAACTTCAGTATTTAACCTTTGAGTGAACAGCCTGAATTAACTTCTTTAAGTACTGAAGGCTTGCCTAACCATTGGTCAAGTCAACAGTGTGAGATGGTATCCATGAAATCTTATATAATCTTGGTTAGCTTTAAGAGCCAACATATTCAGGGATATGAATATGAATACCCACTGTGGTTTGCCCATGTCTTGAACAATGTATTCATCTCTAAGTGCCATACTTTAAGAAGGACATTGATGAGCCAGAAAGTATCCGGAGTGGGGCAACAAGGTTGTTAAAAGTCCTCAAGTGCATCTCATGTGATGAGCAATTCGTTATATCATAGTTTCATAAACCTAGAGTGTGAAGGGACCTTAGAGTCCAACCTCCTCATGTTACAGATAAGGACACTAGTATCCAGTAAATTTGATATTTAAGCACGTGGCACATAGAAGATATTTAATGAATTCTTGTTCTCGTCTGCCTTCTCTTTCCCACTTGTCCAAGGTCACATTGGCAGAGTTGGAATTCAAACTGAGGTTCTATGATTCCAACAAAAGTATTCCAACCGCAGCACTCTTTCCACTATGCCTACAGGGTGAAGAATCTGGTGATGGTTAGTTTTGAAGAAAAAGAGTTAGAAAGTGAAACTGTAGCAGACTTCCAATTATTTAGGGGCTATTACATGGAAGAGGAGTTAGAATTATTCATTTTGGTACCAAGAGCAGGTCGGACCAGACTAGAACTAGAAAAATAAATGCACTTTGCAAAGCAACAAATTTAGACTAGGTAGAAGGAAAGGCTTCCTAATAATTAGAGCTACTCACAAGTACAATGGGCAGCCTTTCAGGAGGTAGGATTTTTTTCTCTCATTAAAGATCTTTAGGATAAATCTGTTTGACTATCTGTTGAATATATTGTAGAGGGAATTTTTTCTCAGGTATGGGTTTGATTGGATGGTCAAAGACAATCCATTTTGATTCAAATTCTGAATGCTCTGAACAAGTGGATAAAAAAGGTCAAATTAGTTCAATTTTCTCAAAATACCTGACTCCATTTTTAATTTGAAAACTGGGGGCAGGGAAGAGTTTAATTACCAAGTATGTCTGTCAACATTCTCTCCCTCTCTCCCTCCCTCCCTCCCTCCCTCCCTCTCTCTCTCTCTCTCTCTCTCTCTCTCTCTCTCTCTCTCTCTCTCTCTCTCTCTCTCTCTCTCTCCCTGTCTCTCTCTCTGTCTCTCTCTCTCCCTCTCTCTCTCTCTCTCTCTCTCTCTCTCTCTCTCTCTCTCTGTCTCTCTCTCTGTCTCTCTCTCTTTCTCTCTCTCTCTCCCTCTCTCCCTCTCTCCCTCTCTCCCTCTCTCTCTCTCTCTCCCTCTCTCTCTCTCTCTCTCTCTCTCTCTCTCTCTCTCTCTCTCTCTCCTCCTCTCTCCCCCCCCCTCTAATTAAGGATTTGATATCAACCTATTAATCCATCTCAGATTTCTATTCCAATAGCCAACAAGAGTCAGATCTAACCTGGTTAGAATGCCTTCATAATCAGCATTAGACTGTCAAAATTGCTTTTTAATTATTTGTTTTTTTTAAAATTGCATTTAAAAAGACAAAGAGAGAAACATAATTACATACATTTTGCGTTGTTGTTCAGTCGTGCCTGGTTCTTAATTTGGGGTTTTCCTGGCAAAGATGCTGGAGGGGTTTGCCATTTTCTTCTCCAGCTCATTTAGTGACTCACCTAGGATCACACAGCTCCTAAGTGTCTGAGGCTGGGTTTAAACCCAAGGCTTCTTGGTTCCAGTCCCAATGCTCTATCTACTACACCATGTAGCTGCCCACATAAAACCTTAAACTTCCTCTAAGTCTCCTCTAAATCTAAAAGTCATAAGAATGTCCTTGGAGATCAAAAACTTATAGGCAATATTTGGAATTATACTGATCATAAAAGCATATGATCATACATATAATCATCAGATCATAGATGTAGAGCCAGAAGGCATTGTAGAGGTCATAAAGTCCAAAAGCCCCATTACACAGGTAAGGAAATGGAGAAACAGGGGGTTTATTGGACTAACTCAGGGTCACACAGCTAGCACATGCCTGAGGCAGGATTTGAAACCTGGTCTGTCTGGTCTACACCATGCTGGTTCTATGACTGCCGATTCAATTTGCTCCTTGATGTTTGAATATTCAAATCAATCCACTTTGAATTCTATGAAATGTTCTTAGTCACTTATACAGTTTAGTCACTCTTTTGGAATCTTCCCTTCTTTGAGATATTTGAAAAATTGGTCCTTGAGCACCTTTAAAATTGCGTTGACTCAAATGTGGATTTTTTTCCTGCTTCTATGTGATTGTATCTATCTGTTCTTTCTTACTTCATCATGCTGTGTTTCCACTCTCACAGTGCACTCACTGAGGCACTGCGTCCAAATGTGGTGGTCTCACTGCTGTCAGTGATGAAAATAGATCACTGCAGACATACAGACACATCTGTTCCATTTCATACCTATTTGTTGTCCTTCCAGTGCATCTCCAAATGTTGTCAGAATGATCTGGCTTGGTTGGATCTTATATGTGCCCAGCTTTCTGCAGGCTTATTCTTTTCCTTTCATTGAATTTCAATGTTTATGACCTTCAACCATTTTATTCTGCAATACTGTGAAAATCAGCTTCTACACTAAAAAAGTGTTTCCTTTTGCTACTGTGCCTTTGTATTTGACAAGAGGTTAAATGTTTGTGAAATGAAGTTGTTTCTGGGCTTTTTTTTTTTTTTTGGCCTCTGCAAGGCAGATGGTAATAAGGGTTCATGCTGGGATAATGACCATTGGGACAGAGGACGGAATGGATAGAAATGTGAGATACAGCAGAAGTAGAATCAATGGTACTTTGGTAACTCATTGGCTGTGAGGGGTGAGTTAAAGAGAAAATTCAGGGACAGCAACAAGATCTAGCAAGTGAGAGAATGGGTAAAAGTGGTCAGATTAAAAATATTAGTGAAATCAAAATGGGGATCAGGTTTAGGTGAAAAAAAATAAGCTCAATTTTTAACAGTTGAGCTGAGATGTTGATGGCACATATGAGTGAAATTATCTTGTAAGGAGTTAGAGATGTAGGAAGTAGACCTAAGATGAAAGATTGTGATTCAGGGGTGTGCTGGTATGCGTTTAACAACCAGTTTTCCCCACCCCCACCCCCAAATATATTCAGGATATACTTTTATGTTGAATTTGCATTAACGTTTTTCCAAGTCTTTTTTCCTTCGAAATCAAAAAAGCAATAAATCAAGCCCTGATTTGTAGCCTTTGTGGATTTTCAAAGCATAAATGATCACACTGAAAATTAATAATTAGCGCTTGGGAGCTGCTTTGAGCTGGCTCCAGCACACCTCTGCCAGGATCGGAGATTGTGATGAGATAAAAGAATTGTGCCACCAAAAGCATTTGGAGGCACACCTGTATTAAAGAAATAAGATGAGAGAGGAATACAAAGAAGTAGTAAAATTAATAAAAGAACAAGGAGAATTTAGTGTCTTCAGAGTAACGGGATAGGAAAAAGTATAGCTGCTGCTGCAGGGAGATCAAGGGTTAGGACTGAAAAAAGACCATTGGATTTGGTGATTAGATCTTTGGTGACTTTTGAGAAAATGGCTTCAGTGGAAGGGGGGATGAAGAAAGAATGTGTTGACTAGAATTTTTCCAGAAATTTTACTGTAAAGCAGAAGCGAGAAATGTATGGTAGAGATGCTCTAGAAGAAAAAGTTTCTCAGTTTTGTTTTGATTTTAAAATTAGGAAATTCTGAATATCTTTGCAGAAAAAAGCCAATGGATGAAGATTCATGAGAGAAAAAGGATGATTTTCTAGAAGGGATAGGAAAGAATGGTATTACGTATATAAATAGAACAATTTGATTTAGTGAGGAATCGGGATACCTCTATCTCTGCATGGTGAAAGGATGAGAGGACAAAAAAATGCATTAGCAGTCAAGCTAATTAAGTCAGCAAGGCTGTTAAAATAATGAATTACAATCGTCTTAATGATGAAATTGAATTGACCATTGGATTATCCAATCTATCGTTCTATATTAAACTTGTGAACATTTGCTCCCATGAACACTTGATCTTTATGTATAAGAGGATTCTCTTTTTCTATGTCTTCCAAGACATTTTACATTAGCCAAGAACGAAGAGTTTGCTTGAAAAATAAGAGTTTGCCACCCACCTATTCCTCAGTACTGGCAACTTTTTGCCCTTAGAATATGAAAACCAAGCACATCCTAGTTGTGATTTTGTAGAGATGTTGACTCACAACATCTTTTCAAATATTGAATCAAAGAACTGCATGGCAAGTGAGTCAGGTTTTTGTGTTGTAGACTTCAGCTAATTAGTCGTCTTTGTGAACATGTTTCTGTTTTTTCTTTCTCTTTCTCTTGTTTATAATAAAGTTTCCTATTCACCCTACACCATTACAACATTCATCATACTGATATGCCAGGCCCTTATGGAGAGTTTCCCTAGAAAGAGGGACATTTATTATTAAGCTATATAATTCAAAAGGTCATAAGATATGATCCCAAGTCAAGGAGTTAACAACAAATGTTTATGGAGTGTCTACTCTATAGAGAGCACTATCTTGGACAGCAGGGATACAAAGATGTTTCTGTGCAATATAGCTTTAAAATCTATCTGGATAACTAAGACACAAATGTAAAAGACAAATTTAAAATTATACTAAGTGCAAAATCAATGGCATAGACCAAGGTGTGGTTAGGAGTTCAGAGGACAAAGTGATCACTGAGATCTGGGAAAATCCCTTGGCATTAAGGGACAGTTTGCAAAAGAGGTAAAAATTTAACTGAGCTTTGAAAAAAAAAAGATTGGAATTATATAATAAAGGGAATGAAGAGTATATCCTAGGTAAAAGTAAAGATTCAAAGAATGCACATAATTCATATGGGAAGCAATGAGTAGAGCAAATGTAGATAAGCAAAGTGAATGGGAGAGAGACCAGAAGATATTGAATTCCAGTTAAATTTATGTTGCCCAAAATGAGAAACTCTCAAAATTTTTTGAAGTAACAGGTACAAAGTAGCACTGTGAGATGATTATTTTGGTAGCACTATCTTGGGAAGAGGACTAGATACAAATCATTTAAAAAAATCAGTGGATTTAGAACTGAATTATTTTGAATCCCCTTGGAATTTGAAAGAGGATAAAATAGAAAGAAGGAGATGAAAAGAGATTTTGAAGGTAGATTCACTAAGATTTTTGAAGTAATGTTGCTGTTCAATTGTTTTCAATCATGTCAGACTCTTTGTGACTTCATTTGGGATTTTCTTAGCAAAGATACTGTAGCAGCTTGCCATTTCCTTCTCCACCTCATTTTACAGATGGAGAAACTGAAACAAACAAAGTTAAATGACTTGCCCAGGGTCACACAGCTAGCAAGTATCTGAGGTTGGATTTGAACTCACAAAGATAAGTCTTCCTGACTCCAGATCTGGCATTCTATTCATTGTGCCACCTTGCTAACCTTTTTTTGAAGCCATAGGATTTGGTTAATTGTCAATGTCTTCTTCATGTAGGCTATGTTGATCTGATACCCACAAAACTAAGTAAAAAGTAAGCAGTTCATTTAAATTCATCGGCCTTTTTGACTACATCAGTCCAACCAATCTGATATTTTTTAACTAGATAGACATATTTTTTTTTGTTATATAGAAGAGATTACCTCATAGACAAATCCTCCATAAGTATAAGAAGCATTTTTTTTTTTTGAGAATGAGTAAGGGATATTGGATCATGATACTTTTGGGGAGAAAAAAACTCTTGGTACGAAAATCTGCGCAAGATTGCATTTTCCTCAGGACGGTGGGACATATTTTCAAAATAAATATTGGTCATTTTGCGTTCAAAATGTCCTTGAAATTCTCTTATCTAGTGATCTTGATATTTTCAAAATCAATTCTATGGCAAAAAAGGAAATAAATATTTCATTATGTGACTTCCTTTTTTTAAAAGTGTGACTTAAGGCGAGTTCATTTTGGAGCTGGACTTTCACCAAACATCTTTTCCTCTTAAGACAGGAAAATTGGATGATCAAGCTTACTTGTGAGATTTTTGGTACTTCCTTTTTTACCAGTATAGTCAGTATCAAAGGATCTGGTATGATTGGCATCACTGTTTCCTGTTGTGTCTGGAAGCAAAGATGCACAAAATTGCTGGCTAATGAATCATGTACATATTTTGTTCAAGATAAAAGTTTCAATTTATGGACTTTGACAGTTCTTTTATCCTGAAATATTTCACTGGTTATGATGCACAGAGGTGTGTTATGATGGAACTAAAAGAGGTACAAATATGAGATGTTAACCCATATCTATCCATCCATCCATATGAATTACATAGGTAGAGTGGGACTTTTCCAATTTTGTGTGATCCGTCTTTTGAGTATATCTCAAGCATGGAACTATCTTTTAAAATAACTAATTTATATTGAATAAAGTAAATGACCATTCCTAAATAGAAAGAAAAGTAACAGCCTCATGAAACACATCACTGAAGTGTTTATAGCTCTTAAGTAGATTTCACATTAAAATGCTTGTCCAAAAAATATTTGCCTTCTTTACTGTACCAAGCTTGGGTGGTTGCCAGCAGAGAATTTTATCTCAATATAAATGGTTTTTTAAGTGTTTGTTTCCAGCCAGGCTTCTCTCTGCTCAGGCACCTCCCAGTCCCATTGTTTCTTTGTTCCAGCGGATATACAAAGGACTTAGTGTTTTGTTTTCTGGCCCAGATCGATTAGATAAAGTCTGCATATTTGAACTTCACCTTCTAGGCACGCAAACCATTTTGGTCTAAAACACCTTAAAACTTAATGACAGAATCTCATATTTTGCAGATCAGGCAGAAAATGTTGTCTGGATACCAAGCCTTTTCTCAAGTTATCTTTGGTTAGAATTTTATTGATTCCCTTCGAAATGCTAATGAAAGTCAACTCATCTTGGTCTTGAGGCAAGAATGAGAATTTAGGGGACTATCAGAATTTAAACACAAATTCAAAATTTGTATTCTTCCTTACTTTTCCCCCTCTATTTCTTTTAAAACATCTTTGTTAGGAGGGATGGTTAGGTGAGGAAGAGATCAGTGTAATTTGCAAATGAAAACGATATAAAAACAAAAGCTACCAATAAAAATGAGTGAAAATTATGTGTTTCTTTATGAATTTTTGGCATCAATAGTTTGGGTTCTGGGTGATTATTTATGATAAGGTAAATGGCAATGTGTCATAATGAGTGGCTAGAAAGTCAAACAGGAAGCTAGGAATACCTGGTTTCCAGCCTCTTCTGACACAGACTAGCTGTGTGACCCTAGACAAATCACTTAACCTGTTTGCCTCAGTTTCCTCCTCTGTAAAATAGAATGATAATAACAGCTCCTGTCTCCCAGGGTTGTTGCGAGGATCAAAGGAGAAAGTATTTGTAAAGTACCTGGCACATAGTAATAGTAGGAAAGCCTGTAATACTATGATCCATTGGGTCATGAAGAATCAGAAACGATGAAAACAACAAAATGGCGCCTAAAACCTGCTATATGATATTAGTGTTGTGTTGTTGATGTTATAGCCTCCTATCTTAAAAGTAAATGGGATCATAGACTTAGAGTTGGAAGACATCTCAGAAGCCAGTCACTCCAACCTCCTCCTTTTATAGATGAGGAATAGTGTAGATGCCTATAGAAATCCAATGGCTTATCCCAGGTTGCATAAGGAGTAAGTAAGTAGCAAACCTAAGTTACGAGCCCAAGTCCTTGAAGTCTATATCCAACAATGTTTCCACTGCTCCGCAACGCTACTAAAGAAAATTGCTTATTTACAAAGAGAATGAAGAATCCTCTCAGAAGCTTCTGATTTAGTTCTACCAGTTGGAAAACTTTCCCCTGGGAATGAGCTGATCTTATTTTATTAAGGCTTCTTAAAAAAAAATCTAGGATGGGAAAAATTGAAACAGTCCTCAAGATAATTCAAAATGATGTAGAGAGGAGGATTGAATGTTTTGATCTGAAATATCTCAGTGATTCAGAGGAAAGTTTTTGGGTTCCTTTTTTTTATTATTATTCACTTAATGAGTTTTTGCTCTCTTGGATGGGGAATTAGAGTAATGCAACAGATGAAATGGGACAGGGACCAGCTTGAGCCTGCCCTTCAGAATTCGTCTAAAGTCAGTTCATTTTGCTATTGCTTTGAGAATGTCAGTTCACTTCTTTAGGCTTGGGTTCATCCATCATCGACCAGTTGGCACTTTTGTGGTTAATTTTCAGAGACTGACAACAATGAAATGCTATGTAACTTTACTTGTCGACCAAGTGTTATCTACTCATAAGGATAGAGTGTGAACTGTCTCACAGCTGAATGAAATTCAGCAGCGAGGTAGACCTCATCATAAAATTATCTGGGTGTTTTTCTCTGAGGGCTCAGGAGATGTAAGGGAGAGTAAACATTAAAAGAAAATTCCCAAATCAACTACAAAGAACATATGAAGGAAGATGCTATCTGCAGCTAGAGAAAGAGCTGAAAAATAGAAATATGAATAGAATGGTTTTACATATGTATGTATACATTATATATATGTGTGTGTGTGTGTGTGTATGTATGCACATATTTGGGTCTGGTGGTAGCCACTTGGGGAAAGGAGAAGAAGAGAAGAAAAAAAGAGAAAAAAAGAAAGTTACATGAAAATTTTATTATATATTTACAAGGAATAGCAAGTTGTACAAAATAGATTTCCAGTTTCCTGTACAATCATCCTTTTTTTTATTTTACTGTGTTATGGAAATGCTTGTTTTATTTCTTAAGTTCAGGATAAGATAAATACAATTTAAGAAATTAAACAAATAAAAAAATTTTAAAGCTAAACAAAAACAGTAGACTAGGGACAGGGTAAAAACCTGTGGTTTCATTAATAAAGGACCGTCCCTCTACCTGCCCCTGCTCCACCCCTTAGAAACTTAGAGGATTGCCTACAGCTCACAAGTGAAAAGTCCTGCCCAGGATCATACAGCCTGTATGTGTTAAAGGCAAGATGGGAAATTATATAATCTTGCCTTTCAGGTCAACTCCCTAGCCACTAAGATGCACTTCCATTTGCTTCATCATAAATCACTCCAAAACCACAGGGATAGATTCTAGACCTCTAATTTCATTAATAAAGCAAACCTCCCCCAATGTAGGTTAATACCAGCTCTGTAACTTAGAGTCTTAAAGATTCCCTGAGAGGACTAAGACCTTAATTGTTTTGCCCAGAAAGAGAGGCAAGACTTGAACTCAGTTCTTTATAATTCTAAGGACAGTTACTTATCTAGTACACCATGTTGCCTTTCCAAAAAAAAAAAATCCTTAAAAATAAAATACAATTATTTTGAACACAATGTCACTTTATCTCTGGTTATCTTTAGACTGCAGCAGACTCTTTTCCAAGATTCCTAGAATTTCCTTGTGGATGGGCTGTAATTTCAATTCACACTGTATTCTAAGAACTAAGATAGACCCTTTTCTATCTCAATAGAAAAAGATAGCTACATCTGCGCTGGTGGACCCTTCAGGACTAGGATACCCTTATCAGGTGCTCTCCAAACTTTTGGAACCCCCAAACTGTGGGAGAATATGGTTTTATGCATCTCTGTCCTGCTTTGACTAGCATCATTTATTTCTCTGACATCTCCACAGCACCACTAGAGTGCTCTTTTATGGAAAGTGCTCACTAAATGTCATTGAACAACTGTTAAAGCTTCCACACCAATCCATATTGAGTTAACATTAAACCTCTTGGGGGTTCCATAATAGTTCAGTTAACTCACTTAGATTGACAACTGGCCAATCTGGGGACTCCACTCTATAGAAGAGGGGGGCAGGGCTCCCAAAATTGTTTCAGAGCTCTGGAACCTTGGACCGAATGAAAACCATTCATGCTTTGCTATACTGTTTCCCTATTCTGTCTCTCACTGTTCTTTTCCAACCTTCCTCTTGTATTGAGGTACTTAAGGACATGGTTGAAAGTCCCTTATATGTCATTCCCTGGACTGAAGTTCAGAGTTTATGTTGTTGGATAACCTGGATCATATGTTGTTGGTGTATGAACTCAGATTGGGCTCGTGGCCGGATGATGAAGATTCTTTAGCTGCGTATTGCTCTCTTTGTCTATGTTTACATGACACCAAATGCTGAGATAAAAACTGGCTGCAGTGATGGGAGAAATTCTATTTAAAACATACATAAATTTCTTAATATTGAATGTTTCTCATTAAGTATGCAAAAAAAATCAAACTTTTAACCAAGTTTTTCAGGCCTTATCAAGATATTTGGCCTTGTGTGGACAGTCTTGGACTTGAGTGAAAATCATTTAAGACAATCAATAGCCATTTAATAAGTATTTACTGTACTTCAAGCACTGTGTTAAACACTAGGAGGGGATGGGGAAATGCAGAGAGAGAGAGAGAGAGAGAGTGATGGAGAGAAAGAGACAGAGAAACAAAGATAATTATTCTTCAGGACAAAGAAATATAAAACCTTTTCATCAGTTGAAAGTCCAAAGGCATAGCTACAAAGAGCCAAATAAAATGTTTTATTATACCAGTTTATGTCTTCTACTAACACCCCGATTCTGAGCACCACATCATGGTGTGGAAGTGACCTTGAGTTTTTCCAGGCTATGCCAACAATTTGTAAGATTTGCCAGGTCTAAGAAAAATGGCAGGACTCCAAGTATAAGCCTGTGTATCTTTTTACTGAGGCCCACACTTGCTAAGTTTAGAGAGGCATATCACCAAAGGATTGATCACCAGGTAATTAATGTTTGGGGACATAGGTGGGCATAGAACTTGTGTTGGTAGAGGGAGTGCTGTCACTGATGAGATGCATAGACTTTTTTGAGTATTTGAAGAAATATATATTTCCATGATGGATGTTTATACCAATGTTTTAGTGAAGTGGCAGATTTGTTCTGGTTACTGACATTTGAAAGGTAGCATAGGACTTGATAAAATTTAACAGTCTAAGGAACCTTAGAGATTATCTAGCCCAAACAGCTTGTTTCATAGAAGAAGAGTGTGGTGAAAGTGAATTTGCCCAAATTTTCACAGATAAGCCAGTTTTCAAACCCAAGGCTTCTATCACCAAATTTTCCCCATCTCCATCACCAAAGCTCTTTCCACCATATTGTAATGCCCATTGTAAATAAATCTCAATTGTAAGGCAGAGAGTTCCTGCAATGCAGGAATCCTTAATCCTTTTGGTGTCATGGACCCTTCTGGCATTCTGGCAAAACCTATTTCTTCTCAGAATGTGTGTGTGTGTGTGTGTGTGTGTGTGTGCGTGTGTGTGTGTGTGTGTGTGTGTGTGTGCGTGTGTGTGTGTGTATGTGTGTGTGTGTGTGTGTGTGTGTATGTGTGTGTGTATGTGTGTGTGTATGTGTGTATGTGTGTGTGTGTGTATGTGTGTGTGTATGTGTGTGTATGTGTGTGTGTGTGTATGTGTGTGTGTGTATGTGTGTGTGTGTATGTGTGTGTGTGTGTGTGTGCGCGTGTGTGTGTGTATGTGTTCAGTTGTTTTTCAGTCATGTGCAAATCTTCATGACCCCATTTAAGGTTGTCTTAGCAAAGATGACTAGAATGATTTGCCATTTCCTTCTCTTGCTCATTTTACAGATGAGGAAACTGAGGCAAGAATGAAGTGATTTGACCAAGGTCACCAGCTAATAAGGGTCTGTGGCCAGATTTGATCACAGGAAGATGAGTCTTCCTGATTCCAGGCCTCACATGCTTTCCACCACAGTACCTGTTTGCCCATGTTTTCAGATGCATAAAATAAAATACATAGAGTTACAAAGGAAACCAATTATATTAAAATATAATTATTAAGATATTGTTTTAAAAGCCTATTCACAGACCCCAGGTTAAGAACCCCAACTATATTGGCACAACCCTCTGAATTTCAGTCTCTTCTTTGCCACTTTCTTCACAGCCCCTGTACCTCCCACAAGGTTTGAAGTTGATATGGACAAGACCACTTCCACAAGCTTGCACGTTTGGTGGACCCCATCTTTGGGAAAGGTTGATTCGTATGAACTACAGTTATTCAATGACAAGAATCAGAAGATCCAGGAGACTGTAATTCCAGAAAGTACTCTACAAAATGAAAACACATTTGTCAACCTTACTGCTGGTAGCAAACACTCTTTTGCCATTCAAGCTATTTCTGGAAATAAAAGCAGCTCTGCAGTTCATATCAATGGATCCACTGGTAAGACTTCTTTACATATTATTAAATATTAAGCATTTGGAATCATGGAACATTAGAGTCAGTAGGAGTGAGAGAGTTCATCCAAGCCATTCCCATTATTTACAGAAAAAGTAGCTGAGGCAAAAGGAAATTTAAACGTGTTGAATATGGCTACCCTTCCACTTAGTATGACCTATGGCCCTAGCGCTGACCTTTCTCCCAAAATCCAACCTTTTATCTCCAACTGCCTAGGGAACCTTCACTGATGCTTCAAATTTAACATCTCCAAAATCCTAGTTGGTTATCTTTTCCCCAAAACACCTGCTCTTTGTTACAATATCCAATCTCATATGTTTGAAAAGTCAATATTAGCTTGGCTTCTGGTCCAAGCAAAAACTTTGGGAGGGAAGTGGTATTTTTGATCCCATTTTACAAATGAGGAAACTGAGGCAGAGGTTAAGTGACTTCCTCCCCAATATCACTTGAAAAGCAGTTTGGGGTCATGAAAAATAATCTCTGAGTTGAAAGGCCTGAGTTCTAGTCTCATTTCACTCTATGACCTCGTCCAAATCTAGTAACTTCTCTGGAGTTATAATTTTTTTTATCTATAAAATGAATTTAAATGAACAATCTCTAAGTTGCTAACCAACTCTGTCATCTTATATAAAAAAGGGAATTTTGTTGATCAACATTACTTTCTGAATTTTTACTCTGGGATGCATTTATTTTAAATTATTTTCTTCCTTTACTATTTTTGCCTAACATTAACTTGGTGTGAAGTTCCCTGAATTCCATTCTTTCCCCTGTTATTTGATTAGTAGTTGGGAACCAAGATACTGGTGAAACTTGAGGAAGTCGTTGTTGGTATTCTTGTACTTTCTATTGTAGTGACCTCTTTCTTTTTTCTTTTTTTCTCCCCATTTATTTTTCCCTCATTCCACTTTTTTTCCTTCTCTAATCTCCCTACATTATTCTTTCTTCCCCTTTCTTCCAGTTCCTATTTCTTCCTGCCTCCCATAACTATTCTTCAGCTAGATCTTTCCTATAAAAATGATTTTTTACTACACTTATGATTGTGACTTTAGAAAACTTCTTGTAGTACTTGCTGTGTTTAAAAAAAATAATTTAGCATGCTCACACCTAACAGACAAAAAAAATTTCAGCCATCACCATAAAGACCTAAATTGCTGCTATTAAAATGATAGAAAAATAGTAATTTATATGAAAGGTTAGTCTAGCTGAGTGATAGTTATAGTGGGCGTAAGTAGGGACCATCTAGCACATTAACACAAAGTCTTACTAGGATGCTTCTGCCAATCTCCTGGAAGTGATCATGGATTTTTAATGGTCATACCAGCAGGGCATAATCTACAATCCTAAGAATACTTCAAGTATGGCATCATCATTAAAAGGAATCTTTATTCTGCAGACTAACCAAGCAACTAAGGAAAGGTATATTACCAATAGACCAGTCATCTATCAATGAATTCCTTGGCCATGGCAACCCATAAAACAAAGAAAAATTACAAAATGACCTTTAGTCCTAGATGACCCCTTCCACTTCTGGATGTCTTGGGCCATCCATAAACAATTTGCCTTGTGGTATGCTAAATGTCAGCCCTTTGTCCAACAGACATACTTTAAGAAGAGGTGAATCCTATCAATCTTATTATTTTTGCCATAAATGAAACCTAAAGAAAGAAGTAAGTTAAAGCTAAATGGAAGGGTGTCCTTGGAGGGACAAAGGAGTTGGCAGAGGTTGTTGATGTTCTCCAAAGAGTTGACTTCCACAGGCTCCCAGAAACTTTTAAGAGCTAGAATTTGGTCATTTAAATCCCCAAGTTCTTTTAAGTGATTTCCTTGACATTTTGGGACCATTTATTTTTCCAGCTTTATCTCAAATTAACCAGCTCTGTGCTGTCTACCTGGCCAAACCGGATTAACTGATATCTACCCAAAGCCCTTATCCCAATGCATCCCCATCCATTCATCCATCACTCTACATTCTCTTCCACCTTTTTTCTTTTAATCATAAACTCAAAGGCAACAAGAAACATTGTTTCATAGGATATTTGGTCATCATAAATTACAAAACTAATGATTGATATTTGCAAGAATCTATGCATCTTCAAGATACTCCAAATTAAACCAACAAATTCCAACAATTTTGTTACTTTAATGCAAGGGAGGAAAAAGATAAAGATGGGGAGAAATATATGGGAAAGCAGGATTAAGGAAGATGAGAGACACCAAGGACTTACAGTTTCTACAGATACCTCATATCTTTGAATCATCAGTGTTTTCTTTAGGAAAACAATTGGTAGACTTTGGACATGATAAGTACAAAATAATACCATAAAGAGTGAAATAGATTATATTTTGACAATCGGGAAAGAACTTGTTGCTGATGTAGGAGATATCCTTCAATTACTAGTTCAGGTACAGTCAGACCATCATCTTGTCAGAGTTAGGAAGAAAAATATATGAATGAGAAAAATACATGGCATACAATTGAAATAACTCAATCTGGAACCATTAAAACAAATAACTGGCAATCAAAATTGGGAACTGGAAACAAAATCACATTGACAATAATTATAATAGTCTTATTTTTAAAAATTAGCGAGTATAAACTAACTGCAGCAATAAAGGAAATCAAAAGATTCCAGAAAGTACCTCAGTAAGCAAACATTTTGACACTTTGGCTTACTTGCCAAAAAGAGATGGCTGCCAAGGGCAACACCAAGACAGAATGTAAACTCATCCGCAAAGTCTTATGAAGGAGGAGAACAGATGTTTCTGAGCAGTATCATCTCACAGAGCAGTGAGAAGTGGAGTAAAATCAGTTCAGGAAATCTTGACAATACACCCAACTGAAAAAAGACCTCAAATATGAAGATAGATGGACAATGAACAGAAGAAAAACAGAAAATATTTGGAAAATCATTAAAACAAATTGTTTTCTCCATCAAGAATTGATGAAACCCCTGTATTTGAATCCTCTAACACAGTCCTGGATGTCCTTAAAGGTCAAATAGAAAGTGTACTTTAAAGGAACAAAGTATATATACAAGAGATTTGAGTTGGACACAAGACAATTATAAAGGCCTTCAGAGACTGAGATACAGAGATTTTAAAAGAGGGGAGAATATAAAATGTGTAAAATAAAAAAAGATCTCTGACCCTGCTAATAACATCAAAAAATCAACTGAGAGAACATCAATAATTACTCACTGATACATGCCTACTTCCCATTGGCATAAAATATTTATGAAATTTATTTATACCAAATCAAAGGCATCCTTTCTGAGGAGAAAAAGTGCTTTTATGAGCAATATTCACTAGTGGCCACATCTTTTACATTTCACAATTTAATGAAAGAGTAATGACTATAACCTTATAATTATTGTTTATTGAGTGAAAATAATATGATTTGCTAGAGTAAAATGCCAGTCTAAAGATCATTTTTTTCAGCAAGGTAGCTCCCATAAAGATATATATTAAAATCATCTAAGAACCCTTGGAAGACATAAAATATAAATGACCTTGTTCAATGACTTCCTCATCATAAATAGTAAGACAAGTCATAATATGGGGAAGTGTCCAAATATTTGCCACTTTGATGGAAGAGTTTCAGTAAAGAATCCAAGTTGAGGAAGAATTTCTAATAGATTTGGAGGTCCTCCAGATATTTGTGTTTCAGTTTGACATTGATCTGATTACATCAAGTCCACAAACTTTGCAGAAGCTCCTAGAAGACATCTCTAACCCCTCAAGAGATTGACCTGCTCGTACACACAGGAGAGACCAAGTAGATGAAGACTATTACCTAGAGCACCAAATTCCTTTGGGTGGTTAACCTATAGAGCTTGTCCATCAATATGTTATCTGGGGTAAAAAGTATAGATGGACAAAGTGTTGTTCTCAGATTTGAACAAGAAGAGGAGCTAGGATTGAAATGCCCTTGAGAAACTGCAAATCTACTCTACTGACTCCAAACTTCCCAAGAAAGCAAAGGCCCACGTTTTTTCATACCAACATTCCAATAGTATTACTGTACGGCTCTAAGATATAGAATTTAATAGTCTCTGAAGAATGATAAGTGAATATCACACAGGTGGTAGTGGGAGGGCACACAGCAGGCTGAAATACATGAACAATGAATAACTTTGAAGGAAAACAGGAGTAAACCATGTCATCAAGGAATTAATGGTGTGACAAGAAGAAAAAGTAGACTAGTCATGTAGCAAGTGTGAGGGATGAAAAATAGACAGCAGGGTACCCCACTGGTACCCTTGCAATGTAAGGAAAAATCAAGGAAGGCCTCTTGCATGGCAAATTTATGGGAAGACATAGACAAGAATTGCAGAAAATGAATCAGCATGAATGAGGTGTGATCCATTTTGTTGGAAGGAACTTTCAAATCAATAAGATCATAAATCCATTTGAGTACTTGAGTATATGTTAACACAATTTTATATAGAAAAGATTTAATATAAGGCAGATCTTTCCTGGACCCCATCCAAGAGTTAGCTCTTGATAAACCTACATAAGGAGGTGCTTTCATTTATAAAGTAGTTTCATGTCTTATTATAGCAAGGTTTATTAACAATATGAATAATTCACATTTCTATAGTACTTTAAGATTCACAAAATGAATTCCACTGAATAATTATGAAGTGTATAGTGCAAATATTATTATCCCCATTTTGCAGATGTGGAAACTGAAGCTCCATAGGCATAAAGCTAGCATTACAGATGAGATTCATGCCAGTGTCCCGACTCTTAAGTGCTGCTTTCTCACTGAAATTCCTAAATATTCAGTTACTCTACAATGTTGCACAGTTGAGATCACAGGCAAGCACAGATGAATGTATGTTCTGTATATATATATATATATTGTACTTGGAAATGATGACTTCTGACCCTTTGTCTTTTATTCCACCAGTACCATTCCCAGTGAAAGCTATCCAAGCCTCCACCAAGACTGATACTCTCCAGGTTTCCTGGTCCTCAGGTTCTGGGAATGTGGATCAATACAGGGTGATGTTACTGGATAAAGGGAGAACAGTTCATGACATCACTGTAGAAAAGCATGTTACTACACACACTTTTCATGGACTGACCCCAGGCCATGTCTATAACCTCACAATTGTAACTGAAGCAGCAGGGCTTTGGGACTACAAATCTAAATTAATCAGGACAGGTAAGTCCACCCAGGCTACTCAAAAACTCATACCAAGAAGGTGGGATGACATTCTCTGATGAATCAACTTAGGAAGGATACCACAGGACAGAATGAAATTAACTAATGCTGCTAGAGGACCCCAAATTCTCTTAATCAACAAATATTTTAAGTGCCACTCTTTCATTAAGTTCCCCCAATGCTCCAGTCTCTCTCCTTTCTCATTTATCCTCCACATACCTGCCAAATTAATATTTCTGAAAAACAGAATGAATTCCCGTTATTCCTCCTCATCTGAAAGCTAGTTTATTGCTGTTCCCTATATATTATATCCCCCTTCCGAACTCCTAGACTTTGTCTAGGAATGTTCTCCCTTCTCACCTCAGTCTCTCAGAATGTCCATATCCCTCCAAGATTCTAATCAAGGGCTTATAGTGGACCTTCCCATAGCCTCCCAAATACAGACTCCGATCACAAGCCCTTTGTGAACTGATAAGACAGACTTTGAGCATATTGTTGTGACCAAAAAAAAATTATCACAGTGTGTACTACCTGGTTATGAGCCTGTGGGAATTTAGGAGGGATAGTTTTCAGATGACAGGAGTAGAGTTCATGACCAAACTCATGCTTGAACTTTCAGATTGGAAGGACCAGCCAAAGCTTGTGCTCTGTTGACATAGTCTTGGATTCAGAGTGCTCAAACTCAAGGCATCAAAGTTAATGATCTCTATATAAAATCTAACACAAGTCTATACATACCAGGTAGCTGGAAATCCCTGTCTATTTGACAAACCATGATGAAACTATTCTCCTAATTTGTATCTGTTTTGATTTTAAGACATTAGTTAGGTCCAAAAGTATACCAGAGATTAAAAATGTAGGAAAGAGCAACTGTGAAATTTCACCATATTTCTCTGGTAAAATGACATCACAGCTGTCAGACTCATGAATGAATTCAAAAATACATAGTTTATTTTTTAAACCTAACTCTCAGCAGATTAAGTAAGACTTTCTCTATAAGAATGAAGCATTAGCAGATATTTATTAAATGCATCCCACATGTGCAAGCATGAGAATAAAGTACATCTCTTTGTTATATAATTATGTGTCACTTTTGTTTTTATAATAAAATAGACAGATAACTGCTAATTAGATAAAGAAAATATAAACCATAAAAAAACGAACTTAAAACCTTTTGGTTTTCTTCATTCTTGCTAGCCCCAGTGGAAGTCTCAAATCTGATGGTGACTAATGAAGATAGCTGTAATTCTCTCAAAGTCAAATGGAAAAGACCGCTAGGAAACCTGGATTATTATAATATCACATTGTCTCATCAAGGGAATGTTCAAGAAGTCAAAACTATAGAAGCCTGGGTGACTGAAGCCCGTTTCAAGGGCTTGACTCCAGGACGCATGTATCAAGTTACTGTCTTTACCATCAGTGGTGAACTCTCTGCTCAGAAAACAGCAATGGAGAGAACAGGTAAACTCTTAACTTCAAAAATGGAATTTGATTACCTATGTTTTTCAGTTGGACCAGGTTGTTATTCTGAAATATAAGTTCATTCTCCATGCCACAAAAAGAATATAATTAAGCTAGGTCTTATTGCTCAGAGAAAAGTGGAAGATTATATCGTGTAGCTGAATAAATTTAAGAAAACTGCTTTGGGTCTTGAATTATCAAGGTAATTCCTTGTTCCTTCTGGTTGTGAAGGTACATTTTTAACAATGTCAACTCCTCACTACTGGAGATGAGATGATGAACAGGGACGTCAAGGTTGACTGCTGCCGTGCTTTCAATAAATTATTGAATAGCCCTGGGAGTCAAGAAGGAAAGAACTTTTAATGGCCACAAGCATTCAGCATCTCCTCTATAAGATGCCATCTTTGACAATGTACCCATGCTAGAAATGTTAGTATGGTTTCAGGGGCCAACATGTGATCAGTAATAAACATTGTCCATTTCACTAGATTCACATAAGCAATGTTGCAGTAATATTCTCCTAGAGTTTAGGACTTAGAATTAGGTAGACATGAGTTCAGATCTGTCTTCAGACATCATCTGACCAAGCTACTACTAACCTTTGTGTGCCTCAATCAACTCCCTAGTACTTACCTATTAAGTCAGAGACCTGCATGGATAAAAGGAGTCACAACAGACTCCACCCCTAAATAATACCGATCATTTGCATATTCAGTTACTAGAGTTGATAATGAATAAGTTTCTTAATCATTAAATTTTCCAAAATGAGGAATTTTCTATATGGAGAGCTCTTCTACGTTGGCTTACAAACCAGTAATAGGAGGAAAGCACATTAAAAGTCAGATTTTATATTATTTCTCTAATGTTTTCTACCTTTCGCCCTCTCCCAAATGGATTCCCTACTTATTTTTTTTCTCCTTTCATATTTCAGTTCCTGAGAAAGTTACAAAGTTGAAGGCAATCAGTAATGGTTGGATGAGATCCCTAAGAGTGGTTTGGTTGCCTCCTATTGGAGACTGGGAACTGTATCGCATCGTGCTGTTCAATGATTCTTCAGTGCTACTCAACACTACTGCAGGGAAAGATGCAAAGGTCTTTGACTTCCATGACCTAGGGCTCATACCTGGAAGACAGTATGAGGTAGAGGTCACTGTTGAGAGTGGAGGCTTAAAGAACACTGCTCGCTGCCAAGGTCGAACAAGTAAGCAATGACAGGGAAGTTCTCCAAACATTGAATGCAATGAAAAATGATCAGATTTCCTAAATCAGGCCCAGGCAAAAGAAAAGAATTGGAAAAAGTTCATTGATTTAATACCTTTCTGAAAAGAGTGGCAAGATGACAGGGGCAACTACTTGGGTGCCCATCATCCTTTCTGATGCCCACTCTGAAAGGCTGTTCAGTTATTTTCAATATTTTGCAGGACAAGGATCAATACAGTTTGGGGTACCCTATCACCCCCCACCTCTAACCAGATGACTTAGAAATCCAAAGGATAAAAAGAACATTTTAGCATATTGACTTACTTCACAGATTTTTCCTAAAGGCCAAGTCCAAATATATAATGTAGGTTGAAGTATCCTAGCTATATTTGGATAACAAATGTGTGTGACTTAGGTATAAATTCTATGTTTCTATCTATACGTAGTATAGTGGATAGAGTGCCAACACTGGAATTAAGAAGAATCATCTTCCTGTGTTCAAGTCTGACTTCAGATAGTAACTTGCTGTGTGACCCTGGACAAGTCACTTAACCCTGTTTGCCTCAGTTTCCTCTTCAGTAAAATGAACTAGGGAAGGAAATGGCAAGCCACTCCAGCTTCTCTGCTAAGAACACTTGAAATGGGGTCACAAGTGTCCAAAATGACTTAAGTGACTGAACAGCAACAAAAGTTGTTTTAAAACACTTCATCCTAGCTTGCTGAATTGGAATATTCTTGCAGATGGAAGAGAACAGTGTACAGGTCTGGGTATCTTGTCATGTTCCCATCAGTCATTGAGTATACTCATCATTTCATGCATGCCATTCACCAGTGTGGTTCTCCTTTGCTTTTTCCACAGCCCCCCAGCCGGTTGTGCAGCTCCGAGTAAAGCATGCCAACGAATCCTCTCTGAGCATCATGTGGATGACCCCTGTAGCAGAATGGGACAAATACGCCATTTCACTAGCAGACAGGGATCTCATAGTCATCCACAAGTCATTATCCAAAGAAGCCAAAGAATTTACTTTCACAGACCTGGTGCCTGGAAGAAAGTATGTTGCTACAGTCACCAGCATCAGTGGAGATTTGAGAAATTCAACCTGGGTAGAAGGAAGGACAGGTATTTTTCTCCAATATATTTTAGTTTAATTCAGAGAAAACAAAAGAACCCACATTTTTTTGCCTTTGAGGAATCTAAAGCCCAGTGATGTATGCGCTATATGCCAATTAGACATCCTGTCTGTGAAGCAATACAAGGCAGAAGTTCATCTTATAAAGATTTGGGGGTCTTCATGGATTACAGGTCAATGTCAGTCAATGGAGCGATATCATAGCCAGTTTCTGGGTCCAAGAAAGTGACATTACTATAGCCTATCCTGATCAGAACTCTTTTGCCAAAGTGCTGGGTTCCAGGTGCCATATTTTAGGAGAGTATTAATTAGCTAGAGGGCAGCAATCAGGGTGGTGAAGAGACTTTAAATTGTGTCATGTGAGAATCAGTTGAAGGAACCTGGGTTGTTTAGCCTGGAAAAGAGAAGATTTAGGGGACATTACAGTTTTCATGTGGAATAGACACTAGGTTTTTATTTGGTTCCAAAGGTAATTCTGGGCAGCTAGGTGGAGCAGTGGGTACAGCACCAGGTCTGGAATTAGAAGACTCATCTTCCTAAGTTCAGATCCAGCCTCAGACACTTACTAGCTGTGCGACCCTGGACAAGTCACTTAATTGCATTTGCCTCAGTTTCCTCATCTGTAAAATCAACTGGAGAAGGAAATGGCAAACCACTCCAGTATCTCTGCCAAGAAAACCCCAAATGGAATAACAAAGAGACAGACATGACTGAAAAAATGACTGAATCCCAACAAATGTCATTATCAGGAGCTACTAAAAGAAGTTGCAAAAAGGCAAATTTGGTCTTTTTAATTTTTTAATTTAATTCAGTTTTATTTTATCTTAGGTCTGCATTCTCTCCCTTCCATCTTCCCCTTCTCTCCCCAAACACTCAGTGAGAAAACAAGAAAATCAAAACCCATTACAAACATGTGTGGTAAAGCAAAAATAACTCCTGAATTGGTTATGTCATATATGTATATATGTGTGCGTACACCTCAAGATGCATCTCTCT
The DNA here is from genome assembly GCA_023548195.1 of Bettongia penicillata ogilbyi. NCBI lineage: Eukaryota > Metazoa > Chordata > Mammalia > Diprotodontia > Potoroidae > Bettongia > Bettongia penicillata. Next base: position 2,859,862 of record JAJHZJ010000287.1, on the reverse strand, counting down.
TCCAAGAGGCAGATGTCATGTTCCATCATTAGCCTTCTGAAAGCCTGATTGGTTATTGATATAGATCAGCATTCTTAAGTCTTTCAAAATAATTTGTTTTTTGTATAAATTGTTCCCCTAGTTCTGCTCACCCCACTTTACCTCAGTCAAATTTAGTCTTGATGTAAAATTTTTTTCTAGGAATTACAGCTATTCAATAGTGAAATAAACTGCCTCAAGAGGCAATGAGTTTCCCCTCACTGGAGGTCTTCTGGTAAAACTTGGATGATCACTTGTTGGAAATGATGTAAAAGGCATTGTCAATCAGATACAAGAGGACTGGATAGTGCCAATAAAGTTCTTTCTAATTCTGAGGTTCTATGTTCACCATCTCTAGATAACTGTATAACCTGAAATAAATAATTTATTCTCTACACGACCCAGTATCCTCATCTATTCAATGAAAGAGTTGTACTATCCAATGTAAAAAGTTTATTCTTGCTCAAAAACTTTCAAGAGCCTAAGGTAGACTCTACCTTGGAGTTGAATTGTAATTGCTTGAGCCAAAAAAAAAAGAAATTCATCAAGATTCCTTCCATCCTTAGTTCATAGGATCACAGATTTAGCACTATAAAGGAACTTGGAGATCCTCTACTCCAACCCATTCATTTTTAGAGATGAGGAAACAAACTCAGAGAGGCTAAGTGATTGCCAGTATCACACAGTTGTGATTATCTGGGACAGGATTTGAATTCAGGCCTTGCTGTTGTATAAATTAAATAGGTTAAATTCTATCAAATGTGTAGATATTCACTTTGGAAGTATAGGTCCAGTTCACTTACTTGAGGAGAGTCTGGGATTTTTAAGAAATCTTTTTGCCACTGTACCATTACACAGTGGTAATACTCTTATAAACATTTCTACCAAGGCTCCTTATCTTTGGAAAGGAGTGTGCCAAGATGCAATTCCCTTTCCATCCCATGTGGGAAGGGTATTTATTGATAGGTGTTAATTAATAGAATGGGGACACAGAATTGGGGAAATGTTATGAGCCCATGATAACTGTCAACTTTCTTTGAGATATGGCCTAGTATGGCAGCACACATGCCAAAGAAATATTTGCTATCACACCATCAGTTATTGATGTAAACAATAATTCCTGGGGGCAGCAAGGTGACTCAATGTATGGAGCATTGGCCCTGGAGTGAGGAGGATCTGAGTTCAAATTTGACCTCAAACACTTACTGTGTGACCCTAGGCAAGTCCTTAACCCCAATTGCTTAAAAAAAAACAAAACACAATAATCTTTTAAATGAAGAAAGTTCTCCCACTTTCAGATGGGGAGAACCTCATTCATTTTGGTTCATAACCATTATAATGTGCGATTGTAATATGAAAAGAAATGGGAAGAAACTTCACTCTATTTAAATCCTCATGTCTATACTTAGCTGTTTATGTGTTGTATCCTGTCAAAAAGATTATTTTAATTATTATATTAATTCCTGGAGAGTCAGGATTATTTTCTGTTTTATCTTTGTGTCTTCTTGTCTTCTGCAATGCTTTGTAGATAGCAAGTTCCTAATAAATGCTTCTTTAGATTGGACTGGGTTGTTGAAGTATGGAGGTTTTGCTCCAAGGGGGTAGCCTTTCATTACTTGAGTTCTCTATAATTTAAGATCACTCCTAAGACATGTGCATTCTAGCTTTTGAATCTTAAATCATTTTGATTTCACCTAATATAAGCAACATTCAGAAGCAGAAGAGCCTTCTGTGCCAGATCTGGCTTTCCATATGCCACAGGAAGTGAAGCTAGGAGCCTAGAGCAAAGAATTTATTTTTAGCACTTTTAAGTTTGTCTCCAATTTTGACTCACTTTTTTTTGCTGCTCGATTTCCTTGGGGATGACTAACATTTATTTTGTCTTCTCTTTGTTTTGTGGAATATTTTCTTTTGTTTCAGTGCCTGCTCAGGTGACTGGCTTGAATGTGTTCAATCAAGGGACAACCAATAGCTTATTCACCAACTGGACCAAGGCACAAGGAGATGTTGAATTCTACCAAGTCCTACTCATTCATGAAAATGTTGTTATTAAAAATGAGAGTGTGTCCAGTGAGACCAGTGGCTACAGTTTCCACTCCCTCAAGCCTGGTGGCCTCTATTCAGTGGTGGTTACAACATATAGTGGAGGGATCTCTTCCCGACAAATGGTGGGAGAGGGACAGACAGGTAAGGGAAGGGGAAAAAAAGATATTTGAGACCTATATAAAGCTGAGCTCACAGGATATGAGAGAAACTATCACAGTAAAGAAATGTACTGTTGATCTTGAAATTCATCAAAAACATTAATGTTGTCCCACAATCTCTGCAAAATAATGACAAGGATAACGATGATAATAACAATTATGATGATGATGAAGATAATGATGATGATGATGATGATGATATCCTTGAGCTAGTACCAGAACTATCCAAGAGAGATCTATGGACCTTAAAACAGCTAGTTGTCAGTGAGGTGGTACAGTAGATAGAATTCTGACCCTAGAGTCAAGAAGACCTGAGTTTCAATCCAGTCTTAGATATTTATTAGCCGTGTGACTTTGAGCAAGTCATTTGAGCTCTGTTTGCCTCAGTTTCCTCAACTGTAAAATGGGGATAATAATAGCACCTACCTCCCAGTGTTGCTAGAAGGCTCTAATAAGATATTTGTAATGAGTTTAGCAAATAGTAAGTGGTATGTAATTGTGTTACATAAGTGCTTTTATTATTATTTTTATTAAAGGAACTCTAAAGGTGGAGAGGCAGCTAGGTGACTCAGCGGATAGAGTGCCGAGCTTGGATCCAGAAAGACTCCTCTTCCTGAGTTCAAATCTGGCCTCAGACACAAGCTTTGTGATTTAATCCTGTTTGCCTCAGTTTCCTCATCTGTAAAATGAACTGGAGGAGGAAATGGCAAACCATTCTAGTATATCTGTAGTATTTCTAGTATCTCTATCAAAAAATCCCCAAGTGGGATCATAAATAGTAAGACATGACTGCAAATGACTGAACAGCCACATAAAGGAGGAAGAGGGTGGAGAGCAAGGGGAGAGGAATACAGAATAAATTGTCTAAAGCCTTTAAGAAAAGTGTCAGAAACCTTTTGTGAGGATTTGATAACCACTTGATGTAAATAATCCACATCCAGCTTCTTTTCTTTGAACTGTTTATGCTCCAACTGTCAGGAGAGCTGGATTTAAATACCCTGCTCCAATTGCCAAAGTTATACATGTAATGAGAGAAAAAGCCCACTCTTAGGAAAAGTATCTCCTTGGTTGTTTGGTATTCTTCCATGGTAATGATGTAGAAAGGGAGATTATTTCCATCATATTTGGCCAGAAGTATATCAGTAAATTCAAAAATTGCACACATTTACATATATTTTTCTGCACTATTCATAGATTGGAACCAATCTTATAGATGCTAAACAATGCTTGAATAAGTTAGTGATTTGTGTTCTGGGTTATTTAGTATAAAAATAAAAACAACGCCCCTTGTGGAGAATTAATATGCTTAGATTTTAATAATGTATCATATCCAGCTATACTGCATAGTTCCCCCTTTCCCCAACTCCATCTCTGCTTCTCAATAAAAGTTGGGATATTTTAGGTTTATACAACTTTAATCACCATCCTTCAGTCTTTCAACCATTCTTACAGCCACCAGCAACAAAGATGACCAATTGCTTTGTGAAGATCTTGTCTCTCATTGACCAGATTCATTTCTAAAGACTCCTCAATAATAATAGGTTAAGCCCTTAGAACATTCGGAGGTTGCTCATTTTAAATTTGGTACTAGACATTTCATCACCCCTCCAAGCATTAGGTTAACAATAAGCATTAAACACAGAGCAAGCTTATTGAAGTGGATAGAGTGCCGGGTTTGGAGTCAGGAAGGCTCATCTTCTTGAGTTCAAATCTGTCCTCAGACACTTAGTAGCTGGGTGACCCTGGGCAAGTCACTTAATCTTGTTTGCCTCAGTTTCACCATCTGTAAAATTAACTGGAGAAGGAAATGGCAAACTACTCCAGTGTCTTTGCCAAGAAAACCCCAAATGGGGTCACAGAGAGTGAGATATGACTGAAATAACTGAACAACAATGAAATACAAAAAATAAACTCTTATTCAAGCACCTTTAGGAAATCACTAGCTATAACCCCCCTTTCTGGTAAATTCTAAATTCCCCATCCTACTGCTCAGAGGGTCAGTTCAAGTTCCTGCCAACTCACAGTACCAATCGGGTGAGTTTTTTTCCTTAAGCACTACTGTTAGGAATCCCAGTACTGATATTTACCTCCCTGACACTTAATTCCTTATCCCATTGTGAGTCTGCATGTTTCTTTCCTCCTACACTATGAAGTCTTTGTGCTTATCTCTCATCTTGACTCTTCCATACTCTACATAGTTCCCACCGTGTTGGCCATGGATGGGGAACCTTCAACCTTGAGGTCACATGTGACCCTCCAGGTCCTCAAGTTGACTGAACGTAAACCACAGAACAAATCCCCTTAATAAAAGGATTTGTTCTGTAAAACTTGGACTCAGTCGGAAGGCCACATACGGCCTCAAGGTTGTAGCTTTCCCATCCTTGTCACTCTGGACAATCCCTTTGCTCCAGTCCATACCTGGCATCCACCTCTGGTGTCTCTGTCTTTCAGTACAGCTTTCCACAAGCCTTGCCCCTTGTCCAGAATGGCAACAAAGACCACATTCCTTCTGCACAGTCACAGTGCAGAAGCATGATCTGCCCTCTCTTGTAGGCTGTCTCTCATAGCAATCACTTCTCAGAGCAATTCATTGGTACACACCCTAGTATCTGCTTTTTTATCAGTCCCTTATGTGGGAGAAATGAAGATAAGCCAAATCATTTCATAACTGTTAGAGTCAATCTTGGCATGACAGAAACACATACGTTGAAACTATATCCTAGTCCTGAGAATATAAACAACATTTTCTTTTTTTAATTTCATGTTTTATTTCTCCCCAATTACATGGGAAAACAATTTTTAACTTTCATTTAAAAATTTTGCCTTCCAAATTTTTTCCCTTGCTCCCTCCCCCTACCCCCTCATTGATAAGCCAAGCAATTTGATGTAGGTTATACATGTGCAGTCATGCAAAACACATTTCCATGTTATTCATGTTGTGAAAGATAACACAGATCCAAAAAAAACCAAGAAAAATAAAGTTTTTAAAAGTATGTTTTGATCTTCATTCAGACTCCAGCAATTATTTTTATGGAGGTGGATAACATCTTTCATCATAAATCCTTCAGAACTGTCTTGAATCATTGCATTGCTGAGAACAGCTAAGTCATTCACAGTTGATCATCACACAATATTGCTGTTACTGTATACAGTGTTTTCCTGGTTGCGTTCATCTCACTTAAGCAACATATTTTTGATGAATCAAATGAGTAACCATTGACTCTCTCAAGAGATTAAACTAAGCCAATTCAGGATACTTTGTCTCTAGCAAGAAGTAGACCCATTCATTTACACCCAGGCATCTAATTCATTGGTCTTTACAGTTTACAGTACATGGCACCATAGATTCCACCCCTTTTCTTGAAAGCTTCTCCCCTTAGCTTCAATGATATCATACTTTGCTGAGTGCAAAAAAAGACTGACCTGTGATTCAGAAGACTAACCTTCTAATTCCAAGTTTCTAATTAACTCTATGATCTTAGACAAGTCAATTCTAAAGCTAGATTCAAAATACCCTGCCTTGTCCCAAATGCTATATATCTACTGAGGTATTTGTGAATATTTTATTTGCTTTTTTTGGTAGGGTGTCATACTATTGACATATTGAGATTTCAATTAACAGAAACTTTCAGGCTTGTTTCATAGCAACTATTTTAAGCCAGGTGCCCCTACTTCATACTAGTGTGAATGATTATTTAAAGCTTTATTGATGAACTTCACATTTATCCCCAATAAAATTCACCTTGTCACTTTAGTTCGATCTTCATCCTTTTAGGAGTTTTACATATTTTAATTCTGTTACTCAACATATTTTCTATTCCTCCCATCTTTCTGTCATTGGCAAGTAATTCATGAGAACATAAAATCAAGGATTTCAAATTCTAAGGGAGCTTAGAGGCCACTTACTCCAGCCCCATCATATTATAGATAAGGAAACTCAGGAACACAATGGTGATGTCACTTGCACAGGGGCATAGAGGTAGTTATCCCTATATTACACAACATATTAGATCCACCTCATTTTCCATTCACAATTGTTCTTAATAATGTCTTTTATGATACTTCTTGCGCACAAATCGCCAGTGGCAATAGTATATAACCTACTTATACCTATCATGTATCTTTCCATTTATGAGGAAGACATAATGATGAAATAAAATCCAATTGTGCTGCCTAAGAGTAAAAGAAGACAAATCAGGATGTGATACATGAAAAAGAGTCCCAGAGTGTTAGGAAAAGTTGTTTACACAAAAATAGATCTAGAAATAGATATTGACATCATTGATGACATTTCATGTATTTCACCCCAACCTTTGCATCTCAAGAGAAGATAAGAGGACACTATTATCTATTTAAGTTATAAAACTGTGTTCATTTTCCAGCATCTCATAATTCAAAGCAGTTCAAACTACCATGTGTATGTGTTGATATTAGCCTAAAGAGCAAAGTAGACTAATTTCTCTAAAAGCAAACAACTCCTAGAAAAATCATTAATAAGGATCTAGTTTGTAAGTTTTGGGGGAAAACGTAAACATTTGTTAGATAGGTAACTGTAGTATAGTGGATAGACAGTTGGCCTTTGAGTCAAAGACCTGTGTTCAAGTTGTACCTAGGCAATGGTGTGCTTATAAATGTTAAACAGCCAGCTCTTTCTGGGGGATACGTTCAACACATTTTAAAGCTTAATCTTCATTATTAATGTTTTCTCCATCACTTTCTCAAATTTGGATGATCAAAAAGAAAAAAACAGTAAATCAAGCCCTGATTTGCCTTAGCTGATTTCTGAGGTATAAATGCTCATGCTGGAAATTTAGCCATGGGTACTCTCAAAATGGTACAAGCTGACTCCAGCTGATGCTTGTACATAGGGCACATACTGGCTCTGTGACCCTGGGAAAGTCACTTAACCTCTCTGGGCCTCAGTGTTCTCATCTATAAAATGAAAGAGTTGGAATTTGTGATGTCTTTCAAGTTCTCTTCCAGCTCTAAATATGGTAATATGGCCTTCAGTACTGACTGAGTTACCTTGGACAAGTCTCTTAGCCTCTTGGTGCTTTGGGCAGTTCACTAAGACCATAAATTGCAGAGAAGGCTGCTGACTTATATAGGTAGAGGGAGTTTTCTCATCTAGAAATTCTACATATTAATGAAATTAGAACTCCAGTTCCTATTCCTATAAATACCTATTGGTTAAATTGACACCTTGTACTATGGTAAAAACCGTTTCATTTTTTGTAAATACTGAAAACATCTGGATTCTCTCTGAGAAATACAAGTCTGTTATTCAAATATGCTTGTGGAAATCGAAGCTGAGTTAGAAATTTCTGACAGTCAATGATGACAATAATAAACTAGGGATACTCTGCTGAAACAAACTATTGACAATATTCTGTCAATATCTATTGATGATAGGAATATAACTGGGACTGTAATGACTTCATCTGATAAGAATTGGCCCTTATTTATAAATACAGTTAGCCACAAATAAAGGAAGTTATCATGCACTAGCATGACCTGCTTAAGATTTTTGATTTTCTTCCTACCACTAGGGGGCAGGAAATGCTTTGGGGATAGGTCTCCCTGAGCTCCCGAGCAGTGAGGATTACTGATAGCTCCTTGAGGATAAATAACCAGAGGGCATGAACTTCACAGAGCACTAATGTGGAAGGATTTGAGAAAAAGTCATTCAGTTCTTCACATTTTACCACAGACAACATCTTCATTTTATCGATTATTTTGATTTGCTAAACTGTCCCCTTATTAACAAAGCACATTTCTAAAAAATTAAAATTTTAAAAATTAAAAATTTTAAAAATTTTAAAAAAATTAAAATTAAAAAAAATCCATTCTTAGAATACTTTAAAGCAGAAGCAGAAAAGCATCCAACTCCATTTTTTAAAAATGGCAGGAGTGAAAGTATTTTACTTATACTGTGGGGTTATGTCAAACCAAGGGGCGGATAGAGACACCTAGATGTCTCTATAGATAGTGTTCTATACGTAGAGTCAGAAAGATTTTAGTTTAAATCCCATCTCAGACACTTCATTAGCTATGTAACTGCACAAATCACTTAACCTGTCTGCCTCAGTTTCCTCATCTGTAAAATGGGGATAATAATAGTACCCACCTCTCGGGATTGTCCTGAGGATCAAATGAGAGGATATTTGTTAAGAGTTTGGCAAACCTTAAGATGCTATATAAATGTGGTGTTAATGTAAATATATATAAATATATTAATGTATATTAATTATATTATTATAGTAATAGTATACTATTGATTTAGTATATATTTATATATTAAATATAAATAAATATATTAAGTATATGTAAATAAGGTGCTATTATTAAGTATCTCTGAGTTGACCTTGTGATTGATATAAATAACTCTAGCATTCTAAAAAATAATGTGAGATCTTAACTTTTCCTTTAATTCTTGTGTGATCAGATTAGATACCAGGAATTCCTGTGCTTGATGGCAATGACATATCACTAAGCCTGCTCACGTTTTATCTCTCTTTTTGTCCCAGTCCCTTCTAGTGTGAGTGGAGTAACACTGAATAATTCTGGTCGCAGTGATTACCTCAGCATTTCCTGGCTACCAGCTCCTGGAGATGTAGATAGCTACTCTGTGACTCTCTCTCACGGTGATAAGATTGTCCAGTCTCTTGCTGTTGCAAAATCCACCAGCGAGTGCTCCTTCAGCTCCCTTACTCCTGGCCGACTGTTCAACGTGACTATAATCACGAGAAGTGGCAAGTATGAGAACTACTCCTTCGGCCAGGAGCGCACAGGTGAGAATGTGTGGGGAGACAGGGAATCCACCTGAGTCTGGTTATTCAAGTCGCTCCTAGGACTCTGATCTTGGAACAGCTCTGTGGCAGTGTCACTGTGGAAGTAACAGCAGCTGAAGCCACAAAGCTGTGATGAAGCCGCGTGAAGGATGTTTATTCTGGAGGGAAAAAAACTTGGGGATCCGTTCTCGATTTTAAGAGCGGCCATGTAGAAGCAGGGTTATTGTTACTTTTCTGTTTATTCTCATGTGGAAAGAAGTAGGCACAATGAAGGGACCTTGGACAGCGAAAGAGTTAGGTTTATTATAAGGAAAAAGTTCTAGCAGTTTAGCTAGATGGTCTCTGAGCTCCTCTTCAGCTCTAAGCTGTAGTGATTGTGAAAATCCTTTTGACCTCAGAAACTTCTTATGTGGGCAAACATCTATTACTTTGCCACTTACAAGGATCACAGACACAGAGGGTGCCAAGTACTGTGTCTCCTTTCAAGTGTATAAATTTCCATTATCATTAAGAGGTGTTCAGGGATGTTTTCTGACGTTCTGAAGCCTTTTACACTTCCCTTTACGAAGAGATGGGAAGGGGGTAGGGATGAGGATAAGGATGGGAATGGAGTTGGATATAGGGATAGGGCTAAGTATGGGGGTGGAGGTGGGGATAGAAATGGGAATGAGGATCAGGGGTGAGGGTGAAGATGGGATAAAGAAGGGGATGGAGATGGAGACACCTATACGATAAAGGTGGGAATAGGAATGGGGATGAGGATGGGCATAGAAATGGGTACAGAGGTAGGGATGGGGATGGGAACTGGATAAGTTGTTTTCTTTCAGAGTTGGAAGGTCATATGGAACTCCCAGATTAGGAAACTCTCAACGTAGGTAGGCACCTTCTTGGAAATTCCTAGTTTTAGACTTGCCTAGAACACAAAATGTTTAAGTCACTTGCATAGGGTCACACAATTAATATATAGCAGTCAAGTTACACAGATGTCAAGATGAAATTTTGACAAAAATATTTTGTAGTCTGACAACAAGAGCAACTTTGTGGAACTCATGGTTCACTGAAAAGAACTGGATTTGGAGAACTGAAGAGCTGAGTGACTGCCACTTACTACCTAGGCAACCTTGAGCAAACCAGTTAACCACTTTGTGCCTCAGTTTCCTGATTTGTAAAATGAAGAAGTTGGGCTAAATGACCTCTAACATCTCTTCCAGTTCTAAATCTGTAACAGTATGTGTCGTCTCCAACACAATGAGAAAAGAAAGTTAAAAGCATCATTTTATACAACATGCTAACTCTCCACGATACAGAGATGCAAAACAACACAGTCCCTGACTTCAAGAAATTTGCTGTTTATGAAAGTGATATTTGACATCTACACATACATTTCGAAGAGGTATTTGTCCCTTTACACCAAATATAGATAAAGAAGAAGATTCAGACTGTTAATATGACCACACTTAGCTGAGAGCTTGGTATGCCAAATATGGGCTCCTTCTCCCCAGCAATGTGGCTTTGCTTTAATCATCTGTAATTAGTACATTGCATAAATAATCTTCCTAAGTTGGCATCAACTTTGCATAAAATCCTGAAATGTAGGTCAATGCTTCATAAAACAAATATCTTGCTTTCTCCATATGATCAAGAGCCCTAGAACGCATTAATAATCTTTATTGAGCACCTACAATGTGCAATATGCACTGAGTTTACAAAAACATGATACTAAACTTACAATATACAAAATTAATTAAAATTAAAATAATAAGCAATTAAATAAAATAAAAATAATTTTAATGTATTAATGGTTAATATAAATATATAATAAATAATATAAAATAATTGAAATAAATAAGAATAAATTCAAGTTAAATTATAAATTATTTTTATTCATACATAAATATTTGTATTGTCTTCTTCATTAGTTCCTTGAAGGCAAGGCCTGTTTTGCTTTTGTCTTTGTAACTCCAGAACAGTGCTTGGCAGATGGTAGACACTTAATAAACACTTATTGATCAAGTGATTGACATCATATGTTGAGTGTTAATTGGATAGTATGGGTGCTACAGGTGTTCAAAAGGGGAGGTGACAGGATCTAGATTACAGAGTTCAAGTTTTTTGGTTTTTTTTTAAGATATCCTTCATCAAAAAGAGCCTACAAGCTGTCAACCCTTTCACTCGCTAACTCATCTCAGCATGGCTCATACTTCCAGGTCTTCTGATTTCTAATTTATCACCATTTGCCACCCCACAGGCACTGCATGGTCAGATACTATCTTAGGTGCTGGGGCTGCAAGGCAGGCAGCTGATAAAAATTTACTGAGTGCTTATTATGTGCTAGGCACTGAGATATATGCAAGGGATAAAAATACAAGCAAAACAAAACAAAACCAGTTCCTGATCCCAAGGAATTTATATTCTAATGGGAGAAGAAAACATGGGGTGGAGGGCAGGAAGGGACAGAATGATGCAGCCCTTTCCCTTTTATAGTCTGAGGGCATATGATATGTACCCAGATATTCAGAGGAAAGGATGCCTATCCTTGCCCTAAATGCTCAATACACACTCAACACTCAGCCAGATGGGAAATGATTAAATGCCCTCACATGAATTAGAGCTTAGTGCACTAAATCTGCCTTCATACTACGTAGTACTCTTGCCTCCTTTTAACCATTTGTAATGACCATATTCTTAAAAATATTCATTTATAGTAGTCTATGACTGAATCTTTTTTGTAGTTTCAAATATAAAATTATAAGAGCTTTAATATTGTAACAACATGTCTCAGCTAGACAGATGCCCTATTGTAATGCAATAGAGTCTAGTAACCATGAGTTACCAATTACCAGATTTAGATCCATTGAGATCTAGAGTTTTCATTACCATCATTTTCATTAATATTAATCACGTTAGGAATTTTAATATTCATTCACATACATGGTGTTGTGACAGGTATCCTATGGGAACTATTGAAACAAACAGTGTAGTCAAACAATCAATTAAACTGACTTGGTACATTAGAGTCAGAGGGTCTGGGTTCAGTTCCTGACTCTGCCCCTTACTACTGCCCCACCTCAAGAGTTGCCAAGATCACAAATTGTTTAAGTCACTTCCTCAGGGTCACACAACTAATATATATCAGTCAAGTCACACAGATGTCAAGATGAAATTTTGACAATGAGAGCAACTTCTTAGAACTCATGGTTCATTGAAAAGAGAACTGGATTTGAAAAACTGCTAACTCAAAATTCAGCACTTGGTAAATAAATTTCAGGGTCATAGGGGGAAAGCAGCATTTCCTTGCTGCCCCCTGTTTTCCACTAGGGTCTACTTACTCTACTAGAAGCAGCTTTGTTGTCCCACAGCCACCATGGTGGCCCAGGGTGCCCTAACTATTCACAATCCCCACTCATTCCTAGCTCTGCTGTCTCTTTGTCACTTTGGGTAAGTCACTTAACCTCTCTAGGTTTGTTTTCTCACCTATCCAATGACGATTATACACAATAAGTTTCCTCCTCTAAATCTATGATCCTCACTAATTTTATTTGTGTCACTACACCTGTATCAAGGAGTCATAGAAACAATCTATATCTTCTAATTGTCTAAGTTTAATTAATAGGAAATTAATGGGTAAAAGCTACCTAATAAAGGGACCCTATCTTAGCTTCTTTGTCTTATAGATTGAAAGACCTGGGATGGAAATGTACAACTGGACAAATCTAGACCCTTGTCTGTAATCTGTTTCTTTTTCAGAATCCTTAAACTTCTAACGACTCTCACTCTCTTTCAGTGCCCTCGAAAGTCCAAGGACTTACTATTAGCAACTCTGCCATGAGTGACCATTTGAAAGTGTCTTGGCTGCATGCCACTGGAGACTTTGACCATTACGTGGTTGCTATCACCAACAAGAACAATTCCGTCCAAACCAAAATCATCCCCAAGACTGAAAATGAATGTTTCTTCGAAAATCTTGTTCCTGGGCGTCTATACAGTGTCACTGTTAGTACCAAAAGTGGAAATTATGAAGCCAGTGAACGGATAAATAAGAGAACAAGTAAGTTCATGAACCAGGTAATCTCTGGCTCAGAGTTTTCATTCTAAGCTCATGGACTGGATTCAGTCTTTGGGGACCTCACAGCACTTATAATCTTTAACTCATCTCCTCAACAGAGTTCCCTCTGGGAATGTCATAAATGTCATTTGTGTCAAATGAAATAATACTTACAAAGCTCTTATCACAGTGCCTGGCACATTGTCGATGCTCCATAAATACTTGTTTTCACACCTTCCCTTCTGTCTCTAAGGATCCCGATCCCTTCTATCCTGCTATCCCTACAAGCTGAGGCTTAGAGCATCAGATAAGATAATCTATACAAAGCATTTTGCAAACCTTCGCATGCTATGTAAATCTTAGCTACTGTTTTTGTTGCTGCTACCATTGTTCAGTCATTTCATTCATGCCTGACTCTTGGTGATTCTGTTTGGGATTTTCTTGGCAAAGATACAGGAATGGTTTGCCATTTCCTTCTCCACCTTATTTTACAGATGAGGAAACTGAGGCAAACAGGGCTAAATGACTTGCTGAGGGTCACAGAGTCAGTCAATATCTGAGGCTGGATTTGATCTCAGGAAGATGAGTCTTCCTGACTCCAGGTCCAGTGCCCTAGCCACTGTACTACCTAGCTATCCCTAGTTTAATTACTTTCTTGTTAAAGTTAATATTTAGTTTTTAAAACCCGTAAATGGTGGGAGTTTATCATTTCACATACAGCGGTTATAAGATCACAGAAGCACAGTCCCCATGGTGATAACCAGGGGCCTTAATTCTCCAGTCACAATCTCTACAAGTTCCTAGCTCAGCTCTCTGTTATCCCTCTAACTCCTCTCTCTCTCTCTCTCTCTCTCTCTCTCTCTCTCTCTCTCTCTCTCTCTCTCTCTCTCTCTAACTGCTATCTGTCTGTTATATCTAAAACTATTGTCTCTGCCTGTTGCTATCTCTTTTCTATCTCTCTGACCGCTGTCTCTCTCTCTTCTATCTCTGTGTGCTGTCTCTCTGACCATAAGCTATGTCTCTGCCTTCTGTCTCACTCGGCTCTTTCTCTGTCTGTTGTCTTTCTGTCTTCCATTTCTCTGATTGCTGTGTCTGCTGTTTTAAAAGGTTAGTGTCTGCCTGATGACTGATACCTGTTTCTCCTTGTGGCTATGCAGCCACAAACCACCACCAAGCATTTATTAAGCACTTGCTGTGTGATGGGCAAGTCTTAGGAGTTTCAGAAGTGGCCCAGACCCTAAACACTTCCTATGCCTGTCAGACAGTTATATTCTTCTCATTAAAATCCAGCCTGGCTCACATGATCGTATTTTACAATTCTATGATGCTAAAAAATTAAGCACATAATATCTCCTTTCATGAAAATCAGCACATTTTTAATGACCCCTTACAGATTGCTGTGCTTAATTGTATATGAAGAATTTTAAGTGGTGTTGGAGGGAATCTGGATTTATTTTGGCTAGCATACTTAAGAGGATGCATGGATTATTGGAGAAAGTGCTAGGTTTGGATTCAGAAGACCTAGTTTCAAATTCCACCTTTTCACTAACTAGCCTCACCTTGCCTCAGCCTCGGTTCACACTCAGTATTTTACAGCACTGCTATGAGGGTCAGATAAGATAATGCATGTAAGTTCTGTGTAAATTCTTTTAGACCAAATTTGTGATTTCCTGGTGTAGGGAAATCTCAAGGGTGTTAATTCCCACCACAAATGCAGGTGGCAACTGCTGTGCAAATGATTGCCCTTGAAAGTTGCCCCAGCACTGCCCAAAGTTATATAACCTTGTGTGAAAGACCATACTCGAATCCAGCTCTTCTTGACTCCAGGCTAATTCTCTCCACTATTTCACTGATCCTCTCTAAGAGTCAGTTCTTACTACTATCATACTTGTGTGAATACAGTTCTTAAATAAGTTTTCTAATAAAAATGACAACCAGCATCTCTGTTGAGCTTTGAGGTTTGCAAGGCACTTCCTAAATTTTATGTCATTTGATTTTCACAACAACCCTGAGAGGTAGGCAATATTATTGTCTCCCCTTTACAGATGAGGAAACTGAGGCACAGAGATTTTTTTTAAGTGATTTGCCCAGGGTTGCACAGCTAGAAAGTGTCTAAGACAGGATTCAAACTCAGGTTTTCCTGACTCCAAGGCATTCTGTATACTGAGTCACCCAGCTGTGGAGTTACAACCATGATGGATCACTTTTTTTTGATAGGTCTGTGGTTTTATCCATTTGACTATATCCCCCACTAAGCCGGTTGGTTTAATGCTTCCATTTCTCATTGAGTTGTTCTGAAATTCTCCATTCTCTCCAGTTCCAGAGTCTGTGAAGGAATTAGCACTTCGTAATAGGAGTACAGAAGAACTTCATGTCACCTGGGTACGGGCTGATGGAGATGTTGATCAATATGAGATTCAGCTTTGCTTCAATGACGTGAAGGTCCTTCCTTCCCTTCATCTTGTAAATACCGCGACTGAGTATCGGTTCACGTCCCTAACCCCCGGCCGCCTGTACAAGATTCTCGTTTTGACAATCAGTGGAGATGCACAAAAGTCAGCCTTCATCGAGGGCCTAACAGGTAATTTAAAATGCAGTTCTTCAATGTGAACAGAGCAAGAGAATAGATGTGATAGAATTATAATGGAAAGCTAAGGCCACTTGGTTCCACCTATGAAGAAGAGAAGGAAATATTATTTGAGCAGCAAATCTAGCCCTTAGGGCCCAAATGAGAGAAATTTCAATTTTTAATCAATTTTATCTCTTGCTCCAATTCAATACAATAAACTAAAAAAGACCTTCATGAAACACAATATTGAGTGGGGTTTCCATGGAAATAGTTAATAATGCCATCACCTACTAAGAGCCCTCATCTCAAGTTTCATAACCTTACTCCATGCTCTAATTGGGCTATGACCTTGGATGGCTGCTTAACTTGGGATGCATCACTTTGTCTGACTATAAAGCAAATATGAAAATAGGCAATTTAACTATTGTAGTAAAATGTTTTAACAGCCTAGGAGGAAAACTGGGTTGTATGCAAAATGCATTATTATCTCCCATATGGAAGAAAGGGTAATTCAGGGTCAGATTTCATCAGCTGGGGTATAGACAAAATGCCTGAGGCTGGTAGCTGCTAGGTTTGGGAGGTGAGAAAGTTCTAAGAAGGAGCAGAGATATATAGTGAAATATTCTGTTGCTTGCTCACCCTTTCCACTATACATCCTGTCCTAATCCCCTACCACCACAAGCTTTCCTTAGCCATAAAGTCATCCCTTCTACATGGGGCACAGTGCCCCCATGATCTGGAAAATCTGTGTAAAATTTTTTGTCGCTCCCTTCATACCAGAGAAGTCTGAATTTTTTCTTTTTCTTTTATTGAGTGTTTATAGTACCTTGTAAAAATTGGGTTAAGCATTTGGTCATAGGTTCTATGCCTGCTGGTCTCCACATGTCATCTGTGGCTTCCCCAAAACTCCCCAAAAGTTCTCATTTAATTTTTTGTGCCAACCCTAGATATATTGAAACCACAATGGAGAAAGTTGCAATATGGAAGGAATAATGACACAGTTCATTAGATCATTTATTTTAAATAAGTCTTCTATGTGCACTGGCATGGTACTTTTGCATTTCACCAAAGTTCATGCCAGAACTAATGGCCCTATGACCAGAAAATTGAAAAAATATAATTTTAAAAGAATCAGGATAGAGATCATGGTCTAGGTCAACCAAGGGGCATTAATCAAAAAGAGATCAAATAGAGAGGGGACATGACGTCTGTCCTTGGCCTGACACTTTGAGGAAAATTCTATGATTCTGTAAAGAGAAAGTGGACAAGTCAGTGGAGATCAGGGAATGAATGGAAAAACAGGGTGAAGTATTTTTTTTCAATTAAATATAAAGCGCTACCAGACCTCAAATTGTATTATAAAGCAGCAATTATCAAAACCACTTGGTATTGGCTAAGAAACAGAGGGGTAGACAAATGGAATAGACTTGGCACTCAAGACACAGTAGGCAATGAATATAGCAACCTCCTGTTTGATAAACCCAAAGATCCCAGCTTCTGGGATAAGAACTCACTGTTCGACAAAAATTGCTGGGAAAACTGGTTAACTGTGTGGCGGAAATTAGGCATAGACCCATGCCTGACACGGTACACAAGAATAAAGTCCAAATGGGTACATGATTTAGGCATAAAGACTGATACCATGAATACACTGGAGAATCAAGGAATAGTGTATTTATCAGATTTATGGAGAGGGGAAGAATTTTTTCTAAAGAAACGATAGAAAGCATTATGAAATGCAAGATGGATAATTTTGATTACTTTAAACTGAAAAGTTTTTGCACAACCAAACCCAATGCAACCAAAATTCGAAGGGATGTAGTAAATTGGGGAAAAAATTTTACAGCTAAGCTCAGGGATAAAGGCCTCATTTCTAGAATATATAGAGAACTGACTCAAATATATAACCATACAAGTCATTCCCCAATTGATAAATGGCCAAAGGATATGAACAAGCAATTTTCAGGGGAAGAAATCAAAGATATCTATAATCATATGAAAAAGTGCTCTAAATCACTATTGATTAGAGAGATGCAAATCAAAACAACTCTGAGGTACCACATCACACCTGTAAGATTGGCAAACATGACAGAACAAGAAAATGATAAATGCTGGAGAGGATGTGGGAGAGTTGGAACACTAATTCATTGTTGGTGGAGCTGTGAGATCATCCAACCCTTCTGGAGAATGGTTTGGAACTATGCCCAAAGGGCTACAAAAATGTGCATACCCTTTGACCCAGAAATATCGCTACTAGGACTGTATCCCCAAGAGATTATAAAAATGGGAAAGGGTCCCACGTGTACAAAAATATTTATAGCAGCACTCTTTGTGGTAGCCAAAAACTGGAAGTCAAGGGGATGCCCATCAATTGGGGAATGGCTCAATAAATTATGGTATATGAATGTAATGGAGTACTATTGTGCCATAAGAAATGATGAACAAGAAGCCTTCAGGGAGGCCTGGAAGGACTTATATGATCTGATGCTGAGCGAAAGGAGCAGAACCAGGAGAACTTTGTGCACAGCAACGACCACAGTGTGCAAGAGTTTTTTCTGGTAGACTTGGAACCTTGTAATAACACAAGAACTTACTGAGAAAAAAAAAATCCTAATGTCAGTCTTCTAAGGCAAAATGCCTTCCACACTCAGAGAAAGCAATATGGAAGTCATTGGCAGAATGTAGCAGATCTTGTGTGTGTGTGGGTGGGTTTCAATGTATTATGTTTTGATTTGTTATATGATTTCTTCCATTTATTTTAGTTCGACTACATAGCATGACTATAGTGAAAATGTGCTCAATAGGAAAGTATATGTAGAACCTATACAGAATTGTATGCTGTCACGGGGAGGGAGGGGATATTGGGGGAAGGGTGGAGGGGATAAAATCT
This sequence comes from Bettongia penicillata ogilbyi, assembly GCA_023548195.1. NCBI lineage: Eukaryota > Metazoa > Chordata > Mammalia > Diprotodontia > Potoroidae > Bettongia > Bettongia penicillata. Next base: position 2,841,345 of record JAJHZJ010000287.1, on the reverse strand, counting down.
TAACTTTAAGGAAATGATTGTAAAACATTAAAAAAAATTAAAATTTAAATTTAAAAAAAAATTGTTGCAAATTTTTTCCCTTCTGTTTTCCCTTCTGCCCTTCCCTCTAAGATGGTAAGCAATTTTATACAGGTTATATATGTGCAATTATGTAAAACATATTTCACTATCAGTCATCTTGTATAAGGAAAAAAAAGGTTGAAGTTTTAGAAAGAAAATAACTGATCAAAGGATAGTCTTCTTGTTTTCTAAATGTGCCAGAATTCTTTTTTAAGCCACGAAAAAGGCTATTTCATTTCAAAGTTCTGGTCTCTTGTTGAGCATCAGTTTGAAACCTGGTAGGGAAAACAATGTCCTCAGCCTACTTCCAAGATGTAGTCCAACTTGAGTAATACAGGCAAAGGGTAAAATGTCATGATAAATCTTGCTAGACAATACAGACACTGGCCTTGGTCTGGAATAAATGGATGGAGTCCTGGGAGGTCTAAAAATAAAGGAAATAAATGTCTCTTCCAGGTAGCTGCCCTTGCTTTCAATACACCCCAAATCCTCCTGAACTGGTCAAAGAAACATGGTTTCTCTCGCTATTAAAAATCTGAGCCCCTAATCTCTGAGTCTCCCTTCCTTCCCATCTACTCTTTGTGCCTGATCTTAACCTGAAACTTCACTGCCAGAGGGAGCATGGCATGAAAAAGAGAGTATTTGTCTAGGTAGAACAGTGGATAGTGGGTTGGATGTAGGGTCAGGAAAACCTGGGTCATATCCTCTCCTAGAGTTCTCCTAGACCCTAGGCAAGTCATTTAATCTCTCTCAGTCATTTCCCCATCTATAAGAAGGAAATAATTATAGTCCCCTACCTTAAGGTTGGTGCAAGGGTCAAATGATTTAATTAGTTTAAAGAACCCTGCAAACATTAGAGTGCCATATAATGTGACTTGTTATTGCTGCTATTGTTATCTGGGTTCAAACCCCAGCTCTGCCAATCACTGCCTGCATGACCTAGGAGAGCCATAATGACACAGTGTGAATGGAGGGCTGGCCTTGGAGACAGGAAGACCTGGGTTCGAGTCCCATCTGGGAAATATATGTATAATCCTGGACAAATCATTTAATCTCTCAGCATTCTAGGCTACACTAAGAAGATAAGTTGCAGAGAAGGTTCCGACTTAAATGAATAGAGGGAATTTCTCGATCTGGAAGTTCTCTTTTTTTTCTTTTTTTCAAGGGATTAGCAATCACTTTAATCAAGCACATGTATATTCCTTTAACCAAGCACATATATCATTCACCTAGCTCAGGGGAGTTAGCACCCTGAACCTCAAAGAAAATACAAAGAAATCAAAGATCAACAGACATAGTTTCCTTTGCCTGAATTCAACAGAGAGGTCCAACTGTCTGGCTATGGTTACCAGAGAGAGAAGAACTGACATCTGGGTTTTTAAAGCCAGGGGGCTCCTTAGCAGCTTCCCAGAGTCCTTGTCTGCCCAAACAAGCACTTCCAGTCATTAAGCTCCAAAGTAAAACCTCACCCTCAGAGTATTTAAACCACTTTTAGAGTCAGAGGGCATCCCAACCCTTGAGAACCAGTGCCTCATTAACAAAAGGTGTGGACATTCCTATAAATCTTCCCTAATCAAACTGTCCTTATTGGGCATGCCCATTAATGGGTGGGAGAGATCTTTAATCGCATTAACAATATAAATATATATACTGCTTCTAGTTAAAGAAACTCTTGTTTCTGTACTTACTCTTAGTAAAAACTCTTGGTTGATAAAGGCAAGATTCATTCAGAGGCACTCCATAATACTGATAATACTAAAACAAAAACAGCAATAAAATCCTATTTTGCTTGCCATCACACTCCACCCTTCCAGGATCCATGGCCTTACAATTTAAATAGTCATAAATCCTGGAACAAACAAAGGCATTATACTTCTTGATTATGCTAAAACAAAAACAGCAAAAGATCCTACTTTGCTTGCCTTTACAACATCTACCATTCCAGGATCATTGGCCTTACAATCTAAATGTTCATGGATGCTGGAACAAATAGAGGCATTATATTTTGTGAAACCAAATCCAGGTGATTTAAGCAGTTCACATAGGCAACTAGTATCTGAATAGGCATTAAAATTTCTTTAGTAAATACAATATAGTTCCTACAAAATAAACACACCATGAACTTAACATTTGCAGAATACATAACATAGTCACTCATTACCATGGTGGCCATATGGTTTTAAATAAACACAAAGGTATATGTATAACATAACTTCATTCTTTGAAGAGAGAGCAACCAGCTCTTCCTTTCTCAATCCCAAACAGAAATATCTAAGCAAAGTCCTCTGGGGTGTGTGTCCTCCCCACCCTGCACTCTCAGGCGTAGGATCTAATGAACCAAGCCAGTCTGAACAATGTTAAAATCCCCACTTCCAAGTCCTGAGGGGCAGCTGGGCAACAAAGCCATCAGGGTGGAGAACTTGTGGGTACAGGGCATGGAAGTTCTCTTTATCAATTAATTCACAGGTCCTGTTCCTATTCCTATGTCACTTCTCTTTGGAGCTCAGTGTCTTCATCCCTAAAATTAAGGGGTTGGACTAAATGGTCTCTAAGTTCTCCATCTCGAAATCGATGATGTTATGAAGTCAAGCAGAAAAGCCAGATAGAGCCCACCAGACCTGCTATCTTTATTTGGGATCCTACAATGAACCTGAGGATCTCAGAGCAAACAACAACATGTAAAAACTTTGAGTTGAAAATATTCCTGGTGGATTATTGAAGTGGTCTCAATATTTTTTTCTTTTTCTTTTTCTTTGTTATAGCTCCCAGTCCTGTTAAAAATATACATGTTTCCCCTAATGGGATGACAGACAGACTGAAAGTGAATTGGACACCTGGTGCAGGAGATGTGGATTCGTACACAGTGACAGCATTTAGACAGAACCATAAAATTGATTCGCAGACCATCCCCAAGCGTATCAATGAACACACATTTCACAAATTAGAAGCAGGGGAACTGTACCAAATTGTGGTCGAGTCTATCAGTGGTTCCTTGAGTAACCAGGTAGAAACCCTTGGTCGAACAGGTGAGTATTAAAATGAACAAAGGTTCAAAGACAATATTAGCGAAACACCTATGCTGAGAAACTGGTCCACAAAGCATTCTTTAACAATCTCAAAGTTTAATAAAGTCACAAAATATCTAAATTCACAGAAAGTAAATTTTGCTATTTAAAAATGGATTTCAAATTTATTGCAATAATAATAATTATTCATATAGTTTCCCTTTGTGTTTTTCTTTATTATTACTAATTGTATAGAAGAAGTGGAAATTTAATTGTAGGAATCATGTGGTTCAATGAATAAATGAATGAATTATTAGTGACCAAATGAATTCTGGTTATACTTTTACCTGTCAAAGATGACAGAAATTTAGATTCTGATAATAATTCATATTGTATAAATGTAGGCATTTTAAAATACTTTCCTTAGTTGAAGAATGATTTTCATGAAGGTGAAAGTGTATATCTATTATACACACATATCATAGCTAAAGATAAATTAGCTAACAGCCAAAATAAAGGAAGAAGAAATCCCCAGTTCTAGGAATTATACATCTATTTCATGGTAGAGTATAGCATAGCAAGCTATATTATATTACACTATCCCATATTATATTATTTATATTATATCATTATATATATTATAGTTCTATTTTCAAGTCCTCCAATTTGCACTAAATGGTTTCTGAGATCCATTTCAATGCTAATATTCAATGATTAGTTAATCCTTTTCTTATTCCTGATTTGTTAAAACAGATCTGTGCCTTGATTAGTACCCTGCTTAAACAGAAATGTATTCGCATTTCACAAGTTTTACTTACCTTTCACATCTAGACATGTCATGAAAAACTGAGTTCACTTGTACAACTTACCTTGACAATAGAATTGTAACAAGATGCACGATTCATTCATTCCTTTGATAAACCTTAAACATTAACTTACCAATTATTCATAACTAGCATTAAACTTCAATTAAACCTAGAGACTGGGTAGAATTCTAGTCTCAAAAACCTTCAGGACCTGATTTTTTTTCACCAGTTCTCCAGTTTTTACCAGCACCATTCTCTTCTTTTTTTCTCCTCTGTATATCAGGGGTCTGGGCACAAAGTGAAATGGAGAATTGAAGTAGTTATCCAGGTAATTTAGGCCCAGAACCACTTTCTCTAAAGCCCTTCTCATGTGTAGATACTTCCCAGGATTGTTTATGAGGGAAATGATTTATAATTTTGAAGTACCATGTGAGCAGACATACCGCTTTTGGTTTCCTTGTTCATCTACCCAGTCAAAAATATTTTCTGTTATGCCCTAGAATTCTAACCTGATCTGGTTCCCTTCCCTTTTGGTGTTGATGTTTGCAGTGCCTGCATCTGTCCAGGGATTATATGCAGATAATGCATATAGCAGTCACTCCCTGATAGTGAATTGGCAAGGAGCCGTTGGCATGGCGGAGAGATACGATATCCTGCTTCTAAATGAGGAAGGGACCCTCCTCAGCAACAAATCAGAGCTGGCTTCAGTAAAGCAACACAAATTTGAAGATTTAATACCAGGGAAGAAGTACAAGATACAAATACTAACTGTCAGTGGTGGCCTCTTCAGTGCTAGGGCTGAAACTGAAGGCCGAACAGGTAATTAAAATGGGGCAGCTATGTGGACCTGGACTCAGGAAGACTCATCTTCCTGAGTTCAAATTTGACCTCAGACACTTGCTAGTTGTGTGACCCTGTGCAAGACATTTCACCCTGTTTACCTCAGTTTCCCCCTCTGTAAAATAAGCTGGAGAAGGAAATGGCAAACCATTCCAGTATCTTTGCTGAGAAAACCCCAAATGGGGTCATAAAGAGTCATACACAACTGAATGATGACAATCTTTCTTCATCCTAGCCTGAGAGTCAGGAAGACCAGAGTTTAAGTCCCTTACTGATGTATTTCTAAATTAAAATTGCTTATGGGAGGCAGTGTTGAGTAGTGACTAGAGAGTCAGTCATCATGCCAAAAAGATCTGAGTTCAAGTCTAGCCTCTGAAACATACTGGTTGTATGACCCAGAGGAAGTTAACTTCTCAAAGTTCTAGACAATTCCCCAATACTGTAAGTTGAAGAAAATGCATTTGTGGAGAGAGATTCCTTATCCAGCACTTCTCTCTCTCATTGAAAATTCAGAGAACCAGTGTCTATCCCCCCTTAAACAAAGCTTGGTTACAATGGATTGATATTTTGGACCCTGGCAACTCTTGAAGACCACCAAGGAAGGTGTAAAAGTGTAACACGGGAAGGCCGTGAATGAGTGTCTGCAACAATCTCGTAACTTAGGTTGCATATGTAATTGAAGAGCTTTAGGAGACATGAATGTGCACGATATCTTCTCATGTTGTATCGGTGAAGAAAACGCCCACACCTGCAACATCATTGTATGTAAATTCAATGATTGCCACTCACTAATAATTGATATTAGGGCTAGGGGTAGGTCTTCCTGGCTTCAAAATCCACTTTCTCTTCACTATCACTACCCTGCTTCCCAGTGGGTATTTATGACTTTGGTATTCTAATAATCTTTTCAACTTATGATTCCAGTCCCAGCAGCTGTGACAAATTTGAGGATCACAGAGAATTCCACCAGTCACCTAGCATTCACCTGGAAGACCTCTGAGGGAGAACTAAACTGGTATAACATCTTTCTGTACAACCCAGACAAGACACTTCAGGAGAGAGCCAAGGTGGACCCTGGAGTTCAGTCCTGTGCTTTTCAGAATCTGATGCAAGGCAGGATGTACAAAATGGTCATTGTGACTCATAGTGGGGAGCTTTCAAATGAGTCATTTATATTTGGTAGAACAGGTAAGCACCCCCTCCCGCCTCCCTGCCAAAGCAGCAACACACAATGAGCAAAGTGCTACTGAATTGACCATTTCTTCACTGGCATATGCTTTAGGACTCAGAGAAGATCTATTTGATGAAATTATATTATATACATGTATACATGTATATTATATATGTATGTGTGTATACACATATATAGATACACATGTATGTGTGTGTATATGTGTGTGTGTGTGTGTGTGTGTGTGTATATATATATATAGTCTGTGTGTACATGTTTAAAGAGAAAGACAAATGACTTTTCCTCAACCCTGAATATAATATAATGTGGCCTTTGGAGCAGAGCTGTGATTTTATTGGCAGAAGGATTCCAAGTACAAAAACTTTACCAATGCATATTTGTAAATGTTCTGTCCTGTCTTTCATAGCCGACACGTGTCTGTTGCTGTTGCAGCTGTTCAATTGTTTTCCGGTCATGTCCAACTCTGGGGTTTTCTTGGCAAAGACACTGGAGTGTTTGCCATTTCTTTCTCCAGCTCATTTTACACATGAGGAAACTGAGGCCAACAATGACTTGCCCAGGGTCACACAGCTAGCAAGTGTCTGAGGCCACATTGGAACCCAGGAAGATGAGTCTTTCTGACTCCTGGCCCAAAGTTCTATCAACCGGGTCTAGTCGCTCTGATATGTGTCAGAGATTAGACTTAAACCCAGGTTTTCCTGGCTTTGAGGCCAGAGCTCTATCAGTTATCCCCTGGTGTGGTAGCCTCATCTATATACTCTTTGACTCTCTGTCTGTCTCTCTCTCCATATATACACACACACATATACATACACATACACATGCATACATACAGGCATAATATGCATGTACACAAATATGTGTACATACATGCATAAAATGTATAATGCATATATGTATACATGTACATAAACCCAAATATATATATATATACATATACACAGGCACAGAGATATATAAATATATGTCTATATATCAATATCTAACTAGCTTGCTACATCTCTGTATGTGTGTATATATATCACATAAAGATAGAAATGTAGCAAGCTAGCTAGATATCATATATACTATATATATAGTATGTGTATATGTGTGTTTATCTACATATATACATATATGTATATATATGTGTATGTTTATGTGTGTATATCCCTTTTGGGGAGCACTTTCCCAGTCTTTCTGACTGTAGCTGGTTGCCACTCCAGTATTTTAGTTTAAAATGAATCAACATTTACTGATATTTCTCAGGGATTTTCTGATACACTGTTACCAGACTCCTCCCTTCCTTCCCATGTATCTTCTTTCATGTTTCCCATCAGCGTAGACATTGTGTAAAATAGGCAGAGAGGAGGGAAACCAAGGGAAGGGAGGATTCAACATGGGAAGGCCAGAGATGTGTCTAAAACAACCCTATGACTAAGTATGCTTACGTAATGAAAGATCTTTAGGAGATAGGGATGTATAGGATATCTTTTCATGTTTTATTGGAGGATCTGTATATCCTGTGATGTACCAACTAACAAAGACTGTCTCCACCCACATGTCCCAATTGGGAGTATCATACTGACTCATTATATTTTTCCTCTGCTACCTCTATCTCCCTTCTATTTGGGAATATGAAAGTAGGAGATGGGTCTCATCTTAGAAGAAGCTAGGTGGTACAGTGGATAGAGCTAGCACTGGAGGCAGGAACACATTGGTTCAAATCAGACACTTACTAGCTTACTAGCTATATAATTCTGCGCAAGTCACAACTTCTCTGTGCCTCAGTTTCCTCAACTGTAAAATGAGGGTAATAATAGCATCTACCTCCCAGGGTTGTGGTGAGAATCAAAGATAATATTTGTAAATTTCTTAGCATAGTGCCAAGAGCACAGTAAAGCCTATAAAGAAGCTTATTTCCTCATCCTTCAGTTATGTAGGTAATAGTTTATATGCTGTAATTTCAGATGCTTGTAAAAGCTTCCCCCCACCCAAAAAAGAAATTCTCCCTTTGGACATTTCTCTTCTACATTTGACAAGGACGTGGAAGTGGGTAGGAAACATTGTGTTCCTTTGCTGAAAGATAAATGGTGGGGCTATTTTTAATTTCTAATTTCACTCAGTTGATATATGGTTTTTATTTCACTGAATTAACTAGATGTTTTGCTCAAAGAGAGGGAAAACCTTTCGTTTCTGCAATTGATGATAATTATGAAGTATAAATGCCCCTGGGAAAGGTGACACATTCTCACTGGGGTATAAATGGTTGATAATAAGTCCTGTCCTGACTGTTGAGCTGATAAAAGGTTTTGATAAGGGATAAAGAATAAAGAAGGGAGCTCAGTGATCCCTGAGTGTCTGAAGAGTAGCTATTAGAAGGAAGCCCAGAAAGGGAAGACTGAAGAAATAAAGACAATTCTCTCTTGGGTAGACCCTGTCTGAAAATTTGGCTTGATGGGATTAAATAGTCTATATGCAGAGTAAAGTCAGTGAACTTGTAGTATGTTTAGAGGTCATGATTCTTCTCTGAATATGTGTCTAAAACTCCAAGATGAGGAGGAAAGATGTGGATGTCTGGACTCAAGCTAACTTATTGTATGTGGTCCCAGAAGCCTTTGCTCCTCACTGTCATGCACTCATTTTTCTTTTTGCTTCAGTCCCAGCCCCAGTGAACAATCTTAAGGGATCTAACCAGAACATGACAGACAGCCTCTGGTTTACGTGGAGTCCTGCTCCTGGAGATCTAGATTCTTATGAACTGATTCTTTACAACCCCAATGGTACACAGAAGGAAACTTCAAAAGCAAAAGACCTTACAGAGAAGCATTTCCATAGCCTTGTTCCTGGGAGAAAGTATACACTGAGTGTGGTTACTCATAGTGGTGACCTCACCAATACCATCAATGCCGAGAGTAGAACAGGTAAGATGCTCAGCCCCCACGGTCCGGGCGTCCAGCTGTCCAAATGGAACCACCACATGAGACATTTGGGGGTTCTTTGGAGAAAGGATTGTGATCATCTGAACACTTAGAGAGAGAAGGACCGAACCTGTGATTTCATTGGCATAGGGAACCCCTAGATCAAGAAACTCCCTCTCCCAAGACAGACTGGCATCTTGTCTTCTGATCTTACGGAGTTGTTTTGGGAACTGAGAATTGAAGTGATTTACCAAGAGTGGCAGCAGTATGTATCAAAAGCTCGACTTGAATCCAGGTCTCCCTGACTCTGAGTCTAACTATCTACACTTTATTCCCTAGAGTCTCTCGTTAAATTTTAATTTAAAACTCAACAAACAAGAAAATCATAGGTGCATTACTCAGAATCAATCCGGTTTACATTTTGATGCTAACTACTACACAGTCTAGTGCCAGCTTACCTTTCTAGACTTTCTTCTCATTACTTCCTATAATTACACACTATATACCAGTCTAGTGCCAGCTTACTTTTCTAGACTTATTTCTCATTATTTCCTATAATTAGACGCTATTTTTCAGAAGAATTGGCTACTTTCCTGAGGTGGGGATTACATCCCACATCTTACTACCTTTGTGCAAGCTACATCCCATGATGTAAATATCAGTTGTTTTTGTTTTGGCCAGAAACTCTGAGGGTCTTCACCTTTCAGATTGATTTTTTTCTTTTTTTTAAGAGGCCAATTCTCTGCCTCATTTTTTATTAAGTCTTAATCACTGAATGGGTGTTGCCTCATTCAATCTGAGACCTATTAAAAACCTTAACTTGAAAAGGTCAAGGTCTCCACTGCCTCCTGGGTCATTTCCAATCATCCTGATCTATATCTAGCCACTGGACTCAGATGGCTCCAGAGGAGAAGGTGAGGCAATGGCATCATCTCCCTGATGTCATGGTCCTCTTTAAGAATGAAGGACAGACAACAACCCCATACCTAGAACAATCAGATTCTTCCTCACCTCCACCTCTTGGAATCTTTAGCTTTTTCAAGGTTCAGTTCAAATGCCACCTCCTCTAGGAAGCCTTTCCTGGTTCCCCCTACTAGCTAGTATTTTTTTCCTCCTAAGATTATCTTGTACTCATTCACTTGTGTTAAGTGTAAAATATAAGCCACTAAAGGCCATGGTTCAATTTCTGGTCCCATAGAACTTTTCAATAGGAGAATCAAGTCAATAAACATTTATCAGGTACCTACTATGTGCCAGGTATTGTGTGAAGTGCTGATGATACAAAGAAAAGAATGAGACAATCCTGCCTTTGAGGAGCTTCCAATCTAAAGGAGGAGACAATGCACAAAAAGAAGCTGGAATGTTATTATTAATTAATATGAAGAACTGCTTATGGAAATAAATTAAATGTTCACTTCCTTGTCAGAATGAGATTGTAAAGAGGAGGCGTAATAGGAGACCTACAAAAAAAGTCATATTTTGTGTCATTTAGACCCAACATGTAACTTATAAAACTCATGCAAATCTTCACTTTCTTTTCTATACAGCTCCAAGGCCTCCCAGTACTTTGTCCTTTGCTGATGTGGCAAATACCTCCCTGGCCATCACATGGCTGGGTCCACCAGATTGGACAGACTATGATGACTTTGAACTGCAATGGTTTCCAAGAGACCAACTCACCATCTTCAACCCCTACAGTAATAGAAAATCAAAGGGGCGCATTGTGTACGGTCTTCATCCAGGACGCTTCTATCAATTCAATGTCAGGACTGTCAGTGGTGAATCCTGGAAAACCTACAGCCAACCGATTTCTGGAACAGTGAGGACAAGTATGTCTTTTGGGGGACCAGAGGTGCTCAGGAGTTGGGAGTAGGTGGTAGAGGTGCCATTTGATCATTTCAGTGGTACTTACTCTAAATCTCCTGTTTGGCTTATGGAAGATTGGCTTTGAATTCATATGGATAACAATGTGAGTTATAGACCTGTCTCTTTTTATATCTACCATGATACTAAAAATAATCCATTCTGTGATCAGAATCCTTGAAAGACTGGGATGGGCTTTGCCAAACATCTGCTTTCTTTAAGAGAAATTTTTCTCAAATGCTTTCTTCCTTTCTTTCTTTCTTTTGATCTTTTCCTTCCTTCCCTCTTTCCTTTCTCCCTCCCTCCCTTCTTCCTTCCTCCCTCTCTCCCTTCTTTCCTTCCTTCCTTTCTTTCCTTTCAACAACATGCTTTGTCTTATCTTTGCTTCTTGGAATAGTGGTTAATTTCATAGAGTGTAATGGACTCATGAGACATATTCGACATCACAACCCAATGAATAAGAAAGAAGCCACTCAATTTAGGGAAAAGAGGATTCTGAGTCAGAGGACTTGAGTTCAAATTCCAGTGCTATCATTTATTATCTGCTTTCCCCTGGGCAACGTTGCCTAACCTCTCTGGGTTTTAGTTTTCTCATCTATAAAATGAAGAAGTTGGCATCAGTAACCACCAAGGTTCCTTTCAATTCTAAGTATAATGTTTCACTTAGTAGGAAACTTTCTGACTGGGAGGATAGAGAGAAAGAGAGGAAGAGAGAGAGACAGAGACAGAGAGAGAGACAGAGAGAGAGAGAGAATAAGAGAGAATCAGCCCCTAGAAAAAGTAAGTAGTCACCTATATAATGTGTCTTCTGGGAAACTAAAAACTCACCTAATCACAGTGCCCAAGTTCAACCACTACTATTATTACTTATGGCCTTTTTAGCATCATCCATTTATTCATGTCAACGGGGAAAATGGAGACATAGTAATGAAAGCCCTTTTCTTTGCTTCTTACTCTGTGCCCTTGAGGTCAGTGACTGTGTCTTATATATCTACTGTATCCCCAGACTATATTGCATGAGAGGTATTGATTGTCTGGTTAGCTGAGAAGTTAAGATTGGGATCGGGGAATTGTTAGGGGCAGGGAGGAGTGTTGAGCACATTTTCATAGAAACAAAGCTTCTACTCTTTTGGCTTAGACATTTTCAAGACCTTTGATCCATGAAGTATATTGTAAAGTAATTTGCACAGTCAGTCAATAGTTAGTGGACTGGTAACTGGAAGGTCTTCAGATCTGATGGAGAATGACTTTTAATGCTGCCTGGGGTTGAAGGATATGGCCAAAATGCAAGGAGAAGAAGCTAAAAGAGAGTATTTTCTAACAGTGGTTTTGAATTCAAATAGAAATGGAGGCTAAACTATATATAAGGAGTACTGTAGGTTGGGCAACATATTGACATAGAAACCTATGTATTAATGTTATCTACATTTTATTATATTTTTCATTCTTTCTGTTAAATATTTTCCATATGCATTTTAGTCTGGTTTCGGTGGCACTTCAGAGTATTACAGGCTGCACACTGCCCCTAGGCAGCATGTTTGATACCTTTGCGTTGTATAGAATCGGTCCCAGACTTAGTGTTTTTTTTTTAATCAGTCACGTGGATACTGGAACAGAAAACATTCACTTTTCGAATGGTATTGTTTGCAGGGGATGCTAATCTAGGGGAAATGTTTTACTCCTTTGAGATTGTTCTAATAGATGCAGGATGACTGAACATGTACAATGATGAGGATAGAGGAAAAGGATTATAAGATCATAGGTCTAGGGTTAGAAGGGACCAAAAAGTCTATTGAACCCAACCCTCTCATTTTACATATGAGGAAACTGAGGAACAGGGAGGTTAAAGTGACTTATCCAGGCTAACACTGACAGGAAGTTCCTAAGGCAGGATTTAAACTTAGATGTTCCTAACTCTAAATCCAGACCTCTATCTACTGCGGCACCCTGACTGGGTGCCGGTAGGGCAGCTAGGTGGCACAGTGGATAGAGTGTTAGGTTTGGAATCAGGAAGACTCATCTTCCTGAGTTCAAATTCCACCTCAGACACTTTAGCTGTGTAACCCTGGGCAAGTCATCTAATTCTATTTGCCTTAGTTTCCTTATCTATACAAATGAACTGTAGAAGGAAATGGCATGCCACTCTCATATCTTTGCCAAGAAAACCTTGAATGAGGTCATGAAGAATCGGACAGGATTAAACAACTGTGACATTACTAGTGGCACTCATCCGCTGCCTACACAGACTGATTATTCAGTTCAACAATCCAGGATCTGTACACCAATAAGGAAGCACAAAATGTCATTTGCAGGGGATCTAAAGACTGAGGGAGTCAGGAAGCCTTGCTCCTCGAAGGCGGTTGCAATTGAAGTGACTCTTGAGTGGAGCCTAACAGTTCAAGAGACGAAAGCAAAAAGATCAAGACAGGATGTCATGTATGGAGAACAAATAAGCCAGTTTGCCTGGAACAGAGGGTGTGTGAGAGCAATTCACTTGTAATCAGTGAACCATATCGTGAGAGGCTTTAAATGTCAATAGAAGAGTTTGTATTTTATCTTTGAGTCAAGTCAGCAACTATTTTTTATTAAATTTCTACTATGTACCAGGCAGCATGGGAATCATTGAGGAGTCTTCAGCAGAAGCAAAGACATGGTCGTACCTGACTTTAGGATTATAAGCACTCTTTCTCTCTTCCTAGACCCTGACATATAAACATATTCAGAATCATGGGCAGATGCATGCCCATCCAAAATGAACACTAGCAGTCTTATACACACAGGAGCAGCAGACCACAAATTTTGAAATGGAAGGAACCCTTAAAACTCATCAGATTTAGACCACTCCTTTTATAGATGAGGAAACTGAGCCAAAATAGGTTGAGATTTTTTTCTGGGTCTCACAGCTAATAAATATTTGAGGTGGGATTTGAACCCAGTTTCCTGACTTCAAGTTCAATATCCTGTCCATTCAATTCACCAGGCTACCTCTCACATGCTACTGGAACACTTACATTCACACTGGACCTCTTTTCACTGCTCACCTACCTGACCAGAGCTGAGAAAATTAAGCCTGATTGGTAGAAAGTAGCAGAAAATACCTGTAGGCGGACATAGTGTCATCAACCCTAGCAGTCATAGAAGCCACAGCAATTTAGAACTCCATGACCTGGTCCCCATAGTTCCATTTGGGAAGCAGAGACAGATCTAGCCTTAGCCACCTGGAGCTCTGTTAAGCCAGAAGCCCAGATAAGATGTCACAAAAATGGTGTTAGACTAGCTTTGCTTCTCTGTGTCATGGCTCCTAATATAAATAATAAAATTATCCAGTCTTCTTGATGAAGAGGCTGGAAATCAATTATGGTTTCTTCCCCGCCCCCCAAAAAAAAAAAACCCATGTAATAAATTTGGAGGAGAAATAAAAAACCTCACACATATTTAGTCACCATTGATGTCTATAGACCACATTGTTTCAACATCTATCCGTAATGGTTAACAAGCTGTCAGAAATTCAGCGGGATGGCCCTGTATTTACCTCTGTCTTTGTCACAAAGGTCACCAAACCTAAAGACAGAGCACAGTGGTGGCTGGGGTAATGGACAGCATCAAATTAGCTGCCTAGTTAATTGCTTGGACTCATGGATAGGATTGCTTTCTAATATCAATCTTAGGATACATATACCCGTACACACACATACATATACACACACACACATATCATTTTACAATACAATAGCTGCAGTTAAAAAATATGTACTATGAATGTCATTTATTTTTAAGTAATATCCTACATCAGCAATTCTCATTTTTTTTTTGGTCTCAGGATCCCTTGACACAATTAAAAATTATGGAGGACCCCAAAGAGTCTTTGTATGGATTATATTTAGTTATATTTTCTGTATTAGAAACCATAATGTCTTAGTATTGGTATGAATATTGTTTTGACCTCAGGAAACTCCTGAAAGGGTCTCAGGTACTTCGAGGGTGGTTCTTAATCAACACCCTATGGATCTTTAAAAATATTTTCATAATTTTATTTCAAGTCAACAAAAATGAATTAAACTCTTATCATGTATCAAATATAGTACTAAGTACTAAGGATACAAAGAAAGGCAAAAAACAGTCCCTGCTCCCAAAAAGTTTATAGACTAATGGAGAGAGAATACATGAACAGCTGGGTAGAAACAAGCTAGAGACAGGGGAAAGTGGAGATAATCTCAGAGGAAAGGCATTAAGGTCAAGAAGGACCAGGAGAACAGGCACATAGGTGGCATAGTGGATAGAGCACCAGCCTCAGAGTGAGGAGGACCTGAGTTCAAATCAGACCTCAGACACTTACTAGCTGTATGACCCTGGGCAGGTCACTTAACCCTATTGCCTGAGAGAGAGAGAGAGAGAGAGAGAGAGAGAGAGAGAGAGAGAGAGAGAGATAAGTGAATGAATAAATAAAAAAAAATAAGTAAAGGACCAGGAGGTTACATGATATAGAAACTGAGACTTGAAGGAAACCAGGAAAACCTGGAGGCAGAGATGAGGAGAGAAAGGGTGCAGGGGCAGCCAATGAAAATTCCTAGAAATGGAGTGTTCTGTGCAGGAGGAGTAAAGAGGGTAGTGTTACTGGGTCACAGAATACTTGGTTGGAGCAGAGAAGGTAGAGAGCAAGGGGTTGATTCCTTTGTAATCCTATGCATTAATTTCATTTCATTTAAAAACAGTATTTTGAAAGGGGGTCTATAGTCTTCACTAGACTGACAGAGGGGTCTGTGACACCAAAAAGGGTTAAGAACCCCGGGCTTAGAAGCCTGTTGAGGTAGAGGAGAGGCAGCTACTATTTGGATGACAAGGTCAGAGTTACTTTTGCCCAGATGAACTGAAAGGACACCAGGGAGCACCCACTGCCAAGTTCTGAATCCATTCTATTCCTCCCCACTCCAGGGCCAGACAAGATCCAAAACCTCCATTGCCGTCCACAGAATTCCACAGCCATTGCGTGTTCCTGGATCCCTCCTGATTCTGACTTCGATGGCTACAGCATTGAATGCAGGAAAGTGGACACGGAGGAGGTGGAATTCTCCCGAAGGCTGGACAAAGATAAATCTGTGCTAAGTATCATGACCCTCGTCCCCCACAAGCAGTACCGTGTGTCCATCAAGGTGCAGTCAGAGGGCATGACCAGTGAGGTGGTGGAAGAGACCACAATCACTATGATAGATCGTAAGTGCTTATCTTCACACCCCCACCCTGTCCCCCAAAATCAAAGGGAGAGCTTTGCTGTTGTTCGTTAGTTTTGGAATTGGCTGTTGCTCCTTGTTCTCAGAGGATCAAAATGACATTACGATGAAGGCGTCAAGATACAGTGTATCTGACTGTGGTATAATGAGAGGAAAAGGTACAGGGAACAAGAATTTATTAAGTACCTACTATGTGCCAAGCGCACAGTGCTTGGGGCAGGTAAGGGGACACAATATATAGAGTACTGAACCTGGATCCAGGAAGACCAGATGCTTACTAGCTGTGTGATCCTGAGCAAGTCTCCTAACCCTGTTTGCCTCAGTTTCCTCATCTATAAAATGAACTGGAGAAGGAAATGGCAGTATCTCTGCCAAGAAAGCCCCAAATGGGGACATAAAGAGTCAGCCATGACTGAAACAACCAAACAATAACAGCAGGAATCACAGCATCAAAAGCTTACCCTCTCATTATACTACTGAGGAAACTGGGGCCCTCAGAGGCAAAGTGACTTGTCTAAAATCACACAAGTCTATAGTGTGTTGGACCTTCCCAAAAATCTGATTTATTGTCTCTTTGGGGAAAATGAAACAAACATCCTAAACAAAAGTAGAAAAGGTTCTCTCTGTAGGGCATGTTCCATATAAACAAGGTAAACAATCTTAATAGACCTGTGTGAGTTGGTGCTTTGTTCAAAAAACCCCTTTAATGGACGTGATAAGAGCTACAGGGTATCATTCAATGAAGGGACTCCAAGGAAACCTGCTGAGGATTCTCCTCTGTCATTACCTTTAATGCATCACTGGAATGTTGCTTCCCCTGACCTATTTTTCTCCTAGAGAAGGTAGATGTTTGGTGATTGCAAACAACCCAGAAACCAAAACAATTTGGGCTTAGTTGGATTGACTGGGATACTGATTTCAGAGGCTGTTGCATGGTGTCCTCACACCCTCTATTCCTCATCCTCATCCAGGCCCTCCTCCACCACCTCCACATATTCGTGTGAATAAAAAGGATGTGCTAATTAGCAAGTCTTCCATCAACTTTACTTTCAACTGCAGCTGGTTCAGCGATACCAATGGGGCTGTGAAATACTTTACAGTAGTGGTGAGAGAGGCTGATGGTAAGTTTCAGAAATTAACAATACTGTAATTCACTGAAATGCTTTCCCAGGGAAACCATGAACTCTCCTCTGATGATTTTTAAATGAAAAAGGAGAGCTTTATTTTTTTTTTTAGGGACAGGGTACTTAGCTACAACTCTTTTAGGGATAAGTCATGGACTTAAGGAACACTCAAGGTTGCTCCCAACTCCATGATTCAATATTTTTTCAGTTTTAATACTGAGATGGCATTGCTCACAGATTTGTCCAGTTCATTCAGAAATGAGGTAGAATCCTATTGCCATAAAGAGTAGTATAATAACAAAGCTATTTCCATATCACAATGGATCATGAGAAATAATGTGCTTTGTTGTATTGGTTAAATCAAAATCTTATGAATAATCTAGGCCAAAAAAGTTTCCATGATCCTTTGTTCATTTAAAGTCCCACTCGGTGATGGATGTGTTTTAGAGAAGGAGCATTAAATTCTTCAACCCTCTTTGCTCAGGAGAGAGAGAGAGAGAGAGAAAGAGAAGGAGGAAGGGAAGAAGGGAGGGAGACAGACAGAGACAGACAGACAGACAGACACAGACAGACAGAGAAAGACAGAAACTACCAGAGTACTATAGAGAATCTATTTACTCTCTAACTAGTTCCTAGGGATTCAATTTCTGAAAACATAATACCTAGTTAAATACTTTAGATCCTCTCTATTCATTGGTAGATGAGTTATGAGTTTGCTGTTAAAATAATAATAATTAAAATCATCACTTAATGAAGATGAACCCCCTTTTATGGCTGAGTTCTGACTTGGCTTCGAATCCTTTAGAGACTCAGCTCTAATCCTCCTGTAGGAGCCCCTTCCCCTCCCTATCCCTCAATGCTGGTGCCCATTCACTTTTAGATATCCTCCTGTTTACACTGTATTTATCTTGTACATATGCACAACTTTTTGTATATTGTGTCCATCATTAGAAAGTGAGTTCCTTGAGGGCAGAGCCCCTGTTTTTAATTCTTCCTTGTATCCTTATTGCTTAGGACATGATCAACAGTTAATAAATGCTTATGGATTAACTCACTGACTCATCCTTGAAGGACAGAAGCTATCCATAGCTAGTTTCCAAAGCCTACCAGAGCTTGTCTTCCACTCTCTTTGAGAGCCCCCACAGCATAATAAAAAAAAAAAAATCAATCGGATAAGCATTTATTAAGTATCGACTCTGCACCATCCTATACTGGGTTACTCACTATAGCCTGGGCTAAACATCAGGGTAAGACTTTAGTAAGAGAACAGCATACTAATTAAAACAAGATTCCACTCCCAACATGACAACAGTCATAGGCAACCTGGACTTCCTTTGTACAGAATTAAGCAAACCATCCATTAAATAAGTTCCTTTTTTTTACTTTATACAAGTCCATTCGTGAAGTTGTCCCTGATCCCTGCTCTTTCTACATTCTCACTTCAGTCAAGTTGTTTTTCAAAGGGGGAAAGTTCTGTCAAATATCGAGTTTTCCTTTTATCCCAAAAAGGCTATTCTAACTCTATGTAAGCATTCTTGATGGCTTTAGCCAATGCTGGGGAAGAAAACCATCACCTCTGTAGAGAGGCATCTTACTACAGTAGAAAGAATATTGGATCTGGTCAGAGGACAAGAGCCCAAACCTGCCTCTGCTGCTTAATTCATGTTTAACTTTGGGCAAGTCATGTAGCTTCTCTGGGCCTTAGTCTTCTCATCTGTAAAATGAAGAGTTTGAACTAAATGGCCTCCAAGTTCCAAGATAAATACAGTGTAAATAGGAGATTATCTCAAATGGGGTGGGCACTAGTATTGAGTGATAGGGAGGGAGAAGGGGCTTCTGATTTGAGCTGAGTCTCTAAGGGATTCAAAATCAGAGTCAGAACTCAATCATAGAAGGAGGTTCATCTCCATTGGTGATGATTTTAATTATTATTATTTTCTAGCCACAGCAACTCATAAAAATCATCTCCCAACAAACAGAGGGTTTACAACATATGTCTAAGGAGGGAGTACTCACATGGATATCCTCCAGGTTCTAAATCTATGACCCTAGGATTCTGGAAGATAATTTTTAGACTCATTAGGAACCAAACTCCTTAATGCAGAAGAATCTTTTATTGTTAAGCTAAATAATTGCAGATGGAGACTATACCTAGTAGAGGTACTATAATATTAGTCAGACCCTAATATTATTGACGTACTCATTAAATTCCAGAGTTCTTAACAGAACAGAAGCTTGAAAAAAAGGTTCACAGTCAGCACAGCCCTTCCAACACTGCTATCCTTAAAGATGGGCTTTTAATTCCCATAGTCAACTCTGAGTTATCTGTGTCAATGGAGAAGGGCAATGGTCCAAATAATCCAAAGCTTCAGACAAACTCAAAGCTATTTGTATAACCTAATATATGTTTGCATTCTGTGGGACAAATCCCATTTTAACTAATGTATAATAAAACTATTTTCCAAGCTCCTGTTATTAGCACACATTTTGATGTAACAAAATTATAGAATTATCCAGTAGGATCATTTGGATCTCCCACCTTCCCCCATCAACTGTAAACAGTATCTGACCTCCATAATATATGTGTTTATCTTCATGTGTATGCATCCATATGTATGCAGATTTATGCTCCTAATTATAATATCACGGAGAGGCAGATGGAGAGCTGGCCTCAAAGTCAGGGAATCTGGGTTCGGATTTCACACATAAAGACCTTGGGCATGTCATTTAAATCTATCAATCAGTACTCTAAGTAGCTCTCTAAGACCATTCCTTGCAGAGACTGTATTGGTAGAGAGAGTTAGTTCATCTGGAAGTTACTTAAAGCAATGAATTCACAGGACTTATCCCTATCCATAAATATAATACCTTTATTAATTTTCTATTGCTTAAGCTAACATCAAAATAAGTTTGCATTGACAAAATGCTCAAGATTGGGATTATTGAAGAGATTGTTTTGAGATGGGCATTGGGTGGTGGGAAGACATAGGGCAAGAATTTAAATTTTCTGTAGTGTGCGATTGAGAGTTGATAACGTAAAGACTGGGTGTTGGGTGTTACTTGAACAGGGGGAGTGGTGAGATGTGGTATGGAGGAAAGATACTAGATAGGGATGAAGCTTTGGTAACAGCTATGATCCTTTGTAGTTCCTTCCTGTAAAACACTGAATGTCTTCCTTGCCATAAGGGTTTCCATAATAACTGGCAGGAGCCACTGACATACCAGTAACTCTCAGCCTTTTAGAGTGGATGCTCTATCAGTTTTATTTTAAGTTCGATAATCTTCTCTCATCCCACTTCTAGAACCACAGTTGGCATTTATTTTATATTCGAGGAAAATTGAATTAAAATAAACTTGAGAAGAATTTCATAAAAATCTTGTTGGTAGCTGGGGCTATCAAGCTCCAGGCAGAGTCCTAGGGTGGATGGAACAAACTGAACTTTGCTACAGGGTGTGGAAATATAGACCGTATTTCCTGAACTTAAGCTGGTAGAAACAATGGAATGTACCAACTAGTTACTTAAAATAGGAAGCTACTATAGATGGCTCACTTCCTTCATATAACCACACCCCAGGTGAGCAAGTCTAGTTCCATCTTCTAGAAGGCAACTTCCATAGCCCTGGGAACTTCACTGACAGTCATATGTCTTCCAAGACTTTATATGTCTTCCAAGACTTTAGCTCTCTTCCATTTCATTTTATGCTGCTTGCCCAGGATGTGAGGGCTGTTAGCTATGACTCTGCCTCTGGGTTACTGGGGGGAGGCGGAGAAAGAAAGGAAGGTGGAGGTTAGACCAATCAGGGTTTGAAGTTACTCTACCTGTGCAAGGAACTACCCCTTCAGAGACGTCTCCAAATCATGCTCTGTTTTCTCAGTAACAAAACCTGTGTGCATTTCCCACTTCCAGGCAGTGATGAGCTGAAACCAGAGCAACATCACCCTCTGCCTTCCTATTTTGAATACCGCCACAATGCCTCCATCCGCGTCTATCAGACCAACTATTTTGCAAGCAAATGCGCAGAAAGTCCTGAGATCAACTCAAAGAGTTTTAACATTAAACTTGGAGCTGAGATGGAAAGTTTAGGTGGTAAATGTGATTCAAATCAGCAAAAATTCTGTGATGGTCCCCTGAAGCCCCGCACTGCCTACAGGTGAGATGCATTGCTGTGATTTTGCTTAGGAGACATAGATCCTGAGTATTATTTTACTGGGTGCTTTGCTGGCTGGACAACTAACAGGCTAGAGTGGTTGCAGAAAAATAATCTGCCAAAGGGCTCTCTGAATTTTAAAGCCTGGCCCCTGCCTTGTCTCTTAAGTTCCTTCAGCGTTGTAGGAATGGTATAACTCATTCTATGCAATATCAAGCACTATGGTTAGACTCTTCCTTCAAATCCAATTAGCTGTGGTACAGTGACTGCAGAGTTGGATTGGGAGTCTAGGAGACTCCTAACTCTAGGTCTCCTAGGAGACCTAGTGTCAAATCCTGGGTCTGACCTCTTACTACCTGTGTGACTTTGGGCATGATATTAAACCTCTCTGAGCCTCAGATTTATCACCTATAAAAATGAAGGGAATCTACAAGATGATCTATCAAGATTCTTTTTGGTCATCTAGAACTCTGGGCCTGGAAGTCAGGAAGATGAGTTCAAATCCAGCCTCAGACACTTATCAGCTTGTGACCCTGGGCAAGTTACTTCACCCTGTTTGCTTCAGTTTTCTTATCTCCAAAATTATCTGGAAAAGGAAATGGCAAATCACTCCAGTGCCTTTGCCAAGACAACCCCAGAAATCACTTAACCTTGTTTGCCTCAGTTTCCTTATCTGTAAAATGAGCTAGAGAAAGAAATGGCCAACCATTCCATTATCTTTGCCAAGAAAACCTCAAATGGGGTCACAGAGTCAGACATGACCGAACACTAACAACAAAAAATTCTTTCCAAGTTTAGAACTGTGATCTTATGATTCTTCATATTTTAATGGAAAAATTCATTCTGCTCCTTTTTGTGGAGTTTTAAAGATGAAAATAAGCCTAATTTGATTTTGAGTTCACCGATGAGTTCCAGTGCAATTTGTTTTCCACTTAAAATCAAGGCAGATTCAAAGTTAGATCTGTTTACTTCAGTAGCGAAGAGGTATGGTACACTTAGGGTTAGGAGAACTGGTTTTGAGTCCTTCTATATTTCCTTAGGTCAAATCACTTAATCATTCTCAGCCTCAGCACCTACCATGTGCCAGACACTATGCTGAGCACCAGGGATACAAAGAAAGTATAAAGACACTCCCTGCCCTCAAAGACCTCACTATCTAACAGAGAGTTCACAATCTAATGAGTTCCCCTAACAGTTAAAAAGAAAAAAGGGAGGGAGAGATGAAAATATTTGGATTACCTACTTTCATTCGTAGTTGAACAGAAAAGGCTTTGTAAAGCTTAAAGCATTGTAGAAAAGTCAGTTATTAGCAGTATTATCATTCCAGAAAGACTAGTGTACCTTCTGTTCCAGTTCAGTAGCCATGAAGTAACTCACAAATGCAACATGGCTCTGTGGTAGCGGAGGAGCATCCATACTAAACTTATTTGTTTTTGCCATCCCAGGCTTGTTTGCACTGAGACCAATGCTGGTTGGATAGCCGATGGCTGTTTGCTTCCTTCTCAGACTGAGCTGCCCTCATCCCAAATCTCATCCAGAGGACGATAATGGCTCACACTGGTGTGGAACCTAGCCCTATCCTCGTAGCCCCTCTGAGAGTAAAAATGGATCATTGTCCCCATTTTACAGATGAGGAACTGGAAAGTCAGAGAGGTTAAGTCACTTGCCCACAGTCTCACAGCTTAAATAAGTTGCAGAACCAAAACTTAGACTTGGGAAACACTTCCTTAGAGAGTTTATTCAGGACACCAGGGAGCCATCCCCCAGATCTCTTAAAAAATATTGTTATTTTCTTGTTTTAAAACCAACCATGTTTCCTCAGTATAGACTTCCTTCTTCTTCTCTTATCATTCTCTGTCTCCTATAACAAAGAATTTAAGGGGCAGGGGGAGGCAATTGAGTAAAGCTAACAAATCAGCAATGTCTGACATTATGTGTAGCCTTCACCAACCACGGACTCTTACCTCTGCAAAAATGGAAAGGAGGCAAATTCTCATATCTCTTCTTTGAAGCCAAGTTTGGTCATTACAGTTTTGCAGCATTCAAGTTCACTTGTTTTGTGGTGGTTGCTCTTATCCTTACTGTGTATGTTGTTTCCTGGTTCCTCTACTTTGCATCAGTTCATTCAAGTCATAACTTATTTCCACATATGTATATGTATTATTTCTTATGGCTCAATAATGTTCCATTATGTTCTTGTACCATAATTGGCTTAAGCTGTTCCCCATTCAATGGAACCATCTACTTAGTTTCCAATTCTTTGCTACCATCAAAAAAAGTACTGCTATGAGTATTTTGGTGTGTGTGAAGTCTTTCTTTTTATCACTGGCCTCCTTGGAGTTTACCATTCAAAGAGGAAAAATCTCTCTGGCCCATAGGTCTCTTAGCATTATGGAGATGTGGGTGTAAGTACATCTGTTATCCTCACTTTGTGACTGGGCCAACTCCTTTCCCATCACACTTCTCTTTAATTTTATTTTCTACTCTCACCTCTTGAACAATACATCTGTCCATTGTCCTTTGGGTGATATAAAATTTTCATTCCTCAGGAGTCATAGTAACCCATGATTCATAGCAATAGCATTGACAGAAGAAAACATATATTTTGCTTTATTTATTTATGCTAAATGGGGTTTTGTTTAAAAGGTTTTTTAAAGTACTACTGTTTTGCAAATGAAATCCAGCCTGTTCTCTCCCTCCTATTCAATTCTAACAGAACATATATATGTATTTTATAACAATATAATAATTTACATGTCTACACAGATACCTTATCTGTTTTTATATGACAACTTTTCTGTAACTACTGAATTTATATTGCATGCATGTGGGCACACACACATATACATAAATACATACGCAAGCAGTTTTTAAATTGCTTGCCTAATGACCCCTGTCTATTTCTTTCAAATATAAGAATCATCCAGTCAGTTCCTTGATGAAGTTGTGCTTTAGACCTTGGTCTGGTCACATTC
Organism: Bettongia penicillata ogilbyi; assembly: GCA_023548195.1. Taxonomy (NCBI): domain Eukaryota; kingdom Metazoa; phylum Chordata; class Mammalia; order Diprotodontia; family Potoroidae; genus Bettongia; species Bettongia penicillata. Next base: position 2,817,203 of record JAJHZJ010000287.1, on the reverse strand, counting down.
TATAAGATTCCCCCTATTTGAGAGTTAGGGAGGCTGTAATAATCTAGTTCATATCACTGAAGCATTTTAAGATTTACAAATCACTTTTCCCACAACAGACCTGCAGAGGTGAGTTAGTACATATGTTATTACCCCCATTGTACAGATGAAAAAACTGAGATTCAGAAAAGACAAGAGACTTGCCCATAGGGACCTTGATGCGAGGTCTTCTGACTCCAGCTCACTTCCCCAAAACCTATACTGTATCTGCAAAAAAACCCAAAAAAGTCTTGCATGTAACAGATGCTCCATAAGTGTCTGCTGAATGAATAAATGAATGGAAATAAAATAATTAAAGATATAGCCCCCTCCTTCCCTATGTTACCTTAAAAGTTCTATTATTGGGATTTTTTAATGGTTCCTTCTACACACACACACACACACACGCACACACACTCACACACACTCACACACACACACACCATCCTAACCAGTTAGCTAAATCGATATAGATTGCTGAGGGGAATGGATAATTTAATTGATTTCCTAATGGCTTACATTAAATTTAGTGTTATTTCTTCAGGATAGAACAATGCTAAGACCATTTCTGGGGTTCTCTGTCCACAGACTGTAAATCAGATGATCTTAGAGCTGAAAGGGACTTGAGTGATCATTTCAGCCAACCTCCTACCTAATTCAAGCATTTCTATCCCAGTTCACAACTAGATTCCATGACAGCATGTCCATGTAGATATTTTTCATTTGAATAAGCCACAGTGTCTAATACAGTACCTTGCTGCTGCTGTTTTTAGGAATTCAAATTAAATAAATTAAATGTTAAGATAGGAATTTATCCTGTATAAAGCTTGCTTCATATATATTTGTTTGCATGTTGTCTCACCTATCAGATGATAAACTCCTTGGGGAAAGAGATCGTCATTTGCCTCTTTTTACGTCCCTAACACTCAGCAGAATGTCTGGCATATAGGAGGTGCTTAATAAGTGTTTAGTAATTGATTGATGGCCATAGTAGGTAGTTAATAAAAATATTGTTGAATTTATGAGGCAACCCATTCCATTGCTGTTTGGTTCTTGGTGGTTAGAAAGTGATGTCTTATGATGAGCCAAATTCTGCCACCCTGTAACTTCCACGTGGGTTCTTCTGTAAGGGGCAACAGAGGACTTTTGTCCAAATCATCATATATTTGAAGACAGCCATCAGGACCCTCCTCCCTTCCTTAGCCAAGCTGAAAGGAAATAGTGGTATTGGAAAAGGCACTGGATAGAAAATCTGCTTTTGCCAGTTATAAGCTATATGATTTCGGCAAGTCACATTTTACTTTCCCCATTGACAGAAAGATCAAGATAAATGATCTAACTCATAAGATTGTTTTGAAATGATCAATAGGATAGAAAGTGCTAGACCTGGGGTCAGGAAATCTAGGCTTGAATCCCCTCTCAGAGATGAATTGTGTGGATATGGACAGGTCATTTTAACTGCTCAGAGATTCCATTTCCTTTTCTGAAAAATGAGACAAATAATACTTATAGGATGGTTATAGAATAATACTCATAGGATGGTTTTGAGCAAGGTTCTTTGCAAATGTTAAAGTATCACTAGGAGTTGTTGTTATTTGTAAATCTTCAAGTGTTAGACAAATATGACTTTCCAACAGCCATATTTCCTTCAGACATTCCCCTCTGTCACATGGTTTTCAGATCCCACACTATCCTGGCCCAACCTTCTCTGAGTACTCTCTAATTTGCCAATATTCTTCTTAAACTGAGGTTCCCAGAAATGAACATACTATTCAGTTGTGGTCTACCCAATCCAGAGTAAAGAGATTATGACTTCCTGTGGTCTGGTTACCAAGCTTCTTTTAATGCAGCTTTTTTTTAGCAGCTGCATCACATTTTGGCTTCACTAAAAAAAACCACCAGATTTTTTCCCCTTTTTGGTGTATCTTTTTTTTTAATTGAACTGCTTCCAAGTCAGTTTTCTAGCCATGTACTTCCAACTGACTGTTGAAATTTCCACTTAGATTTTCCTCTGTCACCCCTAACTCAACTCTGCCCTGGTCAGAACACATCTGTTCAGTGCTAGTGTGACACATTTTAGGAAAGACATAGACACAAGATGGAAAGTGCCCAAGAGAGGGTGACCAAGAGTGAAGGATGTTGAAACTGCACCAGCAACTGCATCAGTTGAAAGAAGTAGGGATGGAAAAAAGAAAATGTAGAGGAGGATATAATAGCCACCTTAAGGATTGAAAGGTGCATGATGTGGAAGAAGGATTAGATTTATTTCGTTTGTCCCCAGGGGCAATGGGAACAATGACCGGAAGTTGAGGCAAGTCAAATTTAGGCTGATTGCAAGGAAATACTTCCTATTATTTAGAGGTATCATGAAAGAAACCAGGTCTGCTTCAGGAGGCATTGAGTCCTCCCTCACATCTGGCAAAGTCTAAATGATGATAAAAATGATATTTTGTCTTCCCCATTAGACTATAAGCTTCTTAAGAACAAGGACTATCTTTTGCCTTCCTTTCTATCACCAACACTCACTCTTAATAGTAGGCACTTAGTAAATATTTATTGACTGACCGACTTGTTGAGATATCATATAGAGGGATTTTTTTGTCAGTTTATGTTGGACGAGGTGGCCTTAAAAGTCCCATCCAACTCTGAAATTCTGAGATTGTGTCTTAAATCAAATTCATCATCTTTTCCCCATCTGACTCTACACATCTCAATTTCTGTTAATAGTACCTTGTCAATTCCCTTGTCAATTAGTCATCCTTGACTCATACCTCCTCTTCTCCCATGTCCAGTCAGTCACTAAGTCCTTCTGATCCTTCTTCTCTAAGCTTTCTCCCATCTTCTCCATCCCCACTACTACTATCCTCCTCTTGACCCTTACCACTCCCCATTTGGACTATTAGCATAGGACCTTAAATGAAATCCTTACTTCCATTCCCTCCACCTCCAATATGCTGCTGTGTCAATCTTCCTAAAATGCCAATTTGCACAAATCTTAAAAATCTTTAATGTCTCCCCATTATCTTAAGGATAAAATGTGAGCTCCTTAGTCCAAGGATCCAAGGCTATCCACAATCTATCATATATGCATTTTTCTATCCTCTCTCAATATTATAAACCCTCTGTTACAGTTACACTGATTTATTCATTGTCCAGCCTCTATACTAGTGCCTAGCACATAGTAGATATTAATAAATACTTATCGATTGATTGGTGCTACTTCTACATGCCTGGACTGCCTTTCTCCTTCCTCCTTTAAGGCTTTAACAATTTTGTGATCATGTGCTACCTTCCCAAATAAAGGATAAGCCCCTCAAGAGAAGAGGCTCTTTAGTTTCATCACTTATCACAATGCCCTGTATACAATAGGCAATCAGATGTCTGCTGCTGCTGCTGATGGTGAAAGAAATAAGGAGCTTTTAAAATGCATAACATGCAAACAAATGAGAAGAAAATTATTAATGAATTGCATGCTATATTTCCATCTAAAGTTTTTAACAATTTTCCCTGTGTTCAGTCTCAAACCTACACTATCAGAAACATGTCATTAGTAGTGATCTATTGGTTCCCCATTACCAGCTTTGATGGATCCAGAGAAGATTCTCACTAGAAGGCTGGATACCAGGTGATGTTATGAATCCAAATTATCTCATCAAGTATGGAAGGATTCCTAGCTATGTCACTGGGGGACAGTAGGTCCCATACCAGTTAAATCACAGATATTTCCAAGTATCAAATCAACTTCTCTTTTCAGAATCAGCATTCGAGCCTTCACTCAGTTATTTGATGAAAACCTAAAGGAATTTACGGAGCCGCTCTTCTCAGATACATTTTTCTCTTTGCCCATCACTACCGAATCAGGTGAGATTAACTTTCTCTCAACCTTTCCATAAAAATAACATCTACTAACCCTAAGTGCTCAGTAGGGATATCTAGTGAATTCATTTATTTAGGGAATACCTTAGCCATTTAATTTTTAATCTCAAAAAACACAATGCTATCTGAAACATGGGCAAAATTAAAAAAAGGTTAGGATGGTCTGCACATAAAGGCTAAAAGTAAACATTAGTATTCATCAGTTTAGAAAAATGAGGGCTCTGAAAGCATATGATAAACATATATGAAAGAAATGTGAGAAGACTGACCCTGTATAGTAATTTACCAAACCCTAGGAGGCTAGTTAGTACTGGGAATAAACCCTTCGAAGTGTTGAAGGAGATATTGTAGAAGGAAGAGCTTTCTTAAAGAATAGGAAATAAATGTAACTTCAAGAAAGCTTCAGATAAGTTTCATAAAGGATACTTTTGAAGTGGTTTAATAAGGGAAACTTTGGAATATCTGGGCAATTCCCTAATCTCTAGGGGAAAAATGATATATTCTTTAAAAACAACATTCCCTGGTATCATGGTCAGAGACAATGATGGATTGGATGGGTCTGGTCTGATCAAGAGGCATTTCTTGTATTCCTTTATCCACTTTTGCATTTGGACCCACCTTTAAATACAGCAACACAGAGTTAGAAGGGAGCTCAAGAAGACTTTTACTCAGTTCTTAGACCAACTAGTACATCCAGAATGAACTACACAGAGGATCATCTGAGGCTTCATCTTAAATCAGGAGTGGATTTCATTACAATTCTCTGAAGTCAGTCCCGCATTACTCATTCAGGAAGTCCTTTTCAGTATCTAACCTGGTTCTCCCTTGTTACAATTAAAGGCTGTTTCCTTCTGTTTATAACTCTTAGAAAATGACTCAGCATTACAGACCCTAGTGGCTATTTATGCCAAATACAGAGATAATCACCTTACTATTCAATTCTACATGGGGATTAGAATGAAGCTAAGAGGATTTGGCCATGTTTGCTATAATTTAATGTTAAGTAGGGATTTTGTAAATACATTTTTCCTATTTGGAACATTTTTATTTGACAAAATAATACATGTGGCCTGGGAAATGAAGATAGTGGAAAATCATGTATATGCAAAGAACCTTGGCTTTTACGCTGGCTAGGTAGCCTGGAGTCTCAGTTTCCTTATCCGTAAAATGGGATGATTATTATCTTCCCTGCCAATTTAACAGAGTGGTTGAAGGGAACATGATTTTGTATGTAAACTAAATCTAAAAGCACCAAAGAAATGTTAATTGTTATCATTACAAAGTTTGAAAAGACAAACATCATTTAATAAAAACAAGTCAAAGGCTTAAAATACCCACTGAAAATATTATTCACAAATCATTATTCAAAAGTTATCCTTGGCAAAGGTGTTCTTAATACTTGTTTATACTGGAAGGAAAGAGTCCTGTCCCAATTTATTAGGTTTACAAAAGCTTTATTTCTGTGTATCACTTCAATTGTAGATTATGAATCAGTTGCTTTGTTGTGTTTACGAACTACACATTTTAACTCAGAATACTTCCAGGACCAACAGTGAAATTGTTGGGTTGTTTGTTCGCTCCTTCTTCCCATACCGATCCCAATTCCTCTACAACTTTGTCAGAGGGTCTTTGAGAGTTGGTATGGCTGAAAAATTCAAAAACCCATGGCTAACCTAGCAATCAGCCCCTCCGTACTTAGCTTGATGAGTGCTTGGACAACAGGAGGTGGGAGGGGAATAAACATTCACATTGCACCTACTATGTGCCAGATACTGTGCTAAGTACTCCTACAGATATTATCTCATTAATCTTCATAACAAACTTGAGGGGTAGATACTGTTATTATCCCCATTTTACAGCTGAGGAAACTGATGAAACAGGTAAAATGGCTTGCTTGAGGGCTACACAATTAGGAAGTATCTGAGGTCATATTTGAACTCAGGTCTTCCTAACTCCAGACCCAGCACTCTATCCACTTCACCACCTGGGTGCCCCTAACAGGTGTGCAGTCCATTACCAGGTCCATAACTGAAGTCTTTCTGCCTTGTTTGGAACCTTCCAGAGTTTGTATTCCACTGGAGGAGTCTTTGAGAACCCAAGTGATGTCTGTGGTAAAACACCAAAATAAGTCTTTATGGAAATGGCAAACTACACAGGCTACACTGAATGCTGACATTTATCCCTAAGAACTCTGAGTTCAAGCACACACTACTTCTCAACTTAAAAATCTGTAGCCAGCCTCAAAAGCAAAAATGACCCATCTGTTGATCACCATAACAGCTCTAGCTAGAATAAATCCTTTCCATCTGTTTATTGAGATGCAGAGAGTCAGCGTGGTACAGTTGGTAGAGTGTTGGCACTGGGGTCAGAAAGTCATATTCACATCTTGCCTTTGATATTTATCAGCAGGATTACTGTGGGCAAATGATAACCTCTCAGTATCTTAAGCAGCTTTCTAGGATATATGTCACCGAGCCACAGATTGTAATCTGTGTTGGTAGAGGGAGTTTCCATCTTGGGAACTGCTTATGCTATGACATCATAGACCTTCCCAATACTCACAGGTTTAAGCCATAGGTACAGGTACATTTTCTAATCTCACTATCTCAAATGCAAAATATCCTCCAGAGAGAGGAATTGAATTTCTCCCTACTGTTTTCCTTGAAGTAATTCCCACACTGGGCTTTGTTTTGTTTCATTTGGATTCTCGCAGAGCCTTTGTTTGGAGTTATTGAAGGAGTGAGTGCTGGCTTGTTCCTCATCGGCATGTTGGTGGCAGTCATTGCCTTATTTATCTGTAGACAGAAAGTGAGGTAGGTACAGAATCTCTTTTCCGGGCTCTGTCTTACAAACATTGAAATTCAATTTTAAATGAGTTTCCACTTGACAAAAAAAGATTCTTTTAAAATTTCAACTGGTTTAAGCCCTCTCTGTGCCTCAATAAATGGAACAAAGTACAACCTCTTTATCTTGGCATTCAAAGTTCTTCATAACCTGGTTCCATTTCTATCTGACCCCATTCCTCCTCACGTACTCATTAAACTTTTTTATATTTTATTGCATGCATCACATATCTTTCCATATCTCTTTGTATATTGTGTATGTGTGTATGTACATACTCATATATAATATAATATGCATATATAATATATACATATATTTTGTATATGATATGTACATATATAACATATTGTATAAAATATATACTTATATAATATATGCATTTATATGTGTAGATATGTATGTATCCATTCATACATGTATAAATATATATGCATAAGTATATATAGTATGTAAATGTATAATACTTTCATATTATATGGAGAAGTAAAAGGGATGGAGAAAGAGGGAAAGGAAAGGAGAGAGAGAGACAGAGAGAGAGAGAGAGAGAGAGAGAGAGAGAACAAGAAATCTTAAGCTTTAATACCTTTAAACTGTACTAAGATTTTTGGAACACTGTGTGTCTGCATATATGTTATGTATGTGTGTGTATGTGTGTGTATTTCTTGCTCACAGCATACCGTTGGCTTGAAAATGACCTTTTTCTTTCCTCCCCCCCCAACATTTCTGTCTCTTGACATCTCTCCTATCGTTCAGTATCATCTCTTTGATGCACACTCCCAACCCATTCCCCAGCTAAATGTAGCTTCAACTTAATCTGATCTCATAGCATTTCATATTCTTCTTACATATTTTCTGTATTCTTTTTGAATCATCTCAACTTATCATATCTCCCCTAATAGACTGTAAGTTTTTCAAGGATCTTTCTGTCCTACTCAGTGCCTAGCAATGAGCATTTCACCTAATAGTAGGAGTTTCAATAATGTTTGTTGGATGAAAAAAGGAAAAGGAAAAGGAAAATGGAGTTTAATTTCCCATCATCCTTATGTTTTCTAATGCTGAAAATCTCAGCTCCTATTCATATATTTAACACTAGGAAAGTAGAATCCCCACATTTCAGCTTCTTTTCTGCCTTATTTTAACTGTACTCTCCTTAATAAACACTATTGTCCAACTCCACTAGACTAGGCTCTAATTTCATCCTTCCATGCTTTCCTCCATGCAGTACAGGCTTTTCCGTATATCTTGAATATACTGTTTCCTCATCTCTGCCTGATGAAACACCCATCTTCCTTTGAGGCCAAAACCAAATACTACCATCTCTAAAAAACTTTGTCCTGATCCATCCCTTTACTAAATGCTTTCTCTCCCATCTCTGATTTGTTATAAACTTTTGTCTGGTGTGTCCTTTGCCCGTCCCATTCTGCTTTATATCATGCTTGCTTGGGCACTGGTTTCATCTTTCCATTAGGTAAGGACTTTGTTCTTTAAACTCCTAGGACCCAGCACAATGCCTAGTATAGAATAGACCTTTTATAAATGTTGGGTGAATGACATTGAATTGTTGAGTCTTTTTTAGTCTGGAATAAGCCTTTGGGGTCAGGAACTAAAAGTTCTCATTTGATTCAATTTCTTGAGGTCATTTTCAGCTCTATGATCTAGATTCTAGGAACTGTTTGCACAGAGCTTGACATTTTCTATTCTCATTTATTTAACTGAATTGTAATTACGTTTTAAAACCACAGTTGGTCTTGGCTATTTTGTGGCTCTTTTGTAATTTTATTATTGGGAGTAAGGGGAGATGAAGTCACCATTAAATACCAAATGGTTACAGTGCCAAGAATGTCAGAAATGCCATTAAACTGAGTATTTCTCATTTTTCATATTTTCTTTCTTATTTCTTCCTTACATATGGAGGCACAGTAGATAGAGTACTGACCCTAGGTCACCATGACTTGACCATAGTCATTTACTAGCTCTGTGACCCTGGACAAGTCCCTTAATCTCTGTTTGCCTCAGTTTCCCCATTTGGGGATAATGAAAATACCTATCTCCTAGGGTTTTTATGAGGATCAAATGAGATCATGTTTATAAAGTGTTTGGAAATCTCAAAGCATGGTGCCTGGCCCACAGTCACAAATTTTTCACTCTTCTTTCCTGTTGCCATGCCTTGTTCTCCATGGATTGCTTTTTTAAAGGAAGGTTTCTTGAGGGAGTGGGAAGTGATTATAACCCAAATCTGGAAGCAATAAACCCTCCACTATGGCACAGATTGATTTAAGAAATGGCATATACTTCTCTGTTTTTTCCTTTCCATCTGTAAAAGAGATCAAGGCAGTCTATATTTTGGCAAATGTGTAGATGAAAACCCAAGACTCAAGTCAAGCATCCATGTTAATCCATTTTTACTACGCCTATCTCTCTGCCTCCCTCTTCCTCTCTCCACTCTATCTTCATCGTGCTGTCAGACCCAGCTGGTCATTTCTCTTCTCTGTTCAAAAACAGAGCAACAAGATACTTCTGTTTGGGTGGGATCTGCTGCAAATTTAGACTCTAATCTAAACTGGGCACCTTCTGCATTAAGGCAGTCCTTCTCTTCCTCCCTATTGAGCCCCTATCTTTCTGCCTACTATGTGCCAGGTACTGTGCTAAGCACTTTACAAATATTTCATTTGATCTTCACACCAACCCTGTGAGATAGAGTTTGGTGTAGAGGGAGAGGGCAGGGAACAGGCTGGTACTGCTGGGGGATTCAGAAGACAGAGAAAGAGAACAAGAAGTCTTCAGATTTAATAGCTTAAAACTGCATGGAGATTTTTGGAACACGGTGTGTCACACGCACATATGCACATACACATGCATATACATGTATACATATACATGTACACAGTGTTCCAAAAATCTCAGTGCAATTTGAAGCTATTAAAGCTATTAAAGCTTAAGACTTCTCTCTCTCATCCTCATTTTCCTCCTTCCTCTCTCTCTTTCTCTCCTCTGTCTCTGTCTCTTTGTCTTTCTGTGTCTCTGTCTCTCTCTCTGTCTCTGTCTCTCTTTGTCTTTCGGTCTCTCTGTATCTGTCTTTCTGTCTCTGTCTCTCTTTTGTCTTTCTCTCTGTCTTTCTTTCTGTATCTGTCTTTCTGTCTCTCTGTATCTGTCTTTCTCTCTGTCTCTGTCTCTCTTTGTCTTTTTCTCTGTCTCTCTGTATCTGTCTTTCTCTCTGTCTCTGTCTCTCTTTTGTCTTTCTGTCTCTCTGTATCTGTCTTTCTGTCTCTCTGTATCTGTCTTTCTTTCTGTCTCTCTGTCTGTCTCTCTTTGTCTTTCTCTCTGTCTCTCTGTCTCTGTCTTTCTCTCTGTCTCTCTTTTGTCTTTCTGTCTCTCTGTATCTGTCTTTCTCTCTGTCTCTGTCTCTCTTTGTCTTTCTCTCTGTCTCTCTCTCTGTATCTTTCTCTCTGTCTCTCTGTCTCTGTCTCTCTCTTCTGAAGCCCCCAACAATAGTCCCCTGTTTCCCCTCAAACTCTATCTCACGGGGTTGTTGTAAAGATCAAATGAGATCTTTGTAAAGTGCTTAGCACAGTACCTGGTACATAGTAGGTGCTTCATAAATTCTTATTCCTCTCCCCTTTCTGAACTTCCCTATTATCAATGAGGGAATCACTCTTCTGACAACTAGGTTAGAAACCTCAGTGACATTAACTCTTTATTCTCACCATCCCACTCGTACAATCAGTTGCCAAATCTTATTGCTTTGATCTCCACAATACCTACCCTGTCATCCCCACTGGGATAGGCACATCCCTAGTTCATTCACCTATCACTTATCTCCTAGAATTTTCTAGTAGTCTCCTATTTGAGCAGGTACATGACTCAGTGGATGGAATGTTAGACCAGGAGTCAGGAAGACTCATTTTCCTGACTTCAAATCTAGGCTCAAACATTCACTAACTGTGTGACTCTGGGCAAGTTGTTTAATCATGTTTGCCTCAGTTTCCTCAAAATGAGCTGGAGAAGGAAATGAAAAACCACCCCAATATCTTTGCTAAGAAAACCCCAAAAGGGGTCACAAAAAGCAGGATATGACTGAAACAACTGAATAATACCCTATTTGGTCTCCTTACCTCAATCCTTTCTCCATTCTGATTCATCCTCTATCCAGCTGCCAAAGTGATTTTTTCTGAAGTGTAGGTCTCATCAAGTTACCTCCATGTTCAGCAAATTCCAGTGGTTCCTTATTGCCTTGAAGATAATATATAAATTCCTCTGTTTGGCGTTTAAAGTTCTTCGCAACCTGTCTCCAACCTATATTTCTAGCCTTATTATACTATCATTCTACAAGCTCTAATGAACTGTGTCAGGCATTGTGGGAAGTGCTTAAGGATACAAAAACATAGTCCCTATCCTCCAAGAGCTCTCGTGTTCTAATAGAGGGAGACAGTTTTCCCTCATTCTACAGTCTACACAAACTAGTTTTCTTCCTATTCCTCATTATGGCACTCCATTCCCTGTCTCAGGCAATGTGGTACACCAAAGGAACACTCACTCGTTGAGTGAGAAACACCTGGGTTCTAGAGCTGGCTTATGATCACGGACAAGTCGCTTAGTGTCAGATCACACTGATTAAATCACAGGTCTCCTCCTACCCCAACCTCTCCACCCAGCACCCAACCACCACTGGCCAAAAAAAAAATCTGTTGTTACCTTTTTCCCCTACTATGTTATAAGTTACTAGAAGGAGGGCTCATCACTTATCTAAATTGTATATATTATCCAGTACCTAGCATTGTGATAAGTATACAGTAGGAATTTAATAAACTTTTGCTGCATAGAATCAAATTGTGCATGACAATCAATATGAAAAGTGTCCTCCCTTGTGTTTCAGCCACGGTCAGGACAGACCCACAGCCAGACTCAGCATCCGTAGGGATAGGCCATTGTCCGTCCACCTGAACCTGGGGCAGAAAGGGTAACCCATCATATTTTCCTCCAGATTTTACAAATGTTTTGTAAAAGCTCAGTTGACTATTTTTTTCTGGTGATTTCACTCATAATGTTATTGTTTCTTTTACAGAAACCGGAGAACTTCTAGGTAAGAGAGAAGGAGGAAGGGAAGGAAGGAGGGAGGAAGAGGGAGGGAGAGAAAGAGGGAGGGAGGGAGGGAGGGAGGGAGGGAGAGAGAGAGAGAGAGAGAGAGAGAGAGAGAGAGAGAGAGAGAGAGAGAGAGAGAGAGAGAGAGAAACTGTAAGAGAGAAAATAAGAGGAGTGAGACAGAGAGATGAAAGAGAGAGGAGAGAGAAAGAAGGGAGAGACAAAGAGAAAAAGAAAAGAGAAAGAGTGGTAGGGGATAAGAGAAAGAAAGAATGAGAGAAAAAGAGAGGAGAGAGAGAGAGAGAGAGAGAGAGAGAGAGAGAGAGAGAGAGAGAGAGAGAGAGAACTCCCCATTTGTTAGAATACGTGCTTTGGAAAAATTGCTCAGATCTGGCCCCTGGACTCAATAACAGCTTGTTGTTACTATTTTAATGGCAGCCCCATAAAAGTTAATCAGTTTGAAGCGCACTTCATGAAGCTACAAGCGGATTCCAACTATCTTCTCTCCAAAGAATATGAGGTAGGAATCAAAGCCAAATAGCCATCCAGCTTCCAAGGCAGCAGTTTACCCATGCCTTCAACCTTTCATCTGGGCTCAGATTCTGATTTTGGCTAGGAGTTTGGATGAATTTAACACCTCAACGAGACTATTACAGTCTGCGTAACTTTCCTATTGAGTAGTATATTTGAAAGCTGAAGACTTGACTTGATGCCCCAACCCTGTCTTTTAATATGAGGCAGCTGGGTGGTCCGGTGAGGAAAGCACTGGATCTGGAGTCAGGTCTAGGAAGACCTGAGTGCAAATCCAACCCCAGATTTATCAGCTGTATAACCTTGGGCAAGTCACTTAAACTCTGCTGCCTCAGTTCCCTCACCCGTGGGCTGGATAACCTCTAAGAGTCCCCTGTGCTTTAAATCCTATTTCTTGCCATCTTGTGACTATGGCACAATGTGTTGACAGTTTGGTTTCAGGAAGAGATGAGCAGATTGTAGGAGCCCAAGGAACCACAACAAGTGGATCTCATGTTATTAACACAAAGTGTTCCTTTCAGATGTAAACAATACTATCATTTATTTTGACCATTTGACCACTTAATTAAATAACCAAAAAAAAAAAAAAGATCCCTAGCCACTTGGCTTTAGATAACTCGGGTGCTTTGAGGTTCATATTCACACCATTTAATAATTTTCCACTTGGAAACTTTTATTTCTGTCCTAACAGGATTTAAAAGAGGTGGGTCGAAATCAATCATGTGACACAGCCTTGTTGCCAGAGAACAGAGGGAAAAATCGATACAACAATATACTGCCCTGTGAGTTTTATGTTGGTTTGTGTAATACTATCTCCCGCAGCCCAGTTTTCACCTCTTTTTCTGTAAAACAAATGAGGGTGAGAAAAGGAAGTGGTTGCTCTCCAAAAGATGAATAGTCACAGTCCAGAGGGTTTTGGTGCTGAAAAGCTATGACTTTTAAAACGAACTGACTTTCAGGTTATTTCACTACCCACCGGAGGCAGAGGCAGGAGGAATAATGGGCATTCTGATTTTGAGAAGCTACAGCTTTCCAGTTGCTCAGCTGGGCTGCCAAAGCTGATACCGGTCAGAACCCTAACAGAAACCAGGGAATGGAATATTTGATACTTGACCCAGAAGGCAGCAGGGGCTTTTATGAACTAGGCTCATTCCAACCTTGCCACGGAGCAGACCTCCATGACGAATGAATGGAACAGCTTTGCAGAGGGGTGTCCGTCAGATGGTGCCCTTCATTCACCATTTTTAAATGTGCATGCCCTTTCCAAGAACAGGGAAGTCAACCCCAGATACAAAGATAAACTTCTATTAGAGGTTCATCACTGAGGTCTTTGAATGCTTTAAAAAAAACAACACCTTTTTTTCTCCCATTCATTATAATTCTTCTGTGCAACATGACTAATGTGAAAATGTGTTTAGTCGGAATGTATGTATGTGTAGAGCTCATATCAGATTGCATGCTGTCTTGGGGAGAAAGGGAGAGAAAATTTAAAACCTATGGAAGTGAAAGTTGAAAATGAAAAATAAATTAATAAATTGAAAAAAGAAATGAGGCTAGCAAAGCAGCAGAAATTAGATATATATTTTAAAAAATTGTTTATATTTTAATATGATTATACATGTATAGCTTACATCAGATTGCTCACCATATGGGGGGGGAGGGAAAGAAAAAGAAAATTTGGAATTCAAAATCTTATAAAAGTGAATGTTGAAAACTAAAAAATAAATAAATATTTACAAATAAAAAATATTTAATAACTAAACTTCAATATAATTGGATTCCTTTGCAATCCTATGTACTTTATATTATACATTAAAAAGCGTTACTCTAAGAAGGGATCCAAAGACTTCACCAGATTGCCAAAGGGGTCCATGACTCATAAAAAGTCTAAGAACCCCTGCATTAGCCTTCCCCTTAAGTTGAAACATATTCACCTTCAGCAACTGATTCTAACTGCCCACTCATTAACTCCCAGCAACATGAATTCAACCCTCGCCATTCAAACAGCCTGTGCTTTTGCTTAACAAGACAAGACGTGGCTCAGCCTGAGGGTGTATCTTCATTTATAGAGGAAAAGAGATTAGAGATGATCTTCTATGTGTATTGTAATATATCTTGTATGTACCTCCTACTTATTTCCATATGGTCTTCTGCCCTCATTAGGACGTAAACTTCTTGAGGACAGGGACTATCTTTGCCTTTTTTTTTGAGCCCCTGAGCTTAGCACAGTGCCTGCCATACACTTAGCATTTAATAAGTGCTTAGTGCCTGACTGACTCTTTCAATAACTTGCTTTCCAGATGATACAACAAGAGTGAAGCTTTCTAATGTTGATGATGACCCTTGCTCAGACTATATCAATGCCAGCTACATACCAGTAAGTGTGAGAATACCCTGTATCCTGGAGTTACTGTGCCCAAAGATAAAGCTTTGATGTACAGCCTTCTTTTAAGAGCTTTCCCCAGTCATGTTTAGTGTTCTCATTTAATGCTCTGTGAATCCTCTCTGTTTTATTTTTCTTTAAAAACCATGTCTGATTGACTAACAGTGCCTGATTGCCATAAAATGAATGGTGTCCAATTCAATCAGTGCTAAATCCCACTTTCTGGGATTGCTGTAATCACATCAGATCATGGTTATCAGGAGCCAAGGACACATTTTCAAAGATCATACTCCCTCTCTCTGTCTGTCTCTCTGTCTCTGTCTCTCTCTGTCTCTGTCTCTGTCTCTCTGTCTCTGTCTCTCTCTCTCTCTCTCTCTCTCTCTCTCTCTCTCTCTCTCTCTCTCTCTCTCTCTCTCTCTCTCTCTCCCCCCTTAGGCATCAGCCCAATGAGCAGGGCACCAAGGAGGTCATGACTCAGTCTGTCAGTGCAGCTAGCCTGACTCTGCTCTTTCATCCTGTTTCAATTCAATCCTATGAAACTACAGGAATTTCTTATTTCTCAGACTCTTAATTAAAGACATGCTTCCCTTTTAGGATCTGATTCTGACTCTCTGCTCAACTCCCAGCAGCAGGAATTCAGCCATCTAAACAGCCTGGCTTTCTGCTTAAACAATTGTGACAAAGCATTGTGGGCCTGAGATGGTATCTTCACTCACCTAGGAAAAGAGTAAATTGAGACAGTTAAACAGATTATTGGGTCAAAAGGGTTATTTATCTTGACACAGTAAAAAGAGGCTTGTAGTTCACAATCCTGTTTTTGAGCTATCTAGTTATATGACCCTGGGCGCATCACTTACCCTCACTGGGTATCAATTTCTTCAACAGTAAAATGTTAGAGTTGGCTAAGATAAGTTCTGAGATCCCTGCCTATGTTTTCTAGATGTTTGCCTCAATTCTCTACTTCCTTTTCAGCCAAGACATGTCCTTGTTTCTTTTTCGTTTTTGTAACCCTGTTCCCTAAAATTTCATAATTGTTTATTGATAAAAGGGGAACTTGTCTTCCACCAATACTAAAACATTCTGACCTGTGTCCTTCCTTCTTCCAAGCACTTCTCAGGGACCTTGGGGGATGTTTTATTGCTTCTTTCTCAGAGGATATAAACATATCATCCAATCTCCATATGGGTCTGGCCCTTTGTTTAATTCTTGAGAGTCTATTGTTTCTGGACTCACAGACTGTAAATTCATTGCAGGGCAACAACTTTAGAAGAGAATACATTGCTACTCAAGGACCCCTTCCTGGCACCAAAGATGACTTTTGGAAAATGTCGTGGGAACAGAATGTCCACAACATCGTAATGGTGACCCAGTGTGTTGAGAAGGGTCGGGTAAGTAAAAAAAAAATCTCCTTGACTTGTCTCACGAGTGTCATTTGGATAAAATTCAGCAATCGGGTAAGCATTTAAACACCTACTATGTGCGTAGTGCTAAGACTACAAAGAAAACCAAAACCAATCCCTGACCTCAAGGAACACTGTCAAAAAAGTTAGAGGGGGAAATTAGCTGGAGAGAAATTGTTATGGGGACCTCCTTAAGGAATTTTATAATAGAAAATCCCAATAGTGTGCCTGAGTTGTACATCATATGAGCTATGCTAAGCCCTGAGAATACAAAGCAAGACAGAAATTCTACCCTTCAGTTTGTGACGACTATAAGCACTGTACCCATTGCTACAATTGGTAAGGGAGAGAAGGGTCCCCAATTTAGCAGGACTTTATCACTTTTTATTTATGTCCCCAGATGAAAAGTGGAAAGCGGATGCATTGAAATGAGCACAGAACTTGGGGGAGAATCACTTATGTGCCCAGTTAGGATCAGAAGAGGGGATTTTTTGGTTGTTATTTCGCTTTGTTTTA
Source organism: Bettongia penicillata ogilbyi (assembly GCA_023548195.1). Taxonomy (NCBI): domain Eukaryota; kingdom Metazoa; phylum Chordata; class Mammalia; order Diprotodontia; family Potoroidae; genus Bettongia; species Bettongia penicillata. The sequence goes on along the minus strand of JAJHZJ010000287.1, from coordinate 2,800,556 downwards.
TCCAAATAATAGCTTGAATTCTCTACTTCTCTTTGTATGTATAAACAGACTGATTTACCAATCTGATCAGAAAAAGTTGTCAACCACTTAACACTCTTAAATCCAAGCTGGGATCTGAGAATGGGGTATGGGGTGGGGTGTTGTTATATTCTCAATATGAGTAACAAAGTCAAAAAGCTTTGAACCTTCCTCTGTCCAACTCCATCCTTTGAATGCAGTTTCCAGAGGGGCCAATCACTTCTAAGGCTTTGTCTAGGGATGAAAGTGAACTAAACAATTACCAGAAAGCCCAAGTCACATTACACTATCCTTGAAATGGAAGATAACAGAAACAAAAGAATGGGTCTGTGTTGTGTGTGTCTAGGGTGGGGACAGGTGCCTTTTCCCCAGTCATCTGGAAATTCTGTTTACTTCTCCCCATTACTTTTGAGCCTTAGCCATGAAAGGGTTTTCCTTGGGGGATTAGTCTGGTGGAAAACAACTTGGTTACTCTAGCAGCTGGTACCAGATACCTAACTCAGAAGGGCACTTTCAGGGTCAAAGGGCAGATTCACCAGGGACACATGGTCCAGGGCTCATTTTTGCCACCCTCTTTTTCTCCAGGTAAAATGTGATCGCTATTGGCCAGCAGACCAAGATTCCCTGTATTATGGAGACCTCATCGTGCAGATGCTGTCAGAGTCTGTGCTGTCAGAATGGACAATCCGAGAATTTAAAATATGCAGTGTATGTTGCGGGGGGGGCTTCCTGATTTGACTTTTATTTATTTCTTTATCTCAAATAATTAAGCCTGTGCAAATGAATGGGGCCCATTCATCCTGCTCCTCGTTGAGTGTTATCCGATGGATACCTATAATTCCAATCTTGCTAAGTAAATGTTCCTGCTTGAATGTGATTGGGGTGTTCAGATGTCTGCCTTGGTTCATTTTTCTCATTATGTTTACCTGTGACAGGAGGAACAACTTGATGCGAACAGGCTCATCCGTCACTTTCACTATACGGTCTGGCCAGATCATGGAGTTCCAGAGACCACCCAATCCCTGATCCAGTTTGTAAGGACCGTCAGGGATTATATTAATAGAACACCAGGGGCTGGACCCACCATTGTGCACTGCAGGTAGGCATCAGTATCAAATTCTAAGCAAAGAGAAGTCATTCCAGGGCCGTGTGTAGGAGCTCAAATCAAGGCATAAATATGGGGAAATCTGAGGGTTAGAAGTCCAGTGGCCAGGCTAGTCAACTAAATTAGCATATTTAGAGAAAAGACTCTTTCCTGGGTCTCTCAGGGGACTTTTTAGTCTCTGCCTATGATCTTTTTTTCTTACTATCAAATACATTTCACATTTTCTTACCCTTTTGACCTCTAAACTACTCCATATGAAAGAAGCCTTAGTGACATGTACCTATAATGGGACAATATCCCTCTTCACATGGAGCAGCTTAATGATGAAAAAGTACGGTAAAACAGACAGCGGACGTACCTACACTAATATAGTAAATCCAGATTCTTTTGTCTAGTTTTCCTGGCCCTCCATATAAAGACCCTAGCCTGCTAACTTTGCATTTCAAATTTATTTCTAAATATTCCTCAGCATTTCCTTTCAGGCCGATCTCCTCATTGTCCCATGAATGCACCATGAATTTCATCTCCCTGAGCTGGATTGTGCTACAATGTTGATTCCTCTCTGCTCTAAGACTACAAATCCTACTGATTTTGTGGGAGGCATGTAAAGTCTGTCTCACTCCATCCATGAGATTTTTCCTAACCTCCTCCTAGGATCATAACTCTTATAGCTGGAAAAGACACTAGATTTTATAGATGATGAACTCCATCATTTTATAGAGATGAAAAACTGAGGTCAAGAAAGGTTAAATAAATTACTTAAAGTCATCCAGATAGAGAATAAAAGAGCTGAGTGTAGAACTGAGATCTTCTGACTCCAAATACAGTACTTGTATGACAATGCTAATAAATATTTTGTACACAGCAAAAAAAATACAGATACTGTTTTATTTGGGGTTTTTGTTTTGTTTTATCCATAATGAGGTCTATTAGCCGTTTCTTTGTCAATTTCCTCCCATAGCAAATTCCTAAATCTGGGAATAATGACTTTCTGCCTCTATGCCTCAGGGTGCTACTTGATCAGAATAATATTTACTTAACAAGCATGTATATACTATTTCTACTATACTTAGACACAGCGCTAGGCTCTTGGGAACCCTCACAGAGCTGTTCCTTAAAGGAAGTCAAGGATTCTACAAAATGACAAGGAGAAGGGCATATATTCTAGGCATGGGGGAGAGCCAGTGCAAAGACATGGAGATAGAAATTAGAGATGTCCAGGAAGGCTGGTGTGGCTAGACCATAAAGTGAAGGGAGAGGGGTAGATGAGGACCAGGTTGTGAAGGGCTTCAAACACCAAGAAGAAGAGGACATTTTCAGATCTTTGCTTAAAATAAATTTTTTTAATGATGGGGAGCCATTGCAGTTCATTCAGCAGTGTGTTGGGAAAATTACTTTTATAACAGAGTCCCTGAAGTTCATTCCATAGCAAAATGGTATGATCAGACCTGTGTGTGTTGTGCTCTGGCAGCTCTTTGGAGAATCGATTACAGTACAATCCAAGAGAGACCCATAAGTCAATTCAGTCTATCTGGAGAACATAGTGTTTGACAAGTTAATGCTTAGGACACTGATATTCCTTGATAAAAGCCATTAATAGAAGTATACACATTGTTATCTTTTTCAAAAAGCAAATGTTAAAGACACCAATAGAAAGACACCAATAACCCCAGCTTTTCTATCATTGGATTTTATGTGCTATTAATAGAAATATACCAGAACTGTTCCTTATTAGCTCTGTGACCTTAAGTGAGACACTTGATCATTCTGGGCCTCAATTTCATATACAAAGTGAGAATTTTGACCTATATGATCTTTGAGATCCTTTCCAGTTATAAATCGGAAGACTTGAGCTTACATCCTTTCATTTGTTCCCTGCATGATCTTGTCATACAAGTTACTTTGCCCATCTGTCCTTGTTTCCTTATTTGTAAAATGAGAGGGATTAGACTGGATGAACTCCAAGGTCTCTTCTCATCTCTAAGTCTATGATCCTATGAGTTACTAAAGAGCACTTTAGTTTCCAAGGAATGTGCCTGTTATTGGATAATTATTGCTGGACTGAGGATCCAAGGGAAAAGGTCTTTTCAATCCTATAAACAACTCACACAAGAAATGCAAAATTTCTCCCAGAAATAGTAGGAAAGGCAAAAATACTACAACAAACATACCTATATGATATCTATACTTGATGAAATGATACTCACTTCCTGACAGAGAGGTGATGAACTCAAGATGCAAATGAGGCCACCAGTAGAGGAGTTTGGTTTTTTATTTTGACTCTACTTATTTGTTAGAAGAATTTTACTCTTCTTTTTTTTTAAAGTGGGGAGGAGAGAGACAGAGTCAGAGAGACACTGAGAGACACACAGAGAGAAAGAGAGACAGAGACAGAGAATGACTGCTTGTCAACTAAAAAAAGTAAAATAAAATAAGTTACATTTAAAATGAAGACAGAGATTTTAAAAAATGTCTCATGGTTCACATCTGTTCTCCATCTTTTTCAGTGCTGGCGTGGGTAGGACAGGCACCTTCATTGCACTGGACCGCATCCTGCAGCAGTTAGACTCCAACGACTCTGTTGACATTTATGGAGCAGTGCATGATCTCAGACTTCATAGGGTTCACATGGTTCAGACAGAGGTAAGAGTTAGAATCTGTGCTATGTAGACCACTCGGAAAGTTTGATTATTTCAATGGATTAGAAGAAAGACAGAGATAAGTAAAGGAGAGAAATATATCTGGGTTGGTTGGGGGAATTGCTGTTTTTCAGGTTCAATACTGTTGGACTCTGGATAACATTTGTCCTTTCTAGTTGCCTGTGTATATGATAGAAAGCAGTAAAATGGATTGTTTTTAATACATGCTTTGTGCAGAAGAGATTATAGATTATTTGGAATGCATTAGCCACCCATTCAGCATGTATATTGAACACTGATAACAGCTGCTAGTCCCCAGGGGATTCAACACTCCCCCCTCCTTCCCTTCTCCACTAATGGATCTCTCTCTTTTGGACCCATACATGGATCCCAGATCAGGTTCAGCTCTGAAGGAGCTTAACCCAGAAAAAAAGATTTACTTATATTGGGCTCATGTCTATGTCTCCCCAAATGGGGAGAGAATAAAATATATGCAATGTATCATGTTATATTGTAACGCAAATAAGAGATAAGACAACTATTTATTTCTTATACACAAAAGAAAAACTAAACACAGGACAGACACAAGCATGTACTGACATCAAGATTTAAGCTAAACAAGAAACAGTACAAGTTGCTGCTGTACTCTGCCAGGAAGTACAGCAACAATGAAAATAATTAAAACTAACATTTATGTAGCACCTACTATGTGCTGAGCACTTTAGAAATATTATCTCATTTTTAGCCTCATGACAACCCTGAGAGGTAGGTCCTCTTATTTTCCCCATTTTACAGATGAGGAAACTGTGGCAAATAGCAATTAAGTGACTTGCCCAGAGTCATATATCTAGTAAGTGTCTGAGGTCAGACTTGACAACAGGTCTTCTTCACTCTAGCCTAGTATTCTGTTCCATTAATGGCAGCTAGATAGATGTTCAATCACTCTTCTCTCTACTTATCTTCTCTCTACTTATCTCTACTTATCTTCTCTCTACTTCTCTCTACTTTCAGCTCCCTACTAGTCATTTTGTTCTGTCCTTTCCATTTCAAAGGTCATGTTTCTTGGTAGAAAAAACCCAAATAAACAAAACAAAAAAACCACAGACATAAAATCAAAGTTGAGTGGCTCTGACTTTGGATGTCTTTCTGTCATCTGTTATCATTATCTCATCCACCCTGAAGAGTTTTCTGGTCCCTTCTTTCATCCTCTTCACTAATATTGCTAAAACAAACAAAATTCCTGTTTGCTATACTTAGTTTTATTCCTGACCATCCTCAGCTTATTCCAGGTTTTAGCATTCTCCATGCCATTCTAATAATCCTATGCCATGCTTTTGAATTCACCCTTTGTTGCCTGCCTTTATCTTTCCATCTTCGGTCCATATCTTTATTTTTCTTTAATACTAAGTTGTTTGATGAATTCCCTGTGCAGTCACAATCTATTCAGTACCCCTCCCCCCCTTTTTTCCTCATTGGAATTGTGTCCTTAGGATTTCATTTGTGAGAATTCATCTCTCCTCTGTTAACTTCCCCTATAGAGTGTAATCCATGGAAGTCTACCTATCCTTTCTCTGAGTGACTTTAAAATCTGTTCTCTTAAAACTCAAGGTACTTGTCAAATCACGATTTCATTTCCTATCCTCTATCACACTTTCTAAGATGGAGTGGGTACTGCCACTGACATTCCCAGATATTTCCATGCTAGCAACTGAGTTCTTCTGATCCAGAACAGAGGTTCTGCTCATCATTTCTTCTACCTTTGAAAGTTAAAATTATAATGAAGGTAAATTAAGAAATGCTCTGTGCTCCGGCAGATGGATTGTGGCTTGTATATTTAAAGTCCCCCCCCATTCCATGCAAATATTCCTCTACACTTTTCCTATTCCAGGTTTATGATATGTTTCCTAAACTCTTCATCTATTTCAGATTTCTAGTAAGTGTCAGATGTTTCTTTCTTAATCAGCTGATCACTTGTCAAACCTGTCTTTTTCATCAGATCCTGTCTTTGATTGTTTGTAGTAATGGAAATTCCACCTGAGCTCCTAAAGTCTTAAGTTTCTTGCCCCAGACTTTTAATCTAGAAAGCATTGCTAAAGATTCCATTCTTACAGCATCATTTATTCCCACATGAATTACCAGAAATAGAAAGCAGTCATCTGGTTTGACAAACATTGGGCAAACATTCTTCATCACATCCTAGATTCTTGCCCTGAGAATACAGCCAGACTCTAAAGTGAATGGCGCATGTCCTGGGAATTTTTGTCTTCTCTCCAGTCATTTTTCTTTGTTATCCATTGTAACCAAGAGAAAAATGTCACCCAGATAAGAGGTAAATTTTCCACATATAGCAATCCATTCATCTCTTCCATTTTTCTTATGCCCATTCTAATTGAGAGGCATGTGTAGAGGCAACAAGTTAAGATTGACATACAGCATTCATAATATGGGGAATTTAGGCTGATAACACAGTCATCAGGTGTCACTATTGACCTCCAGGTAAGATGACAATGTGAAAGGTCATGAGGGAACCCAGCTCTCTTGCATAAATTGCAACAAATATGTGAAAAGAGGCCCAGAGCTATAATAAAGAAAAAAAATGGAGAAAAAAGTAAGCTGTTCTATCCAACCCAAAACAGCAGAAAAATTGAAAAGAAAACAAAATTGCCAGAAGCCAAGGGATTCTGGGAGAGTCATTACTCTGACTGGGGAGTTTCAGGAAAATCTGTGTTCATATAATGGGAAACCTGAAGCCAAATCCTAGCCCTTGTCTGTCAAAACAGAAGCATGGGACAGAGCCAGGCCCCGTAGGTCACCGTGTAGGGAGAAAAGGTCTAGTCATACATTCCTTAGAATACGAGGAGGCCAACTCAGGAGTGGGAATCCATGCCAAGGGCCTATGAGGATTCCTCCAGCATGGTCTCCATTATGTCTCTAGGGCCAATGAAGACCTCAGAACAAGGGCTGAAAAAGCTCACAGAGATTGTGGAAGAAGGGAAACTGAGCCTAAATGAGGCTGACCTTCCAGTGGACAACGAGGAACCTGAAAAAAAAAGATGCCAGGGATTGTTGTGGAAGTTGAGGCCTAGTGCCAGCCATGCCAGTGACTTTGGCACTTAGATTAGAGAGAGTACCCAATCAATCCAAAATTGCCAGAGGAAGACCCAATCTGGCCCCTGAGCCTAGAAGTAGGAGCAAAGAGAAAAAGTACTGAACACTGAAGAAATGACCTGAGTTAAGAGAAGTCTAACAGGAATAACCAAGATGAAGATAGTAAATTTTACAACTACAAATAAAACCCCAGAGAGGAAAATAAATAAAGAAACAAAACATATCTTGGCCAAAAGCTCTACAAAAGTAACTGGAGGAAGCAGAAATGCCTAGTGAAATAATAAATGAAATTGGAATTCAAAAGGTAAAATAATTGAAAGGAGAATAAATAGCTTAGAACAGAAGGTCGAAAAACTTAACTAATTCATTAACTCCCTGAAAAACAGAATGGAGGAAATATAACTCCTTATAAAACGACAAGAAATATTAGAACAACAACCAACCTGGAAAACAGTCAAGAAGAAGTCAATTAAGAATCTTCAAACTCCTTGAAAACCATAACTGAATTGTGTCCAGAAAGTCTGGACACTATATTTCAAGAAATTATAAAACTACCCAAATATAATCTGACCAGAGGGCCAAGTGAAAAATGAAAAAAAAAATCCACTGATCATCCCTCTGAAAGAAACTCCAAACTGAATATTAACAGCCCAACTCCAAATCATCCAAGACAAAGAAAAAATAATCTGTAAGGAAAAATTCTGGTACCAAGGAACCAGTGTTGAGATCATACAACAGAATATTGGAAAAGAAGAGAAAGTCTTAGGATGTACTCTTCTAGAAGTCAAAAGAAAGATTCACAACAAAAAATAAACTTGCCCTAGAAAACTGAATATAAATCCATGGGGGTGGGAGGGGGAGGGAAGGGAATTTTAAAAGAATAAAAGACTTTCAAGCATTCTTAATGAAAAGACCACAACTGAATAGGAATTTTGGGAAACATTTTGGAAAATTTTGGAAAAAAGAGGAGTCAAGAGAAACCAAGAAAGATAAAGAGATTTGAGCAAATAGAAGGGTCTAAAGGATGGTGAAGTCCTTATACTTTGATGGGGTAAAGGGTAGGAAGAGGCAATTCTCCCTTCAAAAAAAGAGAGGACCTTACTATTTTTCATATTGCTAGGCACTGTGCTAAGTGCTGTACAAATATTATCTCATTTGATACTTACAACACCCTCCAAAGTAGGTACTAGTATGATCCCCATTTTACAGTTGAAATCAAGTGACTTGGCCAGAGTCACACAGCAAGTGTCTGAGGCTTTGTTTAAACTTGGGTCTTCCTGATGCCATGTCCAGAGTGCTGTCCACTGCACCACCTAGATGCCCCAAACACTGTATCTGTATCGCTAACATCAAAAGCTTAATTAGGCAATCAGGGCAAGAAAGGTGTTTCTATGAGATTTATTTCATCTCTAATTGTTCGAGTTTTTTGATTAAGAATAAATGAGAAGAATATTCATCCTGCAGAACATTTCCATGGGCATCCTTTCCCAAGGTATATTCTCAAGGAGAAAAGAAGAGTTTATATCTAAGACAAAGCACCTTGCTACATTTCTTACTTGGAGTGGCTCAGTCATTTTTCAATTATGTCCAATTCTTTGTGACCCTAATGTGGGGTTTTCTTGGCAGAGATACTAGAGCAGTTTGACATTTCCTACTCTAGCTCATTTATAGATGAAGAAATGAAGGGTTCAGTGACTTGTCCAGGGTCACACAGCAACTAAGTGTCTGAAGTCAGAATTTATCCCAGGAAGATGCATCTTTCTGACTCCAGGTCTGGCACTCTATCCACTGTGGATATGCCACCTAGCTGCCTATTCCTACTAGCTCCTCCTTTATGAAAGGTATATATTGATGGGCTGTAAAGTTACAAGCCTCATTCACAGATAGGTAGTTCCAGAGTAACTCAATTTCCTACATAAAATTAAAAATATGAGTCATCTTTTTTAAAAAGTCATTCTGTAACTTCAAGATTGGGGGTGGGGGTCGAGTGGGAAAGAGCTTCTCAAATTAGCAACAGGAGGCAGTCATATGCTAGAAACTGTTCTCTGTGAAATTCCCTCCTCTAATTTCTAGGCAGAGTGGGGAGTGCAGCACGCATCACAGGCAAAAAGTGATTTGGAAGAGGAAATGCATGGTGCTGGAATTAAAATTAATGCATATGACTTTGTGAATGATTTGTTAGAAAAACATCCTGAGCTAATTATTGTACCACAGGCTGACTTATGAAATAGCTAGAAAAGCTTGGCCTAACTTCCAGGCAGGAACCAAGCATAACATCATCCCCTAGAGCTGAGTGTACATCCTAGAAGGGGACGTTGCAGCTTCTCATAATGCCAGTGGCTTTTCTATACTAATTCAGACATATGAGTCAAAAAGCATTTTTTTCAACTCCCATCAACATGACAGCACCAGAAATACTTTCAAGTTGAGAATAACGCTAGACTTGGAATCAGAGACCTCAGTTTTCTCATTTTTTTTTGATTAGGGATTGAACTGCGTAATCTCAGAACTCCTTTCAAATTCTACATCTATAACCCTATAAATGTATTTTAATAGGCACACCTCTCTCCATATAGAAAATGTTGCTATCAATGATCAGATAACTGGAAGCACTTCTGATATCATCTAGTCCAATCTCCTGATTTTGTAGAAGATGAAACAGGTCTAGATGGGTTAACTCATCTGGTTAGTGAACTAGGACTGGACCCCCGACTTCCTCATAGCCAGTCTCGTTCTCTTTTTATGTCCACTAAGATGCACCACCTTTACCCTGCGTTCTAGTTACTGCATCCACGTCAGTTAACAACAGTAAAAACAATAAACCTTTATTAAATACTTTCTCTGTGCCAGACACTGCCCTAAGTGTAAGGCTGAAGGTAGAAACCAAAGGCAAAAACTTCAGTCTCTGTCCTCAAAGGGTTCACATTCTAATGGAGGAGACAACTATATATAACTATATACAGACAATATGCAAACCTACATACACACAATATAAAGAAAGTGTTAATGGAGGTAATCCAATAGGGAAGCTATGGAGGAGAGTGGAAGAGAGAGGTTCCTTGTAGGAGGTAGGATTGAGGATGAATCTGGCCTAAACCAGGGAAGGCAAAAGGGGAGAAGTGGAAGTGAGGAGAGAAAGCATTCTAGACATGGGGGACAGCAAATGAAAAGGCACAGAACTGGAAGAGATAGAAGACCAGTATCGTGGGGAAGGCCAGTGTTGCTTAATCATAGAGTATGTGGAGGTCAGTGAAGTACAAGTCTAGTAAGGTGGGAAAGAGCCAGGTTGTAAAGAGCTTTAAAAACCAAACAGAGGATTTCCTATTTATCCTAGAAGTAATAAGGAACCACCGGAGTTTGCTGAATACAGGGATGAAAATGTTTAGACCTGCATCTTAGGAAGATCAGTTTCACAGCTAAGTAGAGGAGGGATGCAGTGGTAAAGGACTAAACCAGCATGCTAGAGAAATAGTCCAGGAATGGGGTGAGGAGGGTTTGCATAACACTGGTGGCAATTTCAGAGAAGTGCAGGAAAGATGTTGTAAAGGCAGATTTGATAAGATTTGGAAACACATTGGATATGAGAAATAATGAGTTGAAAATGACACCAAGGTATCTGGAAGGATAGTGATATTCTTGATAACAGAAGAGAAGTTTAGAAGAGGGTGGTGTTTGGGGGTAAGAATAATGAGTTTTGTTTTGGACGTGTTGAGCTGGAGATACCTAAAGGGCATCCAGTTCAAGAAATCTAAGAGGTGATTCAGGACTACAAGTCAGGAAAGATAGATAGATCAGGTATCATCTGCATAATGATAAAAATTAAACAGAGAAGAGCTGATGAAATCACCTAGTAAGATAATATAGAGATCGATGATAGTGTGCTAAAGGTGCTGAGGCAGACGTTGTATTTCCATAACCATCAGTTCCATTTACAAAAAGTTATGTCAATGGGGAGTTCCACTCCTGTGCGTTTCAACCTCTGGACAATAAGAAAGTGTGTGGGTTAGCCTAGAACGGAGGCTGCAAAACTCCTGTCATTGTTCAGTCGTGTCTGATTCTTTATGACCCCTGTTGGGGTTTTCTTGGCAAAGATACTGGAGTGGTTTGTCATTTCCTTCTCCAGCTCATTTTACAGATGAGGAAGTGACTTGATGAGGAAGTGACTTGCCCAGGGTCCCACAGCTAGTGTCAGAGGTCAGGTGAGAACTCAGGAAGATTACTCTCCCTATCCAACTCTGCCCTACAACACTCTTGAGTATAGCACAAGCCAGATGCAAATGTAATCAGGAAATGTTTATGAAGATAGATAAAAATACAGTACAACATAGGTAATGGCCATTTATAGTTTTCTAAGCCAGTACCTGACCTACAGGGATCTGTTTCTATTTGAGTTTGACACCAGGTCAAAGTGGGTAGGGGGGAAAGTCTAGATACACTGGCTGTCTTAATGCAACAGGTATCTGTTGTCTGTGAAAACTGTGTCTAAATGATCCCCTCCTCTCAATCCCTGACTCTTATGTTTGGATTTTGTTTCTTTTTTTTTCATTTCCAAATTACTTTTGAGCAACCATATAACCTTTCAGTCTGACCTAAGGTTCAAGAATTAGGGACAGGTCAATCCTTCATAAGGAAAGAGGAATTCTGTAAAGATAAAGTATTCTAGAATGGTATTCACCCATTCAGAAGGGGAATTAGAAGAGAACCCTAGAAGCAGAACTGAAATTCTGTGCTCTACATCCCACTTCAATATTAATAATAATAATAGCATTTAGGGGCAGCTATATAGAGCACTAGCCCTGAAGTCAGGAGAACCTGAGTTTAAATCTGGCCTCAGACACTTTCTAGATGTGTGACCCTGGGCAAGTCACCTGACTCCAATGGCCTCCAAAATAATAATAGCATTTATATAAAACACTTTAAGGATTACAAATTAGAATTTACACTTTCACAAATGTCTCATTTGATGCTCAAAACCTTCCTTGGAGTAGGTGTTGTTATTTGTTATCACTACTTTACAGATGAGGAAACTGAGGCAGAGGTTAAGTGACTTACAAGGCTCATGCAGCTAGTAAAGTACTTGAGGCCTGCAGGTCCAAGGTGCTATTCGCTGTGCCATCTAGCTGCTTCTTTATCATGAGGGGAAGCTTCAATGAAATTCCCGCCTATTCTCACTGGGGGTTGCTTATTTTAATATCTATGGTGTCAAGAAGCGTCATCTGTCCTTGGGATTTTGGATGAACTAATAATCCGATTTGCCAACCACAAAGAAGCCTGTCGGTATAGTCTGAGAATTTTATCTGTTTCTCCCTCTTTGACATCTTTCCTTTTTTTTCTTTTACAGTGCCAATATGTATATCTACATCAGTGTGTGAGAGATGTCTTAAGAGCCAGGAAGCTTCGTAGTGAACAAGAAAATCCTTTATTTCCAATCTATGAAAATGTGAATCCAGAGTATCACAGAGGTAGGGGTCCTAATTTCAAGGATTTTTCACGGTTTCCATTTAAAATAGCCTTATGTTTCTACATATCTCAAGATATGTAGATTCTGTATCCAGCTTATCTCACTTCATCTCATCTACATCCTCCACTAGTCAGAATCCTTGCTCACATTTTCATTCCCTATAATTCTTGTACAAATCCCTCCTTCAGCCCTCCCCAGGAGGATCTACCCAACATACTGGAGAGCCATAATCGACGTCAGGGAATCATCACCATTTTTTTGTGACACAGACCCCTTTGGCAGTCTAGTAAAGCCTGTGGACCTTTCTCAGAATATTTTTAAATGAGTAAAGGAAATCCTAAATTTCAGTAAGAGGTTATTGAAAGTAACTATGTATTCTTTTTCTCAATGGTCTTTATGGACCCTGGGAAATCTATCCATGAATCCCAAGTTAAGATGGCCTGATCTAGGTCTTTTTAACATATTGTAGGTTACAACAAAATTCCCATTTAGTATCCTTCATTCTTATTAAATGAGGAATCCCATCTCTATTTCTAAACATACATTTCTTTGATGTTATCTTTATGCATTTAATAGAGATGGGGATGGGGATAGGGAATGGGCCTGTGATTGAATTCATACAGGAAACACTCAGGTGAGGAAATTTCCTCTACCAGTGAAGGTCACCATGTTCTCAGTAATTTATAATCTTAGAGGATTGCCCAGCCCTGAGAAATTAAATGTCTTGCCTAGGGTTAGAGGCAGTATGTGTCAGAGGAATTGAACTGGGGTCTTCAACCCAATATAGTATCCCAAGGGCCACTATCAAAATGATGCTTTGTCTGAAAGTGTGACCACCTAGCTTTCTCTCACTGACATTTTAATATAGCTTTCTTTTGTGATACCTTGAGAGGCAAAGAGAGCCTGGCCTTTGAGTTCTTAGATTCAGAGAGGGCACTTTTTAATTGGCAGTAGATGGGGCTAGATGTGGTTGTGAGAAACTTTGCATCAGTGGGCAACTGGAAGGGCCTGAAGAGAGGGGAAGAGACAAGCAGTAGAGTATTGAGGAATGAAGAGAAGGGGATTTATAGTAGAGACAGGAGAACCAGGGCAGCAGTTACAGGAGTGTATAGGTTACGCATTCTCTTTGTCTCCATCACAAATTTGTCCAAGGCCATGGTAGTCTGGGACTTGGAAGTATTCTTCCTTGGACAGGATATGCCTGTAAAAAAGAACTGAGAATCAGTATGTTTCATGGAATGAAAAAAAGTTTTCTTGAAAAACTGTGTTTATAGAATTTTTAAAAAAATAAAACTGATTGAGGGGGCGGAGCCAAGATGGCGGAGTAGAAGGACGCACGTTTACGAGCTCCGAAACCAAAGCCCATGGAATTGGTGTAGAAAGAGTCCCCCATAGATTCTGGGTGAGTGCAAGGTGTGCAGAGGCAGAGTGGAGGAGATTTCCGTCCCAGGGAGCCCTCAAGACCCGTCCCCAGGGTCCGGCGCGCCCCGGAGAGTAAACCCGACCCCCAGCGCTGCCCTGGCCGAGGCATCAGAGAAGCGGATCGGAGCAGGCTTCAGAGACGAAAGCTGAAGCAGCCGGGAAAATCCCTCCGCCCACAGAAGCAGGTCAGTGAGAGAGGCCGGGCTGAAGGAGAGGGGAAGCAGGGCGTCCTTGACTCGAGCCCCCTCGGGAGGAAGCGGCGGCGGCAGGGACGGGGGCAGGAAGCGGCGGAGGCAGAGGCGTGGGGCTGGGGCTGAGGCGGCAGCGGCCCAGGACTCAGGAATCCCCCAGCTGCAGGCGGGATCTTCATTACGGAAGATTCCCGCATAAAACCTGACGGAGCTGAGCCTGGGAAACGGCCCTGCCCCCGCCCCGCTCTGTTGCTGAAGACTTCTGCTCGGGACCCCCGGGGGAGCTGAGATTGGGAGGCGGGCCCCCCACCCCGCCCCCACCCGCTCCATTCTTGAGAGTCGCTGCATAAAGCCCCCCGAGGGATCAGAGTCTCGGAGACAGCCCTGGCCCCGCCCCAGCACCTGAACTAAAGCTCACTGATTGACAGCCAGCAGGAGGAAAGCCCATTTAAATCTCAGAGCCCAAGCTGGGCGGATCCAGGCGGGGGTGGAAAGGAATCTCAGAAGTCAAGTAACTGGCTGGGAAAATGCCTAGAAAGGGGAAGAAAAATAAGACTTTAGAGAGTTTTTTCCAACAAATGCAAATGATCCCAACCTTCGGATCTGATGGGGAGGACGAAAACGTATTTTTCCCATCAGGGAAAGATGTGGAGGGCGGGGCCTCAGCACCCCAGACACCCCAGGGGGGTGTTGGGTGGGCTCAGGCCTTGGAAGAGCTTAAAAAGGATTTTGAAAAGCAAGTTAGACAGGTGGAGGAAAGACTGGGAAGAGAAATGACAAAGATGCAAGAAGAGTATGAAAAAAAGGTCAATATCTTGGTAAAGGAGTCCCAAAAAAATGCTGAGGAAATTAACACCTTGAAAAATAGGATCACTCAATTGGCAAAAGAGGTTCAAAAAGCCAATGAGGAGAAGAATGCATTCAAAAGCAGAATGAGCCAAATGGAAAAAGAGGCTCAAAAGCTCACTGAATTTAATAGTTCTCTCAAAATTAGAATGGAACAGATGGAGTCTAATGACTTTATGAGAAACCAAGAAATCACCAAACAAAACCAAAAGAACGATAAAATGGAAGAGAATGTGAAATATCTCATGGGAAAAACAACTGACCTGGAAAACAGATCAAGGAGAGACAACTTAAAAATTATGGGACTACCTGAAAGCCATGATCAAAAAAAGAGCTTAGACATCGTCTTGCATGAAATTATCAAGGAAAATTGCCCTGACATTCTAGGACCAGAGGGCAAAATAAGTATTGAAAGAATCCATCGTTCACCACCTGAAAGAGATCCAAAAAGAGAAACTCCTAGGAACATTGTGGCCAAATTCCAGAACTCCCAGCTCAAGGAAAAAATCTTGCAAGCAGCCAGAAACAAACAATTCCAGTACTGTGGAAATACAATCAGGATAACCCAAGATCTAGCAGCTTCTACATTAAGGGATCGAAGGGCGTGGAATAGGATATTCCAGAAGGCAAAGGAACTAGGACTGAAACCAAGAATCACCTACCCAGCTAAATTGAGTATAATACTTCAAGGGAAAATATGGTCCTTCAATGAAACAGAGGACTTTCAATCATTCTTAATGAAAAGACCAGAGCTGAAAAGAAAATTTGACTTTCAAACCCAAGAATGAGAGGAAGCATGCAAAAGTAAACAGCAAGGAGAAGTATTAAGGGACTTACCAGAAATGAACTGTTTGCATTCATACAGGGAAGGACAATATTTCTAACTCTTAAAACTTTTCAGTATCTGGGTAGTTGGTGGGACCACACATACACATGTACACGCATGCACACACATACACACATGCATTCACATGCAGAGACAGAGAGCACAGATTGAACTGAATAGGATGGGACAATACCTTAAAGGAATTAAGGTAAATGATGAGAGAGAAATGTAGTGAGAGGAAAGAGGGGGAAATGGAAGGAGGTAACTATATGTCATTTAAGAGGCAAGTAGGAGATGTTTTTAGTGGAGGGAAAAAGAGGAGAGCTGAAGAAAAAAACAAACAAACAAACAAACAAACAAAAGTTTACCCTCATCACATTTGACTAAACGAAGGAGTGAAATGCACACTCATTTTGGTATGTAAACCTATCTTACAGTATAAGAAAGCGGGGGAGAAGGAGATATTCGGGGGGGGGGGGGGATGATGGAAGGGAGGGCAAAGGGAGGAGGGAGTAATTGAAAGTCAACACTTGGGGAGGGACAGGATCAAAGAGAAACAATGAGGGACAGGTTAGGAGGGATGGCAATTCAGTTAGTCTTACACAACACGATTATCAGGAAGGTCATTTGCAAAGCTACACAGATATGGCCTATAATGAATTGCCTGCCGTACCAAAGGGAATGGGTGGGTAGGGAGGGATGGGGAGAATTTGGAACTCAAAGTTTTAGGAACAATTGTTTAGTATTGCTGTTGCAACTAGGAAAGAAGACATACAGTTAATGAGGAATAGAAAGTCATCTGGCCCTACAGGAGAAAAGAGAAGATAGAGACAAGGGAAGGGAGGGATGACAGAAGAGAGGACAAATTGGAGATAGGGAAAATTAGATTGCTTGGGGTATCGGGGTGGGGGGAGGGGAGAAAAAGGGAGAAAATTTGGAACCCAAAAATTTGTGAAAATGAATGTAAAAAGCTAAATAAATAAATAAAATAAAAAAAAAAAAAAAAAAAAAAAAAAAAAAAAAAAAAAAAAAAAAAATAAAACTGATTTACAGATTAGCGTCAAAACTATGCCACCGTCATTTTTGATTAACATTCCAATGGCCGTCACTCTGAATGTTTTCAATTTTTCCTCCATCATTCCCTAACTCTCATACACACCTTACTCTGTGTGGTTGTTCTAAGGGGCTGTATCCGTCCACCCACATAACACCTTCTTCCCAACCTTTTGGTGGTTCAGCAATTCCACAAATAATTGTTGTGCTTTGTTGTGCCTATTATGTGCCAGGCCCTGGGACACAATGACAGAAATGAAATAGTCCCTAGAGGCAATAAGCCTCCACAAGTACCTGGACAGACTCATGGTCCTCCTCTGTGCTGTCTGTTAAACTTTTCAGACATGGCAGGAGCTTCAAGTATGTGTACTCTATTACCACAATCTCTGAGGATCCACAGCCATAGCATGGCATCATTTCAGAACTTTAGCAGAAAATTAAATCTTCAATGGCATACAAAAAACATAAATGTACTAGGGAGAACCTGTTATTTAAAGAGATGCCTTTGTAAATTAGAGCATCCTTTAGAATTGCTATTGCACTTTAACTTTAGGGTGTCCCTGGGTTATGCTAAAGATTTGCACCATATATATATATATAATATATATATATATATACACATACACACACATATAGTATATATATATATATATATCATTTGCACTTTATATATATACATATATATACATGTCATATATTTATATATACACACATATATATATCATTTGCACTTTATACATATCATTAGCATTTTATATACAGATATGTATTATCTTATTTGCACTTTATATATATCATTTGTACTTTACATATATTGCTTATTTCCACTATATATACATATTATCTCATTTTTATTTATATGTATTATCTCATTTGTGCTTTATGTATGTTACTTATTTGTGCTTTAAATGTATTATCTCAATTATACTATATATTACTTATTTGCATTATATATATACAAAATCTCATTTGTACTTTATATGTATTATCTCATTTGTACTTTATATATATATTACTTATTTGTACTACATATACATATTATCTCATTTTTATTTATATGTATTATCTCATTTGTACTATATATTATTTATTTGTACTTTAGATGTATTATCTCAATTATACTATATATATTACTTATTTCCACTTTATATATATATATATATCTCATTTGTACTTATATATATATTATTTGCACTTTATATATACAAAATCTCATTTGTACTTTATATATATTACTTATTTGCACTATATATACATAATATCTCATTTTTATTTGTATTATCTCATTTGTACTTTATGTATGTGTTATTTGTTTGTACTTTAAATGTATTATCTCAATTATACTATATATATAATTTATTTCTACTTTATATATAATCTCACTTGTACTTTATATATATAATCTTATTTGATATATGTATATACACACACACATATCTCATTTGATCCTTACAAGAATCCTGTGAAGTAGATAGTGTGATTTTTTTTAATCATTCCCATTTTAGAGATGATACTCAGGGAGATTAAATTACTTATCTATGGTCATAAACCAGGTCTTCCTGGCTCTAGGGCTAACCTTCTCTGGCTTCATCATGCTACTGCTCCAAAAGCAAGGCTGTAGTGGGAAATAGTTCCTAGCTGCCAAGCTCACTTGGCATTCACTAGATCTATTTATCTTTTTTTCTTAAATAGCTTTTGATTTTCACAGGGAAAAAATAACAAAGCTACATGCTATCTACTCTAATGACAATTTGTCTTCTTTTCAGATGCTGTCTATTCAAGGCATTAAGAATGTAGCTGAGATCTCTTTGGATCAATTCCCTTCACCGTGTGATTGTTTTGTTAAACTCCATATTCTAGAGAGGTGCCAGATATTTCTGTTCATATTGTGTATAATTTATTAGTCTAGCAAATTTTAAAAGAATCTATGTAATTTAAGTGTAATAGTTATTATTGTACATAATTTGTATTTTGTGATATTCTTCTGTAAATATGTATTTTTCACAATGTTTAATATTAAGCTTCAGATAATACTATTTTTCCATCCTAAAGTTTTTTATAAATTGTTCTACATAAATGGTTTTAACCTGTATGATGGGAGCATTGGTGGAATGTCTGTGTTGGCTTTTTCATTGTCCCATAATGTCCAGGGGCAATTTTTGGGGGTGTGTCCTTCACTTGTTTGATAATCAAAGAATTAGAAAAATCTCAGCGGATGGCAACCTAAGAGGAAAGTTGTACAGTTGAGCCATCTGAATCCAAGTCTGCATGAGAAACACTAGATGAGAAGATTAATCAAGCCGATGTGTTCCCAGCATCTTAACTACCAAATGGGGAGCATCAGCAGAGATCTTTCATCAGCTATGGCTCCCTGGCCCTCACCATGAACTCCCCAATGGTCACTTCTGTGTCTGTGTAAAGATAAAGACTCATTTACAGAGAGAGTCTTAATCTGAAATGTTGAAGATTTTTAATGGTTTCTGCTTGGAGCAACAGCAGAATTCCACATATAAAGAAAAATGCCCGCAATAATCCTTTTCCTGAAAACTCAGTGACCCTAGAAGCATAATAGTTTAGACACCACTGAGGGCTATTCCATCTCGAGTTTATAGATATTAGTGTTTATCTACACAAAAAGTATGTGTATAAGGCGATGACTATCGATAGGCGGCCCCTTTTATATATTACAGTCCTGTTCGAATGTTTATATATACATTCAGGTAGTCCTCTGATTTACAGGGAGTTATATTCCTGGAAAAGGTGCTTTAAATCAGAATGATGTCAATTAAATCTGATTTACTCTAAGTAAACAATGTTATAGTGGGGGATGGGGGAGGAGAGGAAGAGGGTTACATTTGAGACCTAAGACCTACAATCAACTTTTCATAGAAATGACCACAAATGCCATGTTTAATCCACAATTCCAATTGACACTTGTATGGTAAATGATGTATGCCTTATGTACTGTCCAATACAAATGAAGCAAGGTAATACAGTAACAAACTACATAAAAGTGTATTTTATAGGGTGAAGTTATTTCTATATAACATACCAAGTCCTTATCCTTATCTTAGTTTTCCATAATTCCTTCTTATCTTTAGTGCAACAAATCCTGTAAAATGAACAAACACTTCTGCCAGGAGCATGCGATCAGTTCTCTTTCTCTCTCTTTCTCTCTCTCTCTCTGTCTCTGTCTCTCTCTCTTTCTCTCTTTTCCTCCCTTCCTTTCCATCTTTCTATCTCTCTCTCTGATTCTGTATGGGTGTGCCACTGTCTCTCTCTGAAGGGAGTTGGGGGACTTTCTGCTCTATTTACAGATTCATTTGTGTGCCCCCTGCTCTCTGTTTGTCAATATCACCATGTGTATAATTGTCAAAGCACTCTAAGGGATGAGAAGGTTCTATTTATATAAATGCACATAAAGCTAGGAAAAGTCTTCCACAGTAATTTGTAGTTCATGTCAGGGAACAAATTGGCCACACTGGAAAGAGTAATCAGATAAATACCAGAATGAATTAAAGGATTAAGGGCCTATTAACATAGGGTTTTGGAGATTTTACAATTGGCCTTTAATTGGCCTACATTCAAGGCTGCATTATATTGTGACATTGTGTCAAGACAATGGGAAATAAGGAAGAAAGTATGAGTATATGAGAATAAGTGAAAAGATATAGAGGAATAGAAAACAGTGTTCAGGATTTCTTAAAGTAGATGGTTTTGAGCTATTATCATTTCAGTCACGTGGAATTCTTTATGACTCCATTTGGGGTTTTCTTGGCAGAGATACTGGAGTGGTTTGCCACTTCCTTCTCCAGCTCATTTCATAGATGAGGAAACTGAGGCAAATGGAATTAAGTGACTTACCCAGGGTCACACAGTTAATAAGTGTCTAAGGTAAGATTTGAACTCAGGAAGATGAGTTTTCCTGACTTTAAGCCTGGCACACTACTAACTGTTTACCTGTTTTTGAAAGAAGGTTATAATCCGGAATCTTTAACTTTCTTTTAGTGCATGCCTGGGATTTCATTTTAGTAGGAAACTCCTTGTGAGCACTCCCTTCACCTATGCAGATCACCAGACTCATCTGTAACCTCCTAGATTTAGAAAATTCCCTCAGGAGCTTTGTGATGCCCGGCATCCCATAAGTATCTGTCAGAAGTCTTCCTGGCTCTTCCTTCTGTTGTGCAATAGTGCCTCTAATCTAATATTGCTTTTTCTAAAATACATTAATGCATGGAAAGACAATGGATTTTCTTCTATAAACTGAATATTCCAATTAACATGAAGAATCCATCACATTTAAAATAATGTTTTTAATTAAGTTTGAAAGAGTGAAACAGCTTACTAGTTTTATATATATATATATATATATATATATATATATATATATACACATATGTGTGTATGTATGTATTATTCAGTCTGATATAGCTATAGCCTCATAAAGTCAAAAACCCAAAGCCTGCTAATTGCTAATATCAAGTCATCTGAGCCTGGGGAAGAAGCATAAACAAAGAATTAAAGTCATATAGCTTCCCTCCATTTCCAGCCTCTGAGAGCAGATAAAGCACAGATGTTGAGCCAGATCTGAGAGATAGAGAGTTGTGATAGCTGAAACCAGAACAACTGAGTTCTTTCAGTCTGGTCCATAAAAAAAAAAGAAATGTCTTCCTCCAATATACCTGTCTAATTTTAAATTTCCCTAGCAACAAATACTTCACTACTCCCCTGAAGATACTAAATACATCCTCTAGTTGATCTGTTTTGTAAAAAAAATTGTTTCCTTGATATTCAGCCCAATTTTATGTATTTTCATTAAGGCTCATTATGTGCTTATCATAGTAAGTAATCCAAAGCCTCCCTTGGTATGGTGCACCTGCCTGTTTATGCACTGCTTGTAATCACTGTATCCTGGTGCTTCCCAGCTATCAAATGTTAGGAGACTATCATAAGGAATCTTGGCAGTCGTTTATCCAAACTATAATTAGCTCCTTTAACTTCTTGTTCAATCAAAAATCTTATTTCTCATTTTATCATACTGTTGTACTTCTCTGGATAGTGGCCAATTTTCAATATCATCACTCTAGGGCAAGGGATTCTTAACTCTTTTCTGGCTCTCTGGAAAAGCCTTGGGACTGCTCAGAATAATGTTTATAAATATGTAAAATAAAATGCATAGGATTACAAGGCAAATCAATTCTATTGAACTACAGTTGTCAAAATATTTATTAAAACAAATTCATGGTCCCCTTGAAATCTACCAAAGGTCCCCAGGAGATTTGTGGAGTCTGGGTTATGAACCTCTCATACAGGTCCGCAAATCCTCCTTGCCAATAAAGATGAAATGACTTGCCTATGGTTGTAACAAATATCTCAAGATTCTTCTTACAGATCTTAAATGCATATTATGATTGATCTATCTGTTAAGGTAAGCATCAGGGGTAGGATTTAAAACTGGATTTTTTGACTCCAGAGCCAGACATTGAAATTAAGCATACAGATTTGGGGTATATTTCATCAATGAGTTATTGATATCCATGACTCACTCTCCACAAATGGAGGGACTTGATCTGATGAGAAAGTCCTAATTCCTTTTTTCAAAAAAAATCCTGTTTTTGTGTTTTCAGGCACCCCTTTTAGTTTTGACAGATAAGGGGTACTTTTCCAAATAAATCTTTATTGCATGAAGCAATTGTGCCTTCTTAAAGGGAACACTTTTCTCATTGATGAAAGCCCAGGCTTATTCTCTAAAAGGGATATGGAATGTTTTGGAAAAGTCACAGGAGGTAATATTCTGGTCCCATATGAAAAGTACTTTCTGGTGCCATCTATTAAAAGGTGGTGAAGACTTTTGAAAAGCAGTATCCTCACTGGCTGGAGTATGTAAGCAGAGAAAATAGCATTCCTTTTATCAGTCAAGGGGCTTTTTAAAAACATTTTCACCTATTTCTATTAAAAGATACTCCCTCTTCCCTTACTATTACGGATAGGGATGGACACTTGAACCTCCCAGGGGAGGAAACACCCTCTCCCAATGCAATTTGGCACCATCTCTGCAACTGAAATTGTTAGGAAATTGACTAGCTAAACCTATACAGGGTTGTCATTTTTTTTAACTGAATATCCTGGAACAGGGACCCTACTTTGAATTATCTATCTTTGTATCTCTCGCAGGGTATTCTATGTCATCCATGAATGCCTAATAAATGTTTGTTAAATGGATCAATGGGTGAACAGATGAATAAAGTAGTTTAGACAGTCAACAAATCAACTTGATCAAACAGTTGGTTTGATTGATTCTTTTTTCCCACCATAATGACCACTATTCAACTGAACTGACCCCTTGATTTGCCATGCTAAGTAGTCTTCAAAAGCGCTTGGCTATTTTCATAACTTCTGAATATACTTTTAATGTAGCCTTAATTGTAAGAATCTGTTCAGCTCTAAAAATGTTTCCAGCCAATTGAAATATTTCATTCTAAGATAACATACTTGGCTTGCAAGGAAACTCCAAAGAGAAAACAAATGTCTTCAATATATTTTTGTTAAGATGAATTTATTTGGGCTGTGTATGTATGTGTGTGTTTGCATATGTATTTGTGTAGATACTCCCATTAAGTGAGAACAATGTTACTTAATGCTCTTAAAAACAGAAATTTATGCAATAGAAATAAAAAGTCTATTGCCAGTTTAGCTGAATCTTTTTTTTATAACCCATATGCCAATGCTTTAGAAAGTCTTCCTATCACATAGAATACTAAAATAAATTATGCAAAACAGAACAAGTCATACTGTGAACAATGTCAGACAAATGTAATTTCTGCTGCTGTGATTATTTATGTAGTTTAAACGTGATTGGCAAATCCTTCTTAGAATTGCCACAAGAAGGATTCATGATCCCCAGTTCATGTCTTTAAATAGCATCTCTTAGGAATCACCATTCTCCCAATATAAACAAAGCTTTCTTTTACATTCTGATAGTGGTGGTGATGGGTGTTCGTGAATAGCTTACTGTGAAAAAGCTTTATAGCTTCAAGAGTTTCTATTATCAGAGTTAGCCATATCCATCCATTCCACAAACTATTTTAAGAAAGCCTTCAACAGACCATGCCAACTAAAGAAGCACAGATCATCTCCTCCATCTCTAGTTTGCAAATTCCTTCTTGGAACAAACGCTACACCAGTAGCCTTTAAGAGGGGTGGGGGACGGGTGAGAGTTAGGTGAGCAAAGTAAGAGCCATGTTAGTGAAATGGGAAAGGTTGAAATTCCAAAAAGATGTTTGGCCAAAATCATTACCTGAGATATGTAGATTGTAAAGACAGTGAAGAGAAAGGAGTGTTCTTTCACATTTTAAAAATTTCCCCATAATAGTATCAAATCTGGTGCATTGCATATAGTAGATGCTAAGTATATGCTTGTTGAATGAAAATGCCCACTGGGTATTGCTTTGGTATTCAGTGTACATTAACATTAAATCTCATGGATGTTTCTCAGGCTTTTCCTTGGTTTATTTGAAATGTAAAGATAACCCATGAGTACATCAGGTGACTGAACTTAATATGTTCTATAATAGAGCACTTACTTTTTATAGCTTTTGAAATATCATTCATTTTTATTCCTACAAATCTGGTAATTGAGTGGCCATAGACCCTACTATTTTCTTCATGCTATATTATGTACTCTCAATGGTGTTCTTAACAAACTGTTTGAGCACAGAACTATATTAGTGCTGTTTATTTAAGTTATATACTTGTCAAGTATATTTTTATATTTGGTAACTGCAGTCGACAAAACTGTGAGTATATTTTATGCATTTTCTCAGTATATCAGGAATAAATTCATGGTTCATTAAAGAAAGTGGTCCTGTCTTCCATTTCCTTTTTTCATCTCTCTGCATTATGGATTTGGGAAACCTTGTGGCTCAAGTGAAAGGTCAGTGGAGACTGGTTTTTAAATAAGAACATCTTCAGAGAACATTAGCACCACCAACCACTGTTGCCTTAACCTTTAAACCTATATTTGTGAAGTTGGATGCCTCAAGTGATATGGATATGATAAAACCAGTCATAGATGCTCTGCATATAGATCCCTTGTTTTTAGCTCATTAGTAAACAAAACATCATTTAGTATCGACAGGGCCTTGTCAAGCTTCAGTGGCTTCCAATTCTGGGAGTGTCTTTCTGAAAAGGACCTCTCTGCGCCCCCTGAAAGACACTTACACATCACTAGTAAAACCAGTGACATTTGGCAAAAAGGATCTATGCTTATGCCCTGAACAATAATTTTGCCCCTTTGCCTTTCTGTATTTAAGATAAAAGACTGGTGTCATTCTTTACAATGATCTCATTTCTCCATAATTTATTCAGAGGAGTATCAACATTTGGGGAAAAAAATGTTACTGAGTCTACATATCCAAATTCACTTGAAAATAAGCATTAAATTGAAATCATCTTTTTTTTTAACTTTTTTAAAGACTAATTCCAGAAAATAGACATTCATTGATTGATTCCAATCTTTGAATGTCAGCCAGGTGGTACAGTAAATAGAGTGCTGGGTCCAGAGTCAGGAAAACTCACCTTCCTGAGTTCAAATATGACCTCAAACACTTACTAGTTGTGTGACCCTGGGTAAGTCACTTTACCCTGTTTACCTCATTTTACTCACCTGTAAAATTAGCTGTAGAAGGAAATGGCAAATCATTCCAATATCACTGCCAAAAAAAAAAAACCCAACTCAAATGGGGTCATAAAGAGTTGGACATGACTGAAACTCAACAACAGCTACTTTTAAACACAATTAGTTTGAGAAGCTGGGTCAGAGAAAGTGTTTGTTTTTGAAAGAGCTGGGCAAGAAAAGAGGAGTCACCTGTTACATTTGTTTGATACAGAAAAGTAAAAATAAGCTCTACAGGATGGAGTTTAGTAGTTTCACGACAATTCTCTTTTTTGTTCTACTTTGTATATGAAATGCTTATTTTATTTGGTGTTTCTTAGGTTCAGAATTAAAGAAATTAAAACCTAAAAAAGCTGAATCTGAACTTTTCTTGAAAGGAGAAGAGATTGTGTGAAATCTGAAGTGGTAAGATAACAATGCTCCTGTTGCTGTCCAGTCATTTTTCACTCGTGTCCAACTCTTCATGAATTCATTTGGGCTGTTTTTTCAGCAGAGTGGTTTGCCATTTCCTTCTCCAGTTCATTTTACAGATGAAGAAACTGAGACAAACAAGGTTAAGTGACTTGCCCAGGGTCACACAGCTAGGAAGGGTCTGAGGCTGGATTTGAACTCAGGAAGATGAGTCTTCCTGACTCCAGGACCAGGGCTCTACCCACTATGCCAATTGGCTGCCTCACAAGGACTCATATTTACATAGTAAAAATGTGGTAAGTGGTATGAGTGTTAATACCCCCATTGCAGTAGCTGCAGAATTTTAACTGTAACTTAACGTCTTTTGAACAGAAGTTTCACGCTCTTTCTGCTATGTTATGTTTCAAACCTCAGTGGTTACACTGGATCATAGGAACACAGATGTAGAGTCAGGAGTAACCTTAGAGGTCATCTAGTTCAACCCCCTTATTTTACAAAGTAGAAAATTGCGACTCAGAGACACAGTGAAGTAACTTGCCTGAAATCCTACAAGGAGAAAGTAGCTGAGTTGGGACTCAAAAAGTCCTCTGACTCCAGACCTCACTCTTTCCATTATTTCATGGCAGTTGGAATGTAAATAAATATTCTGGAGACATAACAAAGCACAAACAATATGAAAACTGTTCAACAGAAGTAATATACAGTGGTTATCTCAGGCCTTGAGATATGGAGTGGAATGGAACTCTTGGCATTTTGCAAGGTTATTACTTATTGTTTTAATTTTATATCTCATAACAATATAAGATATTTCCCTCACATGGTTATATTTACTACATTTATATTACACACATATAAACTATGCTTAATAAACTACATTTATCTACATTCAGTTTTGTGTACCTTCTATGTGCAGCCATTAGAAAGAGGCAAAACAAGATATGACATGGTCTTTGCCTTATGGAACTTACAGCCCAATATTACATAACATAGATTAATCTGGGATGGCATTTTTATTTTTTAAATTTATGTATTTATTTACTCATTTTTAGTTTTCAACATTCATTTTTATAAGATTTTGAGTTCTAAATATCCCCCCTTTCTCCTTCTCCTTCCCCAAGATGGCATGCAATCTGATTTTTATTATTATTTTTCATTTTTTAAATTTATTTATTCATTTTTAGTTCTTTTGATCTTTTGTCTCACCAAGGAATCATACTTTTATTAACTCTTTAAATTGAGAAGAGATGGTAAGCAAGAAAGCTGGTTCTACCAGTTCCCCATTAAGGACAGACCTAATGATGTTACCTTTGCCCCTTGTACATACACCCCTTTTCCCTGTGTGTATCTACAGACTCTCACTGCTCTGTACCTGCTGCCATTAGTCTAAACACATGGATGAGAGGGTCCTAACGTCCTATATTTAGAGCTGTGGGGATTACAGAATCAGCGATATATAGCTGGGAGGAGCTTGAGAGGCCACTGAGACCTCACTTTACACATGAGGCTATGACTACTAGATCTGTTTCCTGCACAAGATCAGAGATGGAAAAGTTAAAACAAGGATATTTAAAGCAGTGCTTGCTGTTGTAGCAAAGAGCTGGAAACAAACTGGTGTATGGCTGAACAAATCTGTGATATGTGAATGTCAATGGATGGATAGTAAACGTTCAGTGAGGGAGAGAATAGTTGTAACATGTTTAGCACAGTGCTTGGCACATAGTAGGAGCTTTGTGAATGCTTCTTTCCTCCTCCCACTCCATTTTACGTATTGATTTCCTCCATTCAACAATGTTTTGCATTTGCATGAGTTTCAAATCAGGAATGTCTGGGTGGAAGAGGGATCAGGCTGATTCTGATTGACCCTAGAGGAAAAGAAGGAAGGAAGGAAGGAAGGAAGGAAGGAAGGAAGGAAGGAAGGAAGGAAGGAAGGAAGGGAGGAAGGGAGGGAGGGAGGGAGGGAGGGAGGGAGGGAAGGAGGAAGGAAGGAAACAAGCATTTATTATGCACTTACAATATAGCAGACACTGCTAAGCTCTTTACAAATATTATCTCATTTGGTCCTCACGCCATCTCTAGGAGGTAGGTGCAATTATTCTTCCCAATTTTTAGATGAAGAAATCAAGGCATAGAGAGTTTAGGGGACTTGCCCAGGTCACACAAGCACTGAGTGTCTGAGGGTGGATCTGAAGTCAATTTTTCCCAACTTGATTTTGAGCTCTATACACCATACCACCTAGCAGCCTCAAAATGCTGTCATGAGGATCCAAAGAGATATCTTAAAGGGCTACATAAACACCAACCAAGATCTTTTTTGCCCTCACCCTTCTGACTGGTATGCTTTTTATATTAACTAGACAGACTCAGACTTAACACTCTTGCCTCCTCCTCTGACCCAATATTGCTGGCCCACTCTTGGTCACTGGTTTCTGAATAGTGAGCATTCACCACAAGATGCCCAATATAAAGTTACCAGGGTGCTGCTGACCTCTATCTTCATTCCATGGTCCTGTACTCTAGACTTCATCTCCTGCCTGACACTCTAACTTTACCAGATCTCCACTTCTGATTTGTGTCTTTCATAACTCTTCTAGTTGAGCCCCAATATTGCTGCTGCTGCCCCAGCTCTATGCCTTCCCCTCCCCCGCCCAGGCTTTCTACCTCTAGCACTAGGAACAGTGATCAGATCCCCTCCAGTATTCCTGGAAAGTACCTATCAATTGATTTTCCCATGATTCCACTCACCATCATTGTGACATAGGATAGAAGCCCCCTCTCTAACCACCATTTCAGTGTTTATGTTGGGCAGTACCATCTTAATTACTATTTGTATCCTCACTGGCACTGATGAAAAAAGCTCTAAATGATTCTTAAGCTTTGCCTGCAGGAAGCAGCAGGCAGCTTCAGGAATCTCTAATGTTTTAAGCATAATTGGTATCCTAAGCAAAGTCTAAATAATTAAAGGGAGTTAACACAGTGGCACCTTCCTCGATGTCCCTTTCCTTTGATTATATTCTGCATCTGGTTTTTCTCTACAAGCCATTAATTATCCAAATTGATAGAAGCTGTCCCCTCTATAATGCACGATAACCTCAGTGTCAGTCTTGCTCTTTGGGGCAGAGAAGTCCGCTCTAATAACAACAATAGTTAGCATTCATACAGAGCTATATATATTGCCTTCTATGTAGAGAGCAATATATATTTTGTTTATATTGCTGTTGGCAATATAAGTTGCCAAAGGTTGGCAAAAGTCCTTTATAAATATTATCTCACTGGATTCTCACAACAACCCTGGCAGGTAGGTGCTATTATTACTCCCATTCTCATATGAGGAAACTGAGGCAGGCAGAAGGTAAGTGACTCCTCAGGGTTACACAGTTGAATTTTCACTCAGGACTTTCTAATTCCAAGTTTGATGCCCTATCCACTACATCAACTACCTGCCTACCATTTCATCCTCCGTCCCTGTCCCTGTCTTTGTCTCCTGCAATTGCAGAATAAATTGAATTGATTTGATTTTTTAAAATTTAACAGCACTTAATAATTTTTATTCATTCATTTATTCATTCATTCATTCATTCCTGCCCACCAAAATGTGAAGATGGTGTGACCTATGCTAATGAAGTATGCAAATTTCCTTCCTCACAGGAAGAAAATAACTATTTTAAGCATTGAAGAAAATAAATTTTTTTTCATAAAATGCAATTCTTGCAATTCTTGCCACTCATGCTCAAGAATTATTTTTTGTTTGTTTATCTTTATGTAGTATCATGGATAAAATATTGCATTGCCACCAGGAGTGTGGTCTAGGTAGATGAAAGACAGTGACTTTGCCTCTTAACTTTCGGTTCTGCTTCAAATTTATTTTCATGCTAAATTGAGTGGATTTTGGCAATGTCTTACCCTTAGTTAATTGTATTAGAGATCTATAATCTCAGCCCAGACATAAACCTGGAAAAGAAAAGACTTCATCTTAGTCTAGGAACACTTGAGTTGGTTTTTGTTATCTGAAGGTGATGGCTACCTTACCAGGGTGTTTCTAGCAGCTATACTATGTCAGACCTGCCTGAAAGTAGCCCTGAAGAGAAGTCCAGAAGATTGTAGAGGGAAAAACCTGGCAAAGACCACCTTCCAGCAGCCAGCTATGTCCACTAGTGACCCACATGCAGCAGCACCCAGACAGGACCACATGCCCAGAAATCATGCCCCAGTAGAACCAGCTCAGTAACCTAGCCAGGGGATGTGCTACCTGACAACAGCACAATGATATAAAGAGGAGAAGTAAGTGGTCTTTGCAGCTTCAGAGACATAAGTCACTCCTCCTGATATGTGCTCCCCAATGCATGATGTTTACATGTGCCCACTTTTCTCCCTGATGGTTTGTGTACCTGTGGGAGTGTGTACACCTAGACTTATGGAAGGAATGCTCTATTATGACTTCCTGCTATGGTATTTCATTAAATGCCTTTGCTTTGAATGGATTTTATCCTCTGGAGAACTGGTGAGGGGAAAAATGCAAATAGATGAATGGCTATGTGGTGGTGTGTTTTTGGGATGTGGTTGGCTTGTGAGGTGTGTTTTCTGAGTAAGTGAGGATGCACAGAGTCCTTGAACCTACAGTAGCTTTTACAAAAGGTCCAAGTGGTAAATTTGGAGGGTTCAACTCTATCTTCAATGTCCTAATAATCCATTGGATAGGAGGAAAATATTCATGCATGTATATATATATATATATATATATATATGTGTGTGTGTGTGTGTGTGTGTGTGTATGTATATATTTTTTCAGGATGTGATTTGATTGTTGTTTGGATGTGTGCACTTACATGGATAGCATATGAGTCTGTATTTTCAGGTCAGAGTAGCTGCTGTAAAAGAACTATTAAATTGTATGAAGTGCTCCGTTTATCAACACTATTGAACTGTTATAGGTACATTGTGATTGGGCATTGGGTTTAGCAGCTGGTGTGGATAGGCAGTTGTTAGAAATTTGATGCTCCTTCACAGGAATTGACCCATACCAAGTCCTTCTGGTTGCAGGAGCATCTTTTGACTTTATTGCCAATGATATTATCTAGGAGTCATAGTGTACTAAGAATACATCAGGGGGATATAAAGTGCAGAGCAAGGAATACATGGATGGAGAAATAGTAATGGAAGTATGTACTTTATTGTTCAGTCTTTTCAGTCATGTCTGACTCCTCATGACCCCATTTAGAGTTTTCTTGGCAAAGATACTGGAGTGGTTTGTTTTTTCCTTCTTTACAGAGGAGGAAACTAAGGCAAACAGGGTTAAGTGACTTGCCCAGGATCATACACCTAGTAAGTATCTAAGGCCAGATTTAAGCTCAGAAAGATGAATCTTCTTGACTCCAGGTCTGGCATTCTATCCATTGCACCACTTATCTGTCCACATTGCCTATAATGATAATATATTCTAGCACTGCCAAAATATATAACTGTTCTTGAGACTGCTTGAGAATTAGTTGACAAACCTAAAAACACAAAAATGATGATAATGGCCAGAAATTATCAAGCAAGTTCAAGGCCTTCCTGTTGAAAAAAAGGAAAGACTGGGGACAAAGTAAGGGACATGCTCATAGACAGAAAGAATTCTTAGCTGTTTTTATGTCATGGGCCCTATTGGTGAGAGTCTGGCCAAGCCCATGTGCTCCTTCTCAGAAGAATGTTTGTCAATGCACAAAATAAAATCACAGGATTGCAAAGAAAACCAAATACAATGAAATACAGTTGATGGATTTTTTTTAAGCTAATAGACCCCATGTTCAGAACCTCTAATAGGAGCAATTCACTAATCACCTTGTTCCATCATGTCCAACCCTTCATGACACCAGTTGGTGTTTTCTTGGTAAAGATACTGGAATGGTTTCTCATTTCCTTTGCGAATTTATTTTACAGATGAGGAAACTGAGGAAGACAGGGTTAAGTGACTTGTCCAAGGTCACACATCTAAAGGTCAGATTTCAACTCAGGAAAGTGAGTCTTTCTGATTTCAGGTGGGGCACTCTGTCTACTGCAGCACCTAGTCACCCAACAACACCAGTAACAACATTAACAACACAACATTGTGACCCAAAGGAACAAAGTCACTCCACCTTATCAAAGCACACTCTAGTATACACCATGTTGCCTTATGCAGACCTGAGCAAGCCCTTTGTACCTAATACTGATCCTAACCTAGAAAGCCTGAGAACACTCCTATATCAAGAGATTGATGGTCCCCAGAAACCCAAAGCATTTGACCATAGAGAAATAGACTCATTATCACATACACAGACTGGAATTCTAGACTTTGAAGTGGACTGTCACTGAGGGATAAAGATTACATTCCCAGAGCTAACCATAATGTTTAGACGGTGACGTACTGATCTATATCTTGATGATGTCCAAGTTGGAAGCTGCCTGCAAGAGCCAAATAGAAACCCTGGCCGACTCAGAATCTAGAGTGTAATCTATCAGGTAGGGAAGACTGATATGGAAGCAGATGCTGTGTGATGTAAGCCATGTGAGTTCACAAGTAAAGTGATGCCTCCTTTCACCCCCTACCCCAATAAAAGGCTATGTCAGTGGGCATAGCTTCATGGTGAAGGGATACAAGAAATTATATAAGACAGGGGTGGGGAACCTATGGCCTCAGGGCCACATATGGCCCTTGAGGTCTTCAACTGCAGCCCTTTGACCAAATCCACAGTCTAGATTCAGAACTAGTAAATTTGGATTCGGTCAAAGGGCTGCACTTGAGGACCTAGAGGGACCCATGGGACCTCAAGGCCACAACTTCCCCATCCCTGAAGATATGAAGTGAGACAGTAACCTTGCAGGAGTTGAGTTCCACTTCCTAGAGATCATCTTATTGTTGAGACAATGGCAGAAAATGGAGCTCCGTGGCAGAGGGCTTTATCGGTATCTGATCCCACACAAGTTATCCAGGAACAATAGTGTTTTCCCAGCAGAATGTAAGTTCCTGGAGGGTTGGACCTTGTATTTGTATTCCCAGCACTGAGTATAGTGTTCTATTACATGCACATAGTGTGAATGGATGAATGAGCATTCATTAAGCACTTACATGTCAAGTACTGTGCCAAATGCTGGGGATACAAACAGGAAAGTGAGCACTCATTACCCTCAAGTACTTTACCTTCTAATGGGGAAGACAACATATATAGTAGATCTAAGCAGGAGCCTTTTTAATTTGGGAAGTCCTAGGGATGGGGGGGTGGAGTCATAGGGGAGTGAGGATGCCCTTTCCAATAGCAATGGTGGTATTAATTATAGATCCCAAAGGAAGAAGTGGAAGGGGATGAGAAGTAGTGAGAATATAGTTGGAGGGGAATGTGAAGTGTGATTGGGCCCAGCTAGACATGGTGGTTTATGCTCATGCATTTACCAACCGGAAGAGCATATGGATTCGTTGAGGGGTGGGATGAATGGGCTACTCCAGGACATTTTCTCTGCAGATCTGGTGTACAGATTGTTCAGTAGCCAGGAAGAAGGCAAGGAGATGCTGGAGTAGAAACACAGGAAGGGAATTCAGGGATATGGGGAACGTTGGGAGTAGGTTTAGCAGGAAGATGAGGTTAAATTTTGATATACTAACTTAAAGGAACCAGTTGAGATTTCTAGTAGGCATCCATGGATAATCTGGAACTTAAGGGAGAGGATGGAATACATATAGATTTAGGATGCATCTAAAAATGCCTATAAATTCATTTGAGTGGATGAGATTACTAGTAAAGAAAGCTTGGAATGAAGAGGGCTAAGGCAAGAAGAGCATTGGGGAACAACTAAACAGAGAGAGGCAGAGTTGTGAGAATACAATGAAAGAGGAGAAAAAAGAAAAGAAAAATAAGGGGGCAGTCAGAAAAGTAGAAGAATTAAGACAGAGGAATAACATTAAGGAAGACAAGGACAATGAACATGTCACGAACTTTCAAAAATTTTGGAGCAAAAATGAGTATGATGATAGGGCCATCAATTAAGAGTTGGAGAAGAACCCATGGGTCATCCAGAGCAACATCCTCACTTTTCCATTGAGGACACTGAGACCCAGGGAGGGTAAGTGACTTGTCCAAGGTCCTGCAGGTAGTTTCTTCTTCTGACTCCAAAGGCAAAGGTCTTTCTACTTCCCTATGCTGTGGTAGGCACTCAACCAATACTTGATTAATTGATTAATACCCAAAATATTTTGCTCTATGGCCATGACAGCATCACACTGTGAGTCTGGACATTTAGGTCAGGAGAGGACACATTAGTTACAAAAACAAATTTTTCTAGCTCAAAATGGCATTTGATGTCTAGAAGTGTGAGACTGGTGCCTGATGCATTCAAAGGGAAATGCTGCCAAATCATACAGCACACTTGGAGGATTTAGGCACCAGCAAGGAGCTGGAGATCGTGTCTCTAATTTTTTTTCTTTTTTTGTATTGGAAAGAGAAAAGAAACAGGAAAAAAAATACGTGACATCTTAGTAGTGACTAACAATTATTTCACCAAGTATATGCAATCAATTATATCCAACTAGGAACCAAAACTTTTCTGCAGTTGAAAAGGTATCGTGGGACAAATATGTTTATGCAAATAGCTCCCCTGCAAGGATCACCTTGATCAAGGTGGGGATTTTTTTAATTTTATTTTTAGTTTTCACTTCCACAAGATTTTGAGTTTCAAATTTTCTCCACATCTCTCCCCTCCTCAAACCCCAAGACAACATACATTCTGATTATCCCTTCCCCCAACCTGCCATTCTCTCTATTATCCCTCCCCGCTTTTTTATCCCCTTCTCAAGGTAGTGATTTTGAAAACAAACTAACTTAAAGTGATTTGAGATTTGATAGCAATAAAAGAAATCTTAGAAACACACCTTTCCCTGCCCTTTGGAAGAAGCACATTCAGAATCAGATGCTATTGAACAGGCTGATGAGAGACAGTTTGCTATGATGAAAAAGCTACTGTTTTTGGAGTCAGAGGGCCTGGGTTCAAATCCTGATTCTGACATTTCTGTGCCTTTGGAAAAGTTATTTCAGTCTCTGGTCTTGGTTTCCTCATCTGTAAAATGATCAGGTGAATCTTGATGATGCTTGACATTCCTTCCATTTCTAAATCTAGGATCCTAGGAACATGCTGGGGATTTGGTGCAACAAAGTGTAACCAAGAACAATGCTACAGAAAAGGGAAAAGCCGTATTTGCCTATTAACTGGTGCTTTGAAGAATCAGAAGATGTAGAAAATCTAGACTCTCACATCCAGTACATACCTGTCATGTTTTTTTAATTGATATCCCTACCACTTAGCACAGTGCTTTGTAAACAGTAAGTGCTTAATAAAATCATTCATTCATTCATGTATTCATATCTTCACTGAATTGAAAAGTATCTACCCTATGAAACTTCTGAAAGCTCTGCAAGAAACAAGCCACGGTATGATAAGTTGGTTAACAAGATGACAATGTTATCCTATAGTTTCCTGGCATGCAAGGAATGCACAAGATAGTAGATTAAGAAAAACCAACTTGTTGAAAGGTGAAACAACTAGCTGATCTATGAGATAGCCTCAGGGAAGGACCACCGCCATGCACAGAAAACACACTACAACCACCTATTGCACTACAACCAGCTACTGCGTGCTGGGGAGTTCCCTGTGCTCCATCATGAGCAGGAGGAAAGGGTTGAAAGGAAGGCAGCCAATCGATTTCTCAAAACCATCTCACGAGTCACAGACTAGATAATGACTCAGAACATGAGAAAAAGAGAAGAGGGTAATTGAAAGCATTTTTTTTTTAAATACCCAGAAGATAACAGAAGGAAGGCCAGAAGGAAACAACCAACCAGGACAGCTTTGAAAGCTACATGATGAATTTATTATATATTCAGAAGGGAAAGCTAGCTTTTTGTAAGAGAGAGCTGCAGTTTTCTATATAATCTTCTTTCTAATCAGTGCCCTTCCTCTGAGATTACCTCCCATTTATCCTGCACAGTATCCTGTATACAAATAACTGTTTGTGTGATGTCTTCCCCATTAGATCATAAGTTCCTTGAAGGCAAGGGTTATGTTTTACCTTTCTTTGTATCCCCAGGGTTTAGCACAGCAAGTGGAACACAGTAAGCATTTAACCATATTTGGTTTTGTCATTGCTTTTATAAGATAAGGGTTCCTACTAGAATTTGCTCTTCTACTTTGTATATTGAAATGCTTATTTTGATTGCTGTTAAGTTTAAAATAAAAAATAAATAGCTCAGAATAGGATAACTCAGATATGGAAAAACTTGAGTGCTTGTATTTACTGGAGGGTCATGGAAAGAAATCAAATATGTCCTGGTCCCAGGGGAAACTCTGCTTAGATAGAAGAGAGGGGAAAAACCAAGACTCAACAGTTCCTTTCTTACCCTACTGGGAAAATTATGGAGACACTCAGTAAATGGAGATACCTCAAGAATCTGTGAGATGGAGTTTACCTGAGACATCCATATTCTCAAGATCAGGACTGATAGGCCAGCAGGACTGAGGATGCTCATGGACAGGTGGATCCATTCACAAGATCAGCGGGACATGGTAGAATTGCTGGGCCACAGTTTATGTATTGAGTTATTGAAGAAGTGAGAGAAATGAGTTATTACATACCCCAGTGACACTGATCGTCCTAATGTAGTTAATATTGGATTTGTATGTAATCACCATGTATGCTTTTATGGGTTGAATGCAGCTTAGATGTGTTTTGTCACATAAGAGGTTTTCATGCATCATTACTGGTATGTTAGTATATAATGTCATACATTTGCTATTGCTATGGGGCATGCTATATGTTTCAGTACACATGCAACCCTGTTATGTGATGCTATGTGTTTTGTACTATACTGAGAATATTGCTATATTCTATTGCTTAAATATATGTATATGGTATACTATATTTAACATATTCAATTATATATATATCATACTGGTATGTTAGTCACATATACTAATGATAGCAATTTTAGTGTGAAAGTCAGATACTAGTTATCTGCTCTGGCATTAAGCATTGTACTATGGAACTGCATGCTATTTGTCACTTTGTGTGGCTTACGGCATATATTTTCACATGTACATGGTCTCATCAACTGATTTGCCAGCACCTTAGATTTTTCACTTATACAGAATGTAGAGAGAAGTTTTTGCTGACAAAAATATAGCAATAAGCCAAGATGACTTCATAGCTGACAAATATGCATAATAAAGATAGGCATGAGGGTAAAGAACAATGATTTTGCCTGTAGCTCACCTTTTGTTCTGATTCAAATCCATTTGCATGCTATGTCAAAGAAGAGCTTTGGTATGTGCCACTCTAAGTTAGATAGTTGTCTACAATAGGGGCTTGTGATTTCTTCCCAGACACAGGCTTTGAAAAGGTGATTTCATCTTAGCTCTCAGACACATCACTTTGCTTTTGTTAGTTGGGTAGGGTACCAAAGACTAAAGAACTGTCAACCTGCTTTTATCAGAGAGAGGTTCTACATATCATACCATAGAAGACTGAAGTTGAGATGGGCTAATGGTGGCTCTAAAGAGATAAAACCAACAAGAAAGTAGAGGTAACAATTCCCGGAAGAGACTACAAGCCCCCAAAACACTGGGGACCAACAGAGCAATATTTCCAAAAGAAATGTCCCATCTTGCATGAAGCCCACTGTGGCTTCATCAGAAGCCACAGCAGCACCAAAGCCATGACTTGACCTGTGTATGATCTGGTCCCAAACTTTTCCTTGATCTGTATTCCCAACGTATGATCCCCATGTGTCTTTCACCTGGTGGTACGTATATTTATATATTTTATATGAAGAATAGGGGATGTTCTTTTATGATTCTTGTTTGTATTCAGCAATTTCATGAAGTTCTTTTGGTTTGAACTAATGATTTCATCTGACTAGAGAAATAATATAAATCCATATCTGGGAGCTCATGAGTAATAGTTTTGGTGGCTATGGGCTCACAGAGTAGCTAGAAACAGATATCTATATTCTAGTGACCCCCAAATTTGTGCCTATTTGATTTTGCTTTGCTCTGATTTTTTGTCTTGCCACTGCTTTTATAAGATAAGGATTCCTACTAGAATTTGCTAGGAATGTGAATGATTACAATCAGCATATTTTCAGTATTTTCAACTCATACTCTAAG
The DNA here is from genome assembly GCA_023548195.1 of Bettongia penicillata ogilbyi. Classification (NCBI taxonomy): domain Eukaryota; kingdom Metazoa; phylum Chordata; class Mammalia; order Diprotodontia; family Potoroidae; genus Bettongia; species Bettongia penicillata. Next base: position 2,762,637 of record JAJHZJ010000287.1, on the reverse strand, counting down.
AATTTGGGGGGAGCATTTCAACACAGGAATTTGGGGAGAGAATTCTGACTGTCAATTTCTTGCCAAGGACTGTGACCTTGGCAGTGTCTCCACTGGATTGTTGGGGTAATACTTGCACTTGCATAGGTCTCTTGGACTGCAAATTTGGAAAAGGTGAGAGCAGGAATGAACTTTAGGGATCATACGATACAACCCCCTTGTTTTACCGAAGAGGAGACTGAGGGGGAGAATGAGTTTGCTGAAAGGTTGGGTATGGCACTAGTTAGTGGCAGAGATGGGCGGGGTTCTAACTAGTCATCTTCATACCATGGCAAGTAGCACAAGGGGGCAACTATCAGGAAACACAACCCACTAGCCATTTTTTAAGACATAGTAAGACGAAGTAGAGAGAGACACCATCTGGAACTTTGCTCTTTGGGGTAGAAAGACTGGTGCGTTTCTGCAGAGTCTAACAATGGGGGTGAGGCAGGGAGGATTTCCTATTTTAACTAATTATTATTGTTATCTAGTTACTGATGCCTATACTGACACTATACTAGGGGCTGATTCTACACTGAGGAAGGACGAGTACTATCAGTGTTCTGAATTTCAGTGTACTGTGGGAAAGTTCTGATCACGTTACCCTAGTTATAGCTCTGGAGCTGGATACTTCAAAGTTGGATGTTATAGACACTTGACCAGAAGTCATTCCACTGTTCTAACCATTTCTACACTGGCTCATTTGATCCTGGAAACACCCTATGAGGCAAAGAAATTAAGTGTTAGTCTCTCCTTTGGAAGAAATAAGCTTAGAGAGGCTATAATAGTTAATGTTTCTATAAGACTTAAAGATTTTTCCTGTGAGGCCTTAGGCATAAGGATTATGATCTTCATTTTGTGGAGGAAGAAACTGAGGTTAAGAGAATTTAGGTGACTCAGCAATGGTGCATAGCCAGTATGAGAGTGAGAATTTGAACCCAGTCCATTGGCTCTAAGTCCATTACTCATCTCACCATTGCATGTGAGAGTTGAAAGATCACTGGATAAAAGAAAACCATGAAAGACCTCTGACTTCTGATCAACAATTTGTGATTTCAGAACACTAACCCTGAGGCATGTCTGTCACTTGTTGGTACAGAGTGGATGAACTATGGGTACAGGATAAGATATATTTTTAGACATGGCCAGTGTGTTGATTTGTTTTGCTTAAATATATAAAAATAAATGTGTATATATGTCCATATGTACATATCTAAAGATATATGCATAGGTATATGTGTATGTATTTGTTACAAAGGAGAGCAAAGGGAAAGAAGTCTGGTGAATAGTGTAATGCCAGAGTATGTATACACACATATATATACATATACACCCAGAGATACATACATACATACGTATATATATGTATATATACGTATGTATGTATGTATCTCTGGGTGTATATGTATATATATTCCTTAGGTATGAGTAACATTTTTACTATCTTCTAAACTATGAAAACTTCAAAAAACAAATGCAGAAAAGCAGAAATACTAAAAGCATCCTTTACTGACCACAATGCAATAAAAATTATAATCAATAAAAGACATTTGAAGAAACAACTCAGATGGAGACAAAATAATTTAATTCTAAGGAACTGGTGAGTCAAGACCAAATTGGAGATACAATATGTAATTTCATCAAAGAAAATGACAGTGATGAAACAATAATTAGTCATTAGGGGAAAATTCAACCACTTTCATCAACAAAAGAGAGAAAGAACAATTCAGTGAATTGTGATAGGAGAAAATAACAACAGAGAAAAGCATTGAAGGGGTAGATGGTGATGATAAAGGAATGTTTTTGTTTCTACTTCAGTATTGTTGGGAGCCACAGACTCAATACTGACACCATTATATGCAGGTACTTTATCCCAGGAGAAAGGAGAGATGTTCTCACTTTCATCTTTCTCCCTGGATATTTAAGCAAATTATATCCCTGAAAGCCAAAGGTGGCAGTGGTAGAGCAGGGTAGTGGACCATGACAGGAGGGATTGTGGGAGAATGGGAGAAGATGTTTCCCAACTAATCCTTAGTCCATGAGTTCAGGTTGAGGAGCAGGACCCTAAAGAAACTTGGAGATAACTACACTCTGGGCCAGAGGGTAGAGTCTCCCTCACTTAGAGACAGATGCCCTCATTAGAGGGAGGTGACAACCCAAGGAACAGGAAAAACCAAAAGAGTAGCAGGGAGAAGGGAGAGGAGATATCATCTGAGGATGAAGGTTTTGCTTTTCCATATGTTTTGGAGCAGAGCTATCCTTCAGCTCCTTGCTCTAGGAAGTCTACTTTCTGTTCCTGTCCTAAGGTTGTATCTTCAGTGAGCTTCTGGCTCTTCTATGACCTTCTGACCAGTTTATGATATAGCGACACCATGACTATTTTGGTTTTGAAAGGTAGTTGTAGTTATAGACATCATTTTTTCTCCTCTTTTTGTGGAATATGCTTTATGTACTGTTTCCCTTTTGGTGTATTATTCACTAACTTAGAACCAGGATCTGGGTCATTCAAGAGTAGGTTTAAATATGGCTTCGGTCTTGGCATGATATGATCAAGAATATAACAGGACCAAGAAAAGGGGATGGAATAGTTGTTTTTCCCAGGCCTGGGGTCCTGAGATTGCATGACAGTAGTTATGTCTGGATAACTATTCAATCACACATACAGCTTTTATCATGAATTCTTAGAACAGGGAGCAGCTAAGGCCTGCTTTGGAGCTTTATACAAACTAGCATCAGGAAAAGAGAGCAGCTCTTTGGATGTGATAAACTATTTATTCCCAAGCAAGCTATGACTATTGACCTGACTGTCCTAGTGGACCTGGAGAACTGGCTCTGTATACCTTTGCTCAGTACTTGCTTATATATCTTTCCTTCGTATTCACTTATATTTAGCAAAAGTTTTTTTTAAATTAATACCTTGCTGAGTCAATCTCTCCAGAATCAGAACTTATATTTAAGCCAACATAAACTTGGCCCAAGACACACCTTCACTTTGCAAACATAGATGTCAGTAGTGGCCTATAACTAAGTGCAAGTACTGCCATATTGACTAGGAGTAAAAGTAGGACGTACAACTAAGCATGTACCCTCATAGTAACTGCTACGTTTCACTCTAGTAACTTTCCCAGACTGTTTTCAATATCAATGTGCAGGTTACCATAGCACGATTTAATGGAAAGAAAACGGAATCTAGAGACAGAGGATATGAGTTCAAACATCAGTTCAGCCACTTCTTATTTTTGCATACTTGGACATCGCCTTTATCTTCTCTAGTCTTCAGTGTTTTCATCTTGAAAATGTGATATTGGGAAGGGATGGCTAAGAGATACTCTAAGGTCCCTCCTCTAAGTCTATGATCTTATGATCATTTCTTCCCACATTCAGGGAATATAGGGACAAAAACAATATTCTCTTCCCTCCATGCTGAAAAAAAAAGAGATTGTACTATCTCTGACTTGAAGAGATGAAGACATAACAGTTTTCTGACAACAAATTTCTGACACTTGCCTTGATCCCAATCCCTGCAGAGCTACACTCCCACAGCGCTTTCAGCTTTTGCTGATATATATTAACCTTGGAAGGTATGGGAAATTGGATTATTTTTTGTTCATTATGAGGAAGAATGTCCTCATTCCAAACTAAATCTAGCTTGGACTTGACTTCCTTGGGGGATAACACAAGGAGGGATAGAATTAAGGGAACATAGTGGGCTTTTCAGCAGTGAAGGTCTTCAATCAGAAGCTGGATGAATACTGGAAAACATTGCAAGGTCCTTCTTGCTCCGGTGTTGGTTAGACTTTATGACTTTTGAGGTCCCTTCTATGATTTCTATGATTCTATAAAATGATTTAATAACCACTGATCAGCAAATAGGTTGCCCTGGTCCCAGGAGACCACTGTTCTACAGGATCACAGAAATCTATAATACTGGGTATTCAATCAATCAACAAGCATTTATTAAGTACCTACTATGTGCCAGGCATTGTGCAAAGTGCCCAGGATGTAAAAAGAAACATCAAAGTTCTTGCCCTCAAGGAGCTTACACACTATGAGACAACATATATGTGAATAAATATATCAAACTATATACAAAATAAAGATAAGCTCTTTTTTGGTGGGGAAGGCACTGGTAGCTGGGCAATTAGGAAGGGCATCATGTATACAGTGGCACTTAAGTAGACTTTTGAAGAAAACAAAGTATTATAAGGGGCAGAGGTGAGGTAGGTGTTCCTTCCAGGCATGAAGGAAAGCCAGGGTAAAAATATGGAGATGGGAAATGAGTGTCATTTGTGAGGAACAAGAAGAAAGTCAGATTGGCTGGGACATTGAGTACAAGAAATGGAATAATATAGAATAAGGTTGGAAAGGTAGGTAGGGGCCAAGTAGGAGATGGCTTTAAAAAGATAAACAGGGAGGCATATATTTGATCCTAGAGGTAAGAGTGAACCACTAAAATTTAATTGAGGAAGGGGACGTCATAATCAGACTTGCACATTAGGAAAATTACTTTGGCAACTATTTAAAGCAGTTGTGTCCAACTCAGATAGAAATGGGGGGCTAGTAAGTTATGCATAAGGATGTCTATGGGCCACATATTCACTTAGAAAACGATATATTACTATGTATGGTGTATTGTATTTTTATTTCTTTTGTTAAATATTTCTACATTACATTTAAATTGCTCCAAAGTATTGTAGGTCATATGCAGCCCATTTTTGATACCTCTTGTGTACAGGATGGATTGAAGAAGGAAGAGGTGTAGCGACCAATGAGGATATTCTTGCAACAGTCCAGATTAAAGTTGATGAAGGTCTGAGCTAGGTTGAACATCCAAGCTGAAATATCCAATAAGCAGTTGAAGATTTGCTATTGGGGTTCTGTATTAAGACTAGTGCTAGAATATATAGGTGTGTGAGTCATTTGTATAAATGATAATTCAACCTACAGGAGCTGATGAGATCATCCCAGGTAGCTGAGAGTATGATATGGATGATAAACCAACAAAGTAGACTAAGGAGTGGTCAGCCAAGTAGAATGAAGCCCAAGAGAGTCATGTCATGAAAATTCAGAGATGAGAAAGTAACCAGAATAGGGTAATCAACAGTTAAATAGCAGAGAGACATCAAGAAGAATGAGGACAGACACAAGATGTTGGATTTGTCAATTAAGAGAATATTGGTAACTTGGAAGAAAACATTTTCAGTTGAGTGATGAAACTAGAAATCAGATTGCTAAGAAGGGAGAGGAGGGCAATGAGATATAGACAGCCTTTCCTAGGAGATTATTTATATGTGAGAGAAGAAACCAGTAGATAGAGGATGAGTTTGACGGTAGGGACAATGTGCTGGAGAAGATGGGAAGTAGTGGGATCTAGAATATATAAAAAAGAGTGTTTGGGGCTGACAAAGAGAAAGGTTATATTTTCATCAGAGAGAGAAGGAAAGAAGGAAAGAATGAGAGATGTCAAGGAGTTATGAGATGCAAAGAAGAAGAGGAGAAGCATATGGCAGTGCTCTCTATTTTCTTATAAAGATCTCATCTTGGAGTATGAAGTGAGATCCTCAGCTGAGGATAAAAAGTCATATGGTAAACTGTGGAGCAACCTCTGGAGGGAGTAGGACAGAGAATCATTTAAAGAATCATCTTGCTAAGGTGAAAATTCAATTGGAAGTATATAATGCAAATCTGTAGTGATCCTACTTGGTTTAGTTGCATGATTTCTACTAGTTCTGTTCAACAGCATGTGAATAGGACCGCAGGAAGCAGATGATGAGAATAATTCAGGGTAAGGGTTTAAACCTTGAATATTGATAGGATATCAGGGCAACAGATTTAAGAGAAAAAGATAGTGAAGAGTTGAAATGTTTAACTATAGGAATTGGGAGAGGAAGAAAGGGAGGTTAGAGAAATGCCTGGGTTAGTTTTAAGGAATGGAGAGATTGGAGTGAAGACAAAAACAAAATAGGCTTAGGAAGGGTTAAGAAATAGGAGAGACAGAGTTACGGCTGAAGTGAAACATTTGTAGTTGATGGTGAGACCCAAGTGATGACCATTCCCACGTGTATCTCAGGTGGAGTCAAAGAGTAGGCCATAAGAATTCAGATTCAGGAATGAGAGATTATTCAAAGGGATATTTTCTTTTTTCTAATCCCATTTTGTTCCTACTGTACTAATGGTGGAACTTTTGTAGATAATTACACTTCTGACTTTGGGGCGCACTTTCACAATAGCTACATTTTTTTCAGAATCTTCTCAAATTAGCTGATCCTTCAATCACATCACGCGACTCCTCTGAATTTCTTCTTACTTTCAAATCTTTTTGAACATCCAAGTGGCACCTTTCTATACCTATTTACTCAACCCCTTCATGGTATCTTACAACATTCTTTTTTTCTCACAGCATTCTTAACAGTGCTTCTAAAACCAATACATTCTGTGAAAGTTAATTTGAGCCAAAGACTGGATGTTGGGGAAAATGATGCTTGTCATAAATTCCAAATTTTGCAGAGTTCAGGTTATCTCATCGGATTTTTAAGTCATTTTTCAGTATATTCACTGACCAAAATAAGGAATATCTATGCCTTTTCTAGTGCTTCAAAATTTTCTATCACAGATCATGCCATTTATATTTCTACTATGATGGCAGGTGGAGGAAATAATCTGGTAATTACATTGCATCATCATCCCTACTTCTTAAATGAGGAAATTGGCGCTCAAAGTAAAGAAATGACATCGTCAGAGCAAGCTCAAAATTGAACCCAGGTCTTTCTTGACTCCAGATCCAGCATCCTCTGTACTATATCCGGCAGTTTCCCTGGTTTCCTTATTTATTTCCTACAACCAAAAATAATATAATATCATACCAGAAATAGTTTACTTTCCAATAGGGCCTAGGAACCCTAATTCTAAGGTAAATGGAACACACAAAGCTATGTTTACAAAAAAACAACTGGCTTGTTATATTTTCACAAAAGCATCCAGAAAATGAAGTCTTTGGACCCAAAATGAAAAGATTAACAAGTGTAGATTGATGAGAATCCAACTGTTGAATAGAATGTCCTGATCAATGTATTATCTTCCATTTTCTTTCTCACTAAGAGATTTCTATAGGCAGAAAATTTTACACACTACCACAATCATTCCAAGCATAGATGGATGCAACGGATTCCACTAATTCACTTCTTGACAAATGACCCAAAGGTGCCAAGTTTTTTTTTTTGAAGGGGGAGATTTTCAGTCAGTTTTTCAAATAAAATGCAGGATGTTTCCATTGGCTACTAAAGAAAGAAGGATGCTGCAGGAAAAACACAAACTGTGGTTAAAATGGAGTAGCTAGCTCAAGAGATCAGATTTAGTTAGATGGGACCTTAGACCATCTAGTCCCATCCTTCATTTGACAGATGAGGAAACTGAGGCTGATAGTTCAAGTAATCTGCTCAGTGACAGGTAGTGAATGGTAGGCCCGAGATTTGAAAAAAGGGACCTCTAAATATAAGCTCTTTTTATGTAGGGGCTACTTTGTTCATTATAATTGTACCCCTCAGCTTATAGAAGAGTTACCATAATTATTTGATAAATATTGATTGATTGACCTCAAACCTAACATTCTTTCCACTACATCAGCAAGGCATAATGTCAAGGGACAAGTTGCACAAATGTCATAAATCACATCTCTGTCTCAATTCCCTTCTTGGTGAAATGAGAAAGTTGGATTAATTGATGTCTAAGGAATCCTCCAACTCTCAATCTATAACCCTATCAATTGAATTGAAATTTTCCAAACCTTAAACCCCATTAGTATCAGTTTCCTCATCTATCAAATGTGGACAATGATAGCACATACCTCATAGAGTTGTTAGGAGGCTCAAATAGGATAATGTAGGTAAAGTGTTTTGCAAACCTTATGTGTTTGAGTGGAGCAACCCAGACAAACAATGCAGTAGTTTTTGTTTGATTCTGTTTATTGGTAAGTACTGAGAAGAGCTGTGGTAGCCCAGGAAAGGATTTGCTATCTCTCCTTTTATGTTGGGAATTCTTAGCCTAGATTTCAGGGTGTCTATGAATGTTTTTTTAAAAAAACATTTTGAAAACTATATTTCAACATAATTGATTTCCTTCATGATTTTTTTATGCATTTAAAACATTATTTCGAGAAGAGGGTCCATAAGCTTCATCAGACTGACAAATGTAACCATGATATCAAAAAAAATTTTTTTAAGTTATCTTGGTTCTCACTGATTAGGAAATTGGTAATTCCCTGAGGGTAGGAACAAGCAAAACTTAAAAGAGTGGTGAGGTGTAGTTGTGTGGGGAGTTGGGGCAGGGGGCAGTTCACCAGGGAAGAAAGGAGACTAAAAAGAAAGAGACCAAGAAAGGGGATCAGAGGCCCTGACAAGACCAGAACTCTTGATTCCTTCTCTTGCTCTGGAGAGAAGACATTAAAAGGCAGAAAATCCTAGAGTTTACTTTGTGTTTTGTCTGAGATGTGTGTGTGTGGTGTAGCACTGGAAGTGCACTACAACCTTAACCATTACAGAGCTGTGGGTGAAGAAGACAGGGATTTGGAGAGCCTTCCTTAGAGGAACTCTTGTAATTTCAACTCTGACAGAGATCAAATTGGCAATCTGGGATAATACAGGATAAACTTCATAAATTAACCTGTGACAAGAAGTATAAAATGCACCCTTAAATCAATAATTCAGTGCAGAAGTGAGGAAAAGGTCTCAGGTATGGAGACAGTCAGACCTGGACAGGAAAGGAGCTCACTTGGCAGGGAGGAAAGGGGGAGACATTCTCTTTTGGTAGCTTCTTTCAATTGAAAAATCCTCACTTGCCATTGGTCTTGAGCCATTGGTCTATATTTTTCCTCCTTTCTCAACAAGCTTCTAGAAAAGGCTATTGGCATTCTTACATTTTCTCCTGTTCTTCTCACTCCTCAACTTCAACTCTGAAACATCTTCCAAACACATCGTTCAACTGGAGGTGCTCTCTCCAAAGTTACCAATAATGTCTTAATTACCCTGTAAAATATTCTTTTCACTTCTCAGTCTTCTCTGTCCCTCTGCACCATTTCACACTGTTTACCAACTTCTTCCACCAGACATCTTCTCTAGTTTTTCATCATACCTGTCTCTTGATTTTCCTCCTACCTGTCTGATCACACCTCCTCCATCTTTGTTGGATCATGTCCCAGATCTTGCCCCACAACTGTGGATGTGTACCAACACTCTATAATGTGCATCCTCCCCTCTCTTTACACGCTCTCTTTTGCTAATCTCATCAGATCTCTTGGGCTTAATTATCATTTTTACGTGGATGATTTCTCATTCTGAGCTCCAGGCCTGAATCAACACCTATCAGACATTTCAGACTAGATGTCCTGTAGGCATTTCAAACACATTATGCCCAAAGAGACTCATCTTTCCCCTACAAACCTGCCTCTTCTGAATTTTCCACATCTTTTCAGTCACCTAGTGTTGCATTGCCTACTCTTCCTCATCTCTCATATCCAATCTGTTGCCAAATATTGGCAATTCTGCCTATGCATCTTTCATTTCTAGCACCATCTCTCTACTATGATGAATGCTATCATCATCCTAAATTCAGTGTCACATCACTTCTGTCCTGAGATATTGTGATTGCCTCCTGAATTTTTTGTCTCAAGTCCATTCCTTCTCCAATCCAACCTCCACAGTTACCAAAGTGATATTCCTGAAGCACAGACCTGACCACGTTAGTCCCTTGCTCCAGTAGCTCCTAATTGCCTCTAGAATGAAATAAAAACTTCTCTGTGTGATCTTTACTGTCCTCCACTGCCATATTACTTCCCTTCATATATGCTGTTGTCCTGCCAAATGGCCTTCTTGCTCTTTCTTTACACAAGTATAATACTCCATCACCTATCTCTGTGCCTTCATAGTCTCCCCTTCATACCTGAAATGTGGTCCCTCCTTACCTCCAACTCTCTTTCAGAGCTCCATTCAAGTATATACCATCTACATTAGGACTTTGCTGTTTCCTCCAGTTGCTAATGCCTCTCCCTGCCCCCAATTGCTTTGTATTTACTTAGTATAAATTTACTTATGTACGTCATAGGCAAGAATGAGAGAGTGACCACAAGGAGAAGGGGGCAAATGTTAATTAATACTCATCCCAGGGAGTATTGACACACCTGTCTCAAGCTGTGTACATGTGCCTATGTACTGGATATACTTATATGCTTCTAGAGAAGGGCTCAGTGGGAATACTTATCCCAGGGTGTGCCAGCATGCCTTCTCTAAGATACAATCTCTCATCTGATAGAACATAAGCTCCTTGAGGGTTAAGGGCTGTTTCATTTTTTTTTTTTTTATCTCAAGGACCTAGCACGTACTTGGCACATCATAAGTGCTTAATAAATGTTTGCTAGACAAATTATTTTCACTCACTAAACTCTAAGCTCAATTATTTTCTACTAAAAGAGTATAACTGCTTTCAGTACCTTGGTTGCTTGAGAGCAAAGCCCTAGTCAATCCACATTAGTTTTGGATCTAGTAAATGACTTGGAGGATCCTTGGGATTAATGAGCATTCATTCAAGGGTTTCTGTTTTGTTTCTTTCTTCCACTGAAACTTTCTTGTCATATTGTGAACAGTAAGCCTCCAAAAGAAGGGGTGGGTAAGGGTTGGTTTCAGGATACTGAGGGATATACCCTGCAAATATCTTGAGTATGGGCTTATCAGCCAACAGAAGGGAGAACCTCCCCTGCCCCCACCTACACACACACACACACACACACACACACACACACACACACACACACACACACACAATTACTCTGACACAAAGGATACCTAAGGAATCCCAACATTTTGAGGAGTGGAAAGACAGTGCTTGAGTTATTCCCTCTTAATAAGTTCTCTATCAAGAACCAGTATTTGGGCTGAGGAAATTCAGTTTTAGGATAATTTTTCCTAACCCAAAAACCTATCCTGTTTAAGTGTCACAAAAACATTGGTGACAACAGAAATGCATTCCTCTTCCAACCTTTAAGAATTAAGGGCTGCTTGTAATGAAGGGAGTGGGATTACTCCAGACAGAGTTTTTCTACCACTTTATAAGAGAAGAAATGGAGGTTAGTATGGTTAGGTCCAGTATTGTGCAGAAATCCTCACAGAAAAGTGAAACTTTGATCCACAAGAATTAAATGAAGTATAAAAGAACCTTACCTCTCAGTGCTCTGCATTCAGGATAGAAAGCAGACATTAAAAAAGAATCAGACCACTCCGCTTTAATATTTTAAATAGCATTAGTCATGATGGTTTGTATTCTACATCATACCAAATGGTAGAATGTTTTTGGGTTTTTTTTTTCAAATGAAATTAAATCTACAGGATTTTCTGAAATGGTCATTCCATACAGCTAACAGCTTACTATGTTAGCCATTGCTCAGAAATGTCTAATACAACATGTGTGATTCTGAGTCTTTCAGTTGCTCATTCCTACTGCCTTTGAGGACAAGCCTTCCAGAGATAATTCATGGAACCTTCTCGTAGGAGTCCTTGCTGGGACACTGGCCACACCTACATTTCCCAAGATGCTGAAGGGGCTTTGCTGGGGCTGAGAAGGTATCGAGAAAGAGAGTAGCAAATGACACATTTCCTCTCATCTCTTTTGTATCTTTGGATCCTTTTTCTGGTGCCATTTCCCTTTAGGAGAACTTCCTCTTTTTCAAAGCTTCTGCTCTGACAGCCAGGCTCTTGGCACAGATGGTCAGCACCACAATAAGGACTCCTACCAGGAAAGTCACCAGGGGCCAGAGGAAGCAGTGCAGTAGGACGATCTCATCATGGGTGCGCTTCAGAAGCACATCGTCAGGTCTACAGGACAGCATGGGAAGAGGAAGAGAAAAAGGTCAGAGTCACGGCATATCAGTCACTCTGGGACACCTGTCTGGAAAAATCTTCATGCAGGATTCATAACCATAGAAGGAAATAATTTCAGAATGTAATCACTGCTATTCTTAATAAGATATACTTTCAGTTACTGGTGATGCAGGGGTTATTTTAGCTTATGGATTAACCAGACTTCTTGGTCTAATGGAAAGAACATTTTCTTAGTTCTATCCACGTGGCTTTTGTTGTGTACTCTGTGGTCCAACCAAAATGGATTCCTATCTGACCAGACATGTCAAGCACATCCCCTTCCCTTCAACTGTCCATTGGTCATCTATTTGGATGTCCCACTGTTACCTCAAACAACATATCCCAATTGAATTCATGTCTGTTCCCAAAATGGCTCTACCTTATGACTTTCCATTTCTATTCAGGTTGTTACCATGTTGCTAATCAGTTAGACTCAAAACTATGGTCATGTTGGGCTCCTCATTCTCCCCATTCTCCATACTTACCTTCACACTAGCACTATCCCCCACTAGCATCCATTTCTTCCTGTTCAGCCCTGCTCCACTGCTAAGCTGAACTGAGGTGCTTAACATTTTGTACTTGGGATCCTAAATAGGGATGTTTGACCTGATGGAGAACAGTCAGCTGTCTGAGTGGCTGTCATAGAGAAGAGGGATTAGACATGTTGGGTTTAACCCCAAAGGGAAGAATGAGGAACAATGGGTAGAAGCTGTGAGGAACCAAATATAGGTTTGATATAAGGAAAAGTGCTGTGCAAACATGCAATGGGCTGCTTCATGAAATAGCGGGGATTCCTCTTAATAAGGCTCTTGAAGAAAAGGCTGAATATCCTTATGGGGAATATATTGTAATGGGGATTTTTTTTTCTGGGACATTGGACCATATGGCCTCTGAGGTTTTTTCCAATTATGAAATTCTGTGATTCTTCCCTCCAGTCTGTTTCTTTTAATAAAATCCAGTCTACTTCATTCCAGGCAGCTAACCTGCACACTATTGCAAGATTAATCTTCTTAACTCACAGAATCACAGAACTGGAAGGGACTGTTGAGCCTAGTGTGAACCTGAATAGGAATCCCCACCACAAAAGCCCTGCCAAGTGGTATCCAGCCTCCTCTTGATATTTTCTAGTGATACGGAACTTCTACAACCTGAGGAAGTCAGTCTTAGTTTCACACAGTTCTAACTATAGGGACTTTTTCCCTTTATAGTGATCCAAAAAATATCCATCCGAAATTTCCCCCAAATGTTCTTAGTTCTACTTTGTAGGGCTAAGGAAACAAAACTTATCCCTCTTCACACTTTTTTAAAAAATATGTAAATATAGTTACCACATCATAAGCCCACAGACCTAGAGCTGCAAGAGACCTTAAAGGTTAGTCCATTATAAAATCACAACTCTAGAATTGGAAGAAAGTCATTTAACAGATGAGGAAATTCAGGCCCAGGGAGGTAGGGAATGTCAGAGGCGGAATTTGAACATAAGGTCTCTGACTCCAGAGCTGGTATTTTTTTCTGTACTATACTGTCTCTTCTCATGTTTTCTCCATTCCAGAGTGATCTCTTCTTCTTTTGAGCTCTACAGCACTTAGGGTCTACACTATCCATTTCACAACTACTACACATGGCTCGGTAAAGGACTTTTTGAGAATTCACACGTTTATGTCTTTTAAACTCCTTGATGGCAGTGAAGGTGCCTTGTCTTATATAGTAACTAACACAGACCTCTTCACATAGCATAGAATCACAGAATTCTATAGATGGAAGGGAGCTTAATAATGGCAGCGACATTTACATTTGGCTCTTTAAGACTGCAAAACCTACACAAATTAATCTCACTGGGTCCTCAGAACAACCCTGAAAGGTAGATACTATAGGTATCTTCTCTGTCTCTGTCTCTTTCACCTGTGATTTCACTAGTATAGGGAATCCAGTGATGTGGGAACTCCCTCCAAAATTCTTCCACAAAAGCAAGTTGAGAACTTAACCATAACTTACTGTCTCAGAGAGTTGGCTGGGGCACTGAAGGCTTAAGTGACTTGTCCTGGGTCACACAGCCAGTATGTATCAGAAGCATTATGTGAACCTAGTTGTTCCTGATTCCCAGTTTGGCTTTTTATCCACTATGCCAAACTGTTTCTCACTACAGGTGTCACTAGCCTCATAAAAAAAAAGAAACAAACAGATTCAGACAGAATAAATTATTTTCTTATGGTCACACAGTAAATTCCAGAAGCAAGATTCATCCACATCTAGGATTCTCCTCTACATCAATGATACCTTTCCACTATGGGATTATTTTGACCAGCCTCTCATCCTGTGCTTAACATTTTCAGGGCACAATGTGTTGCAAAGATACCATTTCATTTTGGGACAGCTCTAGTTTAAAGTTCTTTAAATTCTGTTAAAGTATGCCTTACCCTTGTCCTAGTTCCACCCTCTAGAGCAACCTAAAATAGGACTAATCATTCTTCCATATGACAATATTTCAAGTGTGTGGAAACAGCTAACATTTCCCCCTTAATTTGTGTATTTTTTTCCAGTCTAAAAATCACCAGTTCTTTCAACCAACCTCAAAAGTCATGTTTCTAGACCCTTCTCCACCCTGATCACCCCGCTCCAGTTGCATTTCATCTAATCCATTTTAAAGCAGAACTGAATATAATATTTTAGATATGCTTTAATGAGGACAAAGTATAGCAGAACTACTGTTCTGGGATTCACACCCACATACATACATACACATATATATGTATGTATGTATAGATATATAGTATCTATTTATACATGTATTCATGCAGCCAAAGATCCCAATAGGTTTTGGGGGGCAGCTGGGTCACACTGTTGACTTCTTGGTTTGCACACCATTAAATTTCCTAAATTTACTATGACTAGCTCATCAACTAAGTATCCTCTACCTTATGTAGTTGATTTTGTAACAGAGAAGTACAGGACTTTGTACTACTTATCCTTTTCATTTTTCATCAGATGGATGCCACTAAGGCTCTGAGAAACCTCATTATCAGAAAACTGATCATCCTCCTGCTTATACCTTATACTTATGGGGCAGCTAGGTGGTGCAGTGGATAGAACACCAGTGCAGGAGTCAAGAGGACCTGAGTTCAAATCTCACCTCAGACACTAGATACTCAGTAGCTGTGTGATCTTGGGCAAGTCACACAATTGCCTCATCCTGGGTCATCTTCAGTCTTCCTAACGAATATCTAGTCACTGGATTCAGATGGCTCTGGAGGAGAAGTGAGGCTGGTGGCCTGCACAGCTCTCCCTCACTCAAAAGAAGGTCAAGCGCAAATCATGTTGTCATTTCTCTGATGTCATGGTCTTCTTTGGCAACAAAGGACTAATACATCTTATACTTATATATACTTATACCTCATTAGTATCCTAGGTATCCTTTGCCAATCTGACTGGAGGTCTGGAGGGAAAAAAAGAACTCTTCTCAAAGCCTCCACTTAAAGAGAGTTTCCAACCCAAACATCTCTTAATTTTCCACCAGTTGCATTCCTTTGGACTGGCCAGGTACCTTTCTTCTTCTCCCCTCCCTTTTTAATTTCTTTTGTGTATTGTCTTCCCCTATTAGATTGAGGGCATAACTATTTGTATATTAGTACAAGTCCTGACACATTAGGCACTTAAGAAATTTTACTGACAACTGAGTAACTGATTGGTCTCACATTTTGTTATTTCCATTCTGCGGAAGTATTTTTGATTACTGATTCTGTGGCAATTTAGTGACTGCTTGAAAACCTTTGTTGGCTGATTGATTGATTTGGCCACAACTCAACTGAACAATCTATGTGTCCTGAAGAGGTACATTTTAAGACATAAGCAAAAAATAAATAAATGACTAGGTGATCTGAATTTTGAAGGTTAGACTACAAATTAGAAGAAAACCAGATGCCTTTTACATTTGTACCTTTTTTCTCTCCAATGAATGAGCAGTCAGAGGGTATGGTTCTCCAAAAAAGAAAACAAAAACCCAAAACAAAAAACAACTCTGTAAATTATTAGCAAGAATGACTGCTACAATCACTTGTAAGAGACATGAAAAAATAAGGTAACATAACCAGAAAACTAGCAAAGATGATAAAAGACGGGAATGCTACGGTCAGTCTTGGAGTCTATTGCCTTGTGCAGCTTATGGCGGATGAAAGATATTGGATTCCTCATAAGTGTCGCAGAGAGACTTCTAGCCCCATCTCCAGCTTCTGCACCCTGTCTACTTCTTTTCCATGCAGATTTATAAATACTGATCCTACCACATATTAATCGGTAGGAATAAATCACAAGGATCACATCCTTCAGTCACATCTAAGCCATAGAGAATTCATACAAAATTATAGATCCAGAGAGGTCCTTAGAGGTCTGGTAAGTTCCAGAAGGTTGCACAGCTAGTTATTTCCAGAGCCAGGCTAGCACACGACTTCTTCCTCCTAGTCTAGTGCTTTTGTGCATTACATAAGGATATAATACATAGTGTACACATATATATCTGACAGCATGTCAGTCAAGGTAGACAGGTAGAGAACAAACGAAAGGTTGGATCCATATGTGTCAGTTTAGTAAAAGATCAGTCAAACTCACTGTTTGAATTTAGTCAGAATGGTAGATTGTGTGGTCTCGTACAGACATAAGCTCTATGTGAGATATTGTAACCCCAGGTCAGGGGTCACTGTCATCAAATTTACTTTCAAGACACTGATGCTCCCTCGCAGACATGTGCAACATCTCATCAATTCCCACATGCTGATGAGGAAATGTTTCCAAGCCTAATGTATCTCTTTTGAAAACTTCATAAAGTCTTAGCTGAAGAATTCTAATAAATGCCAATGTCATTGGCAATTTAACATTTTCAAAAAGCTGTCATTAGAGGTGGAGATGTAAGATACTGCACAGTCCATGTATTTAAAAGTGGCCCAGTAATCTGACTTTATCTTGAAATACTGAATTTAAATTTTACAACCACAGAAAAACCATGTTCCATTTAAACAATATGTGGGAGTGCAATCTCCCCAAAAGGAAATGAATAATGCAGAGCAATTTATTAGTCTGTCCTTAGGCAACAATAAAAAATATAAGTAACAATCAAGAAATGACCATCAGAGCCTAAAGTTCTTGCACTTTCCTCTACCACTCATTCATTTATGTCATGGCATTTAGCATGTGTTGACCTGTGTTATTCTCAGCCATAAAGTAATTGGCAAAATATCATTCTCTCTCTTTTTAAACTTAATTTTCTTACATTTAAAATTCCAAACTGTCTCCTTCCCTCCCTCCTCTCTCTGCACTTGAGAAGACCACCATTTGATGCAGATTTATAAATATATTCAAAATCATACTATGCATACTTCTATTTGTCAGTTCTTTCTCTGGAGGTGGATAGCATCTTCCTTCATAGGTCCTTCATAGCTGATGTGAGTATTAATATTACTCAGAATAACTTGGTTGTTCACAATTGTTTTTCAGAAAATATTGCTGTTACTATATACAATGTTCCTTTGGTTCTGCTCACTTCATTTTTCATTATTTCGTGCAAGTCTTTCCATGTTTTTCTAAAACCAACCAGCTCATCATTCCTTTTTCTCCTTTTTTATAAAAAACAATTTATTTTTAGCTTTCAACATTCACTTTTATAAGATTTAGAGTTCTAAATTTTACCTCTTCCTTTCCTTCCCCCGCTCCAAGATAAGCAATCTCATAGGATATACATGTACAATCATATTAAACATATTTCCACATTAGTCATGTTGTGAAAGAAGAATTGGAATGAAAGGGAAAAATCATGAGAAAAAAAACAAAAAAGGAAGAAAATAGTAGTTCTAGCTGTATTCCAACTCCATAGTTCTTTCTCTGGATATGGATAGTATTTTCTATCATAAGCCTTTTGGAATTGTTGTTGCTGAGAAGAGCTAAGTCTACCAAAGCTGGCCATTGCACAATGTTGCTGTTACTGTGTACAATGTTCTCCTGGTTCTGCTCAATTCACTCAGCATCAGTTCATGTAGGTCTTTAGGTTTTTCTGAAATCCTCCTGCTCATCATTTTTTATGGAACAACAGTATTTGATTACATTCATATACTACAACTTGTTCAGCCACTTCTCAACTGATGGGCATCCCCTCAATTTCCAATTCTTTGCCACCCCAAAAAGAGCTGCTATGTGTGGGTCTTTTTCACTTCTTTTTATGATCTCTTTAAGATACAGACCTATTCGTGGTATTGCTGGGTTATTTCTTACACCACAGTAAAAAATATCATTCTCCAACAGGACCTTCTAAAAGACCTCATCATCCATTGAGAATTGCTCTTCAATTTGGGATTTGGGATTATAATCTTCCATGATAGTGACAGACATTTTTGGAAAGCATATGTCTCCTCTATTTTATACCTCACTGGATAATAGAAGTGTCATCAAACAGTGATCATTTGTTACATCTTTCAAGGAACCTCATATAATTTTGACATATGCATGACAGATTGCTGGAAGAAAGGCTCCATGGAAGCTTTCTGCTTTAACCAATGAAAAACATTGTATAGTCAATAAACACAAATTAAAGTCGCAGCTCTCTCAGCATTCCCAAAAGACAATGGAAAAGGTACATGGTGGGCATGAATACGATAAAGAATATTGGCTATTATAGATATCATTAGAGAAATGTATGTCCAGAAAACATGATGGGCTTGCCATTTACCAAAAGCAAAGGATAACTAATGGATAGCCAGTGTGCTCTGCTGAGATCCACACCACATTAAGAGTTCTAGAGGAAGATCTCCCAGCATTTAGGTGGAATCCTTGTGATTTACAGGATACGGAAAAGAGTTTCAGAGGATGGGGGGGGCATTGATAAGTTTCCATCTATACTGCTGAAGAGAGTACCCTCATCATTATGATTACCAATCTAGCAAAATATGTAATTAACCAAGGACCTTATCTTGTTTTTTTCATTTCTCTCCCCAATTGAACTGCAAGCCCCCTCAAGAGCAGATGGTTCCTTACACATTTTGGTGTTCCCAGTGCCTAGCACCAGCCCTCAAAATGGTGATGGCAATGATGATAAAGTTGTTCACTGCTGTCACCTATATTATACTTTGTGGAAATCCCTTCTCCAATAGAGATTCCTTCCCAGCTCATTCAGTTCCAGGACATTGTTTCCCCACAAATCTTCCATATGGCATCCGAGGTAGAGGCCTTCCTTTCATTAACTAGATACTTCTGGGATACTGTGTCCTTTTCAGTCTGTCCATCTATTGCTTCTCATTTCCATTACACAACTTGTCCATCTTCTTTTCTGAGCAAATGTTTCCTCAATAATTTAATTTCCGCCATTTCTTACATGCAAGCCAACAATGGTAAAATGTGGCAGCCTACTTTCACTCACTACGTGCCTTTTTGTCACCCTTGACATTATTTATACTTTTTGTCCTTCCCAGTTTCTGCAATCATGTATTTTACAGCCACGAACTACCCCTTGGAGAATACTGTTGTTAAAATGATGGACACTGAGGGCAGGGAGCACTATGGTATCTTTGTGAGCACTGAGCAAACATGATCCCATATGTGATGCAGTTCCAAAGCCTCTGGAAAATTCACTGCAAGTCCCTGTTTCAGATACTCCACGACAAGGCTGCGTAGTGCTCCCAGGCTGGATACAAATAGTGCAATGTTGTCTGCAAATAGAAACATTCGTAGAGCCTCATCATCACTAGGCAATCCTTGTTTGTATTTTGTATCTTCCATGATACTGGCAAACAGATTAACTTGTTTTATCCTCCCCATATCCTCCAAGAGATATACAACAGCAAAGTGGAGAGAAAGCTGGCCTTGATTTCAGGAAACACAGGGTTCAAGTCTTACCTCTGATACATACTGGCTATGTGACCCTGCTTAAATTACTGAGACTCTCTAAACAATTCTTAAAGGCTGTCAGTCACAGTGTCAACCTGCATTAAAAGAAGGAGTTTCATTACCTGAGAGTTCCCTGTATCAATTAAGTTATGTGTCTGTCTTTAGTTCTATCTAATTTATACAAAAATTGGCATGGGCTCCCATCCCTAAGCATAAAAAAAAACAGGTTAAGTACGTTGGCAAGTAACAATTTTAAACTATTTAAAAATGTAATCTCCCATGTACCAATACTGTATCTCTTGGAGCTACCAGTATTTCCTGAATTCACTGCCATCAATGAATCATCCTAACATATGGAAGGGATTGGGGAAGCCTACTTCAGGATGATAATTTTCTTAGGCTCTGAAAGACTGCCCAGCCAGAAAAGCCCCATAAGACTGATAGGAGAGGGAGGCCACATCCTTTCTTTGCACATGATTTTCATGTAACTTATGCCAGTATCCTTCAGAAAATTTCTAGTTAAGTGTCATTGCACCTATTCTGGATCCAGGACTCTAAAAGACCCTAGATTTATCTGAATGTTCCTTCTGCAGCCTGCAATCTCTCCATGACTTTGGAAAGATGGCTTACGGGTTGTTTGGGCCAGAAAACTCACCACCTCATGTTTAACCTTCTGGGGATGAGCCTATCTGATCCTGGCTAGACTAGTCCTTGGACAAAAACCACATAGTCCCTTTCCTTGGTAGGAACTGCCAGAGATGAGATATTCAAATAGAATTTTCCTTAGAGTGAGGGGGCTATTTCCGTTGTCTGTCTATACTTTATTATCCAGTGCCTTGCCCATAGACGGCAGTGAATACATTCTGACATAACTAAATTCCTTGATTTCTTTGATTCCTATTGTTTCTCACCCAATTCTGGACCTGGGTTTTCTTTACACCAAAATGGAGAAATGAGTGACATTAAAGACCAGGAAATAGTGAGCTTTGAAGGTAAATTGCACTAGAAATATTTTCTAGGAGACAGGTTGTGGAACACTCAAGGAGATGGTAAGTGAATAAGGAAAGAACAACAGGATGAAACGAATAGGAAACAATGGATTCTAACTCAGCTTCTGACTAACCAATCTCTTCTTTCTCACTCAAGTATTGCTGAGGGTGGGGGAAGGAGCGGAGAAAGGTAAAGAAGGAACTCTATATAGAAATTGCTGCTTCACATAACAAGTCAGAATTTATTTTGAACTAATCCAGACTTGTTAATTATGTCTTTAGAATAAAAAAAAACCCTATGTATACATGTCTCTAAAAGGTAACTTTCGTTGAAAACTCTAATAACCTTTATATTTCTCAATCTCCTCTGTATTTCATTGTGTCCCTAAAATAGACATTTTTTCCTTCAATAGGAAAAAGTTATTTAAATAATGAAAAATAGCTCTTTAGTCTCTCTACCCAATAGATATTCCAGTTCATTAATCTGCCACAGAAATGTGCAAATTAATTGGGACAAAGCAAAATAATCAAATATATCAACATATAATAAATCTAACAACTTACACTTTTAAAAAAACCCTTTTAATATGCGGTATAAGCCATTTGCCTCCAGTACTTGTTTTACACAATTTGGTATTAAGTTTACAAGATTTTAAAGCATATTCTTCATATTCTTTAATTCTTCACTATGAAAGCACAATTATCACATTGGGTATTCATTGTACCTTTAACAGTCCATTTATTTCCCCAGCTCTAGTCATAAATCTTTGATAGGGCTCACATCAGATAAGCTGCCAAGCTTCTGAAGCATGTTTATATCCATCTACAATATGAGGTGGTTAGTTGCACTGGATGACCTCAGAGGTCTCTCTAATTCTAGATCTATGATCAGACTATAACCTATGATTGTATACACTTTAAGGTTTGCAAGATACTTTACAAATATCTCATTTGATACAACTCTGGAAGGTAGGTGTCTATTATTATCCCCCTTTCACAGAAGAGTAAACTGGGGCAGAGAAGTGACTTACCCAGTATCACGTGACTAGGAAGTGTCGGAGGACAGATCTGAACTCAGAACTTCGTGATTCTGGATCCAAAGCTCTATCTACTACTGTGTCACCTAGCTGCTTCTATACTTCAGTACATGGAGAATTTTATATGATTACTACTTACTAGTATTGCTTCTACTTATTATTATGACCTATGTGTGTTAACACCTAGTATTAAGGGATAGAAGAATAATAAAGGAAAGGTTGAAGTTACAGACTACTCCCCACATGGGGGAGGGGGTGGGGTGTGTTCCTCTTTGGTTGTGTGACTCTAACGCTTTGTGCCTTAAGCCTACAGGAGGACAGTGTGTCACTGTGTGAGTTATCCACCACGGGAATCTAGTTATTTGAATGCAGTGTCTGAATTACCCACTAGTGGACACTATCATACTTGAGCCACCAGCTCACGCCCTATTAGTTATGGAGCTTGCAACACAGTCAGGGCTAGTCTGTCCAAAGAGGATACAGATTCTCCACTGATCACAAGAATGAGCTGAGACTGCTGGCCACAACAGGGTGCTAAATCTACAAAGTTCCAGGATACACCTACTTCTCTCCCACCTCCATCCCCCATCATCAAGACATGAGCTTTGACCTCCATAAAGTATTTCAAGCTCTTAGGTCACTTTCCAATAGACTGGACCCTTCAGCATATGATTATAAGGGTTTCAATATGTGGAGGTAAATGCAAAAGAAATTCATCAATACATTTTACCTCACCTTCCCTACCTCCTAGATCTTCCCTACAGATGGAAAATTCTCTATTTGTGCCATGGGTCGTAAAGGGGGGATGGAGAGAGGATTTCGCTTCCCTGAATCATATATTGAAAGATAAACATTAGAAGACAGCAGAGCAGAAGGATTGACCTACTCCAGCTCTCCCCCAATAGCCCATAAAATACTTGTAAAAAGTGACTCTAAATAAATTCTAGAGCAGCAGAAACCACAAAATGACAAAGTGAAACAGATTTCCAGGCCAAGACAGGCTAGAAGGCTGACAGAAAAGGTCTATTGCACTGGGGTTGGAGTGGAGTGCAGCCCAGCCCGGGTCACACAGCAGGAATAGGACTGGAGCAGGCTTCAGGGTGCAGAATCATGGATGGCAGCTGCAGTTCTCAGATTTTTCAACCCACAAAGGCCAATGACAGTTTCAAAGGTCAGTTTAAGAAAGCTTTTTCACCTGAGAGGAGAGTGCAGTCTCGCCCAGCCCTGGCCCCCAGGGTGGCAGCAGTCACTGTGGCAGCAGGGGCCACTTTTAGAGACCCCAGCCTAAAGACCCTGGGAGAATTGAGCAACTGATCTGGATCTCAGCCTTGAGTGATGGTCCCGGGGTGAGGAGAAGCACTGGTGCAGGCATGGTGGAGCTGGTGGTGGCTATGGAGAGGGAAACCTACTTACAGTTCCAGGGCTGAAAAGAGTGCTTATGGTTGCTCACAGAACAGAGTGCAGGTCAGGAGAGGAATAAACTCCTCTCTTTTGATTGTGCCACCTTGGAGGAACTGAGAACTTACAAGTTCCTAGAGATATCTTAGAGAATAGCTGCACAAAACCTCTAAAGCCTAGGGTAGTATACCCTCTACTTGACAAAGGACTCAAAAGTCAAAACTGACTGGGAAAATGCCCAAAAAAGGGAAAAAATAAGACTATAGAAGGTTACTTTCTTGGTGAAAAGGTATTTTCTTCCATCCTTTCAGATAAGGAAGAACAAAAAATATTATCAGAGGAAGAAATCAACATCAAGGCTTCTACATTCAAAACTTCCATGGTCTCAGGCCATGGAAGAGTTCAAAAAGGATTTTGAAAATCAAGTAAGAGAAGTGGAGGAAAAATTGGGAAGATAAATGAGAGCAATGCAAGAAAATCAGGAAAAGCAAGTCAACAGCTTGCTAAAGGAGACCCAAAGAAATACTGAAGAAAATAACACCTTTAAAAATAGACTAATTCACGGCAAGAGAGGTCCAAAAAGTCAATGAGGAGAAGAATGCTTTAAACAGCAGAATTGGTCAAATGGAAAAGGAGGTTCAAAAGCTCACTGAAGAAAATAGTTCTTTAAAAATTGGAATGGAACAGATGGAAGTTAATGACTTTATGAGAAACCAAGAAATTATAGAACAAAACCAAAAGAATGAAAAAATAGAAGATTTATGTGAAATTTATGTGAAATATCTCATTGGAAAAACAACTGATCTGAAAAATAGATCCAGGAGAGATAATTTTAAAATTATTGGTCTACTTGAAAACCATTATTAAAAAAAAAGCCTACATATAACCTTCCAAGAAATTATCAAGGAAAACTGCCCTGATATTCTAGAACCAGAAGGTAAACTAGAAATGGAAAGAATTCACCAATTACCTCCTGAAAGAGATTTCCAAAAGGAGAACTCCTAGGAATATTGTATTCAGATTCCAGAGTTTCCAGGTCAAGGAGAGAATATTACAAGCAGCCAGAAAGAAACAATTCAAGTATTGTGGAAATACAACCAGATAACACAGGATTTAACAGCTTCTACACTAAGGGATGAAAGTGTTTGAAATATGATATTCCACAGGTCAAAGGAGATAGGATTAAAACCATCACCTACTCAGCAAAACTGAGTATAACACCTCAAGGGAAAAAATGGAATTTCAATGGAATAGAGGACTTCCAAGCATTCCTGTTGAAAAAATCAGAGCTGAATAGAAAATCTGACCTTCAGATACAAGAATCAAGAGAAACATGAAAAGGTAAAGAGGAAAGTGAAGCCTTAAGGAACTCATTAAAGTTGAATTATTTACATTCCTACATGGAAAGATGTTATTTGTAACTCACGAGACCTTTTTCAGTATTAGGGTAGTTAGAGGGAATATATATGTAAGTGTGTATGGGTATGTATGTGTATATATTATATATGTGTAGGTATATATATGTGTGTGTGCGTGTGTGTGTGTGTGTATAAAAATACATAAGCAGACAGAGGGCACAGGGTGAGCTGAATATGAAAGGAGAATACCTAAAAAAAATAAAATTTACTGTTGAATTGAATGTACTAAGAGTAAGACAAAGGGAGGGGTAGAATGCAGCAAATCATCTCACATAAAAGAGGGAAGAAAGATCTTTCACAATGGAGGGGAAGAGGGAAGAGATGAGAGAAAATAAGTGAGCCTTACTTACTCTCATGGGATTTGACTTAAGGAGGAATAACACACACTTAATTGGATATGGAAATCTATTTTACCATGAAGGAATTCAAGGATAAAGGGGATAGGAGAGGGAAGATAATAGGACGGACAGCAAATTAGGAAAGGGATAATCAGAAGCAAACATTGTGGGAGGACAGGTCAAGGGAGAGAATGGAATATATTGAAGAGGACAGGATAGCACAGAGGGAAATGTGGTTAGTCTTTTACAACATAACTATTATGGAAGTGCTTTGCATTGTTACACATGCATGACCTATACTGAAATACTATTTTCTCAATGAGGGTGGCTGAAGAGGGAGGGAGAGAATATGAAACTCAAAGCTTTAAGAATGAATGTTAAAAATTGTTTTAGTAGGTAACTGGAAATTAAGCTATAAAGGCAATGGAGTACAGAAATCTATTTTGTCCTACATGAAAATAGAGGGGAAGGGGGATGGAAGAAGGGTGGGTAATAGAAGGGAGGACAGATTAGAGGAAGGGATGGCTGGGGTGCATGCTGCCTTGGGGTCGTAGTGGGGAGAGATGGGGAGAGAATTTTGAATTCAAATTCTTGTGGAAATGAATGTTGAGAACTGAAAAATAAATGAATTACTGTAAATAAAAGAAAGATATGCATTAGCTTAAAAATAAGCATGAAGAAAACTATTACCCATTCCCTACATATCCCTAGCCACAGGAATGCTGGCAGTTGTATCTTCACTGGTTGTATAGTGGTTTACAAATTAACTAATTGAAAGTTAAAAATAAAACATATGCAATGAGTCCTCATTTTTTCTGCAATCACTTGTTTACATGCTTTGGCATTTAGTTCACCAGATGTTGACATATATTCCTCAACATGGTGACATGTTCTTAAATACTTGAGATATTGGATATTAAAGATACCTTTGATGATCACTCCACTTAATTAAAACCTGTAGGTTTTCAGTAGGGTTTAAATTAGGGAAGTTCCCAAGATCATTGAAGCATATCTATCTCCATATCTTGGACTAATTTCTTAACTTTTTGTGACATATGGCCTGATTCAAAGACAAAATTTGAAAGAAGGTTGGATTTGGGGAGAAATTATCGATAAGAAGTTCTGTTTTGAATAAGCTGAGTTTGAAATGTCTCTAAGATACCCTACTTGAAATGTAGTATTCCTGCAACATTCCAATCTCCACTTGGAATTCTGTAACTCCAGAACAATTCTTCTTCTCAGTAAATCAATACACGTATTGATCAGAGTTCTTCATCCCTCCATAGAGAAAAGACTTTTAGGTGCACTGGAAGTAAAGAAAAAGCCCTAAAATACATGTTTTGGGTGAATATTTTACAGTCTAATGAAGATGCCCAAAGCTTAGAGACTATCCTGGAATCCCTCTTACAATGGTTTTGGTATAGTCTTGATTGAAAAAATGAGTTTCCTTAATAAAAATTATCTTTTTTTAATTTGCAGTACTCTGGTCTTGGTCTACGTCCACTGCAGGTATTTAGCAATAGTTAACAACTGTTTTGTTACTAGTTTCTTAGATGTTCTGCCATTTCAAGTACCCTATACCGTACTATATAGAGCAGAGGTATCAAACTCTGGTACAAAAAAGCAGATTAAAATGTAATTGGGAAGTGGTTTTTGTTGTTGGCTAGTTATTTTGCAGTTGTGACTGACACTTTGTGGGTCCATTGGGGGTTTTCTTTGCAAAGATATTGAAGTTGTTTGCCATTTCCTTCTCCAGCTCATTTTACAGATGAGGAAACTGAGGCAAACAGGGTTAAATGACTTGTCAAGCTAGCAAGTGTTTTGAGGTTGGATGTGAACTAGTAAGAGGAGTCTTCCTAACTCTAAGTCAGGTACTCTATCTACTGTACCACCTTACTGCCCTAAACTGGAAACGTTTAACAAAATAAATGAAAATATAATATAACACAGATATTGCTAATTTGTGGTATTCTAAATCAATATGTATTCACAAAAGATATTTCTATGAGTTTGACACCACTGCTGAAGAGGAATCATTAATAATTCCTCTAACTGCCAAATCCTTCTGAAAGTCTTCACTGGTTTTCAAAGGATTAATTATTCTATTTCATGGTCATACTGTAGTTTGTCATTTCTTGGCTTTGCCTTTTGTTTTCAACCACACTGACCACAGTGTCCTTTTTATTTCAGGGTGGTTTATCCTGTTTCATTGAATACTTAAGTGATCCTTGGAGCTGACCTGGCTTCCCCAAACCAGTGACTCCTGCATTATTTCTAGTAGCATTGAAATGTGTTTTTAAGAGTTACAACTTTTGCATGTTGCTATATCCATTCTGTAACACAAGAAAAGAGAGCAATGAAACCCTTTGTATATGGCATGAAATCCTGAATTTCACTGACGGAGAACTAAAGGTGGGATAATTAGCTCAAAATACAACTTCATATTAACAAGTTCAGAAGAACTTACATAGCCCAAGGTCAGTAGATACCCATACACATGGCTATGGCTGTCACAAAATGAAACCATATCAAAATTATTGCATGTCCTAAATAATTTGCCTACAACTGTGTATGATTCGCAACAATACTTTAAAAATGGTATTTTGAACTAAAATTACAAGGAATTTTTAAACTCATATTTTAATTAGGTCTTCAGTAGACTGACTAACTGAATATTTACCTTTCTTTTATTCTCTACTTGCCCTGCTTTCTAACAGGGAGCTTTCTGATAGTTTCACTAGGAATCATTTATAAATGAAAATGGCTTTGGATTTCAGTTCCTTTGTAATTGTATAAGTAAACCTCCAGATATTCCTTGAATAAATATGAAAAATTATAAGGGAAGTTCTGCAAACCTTGAAGTGTGAAAGAAATGTTATTATTATTATCTTTAGTTAATGAAATATCTCTGTGACATCTAGCTTGAAATGTTCAATAGGAAATTAGTGATACAGAATTGAATCACAGGATTGACTAGTGGTAGATATATAGATATACAAGTCATTTTCATCAAACTGCTAATTAAACCCACAGGAGCAAATCAAGTCACAAAGAAAGAAAATGTAGAGAAAGAGGAGGGGTCAAGACAGAGAGTTGGGGAACATCTACAATTAGAGGACATGATATAGATTGTAATCCAATAAAAGAGATTGAGAAGGAATTCTGATGGGTATGAAGAGAAGCATGAAAGAGCAGTGTCATGGTAACCTAGAAAAATGAGCATTCAGGAGGTGACCAGAGTCAACAATGTCAAATGTAGTAGATGGTTCAAGAAATATGAGACCAAGAAAAAATATCAGCTTAGCTTATTTAGAAATCATTAGTAACTTTGGAGAGAAAAGTTTCAGTTAAATGATGAGTCTGAAAGACAGATTCCAAAAGAATGAATGAGCGAAGGAAGTGGAGGCAAAGACATAGACAATAGACAGCTCTTTTCTAGAAGTTTGCAGGAGAAAGGGAAGAGAGATACAGAATGGCAGTTTGAGGGGATGGTAGGATTTAAGGGAAATTTTTTTAAGGAGGGAAGAGGATCAGACATGTTTGAAAGAAGAAAAGATGAATTAGGATGAAAGAGAAAACAGGAGATGGTGTCAATGGGGTGTTGGGATGGACAGAAGTGGATAAAATGGAGTTTAATCGTCTCAGAAAAATAAGAGTAGTGGTCTTAGAGGTTGTCGGGGGGGGAGGGAAAAGATTTAGAAAAGCTGCTGTGCATAGTGAAAGAGGGCATCAGTCAAGGAGAAATAAAAGGATTACTTTGCTCTAGTGATCATTCAGTTGAAACTGGATAACAAATATTTATATTTGTAACCTGTTACATCATTTTTTTCAGCTCTGTAGATCATATGAGTAGGAGTAGAGGTGACAGAAGGTGGAAGAAAGCCAATGATGGGTGGTTATCAAATAAGAGGGCAAGTGATTCAAACGTAGATGACAGTGTGCAATCGGATTGGTTAAGTATGGGGCTGAAATTAGAAAGGAAAGAAAAGAAAATCAGAGTAGGGGCAATATCCTAAAATCCTGAGAGGCAGAGGGACTGGAGACCAGGATGAAACTGAAGAATATGTTTAGGCAGGACTAGATTAAAGAAATGGATAATAGCAATGGTGTGGCCATCCCTACACATAGCTGAGGTGGAACGGAAGGCTGTCGTGAGACTTAAGGATGCTGAAGAATTAGATTAGGAAGACTAAGGGAACAATAATGTGGATGATGAATCTACTATTATAAGGTCAGGATTTGGGAAAGAGAGGAAGATGGTGATCCAGGTGATTAATTCCGTGGGAGAAGACGGAGAATTGTGGTCTGGGAAAGGGGTATAAAATTTATTTCAGCCTCCTCTTCCCAGACAGCAACTCCTGGGATCTTATGCACTTGGCCAAAACGGTATTATGGTGCACTGAATCTAAACACACACACACACACACACACACACACACACACACACACACACCTTCTTAAGAGAAAGGAGAAATTGGGGGAGATTTATAATTAATTGTGTTGCTGTTTGTTTGCCCTACTCTTCTTTATCCCTTGTGAAATTTTCTTGGCAAAGATGCCAGAGGGATTTGTCATTTCCTTCTCCAGCTCACTTTACAGATGTGGAAACTAAGGCAAACAGGTTCAGAAACTGGCCCAGGGTCATTCAGTGTAGTAAATGTCTGAGGCCAGATTTGAACTCAGGAAGATGAGTCTTCCTGACTCCAGGCCCTGCATTATATCCACTGCGCTACCCTTATAGTTCAATGAAAATATGTAAATCTGTCTAACATAGGCAGAGGGACTGAGCATGTGATTTCACTGATATAGGGAACTCCCAAGGGAGGAAACTCTCTACTAAAGTCTCTCCAACTTACAGTCTTTGAGTTGTCAAAAGTATTGAGTGTAACACAGGATGTCTGCATCCCAATTTGAATCCAGATCTTTCTAGCTTCAGGGACAGTTCACTGACTCCCATGCTATGCTGTCTTCTCTAGCAAAAATAACTACTATAAATTGAGAGTATGTTTTTTTAAAAACTAACCCTAAAATGCAGATTTATATTAATTTCCCCAAAGAAGATGGAATTAGGTTATAAATCTGCATCTCTTCTAGATCCTGTGAGCTGAATTCACCCACAATCATGTGACCTAATACATAAACCCCAAAATATGATGATGAAAAGAAAGAAAAGAAAGTGAAAGGGAAAATCAATTAGTAAAATTCCAAGCCTCCCGAGAAAGGAGATGCTTGTTCTACCTTGATAGAGAACAGTGGGGAAGAGAGGAGGAAGATGAGAGTGCTGCTGTTTGAAGGAAAGAAAGGAAATACTTCCAGGAAAATACATCACTTCCAGGATTAAGGTTCTTAGAGGAGAAGACATGGCCAGACAGTCATGAAGGAGAGAGAGAGAGAGAGCAGAAGCACAATCTCCTCAGCCAAGAGACTAACAAGTAGAAAGACATCAAGCCATACCTTGTTCTAAATATAGGCCTGGTCAGAAAATAAAGATGGGAATTGCACTGGCCTAGCATGGCAAGAAAGAGTTAGTCCCTTGGTAAGTCTTCTCCATATAGCATTCTTTTACACTTCTGGTCTAGCCAGGAAACCTTTAAGAGTCTCAACAAAAAAAATACCTCTCTCTTGCTAGATTCTCATAGCCTGCTCCTCCTTAGCTTCCATTGAAGGTTGAAAACAAAATTTTAATTTACTCCAAACTTAGACAGTGAGCTCTGGATATTGGTTAGTCTAGAATCAAAAAGATCCTGTGCTATTATCGATAAATATCTTTTTCTAATCTAGACACCCATCCTGCAGATGCTGCCCCTCTTAATCAGATCTCTTATTCTGGTAGAAGCTGCCACAGGCAATTCCATAATCAGTGAGCGTATAAGGAAGCAGAGTGACACTGCTTCATGTGCTACTGATAGGCATGCTGTCTTCTGAGAAGACTGATTTTGTGGTCTTCATTCTTGGTGGTTATATTGGCTTTTCCATTCTGCCCTAGTAGCATCAAGCATGTTGACTGGACCTGCAGCATCTTCCTCTCCAAGTTTAGCTCCCTCAAGATGGTCTCACCAAGGGCTTCTCTTCCTGGTGTTTCTAGCTCTGTACATCTTTTTTTTTTTTTAATTTAACTACTTTGTTTTCAGTTTTCAACAATCACTTCCATAAGTTTTAAATTTTCTCCCACTCTCTCTCTGAGATGGCATGCAATCTTAAATCTTCTACACATACATACTTATTAACCACTTTTTCACATTAGTCATGTTGCATAGAAGAATTAAAACAAATGGGAGAAACCATAAGAAAAACCAAACCAAACCAAAACATAACAAAAGAGAAAATAGTCTGCTCCATTCTATGTTCTGGTTCCATAGTTCTTTCTCTGGATGTGGATGGCATTTTGCATTTTGCATTTTGCATCAAGAGCCCTTTGGAAATGTCTTTGCATTGCTGTGAAAGACTATCAGAAACAGTCCTTGCACACTGTGGCTGTTACTGTGTATAATGTTCTCCTGGATCTGCTCATATCACTTAGCATCAGTTCATATAAATCTTTCCAGGTTTTTCTGAATTTTTGACTGTTCATCATTTCTTATAGCACAAGAGTACTTCAATATATTCATATACCACAACTGGTTCAGCCATTCCCAATTGATGGGCAATTTCCATTGATTTCCAGTTCTTGGCCACCACAAAAAGAGCTGCTACAAATATTTTTGTGCATTTGGGACCTTCCCCATTTTTATGATCTCTTTAGGATACAGCCCTAGAAGCGATAGTGCTGGGTCAAAGTGTATGCACATTTTTGTAGCCCTTTGGGCAAAGTTTCAAATTGCTCTCCAAAATGGTTGAATCAGCTCACAGCTCCACCAACAATGAATTAGTGTTCCAACTCTCTCATATCTTCTCCAACATTTATCATCTTCCTGTTTTGTCATGTTAGCCAATCTAATAGGTGTGATGTGGTACCTCAAAGTTCTTTTGATTTGCATAGAGCATTTTTTCATATGACTATAGACAGCTTTAATTTCTTCCTCTGAAAACTGCCTGCTCATATCTTTTGACCATTTATCAACTGGGGAACGACTTGTATTCTTGTAAATTTGACTCAGTTCTTTATATATTTTAGAAATGAGGCCTTTATAACAGACACAGTTGTAAAAATTATTTCCAGTTTTCTGCTTCCCTCCTAATTTTGGTTGCATTGGGTTTGCTTGTGCAACAACTTTTCAATTTAATGTAATCAAAATTATCCACTTTGTACTTTATAATGTTCTCTATCTCTTGTTTGGTTGTAAATTTCTCCATTCTCTGTAGATCTAACAAATACATTATCTCTTGCTCCCCTAATTTGTTTATAATATCAGCCTTTATACCTAGATCATGTACTCATTTGGACTCTATTCTGGTATATGGTGTCAGGTATTGGTCTATGCCCAGTTTTCATCACACTATTATCCAGTTTTCCCAGTGGTTTTTGTCAAACAGTGAGTTCTTATCCCAGAAGTTGGGTTCCTTGGGTTTATCAAACAGCAGACTTCTATGTTCATTGACCACTGTGTCTTGAGCACCTAACATATTCCACTGATCTACCCCTCTATTTCTTAGCCAACACCAAATGGTTTTGATGATTGATGCTTTATAACAATTTGAGATCTGGCCCAGTACAACTTTAGAAGCCAGACTTTAGCTCCCTACTCACTCTGAGTACCTGAATAGGCCAAAGTCTCCCATTGAATCCCGGGGCCTTCTCCAGTCATCCTGATAAATATCTGGTCACTGGATTCAGATGGCTCTGGAGGAGAAGTGAGGCTGGTGACTGGCACAGCACTCCCTCACTCAAAACAAAGTCAAGTGCAAGTCATGTCATCATTTCTCTGATGTTGTGGAATTCTTCAAAAACAAAGGATGAACACACACCTGTGAGTAGACCAAGTTGCCTGAATGGGGACCCAGCTAGCTGGATAACTCAGCTCATACTCTCCCTTCTGTCCCCCCACCCCTCTTTCTTCTCCTCCCCAAAGGAAGGTAAATTTGGATGGCCAAAATCTTCCCAGTTGATGGGTTTTACTGACTCCTTTCCTTTCCTGCCCTGTCTTGTCCTAAAACCTTAAACCTACTGCACTCTGAAACTGGAACTCCAACGGACTCCTGCCTAAGGGCTCCTCTGGACCCTCCTAGCTTTAGAGTGATTATCAGTAGTAACTGATGCTGGTTCCCACCCAGCCTGGTGTCTTTCTTTTTCTTGACCTCATTAAAGGGGCCATGCCCTGGCTACTTCTTAAATAGGCCTGTTCAATGAATGAGCATTGCCTCACCCTAAGTGAGTACCTGCAAAGACTTTGGTCTAAAGGGCCCAAGGTTTCCCAGTGCATCCTGGGTCATCTCCAGTCATCCTGAGGAATATTAGGTCACTGGATTTAGATGGCTCTAGAGGATAAGTGAGGCTGGTGATCTGCACAGCCCTCCCTCACTCCAAACAGAGTGAAGTGCAAGTCAAGTCATCATTTCTCTGATGTCATGGTCTTTTTCAAAAATGAACACAGACAGACACTGGCTGAGCTGAGCTGAGAGATATGCAATGGCTTTGGCCAATGGATACTCTTCTCTAATGTAGAGTCTCTGAGAGCTGCTGTTGCAAAGAAATTCATTATTATGCTGTTGGCCTCATAGTGGGCCTCTCAGAACATAGCCAGGCTGGCTATTTGATGGGCTATTTTATTTATTTATTTAAGGACTATTTGATGCCCTTCCAGCTTGAGAGGAGAGTCTACTGGCAAAGCCTTCAGGAGTCTTGAATCACTTCCAGTCAACAATGGGGCACCTGAATAGGACTTAATATAGGACTTAATGGAGTAGTCTCCTTCAGAAATTGGTTCTAGAAAGAGTTGATTCTAAAATAGATTGAACTGGATGACCACTGAGGTCTATTCCAATTCTGACATGAAATAACATTTTCTCCTGGTTTTAATTACTGCCTTGCCTAGCTCAAAGTATAAAGTAGATCTCATAAGCTACCTATTTTTACACTAATCACAACAGTAACAACAATGATATACAAATATGCATGTATATATGTATATACATATAAAATCAAAACCCATGTATACTCACTCTCTCTTCCCAAATCCCCTCCCATAAACATCAAGGATCATTTCCTCACATTAACTTACACAGGCATATGGAAGATATATTCAGCAAATATCTTTGACAATGTTTTGCATCATAACCTTGAGAAGAAGTGGAATTTAACATACAAAAATAAAAAATCACACACATAGATTCAGAAAAAAAACAAAGAGGTATAAAATAATTGTCTTTTTAGCAGTTTGCATTAAAAAAAAATCTATGGTATTTAAAAATTAATAGCTAATCCTTTCAGGTTTCCAAAGAACTCCATATACATTATCTTATTTAGCCAGCACAATAATCCTATGAGGTGGGCACTATAGGCATTATCTTTCCCAGAATAAACAAAATCCTCCACTAAAGAACTCTTTTCTTTTTCTATTTGTTTTCACAATCTATCAAATTGATAGAAACTGACAACTACAGGGTTAGTAGACATGGTTGCACAAAATGCTTCCAGAGCTCTGTAAGGACATATCTACTTTATTTTTCAATCTCAAAGTGGGACAAATGTTTTCCTCCTTTTCTCATAGGACATGTCACTACATCTAGAAACTATTTTAAATACTGGCACTGCCATAACCCATTTGAGATAGAGAAATCCAATGGGCTTTTACACAGAAGATATTCACACCTTAAATGTATGCACAAAACTATCAACATGTATTGGTTTTATAAGTTATATTCCTTTCTCTAGCAGCTTGTTTCCTGCATTTTTTTCTCATTATTTCTTTCACATCCATTGTCCTTCAGAGTCTGTTAGCTATATTTTAATGGGCAAGTTGTTAATAAAGTTCCTAATTTTTACTGTCCCAAAGGGACTTTTCTCCTTTCTGTTTTTAAACCTTGCCAATCTGAATTCTTTTTCCAATGTTTATTTTCCTGTGAAAATGTATTTATGCATAAACATATTTATAGAGATGTGATAACATATTATGCTTCATCATGGTACAATGGTGACTGACCCTGGTTCTTGAAGATGTTGCCATCTTGGTACAAAGTCTGATAAATATTCCTAAGCACAAAAGACTTTTCACTAAGTTCTTTGATAATTTGGTGAATCAGAAATTTCATTTTTGTAGGGAGTCCCTCCAATGATGCAGACAGCAACCCCTCATGCCTGTCAATCACACAGGACTCTTGTTTTACACCTCCCAGAAATCTTCCCCAATACACTGGGGGCCTTCCTCAAGTTTTCTTAACATTATGAGCATACCAATGAACCATGTAAACTAACCATCAGTTATCTTTCATCCTATGACTTATGACCAACCCATATTCTTTTACAGGCATACTTTTCTCTGATGACATCCTTTATAAATACTTCTTTTACACAATTCTTGGATGGTAATGTGTTATAGGCTACTCATGCCCACCATAAGCTTCTTCATTGCCCTCTGAGTTTACCTTAAGTTTAATTTTTCAGATACTGTTATTTCATTATTAACAGCCATACAATAAAACCAGTAGTATATTATTGTTTAATAGGTAGGACTTTGTTTCAAGGATAAGATTGGGGGCAATTCATTAAGTATGAACCTCAAAATAGTCTATGTCCCTTAATCACAGACTATACTGGCTGAGTGTAGAGGCTTATCACCAGAAGGCTTACCAATTAATGATGAGATTTTGGGCCATGGCAATTCTTAAGGAGCCACAAACTACTTTGATGGAAAGAATACCTACACCAGACACATCATGAATCTTCCAAAAAGCTCAAAAGTATCATAGTAATGATGTAATATTAGGGTTGGATTATAGTACTTTCCATGGAATTGAATGTGAGCTCAGGTCAGTTATAGTGACAGATGTACCCTAGCCCGAGCTAAGGGATATATAAGGGAAACTATTCTAGAAAAGCACTCACTATACAAAATAGTAGGCATCAGGCTTGGTGGCTACCTTGTGAACTTGAGAAATTCAAACTTGCCTAATGATAGGGCAAGCAAGCTAGCTCAAAAAGTAAGCAAATAAACTCAAAAGAGATCTAAACTTGTATAGAATACGGAATAAGCACACAGGACTAACTGAATTCAACCCTCTCAGATGCTGGATCAGTCTTCAAGATGTCATTCATAGAGTAGGATGGGGAGAGTTTTCCTACAAAGGGGTTCTGGCTCTGGCTTCAAGTGGGCCAGATCTGGTACTTGGAGGTTCTAACCCTAAAGAGGGCAATCAGGATTTTTCTCATATTCTCTGGCTTATTATATCCCCATCCCAGAGTCCTAGGGATAATTTCTTATAGATGCTTAGTTATGGCTCATATCTAGAGGCTATCAAGTCCCTTCTCTTAAAACATAGGTTTCCAAAGTGGGAAATACTGCAACCTGTGGGGAGGTGGTGCTGGAATGATCCAGGGGAATGACAGTAACCTCAGATGCATTTGCGGGGAGGGAACATTGAATCAAAATAAAGGAGTAGCGGAAGCATAAGGAAAGAAGATAGGAAAATTTTGAAAAAACATTCATATATGATTTATCTGTTGTGTAACAGAGTTAAAGTCATAGTGATTACTTTATTTTCCAAATAAACACATAATATGCAAATTATAACCAATCAGTGGTCAAGTCTGCCAATAGGTCTTAATAAGCAAGTGTTGGCAGGTGAATATGTCATGTTTTGTCAAGAAGTCCAGCACGCATTGACAGGAATATGTATGTATAATAACTTGTTTACAATATGATACGTGACATGATGCAATATTATGTCATCAAAATTTCAATGCAGAAACCCCCCCCACAAATTTAAAATAAATTATTAAATTTAAGATG
Organism: Bettongia penicillata ogilbyi; assembly: GCA_023548195.1. Classification (NCBI taxonomy): domain Eukaryota; kingdom Metazoa; phylum Chordata; class Mammalia; order Diprotodontia; family Potoroidae; genus Bettongia; species Bettongia penicillata. The sequence continues at coordinate 2,725,788 of JAJHZJ010000287.1, read as the reverse complement.
CATCATTTTAAATATTCATATACATATATATATATATATTTGAAGTGGCACAAATTTCAAAAAATATTGAAGAGTTAAAGAAAATAGATTTCCAAGGGAGTGCTGAGTAATTTTTTTAAAAATGGGGCAGTAGGCCAAGTTTAGTTTGGGAATCTCTGTATTAAAGTTACTTAATGTATAAATTGGTGGAAAAAGCACTGGTTCTGGAGTCAAAGAATCTGGGTTCAAATCCTACATCTAATGTTCACTCCCTGAGTGATCTTGGGAAAGTCATTTAACCTTTAAAGGCCTCAGTTTCCTCATTTGAAAACTGAGTGAACTGGATAAGACAGCTTCTGAGGTTCCTACAAACTTTAGATCTATGATTTTATATCAAGCATAAGGCAGCCATTTTGTTCTTTAACCACAGAAACAATTTATTAAAGTACAAAGAACTCAATGTGCTCATTGATAAATGCTTAAAACATGAAATAATAACCCCAAACTCCAATTTATGCTATCCTAAGAGGTAAAAACTCCCAATAGATAGGTGGAACTACTGAACAGATCATTCACATTTATTTTATATTTATACTACCCAAATAGCAACTCAAGATCAATATATTCTGGGAGTGAAGTGATGCAATTCACGGATATAGGATATACTGTTACACATCCCTTATTCGTTTCTATAAATTACTCTTTTTTTCCCTTCAGAATGAGATGCTTTATAGAAAGGGGAAAAATCTTGTCTTGCCTTAGTTCTTCTTTCCTCTGGGACCTCTGGAATTTTTTTTTACTTTATTTTTTAAAATATTTTGAACTTAGATACAAAAAGAAGAGAAACAAACAAATACAAAATAAGAAAAGGAAAAATTGCCATGTACACAGCAGAACATAACAGAAGATTCAAAATATAAAGCAATAAATTTCCACTTCAAGAAGTCTATATAACAAATATTACATATTATGTTCAGAATTGTCCACCTTTTACTTCCTTGTAGATTTTATTTTGCTTTCTCCTGTGCACTTTTTACTTTGTTCTTTTTTTTTCCCTTCCTCTCCCCCCTGCCCTGCCAAGAAGGTTACAATTAAATGTGGATGCACACACACACACACACACACACACATGCATATACACATACACACATACATATATACACATACATACAAACATATAGACCTACAGACCTACATACACTTAGATACATATATTCTTGTTTGTGCTCTGTTTTTCTGAAGGTAGATAACATCTTCCTTCCTAAATCCAATTCTTTCCATACTTTTCTAAATCCACCAATTCATCATTTCCTATAGCTCAGCAATATTCCAACTTTATGCTGTCTAGTTATTTTAAATAGTCTAAAATAATATTGATTAATATGGGTGATATACAGTAGTGTAATTATTCTTAATAAAAGTTCATCCTCCTAGTGGTAGTTATCTTTTCTTATCACAAGGGTATAACTGCCAAAAGTACTCCTTCTGAGTAACCAGCATCCATTTCAAGGTATCTAGCCCTCTCAAGCACACAAAGTAACTGTCAAGGTTAGAAACTCCATCTCAAGGACATTGTTCAGTCCTTTGTGCTCAGAGAAAGAAATACAAAGCAGATCAGGAAGCTAGAGACTTGAGACAGTCTCAGGATCACCTAAGCAAGCACTTGCCATCATGGGTCTGTAGTTCCCACCTGTATCTGCTACTGGGGGGAGAGAGAAGAGAGCTATAAGAGAGAAGAGAGCTATATACTCTCCACACCCTTGTTGGAATCCTAAGTAAAGCTGGCAGAAGTTTAAGTGAGAGAGACGTGGAGCGTTCATCCTTTCATTTTGAAGCCTACTAAGTGAAGTTCCCAGTTCAATCATCAATCACCTGCAGCACAGCCACCCCTCCAGTGACCCCAAATCTAAACATACCCATACACACCAACCACTTATTTACTGTTCACAGGGAACATGGAAGTAAACACGGCCTCTGATCACACATGTCCCTCAGCAAGGATCCAGAGAATAGATATCACCAGAAGTGGCCCAAGATCAAACTGAGCTATAAGGGAAGCAGTCTAATCTCTCTATGCTACACCCAAAAACATGCTTTTCCATTATAAATACAAACTGCCTACATATTTTTTTACCTACTCAGTTTCCCATTATTTATATCATACCAATTGTTTTCTTATATATTATTATATATTATATATTTCTTATATATTATTATATATTATATATATTAAAAAATTAATATAACTTTTAGTTCTAATATAATTTTGTATTCCTGAATTCCTAAAGGAATCACCTTCCTACTATATGTAAAACTTTGACCTATACATTCCTTTCACCTTTTTGTTCTAAATTGTATGATTTTTTTTCCTGTTTCTTTTTTTGCCTTAGCCTTAGCCATCGGATTCTAAATTATTTGAAGATTATAGTTTATGATCAAGTATTTGGGCATCTTCTCAGCCTATATTTTAGACTACAGAATATCACTAATACATCTAAACTTTATATTCATTTTACCAAAAACTTAAAATGCACCATGTACTAAATCACAATTTTGCCTTTCCTTATTTCCTTACACTAAATATCTTTCAATTGTTTTTATGTCTTTGCCTTCTGATAGCTGTTTTATAGGGGAATAAGATTCTGTAATCTGAGGATATACTATTTTATATAACTTATTCTTCTGTGCAATTATTCTTCATAAATCTGAAGGTTATTTCTGTATTATTGTCAGTCATCGGTCAATAATGGGGAAGTGTCAGAATGTATAATGAAAGTCCTGAAGTCTTCGAATATAACAGGAAGGGACAGAAGCTGCTAAAACTCATTTTTCTTCTGAATTTGCCACTAGGAAGTGTTCTCAGGAAATGAAAATTTTGATATATGAAGTCAATAGCAGGAAATTTTTTCACTTTTTTCCAAGTCATAACCTTAGAACTATTAATTTTTAAAACACCAAATGATATTTTGTATACTTTATCTTGCTTTAGAATATAATAGAGCTATATACTAACCATGGAGTAGTTTATCTTTAGAATGTTTGAAAACAAGCTAGAGAGGATATTTATGGAACATGGGGTCAGTGTAGTGAATTAAGAATAATGGTGCTGGATCCTGGCACTACATTACATCAATCACAATATCTGCCTTACTTCTAAAGACAAACATGGTGACTTTTTGTTAATGATGAGGCTGCTAAAAGCATCTCAGGAATTAAAAATTGATGAGCTCTATGCTTCTCTTCAAGAGTCTTTATAACAGAAGGGGAGAATATGAAAAAGACAGTACATACAGAGGTGACTGTAAGACAATGAAAGTCGCTGAAAATTATAATGGGCTATCAAGGGAAGTAATTGTATCCTAAGAGTCCTTTAAAATAGGGAAAGACCATAGATTTTAGAACTGGAAAGGACCTTAGAAATCATTTAGTCCAACCCTTCATTTATAGAGGAGGAAACTGAGGCAAACAGAAGAAGTTAATTGACTTGCCCCAAAGTTACAGAGCAGCTAGATGGTACAGTAGACAGAGCTTTGGGCCTGGAGTCAGGAAGATCTGAGATCCCCTTGGACACTTACTAGCTGCGTGACCTTGAGCAAGTCACTGAACCTCTGTTTGCTTCGACACCTACCCACAGCATTATTCTGAGGAACACATGATGACATCTGTAAAATGCTCAGTCTGGTACCTGGCACAGAGTACGTACAATATAAGGAGTAGCTACATCTATTATTAATCTAGCAAAGCTGGACTCTGAGCCTACATCATCTAGCTTCAAGTCCGACACTTTTATTGCTCTGCCACGCATTAGGATTGAGATTAAGTAAGATTTTGCCTGAAGACAAGGGCATAGAGCAGGTGCTGTTGTGGGTCCCTCTAAAATTCACCTCTGTGTCCCCCTCCTTACCCAGGTATAAGGAATCATAAAGATAAGCATAACAGGTGTGCACACTTACATATGAAGTCATTTAACAAACCACTAAAGAATTGGCTCTTATTTCCCAAAGCTGGATCATGTTCCCTGTCCTCTTTCCATGCAGAAAGAATACAGAGAACAAATAGGAGCTATATCACATACTTGCCATGTGGGTGTGAAAAACTGTTTCCAGAAAGAAAATGACAAGCATACTGATGTACCCGAAATAAGTGTGAGTGGAGGTACTACTGCTAAGCTAGGACTGGCAGGGCCTCCATCAGGGCTTGGAATTCAAGGAAAGGAGGTGAGGAATCTCCCAACTGCCAATTATCGTGTTTACACCTCCAACAATACATGACATATTTCATGGATTCAAAATTTAGCCTAAAAAAAGACTGGAAACATATACTTTCCTTTGACTTCTGAAAAGAAATCAAGATTGTAGGTGCTCCCCAAATCATGGAACAGAAGTGGGAGAGGAGGAGAGATGGTGGCTCACTGAGTCACCCACAGCCCAAACTTAAACGCCTTCACAAAGAGAAACATTCTCAGCTGTTGGACTGCTTTGTCTGAGACCAGCTTCTGTTCTGGGGTCCTAGAATCTAGTAGTGCTCAGTTCAGTTTTATGTGCATTGTGAGAACTCAGTAAATAGTAATGACACATGATAATCCATTGAAGGACAGTGATATCGTGAGGAAATCTAATATACAAGATTATTAGTTAAGCAACTTGGAAACAGGTTCAGACTTTTTTGGGTTTTTTCAAATATCACACTTATGTGCCTGAAATAGTTAATCCCATCACAGGTATATTTGCATAAATATTCACTATCTGCCTAAATAGCCATGTGTTATCTGCATATAATTTGCATTTATCTACATGGATTATGTCATCAGCTTTTAAGAGATGTTCAAGGAAAACTAGGATTATTATTGCTAGTCTTCAGGTCATTGTTATATTTCTACTTTCTTTCTAACTACCTCCTCAGGAGATATCTTACTATACTGGATAAATAACTGGCTTCCAAACACAAAGATTTGAGTTTGAGGTCTGCCCCTCTCCTCCCCAATTCATACTAGCCGTGTGACCTTGAAGTTACATGACTTTTCAGTGAGTCAAGTAACTAAACTAATAATTTGTAGAGAAGGTGAAGATCTGCATTATTCAACAAAGTTTTCTCCTCCAGGGGACTTCCTTAAGCCAATGGAATCCTAGGTCCTGCCCTTAATCCCTAACTCTTTCCCCATCTATTTCTTACCTAGTGAATAAATTATATGAATAGCACTTTCCAGTTTCAATTTTAGACTTGGATTGTAATGTAACATTTCACCCAAGACAAGTGACAAACATCTCTTCTAATTTTCTAAAACCTCCACAAAATGAGATTCTATAATTAGCCCAGTGTTGATGAGCCCTCACTGGCAGGAAATGATTTTTAATGTCTAACTTATATACATGATGCTTTAAGGGAAGTACATTCATTTTCTCATTGCTATGAAAAGTCCTCACCAGAATTCTCAAACAGAACTAGAATTTTGTGATCTTGGGGTATTTTGGCCTTTAAAACAATGTGTCTTATTACATTGGCAAGGAAAAATAGCTAATGCAATCCTGAGCTGCATTCAGAGAGTTAACTTCCTCGAGGAGGTAGAAATCTCTCTATACCTGGGCCTGGTCAGACTATATCTAGGTGGTTGTGTTCAGTTCTAAACAACACAGTTAAAGAAAGACATTGATCAGATAGAGTGAATCCAGAATAGTGACTCTTCAAGGATATGTCATGGGGGTGGGTCAAAGGAATTAGGGAAGTTTAGGCTGAGAAGAAAAGATTCAGAGAAGAATGTGAGAACTGTGTTCAAGTACCTGAAGGGCTGTCACATGAAGGAGGAAGAATTAGACTTCGATTTTTTGGTCCTGAGAGGGGAGAAGTAGGAATGATGGGTGAGGTTGGATGTCAAGACAAAGAACCACTTAGATGGGAGGCAGGTGGCCTCCTCCTTCATGTATGGAGGCTGGAGGACTCACCACTTGTTGGTTCTGTTATAGTAGAGATTCTTTTGTGGAATAGGCTAGAATAAATGGTCACTTAAGTGCCTTAAAATATGAAAAAAAAACTTCATCCCAGATTAAAATGTAAATTGATTATCTCAGAGAAATTTTAAATTTCACTAGTATGGATGTTCTCTCCATGACACAGTCCACTGTAACTTATAGATCTATAAAACTTAAAGACTGAGACAGTTACTAAGAACACTGAGTTGATTTAGAGCACAAAAGAGACCAAGTCACATAGTAGGTGTCAGAGATAGGACTTGAATCCAGATCTTCCTGACTTTTACCATACTGCCTCCCAGTTGAGGAAACTATTAACTAAAAACAAATATGCTTGAATACCTTGTTGCTGTGTTCATCCTTCGTTTTCGAAGACCATGACATTAGAAAAATGAGGACATGACTTGCACTTAACTTTGCTCCGAGTGAGGAAGGGCTATACAAGGTCATCAGCCTCACTTCCCCCTCCCGAGCCATCTAGATCCAGTAACTAAATATTCATCAGGATGACAGGAGGTGACCCGGGTGCACTGGGAGACCCTGGCCCTTTTAGGCCTGGCCTTTTCAGGTATTCACTTAGAGGGAGGTAACACCCATTCAGTGAATATTCCTCTTTAAGAAACAGTCAAGAAATGGCCCCTTTAATGAGCAAAAAGAAAAAAAATAACAAAATCAAGCCGGAAGGGAAAGGGAAAGAGTTACTATTGATAATCACTCTAAGCCAGGAGGGTCCAGAGAACGGGACCTGTTGTCCAATCTATGGGCTTCAGATTTTGGGAAAGACAAGCAAGGAAGGAAGGAAGGCAGGAAGGAGGGAGGGAAGGAGGAAGGGAGGAAGGGAGGAAAGGGGAAGGGAAAGGGAAAGGAGAAGGAAGGGGGAAGGGAAGGGAAGGAAAGGAAAAAGAAAGAAAGACATTAAGCCAGTAAACTCCAAGTTAACTGGGCAGCCTCTGGTCTTCCAAATTTACCTTCCTTTGGAAAGGAGAAGGAAGGGGAGGGAGAGACAGAAGGGAGAGGATGGGCTGAGTTACCCAGCTAACTGGGTCCCAACTTGGGAAGCTTGGTCTACTCATAGTCTGTGTTTGTCCGTTGTGTTTGAAGAAGACTATGACATCAGAGAAGTGATATGACTCGCACTTGACTTTGTTTTGAGTGAGGGAGGGCTGTGCAAGGTCACCAATCCCACTTTCTCCCCCTGAGCCATCTGGATCCAGTGACCAGATACTCAAAGAGGCAGCTAGCTGGTGCAGTAGAAAGAGCAGACCAGGAAGAACTGAGTTCAAATCTGGTTTTAGACACTGACTACTATATGACCTTGGGCAAGTCACTTAACCTTGTTTGCCTTGATTTCCTCCCCTTTAAAATGGAAATAATAGCATCTATCTCCTAAGGTTTCTATCAGGATAAATTGTATTGCACACTGTAATTGTAATTGTATATGTATGTATATATATATATACACAATTGTATATAATTGTAACTGTAATTGATAATTGTAAAGCACACTGCAAACCTTTAAGTGCTATATAAATGCAAGCTATTATTATTATGGGAAAATTTTAGCTCTAATAAAAAATACAACAAAATATTTATACAAAGAAAGTAAAGGAGATAGACAAGATTTATAATATACAAGTCCCTAGATACAAGAAAGCTTCTTGGTCTAGAAAAGAAGACTTTTTAATTTAAAAAGCTTTTGCGAATAAAACTGATGAAGATAAAACTTAAAATGAATCAGTAGAACAGGAAAAAAAATGTATCAAGTATCACTGATAGAAGTCTGACTTTAAAATATATAAGGAACTGACACAAACAGGCAATATCAAGTGTCATTCCTTATACTCTGACTACATTGGTAATCAGAGGACATGAACAGTTTTCTAAAGAAGTGTAATCTATAAATGACCATGTGCTTCAAATCACTAATAGTAAATGAAGTGAAAATTAAAACAATTCTGAGATTTCACTTTACACTATACAAACTGGCAAAGATGATAAAAGATGGGGCAATAGAAAATCAAGGCAAGACTGATGTACTACTGGTAGTGGAATCACTTGGGATATAAGTTTAGAATGATGCAAGAAAAGTGACTGAACTGCTCATAGTCTTTGACTCTGCATTCACAGTGTTGGGCATATACCCCAGGGAAGTCAAAGACAGAAACAAAGGTCCAGTTAGTCTTTGAGAAGTGGAAATAAAGTAGGTGTTCTGAAACTGGGGAATAGCTGAAAAAATTATTGTATATAAATATAATGAAATATTGTAAGAAGAAAATGAAGACTTCAGAGAAACATAAGATTTGTATGAAATTATAAAGAGAAAAACAATACACAATGACCCCAACAATGTAAATTAAAAGATCACTAAAAGAAAGTTTAGCTCTAAGTAATTAAAAAAATCAATGAAGGTCCCAGAAAATAGATCATGAAATATACTATCCCCCAGAAGCAGAAAGGTAGAGGACTGGTAGGCCAAACTGGCACTCATTGCTATATGTGATCATTTCATCAGATGGTTTTGTTTACTTATTTTAATCACAATAGAATTTCAATTTGACAGTGGGTAGAGGGTATTGAAATGGCGATGATTTAAAGACAAAAGACACAAATAAAATTTTACTCCTCCTATGTGCTTGTGACATTCCTATTATTTTCTTGATTCTCTATAACTCCTTCCTAGGTAGTCGGGTATAAGGTTAGGAGGTGAGGGGAGAGTGTGTTGCTTGCACTAGAAACTAAAAAGTTATTTCATTAAAATATATATTCCTCATCATAATATTTCTCTGTGTGTGGTACAGGTTATATATATTTTGCTCCTAAGGACAGGAGAACAGAAATAGGCTTTGAGGTACTACATATGAATGATATACACTGACTTCTAAATATCATAGTAGAAGATACATAAAAATTAGCATCATAAATTGCTATGCACTGTCTATTATGCAAATGGTTCTCTATTTAAAAATCTACACAAGAGAAGCATTAATCTTAAGGTTTTGCTCCTAAATCAGAAGTTCTTAACCTGTGTGTGTGTGTGTGTGTGTGAGTATGTATGTATGTGTGTGTGACAGACTCTTCTGGACATCTAGTGAAGCATATAGACCTCTTTTTAGGAAAAAAAATTCAAATGCATAAAATACATGGAATTTTAGAGGTGGTAAGCAACTTGAGAGATGATGGACTTAAAGTTGCAAGTGATCTGGGGTCATTCAGTCAGACTCGCTCATTTTAAGATGAAGACACCGAACCTCAGAAAAGTTGTTACTTGCCCAAAGCCCTGCAGGCAGCAAGTGGCAAAGCCAAGGTAAGGTTTCAATACAAGACATCTGGCTCCAAATGCTGTGCTTTCCCCTGTGCTACACTGTATTCCATCTATTTGAGTCTCATTTAAGCTTGCAATCACAGAGTTAAAGCTGGATGAGACTTTAGATACCACTTGGTTAAACTTCTTCCTTTCCTAGATAAAATAAGTGAGACCCAGAGACTTTGTTATCCAAGATCACACAGGCATTAGGTAGTGGAGCTGGGATTAAAAACCAGGTCCCCGGGGGAGGAGCCAAAATGGTGGAGTAGAAAGACTCATGTATGCTAGCTCCAAACCCACAGCCCATAAATTTCCTGTAAAAAGAACTCCCCACAAATTCTGGAGCAGTAGAACCCGCGCAGAAACACACTGGAAGAGATTTCCATTCCAGAGAGCCCTGCAGAGCCGTCCCCAGGGGTCCGTCCCGCTCTGGATGTGGAGCCCAGCCCTGCGTTGACTTGGCCGCAATGCCCCAGAGGAGCAGATCCGAGCAGGCTTCAAGGATGGAACCTCCGGCGACGGCGAAAGTCCCTCCACCCACAGGCACACAGGTCAGTGAGAGAGACTCCTGGGCTGGCCGACAGGGGAGCGGGGTGTCTCCATGACTCGGGCCCCCTCGGGAGGCAGCGGCGGAGGGAGCGGTAGAGGCAGTGGTGGCGGCTCGGGACTCCTGGAGCAAGCAGGAGCTCCATTACCTAAGGTCTCTGAATAAACCCCCTGAGGGATCAGAGCCTGGGAGATGACCCTGCCCCCACCTGCTCCATTACTGAAGGTCTCTGCATAAAGCCCCTGAGGGAACTGAGCCTGAGAGGCGGCCCTGCCCCAACCCAAGCACCAGAACTTAAGCTCACGTTGAATAGCTGCCGCTCCCACTGCGGAAACCCTGAGGCTGGGAAGCAGCATTTGAATCTCAGACCCCAAGCACTAGCTGGGTGGATCTAGGCGGGGATGGAGAGGAATCTCAGAAGTCAAGTAACTGGCTGGGAACATGCCCAGAAAAAGGAAGCAAGATGAGACCATAGAGAGCTACTTTCTTGGGGAAGAGATGTTCCTTCCCCCCTTCATTTCTGATAAGGAAGTAAAATGCTTGCCATCAGGGAAAGACGTGGAGGGCAGGGCCTCTCTACCCCAGACATCCGAGGTGGATGTCCGGTGGGCTCAGGCCATGGAAGAGCTCAAAAAGGATTTTCAAAATCAAGTTAGACAGGTGGAGGAAAAACTGGGAAGAGAAATGAGAGAGATGCAAGAAAAGCATGAAAAACGAGTCAATACCTTGCTAAAGGAGACCCAAAATAATGCGGAAGAAAATAATACCTTGAAAAATAGGCTCACTCAATTGGCAAAAGAGGTTCAAAAAGCCAATGAGGAGAAGAATGCTTTCAAAAGCAAAATTAGCCAAATGGAAAAAGAGGTTCAAAAGCTCACTGAAGAAAATAGTTCTCTCAACATTAGAATGGAACAGATGGAGTCTAATGACTTTCTGAGAAACCAAGAAATCATAAAACAAAACCAAAAGAATGAAAAAATGGAAGAGAATGTGAAATATCTCATGGGAAAAACAACTGACCTGGAAAATAGATCCAGGAGAGACAATTTAAAAATTATGGGACTACCTGAAAGCCATGATCAAAAAAAAAGCCTAGACATCATCTTTCATGAAATTGTCAAGGAAAACTGCCCTGAGATTCTAGAACCAGAGGGCAAAATAAGTATTGAAGGAATCCATCGATCACTGCCTGAAAGAGATCCAAAAAGAGAAACTCCTAGGAACATTGTGGCCAAATTCCAGAATTCCCAGGTCAAGGAGAAAATATTGCAAGCAGCTAGAAAGAAACAATTCCAGTACTGTGGAAATACAATCAGGATAACCCAAGATCTAGTAGCTTCTACATTAAGGGATCAAAGGGCGTGGAATAGGATATTCCAGAAGTCAAAGGAACTAGGACTCAAACCAAGAATCACCTACCCAGCAAAACTGAGTATAATACTTCAGGGGAAAATATGGTCTTTCAGTGAAATGGAGGACTTTCAAGCATTCTTGATGAAAAGACCAGAGCTGAAAAGAAAATCTGACTTTCAAACACAAGAATGAGAAGAAGCATGAAAAAGTAAACAGCAAAGAGAAGTCATAAGGGACCTACCAAAGGTGAACTGTTTACATTCCTACATGGAAAGACAATATTTGTAACTCTTAAAAAGTTTCAGTATACGGGTAGTTGGTGGGACCTCACACAGATGTACAAACACACACACATGCATGCACACACACACATGTACATGTGTGCACGCACACACACATACATACATGCACGCACACACAGAGACAGAGAGCACAGAGTGAATTGAATAGGATGGGACCATATCTTAAAAAGAAATTAAGGTAAATGGTGAGAGAGAAATGTAGTGGGAGGAGAGACGGTGAAATGAAATGGGGTAAATTATATCTCATTCAAGAGGCAAGCAGGAGACTTTTTAGTGGAGGGAAAAAGAGGAGAGCTGAGAAAAAAAACATGAAGTTTACCTGCATCACATTTGACTAAAGGAAGGAGTAAAATGCACACTCATTTTAGTATGAAAACCTATCTTACAGTACAGGAAAGTGGGGGAGAAGGAGATAAGCAGGGAGGGAGGGATGATGGAAGGGAGGGCAATGGGAGAAGGGAGCAATTTGAAGTCAACACTCGGGGAGGGACAGGATCAAAAGACAGAATAAAAACAATGGGGGGCAGAATAGGATGGAGGGATATACAGTTAGTCTTACACAACACGATTGTTATCGAAGTGATTTGCAAAACTACACAGATATGGCCTATATTGAATTGCCTGCCTTCCCAAAGGGAATGGGTGGGGAGGGAGGGATGGGGAGAATTTGGAACTCTAAGTTTTAGGAACAACTGTTGACTATTGTTCTTGCTACTAGGAAATAAGAAATACAGTTAATGGGGAATAGAAAGTCATCTGGCCCTACAGGACAAAAGAGAAGATGGGGACAAGAGAAGGGAGGGATGATAGAAGAGAGGGCAGATTGGTGATAGGGAAAATTAGAATGCTCGGTGTATTGGGGTGAGGGGAGGGGATAAATGGGGAGAAAATTTGGAACCCAAAATTTTGTGAAAATGAATGTAAAAAGTTAAATAAAAAAATTTATATTTTAAAAAAAACAAACAAAAAAACCAGGTCCTTGACTTGAAATACAGCATATTTTGCCCTGTCCCACCCTGCCTCAAAATTTGATCTTTAATTGTGGCATGAAAGCCTCCCTCCCTTTACCCCATTAAAAAAATTTCAAGTATCAATGAGTAGGTGGGAGGGGTACTTTTTTTTTTTTATAGCATCCAGAAATAATATGAAAATAGTTGCTATGGGTGAGAGCCCAAAATATGGCTGGGCGGATAGGGCTTTGCCTCAGGCATAGACATGGTGTGTCTGAGGGTAGGGACAGTGTAGACTTCTCTCAAGGAACAGCAGTATCTGTTCTGTCAACCAGCTTTCTTACCCACCCTCATGGTACCACACTCAGGGTGGACTTCCCTATGCTGCCTGGCCTGTGTGCTCAGGATGCCAGGGATCAGTCCCGGATCTGAGTAGGAGTCAGCAGCAAAGGCTGCCATTAGCTGCCATCCCCTCACTCCTTCCATAGCTAAAACTCAGTTCTAGTTCTCATTTCCTCAGTTCTGTCTTTCCACCGTGACCCACTGAAACACTTTAATCCTAAATTTCCTATTTCTTCCCTCTGATGATGCTCACTGAAGAGGCGCCCTCTCCAAGGCTGACTTCTCTTTCTTTCACACTCACTGATATACAAGGCCAGAAAGAAGAGTTGGAACGGTCCATCCTTCCCCACAGTACTTTTGTTCCCTTCTTATGCCACCACCAGCACTCCTGTAAAATGTATTCTTTCCAGATAGTTGCTATTGTCACCTACTGACTCCCAGGTCACCCTTGTTCTTCCTAACCCACTCCCAGCCTTCCGTACTCAAACACACACGGCCTCTGTCCCAGGATTCGTAGTTAACGGCTCTGGCGGTTTCTCAACCCAAAATACAATGAGATGTACGCTGTTTCCAAAGAGCGGCTTTGGGAAGTCTTAGTAAGACGTCATTCTCTCAGAATATTAAACCATCAATAATTTTATTTTTGTTCGACCTTTCAGAGGGTTTTCCTGCTATCAAAAAATTAGCTCAAAGTCCTTGATAGTAACTGTCAAACCAATCTCTCCAATGTCGCCCTAAATCTGACACGGAGCCGGTACTAGCCCCATTTTCAAAGAAGGTTAAACTGAGGTGAGAGCTATCCAATAATTAGACCAAGGTCGCTCCCTGAGTCAGCGAGAGAGCTATGCATAGAAGTCAAATCTCCTGACACACCAGACTGTACTACACTCCATGACCTACTTGCTCTAAGTTTTGTAGTTACTTCTCCTGAATTCCCTCGGGGCTTTGCTTAATGATTGTATAAATCAACCTCAAATTTGAAAAAATTAAATATCCAATTTTTGCTTTATGGAAGCTAATAAAAGTGGTTAAAAATGCTAGTTAAGAAGAAGACACTTCCATCAATTCCCTTAACACCCAGGAGAAAAAAATGCATGTGTACATTACATTGAAAATATGATTACCTTGGATTTCAGGTCTCATTTAGTCTCTTGAATATAGTACAGTACGCTATACTGAACAAGAAATAACCAGCATTCTATTAAAAAAAACCAGGCTCTGTTTAGCAGATATTAGTCTATTTTGTCTTTCTTAATTAATGTTCTACCAATATAAAAAGTCACAAAGAAAAATCCAGCTTCAGACAAAATTTCATACTTTTGCTTTCCAGTTTCATAAACACTCATAAAACATTCCTTCATTTATCAATGGATATAATACATTGAAAATATAGGTAAAAAGACCAGAAACCATAACTTTTAAAATAATCCCTGAGCTATAAAATCATTTTTAGGTTTGATGAAAGGAAAATTTCCTAACTTTCTACCTTAGTAAAGTGATAGTATGCTTGATTTTGACATCTGATGCACAGAAAAGTAAAGTAACTTGCATAAGGCTACAGAAGCAGTTTAATGGCAATGGTGGGAATCATTCCCCAGTTTTCTGTAGTTATATTCAGTACTCTTCACAATGAACCACACAATCATGGGGTTAATATTTGTTCTTTTAAAAATTACTTTTCAAAGTAACTGGAGAAAAAACCCATAAGCTCTATGAAAAATAAACTTTCTATCAAATTATAAGGTTATTACTTGGAAATGAATTTAAATGTTAATACCCTTTCAAAGAAGTACTTGCTTCTCCTGGGTAATTTACTCCAAATTTTAGGTCTCATCAATATGCACAGAATTTTTGTTTTCCTCCCAAAAAGACATCTTAGAAAAGTTTTTGTGGTAAGTCCCTTGAAATTAATACTAAAGAGAACTTACTTTTTATAAAACAGATCTGTTCTTAGACATTTTATAGGTCAAAAATCTGAACAGTCACTGCCAAAATAAACTACCTGATAAACTACTTCTCACTAAACCTTATCAGCTATGATTCATATTACCGTAAGTATCCTAACAGTTTCTGAGTGCCACTGTAGACCATCTATTCATTTTTATATAAATAGTTGTAATTGGGGTCTGACATGTGGGCAGATCTTCTCAGCTTGCTTAGGTGACAAGATGCCAGGGAACAACTGTGAGCTGGTCCAGTTATTCTAGAAAGCAATTTGGAATTATACCTCAGAAGCTACTAAACTGTGCATATCATTAGACCCAGTGATACCAAATCATATTTATACCCCCAAAGAGATAAAATAATGAGAGAAACGACTCATCTCATATATAAAAAAAATTTATAGCAGCTTTTTGTGGTGGCAAAGAACTGGAAACTGAGGGGGTATGTATTAATTGGGGAATGATTTAACATGTAATGGTATATTACTATGAAGGAATTTCTATAAGAAATGATGAAAGGGACTGTGATAGGACCAGGGTTTCCCTGCTTCAGCTTCCTTTCCCATCCCCCTCCCCCCAAAAAACAACAAACCAACACAGAGGTAGACTTAGGACAAATCTGCCTGTGGGACTTAATTGGTTCCAGTTTCCAGATGCAATTTCATGATCATCTAGGGGCATAAAAAGTCCCAGCTACAAGTAGTCTGGGCCTAACACCATGAATTTCTAGATTTCCTGATGATTTGCTAACTAGATGTTTCCATATGGAGATGAGGGGGCTACAGCCAGAGAAGGTAAATGCCCCTGTATCCTTGCTGCGTGTCCTTTTTTTGTGGGTTCATCCTTAATTGCCGAAGAAGATCATGCCATCAGAGAAATAATGACATGACTGGCACTTGACTTTGTTTTGAGTGAGGGAGGGCTGTACAGGTCACCAGTCTCACTTCTCCTCCATAGCCATCTGAATCCAGAGACCAGATATTCATCAGGATAACTGGAAATGACCCAGAATGAGGCAATTGGGGTTAAACGACTTTCTCAAGGTCACACAGCTAGTGAGTAACAAGTGTCTGAGGTGAGATTTGAACTCAGCTCCTCCTGACTCCTGCACTGGTGCTCTATCCACTGCACCACCAAGCTGCTCCAGTATGTATTTACTGTGTTAGGATAAAGTAAAGCTCCTTTAGTAAATGTTCAATGAGTTGCAATTGCTTTGTTTTGTCCCCAAACCTAACACCAGTTCTGGCGTTAGAGCTGTTCCTTCAACACAGACAGTTTCAGAGAAAGCTAGGAAGACTTTTATGAATTGATGCAGAGAAAAGTGAATAGAACTAGGAGAACAATTTATACAATAACATTATTATAAAAACAAACTCTGAAAGGCTTTAGAACTCTGATCAACATAATGACCAACCACAATCCCAGAGGACATGTGATAAATGAAACATACTACCTACTTACTGAGAGACAGATGACACTCCTAGGTTGAAAACCGAGACATTTTTCTTTTGATATGGCCCATGGGGGAACTAACTGTCTTACTTGACCATACATGTCTGTAACAGGGGGTTTGTTTTCCTTCTTTCTCAAAGGAGAGGGAGAATTGTTGGAATGGAGAGAAGGTACTTTTTTGTTGATTGAAAAAATAAAAATATAAATTTGATATTAATAAAAAGAAATTTCAAGTTGAATCAAACAAGAAACAAAAAGCTCATGCAGCTTTAAAATACGAATGACAGAACAAGCCTATAAGGTGACTGAACTCTAGCTTCTCTGAAAAACTGGAAAAAGGCAAGACTGCCAAATCAGAGCTAGTGAATTTACTAGTGTAGTCAGTGGCTTTCTCCAACTGAAAGCATGAAAAACTGTCATTTCTGTCAACCACCACAAAGGAATTTTCATCCCACTTTGTTTCTTTTCCTTTCCCAGGTCTGAATTTTCAAAAGTGGTAGGATCTGTCTCGTTACAGTGTCTCCTGGAGCAGCGAGTTATAGTTGCAATAGCAGTATTGGACTTGGTCTTATAACAAGGAGAGCAGTAGTACTGGAGAGAGACCACTGCAAAGTTGGGTTGTTTGATCAAGACAAAGCCCAGTGCAGAGGTGAAATGTAAAGTGGCTAATTAATGGCCATACAAGAACTATGTCCCATGAAGCTTAAATACTGACTTCCCAACTGACGATGCTAGAGAACTCGTTCAGGTTATTCTGTAACTTGTGCTGATTCTCTTGCAATTTCTTCAAACGCTGTGCCTTGATTATGCCTTTTACTTTTCACTCTTTTAGGGGAACTCTTAATTAGAGCCCAAAGTAGTGGAGGATGGGGGGCGGGGAGTGATTACTCAATGAACGTAATAATGGGGAG
Source organism: Bettongia penicillata ogilbyi (assembly GCA_023548195.1). Classification (NCBI taxonomy): domain Eukaryota; kingdom Metazoa; phylum Chordata; class Mammalia; order Diprotodontia; family Potoroidae; genus Bettongia; species Bettongia penicillata. The sequence continues at coordinate 2,708,739 of JAJHZJ010000287.1, read as the reverse complement.
TTAAATTAGGGTTCAGGCTCTTCTGGAGCTGAATCAGGGCAAACTGAATTGGTCAGGTAAAGAATAGGAATCTGTGCAAATTGCCAGGCCTCAGGCCTCCAAACAGGGGCTCTATGCTAGACTATCAAAGCATTTTGCCAGTTTTCTCTCATGTGTAACGTTGAAGCCACCTTTCTTAACAGAGGCATCACATGTCTGCTACCAAAAATGAGGACACTAGTGATTCTTCAAATAGGCCAATTACTTGTTTAAGTACAAAGCACTCACAAATGTATAACAAAAAAAATCCATAAACACTTAAAAGAAAAGAGCTTATTATCTGAGGAACAAAGATGTTGTGCCAAAATGTCCCATGGGTATAAGCATAACTCATTATCAATTCGATAAGTACCTAAAGTAAAGCACCTAAAAGTACAATAACATTTATACTGTCTTTATGGTTTATCACAAAGCCTCTGACTTAGTTCCATGCTCATGGTTTATTCATATACTGTTAAAGATATCAAATAGAACTAAGTGCAGTGAGAAGGCTAGAGAATTTGATGTTCACATAGAAAATGATTCTTTATTTAAAATATGCCACTGACAAATAATTGGAAACTAGGGTGATACTCATCAATTGGGGAATGACTGAACAAACTGTGGTATATGATGGTGATGGAATACTGCTGTGCTATAAGAAATGGTGGAGGGATAGTTTTAGAAAAACCTGAGAAGACTTATATGAACTAATGGAAAATAAAGTGATTAGAACCAGGAGAACATTGTACATAGTAATAGCAATACTGTCATAATAATCAACTATGAAAGACAACTGTTCTGATCAATAAAATGATTCACAATAATTCCAAAGGACTCATGATGAAAAAATGATACATACCTTCAGATATAGGATTTATGAACTTTGTGTGAAGATTGAAGCATATTTTTACTTTATTTTTCTTGTATTTTTTCTCCACAACATGGCTAATGTTGAAATATGTTTTGTATAATTTCATATGTCATAACAAAACATTTCATTGTATATCAGTCTATATGGCTGACTGAAAAGCACATGAAATAACTCCTTTATCATGGAATCTTTCTCAAGTAATATCAAAATGTCATCTGGACTTGGTAAGTAAATTTCTTAATATAATCCAACGGACGATTGAGACTCAAGGGTTTGAGTTTGAATGTAGGGATCAAACTGAATCAATGGATGAAGGAAATACTTACAAATACCCTGGTCTCCTCCAGGCAAGACACATCATACATAAAGCTATCAAGGAAAAAAAACTGTGGCTAAATGTTAAGAAATTCACTGGCATCCTAAAATTAAAGCTTAATAGGAAGAATATATTTAAAGTGATTAGCATATAACCAACTTCAATTTTGTGTATACTTTGGAACTACAAAGTGGACTACAACAGATTTGGAAGATATACCTTAAAAACCCCATACAATATTAACAAAACACAGGGCTTATTTCCCTAAATCAGCTATAAAAAGTTTAGCACTTCCTCATCAAAAAGATAGATTTTTCTCAAGCACAAGACAGAGTTAAAAACAACAACAAAACAAAACATCAGACATATTTTTGGAACAAGCAGGTATCACTCCACTAAACAAGAGTATAGCTGATAAGAGTAAATCCCATTGGATGTGTCAATAAAATGAGGGTTTTTTCCAGAACTTAGGAATGTTTTTAATAAAGGTTGATACCTTAAATATTCATAATCTCCAAGTTGATTGAAACAAAAAGATTTCAAAATACAGAGACCCAGCAGAGCAAATTATAATCATCCTTATTATCCTGATAGCTACTAGAATTGTACTTGGGATGTTTTTGGTGAAGCTAAAGAAAGATAAGCTTATATCCAAATATGTTTATTTGCCAGTAGATTAGTACACAGGACATAAAACATTAAAGAATAATAAACAGGAAAGCAATTTGTCCCAGAGGTATTTCTGAGTTCCATCAAGCAAAAGGAAAAGGATGCTTTTTCTCTAATGATAAGGACAATAATAAAATGTAAAAAGGGAACAACAGAAGCATAGCAGTAACTTGCTCCTAGATCATTTCTACCTCAAATGTCATAAAAAAAGCAAGAATGAGATTAATAATAATATCTTACATTTTACTGAACTACTAATTACACAGCACTTCCATGTACGTTAAAGTTCATTGAAATCTCACAACAACCCTGTGAGATACATAGGGTATGGATTAAATTCACATTTTGGAGATGATGAAACTAAGACTCAGGAAGGTTGAATAACTTGTCCAAAGTCACACAGGCTTCCTGATTCCTACCACATCATGTTTCCTCTGAATGAAGCAATTAACGCCTCAAATAAGTATGCCAGGTGGCATACGGAGAGAGCACTGGGCCTGGAATCTGAAAGACCTGTGTTCAAATCTAGCCTCTGACATTGACTAGCCATGTGACCCTGGACAAGTCACTTTACCCTGTTTGCCTCAGTTTCCTCATATGTAAAATGAGTTAGAGAAGGAAATGGCAAACCAGCCTAGTATCTTTGCCAAGAGAACTCCAATGTAGGGTCACAAAGAGTTAGGCACGACTGAAATGACTAAACAACAAAAAAGCAAACTACCCTAGATAATTTCAAACCCAAACATTCACTGCATTCTCTAATACGTGCTAAGAATGCTCTCTGATTTTTCCAATTCAAAGAGTTCTAATTTTACTAGCTAAATAACAAGAAGTCTCAGTTTCAACTAAACAGCCTGGATTTTTCACACATATTTGTTTACTGAGGAAACAGGCCCCATTCACCATGAGCTCTTTTCTCCCCTCTTTCTATCTCAAAACTCCTTGTCATCTTTCCGCATTCCTTCCATTTTACTTCAGTCTCTGATGAAGGGTGTCCTTCTCTTCACCACAGTCAGTCCTTCTACTTGTATCTTTGATCTTGTCCCCTTCATCCCTTCCCTCTGACAGATTAATCTTGCAATCAATCCTCTATAATTGTCCATCTTCACCTATATACACAGACTAATGTCCTGCTGCCTACAAGCACACGTAGGTCTTTCCCACCTATAATCTCTTGAATCCTATGCCTTGCTTCAGTTTTACAGCCAAACTCCCAGGAAACATTGCCTATGCTAATTGTCTCTATTGCTTATTGTCTCATTCTTTTCACCACCTTGCAGACTTTAGCTCAGTTAAAACTACTCTTCAAAGTTACCAATGATTTCTTAATCGACAAATCCAACTACATTGTCTAAAACCACATTCTTTTTTCACTTTATCGTACACCGGACCCTGCTGACTGCCTTCTCCTCTGTTTCCTTCCTCACGGCTCTCTCAGCTGTCTTCCTTCTTCTGACCATTTCTAGATTGTTGTTCATGTCATGCCCACTAATGGAGTATACTCCAAAGCTCTATCACAGACTTTCTTCTTTCTATAAAGTGATCTCTCACAAATTCAATGTTCATCTTCATGGAAATGATTTCCAGATTTATTGTCCTACCCTAATCTTTCTTATGAGCATAGTGCCCATACCAATTACCTATTCTTATCTTCCAACCATAAGCATCTCAGATTTAAAGATAAGCACAGGACCTGTGCTTTAATTTGCACAAGAAACTCCTAGGAAAGGAAGTTGACTTTGTCAATGCATTTTCCAACCCACACTCAGTAAAAATCAGTGGCTTTTGAACTCCTCCAGGATCAAACATAAAATCCTCTGTTTGGTATTCAAAGTTCTTCATAACCTTGCCGGGCTCCACTCCCTGCCCTTCCTACCTTTCTAGTCTTCAGCCATACTCCCTACTAGTGACATTGGACTTCTGGCTAATACACAAACTCCATCTCAGTTTGGGGCATTCTCTCTAGCTGTCCCCAATGCCTGAAATACTCTCCTTCTGCACCTCTGCTCGTTGGCTTCCCTAGTTCCCTTTAAGTCCCAAGTAAAACCTCATCTTCTACAGGAAACCTTTGTCAATCCCTCTTAATTCCATGCCTTCCCTCTTTCAATAATTTTTGTATACTGTTTTGCTAGTAAATAGCTTGTCTGTACAAATTTGTTTGCATGTTATCTCCCCAACAGATTATGAGATCTTTGAGGGCAGGGTCTACGTTTTTTGCCTCTTTTGTATACCCAATGTTTAGCACAGTGTAAGTGGCACATGGAAGGTGTTTAATAAATGTTTAGTGATGAATTGATTGACTTCTCTGCCACCTCTAGTCTCAAAGAATTACCAGCAATACTGAAAAGTAACATGTCCAGGATCACTCAACCAGTGTGTCAGATTGTCTTGGTTTTGAAGCTTCCTCTTCATGTACTATGCCATTTTGCCTCAAACTTAATGTGTCCAGAATAGAATTCATTATATTTCTCCTGAACACACATCTTTTCTAAAATTCCCTATTTCTGATGAGAAGTCACTGTCCTTCCAGTCACACCACCTCACAACCTTAGAGTCATCCTTGGCTATTCAATGCCTCTTATCCCTCTGTATGCAATCATTTGCCAATGCTTAATCAATTTTATTTTCTCAATATCTCTTGCATCTACTTCCCTTCTTCCACATATAGAACCTCCAGTCTAGTTCAACTTCTCATCACCTCTCATGTGGACTACTGCAATCATATGGGAATTGGGTTCCCTCCTTCAGGTCTATCCCCTCTCCAGTCCATCTTCCACCCAACTACTAAAGAGACACTAATATGGCATAAGTCCGACCTTCTCACTGTCCTGCTCAAAAAGCTTCAATTATTCTCTGTTGTTTCCAGCATAAAATACAAACTATTCTGCTTGGTATTTAAAGCTTTTGACAATCTAGCTCCAGACCACCTTTCTTGACTTATAGCACTGACCCTTTACAGACACTAAATCCTCATTCATGTGCTACCTGATCCCTTCATGTACACTCACCTTTTCTCCAGTCTTCATTTGCACATGCTGACTTTTATGCCTTGGATGCACTTCCTCTTCGTCTAAGCTCCTTCTAACCCTTCAAAGTTCAGTTTCACACCCATTTCTTACATAAGTCCATTCCTGATACCCCTGGGGACTAGTGTCTCTTCTACTGAAATCACTTTGGCTTTACTTACATCCTATGTGTTGTTCTCCCTACCCAAATGATAGTTTCTTAAGAGTGGAGTCTGCTTTGGCACTTAAATATTTGTGGGTTAATTGGTTGGCTCCATGACAACCTCCCTGAACATCAACTCAGAGCTATCATGAGAAAGGATCCAGGGCTTCACTGGATCTATGATCTCATCAATCCTGTGCAACTTTGACCCTTGAGCTCTGAGAAGTCACTACAGAAGATTTCATCCAGAATGGTGGAATCTACATTCTCTTGACAATGATAGCTATCGATAGAGCAGGAGAGCTATCAATGGGTTAACCCTGATTCTTGCCACATGACCGACCCATTTTTTTTCTGATTAGACATTTCACTGATAACACTCATTACACTTCATCCCCTTTATAATTCCTCATACGTTATGTACTGCAGCCTCCTCACATATATAATATCCCTCTGCACAGGCCTTTGGGTGATCCTCTACTTTAATTATTTAGAGATTTAGTATTCAAGGTTTTGCAGGCATACAACACCAGAAGAGGGCTGATGTTAAGGACAGTGCTTTTCATAGGGAGAAGTTTGGGGTCATTAAAAGAATGACATAATTTTATTAAAGTATTTTAACCCATTCTATTCTCCTGTTCAATTCAAACCTTAAGACACTACATAAATGTGAGTTGTGATTATGATGGTGTTATAATTATAAACTCCTTGAAGTCAAAATCAGTGTCATATTTTATCTTTGTATCCTTAGAATCCAGTAAATAATAGAAGATTAAATAAATATTCACTGAATAAATTATTGCCGTTGAGATTATTAAATACTTGAGTGTTTAATAGTTATTTTTTGATGGAGAATAACAGTTCGTTAACCTACTGGAAGGATGACTGCTTGAAGCATGAGGTAACAAATAAGGCAATACAACTCGTTATCCAAAATGTATGCAAAGAACCTAAGAGTAAACCAATAACCTTTAGTTCTGAGAGTCCAGATTTAACTCTATAAAATGACAAACATCACAAATGCCATCAAGCAACTGCCTGAGCTCAGATTCTGTCCTAGATTAGGAGGTCTGGACTGAGGAGGAATTAATGGTTCTCCTACATTCTGATAGTTCTGAGATGTTTTGACCTGGCCTAGAGCTTCTTAGATCAATGTTTTGTAGAATCAGGAAGTTGAGATGGATACTAGAAATTTAGGCTATCCTCTTCACTTTACAAATGAGAAATTTGATATATTGAGAGGTTACAAAGGCATAATTGATTGTAGAAACAGGACTAGAATCATGTCTCCTCACTCCTGGTGCAGTTCTCTTTTACCCTGTATGGTGTGGTGGTCCCCTCTGTCAGCCTTCAAGTGCTACATTATGCTCATGGTATATTAGAAATCCTAGATTAAACTGAATGATTGGGAAAGGACAGGAACTAAACTAGCTTGCTTTGCTGCTGTTGTTCAGTGGTCCTTGTGACCCCATTTGGGGTTTTCTTGGAAAAAATACTTGCTACTTCTTCAGCTCATTTTATAGATGAGGAAACTGAGGCAAACAGTGAAGTGTCTTGCCCAGGATCACATAGCTACTAAGTGTTGGAGGTTGGATTTGAACTCAGGTCTTCCTGATTCCAGGTCTGATACTCTATCCACCGTACCATCTAGCTGAATCCCACAGGTCTTGACCAGGAATAAGGAGACAGTATGATAGGGAGAGGGGACAGAGAAGTTTGCCAGTCTATTGAGCTCTAGTGGATTCACCTTTGAAATAAATTTTCTGGGATAACAGGTCAAGATGCTATTGTCATTTGAGGACTTTTTCCTCAATGACACTGACTATGTAAGAAAAACATTTTCACTCTTCACACAAGTAAAGAACATCTGTAAATTATGCCAGAACTCAGCACTGATGTCTAAAGTTAGCAGTAGGAAGAAACTGCACTTGGCAGCAAGAATAAGTTAATACTGGTTATGATAAAAATACTGGCTGCTGTCCTGGCACTCACCCTACCTTAAATCAGGGAATTGGAAGGGAGTCAATCTGGCTGCTGTTTACAAGACACAAAGCCAATCCCTAACAGTGTCCATATTGGGAAGATTGACAGATAGCTCAGTGTCTCACTCTCTTGTATAAAAAATGTAAACAGTAGAGGGGTCTTCCTCTAAAACAACTGATAACGGAAAAGTGGGGAGCAAATTGTTATGAAATTGATTTTTACTGTGGGCATGTCTGTTCAGAAAGGTAGTTAGTCGCTGGTAAGGAGAAGAGGTCCTCCTCTCCTTAGAGGCTGTATTTTCTTAAAGACAATTTTTTCTGGTCCTTACTCTGTGAAAGATCTAAAAGCTCAGAAAATACATCCTTTATTCCTAGGTAATCCATTCTTGAACTTAAATACTAGTACTCTCCACTTTTCTACCTTGCTTTTATCACAAGCTACCTTGGATCAGTTTTGTATGCAATCTTAATCCTTCATTAGAGTTCCTTGAGGGCTGGAACTGCTCTGTTTTTTTCCATTTTTGTAACCTCAGGGCTTAACATAGTACCTTGTATGCAACAGGAGTTTCCTAAATGTTCTGTTGAATTCAGCTGAATTGAATTACCCTGTTAGGGAGAGCTTCTTTATAGAGAAATCACATCTAAAGAGCTCTTGCTACAACTCTGCCAATTTATCTTGGTTCTACTCTCAATAGTAGTAAAAAGAAGATGATTCTTTTGTGTGTGTTTATGTATACATACACACATCAACAAAAGATATACACATATATTGCATATACATAATACATTATACACAAACATATAGAATAGATGGTGGTGTTGTCCTTTTTTCTTGAAGAAGACCAAAATGACATCACTATGTTGGGATCAAGGTTCAGCACATCCAACTGTACATATACATACATATCTATCTATGTCTATATATAACCATATATACGCATATAATGTATATACATAAATACACGTACAAAAGAACCATCTTTTACTATGTGTGTATGTATATACATACATAGACACACAGACACACACACTACACAGACACATACACACAGACACACACACATACTCACATACACACACACACACATACACACACACACACTTTCCCTGGCCCCCACAGTTGTACTCCTTTGGACTGGCCTCCATCATGACCTCAAGATTTCTCATCATCAGGAAACTCATCATCCTGCCAGACTTCATCAGTCTTGGTACAGCTTTAAGTACCTTCTGCCCCTCTGATTAGAAGGCTGGAGGATGGAGCAAAAAATTTCTCATAAAGTCTCCATCTGAAGAGGGTTTCTAGGCCATCCACCTTTTCATTTCCCAGCATTTGTACTCCTTTGAACTAGATTCTATCATGCCCTATCTTGGGCACACTTTCACCCTCCCCCCAATTCCTTTTCAGCTTCTTTTTGTATGTTGTCTTTCCCCAGGAGATTATTAGTTCCTTGAGGGCAAGGACTACTTTTTCAGATTTATATATCCAAAGCTTAGCATACTGAAAAATGTCTATTGGCTGACTCTACATTTCCTATATCATGCAACAATTACTGATCTTTATTTTTTTAAATGTCATCTAAAGGAGAAAATAATTCTATTCTTTTGATATACTTTATAGCAATGCTTGTGCTGAGGGAAAATAACGTGAGTTAGGTAAAATTTGCCTTAGACAGTTTCTAAACTCCAATCTCTTTAGGATCCCCATGCAACACTTAGTAGGGAAGAGTGGTACAGGGAAAAGAGTGGTAGATTTAGGTTAAAAAATTCTGGGTTCCAGTTCTGGCTCTGACACTTGTTCACTGTGTGATCAAGGTAGCCACGCTCTCTGGGTCATAGATCTGAGTATAAGACATATGAAAGGACTGGCTTAGTTGGTCTTTAAGGTCCCTTTTAGCTCTAAATCTATAAGTATATAAATACTTCTTTCCTAAAAGTGTATTCCCTAAACCACTAGGGGTGTAGATGTCCTAACTACTTATTCTCACTCTGCCTCACCTAGGCCCAGTCTATGCAAAGAGATATCTCACTCAAATTCAATTCAATAAACATTTATTAAGTACCTACTCTGTGCCAGGCACAAATATACAAAAGAAGTAAAGAACAGCTCTCAACCTCAATCTAATGGAACATATAGGTACAATCTGTTGTCTTTCTCTGAAGCTTTGTGATGTTTATTTTCCCTCCTCCATCTCTTGCCCCCTACTTAAATTAATCTCAAAGTCAGACTCCTGTTCCTTTAGATAGTACCTAATCTGATCAACTAGCTTCTGATAAATGTAAGTTAAAAGATAGCTGAATGATTCTGGCTCACCTCCAAAGTAATAAGTGTGATGATCTTCTGGAGACAATGCTTGTTATAGAGTGAATTTTAGGGCAGCTTTGTAGAAAGTAGAGTACTTGGTTATACCAGTAGGGAATATAAGAATACCTTATCATTCTAAGAAACAGAGCTTTTCAGCATAAATGAACTGCCCAAATAACTAGAAAAGCACAAACATCCTTTTAAGAGAGGAAATGAATATTATATATGAATATAATGTGTTGGGTACCTAGGTGAGGAAATGGATAGAGCTGGAGTCAAGAGAATTTTAGTTCAGGGGCGGAGCTAAGATGGTAGAGTAGAAACATCAACCTATAGAAGCTCCTCCACATAGTCCATAACACGCCTGTAAAAAATGACTCTAAACAAATTCTAGAGCAGCAGGAGCCACAAAATGACAGAGTGAAAGAGATTTCCAGCCCAAGACAGCCTGGAAGGCTGTCAGGAAAAGTTGATCACACTGGCACAGAGAGGAGTGTAGCCCAGCATGGGCCACATGATGTGGCAGGGACAGATGAGAACAGGCTTCAGGGAGCCACCAGCAGCAGCAGTTCCCACATTACTAAGCCACAAATGCCACAGACAGCTTCAAAGGTCAGTTAGACAGCCTTTTCATCTGGGTGAGAAGGGAACTTGGTCTGGCCCTGCCAGTAGCAGCCACCGCAGCCGTCGCAGCAGCCCCCACAGCAGCTGCCGCAGCAGCCACAGCCACAGCAGCAGTGTCCATTTTTCAAGTCCTCTGCCCAAAGCCCCTGAGGGGTATGAGCAGCTGATCTGAATCTTGGCCCTGAGTGGCAGCCCTGCCCTCCTCCTAAAGCCCTTGGGAGAACTGAGCAGGGGATCTGAGTCTCAGACCTGAGCTTGTCCCTGGGAGCCCTCCACCTAAAGCTCTGGGGTGAGGAGGAGTGCTGGTGGTGGAGTTGGAGACAGTTGTAGAGAAGAAATTCTAGTAGCAGATTCTGGGTAGAAAAGCTTTTGATTGCTCCTAGACCAGTGCACAGGTCAGGAGAGGAGTAAACTCCTCTCCCTTGATTGTACCACCTTGGAGGAACTTAGAACTTACAGGTCCCTAGAGTATACCCTCGTCTTGACAAAGGACTCAAAAGTCAAGTAACTGGCTGAGAAAATGCCCAAAAAAGGGAAAAAATGAGACTATAGAATGTTACTTTCTTGGTGAACAGGTGTTTTTTTCCATCCTTTCAGATGAGGAAGAACAAAGCATATCATCAGAGGAAGTCAAGGCTTCTACATCCAAAACCTTCAAAATAAATATCCAATGGTTTCAGGCTATGGAGGAGCTCAAAAACAATTTTGAAAATCAAGTGGGAGAGGTGAAGGAAAGATTGGGAAGAGAAATGAGAGAGATGCAAGAAAGTCATGAAAAGCGAGTCAACAACTTTCTAAAGGAGACCCAAGAAAGTGCTAAAGAGAATGGAACCTTTAAAAATAGGCTAACTCAACTGGCAAAAGAGGTCCAAAAAGCCATTGAGGAGAAGAATGCTTTAAAAAGCAGAATTAGCTAAATAAAAAAGGAGGTTCAAAAGCTCACAGAAGAAAATAGTTCTTTAAAAATTAGAATGGAGCAGATGGAAGTTAATGACTTTATGAGAAATGAAGAAATTATGAAACAAAACCAAAAGAATGAAAAAATGAAGACAATGTGAAATATCTCAATGAAAAAGACAACTGACCTGGAAAATAGATCCACGAGAGACAATTTAAAAATTATGAGACTACTGAAAGCCATGATCAAAAAAAAAAGGTCTAGACATCATCTTTCATGAAATTATCAAGGAAAACTACCCTGATATTATAGAATTAGAGGGCAAAATAAATACTGAAAGAATCCACCAATCACCTCCTGAAAGAGATAAAAAAAAAAAAAACTTCTAGGAATATTGTAGTCAAATTCCAAAGTTCCCAGTTCAAGAAAATATTGCAAGCAGCTAGAAAGAAACAATTCAAGCATTGTAGAAATACAATCAGGATAACACAAGATCTAGTAGCTTCTACATTAAGGGATCAAAGGACTTAGAATATGATATTCCACAAGTCAAAGGAACTAGGACTAAAACCAAAAATCATTTACCCAGCAAAACTGAGTATAATACTTCAGGGGGGAAAATGGTCTTTCAATGAAATAGAGGACTTTGAAGCATTCTTGATGAAAAGACCAGAGCTGAAAAGAAAATTTGACTTTCAAACAGAAGAATCAAGAGAAGCATGAAAAGGTAAACAGGACAGGGCACTCATAAAGGACTCACTAAAGTTGAATTGATTACATTCCTACATGGAAAGATAATATTTGTAACTCTTGAGACTTTTCTCAGTATTTGGGTACTTGGAGGGATTATACACACATACACACACACACACACACACACACAAATAGAGAGAGAGAGAGAGCAGAATAAGTTGAATAAGAAGGGATGATACCTAAAAAAATAAAATGAAAATTAAGGGTTGTGAGAGGAATATAATGCGAGGAGAAAGGGAGAAATGGAATGGGGCAAATTATCTCTCATAAAAGAGACAAGAAAAAGCTTTTTCAATGGCATAGAAAAGGGAGGAGGTGAGAGGGGAAAAAGTGAAGCTTACTCTCTTGACTTTTGGCTAAAAGGGAATAACATGCTCATTCACTCTGGTATGAAAATCTGTCTTACACTACAGGAAAGTAGGGAAGAAGGGCACAAGTGAGGTGAGGGGGATGACAGAAGGGAGGGCAAATGAGAAGAAGGAGTAATTATAAATAAACACTTTTGAGAAGGGACAAGGTAAAAAAAAGAGAACAGAATAAATGGTGGGCAGGATAAAATGGAGGGAAATATAATTAGTCTTACACAACATGACTATTATGGAAGTCTTTTGCAAAACTACACATATATAGCCTATATTGAATTGCTTGCCTTCTCAGTAGGGATGAGTGAGGAGGGAGGAAGGGAGAAAAGCTGGAACTCAAAGTTTAAGGAATGAATGCTGAGAATTGTTTTTGCATACAACTGGGAAATAAGAAATACAGGTAATGGGATATAGAAATCTATCTAGCCCTACAAGAAAAAAAAAAGAAGATGGGGATAAGGGGAGGGAGGGGTGTGAAAGAAAGGAGGGCATATTGAGAGAAGAGGTAATCAGAGTGCAAGGTGTTATGGGTTGGGGGGAAGGGAGAGACAGGGAAAAAATTTGGAACTCAAAGTTTTGTGGAAATGAATGTTGAAAACTAAAAATAGATAAACATTTTAAAAAAGAGAATTTGAGTTCATCTAGCCTGAAACACTTACTAGCTGTGTGACCCTGGGCAAATTGCTTAACCCTCTTTGCCTCAGTTTCCTCATTTGTAAAATGAGGTAAAGAAGGAAATGGCAAAGCACTCCAGTATATCTGCCAAAAAACCCTCATGAAAAGTCAGACATGATTGAAACAACTGAACAATATAATATGCATGTACATATAATGTGCATATAATGTAACAAATCTTGCTTTGACTTTGTAAGCAGTTTTCTGACATTTAATGTTTTCTTGATTACCCAGGGCAATCATTATTTGTCAACATCAGTTAATGTTCTATGCAATGTAACAGTAATGACTTTGGAATTCACTGAAATATAAGGCAATTTGCCCTTTTACTAAATGGTCCCGGGCAGTTGGAGTTTTTTGTTTTTTGGTTTTTTGGGGGGTTTTTTTGAGTTCTTGTGCTTTTGATAATTTTTCTGCCTCCTTATTCATCCATCAGATTGTCAGATGTCACTTCTTACTGCTGTCAATATGTCTACCCCAGCAGACTTCCTTTCTAATTTGCTGCTTCTAATGTAAATTTCCAATTGAACACAAGTCTTTGTTTTTAAATGAGATTGCTTTCTTGATCCCCACTGTCTAGCATAGTACCTTGTTCTGTATGAAGGATCTGTGATTTCAGTGTAGGAAGTCTTGCTATGGGAATTTTCTCTATCATTCAAGATTAGTCTCTGACTACACAGATAAGCCCAGGGAACCTAAAGGTTAATTGCCTTGCTCAGGGTCACACAATTAGTGTTAGGATGGAATCTGAATCATGGTTTTCCTGATTCTAAGCCTCATCAACCAATAAATCAATGAGCATTTATTCAACATCTATTCTGTGATAGGCACTGTGCTAAGTGGTGAAGATACAAAGACAATGATGAAATAGACTCTGCCTTCAAAAATCCTATATTCTAATAGGAGAGATGATATGAATATATATATATATATATATACATTTTCAAGACACATACAAAATAGATAAAAGGTGACCTTAGAGGAGAAGGAACTAGCAATTGTGTGGACTGGAAAAGGTCTCCTGCAGGTGGATCTGAAAGTGAGCTTTGAAGGAAGCTAGGGAATCCAAGCAATGGTGAGGAGGGAGAGCACACCAAGTTTCAAGAAAGACCATACAGGCAGAGAAAAAGAAAATGGAGGATCCTGTGGGAAGAACAGGGAGAAAGCCAGCACAGATGGCTCATATGGTATGTAAATGGGAGTAGTGTCTAAGAAGGCTGGAAAGGCCTGAGTAGTGGAATAGGAGAGAGACTTGTAGCAAGCAAACTATAGCAATAGGCCAGGAGTGAGCAGCTATTAATTTTCCATAGCTACTTATCACCTGAAATGCCCACCTTCAACTTAAAGCATTGCAAACTACCAGTCTCAAAGTTTTTAGCCTCTTGGTGTAATGTTAATTAAGTTAATGAGAGTTAAAGATCTTCCCCACCCATTGAGGGAAATTTGATCAGGGGAGATTTGTTTTGTAGGAAGGTCCACACCTGTTAATCTCTAATAAGGCACTGGTTCTCAAGGGCTGTGATGCCTTCTGGCTCTGAAAAGTGTATATATACTCTGAGGTGAGGTTTTGTTTTGGGGTTTACGCATTGGAAGTATTTGTTTGGCCAGAGGAGACTCTGAGTAGTCTTTAAGGAATCCCCCAGCTTTGAAAATGCAGATGTTGGAACTTTTCTCTCTGGTAACTAGGTATGCATGTAATGGTCAGACAGATCTGTTTGTTGATCTGTGATGTATGTATTGCTTGTAGCCAGAGAGTTGGAAGCCCTATCTGTTGATCTTTATTTCTCTGTATTTTCTCTGAAGTTCAGGGTACTGACTTTACCCCTGAACTAAGTGAATGATATATGTGCTTGATTAAAGTAGATTGTTGACCCCTCAAAAGTTGCTTTCCTTTTAGAAAAGCAGATCTAAGAACCTGTACACAGGCCCTCCTGTGTATGCCAGGGTCCTTGCTGATATACTTCCCCAGAACTTCAAAATCCCTTGAGATGCTTCGTAGCAGGGATTCTTAAAGGTGACGGGGAACCATTGGAGTTTACTGAGTGGCAGAGTGGGGAGGGACTGACTGGCACTGGCTACATTCTCTTCTTTTCCCTATTTTGATGCCTTGGTGAATTAATTGAATTCCACACAATACAATCAAATCCCTCATGCCCTTGTCCTCTCCTCAATCATGCTCTGTCAACCACCAATTTTGCATTACTCTCACCATCCGCCACCTTCACTTTTATGCACATGTTGCTGAAGAAAGCTTGAGATCATGAAACTGTAGTGATTGAGAGGCTTGCACCAACATGAAATATAAGTAAACCAGAGTTTTAGTCACTGGTTAGCCAAGAAGTTCTTGAAAAGTCACACCTCTAGGGACCCCTGCACTGGCATCTCTGAGAGTTACCAGCAGGTCACTGTATAAAGCAGGAACTTTATAAAGCAGGTAGCTATAGAAAGACAGGCCTTTATAAAGGTTGAAATTCATGGGCCACAGCTAGGAAAAATCTGAAAACTCTTCTTAACATTAACAGTCCTTTTTCAGTTGATCTTTTGGACTAAAAAATCAAGACGTGATCTGAAGATGACTATTAATTTATCCTATTTTTTGGAGGATTTCCTTAAACTTCTTTCTTATTTATAGTAAGGTTGTAAAAGCTTTGTTATTTGCTTCCAGGTAATGGATGATACCTCTATCTGGTTTGGTTGATTTCAGTATCAAATATGGTATAAAAGAACAATTCATTCAAATGATTATCATAATGCTACTTGGTCAGGAGTCAGCTTCTAATGTAGTTTATATAATATAAATATGATAGCCAGGATGATTGTATTTTCCTAGGAGGCCGAATCCTTGAAGTGAAATATTAGACAAGGTGGTTGTTTTGTTGTTTTTTTTTCTCCCCTGGAAGTTGGATGGTTGATGTTCTGAGAATGACTCAGTAATTAGGTAACACTTTTACTTTGGTAGACTAAATAACAGCTAAAGTTGTAGGCTAGCCAAAAAAGGGTCAATCTTTAAGTAATAAATGCCACTTTTTAAGAAGATTCAGACTGAATAAGAAACAAGAAATACTTGAAGGCTTCTAAGAAATTACATTAAGAGCTTCTGAGCAACAAATACCTGGTACTAGACATAAACATTTAAATGACAATTATTTTTCTTCAGCTCTTTTGTCAATTCAACTAAAAAGTAGGTGGGGAAGTACAAAGTAACTGTAAACCAAGGGTATTTATTTATTGCATCTCCGTGATTTCAGATGTTATGGGACACACTGGACAAACAAGGCAAATAAAGCAACCTACTCCTCCACCCCAAATAACCATACGTATCAGAGTTATGGCACTTCAGAATGTTAGAACCCTGTGAAGAAGACTCCTCCCCAAGACTGGTCTATAGTTTAGCTGTGAGTGCTATGACCTCTCACACTAGGATTTTTCTTTATAGTCACTATGATCATTCTTGGAACTGAATTTGACAGCCAGGAAAATCAAATTCTGCACCTTTTAGATGGCATGCTCAATAAATTTGGAGATGATGCAAAGTTGGGAGGGAAGAAGCACTAATACACTGGACAACAGCAAAAATCCAAAAGGATATTAGCTGATGAGAGCATTGGACTCAATCTAATAACATGAAATTGAGATAAATGTAAAGTCTTAAAAATGGATTAAGAAATCCAATTAACAAGTAGTTTCTGGAGGTGTATGGTTGTTAGATAGCCCATGGGGGTGCTAGTAAAACTGTCCTGTGACATTCAGCACTGACCAAGTCAAAGGAATTTCCTAAATCTCTTCCCCCTGACTTGAATAAAAAGGCAGAAGGACATTGGTAATCAGGTTATTATCATACCAGGCATCCTGCTAAGTACTTTAGTTTTGATGTGGGATTCTAGGAGGCAGACTGCCGAGAGAAGGGGCATTGTGAGCTCTTGGAGTCAGTGTCAATATGGGCATATATAGCAACCTCTGTGTCAGTCACAAAGGGTAGAGTTGAATGGAAACCTTCTGAATTACCCAGGCTATCCCGTGTAGCTAATTCCAAACAATCTAGTCCTAGGAGGTGTGAAACCTTTTTCATAATTAGTGACGGAGATAAAGGAGACTACTTTCCTATACTAGCTTCCTTTATAATAACCCTATGTGGCCAGTGAGGCATGAACCTAAGATTCAAGCCCTAACCCAGAGATTCTTAACGTAGAGTCTTGAAATTTATTTTGTTAATATTTGGATAATCTTAGGTGTGGCTTTCTTGAAGACTAAAAAGTCCAGCCTATAAGGAGTCTAGATTCCTTAGGCTAGACAGAATTCCAACTTCTATATGAATTGACATACCTCTTTTATTGGGTCACTAGGTAGCACAGTATGTAAAGCAAGGGATCTGGAATCAGGACGACTCAGACACTAACTAGTTATGTGACCCTGGGCAAGTGTAATGGTAATTCAAATGGAAAGATCTTTCCCATTCATTAATAGGGCCATGTGACCTGCTTAAATCACATGGAAACCTAAGTCACATGTGGTGGGAGAAGCTTGCTGAATGGGTGGAACAGGATGAGTAGAGTAGAGTTGGGAGGAAGTTAGCGAGAGCAGTTAGGGCACAGAAGAGAAAGGACACGGGCAGGCCCAGCTTGTGAGTATTTGTTTGTGGGAAGGCCCCAGCAGGGGGCAGGGGAAGCCTTGGGAATGGCTTTGTCCCCTCTACTGATAATGCATATTGACTTCTTGGTGATTAGGATGGATTTGGCTTTCTGGTGTCAGAATCAATGTTTTTCTTCTGCCATCTGTATGGAGAGTCCATTATACTTTGTGATTCAGAACTACGCTGGAGGAAGAGGAGGGGGAAAGAGAAAAACAAGAACAACAAGGAGAAGAAAAGAAGAGAAGAAGAAGAGGAGGAGGAGGAGGAGGAGGAAGAGGAAGAGGAAGAGGAAGAAGAAGAAGAAGAAGAAGAAGAAGCACCGAAACATTTTTTCAGAGAGAAAGAAGGTCAGAGGGAGATAGTCAGGACAACTTTAAAGCTGTATTGAATTTTATTTTGCACTTAGAAACAAGCTGTACTGATTAAAGATATATGCTTTAATATATAACCTTTTCTGTTCTGTTTTGCACATGAAAATGTTCATGTTTGCTGGTGTTTGTCAAGTTCAAAATAACAAAAAATAAAAACTGTTAAAACTAATTTTTGCCAGAATGCTGTCTAGCTTATCCAGTAACTTTCATCAAAGTTGGTCCTTTAATAGGGTTTCAAAGTGCTTTGCTGACATCATCTCATTTGACTCTTGTAACTTTGTTTGACTGTTACTGGTTTGTATATCCCTAATATATTCAATGGTCAACTTTTCCATCCTTACTTTTTTTCATAATTTCCCTTAAGATTGTGGAAGCATATTTTTAAAAGACACTTTTTCAGTTTCTCTATAAATATCAAGGAATACTATTTCTCTTAGCCTAAAATCCTTTCTAAACTTCTCCCTTTAGGGAAGTGGGGAAAACAAAGGTTAGAGCCTTCCTATGAAAGTGAGTAGTGGCAAGGAAGGGAGAGATGTGGATCTGAGATAGCAGAGTAATAGGAAAAGCAGTGAGCTTCCATCAACAAACCCCTCCAAATAGGGCTAGAAAATGCACCAAACAGCATCCTGAAGGGGATATCCAGAAAAAGTCACAGTGAGTCATTTGTGGTAGAGTCAGGAGCACTTAAGTATGAGCACCCTGGAGCCCAGAGAGAGCCTGTGCACTAGGGATCTAGGAAGCCTCAGACTCAAAATGCACCAGTCTCTCACCCATAATTGAAGAGAGGTACAAAATAGCAGCTCTGTTGTCCACCACTCAGTTCTGGATAAGGAATTTGTACAGAATTCCGGGGTCAGAAGGCCCAGGGCTAGGTATGGAGAAAGGAAGATGTTCAGAAGCCAGCAGCAGCACCAATGATATGGCTCACACTCCTGGGAAAGCAGGGTCTCATTTCTAGCATTTAGCCCAGACTTCAAAGGAATAACCAAGATAGAAAACCAGACCAAAGTGTAGTCTCCAGTTCTGCTGCTCTGAGAAAACAGCTTTCCAGCTGACTGACAGAAGCTGAGTTTCTACAGCACTTTACTAGTGCTCAGATCCAACCCAGGTAAGCTAAGAAAACCACAACAGAACCAGCCCAGATCTTCCCTCCAGAAGTGTGTTGTTGTTCCATGTCTGACTCTTCAAGACTACATGGACCATAGTACACCAGGCCCTTCTGTTCTCCACTATCTCCTGAGGTCTGTCCAAGTTTATGTTCATTGTTTCCATAATACTATGTATCCATCTCCTCTGCTGTCTTTTTGCCTTCAATCTTTCTCATCATCAAAGTCTTTTCTAATGAGTCCCCTCTTCTCATCATGTGACCAAAGTATTTAAATTTCAGCTTCTCTATTCAACCTTCCAGCAAAAAATCTGAATTATTGTTAAGTATTGACTGACTTGATCTCCTTGCTGTCCAAAGGACTGTCAAAAGTCCTTACTATCACAATTCCAAAGTATCAATTTTGCAACACTAAGTTTTCCTAACAGTTCAATTCTCAAAGTCATACACCGCTACTGGAAAAAAACAGCTTTGATTGTACAAACCTTTGTCAGAAAGGTGATGTCTCTGCTTTTTAGTACACTGTCCAGATTTGCCATAGCTTTTCTTCCAAGGAGGAGCATCATTTAATTTCATGGCTGCAGTTATCATCTGCAGTGATCTTTGAGCCTGAGAAAAATAAACGTGACACTGCCTCCATTTCTTCTCCCTCTATTTGCTGGGAAGTAATGGGATCAGTTTTTAAGTTCTTAGTTTTTTTTTTAATGTTTAACTTCAAGTCAGTTTTCATACTGTCCTCTTTCACCCTCATCAAGAGGCTTAATTCCTGTTCACTTTCTTCCATAAGAGTAGTATCATCTGCATATGTGAAATTGTTGATTTTTCTCCTGGCAACCTTAATTCTGGCTTTGGATTCATCTGGCCCGCCATTTCACATGATGTAAAATATAAATTAAACAAATAAGGTGATAACTAACAGCCTTGCCATACTCCTTTTCCAATATTAAACCAGTAAGTTCCCTGTTCAGTTACAGCTATTGCTTCTTGGACCATATATAGGTTACTCAGGAGACACGTAGGATGATCCAGTACTCCCATCTCTTTGAGGATTTGGCCACATTTTGATTCACACAGTTAAACTCTTTATTTGTAGTCAATGAAGCAGAAATGGATTTTTTCTGGAACACTCTTACTTTCCCCATAGTCCAGTGAATATTGGCAATTTGGTCTCTAGTTCCTCTGCCTCTTTGAAAATCAGAATGCTCTTCTGGTAATTTTCAGTTGACATATTGCTGATGCCTAGCTTGCAGACTCTTAAGCATAACCTTACTGGCATGTGAAATGAACACAACTGTTTGATAATTTGAACATTTCTTCACATCGCCCTCCTTTAGGACTGGGACATAAACTGACGTTTTTCAATCCAGTGGCCACTTTTGTGTTTTCCGAATTTGCTGGAAGTGCAAATCACTTTTGCAGGAGCATCTTTTAGGGTTTTAAATAGCTCAGTTGGAATCCTATCACCTTCACTAGCTTTATTGCAAGCAATGCTTTCTAAGGCCCATTTGACTTCATTCTCTAGGATGTTTGGCTCTAGATCACACCATCATGGTTATCAGTGATGTTAAAAATTTTTCTTGTATAGTTCTTTTGTGTATTCTTGCCACCTCTTCTTAATTTCTTCTGCTTCAGATCAATCACTACCATTTTTGTCTTTTATCATGCCCATTTTTGCATGAAACTTTCCCTTGATAGCTCTAATTTTAGATCATTTGTCTTTCCCATTCTATTATTTTCTTCTATTTCTTTGCATTACTCATTTAGGAAAATCTTTTTATCTCTCCTTGCTATTCTTTGGAATTCTGCATTTAGTTGGCAGCCCTAACATCAATTTTCAAGTCAAGAAAAACGCTGCGAACTAGCCAAACTGGCTTTCTCTCAGTTCCTTGCATGCAAAACTCCATCTCCTTTCTCCATTACTTCCCACTGGCCATCCTCCATGCCTGGAAGGCATTTACTCCTCAACTCCATCTCAAAGAACCTCTTTTGTCATTCAAAACAAAGTTCCAAAATCCCTCAGTTCCCAAGGTTGTCCCTTTATAAACGTCTCTGCATTTACATGTATTTAGTTTCTTTATATTTATTTTACATATAATTTAAATCTTCTTCTTCCCATTTAGAAATTAAGTTCTTTGAGAGTAGAGATTTTTTCATGCATACTTCTATTCCTCAGCAACTAGCACACTGCCTGATACATAATAGGGGCTTAGCAAATACTTCTTGGCTGATTTATTGATTACAATTGGAGGGAAGACTCAAATCATAAGTTCCCACAACCACCATATTATTAGAGTAGAACTGGATTAGCTTTTTAAAGTTGCCATGATTAGGATCTTAGGATTTTTAGACTTGGAAAGGATCTTCAAAGACTACAATCACTTCATTTCCCAGATGAAAAAATGGAAACCCAGAGAAGTTAAATCTTTTGCCCAATGTCACCTAAATAGTAAGTGGCAGATAAGGGATTCAAACCCAAGTCTTTTGATCCCAAATCCAGCTCTTTTTCTTGTTTGCTACACTGATTAACATTTAACTTGCAATTAACTAAAATCCCCAACGCTTTTTCGTATGATTAGCTGTTAAGTCATATTCTCCCATGCTCACAACACAATCATGTACTTATGAAGTTGACTGTTTGAATCTACATGCAGGACTAACCATTTCATTTTTCTTCAATTTAATCTTGTTAGCTCGGGCCCATTGTTTTAGGCTTTTGAGATCTTTTAGAACCTTTTAGTTCTATCAAGCAAGCAAGCAATATACATTTATTAAGGGCCTACTATATGCCAAGGACTGTGCTAAGCTCTGGGGAAAACTTTGTGACCTCATTTGCAGTTTCCTATTTCCTTCTACAGTTCAGTTTACAAATAAGGAAACTAAGGTAAACAAGGTTAAGAGACTTCCCAGGGTCAGATTTGAGGCCAGATTTGAATTCACGAAAATGAGTCTTCCTGACTCCATGACTAGCTAGCACTCTTATCTAAACCACTCAACTGCCCAACAAGCTATATATAGGATAAGTTAGAAATAATAAAGAGAGAGAAGGCACTTGAGTTAAGACATATTGAGAAAGGAAGGCTTCCCATAGAAGATTGTTTTTAATTAGGACTTAAAGGAAGCCAGGGAAGCCAGTAGGTGGAGAGGAGGAGGGAGAGCTTTCTAGACATGGGGGACAGTCAGAAAAATGCCCAGAGATGAGAAGTGGAGTGTTGTTTGTGGAACAGCAAGGAAGATGAGAAGTGGAGTGTTGTTTGTGGAACAGCAAGGAAGATGAGAAGTGGAGTATTGTTTGTGGAACAGCAAGGAAGCCAATGTCAATGAATTGAAGAATACACGGTAGGTGTAGGAAGATGGGAAAAGCAGAAGGGATCTAGGTTATACAAGACTGACCACCAAGTAGAGGATTTTGTATTCCCTCAGAACTTTGGAAACTTTCTTTTCCAAAAGCTAAAAAAGGAAAAGTGTAGGTGCTTTCATTTGCAACTGTTTCTGGATCAAAGTTTGGATGAAAGTAATGTGGTCTTGAGGGACTTGACTGTGGGAGCCAAGACTTCTTGGTAGAAGAGAAACCATAAGAGATTATGGCAAAAAATACAAATCTACAACCCTGGTGATAGAGGATAGTAGAGAGCAGAAACAACTGGGCAGGAGTGGTAAGCAGAAATAGGTATAATCTGGAGCACAGACGATGGGTATCTGTTGGTGAGGGGCTTATTCCAGGTGCTTCTCTTCTGTCCCCTGCATTCCACAATGCTTAGGAAGAGAGATCAGCCTTGCCCTCTCCCTTTGTGGCTAAGTCGCACATCGTTGGAAGTTTTGTTGTAGTTGTTTTGTGCCTAAATTTGTTTTAATTCTTATGCTATTAAAACTGTCGCTAACTATTAAACCGTGTATACTAGTACTTGGATCCACAATTAAGGGGTTGATTTGGAAAGACCAGCAGATTGAAAACTGCTGTATTGCCAGTATCTTCTAGCTGAGAACTCAGAGTCTAATAAAAATTTACTGATTTATTTGAACAATGTCCCAATTTAGAATCTCTTTGCCACAAGGCTGGGTCTGAAAGAAAATTACTCTCCTAGAAGAGACAGGGACACTTCTAGGGAGAAAGCCATGTTCCAAGAGAGGAATGAATCCCAGGAAAACCTCACCTATAAAAAGGTGGGAGAGGGTAAAATAACTTGAAAACTCAGCCTGCCTGTTTATCGCCCTAGCAATCACTGGAACACTTTGTACCTTCTAATGCCTAACATGTCTTTGTTCATGTTACTGACTGGGCCAGAGCCAAGGACCAAGATCTTGCAAACAAATAAAAACTTCTTTCTCATTTATATCAATTTGTTCATTAATCAACATTCTTTGAATATAGCTGCTGAATCAGCTATGAGTGCATCTTGAATCCTGCTTTGGACACACACCCAGGGCAAATCATCTATACTCTCTTAACCTCAGTTTCTCCTCTGTTAAATGGAAATAATTACATCATTCTGAATGTGTCCTAAGCTTTGACTTAGGATACCACTATAGCTTTCTCTAGCCCTGTGCTTGATGTGTCTTGTCTGGAGGAGACGCATGTATTTGCAAATATCACCTTTGTCTACTGGTTCAATCTGACCTCGGCATTCAAACTCAAAGCCTTTTTCTTTGGCATACATTAAGAACTTTGTACTTATTGAGTTAAAATGTCATTTTGATATTACTTGACCCAATTTACATGAGTGGGAAATTAGTATGCTTTTAGGTAAAATCATATGACTTGATGTTATCAATGTACATCAACTGATTAATATGATGTGTCAATGTAACTTCCCTTTGAGTTGAAATCCATACTCAGTTTAATTCAAAAGAGATTGTGATAGATAGGACTGACCTAAATCATAACAGGCTTAAAATGTCTCTATGAAGAGTGTTACATTTTAAAATATATAAATTGTTCCTGACATTACCATGCTGTTGGTATGCTACTGTTATTGCTGTTAATACTTAACTGGACCTGTAACTTCAGCACTATAGGCAGCTTGAGTGATGAACTCCTTCTACCAATGCAAACCAACTCCTTCTGTACAACTGATAATCTGAGAGGTTCTCCTGGGGCATGCAGAGATTAGGTGATTTGCTGAGGATCACAAAACTAATGTGTGTCAGATGCAGGACTTGAAACTAGACTGCTTCGGCTCTGAAGCATAGTCTCTATCATACTATGCAGTCTGTTATTGTTCATGATTGATATTATTACTATGACTGCTGTTGGAATTATCATATAAAAACTATTAGTTTCATTTTGTTTAATGCAGTTCAGGTAGAAGCAATCCTGGAACAAGTCATTTTCTTGTTCCTATTTATTTCCCATGGCTTGGAGATTATGAGAATTTGGTATGGTGACATCTGTTAAAAAAAATAAAAAGATTGTTCTCAGGTTGTACCTTCTATGGGTGATTGTGGGCAACAGCTTGATACATAATACTTTTATCGTTTATTAAGCAAGGTCTCAAGTGTATATTGAGGTCTGTATTTTTAATATAGGTATTTGTTGTCTGTCAATTCATGAAAGATAGTGAGCTTCTAATGTTGAATCTAGCCATTGGGTCATAATTTGGTAGTGCTAAATTGTTGCTGCCTGCGATAATGTATAGCTCTAGTTTTCTTACATAGTAGACATTGGTCATACTATTTTATTATTATATAATTACCAAGCCCACATTTCTTTATCTCATACACAAAGATGCCATAAGAGACTATCAAGTGCCTATCTGAAACTGAGATGAAGTTATATCTACATCATTCCCTTAATCTGCCAGATGACCCATTAATAAAGAAAATGAAATTAGTTTGGCATAACTATGTTTAGTGAACCTATTAGCCAGGTTCTATCCTAGAATCTACCCTAGAATTTTTTGAGGGATTGATGTTAAGCTTGATAATCTCTGTTTTCCAATATCCTCCTATTTCTACTTTGGAACAAGTATTTTTAAGCACTCACACACTGGGTGCCAGGCACTATAAAATCAGGGCATTGGCTCTCTCTGGCCTTCTGGCACTCCTTCTGTTCTCCATGATTCCCAAAAGATTATCAAAGGCATTTCTGCAATCACAGCCACAAGTTCTTTAAAAATACTTGGATATGATTCATCTGGCCTGGAGCCTCTAACTTAGATAAAATAGATATGTACTCTCTTACTATTCCAATATATGGGTGTGCAAGGCTTAGGGGACAGCTGAGAATACATGATGATGAGGATAACTAACATTTATGTAGCACTTGAAGGTCTGTAAAGTGCTTTATGAATATCTCAGGTAGTTTTT
This sequence comes from Bettongia penicillata ogilbyi, assembly GCA_023548195.1. Classification (NCBI taxonomy): domain Eukaryota; kingdom Metazoa; phylum Chordata; class Mammalia; order Diprotodontia; family Potoroidae; genus Bettongia; species Bettongia penicillata. The sequence goes on along the minus strand of JAJHZJ010000287.1, from coordinate 2,683,689 downwards.
ATCATGAGTAATGGATCCCTACAGAGGTCAAATATATGACAGGGATCACTCTCTAGACCAGAGGTCCTGAACTTTTTTGTATCATAGATCCCTTTTCAGAATAAATATTTTAAAAGCATAAGATACACAAGATTACAAAGGAAACCAATTATATTGAAATATAGTTGTCAACTGTTAAAAAATATTTTTTAAAAACAAATTCATGGTCCTTAGGTTAAGAACCCCTGACTTAGATCACATAATGTACCAAAGTGAAACAATAGATTTTAACTGTAAAAGTAAGAAGTAATTGAAAATTTTCTTAGAATCACAGAACCCAAAATTTGGAAGACATATGAAAGGTCATCTAATCCATACCATACTTAATTCCATAAAAGCCCCAAGAAGTGATTATCTAGCTTTTGGTTGAATAGGGGAACCTGTTAATTTCATAACTATGGAGAGTTATAACTGACAAAAAGTTTCTCCTTACATAAAGTATAAATCTAGCCACACATAACCATTTTAATATTTTGAAGTTGATTTTTTTCACCAAAATGGAACACTATATCTCTATTAGATGACATCTGAATAGATACCAATGTTCTAACCTACTGAGATCTTTTTTGAATTGTAACTTTGTCATCTGTTTTAGCTATCCTTCACAACTTTTGTCACCTGCAGATGTGACAAGTATGCCTTTTATACCTTCATCCAAACCATAAAAATATTAAATAAATTAGGACTAAGGAAAATTCCTTGGATCACTCTCTTAGAACCTCCTCCAAGCTGACAAAAAATCATTAATGGTTATCCTTTGGGTCCAGTTCAGCCATTTTTCATTCTGTTTAACTCTCTGAGAGCCCATTTAGAGTTTTCTTGGTAAAGAGATTGGAGTGGTTTGCCATTTCCTTCTACAGTTCACTTTATAGATGGGGTAACTGAGGCAAACAAGATTAAGTGACTTGTTCAGGTTCACAGAGCTAGTGAGTGTCTGAGGTTAAATTTGAACTTGGGAAGATGAGTCTTCCTGACTCCAGACCCAACACTCATCTACTGTGCCATAAACTGGATGAACCACATATCCTCCTTAGTTAGACAAACATCACAGATCTCGGACTGGATAACAGAGGTCTCGAGGTTCTTTAAAAAAAGCCCTTGAGAGTATGGACTGTTTCACTTTTTGAATTTGCACGCCCCAGCAAATAGCACAGTTCTTGGTACATTTGTAGGTACTTAATGATTGCGAGGCGCTCTAGAAACCTTCAGGACGACAAGACTTTCCAGATACAATACAGGCCCTTAAGTTTCTCTCAAGATATTACACATTAATTGAATAACATAATAAAGCTAATGCCCAAGGACTTTTGGCCTCATTCTAAAATATTACTCCTGTGTATCTGAAGGGTAAAGGGACTAAATCCTATATAGTGAAGAAATGTGGAGCACAAAGGGCTCTTAGCTGAGTTCTCTTATTTGAGGGAGAATACAAATAGGGCTTAGGACACAATTAAGATTGAACTGTAGGCCATTTATATTAGCTAGAGTATGAAGAAGGTATCACACTAAGCGTACCTCACTTACCCCTTTTCTTTAATTTTCCCTGATTCAGGGTACATGTATGACTACGTCCAGTACTTTTATCCTTAGCTACTGGAAACACTAAAATGTACCTTTCAAAGTTCCTGTCATTTCCATTTTATCAACCAGTTGTTCCTTCCATAGTGGTCAGAATTCATTCCTTGAAGATAAATCTCAGAAAATCATATCAAATAACTTTTGCAATTACAGGTCTTACCTACTGTGATTATCACCAGGAACTGCCTGGTCTCACTCTCCTACTACATCTAGGTGAACCTCCTTGTATCCCTTTATGTGTTCATACCTTCTTACACTCTGAAAAAAGTTTTTGTCCTGAATAACAAGGATGTAAGAAACTCTTTACTCGGAGGGCGATTAGATCAGTACTAAATGTCTCTCTTGTTACTGTTGGCATTTCTCTTGCTTCTCCCTGTGCTGGCACCTTGGCGTGGAATCCTGATCTTTTATACTTGTTGGTTTATCCTTTTCCTGATTGCTGGTTTCCTCTGTCTCCTGACATATGTGCTTTTCCTACTTCCTACATGTTACTTCTGCTGCTGACTCTGTGTCTAGTCTCACTTCAGTCTGTGCTTGCTCTACTAGCCATTTGCCTGCTCTCTCACCAGTCCATGGCCCACACACCCTGTGTTCAGTTTAGAGGAATCACATTTTAGGAAGGACATTGGTAAGCTAGAGAAGAGACCAAACAGAGCAGTGAAACACCCTCAGATAAGCCACATGCACATTAGTTGAGGGAATTGGAGATATTTAGCTTAAAGTAAGAATCACATGATCCTTCTTTGGAACATACGAAAGTTGTCATGGGGAAAAGATATTAAAATTGTTCTATCTGGTCCCATGAGAAATGGCAAGAACATTCAGTTTTTCTAGCTTTCATGTCTTTTGTGAGATCCAGTTCCAAGTCACCAGTTGCCTGCTGGGTATTTCCATTTCAAACTCAGTATATCCCACACCAAATTCATTTGCCTTTTCCCCATGTCTCTTCTTAACTTCTTTTTGTCTTTCAAGAGAACTATCATTCTTTCAGTCACCCAGGTTCACAATCTGGCAGTCCTTGATTCTTTGCTCTCCCTTACTCTCCATACTCAAGACTGGTTAGTGTCGTCCATTCTACCCCCACAGTCTCTCCAGTAAGCCCTTCTCTTCTTTCCAGTCCCATAGTCACTACCTTAACTCAGGTCCTATTCAACTGATGAGGGGAATAAGGAGAACACAACAGAGGACTACTTCAGGAGCCTTCTAATTGGTCTCCATTCAGTCTCTCCTTCCTCTAACCCGCCCTCCACAGAGCTGTACACTGATGTTCCTAAAACACTGGTCTGATCCCATCACTCTCTGGTAGAGATACAGCAGTGCTTGTGGGATAAAACACTAACTCCTCCATTTGGCATTTCAAGTCCTCCACAATCTGGCTTTACCCTAATTTTCCATGGTGATAACACATTACTCCTTACACTCTGTACCTTCCAGCCAAACTGGTCTGCTTACTGTTCTCCATATTCAGGCTCTACACCTTGGCACAGGCTGCCATCTCTTGAGCTTGGAATGCTCTCCCTCCTCCCCTCAGTTGCCACCTCCTGCAAGAGGCATTTCCTGATTCCCACAGCTGTCAGTGCTCATCCTCTGCCTGAAATGACTTTCTATTCATTTTGTATTTACTTATCTGTGCACATATTATTAAGTAAACTTATTTAGGGCAGGGATAGTATAATTTTTATCTTTGGATTCATTCCAAGCCCTTAATGCAGTGTCACACAGTGGACACCTAATAAACATTTGTTGAATTTGACCTAGGAGCAGTCAATTAATTAATAAATCTATCAGTTGACAAGCATTTATGAAGCACTTCCTTTGTGCCAGGCACTGTGCTGGGTGCTGGAGATACAAAAACTGAAAAAGTCCTAATACTCAAGGGGCTCACATCATAACAAGAAAGACCAGTACATAGGTAAGTACATAAAGAACAAATATAAACTAATGAAAAAAGGAGTTAAATACAGGGGAGATACGGAGAGTAGGGACTGGTAAATGGGAGAATGAAGAAAAATTTCCTGTAGAAGGTGGTGTTTGAGTTTTGTCTTGAAGGAAGGGTGGCATTTTAAGAGGCAGAGGTGAAAAGGAAGTAAGTTACAGGTATGGGATGTAACCAGTGCCAAGACTGGAGATCGAGAACTGTGAATGAAAATTCTCTGAGGAAATGCAGTTGGGAGAGACCAATTAGGAGAACTCTGCAATAATCCTGGAAATGCAATGAGGACCTGAACTAAAGTGACGGTTGTGTGAGTAGAGAGAAGGGGTTGAATGCTGGAACTATTGTAGAAGTAGAAATGACAAAATTAGGCAATGGACTGTATATATATAGGGTGAGGAAGAATGAGCAGTTTAAGATGATATCAAGGTTATGAACCTAGGAAAACGAAAGAAAGGTGGTACTTCTGACAGAAAAGGGAAGTGTAGAAGATGGAGAGGAGGCAATGTCTAATAGGCAATTAGTGACGTGCAAATGAAACTGGGACTCTGACTGGATATGTGAGTCATCTGCAGAAAGATGACTTGAGAGGTATGAATCTTTCAAATGAGAGAAGAGAGGGGAGAGGGAGTGAAAGGAAGAGGGAGAGAGTGAAAGCAAGAAAGAGAAGGAAAAGGAGAGGTAGAGGAGGGAGGGAGAGAGAAGAGAGGAAAGGAGAGGAGAGGAGAGGAGAGGAGAGGAGAGAGAGAGGAGAGGAGAGGAGAGGAGAGGAGAGGAGAGGAGAGGAGAGGAGAGGAGAGGAGAGGAGAGGAGAGGAGAGGAGAGGAGAGGAGAGGAGAGGAGAGGAAAGGAGAGGAAAGGAGAGGAAAGCGGAGGGGAGGGGAGAGGAGAGGAGGGGAGAGGAGGGGAGGGGAGGGGAGAGGAGAGAAAGGAGAGAGAAGAGAGGAGAGGAATGGAGAGAAGAGGAGAGAAGAGGAGAGGAGAGGGGAGGAGAGAAGAATAAGAGAATGAGGTCTAGGCTAGGAGCCATAGGTAAAAGTTCAAGAGAGGCAAATTTTGGCTCAGTGTTAAGAAAAAATTTCTAACTGCAGTTACCCAAAAGCAGATTGAGCTATCTCAAAAGATAGTGGGTTTCTCTTTACAAGAGGTCTCAATCAAAGACTAAATAATCACTTATTTGGTTATATTGTATTGTAGAGGGGACTGTTGTTCAGGTATGGACCAGATGACTTCTGAGTTCCCTTCCAACTGTGACATTCTGTGATTCTATGAACAGTCATTGTGCACTGTCTCACAAGATAGTTATGAAGGTTTTGCAAACCTTAAAGTGATATCTAAATACGAGCTATTATATAATAAATGATAATCTATAATGAATATTTGTTATATTGACTGTTGTAAGGTACTCTAGATCTAGACCAAAATAATACTAATAATATAATAAATATGACCTATAAAGTATTCATTTTATCACAGAGTTAAGATCTTAAACCTAACCAAATCCAAGGAATAAAATGAGATCCTAGGTGGCCTGGCTGATTAATGACAGTGCTTTTACAAGAGCCTGTAATCTCCAGATTTCAGTGTTCTTTTCCTCACAGTACGATGCCTACCTCTCACTGGCACTATGGTCCTTTGCTCTATGTGTAAACCAACATTTACTGAGACCCTATCAGAGCAGAAAAGTTTTGAAGCTAGCTAAAGCTAAGTCCTTTTAGCCTTCTGATGTGAATGTGGATTTCAAGGAAAACTGTTACCAAATGTTCTCTTTTTACAACAGAATTCAACCTAGTTTGTTGCCAGACTGTGGAGCACTGGAGTAGAGACCATCTCTCTTCTCCCAAAAGTGCCTTTTCATTAGTCACATTATGCCTACAGAAAAGAACATGCTCTAACCTGGAATAGTAAGAAATAGAAGCTATCTCTAATATATTTCACTCACTGTAGATCTGATCCACAGGAAAATATTTCTATTTCTTATGGAATATCAGTTTCTTATAATGAAACATTTAACCTCCTCAAAAAAGAAAATGTGAATTCTTTCCAGACAGAAATTGATCACTTTTGCATCACTAGACAAACTTTTTCCAATAGAATGGAAAGCACTGCTTCCCAGACAAAAAGAATAGTTTCTGTCAAGGCTTTCCTAATAGAATTATTTACAAAATAAATAATTATAAATTATTTTCAATTATTTTCACATATTTTCAATTATTGTAAAATTATAATGGGTATGATGAAATTTTTCAGAAAGACTTTAATAATATTCATTATGATCACAGACCTTGGATTGACAGCTGGTTAGCTGGGCCCTTAGTTTTATGATCAGACCCCGAGTTTCAGAACGTAAGGCAACTTCTTTGAAGTTACACAAGTAATAAGCATCAGACAAGATTTTAATGAAGGTCCTCTCGACCTTCAACGTGATAATCAGTGATCTTTCTACTACAGAACAAAGTCAAAATAAATAATAAAGCACTTTATTTATATTATAGTAGTAGTAGTTATACTGGTAATAGCATTGATAGTGGTAGTGGAAGTAATAGTAAGCAGTAACATGATGATTTTAGGTTTGCAAAGTGCTTATGAGATAGTATCTCATGTTATACTCACACTTAGAGGTAAGTACTACTATTATATCTATTTTACAGTTGAGAAAATTGAGGAAACCTATGGTTAAGTGACCTGCCCAGAGTTATAAAGCTCCAAATGTCTGAGGCAGGATTTGATTTTAGGTCTTCCTGACTCCAGGCCCACCTGGTGCTCTATACACCAGGTGTATAAATGACCTAGTTGTCTAAACTGATTCATACTAATAATGAAATAATATTTTATCAAGTATACATAATCACCATTAAAGTCTTAAACAAATATAGATTATCCAAGCAGAATATTAACTCTGGCAGTTCCTTCTATGCTGGAAAAGTTTCAAATACGAGTGCAATGACAGATCACATTTATCATCTAAGGAGCAGTCCAGCTAAATTCCAAGGTTCATTACCATGTTGGTCATAGGACAATGACTCTTTCAACGAGGCGGTTCTTAATGATGGTCTGCCCAGTTAAGGAGAGTTTAGGATCTGTGTCACTGAGCAGAATACTCACCCTAACAAAATCAAGTTGCTTGGAGCACCACTGAAATAAGGGAGGACATAATCTATATGGGCACAAACAATATCAGGGATGGAAGAACAGGTAATAGAAATGTTCAGACTGGAACACATCAATGTGAACTTACCTCTGATACTGATTAAAATAGCAAGTGAATGGCTGAGAACCAACTTCATCTTCCCAGTACTGTTGCCAAGTCATGACACTTTCCAAATTCTTCTGATTTTCTCTTTCGCAAGGAGGGATATATGAGCACTAGCAAAACAGAATGTAAGAAGTAGAATTAGCACTTTGCATGTTATTACAAGATGTGGAGATGATCCAAACTTTTACTAGAGAGGGAATACAACAAATATAGTGGATCTAATTAATTATAGTTATCATAAAAAATAAATTTTATTTTAAAATTCCAATTTAAAGCAATTACAGAAATGTGCACCACATCCATTAATTCACAGGAATAAAAGCACTACCATGAACAGCTGACAAAAATATAACAGAAAAACAAAAATCCATACTCTCTGAAATGCAGAGTCCAGATAGTGATCTTGGGCAAATCCCTTCTTCCTAGACATTAATGAGAAAACTAGACTAGAAGACCTCTAAATACCTTCTAGCTCTAAATCTATGGTTCTATCTATCTATCTGGGGACTATTAGCCAGGTTTGGAGACAAAATAAGCTCAATCCCATCCATTTTTCCTCTCTAAGGACCATCATATATTCCTATATGTCACCCTTTCTGCACATCATCCTTCACATACACTCTTAAGTACACAGCCACACTCGTATTCCTATTTTTTTCTGTCTTATTAGAACTTCTAATCAGTAGAATACTTTTTCACAGTGGAATATTCTCTATAGTCTATAGGAAGATACTTGTTCTCTGAATATACAATCTCAAGGGATTTTTTTCAAAACATATCTCTAGACATTTTTCTAGACATATCTCTAATAAGGTACGCTTTCTGAAAGCATTCCACATCATCCGCTACCAGTTTCTCCTTCACTCCAGTCTCATAAAGAGATAGCCCTTCTCCTTGCTCCTCCTCCTCTACTTGGATCCTTCATCCCAACCTCACCAGTCTTCTCCAGTAGATTGCCCGTCCTACCATTCCCACTAATTATTATTTCCTTCCTGGATGACTATAAATATGTTCATGGAGCTCCCTCATCCTTAAAAAGTCTTACTTGCATATACTGTAATTTGTTCATCCATTTTCAATTAATAAATGCCTCCTAAGTTTCCAGTTCTTTGCCACTACAAAAAAAGAGTTGCTAGAAATATTTTTCTATATATAGGTTCTTTTCCTCTTTTATTAATCTCTGGAGCATAGGTATAGTAAGTGTACTGCTGGATCAAAGGATATGTAGAGTATGGTAGGTAACTTTTGGAGTATATTTTCCAATTACTTTACAAAATGGCTGGAATAATTCACAACCTCAACAATAGTTTGTTAATATGCCTATATTCCCACAGCCCCTGCAACATTTGTCATTTTCTTTCTTGGTCAACTGCCAATCTGATGAGTGTGAGATCGCTTTAATTTTCATTTCTCTAGTTATTAGTAATTTGTAGTATTTTTTCGTATGGCTATTGGTAGCTCGAATTTCTTCTTTTCAAAACTGTTTATATCCTTTTTGATGGGGTCTATCCCTTTCTAACTCTGTTGCCAGTATAAATAAGGAAAGCTAGAATAAATGCCATTTGTACAGATTTTACCAAGTGAACATGTAGACATTTTTATACTGAGCACCCACAATGTACGAAATGCTCTATAGTGCTGTGCACATTGAGATTTCAAAAGAGATAAATGAAATATGATTCTTGCCCTTAAAACATTCACAAGTTTAGAGGGTGATAAAGTCGAGGCTCCAACATAACACCTTCTTAGTTCAGATTCAATGCTGGGATGCAATGAAGTACTCACAAGCCACTTCACACTTAACAAAAAACAAAGGAGGTTTACTTTGCTCCAAAACAGCAAGAATACACAATTACACAATAGCACTAGTCATCCATCAAGTCTTAGAAGTACAGAGTTTGCATATCTGGGACTTTTATGTCCCTAGATGACCAGGAAGCCAGAGCCAATCAGGTCCTGGGAGCACCTTTATCCTATCAACATACCACTCCTTAGTGGCAAGGTCCTAAGGACAGACTGGAGTAGTAGTGTCAAAATCAAATTGAAATGTATCCCTGGAGGCCTCACATTGACTTAGAAAAATCACAAATTAGTAGTGTCTATATTGTATTTTTAATTATTTTGCTAAACATTTCCCAGTTGCATTTTAATCTATTTTGGACCACCTTTGGGAATTTTGCAGGTAGTGTGTTCTAGAGGACATTGCACTCTTTTTTTTTTTTTTTTGATAGAGTTTGATTTTTTTAAAATTTATTTTCAGTGTTCCACAATCACTACCATACAACCTAGATTTTTTCTTTCGCTCCCTCTCCCTTCCTCTCCCCCATTTTCCCCCTCCCTCCTCGAGACGGCATATAATATTATATTGGTTCTACACATACATTCCTATTAAACACATTTTCATCATAGTCATGTTGCATAGAGGAATTAAAATGAATGGGAGAAATCACATAACAAACCAAAACATAATACAAAAGAAAATGATCTGCTACAATCTGCTATTGAATTAAATAGTTCTTTCTCTGGATGTGGAAGGCATTTTGCCTTAAAAGGTCATTGGGAATTTTTAAGTCCTTGCATTGCAATGAAGTTCTAAGTCTACCAGAAAAAAATCCCCACACCCTATGATTGTGACAATGTACAAAGTTCTCCTGGTTCTGTTCCTTTCGCTCAGCATCAGATCATGTAAGTCTTTCCAGGCCTTTCTGAAGTCTTCCTGTTCGAAATTTCTTATAGCACAATAGTATTCTGTTACATTCATATACCACAACTTGTTCATCCATTCCCCAGTTGATGGGCATGCCCTCGATTTTCAGTTCTTGGTCACCACAAAGAGAGCTGCTATAAATATTTTTGTACATGGGGGACCCTTTCCCATTTTTATGATCTCTTTGGGATACAGTCCTAGAAGCGATATTTCTGGGTCAAAGAGTATGCACATTTTTGTAGCCCTTTGGGCGTAGTTCCAAATTGCTCTCCAGAATGGTTGGATCAGCTCACAGCTCCACCAACAATGAATTAGTGTTCCAACTCTCTCATATCTTCTCCAACATTTATCATCTTCCTATTTTGTCACTGCCACTGTCACAGCCAATCTGATAGGTGTAATGTGGTACCTCAGAGTTGTTTTGATTTGCAACTCCTGAGAGCATTTTTTCATATAACTATAGATACCTTTAATTTCTTCCTCTGAAAACTGCCTGTTCATATCCTTTGACCATTTATCAATTGAGGAATGACTTATATTCGGACATTGCACTCTTTAATTGCCCATAAAGCTTTTTATTGGGCAGTACAACAGATGAAAAGGAGGAAAAAGGAAGTCTCCTTACCCCAATGTGATAAATACATACCCATTATAGCTAAATATCAACAATTTCTTCTATGAGAAAGCAAATGACCTCCTGGTAATAGTACCTCTTGTTTCCCCAATTCTTTTCTGGGAAGAAGTTCCCTGAATCATCTCAGAGGAAAGGAAGCAATCCAATTGGATTACTTCTTGGCCTGAGTCACTTCTCCAGGGTATACAAAGCCGTCTGAAGAGGCAAGGACCTTGAAACAGGGCACCTCTGCACTAGGGAAGGAAGTACTAAGGAGTATCAAACAGAATTCTGTCCAAAAACAGAGTTTTCTTATCAGATAAGTCATCCTGAAGACAGAATCCAAGAAATTATTATACAACTCTTGCCCTTTCCATAGTCACATCAATTTGTCACAGATGAGACTTTGGGGATATAAGATATATCACCTGGGCAGATACATGATTATGTAGTTGTTGATGAACAGGGGCAAAACTCTTGCCCTAAAATAAGAGAGTGTTTATCTGGGAAAAACTGAGAGCCACTTGGGTTAGAAATAGCTGTCTTGCCCTTAGAGGGATCATATGGTCCTATGGCTAGCACAGCATGGTATCATTACCTAAATGTCGAGATTGAAACTGGCTTCACTTCTCACCATTTGTTGTTCTTGCAATGCTTCCAACCTGGTTATTTAGCACATATATCTCTAATGAGTGCTAACATGCCCCAGTAATAAGAGATTAAGGTAGGAAACATTGGCAAAACTCTTCCATTGATACTGACCTCAAAGGGGAAAGAGTCTTTATTTGTCTAGAGCTATGCTCTTCAGGCCACTTGGCCAGACACATAGACACACATATACTCTGCCTAAAATATGTGGTAGTATGAGGGAAAATTTAGGTAACCCTGGAGAAGGATGACAAAGACATATTGGACTCCTTCCCAGGTGAAGGAAACTGTTCCTGACTAGTTTTTACCCACAGGAATAGAGAGGGAATAAAACATTGCAAGGCTGACAGACCCATACCACTCACCCTGGGTCAATTCCCTGTAATCCCTCCAGAGATGAAGATCAGCACCTTGCCTGTCTTGTAAATCTCATACAATTAGTTGCACAGGGCAGTGAGAGGTTAAATGCCTTGTCCAAGGTGACATGGTAGTATGCATGAGAGGTAGCACTTGAACCTTTTCTCACTGCATCATGTTACCTCTCAACTTTAAAATACTCTCCCAAATTTCTTAAGATAACATAGTACTAAAAATAAAACACATTTGCTCTTGCATCTAAGGGGTGGCTCTCCAAAGCATGCATAAAGGAAGCTGAATGGTGGTGGGAAAAGGAGGGTCTAGACATGGTCGGAGAAGCAAGAATTACTGCAACACTTGCTCCAAGAGAAGCATGATGGGGGTAAAGAAGGATCTAGATTCCACAGAAGGTTCAGCCAGTCATAGAGAAGAGGGTCAGTTCTTCAGTATCAGTTGGACAAACCCAGGCCTCCATGTGGACAGGAAGATGGGAAGGAGCACAATAGGACATTGGTATAGATTTTTATTGCTTCCTGAGGAAGCTTCACTTATATGAATCAATTGCCAAAATTAGGACTCCCCACAGAATTCTGGGAACTCACCTTGGCTAGCAACCTTATAATATCTACAGTTTTAGACAGGATTCTGGAGAGGCATTGTGAGGAAGTTTAATTCTATTGATGCAAATAGTAGCCCAGCATGGAAGGAGGAAGGGAGAGGGATTGGACCCATGATTTCATTTGTACAGAGAACTTTTGTTCAGGAAACTCTTTCAACAATGCAAGAAGCAAACCTACTCAGCAACTTAGAGTCTTAGTTCCCCAAAGCACTGAGAAATTAAAGAATTTAGTCAGGTACACACAATGAGTATACACACACACACACACACACACACATATATATATAGGCTAGGTCTCTACTCTTTACAATAGAGAGAATCACAGAGGTAATCTAAGTGAGTACCTAAACAGACCTTGGTCTAAAGGGGTCAAGGTCTCCCATTGTATCCTGGGCCATCTCCAGTCATCCTGATGAATATCTGGTCACTGGATCTACATGGCTCAGGAGGAAAAAGTGAGGGTGGTGACCCTGCACAGCCCTCCCTCAATTAAAAGCAAAGTCAAGCGCAAGTCATGTCATCATTTCTCTGATGGCATCGTCTTCTTTGGCAACGAAGGACGAACACAACAACAACAAATTCCTTGTTTTGTCCAAGCTTCTCCAAAACCTTTTGATGTCTATCCTTGCCCCCTTTGTAGGCACAAATAGTGATTTACAACTTGTTGTTACCTTTATAGATGCATAATTTGGGAATAAAACTTGAATTATACATTTCCTGAGTATTCTAAGCCCTTTGTAGAAAGACACCTGAAAATAAACACGATGGTGTATCCATAAACACTCCAATATACACGGGGGGGGCCTAAAATCAAAAGTTCTTAGATATGCATTCATAAAAGGAAAGCAACTTTCAAGGGGTTAACAATCACTTTAATCAAACACATGTATCATTCCTTTAACCAAGCACATATATCATTCATTTAGTTCAGGGAGTCAGCGCTCTGAATTTCAAAGAAAATATAGAGAGATCAAAAAAATCAAAAGACATGACTTCCTCTGCCTGAATTCAGCAGACAATTGGATCCCAAGTATCTGACCATAGTTGCCAGAGAGGGAAGCACCAACATGACATCTGGGTTCTCAAAGCCAGGGGGCTCCTTAACAGCTTCCCAGAGTCCTTCTCTGGCACTCAAACCTTCTTATCCAAAAACTAAGTCCCAAAGTAAAACCTCAACTTAGAGTATTTATATCATTTTTTAGAGCCAGAGGGCATCACAACCCTTTGACCCAGTGCTTCCATATATAAAAAAACAAAAGGTACTTGGGACCCTCTTATAAAACAGTTCCTCTAATCAAACTTACCACAATGGACAGGCCCATCAATGGATGGGAAAGATAATGAATCACATTAAAATAATTAACACTACAAATATACTGTTTCTAGTTAAAGAAAGTCTTGTTTCTGTACTTTACTCCTTCTAAAGACTCTTGATTGATAAAGGCAAGATTCAGTCAGAGGCACTTGATTATACTAAAACAAAAACAGCAAAACATCCTATTTTGATTGCCATCACACATGGTAGTAAAGCAAAGCAGAAAAGACTAGTGTGAATCAAAATGCCATATTACTAGCAAGTAAATTCTCTGTCACTAATCTTCCTGAACTGGAACAAGAACTGTGTCTCTTTTGAAAAAACTGAGGAAGGCTCCTGCTGCATAGGGGTGAGGTGATTTATTATGTTCATTTTTTTCCTAGTACATTCTTTGAAAGGTGGATTAAGAATTTTTTGGTTAGCCTTTGGGCCCTTATTTGGCTAGGTGCTCAGTCTCTGTTGCCATCAATGCAATTTCAGTCAGGCTTATTTATGGGCACATTGTCCTTACTTGTCAAGGACAATAAAGAATTTTCTCAGGAAAAAGGTCTTCATTTTATATCTAACCTTTCTTGTTTTTCAATTGGCAATGACCACATTTGTTAAATTTTGATCACAGTATCATGGTACCATATCTATAAAAGATATCTTTATAGTAGCTTGACTGACTGAAATTTAAGGAAATCATTGTCTTAAAAAAGTCATGTGGGAAGTATGTAACTTTCTATTCTAAATGAGTGTCTTCAAATATTCTGAATATGCATTAATGAACAAAGCTAATTCTTTCAAGTAAGTACACTTGGATAACATAAAGGAAGCTTCTAGGGAGTTTAATTAAGCAAGATATAACTGTCATTTGAGGCAGAAGGGTTGAATGATGTGTTCACATGTGCATTTTTTAAAAATCTTAATCTAATAAGTTTCAGAATGCAATCTCTTCTCCTCTGAAGCTCATTCCATCAAAACGTATTGCCTAATACCAAACATGGTGGTTGTTGTCTGCCAGTCTCTGAATCATTCTTCCAACTTTCTCATGGAGCTGAAAACTTGGCTCATTGTCTTTTTCTTTGTCCCCAACTTCTCTCTTTATATTAGGGTACTTGAATAAGCATGTTGATGCTACCTCAAATACCCTAACCTCCTTCTTCCTCAGTGTACTGATTTCCTACATCCTACACCTTCATTCCTCTTCAGCCACAGGCACATGCTAGATCTCACCATCACCCATGAGTATTCTACTTCCACAACTGCAAAGTCTGACATTCCTTAGAGTGTGAGCTCCTTCAGGGAAGGGATTGTCTTTTCCCTTTCTTTGTAGTCCTAGTTCTGGGCACAGTGCTTGTCATATAGTAGGGGCTTAAAAAATTCTTTTTTTTTTTATTAATTAATTTATTTATTTAACTTTTTACATTCATTTTCACAAAATTTTGGGTTCCAAATTTTCTCCCCTTTTATCCCCTCCCCCCACCCCAATACCCCAAGCATCTAATTTTCCCTATCTCCCATCTGCCCTCTCTTCTGTCATCCCTCCCTTCTCTTGTCTCCATCTTCTCTTTTCTCCTGTAGGGCCAGATGACTTTCTATTCCTCATTAACTGTATGTCTTCTTTCCTAGTAGCAACAGCAATACTAAACAGTTGTTCCTAAAACTTTGAGTTCCAAATTCTCCCCATCCCTCCCTCCCCACCCATTCCCTTTGGGAAGGCAGGCAATTCAATATAGGCCATATCTGTGTAATTTTGCAAATGACTTCCCTGATAGTCGTGTTGTGTAAGACTAACTGAATTACCCTCCATCCTACCCTGCCCCTCATTGTTTCTCTTCTGTCTTTTGATCCTGTCTCTCCCCAAGTGTTGACTTCAAATTGCTCCCTCCTCCCTTTGCCCTCCCTTCCATCATCCCCCGCTTGCTTATCTCCTTCTCCCCCCCTTTACTATACTGTAAGATAGGTTTTCATACCAAAATGAGTGTGCATTTTATTCCTTCCTTTAGTCAAATGTGATGAGGGTAAACTAATTGTTTTTTTTTCTCAGCTCTCCTCTTTCTCCCTCCACTAAAAAGTCTCCTACTTGCCTCTTAAATGACATATAATTACCCCATTCCATTTCACCCTCTTTCCTCCCACTAAATTTTTCTCTCACCATTTACCTTAATTTCTTTTCAGCTATGGTTCCATCCTATTCAATTCACTCTGTGCTCTCTGTCTCTGTGTGTGTGTGCATGTGTGTATGTGTGTATGCGTGCATGTGTGTACATGTGTGTGTGTGGTCCCACCAACTACCCAGATACTGAAACGTTTTAAGAGTTACAAATATTGTCTTTCCATGTAGGAATGTAAACAGTTCACTTCTGGTAAGTCCCTTAAGACTTCTCTTTGCTGTTAACTTTTTCATGCTTCTTCTCATTCTTGTGTTTGAAAGTCAAATTTTCTTTTCAGCTCTGGTCTTTTCATCAAGAATGATTGAAAGTCCTCTGTTTCATTGAAAGAACATATTTTCCCCTGAAGTATTATACTCAGTTTAGCTGAGTAGGTGATTCTTGGTTTGAGTCCTAGTTCCTTTGACTTCTGGAATATCCTATTCCACACCCTTCGATCCCTTAATGTAGAAGCTGCTAGATCTTGAGTTATCCTGATTGTATTTCCACAGTACTGGAATTGTTTCTTTCTAGCTGCTTGCAAGATTTTCTCCTTGAGCTGGGAGTTCTGGAATTTGGCCACAATGTTCCTAGGAGTTTCTCTTTTTGGATCTCTTTCAGGTGGTGATCGATGGATTCTTTCAATACTTATTTTGCCCTCTGGTTGTACAATGTCAGGGCAGTTTTCCTGATAATTTCATGGAAGATGATGTCTAGGCTCTTTTTTTGATCATGACTTTCAGGTAGTCCCATAATTTTTAAATTGTCTCTCCTGGATCTATTTTCCAGGTCAGTTGTTTTTCCCATGAGATATTTCACACTCTTCCATTTTTTCATTCTTTTGGTTTTGTTTGGTGATTTCTTGGTTTCTCGTAAAGTCATTAGACTCCATCTGTTCCATTCTAATTTTGAGAGAACTATTCTCTTCAGTGAGCTTTTGAACCTCTTTTTCCATTTGGCTAATGCTGCTTTTGAAAGCATTCTTCTCCTCATTGGCTTTTTGAACCTCTTTTGCCAATTGAGTGAGCCTATTCTTCAAGGTGTTATTTTCTTCAGCATTTTTTTGGGTCTCCTTAACCAAGGTATTGACCCATTTTTCATACTTTTCTTGCATCTCTCTCATTTCTCTTCCCAGTTTCTCCTCCACCTGTCTAACTAGCTTTTCAAAATCCTTTTCGAGCTCTTCCAAGGCCTGAGCCCACCTGACATCCCCCTGGGGTGTCTGCGGTGCTGAGGCCCCGCCCTCCACATCTTTCCCTGATGGCAAGAATACGTCCTCGTCATCAGATCCGAATGTCGGGATCATTTGCATTTGTTGGAAAAAACTCTCTATAGTCTTATTTTTCTTCCCTTTCTAGGCATTTTCCCAGCCAGTTACTTGACTTCTGAGATTCCTGTCCACCCCCGCCTAGATCCGCCCAGCCAGTGCTTGGGGTCTGAGGTTCAAATGAGCCTTCCACAGCAAGCTTTAGTTCTGGTGCTGGGGTGGGGGCAGGGCCACCTCCCAGGCTCGGCCTCCTCAGGGGCTTTATGCAGAGACTTTCAGTAATAGAGCGGGGTGGGGCAGGGCCGTCTCCCAGGCTCAGCTCCCTCAGGTTGTTTATGCAGAGACTTTCAGTAATGAAGATCCTGCCTGCTGCTGGGGGGAGTCCCGGGCCGGCTGCAGCCGTTGCTGCCTCCACTGCTGCTGCCGCCCACGCCTCTGCCTCCGCCGCTTCCTGCCCCCGTCTCTGCCACCGCCGCTGCTTCCTCCCGAGGGGCCCGAGTCACGGAGACACTCCGCTCCCCCTCTCGTCTAGCCTAGCCTTCTTGCTCACTGACCTGTAGCTTCTGTGGGTGGAGGGACTTTCCCGCCTGCCAGAGCTTCCATCCCTGAAGCCTGCTCCAGTCAGCTTCTCTGGGGCCGCGGCCAGGGCAGCGCTGGGGTGGGGTCCGCTTTCCGGGGCGTGACGGACCCTGGGGAAGGGTCTCCAGGTTCTCTGGAACGGAAATCTCTTCCACTCTGTTTCTGCACACCTTTCGGTGATCCAGAATTTATGCGGATCTCTTTTTACATTAATTCTATGGGCTGTGGGTTGGAGCTCGTAAACGTGCGTCCTTCTACTCCGCCATCTTGGCTCCGCCCCCCCGTTAAAAAATTCTTAATGACTGACTCATCTCATCCTTCCATCTATTCCTATGCCTTATACCACCTAAATGTATTCTTAATTTTCCCCATGACCTCCAAACCCTCCATCAGATCTGTATTTTCTCAGTCCGTTATTCCTGTCCTGATGTCACTATTGTCCCTTTCCAGTTTCAGCCTTATTGTTAATGTTCAATTCCACTCTGTCCTCAAACTCTTGCCCCTTTATTGCATTATCATTTATTCTAACTCATTAAATTAATATTATTAAATTAATTACACAGTCTCTCTCCTGAGTTCTAGATTCACATCCCATGTCACCAACTGCTTGCTTATGAGACATTCAAAATGGATGTCCCAAAGATCTCAAATTCAACATTTCTAAAACACAACATCTTTCCTACAAAACCTACTTTTCTTCTGAACTTTCCTATTTCTATTAAGGGCACAAGTTTGGTGTTATCTTTGATTTTTCACTCACCCACATCTCATCTACCCAATCAGCTGAAAAACTTTGCCATTTCTGTTTTGAATCTGTCCTCTCCTCACTACTCACAAAGCCACCACCTTGGCTCAGGCCCTTGTCACTTTTCTTCAGGGCTACTACGATGGCCTTCTAATTGGGACCCTGACTAATTTTCTGCACTCTGGTTCATCTACCACATAGCTGCTAAAATGATTTTTCTAAAACATAAATCTGACCATGTCATTCTCTCCTCAATAAATGGCAGAGCCTCTTTATTGCTTCTTAGATAACATAAAAATTCTTTTGGTTAGCTTGCCTGGCACATGGTAGCCCCTTAAAAATGTTTATTGGTTGATTCACTAAAATCCTTTACTGCCTGGCCCAACCCACCTTTACAATCTCATTATAAACTATTTTCCTTTTTGTACTTAATTCTCTAGTACAACTGGTGGTCTAGCTGTCCTCACACAAGGCACTTATTTCCTATCTCTATGTCCATCCCCATGTCTGAAATATATTCCCTCCTCAACTGTACCTCAGAATTCCTTATTTCCTTCATGATTCAGCTCCAGTACTACCTTGCACACAAAGCCTTTCTGGATCCCTTCAACTACTAGTTTCCTCCCTCCCTTAAACTAACATTCATTTTGCATTTATTCAATATATACTTCCATATTCTCTACATATTGTGTCCTCAAATAATATTTAAACTCCTTGAGAAAAAAACTCTTTTGGTCAGTTAGCAAATCCCTACTAAGCACTTACTATAAAAAAGGCATTGTGAAAATATAACAGAATGGTAATCCCTAGTCTTGAGGAGTTTACTCTCTAGAACAGGAAGGCAACATATCCAACCAAGTTGAAAAGGAAGAGGAGGTACCCAATTCCTGGTTATAATGGCCAAACTAAGTTAGAAATGCACTATGGGAATGAATGGGACATAGCTGCCTTCCTTAAAGTTATTGAAAACTACTAAATCAGAGGGTGAGGCTGCAGTGTGTGAATTCTAGGACTGTAGTAAGCTTCTGGAACTATGAGGTTTCTGGGGCATGGTGAAGGAAGCCAGGAGTACAGCCTAGAAAGGAATACATGCTTCATTTTTGTCTTTGTATTTCTAGAACCTAGTTGCAATAAAAGTAGGCATTTATTAATTATGCTTGTTTCTTGATTGGATGATTTAGTTAAAACTGCCTCAATTATGAGCCTCATCATTTCACTTTTCATTTCTCTTGATTTGGTGTTTTCATCTGTTTTATTCAGTTAGTAACCTGATTATACATAGATAATAGATTCAGAAAAAAAATCTCACACATTGGGAAGCAGCCGTTTTCTGTCTGTTAAAATACAATCATTTTCACTTTTGTGATATTATTTGGTGCTTATCATATCCAATGTCTCTTTATTCTTCTCAAAGTATTCATGATATACAGACATGAGATTTATATATAGTCTCTCTCATTTCTTGCTTCCAAACCATATTTTCAAAGATATTTTGTGCTATCCTTCCCAGTCAGCTCTTTGCAATGAAGTTTTCAAGTCTCAAAGGGTATGTTGCTTTAGTTTTTAGGGTTTCATAGAATTCTTCATAGAATTTTTCTGTTTTCTGCAATAGATCTTGTGGCATACCAGGAACAGTTATTTTCATGGGGATCTTCTGGCAAATGTTTATGATAAACAGTGTAACATGAAATGACCAAGTGTCCCATGAAATATTTCTTGTTGTCTCTGGATGCACAATAAAACCAAGCAGTTCCTTTATTTGCCTCTCCAAAGGAGAATATATGAGCCAACCTTACACTTAGCTGCAACTTCCTTTTGTCTTTAGATTTCGATAACAGGGAGAATATAAATGTTAATATGGTTTAGTTCCTCTAGTAATATTTCTATCTATTGGTCATATAGGTGAGTATAATATTATATTTTGCTTTGTTTCAT